>CM051237.1:414290777-415668277 GCA_027917425.1 Gastrophryne carolinensis | reverse complement strand
GATCTTGGGGGTTTAGTCCTTTTTAATGAGCATAATACTGTTCTTTAAAATAAGTCCCAGTGTGTTCCTTTTCTGTAGAGTTTATATTCTCCACCAACTAACTAGGTATATGCGAAATGGGTTAACAGCTCACCTGCAATTATGCTTAGGGAAGAAGCCTTAACAGGGCTCCAAAGTTTGCAATGTTTTCAATTTCATGTGTTCAGGACTACACAAAAAAAGTGATCCTACAGCTATCCTGTCCCTTGGAGATCTTATTGAGCAAGCACTGCAAGCTCCAGTGGTCACACAGCTGTCTCTGATTACAGAAGAGCATGTTCTAGACCCATAAATCTGGTCCTTGACATGCCCTTCCCAGCTTAGCCATGACACAGAAATCTAGGTGTTTACATACAATGAGAGATTTTCAGGTGCTTTGTAATAGTTTGCTTTATACTGTTCCCAAAGGGGATAAGGTGGGAAAAAGTTAGTGTGTAAGCAGGTATCGGGCGCTGTAACAGAGCGCCTCAGTCGCTCTAGTAACCTGGCCGGCATTGATGAATGTGATGTGTGTTGGGCGCTATAACAACAGTATAACGCTGCAGTGAGCGAGAGGTAGCGCCAGCTCAGTGCGGCCGGCACTTGGCTCTCCACACCATACCTGTCAAAAAGCTACACACACAGCGTCGTGCTATAAAGCTGGGTGCTGTAGCATAGAGCGCCAGACGCTGTGTGATTAAAGTCTGTTTTTGAACACATATCCACCAGTAACAAAGCAAAAACACATGGAATGACATAGTTTTAACACTGTGACATTAACACTTTAGTGGCAGACCTGTAATGACAATTCTGCCTAAAAATATAAAAAGCCCAAAAAGTTTTTAAAAGTGTTTGTTTGCAGCCAGGAGAGGTCACACAATGATTTGAGCAAACAAAAAAAAATTATTGCCAAACACGCTATTTAAACACAAACAAATGAAAGCCCATTGAAATGTATGGGAGAGCGACACTGAGCGAAAGGTAATACCTGGCGCTCTGGAACCTAGAGCACCGGCGCTATATGCTGAGCCGTCTGTAATAATACATGTGATGCCAACTAGCGCAGTTAGAGGTGCTCACCAGATTCGCTTTCTTAAATGTGTTTTTGCGTACAGCGCCCGGCGTCCACCAGACGCTGCCTGCCGCTACGAATGACTACCTGGCGCTATCCCTTCTTAAATAACCCCTTAGCCATTTCCTGCAGGGTCTCTGTCTGATGGGGGTCTGTAAGCTGCAGTAAGCACTACAACAGCTGCCACCTTCTATTGGAGGAGGACCCAGTCATTGCAGTTGCAGGGGGTTTTTAGAGAAGTGTGTTGGCTTCACTTTTCGGTCATAAGTTCTCTTTAAAGCGGACCTTCACTCTGAATAAGAGTCTATCTTATATGTTTCCCCCACCCTGTACATACAGATTGCCCACATTAAAAATCATCCTACCTGCATCTACTGCATGTTATGAGCCTTTAAACATCCAAGATGGCGGCTTATGGAAGCCGCCATCTTATCAGGCAGCCTGCAAACAGGAAGTGCCTCCTGACTGTGCTGCTCTGCATTCTGGGACTGCTGACCTTTACCTGACCCCAGCTCTGCTCTGTCTGAGCAAAGCACAGCTATAACCCACCCACCTGTACCTTATCCCACTCTCCTCTCCTCAGTAAGTGGGATGCTTCTGAGTCAAGATGGCGGCGCCCGTATCCTAAATTCCTGAACAGAGTTGCACCCCAGTGGGGGAAAGAATAATAAGTTAGTGACTAAAAACGTAAAATATATTAATTTTAGATGCTGAGGAACCGTTTTTTAAGAGTTTGGGCTTTTCATTAAATCACGCTGAAGGTCCGGTTTAAGTACAGTAGTCTACAAAAGTAGAGCAAAGGGGGTGGGAGTAGCTCCATCACTATTATTTATACAAAATCATCATCATTATTATTCAGGGCCTGGGAACCAATTTACCGCCCAGTTTAACCCTCTCATCATCCAAGTATTAAGCACCAAACATGTCTAGCTATGTGGAAAGACAGAGATTTGGTTGCACATATATGTTTGTTGCTTGATATTTAGATGATGAGAGGGTTAAACTGGGCGGTAAATTAGTTCCCAGGCCCTGAATAATAATAATAATTTTGTATAAATAATAGTGATTGAGCTGCTCCCACCCCCTTTATTCATAGGAATTGCCATGAGCACAAGCAGGGAGGAATTCAGTCAATATGGATTTCTCCCTGTGAAGTGTTCTAAAGGGAGGCTGGCAGCTTCCCAGGTGAGTAGCTCTCAAATATTTGTCTGCATTGCATGTCCCAATGTTGGAGACTCAAAATTAAGAGTAGGGACCACACTAAACACAGAGTGCCTTGCCGGGGCAGTGTGCCTTCCACATGTATCTGCAGATATATGCAACCAAATCTCTGTCTTTCCACACAGCTAGACATGTTTGTTGCTTGATATTTAGTTGATGAGAGGGTTAAACTGGGCGGTAAATTAGTTCCCAGGCCCTGAATAATAATAATCATTTTGTATAAATAGTGATTGAGCTGCTCCCACCCCCTTTATTCGTCTACAAAAGTAGTTATGAATACAACAGACACAGTTTCTAGAAATAAATACTGTCAGCAGCTATATAAGGAAACCTTGTGACCGTGGATAATTATTGTCATTTCATCCTCCGGCTTCCTGTTTCCTTGGAGTCATTGAAACATGCAGATAACGTACTGCAGACTTATGAAAAAAACTGCAATATTGGGCACTGTGGGCGAGGTTTTATATGTGAAGAGTTGTGAGGTGGACAACCACATCCTTTTCGGTATTTCCAAATATCCCTTTCTACCCAATCGTTGTTCAATAAAATAGTAGGGAGTAAGTTTCTGTGGAAAAAAAAAACTTTGGTCATTCCCTCTACCATAGGCAGCCCCTATGCAGGGCCGTGCAGCAGCCAAGACTAAGGCCCTTATTTAACAAGGGATAGCGCCAGGTAGCGACTGGTGAGCGAACGGTAATGACGGTCACCGCCACGAGAACGCCGGCTCCCCTCCACAATCACACATTTATCAAGCCGATCCTGCTTAGCGACTGAGAGAGCGCCAGATAGCGAATCATTCATCATTATTCCAGCCTCAGCCCACAGCGCCAGCGAGCGACCTTGAACAGCGACAGGTATGACCTCTCGCTACCTGGCGCTCTCCAATGCATTTCAATGGAACAATCTTTAATAATTCATAATTAATTGTTAATAATTTTTTTTTTTTTTAATGTGAAAATTTCTGTTACCACTTCTGCCATGTTAGATATTTTATTTAAGGAAAAAAAAAATAAAAAAAAAATTTGTGCAGAATTGATATTACAGGTCTGATATTAATGTATTCATATTACAAAATGTTTTTATAAACTTGTTTTTTTTGGTTACAAAAAATATGGTTGTTTGGGGGTTAAAAAACTACTTTTAACCCATCGCCACCAGCGCTCTGGGGTTTAAACATGCATTTCACAGCGCGAGAATTTTTTGAGCGTGATTTGTTAGTGAATATGGTGGGAGCCGTTCGCTATGGCCATTCGCTATCATGCGCTCCCATACAGCGCGGAACCTGTCAAATAGCGACTCCTCACCCAATATTCAACATTACCGCACACCGACTGAGTCGCTGTCAACAACCGAACAACGGCCAAGCACAGCGACTACTAGCGGGCGCTGTGAAAATACTGCGCTGGCGGCGATGTGTTAAAAGTAGTTTTTTAACCGCCAAACCACCATATTTTTGGAAACCAAAAAAAAAAAGATTTTGAAAGAATTTAGTAATATGAATACAATAATATCAGACCTGTAATATCAATTCTGCACAAATTATTATTATTTTTTTTTACCTTAAAAAGATTAACTAACATGGCAGAAGTAGTCACAGAATTTTTCACATTTAAAAAAAAAAAAAAAAAAAAATTAATAACAATTAATTATTAATATTTAAAGATTGTTCCATTGAAATGCATTGGAGAGCGCCAGGTAGCGAGAGGTCATACCTGTCGCTGTTCAAGGTCGGACGCTGGAGCTGTGGGATGAGGCTGGGATAATGATGAATGAGTCGCTATCTGGCGCTATCTCAGTCGCTAAGCAGGATCGGCTTGATAAATGTGTGATTGTGGTGGGGAGCCGGCGTTCTCGTGGCGGGGCCCGTCATTACCGGCCGCTCACCAGTCGCTATCTGTCGTTATTCCTTCATAAATAAGGGCCTAAGGACTATGAGCCAGGGGCAGATTGGCCATTAGAAGAGCCTTTCTTTCTGACTGTTTTTCTATTCATTGTTTCATTCCTTTTATTCTTTCTTTCTTACGGACAGGCTGATTCATCATTAGGGGCAGGTAGCGACAGATGAGCATCTGTAGCAGGCATTTTCAGAGCGCCCGCTAGTAGTCGCAGTGCTCAGCCGTGGGTCGCTACTTTATAGCGACTCAGTCGCGTCGCTGTTCAGTAATGTTGAATACATTGTGAGGAGTCGCTATTTGACCAGTACAGTGCTGTATGGGAGCGCATGTTAGCGACTGGTCATAGCGACCGACTCACACCATATTCAGGAAAAAAAAAGCCTCCCAAATCTCTGGCGCTGAAAAATACTTGTTTGAAGCACAGAGCGCAGGAGGCGGTGTGTTTAAAGTCTGTTTTCAAGCATCTATCCACTAGTAACAAATCGAAAACATATGGTATAACATTGTAACAACATTGTAACATGAACACTTTAATGGCAGACCTGTAATGTCATTTCTGAAGACATTTTTCAAAAATGTAAAAAATTTGAAAAACTGCTTTTCCAATGCCAGAAGAGGTCACAGAATTATTTGTGATTTTTTTGGGAAAAAAAAAACCCGTTTAAAGAGAAGAAAAGGTTCGTCCATTGAAATGTATGGGGGAGCGACAGGTAGCGAGAGGTCATACCTGGCGCTGTGCAAGGCTGGACGCCGGCGCTGTTCACAGAGGCTTTGAAAATGATGAATCAGACGCTACATGGCGCTATCCCAGTCGCTAAACAGATTCTGCTTGATAAATGTGTAATTGTGTGCCGTGTCCGGCGTTGACCAGTCGCTACCTGTCGCTACCTCTCATTAACCAGGCGCTACCTGACGCTATCCTTTCTTAAATAACCCCCTTACTTTCCATCTATCTGTTTTTTCTGTCATCTCTTCTTTCTGCCATTCCTTTTCTTTCTTCCTTCTTTTCTTCTATTCTCTTTGCCAGTCCTACTATTCTTTGTTGTTGTTTGTTTTCTTTCCTTCTAGTTTTTTTAATTCTTTTTTACAATCTTTCCTGTTCATTCTGCCATTTCTTTTCTTGCTTTCTTTTTCCCTTCGTTCATTGTATCCGTCATTCCTGCTTTCTTTTTTTCTGTCAGTCCTTCTATTCTTTCTTCCTTTCCTTCCATCTCTTCTTTTTTCTCCCATTCCTTCTCTCTTTCCTATGTGATTACTCAGTAGCAGCACAGTCACCTTGCAAAGGAAAATGCTGTCCCTTATTTTCAACAGGCCAGGTCACATATATATGCAATGTGCTATGTAACACATTGGGAAAACATTGTAAAAAGTGCAATACGGGCAGGCTGATACATTACTAGCGCCAGGTATCGGCAGATGAGCGTCTGTACAGAGGCGCTTAGAGCGACTGCTAGTATACGCTGTGATCGGCTATTGGGCGCTGTTAAAGAGCGCCTCAGTCGCTGTAGCAACCTGGCTGCCATTAATGAATGAGATGTATGTTGGGCGTTCTAACACCAGTACAGTGTTGCAGGGAGCGAACGGCAGCGTCTGCTCAGTGCGACCGACTCTCAGCGACTCACACCATATTAATCAAAAATCCACACTCACAGAACGCTGGTGCTTAAAATTGGGTCGCTGTAGCCAAGAGCATCAGACGCTGTGTGATTGAAGTCTGTTTTATAACTTATATCCACTAGTAACCAAGCGAAAACATATGAAATGACGTTATAACATTGTGACATTAATACTTTAATATCAGACCTGTAATGACAATTCTGCATAACAATATAAAAATCAAAAAAGTTTTCAAAAATGACTTTTAATAGGCCAGGAGAGGTCACACAATGATTTCATTAAAAAAAAAAAAAATTAAAAAGAAAACCCGTTTAAGAGAAGAAGAGTAACGTCTATTGAAATGTATGGGAGAGCGACAGGTAGCGCAGAGGAAGCCAGAGCGCCGGTGGTATACGCTGAGCCGTCTGTGGTGATGAATCGGACGCTACATGGAGCTGTTGAAGTCGCTCACTGGAATCGCTTTGATAAATGTGTTATTGCGCACAGCGCCCAGCGTTCAACTTTCGCTGCATGTCGCTACGGGGCACTACCTGCCGCTATCCCTTGATGAATAAACCCCATAATGTTTTTTCCAATGTTTGCCTCCAAAACAACTGTACCTGTGACAGGGCAATTTTACAGGTGAGGTACAATGATTTTCCAAAGGATACGTTTTTGAAAGTTTGGAAACAACAGAACACTATGGGCTATGAAGAAAAAACATTGCAAATTATTTAGCATAGCCCATAGGGTGCTGTAGTTTCCAAGCTTTCAGAAAATTTGTTTTGATGGGTGATCCCAGGGCTTTAAAGAGGAACATCGGACCTAAAATGAAAAGGGGCCAATTCCCCCCTCCACTACTTACCTTTTGCAGTGACATCAGGCTGCTTCAGGGCCCGATCAGCTGCCTCTTTCCGCCTTAGCTATGCTTTAGCAAGTCCTGCGCCGCTCAGCAAAGTCTTGCAGGATTTCGGCAGCTCCATTGCATTCCATTCAGGGATGTTTCAGGGCCGGATTCGCTGCCCCCTCCACTTCTGTAAATAGCAGCGCGGCTTTAGTCAGGCTCAGAAAAGTCCCACGCCATTCAGCGAAATCTTGCAGAATTTTGGATCTGTGCAGGCGCAAGATCAGAGGGCCTGATGGGAAGAAAGATGGCGCTGCCCATGGGAAAGTTGCCCGGAATCCAAGGGACCCAGAAGATGAATCCCTCGGTGAAGTCAGTAAATAATGGCCAAAGGTTAAACCGGGGGGGGGGGGGGGGGGGAAGATCAGTGAGGTTTGGGGGAGGTTTTAACTTCCCCCGATGTTCCTCTTTAACACGCCCAAAGTTAAACTTGCTTTACCAAATAATTAGAATGACCTCCATTGTAAAGAAAAATGCCTGATCAGCATTCTCAATATTACAATATACTTGGAAATGGAAACCAAAATGACACATTTTGTTCAATTGATCTTGATGTATGTCTGGATTCAAACCTTTGCTCTTTAAATCTGTTATGTATTAAATTAGCCTGAAAAACATGTAACCCGGCTATAGAGTCTAAAAGAATCTAGGGCCGGGTTAAAGCTTGCCCTCAGGGCATCCCAATTTGAGGTGTCCTGTTGTGTGAAACCCCAATGCCTACCCACCATGCCAGGTAGACTTGTATGGCTGTCGGTAGGTGCAGCCAGAGGCAGCGGACATGACACCGGGTGCTGTGACATTAATTTGTGCTCATTAATGCCATAGCACCCAGAATGTCTACAGGCATGTAGTCAGGCTCCCAGACAAGCTCGGTAGTGGGCATACAGAAAAGCTCAGAAGCCAGCTCACAAAAAAGCTTGGGCCCAGAGACAGGCTCGGGAGCGGGCTCACAAACAGGCGCAGGCTCAAGGAGTGGCTCAGAAATAAGCCCACAGAGAGGCAGGCAGGTTGAATCACTAAGGGTTTTAGGGTTTAGTCATTGGGGTCACTGGCATGGGTTGATAAGAAACAGTGGACTGGAGCAACCAAATAGACTGGACAGAGGACAAAACATATGGATGACTGTCATCCTCAGTTTCAGATATATCAGTCCAGGCATCTGGCTCACTGTCATCCTCATCCTCTACATCCTCCGAGGTCAACAAACACCATCTTAGGAATGCAAAAATAGGACGTAGCTATGAATTTAAGGAAATCAACAACATTCTTACTGAGATGTTTGCTGCCATGCTTCAGCCCAGAAGAACATCATCTTCAAAAAGAAAATAAGGTACCTGAGGACTCCAGGTTGTTATGGGTGACTTCTGGATTTAACAGTTAAGTGGAGTAGCTGACTGGGAACTGGTAAGTAGGGGCACAGGTTGGAAACAGCAGAGCAGAGTAGCAGGCTCAAAAATGGTAAACAGAGACAAAGGCCTCGATTCAATAAAGGTAGAAAAAAATTCTCATGGTAGTAAAAAATTCAATTCATGAGAAAAAAGCCTGAGAATGTCACTGTTACTGAATCATTAGATAAAAATACAATGAAAGTCAATGGCAGCTTTTACTACAGTGTAGAAAGGAGTAAAAAGTTCTCTACTTTTCTTAAGAGTAAAAAAATGCCATTGACTTTTATTGTTTTCTTATCTGGTGATTCAGCAACAGTGACATTCTCAGGCTTTTTTCTCATGAATTGAATCTTTTACTACCATGAGAGTTTTTTTCTACCTTTATTGAATCGAGGCCATAGGGTGAGAGCAGGAGACAGGAGTAACAGGCTGAGAACCGGTAAGTAGAGTAGCGAGCTGGGAAATGGTAAGTAGAGACACAGATTGAGAACAGGAGAGCAGAGTAGCAGGCTGGAACCCGGTGAGCAGGGTAGCAAGTTGGGACCTGGTAAATAGAGACACGGGTTGGGAACCAGAGACAGTACAACCCATCTACGCCACCAGAGAGGCATGCTGCCGAGCACAACGGGGGCGAAGGAGGTCCGGTACAGAAGAGAGAGCCCATAACTTACCCACGTCGGCAGAGTCCCAAATGGGGGAGGGCACACTAGGCCCAGGACAATCCTGTGGTGGCTTGCAGACCTTGGAAAGGGGAAACAGAGGGCAGATGGTACACAGAAAAAACAGGGACCCTGTACAGACAACAGTACAGACAATGGAGTACAGGGAACAGAAGGTCGGAGCTCCAGTACAGACAACAGAGCACAGGAAATGGATAGCCAGAGCCACAGTACAGACTATGAAGGGCGTGAGCAAAATAAAAGATATATATAGGGCTAAAGAGCACAGGTTCACACAGGCAAGTGGTTGCAATGATCCAGCCCAGAGGTGGGACTAGACAAATATATTTTTAGGGAAGACCGAGGAGTAAATCACCATCACCTGAGGGAGAGCAAGAAGCATTAGGATCCATGGGAAACCACACCAACACAGCACGATAGCAAGTGACTCAACAGGGACAGTAGCGGCCTTAGAGCAATAATACATAGCACATCATCAGTCCTTACACATACTAGAATACATTGCAATGCCATGTATTTACTCTGCTGGGAAAAAATCCTTCTGGCACACTGTAAGTGTGATGCCATGTTACGGGGAGGCCGATTCATTAATAGCGCCAGGTAGCGACAGATGAGCGACAGTAGCGTTATTTTCACAGCGCACGCTAGTATTCGCTGTGCTTGCCCGTTGTTCGGCTGTTGACAGTGACCCCGTCGGTGTGCGGTAATGTTGAATACGGGGTTAGGAGTCGCTGTTTGACAGGTTCCGTGCTGTATGGGAGCGCATGACAGCGAATGGCCATAGCGAACGGCTCCCAGCATATTCATTAACAAATCACGCTCAAAAAATTCTCGCGCTGTGAAATGCATGTTTAAACCCCAGAGCGCTGGCGGCGATGGGTTAAAAGTAGTTTTTTAACCCCCAAACAACCATATTTTTTGTAAAAAAAAAAACATGTTTTTCAAAAGATTTTGTAATATGAATACATTAATATCAGACCTGTAATATCAATTCTGCACAAATTTTTTTTTTTTTTTTTACCTTAAAAAAATATCTAACATTGCAGAAGTGGTCACAGAATTTTTGACATTTAAAAAAAAAAAAAAAAAACATTAATAGCAATTAATTAAAAATATTTAAACATTGCTTCATTGAAATGCATTGGAGAGCGCCAGGTAGCGAGAGGTCATACCTGTCGCTGTTCAAGGTCGCTCGCTGGCGCTGTGGGGTGAGGCTGGAATAATGATGAATGATTCGCTATCTGGCGCTCTGTCAGTCGCTAAGCAGGATCGGCTTGATAAATGTGTGATTGCGGAGGGGAGCCGGCGTTCTCGTGGCGGTGAGCGTCATTACCGTTCGCTCACCATTCGCTACCTGGCGCTATCCCTTGTTAAATAAGGGCCATAGTTACATAGTTAATACGGTTGAAATATAACATATGTCCATCACGTTCAGGGTGTTGGGGTAGGGGAAGTTATGTATCATCCTATTTTTTTACTGATAACCGCTAATAGTAACTGTTAATGTTATTTTCTTAACTCTGGCCTATGTTATGCTCCCTGATTCCTGATACTGTGACTGGTAAAGTAATTGCTGAATTCCCTGCATCACTCCTCAGGCTTTTCAGTCACCTGGTCCAGGTGAAGTCTCTATTGGATGGAGGAGCAGAAGTTGCAGCACCTCTACAGGGGTTCTGGGAGCTGCAGTGAGTCTTGCAGCTTATTTGCCACCATTTCAATCACACACCGCCTGGACTGGGTGAGCAAGGCTTATGTAGGACTGGGAGTCAGGAGTCTTTATGCTTAAAGTAGAAGAAAACCCAGGATTTTCACTATCCTGATTTTATTCCTTTCCCTGTGGGCATCCCAATTTGAGATGCCCCACTGTATGAAAAACATAATTGTTTTTCACTGTTACTGTGGTGGAGGCCATAAGATGGGGCCCTCATAACCCTCATAGGGGGCACTGCCTGCTGCTAATGTAGATGCACTGCATGGCACATGCCAGAATGGGACAGCAGCAGCGCCACAGGATGGATGAGGAGGGGGCAGAATTTTTTCTTTCTCACGCTATTTTCCCTAGAAACTGCCCTTCCAGCTGGTTTTGGATGCTTTGCCAGGTAAAACATGACAAATAGACAATTATGGGCTTAGTACGTACCTTAGTTTCACATCTCCCCAGCATCTGCAGAATCCACAATGTAGCTAGCATCGCTGCTCCTCCCCGTGGGCGTGCCACCAGCACCCAACAGGAGCGGCTAGTTTGCTGCACATGCACAGGGGAGGGAGCTGGGGATATGGTTCACTGTAGCTTTTCCAGCCACTGCACGTAGCAGGGGAGTAGGTAGGCTAAGGCCCTTATTTATGAAGGAATAGCGACAGGTAGCGACTGGTGAGCGGCCGGTAATGACGGGCCCCGCCACGAGAACGCCGGCTCCCCACCACAATCACACATTTATCAATGCAATCCTGCTTAGCGACTGAGATAGCGCCAGATAGCCACTCATTCATCATTATTCCAGCCTCAGCCCACAGCGCCAGCGTCCGACCTTGAACAGCGACAGGTATGACCTCTCGCTACCTGGCGCTCTCCAATGCATTTCAATGGAACAATCTTCAAATATTCATAATTAATTGTTATTAATGTTTTTTTTTTTTTTTTTTAAATGTGAAAAATTCTGTGACCACTTCTGCCATTTTAAATATTTTTTTTAAGGTAAAAAAAAAAAATGTACAGAATTGATATTACAGGTCTGATATTAATGTATTCATATTACAAAATTATTTTAAAAACTTGTTTTTTTTGGTTTCCAAAAATATGGTTGTTTGGGGGTTAAAAAACTACTTTTAACACATCGCCGCCAGCGCTCTGGGGTTTAAACAAGCATTTCACAGCACGAGAATTTTTTGAGCGTGATTTGTTAATGAATATGGTGGAAGCCGGTCGCTCTGACCAGTCGCTATCATGCGCTCCCATACAGCGCGGAACCTGTCAAATAGCGACTCCTCACCCAATATTCAACATTACGGCAAACCGACTGAGTCGCTATCAACTACCGAACAACGGCCAAGCACAGCGACTACTAGCGGGCACTCTGAAAATGCCGCTACAGTCGCTCAACTGTCGCTACCTGCCGCTGTTAATGAACATCTCCCCAGCATCTGCAGAATCCGCAATGTAGCTAGCATCGCTGCTCCTCCCCGCGGGCCTGCCACCAGCACCCAACAGGAGCGGCTGGTTTGCTGCACATGCACAGGGGAGGGAGCTGGGGATATGGTGCACTGTAGCTTTTCCAGCCACTGCAGGTAGCAGGGGAGTAGGTAGGCTAAGTGCGGCATCCCAAACAGACATGCCATTATTAATAAAGTGATCCAATTCATTAATGACCTTTGGATCACTTTAAAGCAGACATTTGACCTCCCTTGGAAAGACTTTGCATATAATCTTCAAATATGAAAACTTTCCAAGAGGGGTACATATAAAATACATACAATATGACAAAATATATTATAAAAATAAGATGCGGAACATGTTTCAATATAGTACTGTCGCTTTATTTTGTGTGTACAAGGCACTGCCACCTAGTGGTAAGTTGGCAGCACTACATTTAGCATTAAAGTTGACCAAAACCAAGGATTTTGACTATCCTGGGTTTTGGTCTTTGCCCCTTGGGCACCTCAATCAGGGATGCCCCGCTTTATGAAACTCCACCAGATTGCTCGATCGCACTCACCCTTCCCCGGTCCTACAGCACAGTATGCACAGCCCTCTCTTTCAATCAGCATGCTTGAGCGCACTGGCGGCCGCATCCTCCGCTACACTCTTAACACGAAGCGCGTCAGCGTCGGCTATTCACTAATGCCTGGTACAGGGGTCCTGCTAAAGGGATAGTTGGGATGCAGCATGTAACCTGGGGGATTTCACACAGCGGGGCATCCTGATTTTGGATCCAGGTGTTTACAACATAGAGGGAGCCAGGAAAAAGGTGAGTTTTGTGGGGCCCCGGGGGGTTCACACAACCAGGCATCTCAATTTGGGATGCTCCAGGGGGCCGGCCCCATTGGGTTTTGTTCCACTTTAAGGTACTGCTTTCCCAATCACAAAGATTATTCTTGCTTCCCTCTTTGTTGGGTTAAGTGATGCATTGGTGTTGTGTAAACTGACCATTTATAAGGGGGGGCAGCTTAAACCCGTTTGTGGGTAATGGGCGTATTGGGGTTTGGCTTATGTACAGAATATCCATAGCATTCTACTCATGTGTATAAGTTGGTTTAGCCCTTCCCCTGGTCACATGCTCCAGGAATCTTCAGTCCATAAAAGATGTTGGTGATTAAAGTGGACCAAAACCCACGGTGATAGGCCCAGGAATCTATAAGATGGTAGTGCTACAGACGGGATGCCCTTCAGTTGGTTGACTTTTATTTTTTAAGTGGCTCAAAACCCACGTCCCAACAGGCTGAAATCTATAAGATTCGAGGGCCTCTGAATACCCTCCCCCCAGGGCATCAAGAATGGGGATGCCCCACCGTGTGAAACCCCTCAGGTCGCCCAGAAACTCACCTTCTTTCCCGGTCCAAAGACCCATTCGGCAGCTGCAGGTGCATCCCCACTATCCCTTTGCGTGCCCGTGCCAAGCATTTGTGAATGGTCGGTGCGGACATGGTCCCTGATAGAGGGTAGCGGGGGATGCGGCCGCCAGTGCGCTCGCCTTAGATGAGCTATTAGACGAAGGGGCGGCAGCAGATCCGAGCGTGCTGATTGGACGAGAGGGATGCACATGTGCCTTAGGACCGGGGAAGGGTGAGTGAGATCGGGCGACCAGGGAGGCTTCACACAGTGGGACATCCCAGATTGGGGTGCCCCGGGGGCAAGGACCAAAACCCAGAATAGTCAAAATCCTGGGTTTTGGTCCACTTTAATAAATGTATGACTTTATTTGGAATTGTGCTGGAAAGTTTCATAAACTAGCCCCTGCTTTTTTCCTTGGCCATCAGTTAGATAACAATTTCAACACTTTGGGTTTAATTTAATCCTTTTCTGTCTAAAACTAAAAAAAGAAACTCATTGTCATTCCTTACAAATGAATAGTTCTAATATGTTACTAAAAAAAATGCCACGTCACGTTGCTTCCACCCTGTCACCACTAAATGAGGAAACTGCTGGTAATGCATCTGATTGGCTGCTGCCTCCTCTGGTGAATGTTGCCCGGAAATTTATTAAACGAGCAACACTCACTTTGCCACAACCAACAACATTTCGTGCGAGGAAGAGGAACATGGAGAAGACCGAACGAGAACCCGAGAAAATCCGAGAGGGCTATCTGGTAAAAAAGGTGAGGCACAGATTAGTCCTAATAACCCAGACAGTGGCACTGGCAGCAATGGGGCAAATATTGCATCTTTATTAACCTTAGATCTAACTTTTCACTGTGGGTTCTTCTTTTTATTGGTGGACTTGTCAAGCATGGTCCATACTGTTACTATGGAATGACATTGCATCATATAGCTTTACGGGGAGGCCGATTCATTAATAGCGGCAGGTAGCGACAGTTGAGCGACTGTAGCGGCATTTTCAGAGCGCCCGCTAGTAGTCGCTGTGCTTGGCCGTTGTTCGGTAGTTGATAGCGACTCAGCCGGTTTGCCATAATGTTGAATATTGGGTGAGGAGTCGCTATTTGACAGGTTCCGCGCTGTATGGGAGCGCATGACAGCGACTGGCCCTAGCGACCGGCTCCCACCATATTCATTAAAAAATCACGCTCAAAAAATTCTCGCGCTGTAAAATGCATGTTTAAACCCCAGAGCACTGGCGGCGATGGGTTAAAAGTAGTTTTTTAACCCCCAAACAACCATATTTTTGGAAACCAAAAAAAACAAGTTTTTAAAATAATTTTGTAATATGAATACATTAATATCAGACCTGTAATATCAATTCTGTACAATTTTTTTTTTTAATTTTTTTTACCTTAAAAGATTATCTAAAATGGCAGAAGTGGTCACAGAATTTTTCACATTAAAAAAAAATTTAAAAAATTTATAACAATTAATTATGAATATTTAAAGATTGTTCCATTGAAATGCATTGGAGAGCGCCAGGTAGCGAGAGGTCATACCTGTCGCTGTTCAAGGTCGGACGCTGGCGCTGTGGGCTGAGGCTGGAATAATGATGAATGAGTGGCTATATGGCGCTATCTCAGTCGCTAAGCAGGATCGGCTTGATAAATGTGTGATTGTGGTGGGGAGCCGGCGTTCTCGTGGCGGTGCCCGTCATTACCGGCCGCTCACCAGTCGCTACCTGTCGCTATTCCTTCATAAATAAGGGCCAATATGTTTTGGGAGAATAGTGACCTCACCCTTTTATAATAACATTTTTGATTGGTTCAAATAATGGGCTATATATATAGAAAACAGACTCAAATGGAGGTATTAGGCCTATACCCCCCACATTGTACCCATTTACTTGACCACATCTTGAAATTCATAAAAATATACAATTTATTACCAATATCTTAAAAACCTTATCCGTACATAACATTTATATTTTACAGATTCTCATAAAGTGTGATGTTTATATTATATTCCATAAAAAAGAAGAAATATTCCATGCTTTTTCTCTCACTGTGTATTTCTCAGGATAAACATGTTTCGCTTTAAACAGCTTTCTCAATACCCCTTGCACTGTGCAAAGATAATAATAATAAAAAAAAAAAATTACAAAAACTTTACAATATGTACTGTATAATAACAAGCATTGAGTACAGCTTTAATACAATGATAGTTAAACAACAAGATTACAGCAAAAATTTTCAAAAGAAGCTTTCCTATTGCAAGATTCAATAGGAGAATGGGAACCATGATCCTGGAATAGTACAACCTATCTGGGTGTTATCAAGAGCCTTAACCAGACAGAGATGAAGATATTATACAAATAAAATAAAATAATGGGCTGTAAAGTGATGAGTTTTGCAGTGGATGTTGAAGCAAATTTAAAAATACAGCTTTGAACCATGTTCATTTAACTTAAAGTGGACCAACACCCAGGGGTGATCGGCCCGGAAATCTATAAGATTCCCGGGCCGATCACCTGCCACCCCGCGGGACATCCGAGATCGGGATGTCCCGCGGGGTGAAACCCCCCAGAAACCCCAAAAACATCTTACCTGATCCGCCGCCGCTTCCGCGCGCCCCTCCAGACGTGCGCGCGCCCGGGGAGGGCCGGCGGGGGCGCGCGCGCCGAGAGTGACGCGCGGGAGGCGGCGGCGGCGGAAGCGGCTTGGACGTTCCTGATCCCCGCCTGGACGTTGGCGGGGATAGGCTGCGGCGGTCACGTGGGAGCGTTGAGAGGTGAGTTTTTTGGGGTTTCTGGGGGGTTTCACACAGCCCCGCCGAAGTGGTCCAAAACCCAGGATAGTCAAAATCCTGGGTGTTGGTCCACTTTAAAGGAGCATTATCACGACATTGTGTAATTTTAAAAACCCATATAAACAAATTGGCTAATGAGAGGCGGGGTCACTTATACACCCGAACTGAATAAAATGCCCGCCAAGCTTGTGGTTTTCTTCTTCTGGTAGGAATAAAATAAAGGGGTGACAGGTTTAGTCTATGAGGGGTGACAGAGCCTGTCACCCGATTTCCTTTTCCTTCCAATAATAAAATTAATAAAAAACAAGCCTGGCTGGAATTCCCGGTGTAAATGAATCTTTCCGCCTGCCATCCACCATTTTTTGATGATAGTGCTCCTTAAAACCGGACCTTCAGCATCATTTAATGAAAAGCCCAAACCCTCAAAAAAACGATTCCCCAGCATCTAAAATTAATATATTTTAAGTTTTTTGTGAATGTCTTTTTATTCTTTCCATCGCTGGGCTGCAACTCTGTTCAAGACTCTAGGATACGAGCACCACCATGTTGCCTCAGAAGCATCAAACACACTCAGGAGAGGACAGCAGAGTAAAGTGCAGGGGGCGGGGTAATAGCTGTGCTTTGCACAGACAGAGCAGAGCTGGGGTCAGGGAAAGGTCAGCAATCCCAGAATGCAGAGCAGCACAGTCAGAAGACACTTCCTGTCTGCAGGCTGCCTGACGCCCCATGAACTGCCATCTTGGATGTTTGAAAGCTCAGAATAATAATTAGGTGCCGGTAGGATGATTTTTAATGTGGGCAATCTGTATGTACAGGGTGGGGGAAACATACAAGATAGGCTTTTAATCAGGGTGAAGGCCTGGTTTAACTTTAAATCATACCATTACCTACTGTATAACTGTGACCTGCTGCTTAGTCTGCTGATATTAGCCCTTGGGCTGATGAACCCAATGGGAGATAGGCAGCATAAGTACAGAAGACATTCAGAAATCTATTTTACATCAGACTTACGCCTTGATTCAGCAAACTTTGCCTTAAACAAGAACAACACCCACTGCGCAATAAGCCCCAGCGAACAAGGATATTTTCTCTTCATCTTTGTTCCCCTGCGGGATCAAGCCCTGCGATTGGCCATCAGCGGTCACGTGGTCTGTACGGAAGAGGAATGTGGCAAAGACTAAGGGACTTAAATATGGCAAACCTAGCCTTCATCTAGCGAAAAGGCCATTTTTAGAATAGTAAATATGGCAAACCAGCAAAATCGAATTTCTAGTGAATGGCCAGTGAGCGCTCAGTAAATCACCCCCTATACGCCCTACGAATCTAGTCCGGACCCTGGTGGCTGGGGACAAATCTGACCTAGTCTGGATGGATAATCTCTGTCAGAAATGTGTTCACCCGTGAAACCAAGATCCTAGTCATCAATTTTATATCAACAATAATTAAAGAAATAGGACGATAGTTCCCACAATCCATGGGGTCCCACAATCCTTTGGGATGACTATGAAGTTGGCCTGCAATGCCTCCCCTGGGAGGAGCTTTCCTGCTCTCACATTATTAAACAACTTGGTTAAATGTGGAGCCAAAAATTGCTGGAATTTCTTATAGTATAATAAATGTGGGATTTGGGGATAAAGGTTTTATCAGGCAGGTTGCCATCTATAAGGCAATTAGCAAAACAAGCCCAGATTTTAAAGGCATGCCTTTCCTTCCAGGAGAACTACAGATGTTTCAGGAACCCCACTGTTCTTGGACTACTAGGAACCCTAGGCAATGATTCCCAATCGTCTCTCCTTCACACTCTGACTGTGTGCGACTGTGGTTGTGTGGTTGTGGTTTTGAATCAATTTTACTGCTGCGTTCCACCTTGACTAATTTCACCACTAACCCGGGCACATTTTTTCCCATGACCAAATAGACCCTTGTGGCACATAATGAACTTGGGCTTGTTGTTAGGCCCCTTTCCTGACATGCATTGCAAAGAAATGGGTATAATCCAACAATACAAATGCATCATGAAAATGATACCTTTTGAAATCAATGGGTAATTTACCAGCAATGCACTGTGCAGCATTTTGCGCTGTGTTAGGTCTGCAATGTTAAGGGAGGGTAATCTATAAAAGTCTACGTGCACCATAGGCACCATAGGCAAATTGTATGCATTATGCCTCACATAGGAAGTGTTGCAGCTTGGCCTCCCAGTACTCACTGCTGCCTCCCTGTGTGTGTCCTGTGTGTGTCCTTACTGTGTCCTCTGCTGCTGCTACCTCCTCCACTGGGTCTTCCACCTGGTCTTTGGTCTCCACTACCTCCTCCACCAGTTCCTTCACTGATGATATCTGCCTCTGCTGACTCTCCACTGCCTACTTGGCTTCCCTACTGACTCCCCCGACTCTCAACTGTCCCCAGGTCTTGCTGCTGGCCTTTGCTGACTCTTTGTCACCTCCTGTTTCTTTGCCCCCGACCTCCACTGACTCTCGGCCTACGGCATCTCCATCATATGACTCTCTACCACATCCTGCCCTCAGCAGAAGTCTGGACCTTATCTTTTCGGCCTCTGCTGCCTAGCTTCTCCTGGACTTCCTTGTTGCCACCTCATTGGCCTCTAGTCTTTTCTGCAGTCTATTTAATGGCAGCAAGGGAATAAAGCCCATCAACAGTGGGATCAGAGCCCAAGTTACCAGGGCCCACCAGTGAGTCAGCAGAGGGTGAAGTAATTTGCACAAAAGAGTGCTGCACTGCATGGTGCCATTACAGCAGAATTGCAAAGTTTGAAAGGGCCCCTAATGCTGAACTCTTTAAAAGCACATGGTTGTATATGAGAAATGTATAGGCTCAGAAAAGCAAGGCAGCATACCCAGGGCCACCACAAAGAAAAACATTTAAGGGGACTGTAACATTGGAAACAAATATGCTGGAAACCACATGGCGGGGGGGGGGGGTGGAAGAGTCATTAATGGATGCAGAAACATGACATATTGGGTAATGTAATTCAGAGTTGAATGCCTGAAAGTCTAGGGCCCTTATTCATCAAGCGATAGCGCCAGGTAGTGTCTGACGAGCGCCAGGTAGCGGCAGCTAACGGCGACTACCGACTCAAGTACGCCCGGCGGCGGTCACAATGACGCATTTATCAAGCAAAATGAGGCTAGCGCCAGCGAGAGCGACGGCTAGCGCAGCATTCATCATGAAGCCGCCTGGACCGAACAGCGCCGCTGCAAATTCCCTCACAGCGCCAGGTATGAGCTGTCGCTCCCTGGCGATGTCCAATGCATTTCAATGGAGCAATCTATAATTATTCATAATTAATTGGTATTATTTATTTATTTTTTTTTTTTAATGTCCAAAAATCGGAGAACACTTCTGCAATGTTAGGATTTATTTTTAAGTCAAAAAAAAAAAAAAAAAATATGTGCAGAATTGATCTAACAGGTCTGAGATTAATGTATTCATATTACAAAATGATTCTAAAAACATGTATAATGTTACATTCAAAAAATATGATTGTTTAGGGGTAAAAAACTAGTTAATACACATCGCCGCCAGCGCTCTGGGGTTTAAACAAGGAATGGACAGCGACAGCACATTCGGAGCGTGATTTGTTGATGAATATGAAGCTAGCCGTTCGCTCTGGCCATTCGTTGTCAGGCGCTCACATACAACGCTGGACCTGTGAAACAGCGACCCCCCAGCCCGTATTCAACATTACCGCACACCGACTGAGTCGCTGTCATCAAGCAAACGCCGGCCAAGCACAGCGAATACTGGCTGGCGCTGAAAAAATCACGCTACAGTCGCTCATCTGTCGCTACCTGGCGCTATTAATGAATCGGCCTCTAGGTATGCTTGTGGCGTAATCTTTTATTTCAAGTGTGCATTAGGCAATGTCTAAAAAGCAGAACTAAAAGCAGCAGTTTGCTGGGACACTCCCAGGCTGTATATCAGCGGGAAATGAATGGCCTGAATGCCAGAAGATGAAGCGTCAGGAACTCTGCTTTAGTGTAGATAGAGTTTCCTGTGAACACCAGAAATGACCACACAGTGACAAAGAACATGTCCTGCATCCGGGTGATTGCAGCCCATGGTTTAATGGACATTCACCCGCAAGCAGGGGTGGACTGGCCATAGGGAGACTCAGGACAATGCCGGTGGGCTGCATTGCTTTGGGGCCAGTTGGGATACTGCTTTTAACACCCACATTCAATCCCTGCTCCCAAGCAGGCTGATTCATTACTAACGCCAGGTAATAACAGATGAAAGTCTGTAGCGAGGATTTCAGAGCGAACTCTAGTAGTCGCTGTGCTCGGCCATGGTGCGTTGTTTCAGAGTGGCTCAGTCGCTGGCCGGCATTGTTGAATACGTTATGTGATTCGCAATACTACGCTTTATGGGAGTGAATGGTAGCGCCAGCTCAGTGCGGCTGACTCCACATTCATCAAAAAAACATCCTCAAACAGTTCCGCTCAAAATCAGGTCCATGTAGCCCACAGCGTGTGATTAAAGTCTGTTTTTGAACATGTATCTACTAGTAACAAAGCGAAAACATATGGAATTACATTGTTATAACATTGTAACATGAACACTTTTAATACCAGATATGTAAGGGCAATTCTGCATAAAAATATTATTAATCAAAAAAGTTTTCAAAAAATGTCATTTTCTAGGCCAGGATACATGTCTGAAAGATTTGAGTTTAAAAAAAAAATTGGGATCAGGAAAGGGAATTAAGGATCGTCCATAGAAATGTATGGGAAGAGCGCCAGGTAGCGAGAGGTAAGACGTGGCGCTCTGCAAGGCTGAACGCCGGTGCTGTACGCTGAGCCTGGAATAATGATGAATCGGACGCTACATGGCGTTGTTCCAGCCGCTCACCAGAATCGCCTTCATAAATGTGTAATTGTGTGGCATGTCTGACGCTACCTGCCGCTTACAAGGCACTACCTGGCGCTATCCCTTCATGAATAAGGCCCTTAGACTCCCTCTCAGCCCCCTGCACCCAGCCCCACTGTACCCACAAGTAAAGGAACCCCAGCCCTCAATGCTATAGCCCCAGCCTCATGGTTGGGGGGCCTCAACAGGGATGCCTTGTGCCGGCCAGGGGCTGGTAATAATTCAGGGCTGATTTCTATCCCCAGTCTGCCACTGCCTGAAAGTGATATTTATAGGTGGAGTTTGGTGATCAGAATGAAGCATCAGCTTATCATAATGTTTAGGCTACAGTCACACCCAGACAATTGTGCAGGTTTCACTCACCCCCCGAATGCCACTCAAAATCTTTTCCAATATTATTTACGCAAACTAAATGCAAACTACAGTATAACCGCCACAATATACCTCACCTGCAACATCCAGACAGCTTTAGAGACTTCAAAGAAACATTCTAGTTAATGTAGATTACATCTCATCTAAGAAGACTTTTAATGTGAATAATTGACCACATCAGACATACAAATCTGGTAATGTATTTACCATGTCTATCACTAGGGCCCTTATTTAACAAGGGATAGCGCCAGGTAGCGAATGGTGAGCGAACGGTAATGACGCTCACCGCCACGAGAACGCCGGCTCTCCTCCGCAATCACACATTTATGAAGCCGATCCTGCTTAGTGACTGACAGAGCGCCAGATAGCGAATCATTCATCATTATTCCAGCCTCACCCCACAGCGCCAGCGAGAGACCTTGAACAGCGACAGGTATGACCTCTCGCTACCTGGCGCTCTCCAATGCATTTCAATGGAGCTAACTTTAAATATTCATAATTAATTGCTATTCATTTTTTTTTTTTTTTTTTTTTTTTTAATGTCAAAAATTCTGTGACCACTTCTGCAATGTTAGATTTTTTTTTAAGCTAAAAATAAAAAAAAATTAAAAAATTTGTGCAGAATTGATATTACAGGTCTGATATTAATGTATTCATATTACAAAATGTTTGGAAAAACATGTTTTTTTTTTTTTTCTAAAAATATGGTTGTTTGGGGGTTAAAAAAATACTTTTAACCCATCGCCGCCAGCGCTCTGGGGTTTAAACAAGCATTTCACAGCGCAAGAATTTTTGGAGCGTGATTTGTTAATGAATATGCTGGGAGCCGTTCGCTATGGCCGTTCGCTGTCATGCGCTCCCATACAGCGCGGAACCTGTCAAACAGCGACTCATAACCCCGTATTCAACATTACCGCACACCGACTGAGTCGCTGTTAACAGCCGAACAACGGCCAAGCACAGCGAATACTAGCGTGCGCTGTGAAAATACCGCTACTGTCGCTTATCTGTCGCTACCTGGCGCTATTAATGAATCAGCCTGTAAATCTCAGACTGATATAAGCTACACAGAGACACCACTTCTCTCATGGCTCTGATAATCCACCTATATCTCTGATAGGTTGGAGAGCTCACCACATTAGAAAATCTCCTCTAGGAACAAGTTCACTTTAATCACACAACAATATTTTCCTGGGTGATCCTAGGAAGGTCAAAAGTATATTTTTTTAAATCAGGTTGTGTTCATCTTTGCAGTTTACACACCTTACATGTGTTCTAGCCTGAGCAACAGTGTGATGAAAAAGTGAACAATGAATGGCGGTCTTTAGTTATCTTGTTGTATCCAGCTGAGTTAAAATTACTAGAAAAGGTTACCGTATAAGCCATGATGGGGCCCCATTTAATGTTTGCACCAGGGCCCTGTCACATGTAGTGCCCAATGCATTGTGCCTTAAACAAGAACAAATACACCATACCCTTGCTTGCTATTCTCCTCTAGGTTTTAGAGGTTGCCAAGTTAGAGCCACTTATTTACACATCTGGTGGGATTGTCACATTGCTAAAAGCTTTTGGGAAACCATTTCCACAATTTTCCACCATTACATGCAATCTGTTGCTATTGGCAAGTATGCAATTGGTGTATGTTGCCAATAGCAACACATTGCACATTCGCCCAAGTGGAAAAAAGTGGGCTTCAGAAGATGAGTAAAAGATGTTGTTGTGGTTATGAAGGTTCTGTTGTAGAGAATTTGTGGTTTAACAGTGTACTGTTATTGTATGTGGTGTAGATCAATAAGCCTAATTAATACTTAATACTAATAACTGTAGGGTAAGTAGGCCAAGACGGTGACTCAGTTTGTAGCAGAAATGGGGTTTTAACCCTCTGTTTGTAGCAATTGTAAATTGAGTTAGTGAGTTTTACTGTAGTAGGTTCATATAGTTAAAGATGGAGGTTTATGCCTCAGTTTGTAGCAGTTATATTCATAGGGATCTCCCTGGTTTGCGGAAAGGGTACCAACAGGTGCCAATGGTCCCTTCTGGGTCCCCATCCTGCAAAAAGATGGGGTGAGGAATCCATGAATGGCATTCTGGGTGCATGCTGTCACTGATGGTGGACCCCTCAGCCAAGTTCCATGACCAGTGGTCACTCCTTTTTCTATAGACCTCAGTTAGGGACTACTATAGCCAGTATTCAAGTGATAGAGCCTGAGCTGGTGATGATCCAGGTCTGGTGGATATTATTTTCTTTAGATGCAATTCATTGTACCTAGCCCTGCTGGCAGCTTGTGATTCTAGAATTTCCCATTGAAGGAAAGAGTCCAGCATCCTCTTTCACTTCCTAATCACTTGCTATCTTGACTATTTTGGGAACCTGCAAATGTCAACCCATATTCCAATTAGAAGCAAGTTTAAGCAAATAGTTACGTTGGCTTGTGCTGGGTGCTCCCTTCTGCACCACACTGTGTGTACATGCAAATTAATAAATTAGCCTGTTTTCTGCTCACCTCATTTTTGTTTTGAGGGATTAAATCTTTCAAACAGAAGCTCCTTACATTTTCTTATAAGCCCCAGTGAACTTGCTCCCTCCTACTGACCTTCTCACACAGCATCCCGTGTAGCTCTTGGACACTTAAAGTGGACCAACACCCCAGATTTTCACTATCCTGGGTGTTGGTCCACTTCAGCGGGGCATCCGAGATCAGGATGCCCCGCTGTGTGAAACCCCCCCCAAAAGCCCCAAAAACTGCCTCCTGCGCGTCCCTCTTACAGGGCGCGCCCGCGCCGGCCATTCACAAACGGCTGACGCGGGCGCGCGCACTGCTAGAGGGGCGCGCGGGAGGTGGCTGCAGCCAATAAGGTAAGGTCTTTTGGGGCTTTTGGGGGGGGGTTTCACCCCGCGGGACATCCCGATCTCGGATGCCCCGCGGTGAGGGAGGTGATCGGCCCGGGAACGGCCGATTACCCCTGGGTGTTGGTCCACTTTAAAGTGAATTGATGGCACTGGTAATGATTGTTTCAAAACATTTTATGTTCCTTACCCTTGATATCCCTACTCACTCAATAGGTACGAGCCAAGGATTCAAGGTGATTTCCTAAAATCAGTCACCATCTCCACTGTCTTCTCAGCATTGATGCTTAATCTCTGGATAGTGAACACAAACAAAAAGGTGGGGCAGCACCGGCAATAAATCCAATGGTGTGCACTCTAGGGGATTATCACAAATGTAGTAAAAGGCAAGGAGGAATCCCACAACTTCCTCAAAATAGTCCCCAAGTAAAAGTGGCACCACTAATAAAAATATCACAATTTTATTATGTATAAAAAAAGTATACACACAAATATACACACACATTACATGATTAAAAAAACATAAAAGACACACAACCACTAGGGGGCGCTGCAATATAGCCACCAGTTCAATTCATAATACAATATTACATGATAGGGCTTAAATTACCGACCTTTAGAAATAATATTTAATGCTTATTGTTCTAGTATAAACCTATAGTGCAAATTCACAAAATCCTATATACTCATGTGCCAAGGGAAAAATCTAAGTAAAGGGCTAAGTGCTAATAATTAAACATGAGGACAAACCATGTGAAAGGATGAAAAAAACAGTCAGATCATGAGCCCAATAAAAAAGGTTTCTCACATATCCATGATAATCAGGCTCTAAGCAGACCCCCCGCCTCCATGTTGACGCGTTCCGTGACGTCACACGT
The DNA here is from genome assembly GCA_027917425.1 of Gastrophryne carolinensis. Lineage (NCBI taxonomy): Eukaryota > Metazoa > Chordata > Amphibia > Anura > Microhylidae > Gastrophryne > Gastrophryne carolinensis. The sequence continues at coordinate 415,643,174 of CM051237.1, read as the reverse complement.
CAATTCTTCAGGGCGACATCAGTTTAGTGGATTTACAGCCAGCTGAAGGATAGGTATCAGAGTGTTGTTGTTAATGGTGTGCAATCTGAAGAAAGTCTCTTTCCTGGGCCCACTTATTGTTTATATGTATGTGCGTGACATAGAAGAAATCTTGGTACGTAAAGTTTGCCTGTTTGACGATGATACAAAGGTGTGAAATATTGTGGATATTCCTAGAGGTGTCAACATGGAAAATGATTTGGCTTTGCTGGATAAATTGTCAAAAAAGTTGAAACTGGTCAAATCATGCACTTGGATAGAAGTAACCCCCACTGAGAATTGTATGGGCAGTACTGTGTTAGCCAGGATTTCGGAAGAGAGAGATTTAAGGATACTGATTACTGAAAGCTGCACAATGAGTGGACAGTGTAGCCAGGCAGTGGAGACAATTTATCAGAAGAGACGGGGAGGGCGATTCATTAATAGCGCCAGGTAGCGACAGATGATCGCCAGTAGCGTTATTTTCACAGCGCACGCTAGTATTCGCTGTGCTTGGCCGTTGTTCGGCTGTTGACAGCGAATGGCGTTCCACGCTGTATGGGAGCGCATGACAGCGAATGGCCATAGCGAACGGCTCCCAGCATATTCATTAACAAATCACGCTCAAAAAATTCTTGCGCTGTGAAATGCATGTTTAAACCCCAGAGCGCTGGCGGCGATGGGTTAAAAGTAGTTTTTTAACCCCCAAACCACCATATTTTTAGAAAAATAAAAAAACATGTTTTTACACAAACATTTTGTAATATGAATACATTAATATCAGACCTGTAATATCAATTCTGCACACATTTTTTTTTTTTTCTTTTACCTTAAAAAAAATATCTAACATTGCAGACGTGGTCACAGAATTTTTGCCATTTAAAAAAAAAAAAAAAACATTAATAGCATTTAATTATGAATATTTAAAGATTGCTCCATTGAAATGCATTGGAGAGCGCCAGGTAGCGAGAGGTCATACCTGTCGCTGTTCAAGGTCGCTCGCTGGCGCTGTGGGGTGAGGCTGGAATAATGATGAATGATTCGCTATCTGGCGCTCTGTCAGTCGCTAAGCAGGATCGGCTTGATAAATGTGTGATTGTGGTGGGGAGCCGGCGTTCTCGTGGCGGTGAGCGTCATTACCATTCGCTACCTGGCGCTATCCCTTGTTAAATAAGGGCCTTAAATAACTACATTTGTCTAGAGGGGAGACCTTCAAATATGTAAAGGAATCAAATGAGTTTCAGGAGGGGAAAGTTCTTAAGAAGAAAGATACAAGGGGAGCCCAACCTGAAGCAAGGAAGATCAGGAGCATCATCCGAAAATATTATATTATTGAAAGAGTAGTAGATGCTTGGAATAAACTTCTAGCAGAGGTAGTTGTAAAATCAACAGTAAGTGAATGTAACATGCCACTGATGAGCATAATGGCATTGTCATTGTGGCACTGGGAGATACTCACTGCTAATATATATATATATATATATATATATATATATATATATATATATACTTTTTTTTTTATTTAATTGTTTTTAGTTTTCATTGCAACATCATTTTCCCCTTGTACAGGCAATGTTTAACAAATGGAGGCCCTACTGGGTGACACTGCTGGAAGATGGCATTGAATACTACAAGAAAAAAACAGATAACAGTCCAAAGGGTATGATTCCACTAAAAGGATCAGTCATCACTAATTACTGCCAAGATTTTAACAAAAGGATGGTAAGCCTATCTGATGTTCAGTATTGTAACTTCTTCACTTTACTTGGTCAGTGTTCATTAAAACTGGGTAACTTGACCTCAACACATAACAGCTGAGTCTTGTAATAGCTTAAATGTTTTACAAGCTTTAGTGAAAACCATTAGAAAGGTCTTTAAAAGATTGTGAATACATTCTTTCACATGCGTTGTTTTTGTTATCCAATAAGGAATGGTTCTTCATAATTTAATAAATCACAATGGTGCCTTTCTATTAGGCACTTGGAGGAGTGTGCCTAGGGCAGCACAAAGTAATTGGGCAGCAAACCTCTGAGTGGAATCTCAACTATTGGATATTCCCATTTTTACGCAGCATCAAAGTTGCAGTGAGGGGGGTGCAGGGGTATTTGGAAGTCAGCTGATCTATTGCCATTGCAATAAAAATATAGATGCCTAGACTACTTTTCTTTAGGGCAGAGCTGATCTCAACTGAAGCTTCCTGTCCAGTCACTTATTTACTATTTACTTATTGCTCTTTGTTGCAATTCTCATTCTTATTGTGATCTGTGTCACATTCAAGTACAACGGAAATACTACAATCATAATATCAAAAATACTTATTTTGTTCACATCAAACCCTATATTTAAAAACACTTCTAAAAACAAAAAAGTTCATAGACCAACCAGTGGAGGGAGGTACATGGACATTTAAAGTGAAACAAAACCCAGGGAGGCTGACCCTGGAATCTAAAATCCACTGGCCTTCCACCGGGAAGGGGGAGTGTCCACATCCCCTACATCTTTGGGTTGTGGGTGCACTCCTTCCCCAGCAGTTCAGATAGGCTGGGACAGGAACTCATGCCCTGCTGGTAATACAGTAGCTCTCGCTGCCCTTTAAACCGGACCTTCACCATGATTTATTGAAAAGCCCAAACCCTTAAAAAACTATTCCCCAGCATCTAAAATTAATATATTTTAAGTTTTTAATCACTTATTCTTTCCACCACTGGGCTGCAACTCTGTTAAGGACTTTAGGATACGGGCGCCGCCATCTTGACTCAGAAGCATCACACTTACTGAGGAAAGGAGAGTGGGATAAAATACAGAGGGCGGGTTATATGCTTAGACAGAGAAGAGCTGGGGTTAGGAAAAGGTCAGTAGTCCCAGAATGCAGAGCAGCACAGTCAGAAGGCACTTCAGCCTCGATTCAGAGACACATTCGTCCGGACTTCCGTAGCTGTCTGTGAAAGTTTTGGTGGGTTTGCTTTTTTTCGTCCATTTTCTACTCGCACGAACGTTCGGGAATGCGCTTCCGATGAACGGAAGCAAATCGGAACATTTCCGTTAGTTCGGATCATTTTCCAAACAAAATCGGAAATTTTCCGTTCCTTCAGAAAACTTCTGTCGATTCAGAGAGCTTCCGTCTGATTCAGAGAGCTGATTTCCGACGGGTCACCACCCTATAAATCTGTTTCATTTCCGATCCACTTACGAGACCTTTGAGGGCTCGGATTGCTATTGTTGAACATGTTTTGCGGCTATGTGGAGGAGTCTGCGCGCCTTTAGCACCAAGGCATTGCATGTATCAGCATGGCCGAGGCCATAAAATGTATAGCAGTGCATACCTGAATCAATACATTTCATGTATGCCTTTTAGAAGCATTTTAATGCTGACCTTAATTAGTCCTTAGCATGTAAACATTTATTTTTCCACACATCCATATAATTGCTATATTTTTTACACTTATGTCCTTTGTGAATTATATTTGGATTGTTGAACTTGAATCTTAATTTGTTGTAGGAGTTATTGTTTTAGTTGGTTACCTTTGCTTTGTGTAATTATTTTATATTTGGTTGCAGGAACTGCAAGATGTGCCACTCGCCCTTGCTCCTGATGCCCGTTCTTTGCCTGCAGAATGCGGGCCAGGGGTTCTCTAATCGGGCACTATGCAAAACCCGGCCCGTGGTGGCGAGGGCCCTCTGGCTTTTGAAGTCCAGATTTAGGTGTTTGGACCATACAGGGGGGGGGGGGGGGGGCACTGCAGTATGACCCCACCAAGGTTATACCAATATTTTAATTTACGTTTTTTAACAGGGACCAGACGTGCCAGAGTGGCGCAACTGAGTGTCAGGGTCCTTCAGTTGGTGGGCGAGATGCAGGAGCTGCGCAACTCGTTGGAGACCACAGATGAAGAATAATGTTCTGTGGCCTCCCATTGTTATGTATTTTGTTTTTTATAGTTGTAAAAATGTAAAATTTTCAAAATTTTGATACATTTTATATTTTATGATGGCATCCCAAAAAAATGTTACATTGTCATTTCATTTACAAAATACATTAACACAAAACTAATGGGCCCAGAAATATTTAAAGATGAATATTCACATGACCGAGAAGTGGTTTGGGTGAGCTTTAAGGTTCCAAAAGGGAAGATGGAGGATAGTGCTAAGTGGTTTGGGTGAGCTTTAAGGTTCCAAAAGGGAAGATGGAGGATAGTGCTAAGTGGTTTAGCTAAACATTGTAGTAGAAGTGAGGGTGACAAATATGTAGGCAAGCACTTTAATGAGATAAGTTTGTAGTGCGCAGGCGGAAGATCGTAAGGATTCCGTCTGGACAATTATTTTTTGTAAAATGGAAACAGAATCTATCGGGAAACGTAAAGGATTCGTTGGAGGATACAATGGGAAAAGGGCAAAAATGAAAGCCAACGTTGTAACATGTGGAAATGAAACGGAAAAGTCTGGATGGAAAATAACATCCGCGTAATTCGTAATCTGCCGTACGAACGGACATAAACTTTACAGAAGGTTTTCAATGCATGCATAGAATCGCTCGTACACTCATACGAGAACGGAAACATTTCACAGATCGGAACTAAAACGGAAGTTTTTTGTCTCTCTCTGAATCGAGGCTTTCCTGTTTGTAGGCTGCCTGATGTTCCATGAGCCGCCATCTTGGATGTTTAAAGGCTCATAACATGCATTAGGTACATTTAGGATGATTTTTAATGTGAGCAATCTCTATGTGCAGGGTGTGGGAAACATATAAGATAGACTCTTATTCAGAGTGAAGGACCGCTTTAAGAACAATCAGAGTCATTTGCCGAGTTGCATCGCCACAACAAAGGACTCTAATAGGACAAGAGCCTAATTGGACAGGGAAGAGATGAGTTGCACTGGGTGTTTTGGGGGCTTCACACAGAGGAGTATCCCTAATCTTTACTGAACAGAAGAATCCCTTACAATGATCCTTTAACTTGTATTGCCAATCGTTGAAAGAACACAAAAACTTATGCACAATAGACCACTAAAAACACTATGCACAACAAGTGCAATAGCGATACTATATAAAGTTTCCACCAAATATGTCCATGTTCTGTTGCGATGCACAACAAAACATTCCTGATGGTTGTACTTGACATTTACTGTCAAGATGCACTTTTATCCACCAAAAGTGGGGCAAAAATGCGCGTGCATCTAATGGGGCAAATGTAAAAAATAACAAACAAAACAAAAAACTCACATAACCGGTGGGGCTGTTAGTAGATGGAGGATCCATCTGTCCCCACCGCCGCAGTTGCCGCTGCCCCTCACTGGGGCTCTGTCCTGGAATCTGTTCTGCTTAAAATAAAGTTCATAATGTAAGGACTTACTGTAGATTGTGCAACAGTTATATTATTTGCTTGATGAAAGCTAGTGAACACAGAACAATTGTTCAACAGCTCCAGAGAGAGTCTTCCAGAGTTATATGAGAGGGTGATGGCTCAATACAGAACCGTTGCACAGTCTCAGCAGGAAACACTGTGAAATGCTGGCAAACTGGCTGCAATGAAATATCAGACCTTCCAATTTGATGTAACATTAGGTAACTGATGTAAGCTGAAAAGAAATGTGCCTATCATAAATGCATAAAGAATGGTAAAAAAAAGGGACTGACTAGTTAAACTTTAAAATTAATTGCCTGGCAGCTTACCTGATGCAGCATCCGCCCCATGCTGTTTGTGAGCTCTGGTAATATAAAGGAAAAGGAATATCTTCTTAATTTTCCTCTGCCTCCAGATCCTCTCCCCGGATCTGGACCACCAATTCAATCATGCTACTCGTGTCAAGTTGACACTACCTCTGTTATTGATAGGCTAGAATCAATCCCAGCTTACACAGTGCATTGCATCATTCAGCTCTGCCACGCCCCTCACAGAGGAAAGCATAACATTCATGTGAAACTTTAAAATGACTATGGCAATATTGCTTTGTTTTTAAAAAGAAAGAAAAAAGAGAGTATTGCCATTTGTAGCCCTACACATCAGGAACACTTTTCAGAGTGCCCGGACAATTACAATTTGTTAGTGGACTGCCAGTCATAAATGGATTTAGGACCCTTTTAACCCTCTGCGGGATCCTGGTTTGGGATGCCCCTACTGTTAAATTCTCTAATCTCCATAATGAAGAGCTCCCTGATAGTCTGGGAGTGGGTGGATTAGTGGATGGTGGATAGTTTTTAAAGCTTCTACTTGATCCAATATCATCTTAAAGTAGCAAAAGTATGTGAACCTTTAGGATTAGCAGATATTTAGAATCAATGAGATAACTAATTATGTGTAAAAGGGTGACCTTTTTTTTTAAGGTTACCAAAAACCAGTTTTGGCCTGTTTTACGAATTGGGATGGTTTGTGATATACTCACCATGATACAGTGATCCCAGGGCACATGCACAGGCTCTTCTTCAATGAGGATCGTCCCCCGGAGAGAGAGAGAGGGTGGTCCTCTAAGTCACTCACTGGGAATCTCTCTCTCCGGGGGACGGTCCCTCTTGGCCCACATCTGAACGATCGGCGTAACTCGTTGTCGGCCGGTGTGGACCGGGCTTGGACACTACCCCCACTGGGGAAAGAGAGAAGGGCCCCCCCCTCCCAATAGTCTACAGTGCCTTTGAGGCCATACCTCTACACCACTGGGGTCAAACATTGTGAGACTACCCATAGCAACACAAGCCCCTTTCTCCTCTCCCCCCCTTACTACTCTTCTTCAATGAGCATTCCTTTTATTAACTATATTAATGAATGAACATTGAATTCTTTGCTGCACACCTTCTGGCCGCTCCCCCTGGCTGCATGCACCCGTTATTCAGATTTGCCTGATGCGGGTGAGCACAGGGGATAGAGGGGTGCAACAGAATGCTAGGTGTGGTGAGAGTTTCACATACTGGGGCATGCTAAATCAGGATGCCCCCAGGAATCAATTTAAACTGTCCCTAGAGTTTGTTTAATATTTTTGCAGTTAGTTCTTTGGTGCTCCAAAACAACCAGACTGGAGTATATGTAGTGGGTGGGAATTCTCAATTAGACTGTACTAAAGAGGTACTTGATCCCAAATGTCTTTTTGCAAGTAAGGTCTCCAGAATACTGTGTGCACCTTACCTGCAAAAAGACACTATTCCAATTGAACGGGTCTAAAGGCAGGCAACAAAAATGGTAGAAGAGCTTAAACTTAAAACTTATCAGGAGAGACTGAAAGAACTTAATTTGTACAGTCTGGAGGAAAGAAGGGAGGGAGGGGACATGATTGAGACCTTTAAATATGTGAAATGATTCAATAAGGTTCAGGAGGGAAAAAACTTAATGATAGAACAAGGGGGCACAACCTGAAGCTAGTCGAAGGATAAAGAGTACATACAGTATACACATAAGGGCAGACTAGATGGAGCGTATAGTCTCCTTCTGCCATCAACCTTCTATGCTTCTAAGTTTTATAAGAAAGGGGTAACTATCTTAAGGGAGGTGTATTATGAAATTGTGTACTATTAAAAATCCAGATAAACACAACAGCTAATGAGAGGAGGGGTCCCTTATACACCCAAATTGAATAGAACTCCCGCCAAACTTGTGGTTTTCTTCTCCTGGTAGGAGTAAAGTCCAGAGGTGACAGGTTTCTTACTGTATCGGGGGGACATAACCTGTCACTTGTCAAGAAAGAAACAAGCTTGGCTGGATATTTCTTGATACAAGAAGGAAAATTATGTGCAGCAATCTGAATTGCCCAGGAAGCATATGAGCACTGTTTGTTGTAAGGGTGTTGGTAAGGGTAAGGGTATTGGTCTGGTTTAAGGCCCAAGTTGGCCAGGAGGTACCTCCAGGGAACCTGAGGAGGAAGCTTAAGGCCATCTGTGCTAGAACAGAGCTGCTGAGTGTGAACTTGAAGACTGGAATTGTGGAGGAACTGGGATTTGAGAACATTGAAAGACTGTAGTGGAAATTATGCTCAATAAAGGCTGTGGGGAGTATAAGAGATCGGCTTTGTTCTCCTCCTTTTTAAATAGGTAAAAAAACAATATTTTATTTTTCTTCTCTTCAGCTTGTCTTCAAGCTGACCACCTCTAAACTTCAGGATCACTATTTCCAAGCTTCCCACACAGAAGAACGTGATGCCTGGGTGAAAGATCTAAAGAAGGCTGCAAAATGTATTCAAGATGGACAGAGGTTTGCTCGCAAGTCTACAAGGCGGTCCATCAGGTTGCCTGACAAAATCGACCTAAAGTTAGTATCACTTTTTTAAGGCAATATGGTGTTTTGTAGGTGTGTGCATTTTACATAGAGGTTATAACAGTTGGGTCTAATTTTGCAAAACCGGGGCATTTTGCACACAGGAGTTCCCATGGATCAACTGCATGTGAACAATTAACATTAGCTGAATCAAGCCCTATTCTGACTCACCAGATGGCATTAATGTGGATCTTGGAGACAGCTTCACCTTGTCTGTGTGTATGTCTGTGATAGATGTGTTCTTACTCCATAAGGCTTGGCAGATAGCTTACTCGGCTTGTCATGAGTCACGTGATAAGTTTCTGAAGCTTTATTTCAGTACAGAATCTTGCAAAAAAACACTTCTTACAGCAGGAATTTTGAAATGTACGTTCAATACAGCAGGAAACTTGTGATGTAAACCCATAACAGCAGCAGGTAAAAAGACTGTAGACTGCAGACGGGAGCAGCAGGTGTGCACTGCTGGGATGCAAAACTAGAAATGACTGAGGGAGAGGGGAAGAAGGGAGGAGCTACTTGCATCACAGCTAGACTAAGGGAGCCAGAAAGGGACAAAAACAATTAAAGGGACACTGCTCAGCCTATGGAAATAAACACTATATCAAGCAGTTACCCTGGGTAACGAATGAAGCACATGTCTCGGGACATGACAAGCCCTAAAAGTTAATGTCCCAAAACAATATTGTCAAATCATAGGGTGCCACTGGCAGGACACTTACACTGTGTGTGGTATAATATCTGATACATTAGAAAGATCGGACAGACTCTGACAAACTGAAATCTGTAGCTGACCCTCTGCCTAGCCTTGGGTCAAAAGATAGCACCTAAGGTTTCAATGACCAAGTGTAGAGCTTTCACCACTCAATCTAATGCAATGCACGGTGTGCTTGTGTGACTCATCCCTACCACTCCCATCACAGAGGACATGAGAAACAAAAGGTAAAACTTACATTTAAAACTACTTTGGCAAAATAGCTTTGTTTTAAGTATAAGTAAAAGGTATACACAACGGGAAGTAAAAGTATACACAATAAGAATATTTTCGAGTGTGCATGGACAATCGCATTAATGTAATGTCGCTGGATGAATTAGGGATATTAATCTTAATGCTACTGTATGATTGTACATGTACCATTAGTTGGGAAACACAGTTCTAAAACTTTTGGTGTTGAATATGTTAGTTGTGAATCACATATTTAATGCAATTTCTTTATAGTGCATTATACATGTCCATGAAAGATCCAGATCATGGAATTAGAGAGATAAAGCTGGAGAAAGATAAGAAGGTCTTCAATCATTGCTTTACAGGTAATAGAGATTCGTATTAGCAGCTATGTTTTAGGGATGCAGAACCAGTTTGTACTATATTAAAATTGGTACAATACTCTCATGAATGTGAATACTTGAATATGCAGACACCCCACCTATGCCACTACAGCTGGTCAGCTACAAGGTATCATAGACACCTACACTGTATTGCAGATATAATGTTTCATACGGTATGATGGCCTGAATCTATTGCTTTATAGCATCATATGATGCCGTATGAAACAGCTCATTTAGGCCAAAGCCAATCAGATTACAGGAGAATGCTCTTACTCAGAAAAAGCTTTTTACTTAATAATTGGGTCTAGAGGATAACAAAATTAAAGGTGAACTACTGCACCTAGTGACTTTAGACTTAGAGAACAATGCTCATATGGTTATGTGAACATTTTTTTTTTAATTTGTCCAATCAATTATTCTGTAATATATAGATTATAAGAGACATATACCACCCATATCGTACTCCGACTGATTCCACCTAGGACAATATAATGTTTGGATTCCCTTGGGCTTTATCAAGCACCAAAAGGGTTCAATGGGGAGGTGTGCATGCGCTCTGCAAGAATTTGCAAGCCACGTTTGCTGCAGCACAGACCCAGTGGGCTGTTAAAACTGCCTCTTGTTTATTTTTCTTGTAGAAAACACAGGTCTTAAAGATTTAGGATTTATCGGGGAGGCCGATTCATTAATAGCGCCAGGTAGCGACAGATGAGCGAAAGTAGCGGCATTTTCAGAGCGCCCGCTAGTAGTCGCTGTGCTTGGCCGTTGTTCTGTAGTTGATAGCGACTCGGTTTGCCGTAATGTTGAATATTGGGTGAGGAGTCGCTATTTGACAGGTTCCGCGCTGTATGGGAGCGCATGACAGCGAATGGCCATAGCGAACGGCTCCCACCATATTCATTAACAAATCACGCTCTAAAAAAATTCTCGCGCAGTGAAATGCTTGTTTAAACCTCAGAGCGCTGGCGGCGATGGGTTAAAAGTAGTTTTTTAACCCCCATACAACCATATTTTTGGAAAAAAAAACATAAGTTTTTCAAAACATTTTGTAATATGAATACATTAATATTAGACCTGTAATATCAATTCTGCACAAATTTTTTTTTTTTTTTTTTTACCTTAAAAAAAATATCTAACATTGCAGAAGTGGTCACAGAGTTTTTACATTTAAAAAGAAAAAACATTAATAGCAATTAATTAAGAATATTTAAAGATTGCTCCATTGAAATGCATTGGAGAGCGCCAGGTAGCGAGAGGTCATACCTGTCGCTGTTCAAGGTCGCTCGCTGGCGCTGTGGGGTGAGGCTGGAATAATGATGAATGATTCGCTATCTGGCGCTCTGTCAGTCGCTAAGCAGGATCGGCTTGATAAATGTGTGATTGCGGAGGGGAGCCGGCGTTCTCGTGGCGGGGCCCGTCATTACCGTTCGCTCACCATTCGCTTCCTGGCGCTATCCCTTGTTAAATAAGGGCCTAAGTCAGTTTAGACTTTTTTTCAGGTGTCACCCTCCTCTGGGTCAGAAAAAAAATTGCTTATCTTTTTTTCCTCTTCCTTGCTCTTACGAGGTTGTGGGCTATGTAACCTATATACACTCACCCCACACCACTGTTTGCAGTGTGTCTAATTTTGGTCCAATGCCCCCAATATTTGCAGCCAAAACATCTAATATTATGTCCAGTTACCCTCTTCCATTTTTGTAACAACTCATCATATGGGATGGTATATAGCTGTTGTTTTAAGACCCCTGCTTTAAATAAATCCACCCAGAGAATTTTACGAGGAACTCTATATTTCTATTTCAAAAGCACTTGCGTTTGACAATCAATGTAACCGATGGCCCCCCTCAGTGTACCAAAGGAACTTTTGGGATTTCGGCACAAATGCTGTTCTGCCACCTGGCTGTAACACCGTGATTGGTCTTACTCCAAAGATCAGCAACTGACCGGTGCACTGGATCGCATTCTTTGCTGGCAGAGTCGGAACTCCAGTCACCAGCACTTTTGTGTAGGGATTGCACCCTTCCCCCATCAGTCACAGAGCTGTGGCTATATCCCTCTCAATTAACTGCAATGAAGTAGGTGTTTTAGGCCTTGGCACAACCCCTTCATTGCAGTGAATGGAGGTGGCATGTCGCTTTGACTGATGGTGCATGCACCAATTACTGTTCAGGCCTGGCTGGCACGGGATTTGATCCAGTGATCAGTTGAGCTGCTGATCGGCAGAGTGAGACCATCTGCAGGGGACAAAAAGTGAGTAACCTTCTTTTTCTTTATTTGGCTGGTTAATCTCTTTAAAGAGGAACATTACAGTTAGTAATGGGAAGTTAGTAAACGCCACCCAGACCTGGCTTGTTCGCCTGACCCTCCGGTTTACAAAATAGTTATTGTAAACTTACCTCTCCAGGCACATCACGCTCGGCATCCCTCCGCTCCCCCGTCATCCTCTGTCAGGCAGCACCATCTTTGAATCCCAACATGCACTGTGCCACCCCTCAGATCTTGCGCGTGCACAGTGTCATTGCTTAGGCTGCAATGACACTCAGTGCAGAAGATTGCATGATGATGAGGAGCGGCGCAGGACATTTGAAAAGGGAACGGCTACAGGTAAGGCCGGCTAATCCAGCAGCCTTCACTCTGGAATGAGGAGGGTAGAAAGGGGCCAGGAATACTGCCGGATGTCTGTGGCCCTTATTTAACAAGGGATAGCGCCAGGTAGCGAATGGTGAGCGAACGGTAATGACGCTCACCGCCACGAGAACGCCGGCTCCCCTCCGCAATCACACATTTATCAAGCCGATCCTGCTTAGCGACTGACAGAGCGCCAGATAGCGAATCATTCATCATTATTCCAGCCTCACCCCACAGCGCCAGCGAGCGGCCTTGAACAGCGACAGGTATGACCTCTCGCTACCTGGCGCTCTCCAATGCATTTCAATGGAGCAATCTTTAAATATTCTTAATTAATTGCTATTAATGTTTTTTTTTTTTTAAATGGCAAAAATTCTGTGACCACTTCTGCAATGTTAGATATATTTTTTAAGGTAAAAAAAAAAAAATCTAAATTTGTGCAGAATTGATATTACAGGTCTGATATTAATGTATTCATATTACAAAATGTTTGTAAAAACATGTTGTTTTTTTTTTCCAAAAATATGGTTGTTTGGGGGTTAAAAAACTACTTTTAACCCATCGCCGCCAGCGCTCTGGGATTTAAACAAGCATTTTACAGCGCGAGAATTTTTTGAGCGTGATTTGTTAATGAATATGCTGGGAGCCGTTCGCTATGGCCATTCGCTGTCATGCGCTCCCATACAGTGCGGAACCTGTCAAACAGCGACTCCTAACCCCGTATTCAACATTACTGCACACCGACTGAGTCGCTGTCAACAGCCGAACAACGGCCAAGCACAGCGAATACTAGCGTGCGCTGTGAAAATAACGCTACTGGCGCTCATCTGTCGCTACCTGGTGCTATTAATGAATCGGCCTCTGTGTTTTAGATAACGCTGACATCCAAAAGGCAGTGAGGGAGGGGGGAGGGATGTTTAGAAAGGAACATCAGAACATTTAAGCTTTCCCATCAGTTTAATATGAAAAGCTTCCTGGAGTATCCATCCATATTCAGCTATGGCAACTGCCTTGAATGTTTCCCTCCCTTGAACTTACATTTGGCAATGCGCATCTACAAACAACTACACACATCTATGGGCCCCATTACGCCCAGCCTGGAAAACTAAACTCTTCTAATGTCTACTCAAAAATCAACCCTAGCATCGCCCTGTGGTGTGATGGCAACCCTGTTGGTCTTCTTTTGAACTGCTATGCAACAAAATGTTAGAATGACTTGGGAGAGGGAAATAAATAAAAAGAAATATAGTAGGGGAAGAATTTGGTTAAAACAGATAAACATGGCGTTCTGTGCAAAATCCCTATTTGTTTTGGAGCATTTTACATTTTCTGGAAGGTAATAGTATAGGGGGGCTCAAGGGGATCGAAGAACTGTGAGCTTAAAGATATTTTAATAGAAAGTGTGACAATGGTAATTCTGTAGATGTGGTAATTAATTCCAGTTATTGATGACTTTCTGTCCACTCTCAACAGGTACCTGTGTGATAGATTGGTTAGAAGCAAACAGGTCAGTAAGGAACCGTCAAGAAGGACTGGTCTTGGCATCTGCTTTACTTAATGAGGGTCACCTTCAGCCTGCAGGAGACATGTCCAAAAATGCTGTTGATGGATTGGCAGAGACAACCTTTTTGGATTCTACAGAAGCATTATATTACTTTGTAAGTGCATATAACATAATGGACATAATGTCCAGAAAAATCTTCATGAGACCCATAATCTGAGGTACCCCTGCCACCTTGTGTGCATGCAGCAAGTAACAACATTTTGTGTAATTATTTTAAATGTTATATGGGGTTCCACTTCCGTTTAGAAATCCTAAATGATGGCCTAAAATCAGTAAACAGGCATGGCCTAGATGAAGCATGGCTTTGGAGTGCTGTCGTGAAAAAAAAATCCAATTATAAAAATCTAAATAAATGTGTTAAATAGCAAGAGGAGGGGTGAATTATACACCCTGCATCGAAAGAATTCCAGCCAAGCTTGTTTCTGGTGACAGGTTTTGAAAATATTACTTTTGGGGAGGGGGTGATGTGCTCAGCTCCAGGGCCTGTTCCCTGAGCCAGCCTTTGCTGGAATAACTGCGTACTGCTACTGCAATTCTTCTGATGTGTGCAGATGATTTTACCCATCATGCAATGCTTTGAACAAATATTTAGATGGGTTAATGCTGCTGCTGCCCCCCACAGGTTGGCTTAGGGGACAGGTATTGGAATGGAAAAGATCACCCCTGTAAAAGTTGGATGGAATGAGTCAACCCTTATTATTCCTACCTGGAGAAGGAAACTACGAGCTTGGGGGATTTTTTCATTTGGGATGTAACTGCTCCTCTCACTATCCAGCATGTTTCCATAGATGTTAATATTACAGCCTTTAAGTGGCATTTGCCCATAAAATAAAAGCTAATATGCAGTGGCAGCACTCTCCATCCTGGTTGGCATTTTACTTTTGTATGAGTCTTAACTGTGACTTGTATTTATTAGATTTTCCAAATCTTACTATTGGTCATAGATTACAAACCTCAAGATGCCCAATCTCATGGAGGCCACAGAAAGGGGGAGGTTGCCATTCCCTACCAGTCACATCCTGTCATAAACTGTCATCAAAAAGAAGAAAAAGCATATTCTTTTGTTTAAATCTAGTACCTGTGACAGCTGGATGGAGGGGATAGAAAAAAATAGATCTGGAATAGATGATGAGGGCATGTGAATGTGTTAAAGCGGTCCCACACCCGAGCTAACAAGTGTGGGGCCACATTATGTCAGGCTTGGGAGGAGGGGATCCCGACTGCTGGAGCCCCCGGTGCAATGTCCACTGTAACACGCCAAAATCCTTACCTCCTTGACCGAAATGTGGTCCTCCGATTGGCCGTTGGCGGTCACACGGGCTGTCTTTCCCTGCAGCCAGTCAAGGCCAGCCCATGTGAGTGCTAGCGGCCAATCGCAAGCGCCGGCAGCCAATATGCACCCCCCCCCCTCCCAGAGCCTGTCATGATGCAGCCCCAAACCCGTTAGCTTGGAAGAAATATTTATGAATTTTCAGAGCAAAACTCCTGACCTCATTCACCCACATGGATCACAAACTATCATATTAAGCTAAATGTCTGTATTATATGTTAATGAACAATTCCTTCAAACCCTTTAGACAACTTTGAAATGAATATGTCCTCTGCTGATTTCCATTCATGGTATTTGTTAATTCTTGTTCATTTTGGTCCTTTTTTTTCTTATTCTACCGAGGGGGATTTTTGAGGTTCAGTAACACTTTTTTTTCAAAAGACAGACATGTATTAGCTCAAGCATAAGTAGACCACAGGCCATTCAAGGCACCTAGACAACAGAAAACTATAGTTTCGCCAAGGCAGGCAATCAATCATCCTAGCTAGGTCAGATATTGCCAATTGTCAATGAGGCACCAGAGAAGTAATTGGAAGACCAGTTGCTGCAACTGATTTTCAGAACTGCAAGGCAGGGGGAGGGGTGAAAATTAGTAGACAGGGATCAGAATTACATCAGAAGCAGAAATTACAAACTAAAGGAAAAATTATCAGGATAAAAAAACATACACAGAAACATATACTGTAACACGGGGAGGCCGATTCATTAATAGCGCCAGGTAGCAACAGATGAGCGACAGTAGCGGTATTTTCACAGCGCCCGCTAGTATTCGCTGTGCTTGGCCGTTGTTCGGCTGTTGAGAGTGACTCAGTCGGTGTGCGGTAATGTTGAATACGGGGTTAGGAGTCGCTGTTTGTCAGGTTCCGCGCTGTATGGGAGCGCATGATAGCGAATGGCCATAGCGAATGGCTCCCTGCATATTCATTAACAAATCACGCTCAAAAAATTCTCGCGCTGTGAAATGCTTGTTTAAACCCCAGAGCGCTGGCGGCGATGGGTTAAAAGTAGTTTTTTAACCCCCAAACAACCATATTTTTGGAAGAAAAAAAAACAAGTTTTTCAAAACATTTTGTAATATAAATACATTAATATCAGACCTGTAATATCAATTCTGCACAAATTTTTTTTATTTTTTTAACCATAAAAAAAATATCTAACATTGCAGAAGTGGTCACAGAATTTTTGCCATTTAAAAAAAAAAAAAAAAATAGCAATTAATTAAGAATATTTAAAGATTGTTCCATTGAAATGCATTGGAGAGTGTCAGGTAGCGAGAGGTCATACCTGTCGCTGTTCAAGGTCGCTTGCTGGCGCTGTGGGGTGAGGCTGGAATAATGATGAATGATTCGCTATCTGGCGCTCTGTCAGTCGCTAAGCAGGATCGGCTTGATAAATGTGTGATTGCGGAGGGGAGCCGGTGTTCTCGTGGCGGTGACCGTGCGTCATTACCGTTCGCTCACCATTCGCTACCTGGCGCTATCCCTTGTTAAATAAGGGCCTAGATCTAAACACAAGCACAAGCGTGCCTGTGCTTTGAAAACCCTAAATAGCAAAGGATGCCTTTACTGCACATTGGTACGGCACACATGCCTCTTTATACTTCCAGTTTTTTTTATGAACCAGTTTTCCTATCCACATTTCCACATTTATCCATTCCATTTCCTGTGACTCAAAATTGTGGTGGACTGAAACCACCAGAAAAACCTTGCATACAGAAAGGTGTACTCCTTTCAGACAAATGGATTATTTATGTTTTTTTTGTTCTGAAGGGAAATTAATTGTATGGTATGTTCTTACCCTGCAGTCAGATAGTGGATTTTTTTGTGAAGACAATTCTAGCGACGATGACGCAATCCTAAAAGAAGAATTTAGAGGAGTAGTGGTTAAGCAAGGATGTTTACTAAAACAGGTGGGTATTGAAGATATATATTTATATTATATATTTGCCTTGAAAGTAAAAAAGCTACTGTATATGCGCCTTTTCTCCACCCCAGCAGCTGACTTCTATCCCGGCACTTTATACTGTGTCCAATAGCAGCTTCTTTGGCCCCCTTATTCTCTTCCCTTCTGGGAGCTCCACCACTATCCCAGTGAAGGAAGCGTGTTGCTGTAAATGAGGGGGAACCTAAACTCTTAAACTGCTAAATCCCCAAGGAAAGTGCAGCAGAAGACAATAGGTTAGTATAGTTTTCCAAAGCTGATAAGCACCCTCTAATACAGTTTTTACAGCCTAGATGGAGAATAGCCATGGGTACATGTCCAATACCACTTCTATGCAGATGACACTCAGATATATCTCTCAGGCCCCAATCTCTCCTCTCTACTATCTCGTCTCCCCAACTGCCTCTCAGCTATTTCTTCATTCATGTCATCTCGCTACCTCAAGCTAAACATGGACAAGACAGAACTGATCATTTTCCCACCATCTAATCCCCTTACTCTCTCTAACACGTCTATCTCTGTCAACAATTACACAATAACAGCAACTCCCCAAGCTCGGTGCCTGGGAGTCATTCTGGACTCTGCCCTCTCTTTTAAACCACATATTCACTCCCTGGCCACCTCCTGTCGCCTCCAACTTAAAAACATCTCCCGCATCCGTCCTTTCCTCTCACCTGACACCACTAAAATGCTAGTGCATGCCCTGGTCATATCCCGTCTGGATTACTGCAACATCCTTCTTTGTGGCCTACCAACTAACAGACTGGCACCCCTCCAATCTATCCTGAACTCTGCTGCTCGCCTCATCCATCTCTCCTCTCGCTCCTCCAGTTCTGCGCCTCTCTGCCAATCCCTACACTGGCTGCCAGTCCCACAGCGAATCCTGTTCAAAACTCTAACTCTCGCATACAAAGCTCTCTCCAACCAGGCCCCTCCCTGCATCTCATCTCTAATCCAACAGTATCAACCTAGACGCAGCCTCCGCTCTTCTGCCGACCTTCTCCTGTCCTCCACCCTGGTCACCTCCTCTCACGCCCGCCTCCAGGACTTCTCACGTGCAACTTCAATCTTCTGGAATGCCCTCCCCCACCCAATCCGCCACTCCACAACCCTCAAAACATTCAAAGGCGCCCTTAAAACGCACTTATTCAGACAAGCATATAATCTGGCCTAACCAATCTTCTAAAGGGCACATGCCACAAAGCTCAATACTGACTGTTTGTGATCCTTCCCCCTCGTCTTCACCCCTCTTCCTTTAGACTGTAAGCTCGCAAGGGCCGGGCTCTCTCCCCTATTGTATCTTGTACTCAGAATATCCATTGTCAACTCTGTAAAACTGCATTTGAAATAGTATATGTGCCGTATGTTTCTACCCTGTCTGTAATTACTACTTTGTAAAGCGCTACGGAAGATGATGGCGCTATATAAATAAACAATAATAATAATAATGTGACAAAAGGCAGATTGTAATATTTACATGAGAAAAAAATGTGTAGTTACAGAAACAGTTTTACTGACTACACAGTGACAGTATATGTTTCTTACCTACATGAATTGTTGCTTTCCATTCTGTAGCAGGGCTGAAATTTCCTTTCTCTGTGTGAGAAAAGTGTGGACTGGCCATAGAAAGCACAAGGAAGATTCCTGGTGGTCTAGACTTGCTAGGTGCAGCTCAAAGCACACAGCCCACCTCACCCTACCTCACCACTTAAAACTAGAGCATAAACCATACAACAAAAGGCTAGAAAAAGGCCTCGATTCAATAAAGGTAGACAAAAATTCTAATGGTAGTAAAAAAGTCAATTCATGAGAAAAAAAATCAATTCATGAGAATGTCACTGTTACCGAATCACTAGATAAAAAGACAATGAAAGTCAATGTCAGCATTTACTACAGCTTAGAAAGGAGTAAACAGTTCTCTACTTTTCTTGGAGTAAGTAAAAGTGCCATTGACTTTCATTGTTTTCTTAGCTGGTGATTCAGCAACAGTGAAGTTCTCAGGCTTTTTTCTCATGAATTGAATCTTTTACTACCATGCAATTTTTTTTCTACCTTGAATCGAGGCCAAAGTGTATGAATGCCTTCGGCCAAATAAGAAGCTTCTCTTTAGTAGTAAAATACTTTTTTCCCACTTTCTACACAAGAACTAAAAAAAAAAAAACAAAAAAAAAAAACAAAAAGATCTGTAAGAAAAATTTCATCCTTCACCATTATTCAACCAGATCAACGCAAGCACAATAGTAGACCAATAATAAATGTGTACCATAGGGCAAAACATACTACAATGTAACTACGTTTGTGTTGGGTTTCCCCACCTGTGTAACCCTTATTCTAGAAATACCCCTATTTTTTTATTCTCGAGGTGGGTACCTAGCCAAGATCTGTCCATATACATACTTTGGAAGGGTCCGGGGTTAGGCTCCCCCGGATATCTGTCTTAGATCTCTGACTATAACCACACCATTATTAAAAATTTGATTACATTTATTTAAATATTTTTCTTAAAAATCCATTAAATCATTTATGCATACAATTAGTGCTTCAATATTCTAATACATCCAAAATTATCTGACCATTGTCTCATGTTTTACAGAATACCTTTCAGGTGGGCAGACATGTTTCGCCTTATGACAAGGCTTTATCAATGCCCTATTCACCTAATTGAGAAGTTTCCATCTATGTATCAAAGTGGGAAGCTGTACACTGGAGTTATTTCCCAGGAAATGTCTGGTCCATATATCCTTTTAGGAACTGTATACACCATATACTCTGATAGGGTTGTGCTGGCCCTTTAAAAGATGTTGACCCGCCGTGATGTGCTGGCCCTGGAATCCCGGGTTGTATGTTTAATTTGTCATCCTTTGTGGCTTCACCCGCACATTCTATGGCACTTGCAGCTTGGAGCGCTGGGGGATGAAGGAACAAATCCCCTATTCCATGTAGAAAAGACGCCGTCTGGCGTGTCTCCCGTCCGACGGTCAGTCCACTTTGATACATAGATGGAAACTTCTCAATAAGGTGAATAGGGCATTGATAAAGCCTTGTCATAAGGCGAAACATGTCTGCCCACCTGAAAGGTATTCTGTAAAACATGAGACAATGGTCAGATAATTTTGGATGTATTAGAATATTTAAGCACTAATTGTATGTTAAAAGCATAAATGATTTAATGGATTTTTAAGAAAAATATTTAAATAAATGTAATCAAATTTTTAATAATGGTGTGGTTATAGTCAGAGATCTAAGACAGATATCCGGGGGAGCCTAACCCCGGACCCTTCCAAAGTATGTATACTACAATGTAAGATACAGGGTTTCAACATTGGAGCTGCTGGTAATTTTAGCAAAATGATATTAAGAACAAATGGACGTTCAAACTATTAGCCCCAAAAAAATAAATAATTGGTTTTATTTTAAATACGAGGTGAGAACTATGTAAATGTGCGACTTTGAGTGTGAATAAACATGTAGGAGTTTCCTGAGAGGGGTTGTGACCCATTGCGGTCAAACACAAACCACTTCCTTTTTTCGATTTCGATTTTTGTGTCACACACCCAGTAAAATGCCTCTCTTCTCTTATTACCATAGGCGAGAGTTTTCAACAGTATGTATCCCTTCTTTGAAGAGCCAGGGAGGAAATTTTAACAGTGATCTCATAGTTTTATTTTTTAAATGGGAAGTGGGAAATGATCAATCAAGTTTACTTCTGTACCTTGTGAGAAGTGAAACCATTTAGCAGGTTCTCTCTTTTAGACACTACAGAAAATTATGACAATGCTGTAGCTATTGTAGATTTTGGAAGTTGAATCACAAAAATGCCAACCTTTACCTAAATGACAAGCTTTTCTGATTCATTTTCTGCTTAAAGGGCAAAGGACGTGTAAGGTCTGTAATCAGGCTTTAAGGGAAACCACCTTTGTGTCACAATTCCTGACGCTTTCTCAGCAATTGCTGCTGCTGAAGAGTTCACCAATGCTGCCAATTATTCTCTGGTCCTTGCCATCTTCTGAGCTGCCACCAATCGCCCTTGATACCTTGCCACCTTCTCCTTGCCACAAACAGGTCTACACATGGGGCATATGGCTTGCCAGGCTGACATGTGGGGCCCACTGGTGAAACATCCTATTGCCCAGTATAAAAACGCTAGGGAACTGGTACTTGCCCAGGTGTGCTTGGGGGACAGAGATTAGTCTATTCTGTGGTCAGGTCAGGTTTCTCCAGGTGAGCTGCAGAAATTAAAAAAGTATAAATAATAATTGGCTATTGGTTACAAACCTGGCCACATTTTAAGAAATAAACATCTTAAGACCCATGTCTATGAACAGATAAATCAACTGTTCATTGAGCTAGAAAGCATTTGAATGTACGATTCATATGTAAGTGGGCAACTTGTGTTCGAGACGTGGATGATTTGTGGTCGAATTCTGTTTACACTTCCCAACAGTCATGCAACAAACAAGAACTTTTATGTCAGCCAAATTATTGTGATTTACCCCTCTACCATCTAGGGCCTACCATCTCGCTGCGGATAAAACAATAATCATAATTTTTCCATCCTCCGATTTGCATCCCGCACAATCTTTTTTTTTTAATCATTTTTACGTTAACTGAAACTCCCCAGGTTCAAAGACTAGGAGTCATTTTGGAGCATTTAAGCCTCACATTGATTCCACATCCACCCCTTCTCCATGCCTGACATTAATATAATCTAATAGTCTGCCATGATCATATCTCAACTAGACTAATGCAACACCCTCATTTGTGGTTTACCAACAAAAACATCTATTAAACTCTACTGCGCTTCATCTACATTTCTTCTCGCCCTACCTGCACTGCTCCCCTCTGTCAATCCCTCCAGCGGCTGCCAGTTTCACAGATAATTTAGTCATTCTAATTCTAAACTACATAGCTCTCTTCAGCCAGGCTTCTACTTACATTTCACCACTAATTCAAAGATACCAAACTAGAGGCAATCACTTTGCAGCTGACTTTCTCCTGTCCTGATACACTTACCTGTTAGCTCCCATGGTGCCCCCTGGTTGGCTGCTCGGGGTGCTTGATTCTCTGTCGCCTGGCAGCTGCGTTAGCAGGTGGCGCATTCCCTGCTCGCCTGACTGCGCGAACTCGGCTGTCTTATGCTCTCCGGTGGTGCTGCAGACAGCACGCTCGACGGAGGTTAGTTTTAAAGGGACAATGAGCCCAAAGGTTACTGTGGGGGCGGAATACTCTAAAGGTTTTCTGGGCATTCAGCCCATATGTTGCTGATGGTCCAATGAGACCAGTTTCCCCCTGGCCAATCTCGTCCATTCCAGCCCTATATAGGGTTTCCTCCCTCACTCTCTCGCCGCCCGTGATAGTGTTCTGCTGGGTGCTATTGTCCTGTGAATTCTGATTGTTTACCATTGCCGACCTAGCTTGCCTGACCATTCCGTTACCAGTGCCTGAACTCTGACTAGGAACCCGTCTGATTACCCAGCTTGACCCTTGGCTAGACCTTTGACCTTTCTCGTGCTTCTCTCTTGGCGCTGCGTACCGCGAGGACTCATCATCTGCGTATGACCTCGGCTTGCGCAGTCTTACCTCTGGTACATCCGCCTATAGGCAATACAATGTTGCCTTGAGGAAGTGACGGAGGTTACCGTCACAGAACACGTGGGTTAGGAGGGGGCATCTTGCACGGACTTTGGCTTCACTGGTGATATAATTTCTATGATCCTGTTTATGTCAGGTTGATTAACCTTTTCTTTCCTTCCCCTCCAGTCCTCTTTCACATGCACTTTAGATATGCTATTTGTTGTTTTATTGAGATGATACATTCTATATACTATTAGCTATAGAATTTATTTACATGTAGTTATCCAATTGTTTATCGCACATGCACTTTGGGATAGATTTATTAATGGTTTATGGTATTAACTTGTAATAGATTTATGAACTTCATGAGAATATTGAGTTTTTTTTATCATTATTATGGGATATTGTGGGACTGAGGGTGTTAGGGGAAGTTCTTATATACTGTATAATGTATAATTGATGATAGCCATGCTTTATTCCGGTGGATGCCCTTTGTCTTGTGTATATGTTTTTAATTGCCCTTTAGCATTGTCCATAGGGGGTGAAAATCTCTTAGCCTTGGTTAATTGGCCAGTAAACAGCACACTAGTTCAGAATTATATTTCCTTGGTGTTAGTGTGGTGGTGCTTGGGTTTGCTTAACTGGCTTAAAAGATATTACTTGTTTAAACCTCTGGTCCCATTCTCCAAACCTGATAGGTCACTGCCAAACTCAATACAAACCCTTTTCCTATTTGTTTCTGCCCCTTATCACAGCTTTTCTGCCCTTTTAGTTGTATCACTAAAAGTACCACTCTCCATTTTGGGTGGTACCACGTGGGTGGTACAAATGGTTTGTCAGTCACCTAAAACCATATTAAACACACAAAAAAAATGTATATTGCCTGGCATACACTTGAAGCTATTTTATATTTATAGAGTGAAGTATAGATGATCAGCAGATTGAGTTGTTGTACATATCAGTTGCAGCCACATACCTCCTAGAATAGGACCTTGTATACCAATGGTTGGGAACCCCTGTTAGACTGTGAGCGTGCAGGGGCAGAGGTCTCGCTTGTCATTTTGTAGACTGTTGTATCTTACTTATATATTCCATGGATTATCTGTTCTACTCTGTCCTAGTTATTTTTTTGTTAAGTGTTTAATAATATCCATGGCATATAATTTTTGGGCCTTATTTATCAAGGAATAGCGACAGATAGCGACTGGGGAGCCGGCCAGTAAAGCCAGGTACCGCAACTAGAATGCCGGCTCCCCTCCACAATCACACATTTATCAAGCCGATACTGCTTAGCGACTGAGATAGCGCCACCTAGCAACTCATTCATCATTATCCCAGCCTCATCCCACAGCGCCAGCGAACATCCTTGAACAGCGACAGGTATGACCTCTCGCTACCTGGCGCTCTCCAATGCATTTCAATGGCAGAATGTATTTTAATTAATAATTATTTTTTAATATTTTTTTTTTTGAAATTTCAAAAAAAAAAATCTGTGAACACTTCTTCCTTTGAAAATGTATTTTTTTGGGATTTAAAAAAAAATGTTTTTTTTTTTTGCAGAATTGATATTACAGGTCTGATTTTAAACTATTCAGGTTTGAATATTATTTTAAAATCATTCCATTTTTTTTTGGGTGGTTAGGGGGTTAAAAAACTACTTTTAACACATCGCCTACTGCGCTCTGGGATTTAAACATGCATTTCACAGCGCTAGGAATTTTTAAGGCTGATTTTTTAATGAATATGGTGGGTGCCGGTCGCTATGTCCAGTCGCTATCATGCGCTCCCATACAACAGCGAACCTGTCAAATAGCGACTCAGCATCTTGTATTCAACATTACGGCACACCGACTGAGTCGCTATCATCCACCGAACAATGGCCAAGCACAGGGACTA
This sequence comes from Gastrophryne carolinensis, assembly GCA_027917425.1. Classification (NCBI taxonomy): domain Eukaryota; kingdom Metazoa; phylum Chordata; class Amphibia; order Anura; family Microhylidae; genus Gastrophryne; species Gastrophryne carolinensis. Next base: position 415,618,660 of record CM051237.1, on the reverse strand, counting down.
CTAGCGGTCGCTGTCAAAATACCGCTACAGTCGCTCAACAGTCGCTATCTGTCGCTATTAATGAATCAGCCTCCCTGTTTTTGTGCTGGAAACAATATATCAAAAAATTAAAAAAATCAATTTGTATATGGGCCTGATTTTTTCTCCTTTTACATTAGATTTAAATATGTGTTTATTTACAGGGTCACAGGAGGAAAAACTGGAAAGTGAGAAAGTTTGTCCTCAGAGAAGATCCTGCATACCTGCACTACTATGATCCAGCTTCGGTAAGGCTACATTCCCAATGCCAGCACAAGCCATAAAAGGATATGTCTGAATTTTGTAAAATACCATAGAATACAAAGGTGAATGTCACTGTGTCACTTAACCTATACCCACAGCTCCAGGCAGTTCAGCAGGTATATATAAACCTAAGTTCAATTTGATCTGTTTCACAGTTAAGATGGTCTATACTCAATAGTCACAACAATGGATTTGCCTGAGAATTACAGCTAGACAATGCTTTTCTGCATTTTTTCTGAAACTTTTCTTTTAGGGCTATGCCTGTATGGGGTTAATTGATGAGTTGATTTAGGTGTGTTTGTGTTCAACCAGAAATATTTCTTAAATTAATTTTGACATTTACCACAGCATGAAGGTACATTTGTAAGTCTAATTATACATTTTTAGCATAAATTGTTAGCATATTGATTAGAGCTGTGTGCGTGATTTTATTAGGGCTGAGTAATGTATCTTTAAAGAGCCTGATTAAATACCTCTAAAATACATATAACTGACATATACAACATACAGACACTAGAGGGCGCTGTTGTCATTCTTTCTATAATGAACAATATCAATCCCTATTAACAAGGGCTTCTAACAGTGCCCTATAACAATATCCCAAAGTCGCTCTCAAAAATGTGCAAGTGCTACTGTACCTATATTAGTATATAAACAGTGATAATCCTATGTGCAAAAATAAATATCTCTATAATGTGTGTGAATGTTCCATATAAATGAGGACAAATCGGGGTGAAAAGAGGGAAATAGAGCAAACCATATATAGAATCTTACAAATCTATGGTCAAGTGGTCAATGACACTGGGTCCCCCCCCACTCCCCCCCCCAGCTGATGCGTTGCATGACAGCTATCCCGTTACTTCATCAGGGCGAAATACATACATAGTAATTTAGGTACAGTAGCACTTGCACTTTTTTGAGAGAGACTTTGGGATGTTTTTTAGGGCACTGATAGTAGCCCTTGTTAATAGGAATTGATATTGGTCATTATAGATAGAAAAGCGCCCTCTATTGTTTGTATGTTGTATATGTCAGTTATATGTATTTTAGAGACATTTAATCAGTCTGTTGTGTAAAACCATTATTCAATAAACATTAGAATCTACGCTTTTCTAAGAGTGGTGCCACTTAATTTGGGGTATTTTGGGGGGTTTGTGAGGACCCCCCTGTGACATCAAATGTCCTAATTTATGTCATGATTTTCCCCTCTGCCTCATCTCCAGCATTTCTACAGACATCCTATAACAAAAATAAACAGTTCTTCAAAGTCTTCCTGCACACAGGGGCAATAAATCCTTATCTAGGAACAGAAAGCACCACTGCTGTGGGGGGAGCGCAGCTTGGAGCGAGAGATTTACAATTTGTCCCCCAGCACCCATCCAAGGGGGGATGGCATCTGTCCTTCTAGCCCCTTGGAATTGAGGATAAATCCAGGGGAGAAATGGTTTTCTTGGTCACATACAGAGGGTCCGATCCTTGATCGTGGTGTGTCCCATTGCTCCTCCAGCCCTTGGAACAGAAGTCTTTATCCATTTATGAGGTATAGGATTTCCGATGTTTTCTCCTTTTATTTATTTAACTGTTTTTCTGCACATTTGTTTATTGTCTTTTTTTTTTTTTGTTTATTATTTGAATTTTTTGTCTTTTTATAAAAATTTTAAAATTTCCATTTTTGCACGGGCCGACCTTTTTGGCAATTAGAAAGCCTCTAACCTGGTTTCCTTGAAGCTCTAAAAACGACCCTGGTTTCTGAAGATTGTGTGACCGCTCGTAACTGTGTATTAACCCCATAGACTGTAAGATCGATTGTAACTAATCCATTGTATGATTGGGAAAGTGTAACTAATCATATAGTGTTACCAGGTTGAATGACTCACAGTTAACTTGGAGTGCTGCATGGTGACTGTGTGTGAACCAGCAGATTGCAAGCTGATTGTATCTGATCGTTCGACAGCAGAACTGATCAGACTCTCCCCAGGATAAGTGTGGGACGGAATCAGTGTGTATTGCCTGTGCCCTGCTTGTATGTGGAGAGGGGTGTGCAAGTGTGTGTGGTCACTGTCTCGATTACTCGCCAGCAGAGTTTGATCGGATGGTGATTGAGGAGGGTTCCACCGGCCCGATTTAATCGTTTAAAGTGTAGTTGCGGTGGTGGTGGCAGCTTGTTGTAATTGGTGTGTGGGGTGTTTCTGGTGTGATTGCTCTCTGTGCTGGAAGCAACCCCCACACACGTTACAGATCGCTCAATCAAACAGACGTTGAACGATCGATTTTGTGACACCCCCCTCTTTTTTAGTGTTTCTTGCTATTTTTACCCAAAGGTGTGCACACTTTAATATAGTCTTTGTTGTATGTTGTTGAAAAGGGGACGATTCTCCCCCCTATCGACCCCTACTTAACTTTTGGATGTCGCCGCGGCCTGCTGCGACTTTTTCACACTTAAAATGTCACATATAATTTGAACAAATTAAATGAAAACCAAAATAAAATCCATTAGGGTGGAAAGCTGAACACAAAGAAATAAAGCTATAGCTCTCTTTGGGTCAACCCACAGCCCAGACATATGAAGAATATGGGCTATTGTCATACACACTCAACCAGTACTTGCCAGAAATTCCTGCAGCTCCTTCAATGTTGCTGTAGCCTCTTAGCAGTTGCCCGGGCCTTGTCATCCAGCTCTTGGTGATGTCACTGTTGTGCAATATTTTATCCACTTCTTGATTACTGTCCTCACTATGTTCCATGATATCTAATGTCATATATTCAGATTTTTTTTGGTACCCTTCTCCTAACTAAAACCTTTCAACAATGAGATCTTTTGATGAATAGTAAGCTGTCCATACACAACTTATTTTGTTGTAAAATGCAACAAAAAAAATGTCAGGAAATTCCTACTAGAGCTGCTGAACTATAGAAGGGGGTAATCAGAATCACTTGGAATGATGGCAGCTGCGTACTGGTTACTATTTAACATGAGTTTACATGTGACGGGATAATTCTAAACACAACCACAACCCCAATCATAACAGGTTGTTTACACTTATGCTTGACATTGGAGTTGATTCAGAGCCTGGTGAGAATTCTCACTCCTTTTTTAGGGGAGAAAACTGCCATTCACTTTCATTGTCTGTCGGGAGTAAATTTTCACCTGGCTCTGAATCAGCCCCAAGGTGGACAATGAAAGTCAGCGTCAGTTTTCACTCCTAAAAAAGGAGCAAGAATTCTCACCTGGCTCTGAATAGACCCCTTATCTTCTCCAAAATGCCTTTTTGAATCAGTATTGGGCTGTCCGACTGGGGTGTTTTAGGTCCCAGTCCAATAGTAACATAATTACATAATTTTAGAGCGACCGCTAGTAGTCGCTGTGCTCGACCATGGATCATTGTTTCAGAGCGCCTCAGTCGCTGGCCGGTATTGTTGAATACATTATGTGATTCGCTGTACTACACTGTATTGGAGCGAATGGTAGCATCAGCTCAGTGCGACTGACTCACAACACATTCATCAAAAAAACAGCCTCAAACTGTTCCGGCGCTCAAAATCAGGTCGCTGTAGCCCACAGTGCCAGAAGCGCTGATTTCGAACATGTATCCACTAGGAACAAAGCTAAAACATATGGAATTACATTTTTATTACATTGTAACATGAACACTTAAATACCAGACATGTAAGGACAATTCTGCATAAAAATATTATTAATCAAAAAAGTTTTCAAAAATGTCATTTTCTTGGCCAGAATACATGTCAGAAGGTTTGTGTTTTTTTTTTAGGGAAAAAAGAAAATTGGGATCAGGAAAGTGATTTAAGGATCGTCCATTGAAATGTATGGGAGAGCGCCAGGTAGCGAGAGCTAATACGTGGCGCTCTGCAAGGCTGAACACCGGCGATGTACGCTGAGCCTGGGATAATGATGAACCGGACGCTACATGGCGTTATCCCAGTTGCTCACCAGATTCGGCTTCATTAATGTGTAATTGCGTGCAGTCTCCGGTGTTCACCTGACGCTACTTGACGCTACCTGCCGCTGTACAAGCTCTACCTTGCGCTATCACTTCATGAATAAGGCACTAAGAGGCCGATTCATTAATAGCGCCAGGTAGCGACAGATAAGCGACAGTAGCGTTATTTTCACAGCGCCCGCTAGTATTCGCTGTGCTTGGCCGTTGTTCGGCTGTGGACAGCGACTCAGTCGGTGTGCGGTAATGTTGAATACGGGATTAGGTGTCGCTGTTTGACAGGTTCCGCGCTGTATGGGAGCGCATGACAGCGAACGGCCATAGCGAACGGCTCCCAGCATATTCATTAACAAATCACGCTCCAAAAATTCTCGCGCTGTGAAATGCTTGTTTAAACCCCAGAGCGCTGGCGGCGATGGGTTAAAAGTAGTTTTTTAACCCCCAAACAACCATATTTTTAGTAAAAAAAAAACATTTTTTTTGTAATATGAATACATTAATATCAGACCCGTAATATCAATTCTGCACAATTTTTTTTTTTTTTTTTACCTTAACAAAAAAATGTAACATTGCAGAAGTGGCCACAGAATTTATGACATTTAAAAAAAAAAAAAATTAATAGCAATTAATTATGAATATTTAAAGATTGCTCCATTGAAATGCATTGGAGAGCGCCAGGTAGCGAGAGGTCATACCTGTCGCTGTTCAAGGTCGCTCGCTGGCGCTGTGGGGTGAGGCTGGAATAATGATGAATGATTCGCTATCTGGCGCTCTGTCAGTCGCTAAGCAGGATCGGCTTGATAAATGTGTGATTGCGGAGGGGAGCCGGCTTTCTCGTGGCGGTGAGCGTCATTACCGTTCGCTCACCATTCGCTACCTGGCGCTATCCCTTGTTAAATAAGGGCCTAAGTTTTCCACAAAGGTGCTCAGGGCACGGGGCTGATTCACTGGCTGATTCACCTGTTCTCCTGTGGGCCAGTCTGAGCCTGCCTGGAGCCCAAAGATGCTCATACAGGTTTACCTTTTTGCATTGCTGACATAAAAAATCAGCCTAGGGATTTACTGGGTGGGCAGCCCATGTCCAGGCCACAGTATTTCCATCCCCAGCATGCTTACCAGTTGTTAAACAAAAACATTCCACAGCTTAGGCTTTAGCATTGCAAGGACAGATCACAAGTAGGTATAGAGGCTGATTCACTACTAGTGCCAGGTATCGGTATGTGAGCGTCTGTATAGCGGCGCTTAGAGTGATCGCTAGTAGATGCTGTAAGCAGGTATTGGGCGCTGTAACCGAGAGTTGCGGTCGCTCTACTAACCTGGCCGGCATTGATGAATGTGATGTGTGTTGGGCACTCTAATAATAGTATAACGCTGCAGTGAGCAATAGGTAACGGCAGCTCAGTGCATCTGGCACTCGTCGCTGAACACCATACTTAAGAAAAAACTACACACACACAGCGTCGGCGCTCTAAATCTGGTCGCTATAGCATAGAGCGCCAGACGGTGTGTGGTTAAAGTCCAGTAACAAAGCAAAATCACATGGAATTACATTGCTTTAAAGTGGACCAACACCGAGAGGTGATCGGCCCGGAAATCTATAAGATTCCCGGGCCGATCACCTCCCACCCCGCGGGACATCCGAGATCGGGATGTCCCGCGGGGTGAAACCCCCCCAAACACCCCAAATCACCTACCTTATCTTCTGCCGCCGCCGCCTCCCTCGCGCCCCTCTAGGCGTGCGCGCCCCCGCGCCGGCCGTCTGTGAATGGCCGGCACGGGCGCGCGCGCGCCAAAAGTAACGCGAGGGAGGCGGCGGCGGCGGAAGCCGCTTGGACGTTCCTGTTCCCCGCCTGGACGTTGGCGGGGATTGGACCGGGCAGTCACGTGGGAGCGGGGAGAGGTGAGTTTATTGGGGTTTCTGGGGGGTTTCACACAGCGGGGTGCCCCGCCGAAGTGGACCAAAACCCAGGATAGTCAAAATCCTGGGTGTTGGTCCACTTTAACACTGTGGCATTAACACTTTAGTGCCAGACCTGTAATGACAATTCTGCATAAAATATAAAAAGTCAAAGAAAATGTATAAAAGTGTTTGCAGGCAGGAGAGGTCACACAATGATTTGAACAAAAAAAAAAAAAAATCGCCAAACATGCTATTTTAACACAACCAAATGAAAGCCCATTGAAATGTATGGGAGAGCATCATGAGGGAAAGGTAATACCTGGCGCTCTTGAACCTAGAATGCCGGCACTATACGCTGAGCCGCCTGTAGAAATACATGTGGCGCTACATGGCGCTGTTAGGGTCGCTCACCAGATTCGCTTTCATAAATGTGGTTTTGCGCGCAGCGCCCGGCATTCACAAGACGCTGCCTGCCGCTACGGGCACTACCTGGCGCTATCTCCGCTTAAATAACCCCATAGTAATTTTTTAGTAATGGGACAGAAGCTTTAGCAGGGTAGGTTAAGATAATGTGTCCAAGGTGGTTATAGCACCCACAGCTGTGATGCTTAGGCTCTAGCATTGCAGGGGCAGAACACAGGCCTATGGCTCTTAGCAGGGGAAGGGGAATGGAGGGGGATGTTAGAAGCAGCAGGACAGAGTCAATTCCAACACAGGGTGAGGTGGGCTATGTCATGTGGACTACACCCAGCATACCACCCCAAAGCCATGGGGCTCAAAGGAATTCTCCCTGCCTTCCATATGGCCAGTCTGCCTCTGTTCCTTTTTATCTGTTTCTGTATACATTGTTGACACCAGAGTTAAATATTCTTTCACATACAGTAGCTTCACTAAATAACAGTTGAGATAAAATGTCAAAACTCCTAAAATATATTACTTTTTACGCATTTACGCATTTAAAGCGGACAAACAGACAAAAACGTCTTGAATCAGACCAACGCAACAAAACAGTGCTCATATGCATCCCTCTCCAGGGCAATTTAGATTACTGCACACAAACATTCATTTACCTTTTTCTAACTCCTGCTGTGGTATATTTTAGAAACAAAATGACGGTTCATGCATTTACAGACCACCTACAAACAGGAAGTTGAATCCAGGCAGCAGCATGGCTGAGATGCTGGGGGAGAAAACTCCAAAATGGCCGCTACCTTTCTTTTCCAACTGTGCCAGGCTGGTTTATTATGTATCTGAAGATCCACAAAAATTATATATTATATATATTACATGTTGCGATACTACATAGTTATAAAACCACCTAATGTAATAATGGTGTTCCTTTTCCCATTTTTGCATCACTAGGGCGATGATGAAGCTTTGGGATCAATTCACTTGAGAGGATGTGTAGTGACCGCAGTAGAAGATTTACCTGAGGGTAAGTTAGGCGCTGGTTTTATTCTGGTCCTGGCCAGCGGTGAATATAGAAAGTCACAGCTCATCCAACGATAGCACAGACGCATGAATAGAGGGTATAGTCCAATCCCAAAAAATCAAAAGTACAGTGTACAATACGGGGATCCAGCTGCTACTGCTACTATAGAGAACTATAACTAAAACCCCATAACAAAACTCAAATTCCATAACCAAGTCACATAACTAATGGCTGCACTCAGAGGAGTAGCTAGGCTTTCTGGCACCCAGGGTAAATATTCAAAATGGCCCCCCCACTTGTGCTCAGGCCCCCCTTTGTCACCCCCCGACCTGCTGCACCCGGGGAACAGACCTCCCCCCTTCTCCCCCCTAGCTATGTCCCTGGGTGCACTCAACTGAGGTTCTTAGGTGTAGTCAAACATCTGAGGAACCCCTTGAAAGCGGACCAACAGTCACAAATGACTTAAAGTGACTATTCTGGGTTTTAGTCCTTGCCCCCGGGGCAAACCAGGTCACCCAATTTCACTCACCCTTTCTCGGTCCTACATCGCATGCGCAGCCTCTCGTCCAATCAGTGCGCTCGGATCCGCTCACGTCAGCACGTCTAAGCATTCGTCTAACGCGAGCGGATCCGAGCGCGTTGATGGCAGGGAGCGTGCTCGTGACGGCCATTCCCAAATGCCTGGCACGGGCACGCTCCCTACTATAGGGATAGCGGGGATGCCACCTGGGGGGGGGGGGGTTTCACACAGCCGGACATCCCGATTTTGAATGCCCCTGTAGGGAGGGAATAAATCTATAAGATTCCTGGGCCAATCTCCGTGGGGTTTGGTCCACTTAAAACCAGACCAACACAACAAATAGTCCTCATGTATTCCTCCCCAGGGCAATTTAGATTGCAGCACATACAAATTAATTTCACTTTTTTTAACTCCTGCTGGGGTCAATTTTAAAAACAAGATGGTGGCATATGCATCTGTAGGCTACCTGCAAACAAATGTTGCTGGGCTTCCTGTTACTGTGCATTGTCAGTTATGTCAGTTGAATTCAGGCAGCAGCATGGCTGAGATGCGGGGAGAGGAAGCTGTTACCTTTCTTTTCCAACTGTACCAGGCTGTTGGTCCTGCTGAACTTTGCTGCCTGCTGGCATATGAGGCCATGATCCACCATAGGATTGTGGAAGTAGGTGAATAACAGCACTGGAGAATGGGTTTCATTGGGCAGTATGCAATGTGGAGCATTAAGCTCAATTTAAAGTGATATTTCTGTTTAAAGTGGACCAACACCCTCCCATGATCGGCCCGGGAATCTGTAAGATTCCCGGACCGATCAGACCCCTGACTGCGGGGCACCCCGATCGGGGGTGGCCTGCTGTGTGAAACCCCTAAATCCCTACCTTATCCACGATCCAGCGGCACCCGCCGCCGCCTCCCGCGCGTCCCTCTAGCAGGTTTGTGAATGGCTGGCGCGGGTGCACGCCCTGTAAGAGTGACGCACGGGAGGCGGCGGCGGGCGCGCTCTCTTGTCCGTCGCTGCCTCCCGCTTGTCCGTCGGCGGGGATTGGCAGCGGCGGTCACGTGGGAGCGAGGAGAGGTGAGTTTTTCGGGGTTTCACACAGCGGGGCACCCCCGATCGGGGGGCCCCGACAAAGTGGACCAAAACCCAGGATAGTCAAAATCCTGGGTGTTGGTCCACTTTAAGCTAGGGAGGCCTTTAAGGAATGTGTGTAGGCCCACAGTTTACAGCGCAACCGAAGTTAAAGACTTTTCTTTCTTTCTTTTTTTTTTGCAGAAAATAACTGCTAACTTTTTTTTCCTCTAGGCAAAAAACAAGATATTGATCAAAACTTGTTTGAGATCATCACTGCCTCTGAGATCCATTATTTCCTGCAAGCTGCCTCAGCAGAGGAGCGCAAAGAGTGGATCAAAGCTATTCAGACTGTCTCCAGAATTGGAAAATAGAGCCAGCTAGTTCTAAACGCACTCACCAGCCTGCAATTCAATGTCACTGAGGAGTAAGGAAGCTTAAAACAAGACTCTCCACATTCAATCATTTTAACTTGGCAATATATAGCAATAAAAAGATTGTTAGACAATGACAAAGGCTTCGGAAAACGTGTCAATTCCAGTTTCACTTGGACTGTTGTGGGGATTAGTGAATATATAGCACCACATGCTGGTAACATTTGGTATTGCACTGCACCCAGACATTGAGGCCCTTATTTATGAAGAAATAGCGACAGGTAGCGACTGGTGAGCGACCGGTAATGACGGGCCCCGCCACGAGAACGCCGGCTCCCCACCACAATCACACATTTATCAAGCCGATCCTGCTTAGCGACTGAGATAGCGCCAGATAGCCACTCATTCATCATTATTCCAGCCTCAGCCCACAGTGCCAACGTCCGACCTTGAACAGCGACAGGTATGACCTCTCGCTACCTGGCTCTCCAATGCATTTCAATGGAACAATCTTTAAATATTCATAATTAATTGTTATTAATGTTTTTTTTTTTTTAAATGTTGATATTACAGTTGATATTACAGGTCTGATATTATTGTATTCATATTACTAAATTCTTTAAAAATTTTTTTTTTTTGGTTTCCAAAAATATGGTGGTTTGGGGGTTAAAAAACTACTTTTAACACATCGCCGCCAGCGCTCTGGGGTTTAAACATGCATTTCACAGCGCTTGAATTTTTTGAGCGTGATTTTTTGATGAATATGGTGGGAGCCGGTCGCTCTGACCAGTCGCTATCATGCGCACCCATACATCGCGGAACCTGTCAAATAGCGACTCGTCACTCCGTATTCAACATTACTGCACACCGACTCAGTCGCTATCAACAACCGAACAATGGCCAAGCACAGCGACTACTAGCGGGCGCTGTGAAAATACTGCTACAGTCGCTCAACTGTCGCTACCTGCCGCTATTAATCGGCCTCTGAGAATAGTAGAAAGGTGAAGAAAAAGTAAATTGTGAAACTCCAATTCTGGTGATAAAAAAGGATGAAAAAAAATCTACAACCCAACTCCACACACTGAAAGATAATTACAATTTTTATTAAAGTTAATTAAAAATAAAAATGAAAATAATTAAAACTTTTATTAAAGGATTATTAAAGAGGAACAACACTTGATTTTCATGCTCATCTCTGGCGGGGCATCACGATTAGGTGTGTATCCGCGTGGATCACTGATTCAATAGCGCAGATGCAGAGAAGCAGTTCTACTAGGCCCTCTGACATCAGATCAATGAGTGAGCTAAATGGAGCCAAGCCTGTCATAGGCCGCATCCCTAAATGAGGGACGTACCCGTACCAGCCATTCATAAATGCCTGGTGCAGGAACGTATCCAGATAAAGATACAGTTTTGATGACTTCAGTGCTGACCTACCACTTCAATGTTGCTCTTCAAAAAAGGAACAAAACCCATGATTTTGACTATTTCAGGGTTTTGTATTTCATGCCTGAGGCATCCTGATTTGGGACACCCTGCTGTTTGTTTCCCCCTAGTTTAGCCTGAAAACTCACCTTTTCTTTGTTCCAATGCCACATGTGCCGGCCACTCAGCCAATAGATGGCCCACATTCCATTCAGATTTTTCTTGCTGCTTTGAGCTCAAAAAAGCTGAAACAAGCACAACCCACTGGGCACCCATCCCCCACTCCTCTGCATACCTGCACCAGCCATTAATAAATACCTGGTGCGGGTAAGTGCCCGGGCCAAACATATAGCTGGGATGCGGACTTAGCGTGGGATTACCAGCAAGATGAGTGTACCAAGCGATAAAGAGGGATACAACCGGCCCTAGTGTATTATAGACTCCTCTTTTATACACCTATGGTATCTATAGCAAGTACTTTATTAGGAATCTGTATGCCTGTGTATTCATTTAATTATCCAAACAACCAATGATGTGGCAGCAGTGTAGTTATGTAGATACAGGTCAGTTTCATTGAATGTTTGAATTAAAGTGGACCAACACCCAGGATTTTGACTATCCTGGGTTTTGGTCCACTCCGGTGGGGCACCCCGATCGGGGGAGCCCCGCTGTGTGAAACCCCCCAGAAAGCCCCGAAAACTCATCGCTCCCACGTGACCGCTGCAGCCAATCCCCACCGGCGGACAAGCGAGACGCAGCGCCGGACAAGCAGAGCGTGTCCGCCGCCGCCGCCTCCCGCGCATCCCTCTTACAGGGAGCGCATCCACACCGGCCATTCACAAACGGCCGGCGCGGGAGCGCGCCCTGCTAGAGGGACGCACGGGAGGCAGCAGCGGCGGACGCGCATGCGCCGCTGGAACGTGAAAAAGGTAGGATTGTGGGCTTCCTGGGGGGTTTCACCTCGCGGAACATCCCGATTTCGGATGCCCCGCGGGGAGGGATCTGATTGGCCCAGGAATCTTATAGATTCCCGGGCCGATCCCCCCTGGGTGTTGGTCCACTTTAAGCAAAGAAAAGAGAAAAGTGCTCACTTTCACTATAGAACAGGTGCTGGTGGCAGGCATGTTGGTTTGATTCCTTCAAAAACTACTGATCTAGAATTTTTTTAACACAACCACCTCTAGAGCAGGGGCAGACTTAGGCAACAAATCAGCCCTAGATTTTACTGGTCCTAGCCAGCCCATGAGCTGCCGAACTCGGCCAATGTACCCCCAGCCAGGCAGCATGTATTCTCCACAGCTGAGGCTATAGCATTGAAGGGGCAGATCATAGACAGGGGTGAATATGGCAACACTCAAAGTGATGATCTTGAAGCTTTAGTATTGTAGAGGCAGATACAGTGGCTTTGGGCCCTAAAGCTGAGATAAAGGGGCTATAGCATTCCATGGGCATTACAAGGCCCGACTGATGGGGGCTTCATAGCAGAAGATAATGTATTTCAGTCCCTTAACAGGTGATACTGTGAGTACATCTAATATACCTTACAAAGTGTTCCCTACTTTTAATGGAAAGCACAAAATCAAAAGCTACGTTTTAATATTAATGTAATTTAAAGGGAGAGTTCACTTTCAATGGCATTTTTAAAAGTGTATATTTTTGCACCAAAGTAATGTCCACAAGGTGATGAGCTGATCTAGTTTTTTTTCATTTCACAAATGTTTATTAAAGATTAGAGAGTAAAATGCTAGAGACCTTTTCTCTCCAGCATCCAGAAGGACTGGACTGCTACAATTATTAGTTGTTCATGATACATACTTTAGATGTTCAGTTGGGAGGGCACTGCACTATAAATTAGTTTAGGCAATATCATAATAACTATATACCTATCACACAATGTAAAAATATATCTAGAGAAAAAAAGAAGATAGAAGAAACCAGGTAGGGAGAAAGCGATGAAAAAGAAGTAGAGAAAGATAAAAGAGGAAGGATAAAAGAGGAAGAGAAAAAAATGGAGGGAGGGGGAGAAAAAAGCAAAAAAAGGACCAGGAGTTAGATGAACGTGACCACTTAACTCCCAGAAACTAAGAGATTTCCAGGATTTTCAATCACCTGCTTAGAGGAGGTAAAAAGGCAATGGGCCAAAATTGACTGAGATTTAGTACAGCCTGTGATCCTTTTATGGAAAAAGATCCATAAATCCAAAGATAGATCCTTTCCTACATGAAAAAACATTATCCCAAAATGTGCTTTCCAAACTGCATTCCAACAAGACGTGTTTATAGACTCCTGGAGAGAGGCACCCCTGGAAGCAGGAATAAGGATAGTTAGGGACTCTAGATATTGGAACCAAGTAGATCTTGTGATTAGCTTGACATTTGTTTCAGTCTCGTATACTGAAGAGGAGCCATAAAGTGCCTCAGACCACACAGCTTGCCAACCTTTGGGGTCACATTTAGCGCCGAGTTCTGCGTGTCATTTTTGTACGTATCCTGAAGTGTGCCCCAATGAGACTATTGATAATGATTTATAGATGTCAGATATTATGCCCAGCCCTTAGGATCCTCTTTGCATCGCTTTTCGAAAAAAGACAAATGGCTGTTTATCGAGAATGAGAGATTTTACAAAAGATCGAAGCTGATATCAAAGAATTTCACCTGGTCGGAGGTTCGTATCTGGCCTGAAGGTCTTGAAAAGAGGAGACCCTGTAACCAAAGCACAATCAGCTATAGTTCTTACCCCAGCATTGAAAAGAATGTGGTGAAGAAAAGGCAGCAGCGAACATATGGTTTCACCAGGGAGACATCAGAGGCAGATAAGGAGAGTCAATATTCATCCTCAATTAATGTAGACTTATAGGGTTAGAAATGTAAGCTCTTGCCTTATATGTGACATAAAGTAAGTTATCTATTTTTGGTGGGGCACAGTGGGTTACTTCTAAGCTAACCTAATAAGGCAAGTCTACAGTCACATGTAAAGCTGTTGGAACCTTGGTAGTACTTCTGGAAATTAGGGACTCCTAGGTCCCAATCTGGTTTCGGCCATAAGAGGAGATCTTTCGAAAACTTCTATCTCTTAACATGCCAAATAAAATGAATTACTTTGCGCTGCATAATCCAGAGATAATGAGGTAGAATACTCACTGGCAATACGCTGGCACAATACAGGAATTTAAGCAGCAGGGTCATTTTAACGGCATTCATTCTACTAAGCCACAATAAATGGCTTTCCACTGTTCAAGTGAAGAATATATTTTTACAAAATAGTGGCGGGTAGTTCGCCTTGAATAATCGGGAGTTGGGTAGAAAGACTCCCAAACATTTCATACACTGGGATTCCCAATGGAAGGTATATGATTGGGAATAGTCAGATTTAGAGCATTAGATTTCAAAGAATTAACTTGTAAGCCAGAAAACATAGCAAACTGATCAAAAATTTTAAACCAATTAGGTAGTGTGATCACCAGGTTGGAAATAAATAACATCATGTCATCAGTGATCAAGCATAATTTGTGCTATCCCTCGAGATAGGAGAAAGTCTCAGTAAGAACACAGAATACTTTACAAAGGCTGTCGGAGATGCATATAGTGCTCTTAAGCATCCAATAAATTCAAAGGCAAAAGCTTTCCTAATATCTAAAGATAACAACATAGCTGGGATCCTTCTTTGATTTGCCAAGTGAATTAATTGAATGGTTCGCCTCATATTGCCCCCTGCTTGCCGCCCTGAAATGAAAACCACTTGATACCTGTTTATCAGAATAGGGAGGTAGTTCAAAAGTCTATCAGCCAAGAAAATCTTGGCATCAGATTTATTAAAGAGATTGGCCTAAAGTTGGACCAGATAGCCAGGCCCGTGTCAGGCTTAGGGAGCATGGATATAGATGCCGATAGAGTGTCCCTAGAAAACAATCCCCCACGTCTGACTGCATTAAAGGCCATAGTCAGTCTTGGTGCCAATAGCTAGCTGAAAAGCCATCTGAGCCCAGTCTTTTATTACACTTAAGCCCTTTAATAACTTGTTGGACTTTCTCTAGCTCTAATTCTTTCTCCATTAACCCCCTAAGAGGTTGTGGAATAGATGGGAGAGAGTCCAAAAAGATATCCAAATCGGCGGCAGTGAACACAGCAGGAGCAGAATACAGCGTCTGCAACTGAGCTTAGAAAATTGGCAACACCTTCCTCTGGTTGGCAGTTAGGAATTCTTGCTCATCTTTCAAATTGATAGGACAGAATTGTTGACCAGGACACTGTAGCTTCTGTGCTAATAAGGGGTCAGACTTATTGGCCTTTAAAGATGAACAACACACCTTACTTTGATCATGTTGGGTGTTGTTCCTCTATGCGGCGGCATCCCGATTTTGGATGTGTATATCCCCCCCCCCAGGCCGCCCCATACACTCACCTTTCTGTTTCTCCCACGGCACAGTGAGCTAATTGGCAATCAGCGCACTCGCTTTCACTCGTCTCCCTTTGGCTCTGCTGACGGCTAAGGCGCCTGGATGACTAAGCAGCCAAGCGGGGGGCCGAAGAGAGCCGAGTGCGCCGCCAGTCACATCCCCCGCTAGTCGTGGCATGCCAGTGCTGCCCATTTAGGAAGGCTGGGCGCAGGAGTGCGCACAGCTAAAGGTGAGTGGGGATGTGGCCACGGGGCAGATGCAGTGAGTGTATCTGGGCTTCGGGGGGGGGGGGGGATTCAGGGGGTTTACACAGCAGAGCATTCCAATTTCAAGGAGTGGAACTTGAACAGCCCTGAAATCTATTAGACTCTAGGGCCCGCAAAGTTTCACTTTAAATAATATTTATGTCTCAGACAACTCAAGGTTTTCTCAGCATTCCCTGCCAGCACTAAATTTAAATAATGAGAGACCTTATTAATTTCGGACTGAAGGTCGGAGTACCACGTTTTTTTGCCTGCTCAACTAGCCGTTCATACTGCGCCTCAAGCTCTTTTTTGCTTGTGTGCCGCCCAACATACAGTAGCTGAAACATCCAGAGTATCATTACTCCTAAAATATTCCAAAAGGAACAACTGAACTGTACTAATCACAACAGGGTCAGACAGTAATGCATTATTAATGGACCAACTATAATCAGATGGTTTACTAAGTAAGAGGACCCCATCATGATCTAGCTCTATTAATTAGCGGCATATGGTCAATCCTGGTATATACATGGTGTGGATGTGAATAACAGGTAAAGCTCTGTGTTCTCAGGTGTACCTCTCTCCAGAAATCCACTGATGTAGTAATTTTTTTTCTTACAGTATGTCAGCAAATGTGTGTATTATAGAAGCAGCTTTCACTATCTGCAATCTTTTGCTATTGCAACTGTACACCCTGGCCTCGATTCTCATGATAGTAAAAAATGTACTTTATGGGAAAAAAGCATGAGAATGTCATTGTTGCTGAATGACCAGATAAAAAGACAATGAAAGTCAATGGCACTCGCGGGACTCCTTTCCCGGGGCTGGCTCGTAGTGAAGGTAAGGGAATTGGGCATTCTGGGGGGGAGGGGTTAAGTGCAGGGGGGTCCAGCATTCCGGATGCCCCCCAGCTTGTTTTTATTAGCCGTCTCTGCTAAAGAAAAACGGGTGTTGGTCTGGTTTAAGATACCATGTAAAAAGATCCTTACCATAACATAAGATAGTCAATGAAAATTCATTTTTTTTGCATAAACTTTTATATTGATATTGTTTGAATACGTCTTGCATCAATAATAATGATACCAGTTGGATATACACACGTACAGCATGTTGATATCACTCCCAGACAAGTCCCCCAATTTTTTAGTCCCCTCAACCATTTACCCGGTGAGAGGTAATAATTACTAGGCAACAAAATGCAGCATTCATCATGTGCTCTGTGAAAGCAGGGGACAGACTCTGTGCTCTCTCCTCCCCATATAGACGGTAAACTGTAAAGTATGCCCCTCTTTTTGTAAAAAGTTTTGAATTGAGTCGATACCAAATTATTTATGGGAAAGTGAGTAATGAGCTGTTACTCAGCACAGCCAGGAGGTGGCAGCAGCAACGTTGGAATTCACTGGCTGGAAGGACATTTTGTGATTGATTGCATATAATTATAACAGAATTGTAGACATGCAGTAATTTATGTTGCTTCAGTTATTGTTTTTTGCATTTTTACCTGTATAAAAGGCCCCTCCCTTGCGACAGTGAGCAAGCCATCAGAAGCTGCTGCACGGGGCAGACAACGGGAAACACTAAGGACGTAGCATCTGCATAGCGGGCATGGAGATGCAGCTCCGTTGATTCTACGTGCTTGCCAGTTAAAGGGTTAAAGCATCAGCCCTCTAGGTTTTGATGCATGACACTCTGTGTACTAAAGGTATCAGAGGTGAATCTAGTATGGCCACTGAAGTTGTAGTTTTAGTATTGTAGAGGCAAATAATGTTATGCCCCCTATAGACATATAGCTGAAACTAAAGCATTTCAGCGACTTGGCTGGGAGGGGTACAGTGAGACCAGTTATGGAAGGTGGGGGGGCTGAGTGGTTGAATTTTAGGAAGTAGGGAATGGAGGTGGGCATTTAAAGCAGAAGTGCCCCGGGAGAGAATCTAAACAGGGCCCAGCTGCCCCTTTGCAGTGCAGTCCTCCAGAAATTCTCTTGGCCCACGCTTTGGCTGCAGGAAAGTGATCAATGGCCCAGGAGCGAGTACAAGTAAAACAGAGAGCCTCATACCAACTGGCACATCCCCTGATCTGAGCTGCAGAGACAGCATCACTGAATGTACTAAATCTTAGGTTGGAAGGTTTGTACATCCTGATGTATCATCTCTCTCATCTGCAATGTAGGATGAGTCATCATTTGCTTAGTAAAAGCCATCCAGCTACCTACCGTGTAACATATTGTAACAGCCAGGCATATGGCTGTGATACATTGTATATCAACCATGAGCCTGCTATTACAATGTAAACTGCAAACAATTTGGTTCAGAATATATATATTTTATTTTCCTCCTCTAAAGCGTCTTATAGTTTGAAAGATACAGTAATAGCATAAATAAAGCTGCAAAGAGCATTTGTAATACAAGATGTTTCTCTTCTGAATTCATCCATTATTATTTCCTCCCATGATGTCACATTCAGCAGGCACAGATTTAGAATGCAGCTCAGATTAGAGGGTTTTGGTCAACTTGTGTCATCCATTCATTCTTGCTTTATTGTAGAACATTTTCAGAATTTTCTGAAAGATATAAATGGTTTATTTCAGCACACAATCGAATCACATCTGAAAATCTTAAATAACTTCATAATCTTTAATATGCAGCACCGTGACCTGGGTTGCCCCGCTGTTCATTGCGCCCCCCCATCTGATACTCACCGTTTCCGGGAACCTCTTCTATGGCTGCCGTGGAGCAACCTATCAGTGCACGGCCAGCACCGTGAGTGCTGATAGCTTTGGCCAGCTGATAGGCTCCTCGAGCCACATGGACAGGGTTGCGCTACCCTGCTGCATATTAAAGTGGACCAAAACCCATGGAGATCAGCTCAGGAATCTAGAAGATTCCCGGGCTGATTGATTCCCTCCTCCCGGGCCATCCAAAATTGGGATGCCCCGCTGTGTGAAACCACCCATGTCGCCCATAAACTCACCTTCTTTTCCGGTGCAACGGCACATGCATGAGCCGTGACCACATCCCCCCTATCCCTATAGCAAGGCACGTGCCCACGCCAGGCATTTGTGAATAGCGGGCGCGGGCACGCTCGTATTAGACAAGCTCCTGGAGGACATGTGCCGTAGGACCAGGAAGAGGTGAGTTTGTTCGGGCGACCTGGGGGGTTTCACACAGTAGGGCTTCCCCCAGGGCAAAGGCCAAAACCCATGACAGTCAAAATCCTGGGTTTTGGTCCATTTTAAAGAGGGACTATGGTCATTTTCTCTGCGATCTGGGGGGTTTCAATTCAGGATGCTCCAGGGGCACGTAACAAAACCTGTAAAAGTCAAAATCAAAAGACAAATTCAAAAGAAAAACATCAGTGCAAATCTATAACAAATCCGCCCCCCCATTTGCATTATGTTTTTTTTTCCTTTAATAAGAATCAAACCTCAAATCAGATGTCAGAGGGTGACAGCTTACAGGAGACTCGTGAAGAATCCGGTGCTGCCCTGACAGCCAGCACATCCGACCAGACAGACAAGCAGCACAATTTGTCCCCTACATTTGATCCATCCTAGTGCAGTGCTGGGTGCCTTACCTGATTGGCAGATCTGAGCCCCATGTTGCATGGCCCAAACAAGCACATCACAGCAATGCCAGCATGCCCTCCGTACACTGACAAAGAATTGGGGGGGTCGTGTCAAGACCTGGCAAGCCCTCTCCATTGCAGTCAATGTACAGAATGCACCGACACCACCGAGGCTGATGGTGCGGGGGGGGGGGGGTGGTATCCCAAGATAAATGCTCGTGGTGGAGGAATTGGATCTACAGATCAAGGGCAATCATCTGTGGGGGACAAAAGATGAGTAAAAAAGATGAGCTAAATAGCCGAGCAGCCTGCCCCTGGCCCCTGGACATTTATTAGCCCCTATGCCCCTTGGCACAGATTCAGCACTCACAAGCTGATAGGCACCAGGTCTTTCCACACCCCAGTGCCCAGGAGGAAGTGAGTCCATGGAGAGGGGGGTCACACTTTTTTATTAAAACCGTAAAAATACTGCCAGACAAGTAGCTCCATTGAAAAGCTGAAAGCAGTCTCAGGCTACTTTCACATTGTGCGTTCCCATTGGTGGAAACACATAAAGGCAGTGCAGCACAGTATACAATTGTGTGCTGGGCTGTGCCTCCGTTGAGGTGGGGTGCAGTGGCGGCACTACATGCCCTATTGTTTCCTGTCTCCCTGGAGCAGAGGTAGCGGTGGTGAAACAAGTGATGGCAACAGGAGCAGCAGTGGGGAAAGGAGCACTGGCTCCTCAAGAAGACCAGTGTCAGCAGCTGGAGGTACCCTCCTCTGGTTCGACACTTGCAAAAGCCACCTTTTTGGGGTTGTTCAGCCCTCTGCACCAGTAAGGACCGGGTCTAAGGACCTGAAGAAAGTGGCTGCAGCAGGAGCTGGATGGAGGCCCATGACAGCGGCAAGCGACCAGCAGCAATGGACCAGCAGTGAGTATGGCTGCACCGCAAAGGGTGGCATGTAAAGCGCAATACATTATCTGAAAGAGGCTGGCTAGTCAGGATGTGGCAGCGGCTTGCGTCGGGAAAGAAGGTAAGTGTATGCGCAACCTGGGGGGTTTCAAGCACCAGGCCATTCCAATTTTGGATGACCCGGGGGCAAGGCCGGCTCCAGGTTTATGTGGGCCCTTGGGCGGCATTTTCTCAGTGGGCCCCTTTGTGGTGAAGAGTCACGTCACATCACTGAGGAACGTCCCAGATCTGGATGTCCCCTAAGGATCATGCTATTTGGATCAAAACTCTAGTTTTGGTCTACTTTGAAGGGCACCAAACCCCTTTAAACCCGACCTCGGTGTCTAAACGAATCTAGATTCTCCTGATTTTGGATGCCCCTGTGTTTGACGAGGAGACGTGGGCACCAGCTGTGGCGGTGCCCTCCCAGTGCTCTCATGCGTCGTCGCACACCTCAAAAGCTGGCCCTGTCATTGGGCAGCTGCACCACCTTTCCGGGTGCTGACGCCAGCCCTGCCCGGGGGGGAGGGAATCGATTGGCCCTGGAATTTTTCAATGTGGGTTTTGGTCTACTTTTAAATAGGCAAGGAAGGGAGTTCTAGTATTAACATTCTCACAGCCATGTTCAGAAGCCACCTGCTCAGCTCCTTCTACCTTGCATCCCACAGGTCAGTCTGCAGCCAGTTTGTTCTGCCTTCTTCTGGATTCCCTGGTTCCCAGTACTCTGTTTTCCTGGTCCTACAGTCCTGTTCTGATTTCCTGCTCCAGCCAATATCTCACTATTAGCCTTATCCTTTAGATTGTAAGCCTGCAAGGGCAGGGCCATCTCTCCTAGTGTATTTCAGTATGACTATGAATGTGTGCTTTTCTGTCATGTATTGTAAGTTATTTGTTTTACCCTGTTTATAATTTCACATGGAAGGTGATGGCGCTTTATAAATAAACTTTAATAATAATAATAATAATCCCAACATCCAGATTCAGTTGTCACATGCCACCTAAAGGTAGCTATTCCCTTCCTTGATCAGAGTACTGTATATATTTGTACATCGAGCCTGTGTATAGTTTATCATTTTGGTGTGTCTTGTATATAGTAGTTTGGCTTGTAGTGTGGTGTGTATTAGGTTATTAGTGGTGGGTTTAGTTTTAATACTGTGGTTACTTTGTTCAACCGTGTCCCAATAAATCACCATTTAGTTATATTGATATCTGTCTCGGTGTCTATCACTTTCGGGTCACACCTTGCATTTTGTGACATACATGCACTTTACCCATGGTGCCCATGGGCTTCTATGGGCTGCAGTGCATTTGCACTGTGAGGAAAACGCTGCATACAGATGTGAAAGGGCTAATTTGTTTTCATGGGCTGCATTTTCTTCCTGTTTGTGACACAATGGCATATTTCTACTCAAACGTGATGCAAACGGGCAGATGTGAAAGGGGCCTCAGTCTGTCCTGTTGGCTCAGTTGCAGTCCAGATTGAGCACAGCTGGGCAGTTTTGTGCACTCGCCTCCAACCAACACTGAGGGAGCCTGATACAAGTTCATTTGTTCACATGCACAGCCATACATATGCCCTTATTCATCAAGCGATAGCGCCAGGTAGTGTCTGACGAGCGCCAGGTAGCGGCAGCTAACGGCGACTACCGACTCAAGTACGCCCGGCGGCGGTCACAATGACGCATTTATCAAGCAAAGTGAGGCTAGCGCCGGCGAGAGCGACGGCTAGCGCGGCATTCATCATGAAGCCGCCTGGACCGAACAGCGCCGCTGCAAATTCCGTCACAGAGCCAGGTATGAGCTGTCGCTCCCTGGCGATGTCCAATGCATTTCAATGGAGCAATCTATAATAATTCATGATTAATTGGTAATAATTTTTTTTTAAATTTTTTTAATGTCAAAAAATCGGAGACCACTTCTGCAGTGTTAGGATTTATTTTTAAGTAAAAAAAAAAAAAAAAAAAAAATATGTGCAGAATTGATCTGACAGGTCTGAGATTAATGTATTCATATAACAAAATGATTCTAAAAACATGTATAATGTTACATTAAAAAAATATGGTTGTTTAGGGGTTAAAAACTAGTTAATACAGATCGCCGCCAGCGCTCTGGGGTTTAAACAAGGAATGGACAGCGACAGCACATTCGGAGCGTGATTTTTTGATGAATATGAAGCTAGCCGTTCGCTCTGGCCATTCGTTGTCAGGCGCTCACATACAACGCTGGACCTGTGAAACAGCGACTCCCCAGCCCGTATTCAACATTACCGCACACCGACTGAGTCGCTGTCATCAAGCTAATGCCGGCCAAGCACAGCGAATACTGGCTGGCGCTGAAAAAATCACGCTACAGTCGCTCATCTGTCGCTACCTGGCGCTATTGATGAATCGGCCTCATAGTATATTATACAGTGACATGTTTTGTTCCGACTGCTCAAATATAATACAATGGGATAAATGCTACAGAGCAGCTTCAAATAAGCAAACATAAGAAAAACAAACAAACAGCAACAGGATATATACATTAGATTCAAAATAACTGTTTATTGCAAGTTCTAGTTTGCATGTTTCTCTGGCACCATTTCAGAGACGGATTGGATCAATTTCCTATTTACTGGGTAGTAAGAGTGCTGGGGGGGGGGGTATTTCTGATTGCCTGGGGAAAGAAGCTCTTTCTCATGCTTTCTCTGGTGGCTCTCATGGACTGGAAACGCTTCCCTGATGGTGATGTTGCCACAGAGCATTTTTGCGATGGTTCAATTGACAAATAAATGGCGACTGACCAACCTGGCAACATCCCTGGCTTTCCTGTAATCTAGGAAGGGCTTCCATCCCAAGTCTAGCTGGATGGCTGGAAGTGGGAGTGCGCCTCAGCTACTGGGATGCCGAGGATGTGGCCACAGGAACAGAAGAGCCATGGGTCATTGGGAAAGGTTTATCGGTGACCCTGGGGGTTTTCACACAATGGGAGCCCTGTTTTCGCCCCCCCGGGAGGGCTATTGCTAGACTCCATGACCGCACTGCCTGACTTTACAGGTAGGATGTAGGTCTGCAATGACCCCTACCCACCGCCTTCCACCACCCTCCAGGTCCATAGAGAAGATATAACCCCCTTTATCCAGAAGGGTTTTCTTCAAACTGGAGACTGAAACCTGCACCGCACACTGGTGGTTAGCACCTTCTCTTATACGAGGCACCAGCTGCAGAAATGTGTGATGTGCTTTCTTGCATGATAGAGCCCAACTGGGTAAAGGTGAATAGTAGAGATGGGCGAACTCCCCCAAAGTTCGGGTTCGGCTGAACTTTGAATAAATATTTGTGTTCGGAAGCCGAACCTGGTCCCCATTGATTTCAAACTTTGGTGGGTGGCTGTGGCGGGGGGATGTGTGTGCAGCAGAAGCATGCTGCTGTAACTTACCTCTGCCCGATCCTCTTCCTGTCAGCACGGCCGAGGTGCGGTGGCGGGGTTTGAAAGTGGCCCCAGCTGGGGTTACTGAAAGATGGCTGCTAGATCCCATGAGTGAGGACACTTCTAGTGCCAGCACCAATAGAGTCCTCACTCATGGAAGCAAGCTGCTATCGTTTTGTAGCCCTTGCTGACAAAAAAAGGGGATCGGGCAGAGGTGAGTTAGGTGAGATGGGTGGTTATCATTATTAGTAAGCCCCTGTATAGATATAGACCCTGACAGGTCCTTTGGCAAGTGCATATATGCGCTCTGGCATTACTATGGGCAGGAGATATCTGTCATTTTTACACCTGTCAAATCGGGAGGCTAGGGTTTTCCCTGATGGACGTGGACGCGTACAGAGGCTTCACTGCTGGCGGGTGACGTCAGTTACGTCTCTGCGGCCGTACATACAGGAAGCAGTGCCTATTCCTGGCAGACGCGCAAGACGCGCTCTGGCTTCAGTGAGGGCGGAACCTGTCATTAGTTACCTGGACATCATAGATGGGATGCGAACGGGGCAGCGCTGATATCAAAGGGGTAAGTGGCGTTATTTTCACCTATTGGGTTCTGACGGTGATTGGTAATTGTTCCTGATTATAGTTACCTGGGGTTCCCAGGTGTCCCATATATCCGTTTTCCTTTTGCTGCTATATATACCTAGTTCTCAGTGACATGTTTGTATGATTAAGGGCTCGTTGTAGCCTGAAACGCGTTACACAGTGTGGAGGGTGCTGAGGGGGTTGCTGACAGCACATGTATGGATTTTCGTTTTTCTTGAACTTTTAAACTTACAAGTAAAAGTTATATTTTAACTTTGGCTGGATTCTCAAAACACAAGCATCGGTACTAGAAGAAATTTTGGGAGCTTCTTTGGAGTCCGTGCCGGAGTATAACATCACAGGGGTGAGCTGGTTACACACAACTTGTCTGCATAGGTGAGATGGGTGGCCAGCCCATCAA
Organism: Gastrophryne carolinensis; assembly: GCA_027917425.1. Lineage (NCBI taxonomy): Eukaryota > Metazoa > Chordata > Amphibia > Anura > Microhylidae > Gastrophryne > Gastrophryne carolinensis. The sequence continues at coordinate 415,594,157 of CM051237.1, read as the reverse complement.
CCAGCTTTTCTGTGTTGGGGTTTGGGAGCCTGAACTTTGCGGTTCGGGTTTGCCCATCTCTAGCGAAAAGGAATATCTCTGAGGGTCGGAAAGATTCTACAATTACTGTTATACAATCAGCAAGAAAACACATTTTGAACTGCTTTTATAAAGTATCTTTTTACATAGGCCCTTATTTAAGAAGGGATAGCGTCAGGTAGTGGCTGCTTAACCCCCCTGGCGTTATGATAGAGGCAAATGTAATGGTAACGAAAGCGCTACCATTACATTTGTCTCTGACGCACGGCTCCGCCCCCATGAGCCTCTGCGGCTCACAGAGACGGAACCAGGAAGTGAGACGGACGCCGCAGCCGCGGCTCTCACCGGGGACATCGCTGGATCGCAGGGAGAAGGTAAGGAGACTGCGCCGCCCTGCTCCTCTGCCAAATAGATCCCGAGCGTGACTCGGGGTTACCGCTACTTACAGCGCAAATTAACCCCGAGTCACGCTCGGGATCACCGCTAAGGAGGTTAATGAGAGGTAGCGACAGATAGCGACTGGTCAACGCCGGACACGGCACGCAATTACACATTTATCAAGCAGAATCTGTTTAGCGACTGGGATAGCGCCATGTAGCGTCTGATTCATCATTTTCACAGCCTCAGCGAACAGCGCCGGCGTTCAGCCTTGCACAGCACCAGGTATGACCTCTCACTACCTGGCGCTCTCCCATACATTTCCATGGACGATCCTTTTCTTCTCTCTAAACGGGGTTTTTTTTTTTTTCCCAAAAAAATCACAAATAATTCTTTGACCTCTTCTGGCATTGGAAAAGCAGTTTTTTCATAATTTTTTAAATATTTCTTCAGAAATGACATTACAGGTCTGGCATTAAAGTGTTCATGTTACAATGTTGCTACAATGTAATTCCATATGTTTTCGCTTTGTTACTAGTTGATAGATGCTTGAAAACACACTTTAAACACACCGCCTCCTGCGCTCTGGGCTTCAAACAACTATTTTTCAGCGCCAGAGATTTGTCAGGCTGTTTTTTTCCTGAATATGGTGTGAGTCGGTCGCTATGAGCAGTCGCTACCATGCGCTCCCATCCAGCGCTGTACTGGTCAAATAGCGACTCCTCACAATGTATTCAACATTACTGAACAGCGACCCACGGCCGAGCACTGCGACTACTAGCGGGCGCTCTGAAAATGCCTGCTACAGACGCTCATCTGTCGCTACCTGGCGCTAATGATGAATCAGCCTGATAGTATTAACCTTTCAGTGCCAGCCTACCGACAGTACGTAGAGATTTTTTCCACTCTCTGTTTCAGACCATCTTGCACTGTATATGTGATTTTTGCAGGAATTTCCCGGAACATTATACATAGTTTTTTTTTTCCGGCAGTGTGGGCTTTAACATAAATTTTCTTTCTTCTTTCAGTGACGTTATATTTTTGGGTAGCACTTCGCCAGTTGCTTATTGCTTCTAGGTAAAGACTGTGTTAACCCTTCCAGATTCTGAGTATCCTGAATATCTGTTCTGCTCATCTGACTCTTCAAATGATCTGTTCTTGACAGTCTGGCCTTTCTTTCTGCTGTGTTTCCCTAAAATCCCTGTCACATTTCCTTCGTCTTCCCCACATTATCCTTCCTCCTCCCTGACGTTTCAACTTCCCTCACGCTTGCCCCTTTATCACATTCCCTCCATCTTGTTCTCTTCCCCATTCCCGCCGTCCTTCTTTTCCACATTCCTCTATTTTTGTTTTCCACATTTCCTCCTTCATTCTTGCTTTTCAACATTCCCTTCCTCCTCCCATTCATTTGCATTTCCCTTCTTCCTCCTCTAATTGTCACATTCCCTCTTTCTTTCGCTTTTTAAACATCTGTTCTCTTTTCAACATTCCTTTCCTCTTCCTTTTTTCACATATCCACGCTCCCATCTCTTTTTCATATTTCATCTTCTTTTTCTCCGTTTCATATTATCCCCCCCCCCGCCCTTTTTTTTTTTTTTTTAACAGTCTCACATAATTGCTCTATTTCTTTTAAATTTCCTCCATTGTTTTTTTCAAAATTTTCCTTTTTCAGGTTTGCACATTTGTTCCTTTGTTCTTGCTTTTCAACATTCCCCTTCTCCCTTTTCTTTCTTCTTCTGTCTGTCTGTTGTTCATATTCTCGCTTCTTTTTAGCCTTTTCTCATTTACTCCTTCATTCTCTTCCTCCTTTCTTTTCAACCTTTCCCCATGCATTCTCTCTTTTCCACATTCCCTCTTGTCTCCTTTTTCCCATATTCATCTGTCTTTCACATTTACGCCTTCATTCTCTCTTTCCAATATTAATTTATTCTTTTTACACATGACCTCTCTCCTCTGTCATTTTTCCACATTCTGTCGTTCTTTTTTACATTTTCCTTCCCCCCCCCCCCTCTTTTCCATATCCCCCATCCTTCTTTGGTTGTTTGATTTGTTCCTCCTTTTGTTATGCCTTTTAAACATTCTTGTATTCCTTTTGTTTTAACATTTCTCTGTGCTTTCACTAATTTCTGCATACTACATACTCTTTTTCTAACATTCCATTTTTGATCTTTTTTTACTTTATTTTTCCTCCTAATGTCTCTTGCTTGCCCTTTTTACACCTTCCCTCCATCATTTTCTCTATTCAGCATTTCCTTTTTTACATTCCCTCATTTCTCTTTTTCATATCAACCTTCCTCTGACCTGTTTTTTCAGCTTCTCTTCTGCTTGCCCTCTTTACCACATTCCCTCCATCATTTTCTCTTTTGTGCTTTCCTTTCATCCATTTTTCCACATTCCTTTGTTTTCCACATTTGCCCATTCAATCTTGCATTTCAGTATTTCCAACCTCCTTTCTTTCACATTTATTTTCTTCTTCCTATTACTTTCACATTCCCTTTATTCTTCTCCCCCCCACATCCCTCTGTTATGCTTTTCAGATTTGCTCCTTCATTCACTCTTTTCAATAATACTTTCCACAATTCTTTCATCTACCTCCTTTTTTTTTTACATTCTGCCCACCTCTTTTCACATTTTCCTTCCCTCACGTTTCCACGTTCCCTTCATCTTATTCTTACCTCCGTCCCATTTTTCAGGGTAGGCCTTAGAGCAAATGTCGCCCTGTGCAAGATTTCACGAAGGTGTAAGTGAAGGAGACCATGTGGAAAAGTGAGAGAGACAGGGAATGTGTAAGCGAGAGAAGCAGGAAATTCCAGATGTGGAAAGGAAGAACGTGAGAGAGGATAAGGAAAAGAGAATTAGGGAATGTGGAAAAAATTGTGTAGAAGGAAATGTGTAAAAATAGAGATGGAAGGAATGAGGTGGGAGAAAAGAAGGAGATGTGGAAAAAAGAGAAAACGAGGGAATGTGGGTAGTGTGTAAAAAGAGAGAGGGAACGAGAGAGGAAATGTGGAAGATAGAGAGAGAAAGAGGGAACATGGGATAAAAGAGCAAACAAGGTAATGTGGAATAAAAAGAGAGAAGGACGTGATGTAAAGAAAAAGCAAACGTCAGATGGCACAAGAGAGAAAAGGAAGGAATGTGAAAAAGAAAGTAAGGGGGGAATGTGGAAAAGAGACTGAGAATAAGGGAAAGCAGAAAAAAAAGAAGGAAGGAATTAGGAAAAGAAAGAACGAGGGAATGCAGAAAATTAGGAATGAATGTGGTAAACAGACAGGGAGAAGTAGGGAACGAGAAAAAGAGAATGTAGAAAAGAGAGAACAAGGAAATATGATAAAAAGAGCGAGGGAAGGAATGTGGAAAAGAAAGAAAGGGCGGAGGGGGCATGGAAAAGAGACCAGAAAGAATAGGGAGGCTAGAGATGATGTATGTTAGACTAGAGAAGTGAGAAATAAAAGAAATGTCAGAGGGAACATGGAAGGTTGAAAGAGAGACAATGTGATTAAAAAAAAGCCCTTGGCGCCCCTTATAGGGAGGTTGGGATGGCGCCCTGTGCGACCGACCAGCTCGCACATCCCCAAAGGCCGGCTATGGTCTATTTCCCCTCATATAGGTCTTTTATATTGTTACGTTCCCTGCTTTCATCCTCGCATACGTCCTCTGTACCCTCCTCTATATTGGTCTGGGGTCTTGTCGGGGCCGGCCCTAGCATCGAGGTAAGCCCTGGCACCGCAGCTCTCCTACACCCGGGGGTGTGACAGCCGCTTAGCGACCACAAAGCTCCAATACACACAGCGCTACAGAGCTGCCTGTCACGTGACACTTATTTACTTCATGGCGCTAACTCGGCCTCTGATTGGCCAGGGCGCGTTCAGGTGACACACCAGGAAGCTAGGGCGCCTCAGAGAGCGGTATATAGAGAAATTAGGAGTGTGTGGGAAACATGAGCACCTACCGGCTGCAGACTGCGGAAGGGGGCACAACTTACCTCCTCTCCCCGGGGGAGACCATGATAGGCAGAGGGCCCTTCCTGGGGGTGAGTAGTAATGGCAGCTCCCGTATTATGATGTGACTAACTTCCTGTGCAGGCTGTGTGTTCTTGTGGGATTGGTAACTGTTAAAGTGCACCCAAACCCATGTTTTAAAGCGGACCTTCACCCTGAATAAGATTCTATCTTATATATTTCCCACACCCTGTACATACAGATTGCCCACATTAAAAATCATCCTACCTGCATCTACTGCATGTTACGAGCCTTTAAACATCCAAGATGGCGGTTCATGGAGCATCAGGCAGCCTACACTGTGTCGCTCTGCATTCTGGGATTGCTGTTCTTTCCCTGACCCCAGCTCTGCTCTGTCTGTGCAAAGCACAGCTATAACCCTGCCCCCTGAACTTTATCCCTCTCTCCTCTCCCCAGTATGTATCTTCTGAGTTAAAATGGCAGCGCCCATATCCTAGAGTCCTGAACAGAGTTGCAGCCTGGTGGGGGAAAGAATAATACCGTATATACTCGAGTATAGGTCGACCCGAATATAAGCCGAGGCACCTAAATTTACCATAAAAAAATGGAACAAGTTATTGACTCGAGTATAAGCCGAGGCGGCTTTTTTCAGCTTATACTCGAGTATATACGGTATACACACTTACCTCTCGTTTGCACAGCCTGTCCGTAGAAGCATCTTAAGAGGCCGGCCCAGAATGTGCCCTGCCCTCCGTCACTGCGCGTCCGGCCCGTTGCTTGGCGCTGGGCTGCACAGTGTGCTCCGGTCCCCGCCCTACCGGCACAATGGCGCAGAGCACCACCGCCCCCCTCCCCACCGTCCAGGCCCCCCCGGAGACGCTGAGCGGCATCCCGTCCCCGGCACATGAGCTGGAAGTGAGAGGGTGAGTGCGGGAGCCGGCACGGGGGCAGGAAATGAATGGGCATGTCGCCTGGCCCCTTTTTCTCCTCCATTTCGGCACTGACTCGAGTATAAGCCGAGGCGGCTTTTTTCAGCCCAAAAAGTGGGCTGAAAAACTCGGCGTATACTCGAGTATATACGGTAAGTAAGATCAAAATCCTAAAATATTTTAATTTTAGATGCTGGGGAATAGTTTTTTAAGGATTTGGGCATTAAATCATGCTGAAGGTCCGGTTTAACTCACTTGGGTTTTGGGCTGCTTAACATAAGCACCTCGATTTGGGTGGCCCCGTGTGTGAAATCCCATCGATTGCCAGTAATTCTACCTTGCACCGCCCCCCCAATGTGAATGTGCGGTCTTCAGCCAATCGGGAAAGCATAATTATCCCCGGAAGCCTGTTGTGAATGAATAGATTACCGGATGCCTCCCTTCGCCCGCTCCCCTGCGGCTGTGCAGATCTGTACTACCTGAATGGCAGCTTGCACCAGCCCAGGGGGATGCCGGGGATCTGATGACAGAGGCTTAGTAAAGCTGAATGGAGCACTAGCATTGAATGGAGGAGAGCCTGGGCATGTGTCATGGGAGCGCCATTGAGGTTACTCTGTTGTATTTCACACAGCGGGGCATCCAAAAAATTGGGTTGCCCCAGGGGAAGGAACAAAACCCTGGGGTGCTGTATTGTATCATTTTAGAGAGGAACAAAACCCAAAGGTGCTGATCTCTGGTCTTCCCCCTAGGGCATCCCAAATCCAGATGCCTTGCGGTGTGAACCCCCCCCCCCCCCTCCCCCAGGGCACTGCAAAACCCACTTTCTTCCTGGTTCCTTCACCAATGTAAATATGGGACGGCTGCATGGACAGGGGGCGGGAGTGCGCCACTGCTGGGGATACGTCAGCTTGCGCTCTTGATTGGCATAGCAGCAACAGCTGTTTGCCGAACCTTACATATGCAGAGCAAATGGCTCTGATTGGACGAGAGCCCGCACCTGTGCCACAGGACCGGAAGGAAGGTGAATTTTTCTGGGCAATTTGGGCGGTTTCAGACAGAGCATCCAAGATCATAATGCAGTATAGTCAAAATGTCGGGTTTTATATTTTTTTAAGCCTCCCTCAGCGCTTTGACTGTGCAGGGGGTTTCAAGAGGACCAGCCACCAATGGGCCCTGGAGTCTAAAATACTTCTGTGCTGGCTAATTATGTACCCCCCTCGGGCATCCCGATTCAGGATTCCCTGCTCTGTGAACCACCCAGCAAGCACTCACCTTTTCTGCCGCTTCCCCTGCCTCCATGCTGCTGAGACGTGCTCCCGCTGCAGACTGCAAGGAGCCCAGGGATGCGGCTGCTCCTCTATGCCGACGCTCTATTTCAAACAGCTGAATGGCTTATGTTAAAGTGGACCAAAACCCAGGATTTTGACTATCTTGGGTTTTGGTCCTTTCGCCAATCGGGGGTGCCCCACTGCGTGAAACCCCCCAGATCACCGAAGCCAACTCGCCTCTTCTTGGTCCTACGGCGCATGCTAGGCCTCTCGTCCAATCGGCGCACTTGGAGCTGCTGAGGTCACGTCGTCTAAGCCCAGCGCTCCGAGCGCACTGACGCCCGCATCCCCCGCTACCCTCTAACAGGGAGCATGCCCGCGCCAGCCATTCACAAATGCATGGTGCGGGCACGCACCCTGCTTGAGGCATAGCAGGGATGCAGCACGCACATGCACTGTTGGATCGGGAAACAAGGCAAGTATGGGTGACCTGGGGGATGTCACACAGCGGGCCACCTCGATTTTGGATGCCCCGGGGGGGGGTGTCAATCGGCCCAGGAATCTTATAGCTGTTAAATCAATCGGCCCCATTGTAGCTGTTAAAATCACCTTAACCGACGGCTAAATCAGTGGCGCTCGTTCCATTCAGCTTTCCTTTGCCGCTGTGGGCGTGCCCGCACTGACCATTCAGAAAGGCTTGGCGTGGGTACATGCCACAGATAGAGGTATGCTAGGGATACAGTTGCTTCAGGAAGAGGTGAGTAGAATGGCTGATCTGGGGGGGGGGGGCATCCCAATTTGCTATGTCTCACAAAGAGGAAGACCACTGCCCCAAGTGTCTTATAGACTCGAGGGTGGTGGTTGCTCAAAAATTGAAAACCTCACCTTGTGCCTGTGGCCAGCACATCAGCTTAGCATGCCTGACGATGGCTTCACAGAATATTCCCTGCTGTGTGCATGAACCTACCGGCCTGGGATATTGAATGGCTGCAGGTGAGTGCACACAGTGCGGAATATCTCTCTCTGAAACCGCAAGAGGCGCCAGAGAAATTCGCTGAAGATCGGACATTTCTCTCCAGGTCCAAATAAAAGCCCTCCCTTGGGGCATCCCTATATGGGATGCTTGCTGTGTGAATCCCTCTGGTGTTACTCTGGGATTTCATCCTGTGCCCATCACTCCTTCATATGATGCATGCCCTTCCCCCCTCCCGCTAGCATATCTGTATGTCTGGTGGCAGGTGCATGCAGCCGGTAGGAGGCACCTGGCAATAATCCACTCAGCTTTTATTGCCAGACATTAAAGTCCAGCCCTTGTTGGATTGCCCCCCCCCCCCCCCCCCCCCGTTTAATGCTGTGGTGGATTTGGGCATTTTAAACCGGACCTTCACCCTGAGTATTAGCCCATCTTATATGTTTCCCCCATGCTGTACATAAAGATTACCACATTACAAATCATCCTACTGCATTTTGAGACTTTAAATATCCAAGATGGTGGCACATGGAGTCTCAGGCTGCCTTCAAACATTCAAACAGTGTGTTCTGACTGTGCCGCTCTGCATTCTGGGATTGATGACCTTTCCCTGACCCCGGCTCTGCTCTGTCTGTGCACAGCCATAACCCGCCCCCCTACACCTTTGAACCACCCCCCCCCCTTAATATGTGATGCTACTGAGCCAAGATGACGGCGTCCGAATCCTAGAGTGCCATACAGAGTTGAAGGCCAGCGGGGAAAAGAATAAAAAGTGACTAAAAATGTTAAATATGCTGTAGAATGTTTTTTAAGGGTTTGGGCTTTTCATTAAATGATGCTGAAGGTCCGGTTTAAATACCAATATAATCTTTACATTATTGGTGTTGGCTGCCTGCTAAACGGTGGCAGTTTTGGGAAGAATGCCTGCGTCTGGCCTTGTCTTAGTCGGTTAAAGTGGACCAGAAGTCAAAAATGACTTAAACTGGACCAGCACAACACAGTGCTCATATGTATCCCTCCCCAGGAAAATATATTGCTGCACATAAAAATTAATTTACCTTTTTCTACTGCCAAAGCTGGCCCCTGCGCCCTGTTCTACAAGCCCCATAGTTGGTACGGGCTGGTTATGCTGAGTAAAGGGGACCTCACGCCATTTTTTTCAACCCTTAAAATTCCCCAAAAAATGGGATTCCCCCCCCCCCCCCCCCCAGGAAGTGGGACCCTATGTCATATTTTTTTTTTTTTTTTAATGAAAAATAAAATGTAATTTAAAAAAAAACGCAATATATCGTATTGTCATACGTGTATCGCGATGCAGATCGTATCGCCAGATTCTTGCCAATTCACACCCCTAATATTTAGCCTCTAAACTGTCCTGGTAATCTGCATCTAGATATTACATTACTTTGTGTTGAGCCAGGGCGCGAAGCTCCCGTAATGGGGGGGCTCCCAATGATTTCCTGTAATTTGCCACTACTGATCATCTCTTGTCTAGAAGTGCTGATAGTCGTGACTGGCAGGTTGATGACTGTGTGGTGCCGGTGAGGTTACTATTCCCAGGAACAGGCGCAGTGCGAGGCGCGATACTGCCTCTCGCAGGACAGTTGTGATGTGACATTTCAGCAGGCATGTGCACATTATCTTAATTAATCTATACAGCGGTGACACAATGAAATCATTCCCTCCTCCCATCCTCCATGTCTCTGCTGGTATAAACCTTTCCAATCTATATACACATAATTTCTTATATTTCTCATGATGGCCACGCTAATATGTGCCTTTGCCTAAGTAGGTTTTTCAAATTTTGCAGGTTAAAGCAGACCAAAAACCCCCAAAGCAACTCTATCTATTTTGCCCTCCACCCAGGCATTTGCTTACCCTAGGTATGCCATTTGTATGCCATTACTTTCTAAACTACCTGTTGCATTCTCATGCTGGGAGCTATTGATAACTTTGATTCAATTTTACCTTCATTTTACCCCAATTTGTCCTTTTGAAGCCAAAATTGTTTTTGAGCAGTTTTGCATTCAATTGTTTTTATTGAGCAGAGTATAATTACTAGGGGTGTCAGAAAAAAATCGATTCTGTCAGCTATCGCGATATTTCATTCGGTAATACTAGAATCGATTCTGACTTTCCCCTTACCTGAACCCTCGTTCGATCCGGCTGGCTCTCCTCTTCACCTGAGGGCCTCCGATCCCCACCAAAGCTGGCCCCTGCGCCCTGTTCTAAAAGCCCTCACCTTGAAGCGACATGGGAGCTGCGGGCGCGGGGATTTATATTTGATGACCCTGTGATGCTGACTCTATGTGCCATTCTTTATTCTTGAGTATTCAGGTTTGCTGGTGTCATTTAGCATGCACACGTGCACTTTGAGTATATCTTTATTGTTTCCATTCACTTCTAACTGTTTGAACTGGGCGAGTCTGTCAATATATTTTCTGTGGAATTTAGTTTTTTATTTATTTTCACATATGAGGTATTGTTGTTAAGAGTTGACACGTATTTGTATAGGAGACTATTAGCATGTCTCATGGTTTATATGTAGTAGATATAGGTTGTACACTTTGAGGGTTTACACATATAATTTTTATGCCGGCATAAAATAACTGTTATAACAGGATCTAATAAGCGCACATAGGGTCTTTTGATGCATTGTTCCCCTTAGGGTTTTTTTTTCATGAATATTATTGAGACCATGGGGTCATCCATGTGATTTTAATTGTCCAGTGTGTTTTTGTGTATTTTAAAAGTATCTCCTTTTTCATAATAAAGAATTTTGTATCCATATTGATATTGGTGCTCCTTTTTGAAGAAAGGTGTGTAATTGGACACGTCCACTTCAGTCTTGTTCTGTTCTAAAAGCCCACATAGCTGGTACAACCTACTTATGCTGGGTAAGGGGGACCTCACCATTTTTTGGGGGGATTTTTAAGGTTTTTTAACTATGCCATTTTTTTTGTTAAATTTAAATTAAGATGAAATTTAAAAAAATCGCAATATACTGTCTTTGAGACAGAATCGGGATATATGATATCATCATACTTGTATCGCAATACGTATCGCCACATAGAACATGGTGCCGACAAATCAGGTACAGATACTATAAAGACACGTTTTTGAATATTTTTATCCAATTCATTACCCGATCACTAAGGTAAGTAGATACTTTTTTATTTTTTATTTTATCTTCCATAGGAAGATAGTAGTTTTAATATTTTTACCTTTAATACATTTGTACATGCTGAACCCTTAAAGCGGCACAACACCCAGTTTGCCTGCCCTTTTATGTCTGAGTAGCGTGAGCAATGCAGCCAGTTCTGTGCTGGTCAAATTTTCCCCTGTCGAGACGCACCTATCTGGCGTTTTTTTTAGATTGGCTATTGCCTGTTTTTTACAATGCTGGATGACGTGACCCAGCCGCTGGCTGCATCCCCGACTTCCCCGCAGTCTGAATGGCTGAGCATGTTGCAGCTACAGGGAAACCAGTGATGCAGGCATTGGTGAAGACAGGCTTGTGGGAGCCACCGGTAAAGGTGAGTTTAGCGGCGACCATGGGTATTTCACACAACAGGGCATCCCGATGTCAGATGCTCCAGGGGCAGGCTGGCCGGTGGGGCTTTAATTAACATGAGTTTATTCTATGCCAAGCTGTACTTTTACAAGGGACCTACTACTACTGTGCTACCCAGACATCTAATAAAGCAAAGAATATTTTTTCTATTTATACTGCGCGGGATCACCGGGTAGCCCCAGGGGGGCGGATCAAAACTTAGAATTGTGTGAATTCCGGGTTTAGGTCCACTTTATCACACACATGTATACTGTACCTGTTGTGAAAGAGCCAGTTATTTATGTTGTTTGCCGCTCATATGGCTTGGTCAATGCAGCAGGTTCTGTTTTGCCTGGATGCCACAGAACACAATATAGATATGGGGGTTATACAAATAAATTGAAAGGGACTCTGACATTTTCATTCAGAACACAATCAAGTTAAAAAAAATGTTCTTCTATTTAAAGTGGCCCTACTAGTGTTTTGGCCAGCCCTGGAGTCTAAGGCCAATTACCCACTCCCGATTTGGGATGCTGTTTGAAACCACATCAATAACCTGCAAAACTCACCTTTTCCGATGGGCCCATGGCGCACACATTCAAAGTTTTGAGGGCAACCCCCACACCTGCAATGCAGCAATTCTAAGGGGAGGTGCAGATTTTTTCTAATGAGGTAGACTTTTTATTTGTATAACCCACCATAGTGTTGATTACAAGGCTATTTGTATTTCGCTACAGGCCACCAGGTGGCATCAGTGTTTCATTTCATTTTTTTTCTTGCTTTGGAACAAACTCTTGCAAGCTCTAATGATGTGTAAGAACTTTAAAATAAAGTGGAACAAAACCGAGGGAGTTTGATTATCCAAGGCTTTGTTCCGTGCCCCGGGGGCATCCTGAATTGGGGATGCCCGTTGTTTGATATCCCCCAGAATGCACAAACTCGCCTTTCCCCAGCATATGTAATGCTCGGCAAACGGCTCTGTTTACATGCTGAGCTTTGGCAATCAGGAGTGCAGATGGGTATCCCAAATCTGGAGGCTGTGTGGTAGGTCACTAAAGAGCCTTTTGTCAGTTTAGGGTTATTGTTTATTAACTTCAAAGTTGGTATACTTACACCGCTATACTGGCAGCAGTTGTGGACTTTCCAAAAGTCCTGAAGATGTCCTGGGCTAGTAGTGTCTGCCGCAACAGGGAAATGGCAAAGTCTAGTTAAACTGGACCAACAGCCTGCCACAGTTGTAAAAGAAAACTCCCCAAAACTCACTTTCCCTGTCTGCATGCATGATACTAAAGCATTGTCAGCAGTTACTATTGCTCCTGCATCCACTCAAAGCTGAAACGCCTCCTCGACTATTTTCTAGTGGTAGTGGCCATTTTGGAGCTTCCACTCCCAGCATCTTGGCTATGCTGTTGACTGGATTCAACTAACATAACTGGCAAGGCACAGTCACAGGAAATCCAGTAGCATTTCCTGTTTGTCCTGCAAATACATGAGCTGCCATGTTGTTTTTAAAATTCACCACAGCAGGAGTTTTTTTTTATGTGCAGCAATCTAAATTGCCCTGGGGAGGGATGCATCTGAGCACTGTTTTATTGTGTTGATCCGGTTTAAGTCATTTTTGACTGTTTCACTTTAATTTACATTAAAGTGGACCAACACCCTGCTGGATCGGCCCGGAAATCTATAAGATTCACAGGCCGATCCGATCTCTCCCAGCGGGGCATCCAAATCGTGATGGCCCGCTGTGTGAAACCCCCCAGGACACCCGCTAACCTTACCTTACTCCCGGTCCAACAGCGCGGGCCGCGGGCGCATCTCGCGCTACTCTCTAGCAGGGCGCGTGCCCGCCATGGGCATCTGTTAGAGAGAAGCGCGAGATGCGGCTGCCAGCGTGCTAGGAGCCGCTGTGGTTTGACGCCACTTTGTCGCGGCACGGGGTTCGCATAGGAAGTGGACCAAAACCCAGGATAGTCAAAATCCTGGGTGTTGGTCCACTTTAAATACAATACATTCAGGTGTACTGACCACACTTTCACTGGGACAAAGCATTGTTCCCTCTGTACAACACTAGTTCTCAGGGCCTTCCCCAGACTACGTAGGCCCAAAGTATGTACAGAACTGTGGTTGCTGAACATTCTAAGGTTTTCAACTAGGTTGCTGTTCCTTTCTGTCAGCCTTGTTATAACTACTGGGTTAGAGCCCAAGGTACTAACCCTAAATTGAGCTCACTGTTCCCGCTCCCTTATGTTGGCAACTGTGTCCAAACTGAGCCATATACCGGGCATTAATATGCACAGCATGTACTGCTGATAGCACTGGAGCCTGCCAATATGCTGTGGGCCTGGTAAAGGTAAGTTTAGAGGGGGAACTGGGGGGTTTCACACATCTGGGCATCCCAAATCTGGACCTAATATTGTGAAAATCTCAGCCCTTGGTCCACTTTAAATAGTTAATGCAAATTAACTTGGGGGGGGGTTAATTTGATATGACACAAAAGAAATAATAAAAGCAGATTGTGGTTATGGATTAAAGGATTTAGGAGATAAGATTTATAAATATACCATTTTTTTTTGTTTTGTCTCTGGGCTCAGATTTGGTGGCAGATGTACTTTAAACTAACTCCACATCCTTGCTGCACATGCATGTATGGCCAAGGGAGCAGGGTATGCTATAGGGCTTTACTTGCCCATGTACCCTCTACCCTGCACGCTCTTATCTGCCGTTACTAAACCTGCTTTTTTTTTACATATAGTAGTTAAAGTGGACCAACACCCACGGGTGATCACCTCCCTCCCCGCGGGACATCCGAGATCGGGATGTCCCGCGGGGTGAAACCCCCCCAAACACCCCAAACTCCTTACCTTATCTTCGGCGGCCTGCCGCCGCCGCCTCCCTCGCGCCCCTCTAGACGTGCGCGCGCCCGCGCCGGTCGTCTGTGAATGGCCGGCGCGGGCACGCGCGCGTCAAGAGTGACGCGCGGGAGGCGGCGGCGGAGGAGCCGCTTGTCCGTGGCTTGTCCGTCGGCGCAGGGAGAGGTGAGTTCGGGGGGTTCGGGGGGGTTTCACACAGCGGGACCAAGACCCAGGATAGTCAAAATCCTGGATGTTGGTCCACTTTAATAGGGGTGTGAATTGGCAAGAATCTGGCGATACGATATATCCAGATATATTGCGATTTACTTTTGTATTTAAAAAAAATGACAGGGCCCTCCCTTCCCAGGGTGTGGGACCCCATTTTGGGGGAAATTTTAAGGGTTAAAAACCTTTAAAAATCCTCCCCCCAAAAATGGCATGAGGTCCCCCTTACCCAGCATAACCAGCCAGTACCCTGGCCCTGCAGGTTACAAGCCTGCATAGCCTATGGACATGGGCTTTTCTGCCCCCCCCGGGCTTTGGGGAGGCAGGTAATGGGGAGTTTGAGGTTAATGGCAATTCACCCACTAGCCGCAGGTGACTTTCCAGACCCAAAGCCCTGGGAACTGGTCGCATAGATCCCTTACCAGTTAATAAAGGGTTAACAGTAAAAAAAAAAACGTTATTAAAAAAAAAAAAATGTGTATATATATATATATATATATATTTCTTTCTTTACTCACCTTCGATTGTCAGCTCCTGTGTCCCTCGCAGATCCGATGACAGATGCGGTGATCGCCGGCCAGAGGAGGGGGGAGGCAGGAGATTACTTTTCTTTTACTGCAGGGGGGTGGGGGGAGTCAGAATCGATTCTAGAAAGAAAAATTCGATTCTAGTATCATCAAAATATCGCAATACTTGGCAGAATCAATTTTTTCTGAAACCTTTAGTAGTTAACTGTTTCTATTTAATGGTAAGAATACACTATACACATTTTATATACTCTAACTCCAAATAATGTTTTAGTCTTTTCTGTGTTACTCTGCAGTGGAGACAGTAGGATTGGAAACATGTTACAGGGTTGATGCTCCTCTAGGCAGACTAATTGGGCATAGTTTAGTCTTTGGGTCACTGGCAGGTGGAAATGAAGCCGCATTTCTTAGACATTGAATGTTCTAGACAATTGTATGTACATATTAAAGAGCTTGTGGTTTACACAGCAAGAACCTCTGATGAACTACAGTATCTTATTTGCAAGTCCCGATTTTCACAAATGTGTTTACTTTCTGAACTTGGTTTGAATTGAAATTTTACCCTTTTCATACACTTTAGATATTAGGTGACATTTTAATAACACTGTGATTGTGGTGCTGATTTCTGCACAGGTATACAGGCAGCAATGGGGGAGCTGCTGCCGAAGAAAAGGAACCTGGGGATTTGCTCTTCATTGCTCTCCAGCTCTTGTGGCGGGGGGGGGGGGGGGTCACAGGGCAGGAGTGTGGAGGGGGAAGTAAATGGTGTCTGATATCAGACATTTGTTTGGGAGAGCTATCCCAATCCCAAATGGCTGAACAAAACCCTGTGCTGGGCCTTCCCCCTGGGGCATCTAAAATTGTGATGCCCCCTGTCTGCCCCCCCCAGGTCGCCGCAAAACTCAGCTTTGCCTTAGCTCTCGCGGCAAAGTAAACAATGCTGGCTTCATCCCCAGCATCTCTGGGCCCAGGTGTGCTTCTATACCCAGCCATTCAGGTAAGCTGGGAGCACTCCCCAGTCTAGAGGAAAGTGAGGATGCGGACACTTCCAAACTCTTTGTCTAAACAGACAACATGTCTGTTCCACTAACCTGATGGCGAGCACTGTGGACGGGGAGACCCAGCTTCCACTGCTGAGGCTGGCACTTGGAGACTACTGGCCAGAACATAACCATTGACCCAACAGGCCCCCCACCCTCCAAGGGAGGATAGTTTTGCTGCTTGAGTTGTCCCAAGTCGTTCCCCAGGGAGACAAGGGTCTAGGCTAGGATGAAGAGGCAAAAAAAAAGGTTAGGCTGGGGTCAAGGTCCACAGGCACTTATGCAAGGTCAAAGGGTAGCTAAGGTCATACACAGGACGACAGTGCAGCAGGGCAATTCATGAGCGAGGTCAGCAGGGTAAAGCCGGGCCATGCACCTAAGAGTTGAAAGGGTTAAAAGTGAGGTCCAAAAGGTTAAGCCAGGTCATGATTAGGTAGTTCAAGAGACCTGACACAGCAATATGATCCCAGGAATCTTCTGGTGCCAGAATCTCCCTTTAAAAAGAACCAGGGTTGTACTGATTGATGCTGGGCACAGGGCAGCTGACAGACAACATCTGATCGAAAAACCCCTAGGGAAGTATGCCTGCAAGAAGGTGGGGATTGCTGAAGATCTACTGTTATTGTGCAATCTGTGTGGCCAGTGCATGCGCAGAAGTGCCCGCCACATGTGCTCTAGCAATCGCCATATGGACAGACATGTCCTGAACTCTCTCCTGTACAGTCGCGCCCCAAACTTGTGTCTTCGTAGGGCTGCACTGAGCCCAGGGTCCACACTGGTAGCATCGGACATGGATGTGGGGACGCCGCCCAACCCAAAGGACGCTCAGGAACCCGCTGCGCTGACCCCCTGCACACTGGCTGCCGGGATGGGATGTGACAGTCTGACATACAGCTCTGATTGCAAGTTTCGCACCCCCCCCCCCAGCACGCTCTGTTTATGTACATTATTGCAATGGAGGGGGTGGTACCGATGTGAGGTCATGCAGGTCTGCTTTGGCACACCCTCTCCATTGCAGTGCATGAAATGGACGTGCTGGGGGGGGGGGGGCGAAAGTCAACTCAACCACATCTGCCATCTTGGGTTGGGAACGCTTGCTTTACCGGACCTTCAGCATGATTTAATGAAAAGCCCAAACCCATAAACTATTCCCCAGCACCTAAAATTAATATATTTTAAGTTTTTAGTCACTTACTTACTTATTCTTTCCCCCACTGGCCTGCAACTCTGTTCAGGACTCTAGGATACGGGTGCCGCCATCTTGACTCAGAAGCATCACACATACTGAGGGGGGGGGGGGGCAAAAGTACAGGGGACGGGGTTATATCTGTGCTTCGCACAGACAGAGCAGAGCTGGGGTCAGGGAAAGGACAGCAATCCCAGAATGCAGAGCAGCATAGTCAGAAGACACTTCCTGTTTGCAGGCTGCCTGATGCTACTTTTTCATCATGTGCTTGTTGTAGCACCATAACTAACTGTTGTTCTCTGCTCTAGATTTCAGATAAGAGAGTATCCAGGAATCATGCGGTGCTGGAGGTGGTGGATGACAAGCTTCGCATTAAACCGGTAATTACAGATCAAATCTATTGGTTGAGGAGAAAAAAATGTGTTCTAAATCATTTGGGGGATTATGATGGCCTAATACATAGGTCAATGAGACGTTTAAAATGATTGATCACGCAATAAAAAAATATAAATGGTACTCCTCCTTTGTCCTGCACAGTGGAACTGGTGAACAGCGACTCGCCTGTTCACCGGAACCCAGCCCGGTGTTCAGCTCGCACCCCCCCATCAGTCACAGCAGCAGGCCTCGAAACACAAGATCATATAGGGAGGCACTCTCCAAAAAATTATCAAAAAAAGATTTTATTACATGTCACAAATGTAATCACTACACATATTAAAAGACAGACCAACATGAGGGTGTGTAGGTGATGGGGAGAGTATTATCCCACTTAATATCAATCAGCATCTAAATATAATCTAACAATGCAAATAACAATGTGCAAATCCTGGCTATGATCCGGATCCTAAGCAAAATATCTATAAAGTGCAAGTGCAGCCAATCAATGAATCAATACACAATATATAATCAAAACCAAAAACCAGCATGATTACCAAACAAATAAATGTCCCATAATAAATGTAATTAATAACCACAAAATTCTCCACCAATATAAATCACAATATCAATCCAAAAATCTAAATCCCAAATGAGTCACAAAAAATCAGACCAAAATATCACAAGTATGCCGGATGGTAAGTCTCCTCACCCCCTACTGCACCAGGAGCCATGTGTTTCGTGGGTGCATACCCCACTTCATCAGGCCTTGACACACCCCTCCATTGCAATGATGTGGTCGCGCTCCTGTAACTGATGACTGGTCGTGAGCCAGACACAGCGTCAATCCCGACCCCATGTTTGACCCTCGGGGGGCGCAGGCTCGGACCCAGCTATTAGGTGAGTTGCTGATTGCCGGACTCTGTGTTAAATCCACTAGATTGATATGTAAACTTACTTTGTAGATGATTCCACAACACATGCAAACAGGCTCTCCTCCAATCGCCAGCTATCCAATCATTCAGCTTTACTAAGCCGTTCTGTGGGCATACCCGTGCCAGGCATTTAGAAATGCTGCTACGCACATCAGCCACAGGGGATACGGTCACACGTACCTAGGCGATTCGGGGATTTTACATAGTGGGGCATCCCAATTTGGATTGTTGGGTCGTTCAGATTCCAAGAAAACCCATGTTTCTGTTTAAATCCAAATTTGCTACCCTCTAGTCGTACAGTTCCATTCTTCCACGACCAGCTCCAAATGTAGTTGCAGGGCCGTTCCTGTCCCTCAGTGCTTCCAGTGTGATTGAGCCCAGCAAGGCACTTTGGTCACTCTTGCTCGGCCCACATTTGTAGCATGATCGAAAAATAGGTGCAGTAAACTTTGTCGACTGCAGGAAATGGGAAAGAGGCTTGTTGGACATCTTGATTTGGGAACGGTTTCTGCTGGACCTAAAGTCTTTTATTCTATTTTTGTATAAAGCACGTCCTGCTCCAGAGATATTTCCTTACGTTTGGGTAATACATCCACAAGATGGCGCTGGACTGCAGAGACAGCAAAAAAGTGGCTCCTCCCGGCCCCTTATATTCCAGGGACCTCTCACAAATTCCCCAGTTCTTCTCTGCAGTCGGCGCTGCGACGGCATGAAGATGGCTCTCTCTACTCGCAGGTGAGCGGGGCTATTAGCCTGCGGCCCTGTAGGACTATTCCCACCCGTTCCTCTTTTTTCTGCCTCCCAGCTTTGGCTGCACTGGTCGGGTGACGGTAGGCAGCACCGCTGTCAGGTGCTTAAGGAGCGCTGGTGGGCCGCGATAATCACCATATGGAGGCTTCTCAGGATAATGTGCTTGGGGTTCCTTCGGGACAAGCCTGGCTGTGTGTGGCGTGTGGGGTGTCCCCTACAAGTGATGACAATGTGCCGGTTTGTGTACCCTGTGCCCAGCAGGCGCTTGCGCTGCAATCTGGGTTACCTGTGGCTGGGCCTGCGCCCCGTATGGTTTCACCTACTCCCCCAGGCTTACATCTGACTCCCAGTGAGGTGCATACCAGTGGGGAGTGTCAGCCTGATTTGTCTACCAGGGTGGCTAGCATTGAGAAGCTGATTGCTGGCTCTACGGCATGTAAGGCTTCTGCTAAGAGGTGGCATCTGGCGCCTGGCATTACCCTTTTTCCTATGGAGGCTGAGGAATTTTTTGACCTGGCCGGCTATATCCCCCTGGTAGAGGGGAAATTGTTTTCTGATTCAGAATCATCTGATGAGCAGCCTAAGGGTTATGCTGATTCTGGCTCTGACCCATGGGCTCCAGATGATACTGACAGGCTTTTGGCTCACATTTTTGAAGTACTTTCTATCTCTCCTCCTGCCGCGGCTCCTCGGCAGCAGGGGGAGTTGTTTCACGCTGCTAAGCCACGTTTGGAGTTTCCTGAGCAAAGTCACTTTAATAATCTTGTGCTCAAAGAGTGGGAGCGACCGAGCAGGCTCCCTGGGGTGCTTAAGAGTTGGGATAGGAGGTATCCTTTTCCTGCTGAAGTGGATAAGCGTTGGTCGTCCCTTCCTGAATTGGATGCACCAATTCTGGGGTTGTCCAACACTTCTGTCATGCATTCCCCTGACTCTACTACCCTGAAGGATGGTGAGGACCGGCGCATTGATCAGCTGGCTTCCCATGCCTTTGCCTGTGTGGGGTACGCGCTGCGTCCGATTTGTGCCTCTGCCATTACAGCTGTGGCTGTTAGGACTCTGCTCAAAAGTATTTTAGATGGGGCTCCTGATGATGCTGCTAGTGAAGAATATAGAGCCCTTCTGCGTTGTGAGGAATTTGTTGCATATGTCCTCTCTGCCTTGGATGATACCATTAGAATATGTGGGCTTCTGCCTTGGTGGTGGCTATACGCCGCTCGGTTTGGCTGCGCCAGTGGGCAACTGACAACACTGCCAAGAAGGCTCTCACTGGGTTCCCCTTTAAAGGACTGCGTCTATTTGGGGATCGCCTGGACCTGTTTGCTAAGGGAGACAAGTTACCCCAGCGCAAGAGACAGTCTCGGCCCTTTCGGGGTTCAGGTTCCTTTCTTCCCTCCTACCGTGGGTCCAGAATGGGAAGGGGAGCTTCATTTGCAGGGGCCCGGGGAGATTTCTGGGCAGGGGCAGAGGGCGTGGCCGCCCTGGCCCCTCCTGGGGTTCCAAGTCGAAGTCTTCCCCCAAGCCCCCTCAGGCATGAAGGGGCGTCCTCACCCATCCGGGTGGGGGGGCGGCTTCGGCTCTTCGCTCACGTCTGGAGGTGTCATGTCTCAGAACGGTGGATTCAGGAGGTAGTGTCCTCCGGTTACAAGATAGAGTTGGCAGCCTGGCCGCCCCCAACATTCATCAGATCCCGGATGCCTCAAGACCCCCTGTCAGCTCAGGTCCTGTTGCTTGCTGTGCAGAATCTACTGGAGCTGGGGGTCATCTGCCAGGTGCACTTAAGGGAAAGGGGAAATGGCTATTATTCCAATCTTTTCGCCGTTCCCAAAAGAGATGGGTCTGTCAGACCCATCCTGGACTTAAAGCTTCTCAACAAGTTTGTCAGATCCAGGCGTTTGCGCATGGAGACTCTGCGCTCAGCTGTAAGTTCACTACGCCCAGGAGACTTCATGACCTCTGTGGACATCAAGGATGCTTACCTCCATATTCCAGTCTTTCCAGGTCATCAGAGATTCCTCAGGTTCGTTCTGGAGGATCAGCATTACCAGTTCGTGACATTGCCCTTCGGTCTCACTTCGGCTCCCAGGGTATTCACCAAGGTGCTGGCGGGCATTATGGCTCTGCTGAGAGCTCAGGGGATTCACATTCTTCCCTATTTGGAGGACGTTCTTATCACTTCTCCGTCCTTCCAACAGGCAGAGCTGGATACTCAGCGGGTAGTGACCACACTGGAGTCATTCGGCTGGGTGATAAACCACTCCAAATCTGTCCCTGTCTCCCTCTTTGGTGAAGCCATTTCTGGGCATGAATCTGGATACAGCTCGGGCCAGGATCTTTCTTCCTTAGCAGAAGGTGGACAGTCTGCAAACGCAAGCTCAGCTCCTTCTGTCCTGCCCTCATCCTTCCAGCAGGCAGGGAATGCAGCTAGTGGGCCTGATGGTGTCCTGCTTCGAGGCGGTTCCTTATGCTCAATTTCACATGAGGCCTCTTCAACTCCACCTCTTGTCTGTATGGGACAGGGACCCTGTGTCCCTGGATCAGGTTTTGGTTCTGTCCCCCCTAGCCAGGCGGTCCCTCTTGTGGTGGCTGGACTCAAGGAACCTGTTGGTGGGCAGATCCTTTCTGGCCCCTTGCTGGGAGACAGTTACCATGGATGCCAGTCTGACAGGTTGGGGGGGCTTCTGGAGATCCCTAACATTCCAGGGGCAGTGGGGCCCTCTGGAGGCCCACACCCCTATCAACATTCTGGAACTGTGGGCGATCAGGTTGGTTCTAGCCCGCTTGACCCCGCACCTTCGCTGTTCAGGTACGCTTGGACAACCAGACGGCGGTTGCCTACATCAGTCATCAGGGAGGGACCCGTAGCAAGGGGGCCCTCAAGGAAGTGTCTCTGATCCTGTCCTGGGCAGAGGACAATGTTCCCTGCATCTCAGCTGTGTACATTCCGGGGGTGGAGAATCTGGAACCAGACTCTCTGAGCAGGGGGACTTCTCACCTGAGGGAATGGTCCCTCAGCAACAGGGTGTTTCGCTCTCTGTGTCACCGTTGTCAGTCAGATGTAGATCTGTTTGCGTCCCGTCACAATCACAAGCTTCCAGTCTTTGTGTCTTTGTCCCAGGACCCTCTGGCCTTAGCCATGGATGCTCTGACAATGCCCTGGCAGGGTTTTCAGCTACTGTATGTCTTTCCCCCGTTTCCCCGTTGGGCAGGGTTCTGCGAAAGATAGCTCAGGAAGGGTTGCCAGCAATCCTGGTGGCCCCTCGTTGGCCAAGAAGAGTGTGGTTCGCAGACATCGTACAGCTGGCGGTAGATCAGTACGCCCTGCCCAAGGATCCAGACCTGCTCACTCAGGGGCGGCTATGCTACCCCAATTTACAAACGCTGGCTTTAACGGTCTGGCTGCTGAAACCTCCATCTTAATGGAAAAGGGGCTGCCTGCCTCTGTTGTTAATACCATGATCAGGGCTAGGAAAAAGTCCTCTTCTTCCATCTACTATAGGGTTTGGCGTACCTACATTGACTGGTGTGAGGCTAAATCTCCGTTGTGTGTTTTCTATTCCTAGGATTCTGGAATTTCTCCAACATGGTTTGGTTCTGGGGCTTCAACTCAGCACTCTGAAAGGTCATGTTTCTGCCTTGGCTGTTTTCTTCCAGAGATCTTTTACTCAGCATCATCTGTTCAAGACTTTTTTCCAGGGGGTTACTCATGTGCGCCCCCCACGTAAGCCTATGTTACCAGTCTGGGACTTGAACTTGGTCTTATCTGCCTTGCAGGGGTCTCCTTTTGAGCCTGTGCATGAGGCTGCTTTGTCCATTCTTAAGCTTAAGGTAGTCTTTTTGGTGGCTATCACTTCTGTTAGGCGTTGTTTCAGAGTTGGCGGCGCTTTCCATCAAGCCCCCTTACTTTGAGAGACACCAGGACAAGGTGGTGTTTCGCTTTAAACCAGATTTTCTGCCTAAAGTTGTGTCTGCTTTTTATCTCAATCAGGACATTGTTCTGCCTTCTCTGTGCCCTAATCCTAGTAACCCTAAGGAGAGGGCTCTACATTCCTTGGATGTGGTCAGGAACCTGAAGTTCTATTTGGTGGCTACTGAACCCTTCAGGAAGACTGATGCTCTTTTTGTGGTCCCTTCTGGTCCTAAGAAGGGTCTGGCTCCAGCTAAGTCTACCATCAGCAAGTGGATCCGTAAGGCTGTGATTCAGGCCTATTCTGCTAAAGGGAAGGATCCTCCTTTCCGCCTTACTGCTCATTCTACTCGTGCTATTGGTGCCTCTTGGGCCTTTCGGCACCAGGCTTCTGATGAACAAGTTTGCAAGGCCGCTGCTTGGTCTTCTGTTCATACTTTTTCAAAGTTTTACAAGGTTGATGTTCGGGCTTCAGCTAATGCTGCTTTTGGCCGCAAAGTTCAGCAGGCGGCAGTGGTTTAATCTGCATGTTGTTGCTTTTGGGGATCCCACCCTACCTTACGGACACTGCCATTGAATGTCCCAAACGTAAGGAATTATCTCTGGAGCAGGACGTGCTGTATACTTAGAATAATACAATTCTGTGATTACTCACCTGTAGAATTGGTATTATATGTATACAGCACGTCCTGCTTCACCCCACCCTTGTTTTCATTATTCTTAGTACCTCTGTATGGTGGTTGTTATCATGGTAAGTAATTATCTCTGGAGCAGGACATGCTGTATACGTATAATACCAATTCTACAGGTGAGTAATCACAGAATTGTATTTTTCAGTAAAAAGGTTTGGTTTTGGTCCTCATTACATCAGTATTTTGCTGTGAAAGGGACAGATTTCCTTTGATCTCTCTCGTGCTACCCCAGACCCACAATGGGACTCACTAACCCATTCTACTGCCTTGGGACTATGAGCTGCATTTCATTGTTGTGAAACTGCACATTCAGTCCACCAGTGGTAGTCATTAGCTGCTGTATTGTTACTGGTGGCTTTTGACCCATCACATAAAGAGTTAAATGTTAATTAATAACATCCTTAAACCAGACCTTCAGTATCATTTAATGAAATGCCTACATTTTTAAAAGACTATTCCTAATTCCTAAAATTAATATATTTTTAAGGTTTAAGTCGCTTACTTATTACTCTCTCCCCCCACTGGGCTGCAACTCCAGGATGCGGGCGCCGCCACCTTCCCTCAGAAGCATCACATACTGAGGAGAGGAGGAGGGGGGAAGTTCAGGGGGGCAGGTTATAGCTGTGCTTTGCACAGACAGAGCAGGGCTGAGGTCAGGAAAAGGTCAGTAATCCCAGAATGCAGAGCAGCATAGTCAGAAAACACTTCCTGTCTGCAGGCAGCCTGAGACTCCATGGGCCACCAACTCGCATGTTTAAAAGCTCAGAAAAGGCATTAGTTGTAGGTAGGATGGTTTTGAATGTGGGCAATCTGTATGTACCAGGTGGGGGAAACATACAAGATAGGCTCTTATTTAGAGTGAAGGTCCAGTTTAATGATGTCTGTGAGCCTAATGGTCATTTAGTGTTTAAATGAAGGAAAAATGAAGATGTATCCTGTTAAAGCGGACCTTCACTCTGAATAAGAGTCTATCTTATATGTTTCCCACACCCTGTACATACAGATTGTCCACATTAAAAATCATCCTACCTGCATCTACTGCATGTTATGAGCCCAGAGTTGCAGCCCAGTGGGGGAAAGAATAATAAGTTAGTGACTATAAACGTAAAATATATTAATTTTAGATGCTGCGGAAGCGTTTAAGAGTTTGGGCCTTTCATTAAATCACGCTGAAGGTCCGGTTTAAGTCTTTGTATGATTGGTGTACATCAAGTCACCATGCATACATAAATGTGAAAAAGCAAGGCTACTGCTGTGACCTACTTACATGGCGCTGAACGGTCCTTGCTCCACAGCAGCCTTCACACAAGGTACTTGTTATGCAAGAAATATTATGTACAGCAGGTCTAGGGACTCTAGGGGGGAGGGATTTCACGATTCGGGATGCCCCGAGGAGAGGTGTGAGGAATAGGGCAAATATTATATGTCATTTTATTGCTGATGCCCGCCCCCCTTTAAAATTCTCTGTTCTTAGCAAATGTCACCCTTACAAGGCTAGCAGGAGAAGGAAGTCCATACATGGGCATGAGGTTCTGACACTCAGAAAAGGCAGTTAGAGGATGAAAGCCCCGCTGCGGATACCCTAACACCTTGGTCAGAGAGCCAGGAGCCAGCATCCTTCTTCGCTGGGGAGGTGTGATATCACATGGGGCTTCAAAAGAATTCCCAGGACCTGTGTCTAAGAGCAGGGAGGGTTGAGGGGCAGAGACCGAGCTTAAAGGTAGGCCAGGGAGATGAGAACATTGTCATTCTCTGGATGGAGGTCGTGCGGCATGTGTGCTGGAGGTGCTGGAGCTCTTGACATACTCCCTTGTGGGAACTTATCATCTTCACTACTCTACATCTGCATTTTAAGGTAGCTCTATCTCTGTGTGTCACTCACTGTAACCTGTAACCCACTTCTCAGAAAGACATTTGTATTAATCCATATTCCATCATAGCCAAATATTTATCACTGCCTAGTGTGCTCATTGCATTAAAACTTATACTTATCTTAAGCAATCTTTTTGCCTTAGCCAAGAATCTGTGTGTCCGTAGGCCTGGGGCCTGGCAGTCCCGCTAGCCGGGCGAAAGGACGGTACTTTGGGAAAGCGGGCTGTGTGATTGGAGGTCCCTAATCGTTAGTTAGAGGCTGGGGCCGTCCAAGCTGGGTTTTGGTCCATTTTTAAGAAAATGTATATCTTTTATGTATTAACTGTACAATTCTATTTCTGTACTGTAGTTTATATAAGTAAACATCTATATATAGCACCCAGCTTCCTGGTGGGGCCTATATAGGCATGAGAAATACCCACCCATAAGATTAGGATTCAAAGAAAGAGAAGCTGTGTCTCCAGATTGACCTCAAAAAAAATAATTCTACTCCGAGGACATATAGGAAATATTCTGTTTGTTAGAACACCACATTTGCTTGCTTAGACTTTGCTCTCATCCAAACAAAAGACCCGACCGTAGGCATTCTGTATTATTTTGTCAAAGAAGTATGTTTCTTATTGATAAATATTCTCCACTCTTAATCAAACTAATATCCATGCTATGGGCATTGCTCTGATACGGAGCGCCCTCTTAAATCATTCCTACCAGTGCCTGGTATTTAGTTGCCTGGCTTCATGTAATATGCAGAGTCTTTAGATGATGTTTCCATTAAGTTTGAATTGTCACATTAATTTGTCCTAAAGAAACTTTCGCAAATGGAAACAGAATTACAGCATTAAGCAAAAAGCTGAGAAATGCAATATTCATAGTAAATAATTTCTTGCTAATTAGAAAAGAGTATATTTATTTGTGCTCACAAGACTTTCCAGCCATAACTAATAATACTAGTTATGAAGTGGGGCACATTATTTCACATTTGCATGTCTGGCATATTTCTCTGCTGTGGGCTTTTCAGTCAGACATTAATCTATCACATTGCTTTAGCTTGTCGCACTCCATTAGAGTAACTAAACACTGCTGCTAAAATATGCCTCTGTTTGTAATGCTGGGGCAATAGCCACGTGTGCTCCTGCCTAGAAAAGACATGAAAGGGGAGATAGAATTGAGCTCAGGTTTCCTGTCCTGGCCAGGGTGGATTCAGGATAATATGGAGTTCAAGGGAATATTTAGCCATTGAAAACCTTATTCTAAGTATACAACACGTCCTGTTCCAGAAGATATTCCTTGCCCTTGGGATATACTCCAGTAGATGTCGCTGGACTGCAGAGACAGAAAAGTGGCTCCTCCCGGCCCCATATATACCAGGGACCTCCCACAAAATCCCCAGTTCTTCTCTGCAGTCCTGGCTGCGATGACTAGAAGATGTCTCTCTCTCTCTACTCGCAGGTGAGCAGGGCTATTAGCCTGGCCCTGTAGGACTATTCCCACCCATTTCCTTTCACTGCCTCCCAGCTCAGGCTGCTCTGGTTCGGGTGAAGGTAGGCAGCACCGCTGTCAGGTGCTAAGGAGCGCTGCTCCAACCGCAGTCCCCCACCAAAGGGTAGGCGGTATAGGCCCATGGTGAGCCTTATGGGATGCCCCTCCTGCATTTTATGCCCCTTGCCCCCTGTCCCCGCAGTTGGCTCCCTCGCTTCCCCCCTCGTTCTCCCTTGTAGATCTCGGGGGGGGGGGGTGCATGTATTTGCCACATGTTGTGTGTTGCGTTTTGATCCCTTTTGTATTGGGTGCACTGGTTTCTTTTGCCGCCGCTGCACGTTTGTACCATGCTCCGCAGTCGGCGGCGACATCACCTCAGGCGCTGCTGCGCCATCATTGGCTGGCCTTGTCAGGTGGGCGTGCTTTCGCGCTCTTCAGGGGAGGGGCAGGCCTTGCGGCTGACACGTTCTGCATCACTGTCTCCACGGCCCGCCCCTCCAGGTATATGCGGGCGCCATTTTAGTTCTCTGCTGCGTGTGCCTGGCGTCTCCCTATTGCGGTCCTTAAGGGCCCCTGCGGCCTGATTTATTTTATATAAATTATCTGTATTGCATATCGCTTATGGGATCTTTTGCTTATGTCTTGCAGGCAGGTCAAACTTTGTGGTTTCTCCTGGTCCTATCCCCTCTATTAAGTGTTAACTTTTATTGAAGGGCTATTTCATACCATTACTCCCACTTCCCTAGCGGGTTATTGGAGCATCCCTGGTTGCTTTTATTAGCGTCAATCCCTATTGGCCTGTTGTGCCGTGATAATCACCATATGGAGGCTTCTCAGCATAATGTGCTTGGGGTTCCTTCGGGACAAGGCCGGCTGTGTGTGGCGTGTGGGGTATCCCCTATAAGGGATGATGTCGGGGTGTGTGTACCCTGCGCCCAGCAGGTACTTGCGCTGCAGTCTGGGCTTAGTGCTGCGCCCCCTCTGGCTTCGCCTACCCCCCCCCCCACGCTTACATCTAACACCCAGTGAGCTGCATACCAGTGGGGAGTCTCAACCTGATTTGGCTACCCGGGTAGCCAGCATTGAAAGGCATATTGCTGGGTCTGGTCCGCGTAAGGCTCCTGCTAAGCGGCAGCATTTGGCACCCGGTGTTACTCTCTTTCCTGTGGAAGCTGAGGAGTTTTTTTATATTACTGGGTATACCCCCCTGGAAGAAGGGGAATTATTCTCTAAATCAGAATCATCTGAGGATCAGCCTAGGGGTTATGCTGACTCTGGATCTGACCCATGGGCTTCAGATGATACTGAAGCCAGTGGGCAGCTGACAGTGCTGCAAAAAAGGCTCTCACTGGGTTTCCCTTCAAGGGGCTGTGCCTCTTTGGGGAACGTTTGGACTTGTTTGGTAAAGGGGGCAAGTTACCTCAGCGTAGAATGCAGCCCCGGTCCTTTCGGGGTTCAGGTGCCTTTTCTCCTTCCTTCAGGGGCTCCAGAATTGGACGGGGAGCTTCCTTTGCTGGAGCCCGTGGACTTTTTTGGGGCAGGGGCAGAGGACGTGGCTGCCCTGGCCACTCCTGGGGACCCAAGACTAAGTCCTCCCCCAAGCCCCCTCAGGCATGAAGGGGTGCCCTCACCCATCTGGGTGGGGGGACGGCTTCGGCTCTTGGCTCACGTCTGGAGGCGTCATGTCTCAGACCGTGGATTCAGAAGGTAGTATCCTCCGGTTACAAGATAGAGTTTGCAGCCTGGCCGCCCCCAAGATTCATCAAATCTCGTTTAGCTCAAAGCCCCTTGTCCGCTCAGCGTCTCTCCCTGGCAGTCCAAGGCCTTCTAGACTTAGGTGTCATCTGCCGGGTGCCCTTGAAGGAAAGGGGCAAAGGCTATTATTCCAATCTTTTCATTGTGCCCAAAAAGGATGGGTCTATCAGACCTATCCTGGATTTAAAGCTTCTCAACAAGTTTGTCAGATTCAGACACTTTCGCATGGAGACTCTGCGCTCAGCTGTGACTTTCCTACGCCCAGGGGACATGACCTCTGTAGACTTCAAGGATGCTTACCTTCACGTTCCTATCTTTCCAGGTCATCAGAGGTTCCTCAGGTTCGCTCTGGAGGATCAGCACTACCAATTTGTGGCCTTGCCCTTTGGCCTCACTTCGGCCCCCAGGGTATTCACCAAGGTGCTGGCAGGAGTGATGGTCCTGCTGAAATCTCAGGGCATTCACATTGTTCCCTACCTGGACGACATGCTTATTGCTTCTCAGTCCTTCCATCAGGCAGAGCTGGACACTCAGCGGGTGGTGTCCACACTGGAGTCATTCGGCTGGGTGATCAATCACCCCAAATCTTCCCTGTCTCCTTCCATGGTGAAGTCTTTTCTGGGCATGATTCTGGATTCAGCTCAAGTCAAGATCTTTCTTCCTCAGCAGAAGGTGGAGGTCCTTCAAGAGAAAGTTCAGCTCCTGCTGTCTTGTCCCCATCCACCAGGCAGGGAATGCAGCTGGTGGACCTGATGGTGTCCTGCTTCGAGGCGGTTCCATATGCTCAGTTCCACATAAGGCCTCTTCAGCTTCACCTCTTGTCAGTATGGGATCGGGACCCTGTGTCCCTGGATCAGGTGTTTGTGTTGTTCCCTCAGGTCAGGCGGTCTCTAGTGTTGTGGCTGGTCTCGGGAAACCTGCTGGGGGGGCAGGTCCTTTCAAGCCCCCTGCTTGGAGACTGTCACCACGGATGCCAGTCTGACAGGTTGGGTGTGATTCTGGAGGTCCCTGAAGTTCCAGGGTCAGTGGGGCCCTCAGGAGGCCCATGCCCCTATCAACATTCTGGAATTGAGGGCAATCGGGTTGTTTCTCGCCCATTTAACCCCACACCTCAGGGGTCTGGCTGTTCAGGTCCGTTCGGACAACCAGACGGCAGTTGCCTACATCAATCATCGGGGAGGGACCCGGAGCAAACGGGCCCTCAAGGAAGTGTCCCTGATACTGTCCTGGGCGGAGGAGAATGTTCCCTGTATCTCAGCTGTGTACATCCCGGGGGTGGAGAATCTGGAGGCAGACACTCTGAGCAGGGGGACCTCTCGTCTGGGAGAGTGGTCCCTCAGCATCAGGGTGTTTCGCTTCATGTGCCACCGCTGGGGTCAGCCGGACGTGGATCTTTTTGCGTCCCGTCACAATCACAAGCTTCCAGTCTTTGTCTCTCTGTCCCGGGATCCTCTGGCCTTGGCTGCGGATGCCCTGGCAATGTCTTGGATGAGGTTCCAGCTCCTGTATGTGTTTCCCCCGTTTCCACTGCTGGGCAGGGTGCTGCACAAGATGGTTCAGGAAGGGGTGCCAACCATCCTGGTGGCCCCCTGTTGGCCAAGAAGAGTGTGCTTTGCAGACATCGTTCGGTTGGCAGTAGATCATTACGCCCTGCCACTGGTTCCAGATCTGCTCACTCAGGGACACCTACGCTACCCCAATTTACAAACGCTGGCTTTGACGGCCTGGCTGTTGAAACCTCCATCTTGATGGAAAAGGGGCTGCCTGGCTCGTTTGTGAATACTATGATCAGGGCTAGGAATAGGTCCTCTTCTTCCATCTATTACAGGGTTTGGCGTACTTACATTGACTGGTGCGAGTCCCACTCGCTTCCCTGTCGTGTGTTTTTCTATTCCTAGGATTCTGGAGTTTCTCCAACATGGTTTGGATCTGGGTCTTCAGCTCTGTACTCTGAAAGGCCATGTTTCTGCTTTGGCTATTTTTTTCCAAAGATCCTTTGCTCAGCATCCCCTGGTCAAGACCTTTTTCCAGGGGGTCCCCCACGTAAGCCTAGGTTACCAGTCCGGGACTTGAACTTGGTTTTATCTGCCCTGCAGGGGTCTCCCTTTGAGCCCTTGCAAGGGGCTCCTTTGTCCATTCTTACGCTTAAGGTGGTCTTATTCTAAGCAGACAGCACGTCCTGCTCCAGACAATAATCCTTACATGTGGGTATACCTCCGCCTTCAGCGCCGTACACTGCAGTATCATGAAGAAAACAAGCTCCTCCCGGCCCTACATATACCGAGGGACCTCCCACAAATCCCCAGATTTCTCTGCAGTGCTTGAACTGCGAAGACATGAAGTATCACGCTCTCGCAGGCGAGCGGGGCTTTACAGCCCGAGGCCCTGCGGGACTATTTCCACCCGTCCTCTTTGTGAGTAACATGCCTCCCAGCCTGGGCTGCGTTGGTCGGGTGAAGGTAGGCAGCACCTAGTGTACTTACGGAGCCATGCTCCACCGCAATCCCCATCCATGGGGTAGGCGGTTCAGGCTAATGGTGAGCCTCTTAGTGGATGCCCCTCCCGCACCTTGCCCCACGCCCCATGTAGCGGTGAACCCCGATTGCTGGTTCACCTTCTCCTTTAGTTCCCCCCGTTAGTGGTGGGAAAAAGAGGGGGGGGGGGGGGGGTTGTACGTGGCCTAATCTTGCCATATCACTAGCTTTTCCTTCTCCCTATCGGTTCCAGGGGGTCAGAGCCGCGCTTTAAACTTTATTTCATGTTGGCCGCTGCGCCTTTAAGAGATATGTCTATGGCGAGTCATGCGGCTCTGTCTTCAGACGCCATGGCGTTTATTCTGTTCACTTTCCTGTCCTGTTCCGCGCTTAGAGCTTCGCGCTCTCCGGGGAGGGCGTGGTCTGGTTTGGCGCGTTCCGCGTCACCTACAGCTCTGGCCCGCCCTTCGAGGTTCGCTGGCGCCATTTTGACGGTCTTTGCGCGTGGTCACGATCCTCCTTCTCCCTGGGTTGCTGTAAGTGCCCTCACAGGCTTTCCATTTTCTTTTCCTTGTATGCTGCGCACGGTTCTGACACTCTCTTTTCTCCTTATGTTTTTCAGACGCCAAGCTTCCAGTAGCTTCTCCCGGCCTGATATATATATATATCTCTCGGGGTTATATTAGATTCTCCCACATTCCCAGCGGGTATTGGGGCATCCAGGGTTGCTTACAGCATAAATCCCTACTAGCATTTTACATAGATTAATCACCACATGGAGGCATCTCAGAATTTGGTGTCCGGGATCCCGCGGAGACAAGACCGGCTGTGTACCATGTGTAGACAACCCCACGCTGACGCTGACAGAGCACGGGTCTGCGGACCGTGTTCTGAGCAAACGCTGGCCCTGCAATCAGGCCTACCAGTAGCGGCACCTCGTTTCAATACACCTGCCCCCCCCCCGACTTCTCCGAATCTCACTCTCGAGGAGTCGCACTCGAGTGGGGATGACCAGCAGGTGGTGCCGTGCAAGCTCCCCACTGCGGAGCAAATCATGTCAGGCTTGGCCGAGCGCTTGAGCGCCCGGAAGAAACGATCCCTGACGCCACCTATCTATAGGTTTTCCACCGAAACCGAAGACCCTGCCGCTATGCAGGATCTTGATCAGTCCGAGGATGGTGAACTGTTCTCGGGGTCCAGTACCCCAGATGAGTTGTCTTGGAACCGCGACGGTTCTGGCCCGGAGTCCTGGGGCCTATGTGAAACTGATGAGTTGCTCATTAAGATCTTTGAAGTCTTATCCATCTCTCCTCCGGGAGAGTCCCCTAAGCCCAAGAGGGAAAGTTTCCACATGGCGCCGCCGCGCCTGGAATTCTTGGAGCAAGATCATTTCCAGTCTATTATATCCAAGGAATGGGAATCTCCTTATAGACTTACAGGGGTTCCGGGGGTTTGGGACTGGAAGTACCCGTTTCCCCAGGATTTGATCGAACGATGGTCAGTCCCCCCAGAGGTGGATGCTCCAATCATTGGGGTTGTTAACCCCCCTTTCATAGCGGCTTCCCCTTCTCGCACCCTTCGGGATGCTGAGGACCGGCGCATGGACAGATTGGCCTCCCATGCCTTCTCTTGCGTAGGGCCAGCTCTGCGCCTGGTCTGTGCTGTGGCTGTTACCTCAGTGGCCGCCAGGACGCTGTTCAGAAGGATTATTGACCAGCAGCCTGAGGACCTTTCTTGTGAGGTCCCTGCGGGCGAGGGAACTGCCACAGCACTCTGCTCTTATGGCAGGATGCCATGCTTCGTTCAGGCGATTTCAGGTGAGGGGCCACCTGGACGCGGTCTTTAAAAGAATGGAGTGTTTTAGGCAGTTCCCTTCAGAATTAGTCAGGGGTAATATAGTCCCTGTTTTTTCCCTGAGTGATTTGACACAGGTGGAGTTTGGCCGGATGGGTCTGGGCTTTCTTTTAGGTTGGCCTTGGCTGATAATTGCATTCACTCTGCTTTTCCTCTGGGATGACGCAGTCTGCCCAGATCCGGCGGCCTAGACCTGGCATCTAGGTTCCACGGGCTCTGCCTACTTGGTATCCATCTGTTGGGCCGTAGGCCTGCGAGGATCCTTTTCCCCTTCGGCCCCTTGATCCCTCTGGACGCCTAGTCCTTTTCTCCAGCTGGTGTTGCAGGACCATTCTTTATATTAGGGTCTTGTCAGGGGTCCCTCCCCTGTTCCCAGATGGCTCGCCAAGGCGAGTACGGGAGCGCTTTCATGCTCATTCTCCGGTGCTGTCCGCACTAGTTTCTACCTTGACTTGGGACTCTCTTGGAGGCTTTTGGATTGGTGCTTAGGCACATCTATTACTTGATGTAATCTGATTCATACTCTCCCTACGGGGTGGCACTCAGATGGGTCCAGCTTCAACCTTCCCTTCTATTTGGGTGCCTTGGTATGGAAGGGGCCTTGCCCTCTGTGTAGTCTCATTACATTCACCTTGCGGCTGATGGGCCTATTGCTGGCGGCCGAGGCTGTTCCTTTTCCCAGATGCCCCTGGGGCCTGCGGCTCCTTGGGTTACTTGTCCTGGATGGGGTTCCAACACCCCTGGAAATCAGTACGTTCCCCCTGTTTTTATGGGGGTTCCCTTCTGCTTGGACTACTCATGGAAGTTGTTGATGGACATCACTTCCTTCTTGTTATCCCTGTAGATGGTCGCCATGGGACCAAGTCTGGCAGGGTCACTAAAGGGGTTCTATTCTTTATGAAATTCCCCGAGATTCCATAAGGGGGGCCCCGTTAGGGGGGCCCATTTTCATACCATTGGTAGGTCATCACATTGTGCCTTGTTGGGCCCTAGCTTGCTGGCTTTTCCCTTAGGCCTTGTCTCTTGGAGACTCTTGGTCTGTCTGGTCAGTGGACTGACCCAGCTTTTATCTGAGAAGGTCTCAGAGCAGGTTGACCCTTCCTGTAGGGTCTGGTTCTGATCTAGTGGAGGTTTTTACACTCCTTGCTCTTCACTGGTATTGGCTCGTGGGCTGTCCTACTGTGCTGGGAGAGCCTTCCCTAGTGTCTCAATGAGCCTACTGGCTGGGGCCGTGGCCGGGACCGGACAGAGACTTTGTCCTGGTTAAGGTCCTAATTCGTTGCCCTGGGTGATGGTCCCAGGACTCTCTGGCCTTGGTCATGGTGAACTAGTCTGGCCTTTTGTCCGGGTATTCTACCCTTTGTCTGACCCTTCTTACACCCTGCTAGGTGGGGTTCTGCACAGGCTTGCTGTGGCAAGGGTGAGCTGTTGCACCGGGGGGGCCAGGAGTGGCCCTGTGTGGTTGGTTAGCATCTTCTGCTGAGGGCAGTTGTACTGTGTGCCCTATCATGTGGGCTGTTATGCCTAGTTAGGCTCCTGATTACGTCATTCCCTTCACAGGGTTTGGACGATCGTTTTTAACCCTATCAGAAATTTTCCCTCTGGGTGTCTATTATTTTGGAGGGTTGGGTCTAGATCCCTCCCTGTTTTATTCTTCTCCCTTTTATACCAGCTATGTTGGGAGTTGGCGCCCTAGTTGGATGGCTGGGACTAGCACTCTATTCCCTATGGAATGAGGTTTTACCTATGGGTACTAGAGTTCTTATGGCATGGCTGGAGTTGGTCCCCCAACTCAGTTCCTTGAGAGGTTCCAGGGCTCGCCCTGTTTGTCTTCTGTAGAGACTAGTTTCCAGCTTCGGCGTTGAGCATTCCTCCGGGGTGGCTCAGGCGCATTCCCCAGGGAAATCTAAGCTCCCTTGGGGGAGGTTGCCTTCCTGTTGCCCTGCTTATTCAGGTTCTTGGCTGAACTGTTCCTGCCTCAGACGACTCCTGCGGGGCGGGTGCCTCAGTCTGGGGCGTGTCATAGGAGACTGCTTTCTTAAGCCTAGTCCTTTTTATATTTTACAGCTCTTTATATCTGTACACCGTTGGGTGAGGATGTGTCCGCCTTGCTCCAAGCTTGAGTCCAGGCGGAGGGCTCTTATTCTTCTCTATTCCGGAACCCGTGGTCTTTGGACCAGTGTTCTGCTTGCTTTGAGCTTAAAGGAATCTGTATCCCTCAATAGGCGTCGGGAGCCTCTGGACTGCTTCCTGTCCAGGGTTGGGGCCATGCCCGTTGGGCTTATAGACGTCCCCATCCTTCTTGCAGCAGGATCTGGTTACTCCCATGAGTATGGGAGCCCGTTGGACTGGTCTTGCTTGGCTGGTTGCCCTTCTGAGCTCTTGATTATCTTTTGGCTCTTGAGCCGTGTTAGTTCGGGTTCAGTATTAAGTTGGTCTCGCCGAGACCAGGGTTCGTATTCCCTAACTGGAAAGGTTCTATGGTTGCCATGGCTACCTTGTTATCGTTAGTAGCATGGTTAGGCTGTTACTCTGGCCTGTTTTTTAAGGGAGATTTATTCTTCTCTCTTGGTTTGGATTTCTTCTACCGGTGTTTGTTTTGGGCCTTAGGCACTTGGTTGTTGAGCAGGCTAACTAGTTCTCTGCTCGTGTTTCATTAGCCTTGTAAGGCTTCATAGTTAAGTAAGAGCTTTGCTCTAGTTGCTCCTGGTAGCAAGGTTACAGGCGATAGCGCTGTTTTGGTTGGCTGTGCCTTTTTTCACGGGGATCCCACCCTATTTATGGACACTGCTATTGGATGTCCCACATGTAAGGATTATTGTCTGGAGCAGGACTTGCTGTCTGCTTAGAATAATACAATTCTGTGAGAATCTCACCTGTAGAATTGGTATTATATGCAGACAGCACGTCCTGCTCCACCCCACCCTGATTCACCTTGTTCTGGATCCCCTGTGTGGTGATTATTATCTGGGTTATTATTGCCAGTCTCTGGTGGCTGTTTTCCTCCTGGCTTCTTCTCTCACTGCTTGTAAATGCTGGGGATTTGTGGGAGGTCCCTCGGTATATGTAGGCCGGGAGGAGCTTGTTTTCTTCATGATACTGCAGTGCACGGCGCTAAAGGCGGAGGTATACCCACATGTAAGGATTGTCTGGAGCAGAACGTGCTGTCTGCATATAATACCAATTCTACAGGTGAGATTCTCACAGAATTGTATTTTTGGTGGCTATCACCAGGACAAGGTGGTGTTTCGTTTTAAGCCAGATTTTCTGCCTGAGGTTGTTTCTGCCTTTCATCTCAATCAGGACAATGTTTTGCCTTCTCTGTGTCCTAATCCTAGTAACCCTATGGAAAGGGTTTTGCATTCTTTGGACGTAGTCAGAACTCTGAAGTTCTATTTGGTGGCTACTGAACCCTTCAGGAAGACTGATCTTTTTGTTCTTCCGTCTGGACCTAAGAAAAGCCTGGCTCCGGCTAAGTCCACTATCAGCAAGTGGATCTGTCAGGCTGTGATACAGGCCTATTCTGCTAAGGGGAAGGAGCCTCCCTTCCGCCTTACTGCTCATTCTTCTCGTGCTATTGGTGCCTCTTGGGCTTTTCAGCACCAAGCTTCTGTTGAACAAGTTTGCAAGGCCGCTACTTTGTCTTCTGTTCATATTTTTTCAAAGTTTTACAAGGTTGATGTTAGGGCCTCAGCTGATGCTGCTTTTGGCCGCAAGGTTCTGCAGGCGGCAGTGGTTTAACCCTTTCAGTGCCAAGCACGTAGATTCTACGTGCTCGCTTCCACTCCACTTAAGTGCCAAGCACGTAGAATCTACGTGCTTGACTTTCCCCCCTGCTAGTAAAAAAAATAAAAATAAAAAATACTCACCTTACCCCTCATTGGATCCGGCTGGGTCTTCTCTTTAATTTGGTGCCATCCGATCCCCCGTGGGCCTTCGGATGGCTCCAGGAGAGCCCCCGGAATAGCCCCACCCCGTTTGGCAGCAGCAGCTGCTAACTGTAAAAAAAAAAAAAAAAAAAAAAAATAAAAATGACATTTACTTACCTGCAGTCGCGCTGCCTCCTTCCGGGTCTCCTCTTCACTGGGGGGGCCTCCGATCCCCCCCCCCAGCCTCTTCAGCTTCAGGCTCTCCCCCTCCTCTCCCGACGGGCGCCGCCATCTTGCTGTTACGCCCCGCCCCTTTGGGGGTGGTGCCTATTACGTCACTCCCGGGCATCTTGCTGCCTCTCCTCGGCTCAGCTGTCAGATGCCCTGGTGATCGCTGGCCAGAGCAGTGGAGGGGCAGGGGATGCTCTGATCCCCTGGGCATCTGACAACTGATGAACACAGGAGCTGATAATCGGGTGAGGTGAGTAAAGTTTTTTTTTTTTTTTTTTACTGTTAACCCTTTGTGAACTGGTAAGGGGTCCATGAGACCCCTGTACCAGTTCACAAGGCTGGGGTCTGGCAAGCCACCTGCAACTAGCGGGTGGCTTGCCATTAACCCCCGCACCCCCAATTACCTGCCTCCCCAAAGCCCAGGGGGGGGGGCAGAAGAGCCCGGGCCCACACAGGGTATGTGGGCTCGTAGGCTGCAGGGTGGGGGGCCACAAAAGCTACAAGCCCCCATAGCTGGTCCCGGGCTGGTTATGACGGGTAAGGGGGACCCTACGTAATTTTTTTTTTAATTTTTAGGGTTAGGCTAACCCTAACCCTTAAAATTAAAAAAAAAATGGGTTCCCCCCCCTGGGAGGGGGGACCTTACGTCATTTTTATTTTATTTTTAAGGGTTAGGGTTAGCTTAACCCTAACCCTTAAAATTAAAAAAAAAATGGGTTCCCCTCTGTCATTTCTTTTATTTTTACGGGTTAGGGTTACCCTAACCCTAACCCTTAAAATTCCCCCAAAAAAGGGGGGACCCGATGTCATTTTTGGGGGGATTTTTGAGGGTTAGGGTTAGCCTAACCCTAAACCCTTAAAATTACCCCAAAAAATGCCCCCCGATGTCATTTTTTTTTAACTTAACCCCTTATGTTTATAGTGTGGATAGTAGTTGTATTTTATTTGTAAATGTAATAAAGTGCTCTTTTCAGTTTGGGGGGTCTCCAGGGCAAGAATGGGGGGGCTACCGATACATATGTGGTACCGTTGTAATCGGGAGAAATGGGGCTATCACATGCAATATGGTTTTCATTAAAAAAAAAAAGGTTTTATTTAAAATAAAGGAGACAATTGTTTAAAAAATATATATTTTTTGTTTTTTTTTGTTTTTTTTTTAAGCAGAAATATTCAAAAAAAAGTAGAAAAATTACAAATAAGACATTTCATGTTAAAGCCTAAACTCTGCTGCAAAAAATGTATATGTAATGTATATAATTTTTATGGAAATTCCAGCAAAAATCACGGTTAATCATGCCGCAAAATGGGGAAAAATGACCTGTCAACAGAGGGTGACAAAACTTCAAGTAGGCTGACAATTAAAAGGGTTAATAGTAACTATGCATTTTGGGTATTGTTCTGCTCGGGGGACCTTGCGCTTTCAGATTTAGCTTGTTTTTTCTTGTTTGCATATTGATATTTTTGGAAAACATGGTTTTTATTCTGCTTTTTTATAATTGTTTTTAGGGAAACCCTGTGCAACCTAAGAATTCTTCAATGGATTACTTCCAGAAAGATGAGCCCACTACAACAAGCTCAGTACTCTTAGAAAGCTTAACATGTGTACTTTCAGGGAATATATGGCTTATGGGGATATTCTAAATTTAAAGGGTTGTTTTGGTTGAAAAATCGCAAGGTGCTCACTTTGTCCGCAGAGCTGAAATTTTTAAGTAAAATTACCGTTATGCGCATGCTTTACTTTGGGGTGTTTGGCAACTCTTCCCTTGACAGTACCTATGCATATTGGGTATTGTTCTGTTCAGGGGATGTTGCTTTTTCAGATTTTACTTGTTTTTTTCTGTTTGCATATAGTTTTTTTTAGGAAAATGTGGCTTTGATTCTTCTTTTTTATTCTTTTTTAGGGAAACTCTGTGCAACCAAAGAATTGATTGAGGGATTACTTCCAGAAAATTGCGCCCATGTCAACAAACCTGGTACGCCTAGAAAGCCTGAGGTGTATACTTCCAGAGAATATATAGTTTGTGGGGGGTATTTCAAATTTAAAGGGTTCTTTTTCTGGAAAGACAGCAAGGTGCGCTTAGCGCGTTGCATAGTTGTATTTTATCTGAAAATCTCCTAAAGCGCTGTTTCAGTTTGGGGGAGTCTCCTGGGCAGGAAAGGGTGTCTACCTATACATATGTGGTAACGCTGTGACCGGAATTAATTGGGGTTTCACATGCAATAAGATTTTGACAAACTTACATTTTTTATTACAAAAAACACTACAAATTGCAAAAAATAGATTTTTTTTAAATTTTTTGGACATGTTTCACCCAAAAGTATTGAGAATACACCTAAAAAATTACAAACAAGACATTTCATGTTAAAGCCCAGACTCTGCTGAAAAAAACAATATATCATTTTCCTGGGAAATTCCTGGAAATCCCTTCAAAAATCACATTTGAACATGGGGAGCGCAAAATAGTGCAAAATGGTCTGGCACCAAGGGTGACAAAAACTCCAGGTAGGCTGGCACTTAAAGGGTTAAACTGTCTGCTGTTACTTTTGGGGATCCCACCCTACCTTACGGACACTGCTATTGGATGTCCCAAGTGTAAGGAATATCATCTGGAACAGGACGTGCTGTATACTTAGAATAATAACTGTAGAATTGGTATTATATGTATACAGCACGTCCTGCTCCACCCCACCCTTGTTATGATTATCTTTAGTTACCTCTTTATGGTGATTGTTCATATGTTCAAATTTTCATGTAATGGTTATAGTTCTTCCGGTCTCTTGCTAACTGCTTTTCAATACTGGGGATTTTGTGGGAGGTCCCTGGTATAAAGGGGCTGGGAATAGCCACTTTTCTGTCTCTGCAGTCCAGCGCCATCTACTGGAGTATATCCCAAGTGTAAGGAATATCTTCTGGAATAGGACTTACTGTATACATATAATACCAATTCTACAGGTGAGTAATCACAGAATTGAATTTTTCCCCCCAAAACATTTGTGCCATGCGGGAGACCTGAGTTTGATTCAGAGCCAGCTAAGATTCTAATCTCCTGACTTTTTTGTGAGAACTCAAATGAAAATAACTGAATACTTACACTGGCAAGATTACCATCATTTAATGAAAAGCCCAAACCCTTACAGAACTATTCCCCAGCATCTAAAATGTATATATTTTAAGTTTATAGTGATTTACTTTTTATTTTTTCCCCCACTGGGCTGCAACTCTGTTCAGGACTCTAGGATACGGGCCCCGGCAGAAGTATCACATACTGAGGACAGCGGGGGGGGGGGGGGGGGGGGGAGGGATGCAGGGGGCCAGTTATAGCTTAGCACAGGCAAGAAAAGGACAGCAATCCCAGAATGCAGAGTGGCACAGTTTGCAGGCAGCCCAAGACTTCATGAGCGGCCGTCTTGGA
Source organism: Gastrophryne carolinensis (assembly GCA_027917425.1). NCBI lineage: Eukaryota > Metazoa > Chordata > Amphibia > Anura > Microhylidae > Gastrophryne > Gastrophryne carolinensis. The sequence goes on along the minus strand of CM051237.1, from coordinate 415,553,646 downwards.
TGTTTAAAGCCTCAGGAAAAGCACTAGGTGCAGGTAGGATGATTTTTAATGTGTGCAATCTGTATGTACAGGGTGGAGGAAACATATAAGACATATAAGATAGACTCTTATTTAGGGTGAAGGTCCGGTTTAAAATTGACCAAAAGTCCCCAAAAAAACCCCAGAGGACTTACTAGAAAAAAAAAACAAAAACGCTTTTCCTAGTGCATGGCACGGCCTGCTTCACAAAATCATAACATCTGGGATTCCGCCACAAGGTGGCGCAGTGGCACTGCGGAACAGTTGTGGCTCCGCCCGGTACCATATAAAAACGGAATCACCATAGACTTATCCAGTTGTTCTCTGCAGTGCGAAGATAGAAGATGGCTCTCTCTCTATGCGCAGGTGTGCGGGGGCTGATGTGACTGATGCCCAGTCCTGGTTACTGCACACACCGTATTGTACATAGGGGCTGCCTTTGAAGAGGGAATGACCTTGTACCATACCACAGAAGAGAATGTGATAAATAAATATGTCCCCTGGCATACAACCCCATTACGTTCTGCTAGCCACTGTGACGTCAGAGCGGGGTGCGCGTGCAGAATGGAGCAAAGCTCTGTCGGACGCATCCCCATTCACCTCTAGCTGTGTAGTGTACCTGCGGCAACCATTCAAAAGTGCCTAGTTAAAGGTGTGTAGAATCTTAGAGGGTTTTGGTCCACTTAAAAGTGGAATGGCCATGTGATCACATTCGAAGGTGGTTGTTGAATAAATTAGATTAAATGAATAAATGCAGTGCATTTGGAAAGAGCCCTTCTCGTTCCCATTCAGGTCTATGAAACTGCAAATCTATGACTACTTTTTTTTTTTTGTAGCACTGAAAGTTGCACTGCACACAAAGAAATAGGAGAGAGATCAAGGGGAGTGAAGCACCCCCCCCCGCACTGAAGCATTGGTGGCCCACACACAATAGGGTCAATTCATTGTTGGTGCGCGGGTGAGTTTGCGCATGCTATTTGGAGCCTCAAGTCACGCTCGGGCTTCGGCCTGATTTATGGTCATTAAAATGGGATGCGCTTCCGTTTTAGCGCCAATTTGCACACTAGCTCAACTGTCTCCGGCACCTGATATATGGTATGTTTAGAGGGCAGCAAAGTGTGCGCATATGTGGCAGTTTGAAGAGTGAATTTCCTCCAGCAAATAGGTCCCCTGGCATACGACCCCATTACGTTCTGCTAGCCACTGTGCGTCAGAGCGGGGCTCGTGCAGAATGGAGCAAAGCTCTGACGCATCCCCATTTACCTCTAGCTGTGTAGTGCACATGCGCCAACCATTCAAAAGTGCCTAGTTAAAGGTGTAGCCAGCTAGAGAAGTTTACTCGGGCGATCACCAGGGTTTCACACAGACAGAGGGAATCGACCATTGAAAAACACAGATGAGGTTCTTTAAACCGGACCTTCAGCATGATTTAATGAAAAGAACAAACCCTTAAAAAACAATATAAATTAGTATATTTTAAGTTTTTAGTCAATTATTATTCTTTCCCCCACTGGGCTGCAACTCTGTTCAGGACTCCAGAAGCATCACAGATACTGAGAAAAAGAAGAGCGGGATAAAGTGATGTTATAGATATGCTTAGCACAGACAGAGCAGAGCTGGGGTCAGGGAAAGGACAGCAATCCCAGAATGCAGAGCGACACAGTCAGAAGAAACTTCCTGTTTGCAGGCTGCCTGATGTTCCATGAGCCGCTATCTTGGATGTTTAACCCTTTAACCGCCAGCCTACCTGGAGTTTTTGTTACGCTTTGTTGCCAGACCATTTTTCACTATTTTGCACTATGCATGTTCAACTGTGATTTTTGAAGGGATTTCCCGGGATTTCCCAGAAAAATTATATATTGTTTTTTTCAGCAGAGTCTGGGCTTTAACATGAAATGTCTTGTTTGTCATTTTTTAAGTGTATTCTTAATATTTTGGGGTGAGATATGTGCAAAAAAAATAAAAAAAATCTTTTTTTTACAATTTGTAGTGTTTTTTTGTAATAAAAAATGTAAGTTTGTCAATAAAATCTTATTGCGTGTGAAATCCCAATTTCTCCCGGTTACAACGGCACCACATATGTATTGGTAGATGCCCTTTCCTGCCCAGGAGACTCCCCCAAACTGAAACAGCGCTTTAAGAGATTTTCAGATCAAATACAGCTATGCTAAGCGCTTTGTACACCTTGCAGTTTTTCAATAAAAACAACCCTTTACATTTGAAATACCCCCCACAAACTATATATTCTCTGGAAGTACACACCTCAAGCTTTTTAGGCTTACCAGGCTTGTTGATGTTGCCACAGTTTTCTGGAAGTTCTCCCTCAATGTATTCTTTGGTTACACAGAGCTTCCCTAAAAAAGGATAAAAAAGCAGAATCAAAGCCCCATTTTTCTAAAGAAAACTATATGCAAACAAGAAAAAACAAGTTAATCTAAAAAAGCAACATCCCCCGAACAGAACAATACCCAACATGCATAGCTACTGTCAAGGGAAGAGTTGCCAAACACCCCAAAGTAAAGCTTGTGCACAACGATAATTTTGCTTGAAAATTTCAGCTCTGCAGACAAAGTGGCACCTTGCACTTTTTCTACCAAAACAACCCTTTACATTTTGAATACCCGCCACAAACTATATATTTCCTGAAAGTACACATGATAAGCTTTCTAAGCATACCCAGCATGTTGTAGTGGGCCCAGCTTTCTGGAAGTAATCCCTCAAAGAATTCGTTGGTCGCACAGGGTTTCCTTAAAAAATGTATAATAAAGCAGAATAAAAAATGAGTTTTCCTAAAATTTCAATATGCAAACAAGAAAAAACAAGCTAAATCTGAAAGCGCAAAATCCCCCGAGCAGAACGATACCCAACATGCATAGGTACTACTAACCCTTTTAACTGCCAGCCTACTTGAGGCTTTGTCACCCTTTCTTGACAGGTCATTTTTCACCATTTTGCGCTATGCTTAACTGTGATTTTTGCAGGAATTTCCAGGAAAATCATATATTTTATTTTTGCGGCAGAGTTTAGGCTTTAACATGAAATGTCTTGTTTGTAATTTTTTTACTGTTTTCTTAAATATTTTTGAGTAAATTAAACAAAACAAAATAAAAAATTTTTTTTTAGAAAATTGTCTTTTTATTTCAAATAAAACATTTGTTTTATTAAAGAAAACCATATTGCATGTGAAAACCCCATTTCTCCCGATTACAACGGTACCACATATGTATCGGTAGCCCCCTGTTACTGTTCAGAAGACCCCCCAAACTGAAAAAACACTTTATAACATGTAAAAATAAAATACAACTACAATCCACACTATAAAGGATTAAATCAAGAACAAAAATTGGTGTGGGGTTCCCCTTCCAGGGGGGGGGGGGGAGGGAACCCCCATTTTTTTTATTTTAAGGGTTAAAAACCCTTTAATAATTCCCATAAAAAATGACATGGGGTCCCCCCTATCCAGCATAACCAGCCCAGGGATCAGCTATGCAGGGATTGTAGAACAGGGCGCAGGGGCCAGCTTTGGTGGCCCCCCGCCCTGCCAATAACAAGCCCGCACCACCTAAATCAGCCCGGGCCCTTCTGCCCCCCCTGGGCTTCGGGGAGGCCGGTAATAGGGGTGCCGGGGTTAATGACAAGTCACCCGCTAGCCGCAGGTGACTTGACAGCCCTCGAGCCTTGTGAACTAGTACAGGGGTCTCATGGACTCCTTACACGTTCACAATGAGTTAAAGTGGACCAACACCCAGGGCTGATTGGCCCCGGAATCTATAAGATTCCTGGACCGTTCTATTCCCTCCCCCCGGGGCATCCAAAATCGGGATGCCCCTCTGTGTGAAACCCCCTGGAACACCTGCTACCACTTACTTGAATCCGGTCCTATGGCGCATGCGCGGGCCGCATCCCCGCTATCCCTCTAGCGGGACGCGTGCCTAGGCCGACTATTTATGAATGCGCCGTAGTACCCGGGTAAGGTGAGTTATTGTGGGTGATCGGGGGGGTTTCACACAGCGGGGCATCCCCAATCGGGATGCCCCAGGGGAAAGGACCAATACCCAGGATAGTCAAAATCCTGGGTGTTGGTCCACTTTAAATGTAAAAAAAAAACACACCACACCACAAAATGTTGGAAGCATTTATTACCAGCTGGGTGACACGACATAAGGGGTTCATTAAAAAAAAAAATGACATAGGGTCCCCCCTACCCAGCGTTACCGACCCGGGCCAGCTATGGGGGCTTGTAGGACAGGGTGCAGGGGCCAGCGTTGGTGGCCCCTGGCCCTGCAGGCTACTAGCCCACATAGCCATAGTGGCCCGGGCCCTTCTGCCCCCCCCCCTGGCCTTTGGGGAGGCAGGTAATGGGGGACTGGGGGTTAATGGCAAGTCGCCCGCTAGCCCGCAGGGGACTTGCCAGACCCAGAGCCTTGTGAGCTGGTACAGGGGTCTCATAGACCCCTTACCAGCTCACAAAGGGTTAACTGTAAAAAAAAAACAAAAAAAAAAACACACACACACAAAATGATTTTATAAAAAAAAATAAAACATTTTTTTACTGTACTTACCTCCGATTGTAAGCTCTTGTCCCTCGCCGCTCTGATGACAGATGCCGGTGATCGGCATCCAGAGAAGGGGGAGGCAGGAGGATCAGAGGATCTCCTGCCACCTCCTTCCAGGGCACCGATCACCGGCATCTGACAGCTGAGAACGCTGAAGCCGGTGATCGGGGGCCGTGATGACGTCATTAGCCCCTCCCACAAGGGGGTGTGGCTTAGCGGCAAGATGGCTGCCGCCATCGAGGAGGAAAGGGGAGAGAGCCTCCCGGGCTCTCTCCTGAAGATCCGTAAGTCCTGGGGGGGGGATCGGAGGCCCCCCAGGTGAAGAGGAGGGTCGGCGGGAGCCAGCACACATGCAGGTAAGTAAATGTCATTTTTATTATTTATTTTTTTTTTTTTACAGGAAAGCCAGTGGCAGCTGAAACGGGGGGGGGGGGCACCCTATTCCGGGCCCTCCCCTGCAGCCGGAGGAGGTCCCACAGACGATCGGAGCACACCATCTTAAAGAGGAGACCCCGCCGAATCAAACGGGGGGGAAAGCCAGGTACGTAAAATTTACGTAGCTGGCGTTTAACGACAGGAGAGGCAGCTACGTGAATTTTACGTAGCTGGCGTATAAAGGGTTAAAGGCTCATAACATGCAGTAGATGCAGGTAGGATGATTTTTAATATGAGCAATCTGTATGTACAGGGTGTTGTAAACATATAAAATATGCTCTTATTTAAGGTGAAGGTCCCCTTTAAATACTTACATTTTTATTGACCTAAAAAAAAGCAGAAATGTGTGATTAGCATTAAACATTCTGTAATGTGAGACCCTGTATTAGTCATGTCATATGTTTCTTTCAAACACAACGAGAGATGGTGAAATGACATTTCAGAAAGCTGCAGCAAGACACTGGGATGACAAGCCTATCGCCTCTCTGCATCTATATGAATAATGGGAAAACCCTCAAGTGCTTTATCTTTACAGGAGCTCAGGCCACCATTATTACACAGTGACATGTAATTATGTGTGCAGTGACCTTCCCCTCTGTATTGGTATCTGGCTGCTTATTTAATTCTGTGTTTGATAAGTAACACATGGTTACGGTTGGCAGCAGATACTGACAAGTCATCATTAGGTCAACCGCATTTTTATGCATACTTTGTATTTTCTCATTAAAAACTTGTACCTTTTTTTAGATTTTTTTAACGCTTTTACACTCAGTTATATGATTATCTATAATCAAGTTCTCTCTGTTTCAATATTTTTAATGTATTTTATAACCGTACAGGCATAGTAGATTACACATCGCACGGCCGCCCCACGCAGGGGAGGCATGAAATAACTGTTAGTTTTGAACCAGATTGTAAATCCAAAGTTAATCTCAATTGTTCTGTAATAATGCACAAGCAAATAAAGTTGCAAAAAATACTACAAATGAGTTGACGTTCTATCTTCCTTTGCTTCCTATTATTACTCCTCTTCTTATAGGATATAATTCTAAGTTCTTATAGGAGATGTCCCATGTGTCCACACCTTTGCTTTGTGATCTTTATTAAGCGTGGCTTAAGGTGTGCTTTGGATAGTGAATCCTAATCCAATGTTGAAATGGAAGTATAATATAAAAGAGAACATACAAAGAGAAGGGGAGAGAGTAAGATGTTAGAAAGAGAAGAAGAAAGAGAAGAAGAAGGATGGGGGAAACAGGGAGAAGGTAGATTTCCCTGTGTTTCAGCCACCACCGCGCATAGATAGTTCAGCGCCTACAGGGGGTCGCCAGGCCAAGCATACCGTCTCCAGGGCTCCCATGTCGATAGAAAACTTTTATGGGAATCGGTTAAGATACTGATAGCCTCTCGTTTATGAAGAACCCATTCATTCTTGCTGTCACCTCCGATAGGGCGGTGAGTTGCTTCTTCCATGCCTTAGCGATGGTCTGCTTGGCCGCAAACAGCAAATAGATAAATAGTCTATTTTGCTTCCTTGTGAGTTCTGAGGGTTTGCAATGCAGAAGAGCTACCCATGGGTGTTTTAATGTTGGTTTGAAAGATTCTGTTAGCCATCCTATAGACCTGGTTCCAAAAGCGGGCTAGCATAGGGCAGGTCCACCAGGTGTGTAAAAAGTCACCCTCCACATTACAACCCCTAAAGCACGTGTTTGTCTGCCCCGGGAATATCCTTCCCAGGCGACTCGGCACCAAGTACCAACGAAACAGCACCTTATATTCTGTTTCGGTTGTTAACACGTTTATGGATCATTTTGAAGCGGTTGGCCAGACCTGCCCACCCCTTTTCCAATTGACAGGGGCCCAAGTCTTTCCCTCAGCCAGTCAGCTTGCTGTCACTCGGCTCACTTTGGCACCACTGATAGCTAGGCTGCTAAGCGACACCGCCAGTCGTATCCCCCGCCCACCTTGCATGCAAGGCTAGAGGTGAGTGGAGATGCAGCCGGAGCTCACAGACACGGCGAGAGCTCCAGAAGAAGGTGAATGAAACTGACGATTGGGGGGGGGGGGTTACACAGGATGCCTCAAGGAGTGTGTCTTTTAGTTTCCAGTGCCTCTGATGTTCCTCTTTTAAAAGCTTTGTTTAGTCATTTTAGACTATTTTAGTAATTATTTCTTTGTTTATCTTTTTTTGTTAAAATAAAAAAAAAATATTAGGTTTTTCTGACCATACTCTAGATCAGCCTGTATGTTTTGGGTATAGCTCCACAGAGGACAAGCGGCCTTAGCAAAAGGTTATGAGGACAGCAGGGTGCATCACCAGTGTGAAACTCCCTGACCTTCAGGCAGTCTTTAGGCAGAAAAAAGGGCAAGAAGATGGTAGAAGATCTCTACTATCCCAAAATTAGGCTTTTAATCAAACTGCGGTCAGGGAAATGTTTTCGCTTAATGAAAACACGCACAGAAGTTTAGGGACCCTATGTCATTTTAAAAAATTAACCCTTTTTATCTGTCACCCTGCAGGTATAGAAGGCTTCCAGCAGCTGCAGGTGAGCAGAAGCCAAAGTGATCAGCGTTGGACACAGTGCTCCGGCATGGATGGGAGTTTAAAAAAAATATATACTGTGAACTGGTAAGGGATCTATGAGAGCCCTATACCAGTTCACAAGGCTTAGGGGGTTAGCAAGTCATCTGCAGCTGCTGAAGAGCTTGGGGGGCCATGTAGGCTGTGCAGACCTGTAGCCTGCTGGGCCGAGGGGCCACCAAGGCTGGCTCCTGCGCCCTGTTCTTTAAGCCCCCATAGATGGTCTCCTGGCTGTTTATGCTGGGTAGGGGGTACCTTAAAATTCCATCAAAAATGGGATCCCTCCCAGGAAGGGGGGCCACACTCCAATTTTTTTTATTTAACCCTTTATAGTGTGAATAGTAGTATTTTATTTGTAAATGTTATATGTTGTTTCAGTTGAAATCAGAAGAAATGGGGCTTTGACATGCAATATGGTTGACTTGAATAAATGTTTTCTAAAGAATTGTCTCATTTATTTTATATAAAATATTTTATTTTTTTTTCAAATAGTTAAAAAACTGGAAAAATGACAAACAGTACATTTTATGTTAAAGCCTAACCTCTGCAAAAATGTAATTTCCCTGGAAATTGCTGCGCAAATCACAGTTAAGCATAGCACAAAATGGTGAAAATGACCTGTCAACAGAGGGTGACAAAACCTTAAGTAGGCTTGGCAGTTAAAAGGGTTAATATTAACTATACATTTTTGGGTATTATTCTGCTCGGGGACTTTTGTGCTTTCAGATATAGTTACTTGTTTTTTGTTTTCTTGTTTGCATATTGATATTTTAGGAAAATGTGTTTTTAATTTTGCTTTTAATTTTTTATACATTTTTTTCTTAAATCTTTTTTAGGAAAACCCTATGCAACCAAGAAGACCATATCACTTTTAAAAACCCAATTCTCCCTCCACCCCCGATTACAACGGTACCCAATGTGTATCGGTCGACACATGTTCCAGCTCAGTAGACACCCCAAAAAAGGAGTCCTGTATGAGATTTTCAAATAAAATACAAATACAATGCACAATATCAAGGGAAAGGGGGACCCAACGCTTTAAAAAATATATTTTTTAAGGGCCATTATGATCTCCATCACCGATTTTTCATGGTGGAATAACAAAATATAAATGCCTTTTGGATCTTCACTGCTATATCTCTATCAACCTGTCTTTAGTTATTAACAGGGATTCCCACTGTGGTATATGACACTGGTCCACTGATCTACTGCTACTATACAAAATGTGTATTTGGTTAAATGGTTAATAGTTATGATGATCATAGTGTATAGGTGATTAACCCCTGAAGAATCTATGAGCTGAGAGCGAGACCTGCCAGGATACCAATTGTACTTTTTCTATAAATGTACATCTGTAAATATTAATGTTTTTAGGGATATAGGAATAAGATTTTATTGTCATTGCACCAAATGAATTGGAGCAGTAAAATGTAATTGAACTATATTTAATTTTCAACAATATGGGTGTTATATTTTCTCTTACTTTACCTTTTACCTCTCTGGTTCCCTTTCAATAAAAGTATATATATTTGTCAGAGAATACCCTGTCTAAGAGACATATGTAGGGACAATGCCGGCTTTTTCTTTCCAGTGTTATTCAGCTTGAGCTGCTCATAATAAGAGGTTAGAAATAATTATCAGCCTACATCTGGTCTAGTAATAAAGCACGTGAGGGCTTTTATTCATCCAGATAATGGTGTACCTCCCTCTATTGAACACAAATCTAATCTCATACATGATGTTGAGGTTAGTGTTTTAAAACTCTGGCAACTCTTGTTATGTAACGGTTGAAACAACTTATTGACGTATTGTTGGAGTTAGGTCCAAGGCGAAAGTCTAGCCCTCTGTATTTTTGCCCAGGGTCCTAGTCTAGGAAGAGGCGTTTGCCGCCTTAATCATTGAATTTAATACATTCAGTCTGCCTTTGGAGATGTAGTTTTTAAGGTGCTCTCGTAATTTGAGTGTGATAATGTAATAGTTGCAAGTCAGAGCTAGTTTTGGCTGGAGCCGGAGTTGGTAGAAATGTACCCACTCCGACTCCAGCATATAACTAATATTCTATAATTAATTTAACATTCATAGAAAGGTTAATAATTATTCGTCATAAATATATTTTATGTTCTCTCAACCTAAGGCCTTTTTTAAAATAAATATCAGTGATAATCAGCAGCACGGTGTTCTATTGGTAATAGATTGAGTTTTCTAATCTCCCTCGTCCCTTGACTAGGTATTTTTTATGTGGCCCCAGGCCCTTAGTTACAATGCCTGAAATTTATAGGAATTAGTTTCTTTGCTCAGAAAATCAAATAAATATGCTTTACGTTCTATCGACATTGGTTAGAAAAGACTAGACATTACCATTTTAATATAGTAAATTTGTTATTAGTAAGTATTGGCCTTTTATGAAGGATTCAGAGCTGTGAATTTTGTTTACCCTAATGGACAACCATTGGTGGTTCGTTATCTGCACATTTGGTAGACGAGTCTGGGTTGAGCAAATTCAAGGTCATTACCTGCTCAACCTCATTGTGCCAACTTTGAAGTTTGATGTAGGATCAATTCTACTACTTTCCAACTTGGAACACTTGTGGGAAGGCCTTTATTCCAGCATGATTTTCCACTGTGTACAAGCATGGTTCAATAAAGAAACAGGGTGAGTTTGGTTTTGAACACCTTGACTGGCCCCCACAGAGCCCTGACCTCACACCTTAGTGTGAGCTGGATCTTCTCACCAAAAATCAGTGTTTGACCTCACAGATGCTCTATTGGCTGACAGGACAAACATTCCCTACAGACACACTTGAAAACAGAAATCTGTCTCCGAATAACAAATGCTGTTTTACCTGCAATGGTGGCCATCTCTTATGGAATGGGATGTTAGATGAATGTGTTCTGTAGTTGTCCAAACATTTTTAGGTTTGTAATGATATGCATATATAAAATCAGGAGGCATCTGAGGCTTTAAGTGAGGCTTAAAGCTCGATCTCCCTTACCCTGCCTTGGTCCTATGGCACATGCGCAGCCTCTCAGCCAATAAGCGCACTCGGATCCGCTGGCGGCCACATCCCCCACTACCCTTTAACGGGGAGTGTGCTCGCTCACAAATGAATGGCTACAGGGATAGCAGGGATGCCACTGCTGCTTGCGCATGCGCCGTTGACCTGGGTACAAAGGTGAGTTTTCGGCTGACCTGGGGGGTTTCATACAGCGGGGCACCCCCAATCTGGGAGCCCTGGGGGGAGTGAGTTTGCTTGCCCTGGAGACTTATAGACCACTTTACCCTAACACTATTATCAATTAACATTGTTTGTTTTTTATCCATAGGGTATTTTGGGCTTTATAAAATCTACACTTTGCATTTTCTGCCATAACTGGTTCTGGATGCAAATGACTTTTGTATGTGATTGTAGTACTAGGAATCAAAAATTTGGGACCCATTATTGTGTTACATTTATTGCACTTTTTCTTGCAGATACACGTGAATCCTTGTTTTTATCAAGCCAGTCACAAAAGCAAATTTGTGCCTTTGGAAAAAAATGAATGGCATTGGCTGCACTCTGGTGACTGCATCTCCCTTCTACCAGATCAATATTCTTTCCGTGTCCTTGCGGAACATTCTTCAATTGAGGCAACGTTAAGGTAATCAAACTGCTTCTTGTATTCATCTGCACTGTAGGTTTTTATCCATGTCACATGCTGTTCATTGTAAGGAATGTGTCCGTTTGTGGTGCAACTATAAGGGTCATGCACTCTTTTACGTTTTCTTTCTTCTCAAGTGCTATCTCTAGCCAGACAGCTTCTCCCACCCAAGCTCCTCAACCACCTTGGAGCTTTTCCATCTTAATTCATATTTAAACAAATTGCCATCTCTGTAGGCTACTATGCATGTTAGAACAGTCAGGGAAATCTACATTAAAAAAGGCCAAACACAAGAGGCTGGAGGGACACTGTCCCTCTTTTCCTCAATGGCAGGAGCACAAAAAATACTGAACCACAATTAGATGAAAAATATCAAACATCATTTTATTATGTTAAAAACAAAAACACAACAAATATTACAAGACATACTAACAAAAATAATTAAAAACCCTGTATGTCCCCTATTGCTTCCAGTGCTAATAAAAAGCAATTAATATCTGGGAAAGTCCTAGGTATGAATTAATTGGACCAGGAAAATACCTTGTTTTTTGTGCCGGCACAAAACCCTAATTTAATATTAAAATAATCTAAATACAGTGTCTAACCTGAGTAAAATCCATATATACAATATTGTGCGTGCTGCGTAACTCCTATACATATAACAGTAAAATGCTATTTAAATATAAATAAATATGCAAACCACAAAATTACAAATAAATATCCAAACCACAAAATTATTAATATTAATAGTGAATAAAGTGCTTCAAAGTGCAGAGAATTACACACAAACCAACCCTCAATAAGAACCAGCTGGTCATGAATACCTATCAGCGAAAATAGAGCAAACCAGCGTGTGACAAATAATCAGAACAAAATATACATCACCAATAGGGGGGAGGCCCGGCAACCAAGTCCAATATAGAAATGCGGAGGGGGAGTTAACAGGAGGGACACCTAGGTTCGCGGCCGCCCATGCCGCTTCAGAGGGTGAACTAATTATTTTATTTTTTAATTGTGGTTCAGTATTTTTTGTGCTCCTGCCATTGAGGAAAAGAGGGACAGTGTCCCTCCAGCCTCTTGTGTTTGGTCTATGTAGTGTTCTAGGTACAGTGTAGCACAGTCACTTATATTTGTGGTGCACCCCCGAGCGATATTTACATTAAAAAAGGGTTATACTTTAAAAAATCTCAACTATCATCTCCTTTCCTTAGCTAACCCCAGTTATCATTTTGAAATAAAAATATACCAACCTAGCCCACAATAGGAGTCTCCTCCTAAGCTGAAAGTTCTGCTAGATCCTGAAGAGAACTTTGAGAACTCCTGCAAATTCAATGACAAAGGTTTCTTGACCACTGTTGCACTGGGACCCATATTACCATGTACCATATTAATAATAGACAGGAAGTTCGAGAAAGAGAGGTTATATGCAAATAATTTTGGGAGGGCCTCTATTTGGGCAAAGTTTGTAGATACTGTGTGACACTTGATTGCACACAGGTGGACTTCATTTCACTAAGCGAAACTTGACTTCTGAAGGTAATTGATTGCCCCAGAACTTTTTAGGGGCTTCATTATCAAAAGGGGTGAATACGCTTGGCAGGGCTTGAGCCGTCTGACGGGGCGTTGGGGGAGTGGCGTAGACGCGTGGCGCCTGAACCAGACTGTGCAATCCTGGCCCGGGGGCGAGTGGCCCTCGGCGGGTGGCGGGCGGGGCCATCCAGGGAGGCCCCTCTTCTTCCTTTCTCCTACCCTTCTCCCCCCTTCCCGCCCCCTCTTGTGGCGCTTGGCTCGGCCCCCGACCATGCGGCCGGGGGCGATGCCGGGGCGTCTGGGGGTGTGGAGGGGGCACTCCCCCTTCACCCTTTAACCCACTCTCCTTCATACCTTAATTCCCCTTCCTATTAGCTTCCCTGTTGTATATTGGATAAATGGTTGGGCAGGAGCAGCAGGACATGTCCCTGTGTCTAGTAGAGATATGCCAACCTAGACGTCATAGCGGGGTTATTACTGTTAATAGTGTCAGTTTACTCATTGTGATACCTGTATTGCTATATGACCATGTTGATATGATGACCTGTCATTTTGGATGTGTTTTGCTGCCTTGCTCATCTCAATAAAGATTTATTGTTAAAAAAAAAAGGGGTGAATACATATGCACATGCCAATTTTCAATTTTGTATTTCCCGAAAGATTTATGTACATAAATATATTTTTCTTATTTCAAAAAATATTTCTTATATTAAAAAACCTTTACATACAGTAGTATGTCAGTTTAAAGTTGGACATAGGGCTTTAGAGCTGAAGCTCACTAAATAGGCTTGGCGGGGATACTTCTGTATTTGATACAAAGAATAGGAGATTATCTGAAAACGCAGTAGCTTGGAGTTGTGATGCGTGAAATTTCAGGGTTTGTCCTGGTGTAGCATAATAGGGGTTCTATAGCATGGAGTCTATTGACTAAAGCTTTAACTAAGATTTTGAAATTCGTATTGATGTGAAAAATGGGTGTGTAACTTCTTTACATTCTTTAGGGATTAACATCAGGTTTTCGCTCGGGGTATCCGGGGGAATAGAGTGCCATCTTTGGGGATGGGGTTAAATGCCTTGAAAAAAATGAGTTACCAGTTTGAAATGAAACGTTTTACAGTAAGTGATTGTGAAGCCGTCGGCCCTGGGGCTTTTCTGGTTGGGCTCGACTTTATGGTTTGGAAAATCTCCTCATGCTACAAAGCTACCTCTAGACGCTCAGCTGCCTCGGGTTTAACTGCCGATAGACCTGACTTTTTTAGTAGGGACCACCCATCTGTGGTTTGAAGTCTGAGGTGGAGAATCCGGGGAATAATTTGAGATGTAGCCCCTCCCGGCCCCCTATAATGGCTGCTGCCTCTCAACCCAGACCCCAGTTTTCTTCTTGCAGTTGACTGCACAGGATCGCTTACACTCTCGGACTTTTAGCAGCAGAGTGTCACGATCAACTCACCTGGGCAGCGGTCCCGCGCTGTCCCGAGGAGGCTGGCCGGGACGTGTCCTGCCCGGCGGCCGCTCCGGGCATCTGCTCGGGCGGCGCAGAGCAAGTCCACCTCCTCTGTTCCCCGCTGCATTCCCCCGGCTCCTCGGGACGTTCCTTGTATTACCTCCGGCGGCGCTGTGCTCACCGTGTCCGCTGGAGGCACCAGTGAAGGGCCAATGAGCCTTGTGTGTATAAAGGGCCACTGAGCCCTGAGTTAAAGGGCCAATGAGCCCAAAGTTGTTTCTTGGCGGAACGCTCTATAGTTTGAATGGGGCAATCAGCCCAAGTGTCCTAGGTTGCACCAATCATGTCAGCCCACTTCCTATAAAGATGTTTCCCTCACATTTGGTCCTTGCCTGTGATAGCGTGCTAATGGGTGTGATTATCCGTGTCTGTTCTTCCCGTTTTGATCTTTCTGTGTATTGACCATCCCGTGATTGCCGCCTGCTTCCGTCTACGATTTGCCTGCTCCCTTGTACTGCGTACCCGTGACCTTCCGGCTTGACCCTTGGCTCGTCTTTGACTACTCTTCCGTCTGATCTTTTGGTGCCGTGCTTGTCTGGACTGATCTCTCGTGTATGACCCCTGCTTGCCTGACCTCGCCAAGTCTTGTTCCTGGTTCATCCGCCTTCCTCCCCGTAAGTCCGCATCCTTTGTGCTACGAAGTCCTGGGGGCAACCGTGCCTGTTGAGGCGTATAAAGCATCCCGGCAGACGGGGGCTTGACTATAGGTGAAGCTAGCAGTGGAGATTGGGGGTTGCGGACTTACTCTGAAGGGGGTGTCCCACGGGACCTGACACAGAGCGGGGCCCCCTAGCCTGTCGGCCGGCTGCAGGACCCTATTTCCTTGGATCTCTTCTGACCCATCCTCGCCTCCCAGCTTTGGCTGATTACCAGGGATCCGTGTACGGTAGGGTGAAACGCCAGGGTCTGGGGCGTTTTGGCAGAGCACATGGATCTGGGCCGCAGGCTTTCTTACAAAAAGCAGGTCGGCCGCAGGCATTTTATGGCGAGCCTGCTGGGAAACCACTTTATATATCCAGGAATCGCCTCTAAAGCCAGAGTAGGCAAGACCTCTGCCCCCTCTGGCACCGCGAAAGGAAGGATTAAAGGAGCTTGACCCCCGAAAGGAGCGACGCAGCTTCTTACGCTGAGGTAGCTTCCCACCCTTCGCCACAGAATCCAGTTTGTCTCCAAACAGCCGCGTTCCCAAAAAGGGCAAAGCTGTAAGTGACTTCTTGGCCGCAATGTCAGCCGCCCACAACACAATACTACACATGGTAATAGTGTCGTCCATAGCCGACAAAACAAAAGTCATGAACAATTCACACCTCTTACGGGTTGTGAATTCAACGCTGTCCGGGTTGAGCTGGGACCCATTTAACATGGCACACTGGCAAGGCATGACATGCCATCTGATCAATGCGCTTGTCCTTGCCATCCTCAAGGGTAGTGGCGTCAGGAGTATGTACAACGGAAGTGTTGGACAATCCTAAAATCCGCGTCAACCTCGGGAGGGGAAGACCAGCGCTTCACCGCGTCCACCGGAAAGGGATACTTCCTATCCCATCCCTGAGGAACACCGTGAAGGCGACTCGGCTTCTCCCATTCTCTAAGAATCATGCTGTCAAAATGATTCTGATTTGGAAACTCCAAGCGGGGCTTAGAGAAACCAAAGAATTCCCCCTTCTTTGGAGGGGCCTCCGCTGGTGGGGAAATATCCAGAACCTCTAACAGATGGGTCAGGACCTTGGGGGTATCCACAGCATCCCCCAGCACCTGCCCGGCATCAGAATCAAAGAACTGCAATTCCTCAGTCTCAGATTCCTCAAACAATACCCCCTCCTCAAGCGGGGAGTAATCCGTCCAGTCAGGGGATTCATAATCATCAAAATCAATTACCGGTGTAGCCGGTGACAGATGCCTTTTCTTAGCAGTGGCCTATCTGCCCACTGAGCTAGAAATAATTTTCTCGAGGTTGGCCAGCCTGGCACATACATCCGAGTGTGACTCCCCACTAATTACCGTGTCACTTGGGGTACGGATGATGCGGGGTGGGGTAGGAGAGGCGGGCGGCACTGACCCAGACGCCTGGGGTCCTGACTGCCGCGTTATGGCCTGTTACGCACATGGTGTGCAAATAAGTACATTCTCCCCCGTAAGGGGTACCCACACATAGCCGGGATTGTCCCGAAGGGAGCCCGAGCCCGGTATCCTGTGAAGCCTCCATATGGTGATTTTAAGGTAGTCGCAATGACACGAGGGAATTACGCTGGCAAGCAACCCGGGATGCCCCTTTAAGTCCCAAGTGGGAGGATTTATAATTGCCCCAAATTTTTGCTAGGGACCCTAGGACCGGGAGAACCCCCTTTTAAGCAATTGGCACAGGGAGTCCTCCTGAAAGACACAAGAGATGTCCGTAAGCACATGCACACACACAACTGCATAATAAAAACATGTAAAAGGGACATAAAATGCTGAGAGGCCAGCGCTGCCCCAAGTGCGACTGGGGCATTAAGCCTAGTAAGAACGGGGGGAAGCCCGGCAGGGCACTCACAGACACAGAAAATGGCGTCCAGCTAATCCGCAGCTCCTGAGAGAGAGAGAGGGAGGGATCGTGCGCCGCGCCTGGCCACGTCCCCTTCCCTCTGAGTCCAGCAATGCGGTTTCCAGCCAGAAGATGGTCCCACAATGGCGCCAAACAGAAGGGGGCGGGCCGTGGCAACGCGAGCGCCTGGCCCCGCCCCCTTACAGACTCAGCCTGGGGGGGAAGAAGCTCCCCGGACTGCATGCAGAGCGCAAGGCGGCAATGTGATAAGCACACAAGCATACTCACACACACATGTAAAGTGAAAAAAATATGCAGAACAAAGTCATCCCCTCCCCCCCCCCCCGGAGGGTTAGTGGAGGGGACCCGGAAGGGGGAGAACCCTTCACCGTAAAGTGTAGGGGAAGTAAATGGGGACAGGGCATCCCAAACCGGGATCACCAACCCGGATACCGCCTACCCCCTTGTGTGGGGTCTCACGGGGGAGCATGGCTCCCTAGGCACCTATTAAGGTGATTCCTACCCTCACCCAGACCTGCAGACGAGGCTGGGAGGCTAGTAAAGGGCTTAAAATATAAAGGTCCGAGCAGAAATAGGGCAAAAAATGGCTGGGTGCAAGCCCGGCTTACCTGCAAGGAAGAGCAGCATACATCTTCTGACTTGCTCGCCGTCCTGCAGAGAAGAACTCCAGTTTGTACCCTGACGAGACCACTTCCAATATCCACTTGTCTGTGACCTCCTGGGCCCAGACCGGGATCTTCACGTTTCCCAAAAAGGATGGCTCCATAAGGCCCATCCTAGATTTGAAGCCTCTCAACAGGTTCATCAGAACCAAGAAGTTCCGCATGGAGACTCTGCGTTCAGCCATCGGTTACCTTCGTCAGGGGGATTTCATGACGTCCATAGACATCAAGGATGCTTACCTTCATGTACCAATTTTCCCAGCGCACCAGAGATTTCTCAGTTTCGTGGTGGGAGATCAGCATTTTCAGTTTGTGGCCCTCCCGTTCGGGCTGACCTCGGCACCGAGGGTGTTTACCAAGGTTCTGGCGGGCATAATGGTCCTACTCAGAGCCAGGGCATTCGCATTGTGCCGTATTTGGACGACCTACTCATTACAGCTTCCTCCCTCTGCCAGGCGGAGTTGGACACCAGGACGCTGGAAAGGTTTGGATGGGTGATCAACCACCCCAAGTCTTCTCTCTCCTCATCAAGGGAGATCTCCTTTCTGGGCATGAATCTGGATACCAGTCAGGCCAGAGTGTTCCTACCTCAGCCAAAGGTGCAGAGGGTTCAGGATCTGATACTTGTTCTCCTGACCAACCCTCGCCCTTCCATTCGGCTAGGGATGACTCTTTGATGGTGGCCTCCTTCGAGGCAGTCCCCTTTGCTCAATTCCAATGAGGTCGCTACAACTCCATCTATTGCTGAAATAGGACAGATGTCCACAGTCCTTGGATCAGTCATTTCTGATGTCTCCCAGGGTTTGGCAGTCCCTTCAGTGGAGACTGGAATCAAGCAATCTGATGTGGGGCCGATCGTTCCTTGCCCCTCGTTGGGAGACGGTTACCACGGATGCCAGTCTGTCGGGCTGGGGAGGTTTCTGGAAAGCTCATCAGTTACAGGGGTTGTGGGGTCCTCAGGAGGCTCACAACCACATCAATGTCTTGGAGCTCAGAGCTATCCACTTGGTTCTGTTGCGTCTGACACTTCACCTACAGGGTTTACCGGTTCAGGTTCGATCAGCTACTGCGGTAGCTTACATCAATCACCAGGGAGGGACTCGCAGCAGGAGTGCCCTCAGGGAAGTCTCTCTCTCTGATTCTAACATGGGCGGCGAGCAATGTTCCTTGCATCTCGGCAGTATACATTCCGGGAGTGGAGAACACGGGGCGGACTCCCTGAGCAGGGGATTTTCTCGCCGAGGGGAATGGTCTCTCAACCACAAGGTGTTTCCGGCCCTGTGTCACAAGTGGGGGACTCCGGAGTTGGATCTCTTTGCCTCTCGGCACAATCACAAGCTTCCTGCTTTTGTGTCTCTGTCTCAGGATCCTCTGGCCCTGGCAGTGGATGCCTTGTCCCTTGCCTGGTGGGATCTGGGGTTTCTGTGCCTGTTTCCCCCCTTCTCCATGGTGGGCAAGGTAGTGCGCAAGCTGGCGCTAGAGGGGGCACCAGCAATTCTGGTGGCCCCAAGGTGGCCAAGACGGGGTTGGTTCGCAGACGTCGTAAGATTGGCGGTAAATCAGTACAGGCTGCCCCTGTCTCCGGATCTGATCTCTCAGGGTCAACTACGTTACCCCAATTTACAAACGCTTGCTTTGACGGCGTGGCTGCTGAAACCTTCATCCTTAGGGAGGAAGGTTTGTCTGAGGCGGTTATTCAAACCTTGCTTAGAGCTAGGAAAAGGCGGTCCTATATTGACTGGTGTGAGGCTAGGGTCTTACCTTGCAGGGTGTTTTCGATTCCTAGGATTTTGGAGTTTCCACAACATGGTCTGGATCTGGGGTTCCAGCTCAGTACTTTGAAGGGTCAGGTTTCTGCCCTGGCTGTCTTTTTTCAAAGGTCTTTTGCTTTGCATCATCTGGTCAAGACTTTTTTCCAAGGGGTCACTCATGTTCGGCCCCCCAGAAAGCCTTTGGTTCCTGTTTTGGGACTTAAATTTGGTTCTGTCGGCCCTCCAGGGGCCTCCCTTTGAGCCGCTGCAGGATGTGGCTCTTTCTGTGCCCACTCAAAAGGTTGCCTTCTTGGTGGCTATTACCTCTGTTCAGCGTGTCTGAGTTGGCGGCTCTGTCTATTCAGGCCCCTTACTTTGAGAGACACCAGGACAAGGTGGTTTTTCGCTTTAAACCAGATTTCCTTTCTAAGGTGGTTTCTGCCTTCCATCTCAATCAGGATGTAGTTCTCCCTTCCTTATGTCCTAAGCCTAACAATGACAAGAAGAGGGTTTTGCACTCTTTGGATGTGGTTTGTTGTGTGAAGTACTATTTGGTTGCTATTTCTCCTTTTCGTAAGACGGACGCCTTGTTCGTTGTGCCTTCTGGGCCCAGAAAAGGTTTGGCAGGCGCCAAGTCTACCATTAGTAAATGGATACGTCAGGCCATTGTTGAGGCCTATTCCGCTAAGGGGAGGGTTCCTCCGTTTAAGATCACTGCTCATTCTACTCGTGCTGTTGGGGCTTCCTGGGCCTTTCAGCACCAGGCTTCTGTTGAACAAGTTTGTAAGGCTGCTACTTGGTCTTCCGTTCATATTTTTTCCAAGTTTTATAAGGTTGATGTGCGGGCCTCAGCGGATGCTGTTTTTGGCCGCAAGGTTCTGCAAGCTGCAGTGGTTTAAATTGGTGCATTTTTTGCTGTATTTGGAACCCATGACGGACACTGCTATTGGATGTCCCATATGTCATGAATAGTGGAAGCGGGGTGTGTGACATACTTGGAATAATACCATTTTGTGATTTCTCACCTTTAAAATGGGTATTATAAGTATGTCACACACCCCGCTTCATCCCGCCCTTTTTGTATTCTGGATCTTTTATATGGTGAACTTTTTATGGTTAAGAATGTTTTATTTGCTCTTCCTGGTCCCCTTACTGCTGTCATATACTGGGGAATGTGTGGGAGGTCCCAGGTATTTATGGACCGGGAGGGGCTTCTTTTTTGCTTTCATCTCTGCAGAAGTTTGCCCTCTACTGGACCATAACCCATATGTTATGAATAGTGGAAGCGGCGTGTGTGCCATTTTTTTATAATACCCATTTTAAAGGTGAGTAATCAGAAAATGGTATTATTTTTATATATGCCCTCCTATCTCCCACATGCTTTATTGTGTTTTGTGTATTTGTGCATACTTGGTGCTACTTACTGGGGAGCGGTGGAGAGCTCCATCGCCATAGCACGCTACGGCGAGGAGCAGTTCGTTGCTCCTCTCACATCTTACCTTCCTCACTCCCTCACCGTGCGGTGGTCTCGGGCAGGGGCGCGGGCCGCTTGCGGGCAGGGCTCCTCGCAGTTCGGGAGGGGGAGTCGCGTTGGAAGGCGGCGCTCGCCGCTGCTAGGCCGCAATCTGTGACGCGTGCCAGGGGGGCGAAGCCACGGGTGGCGGCGCGCAGGCTGGCAGTCGTTCCAGTGTCGCTCCCCCAGCCGGATGCTTCTAGAAACGCTCGCTGCTGGACTTGCTGTGGCTGCAGCTGGCTGGCCTCGGCGGCGTATCCCTCTTGCTTGGCTGCTCTTCTCTTCACCGTAGCGCTGCTCAGCGCGGCTGTGAGTCCCTCTTATTACTGTCATTCTATTCTTAGTATACAGTACGTCCTGCACCAGATATAGTACTTACACTTGGGTTATCCTCCGCCAGATGGCGCTGCACTGCAGAGACATGCAAAACAGGCTCCTCCCGGCCCCTCAAATACCCGGGGATCTCCCACAAATCCCCAGATTTCTCTGCAGTGCTGACTGCGAAGACAGGAAGTATCACTCTCTCGCAGGTGAGCGGGGCTATTAAAGCCTGCAGCCCTGTTGGACTATTCCCACCCGTCCTCTTTGTGATGTGCCTCCCAGCCTGGGCTGCGCTGGTCGGGTGAAGGTAGGCAGCACCCTGCGTGCTTATGGAGCGCTGCTCCACCGCAGTCCTCCACCAAAGGATAGGCGGTATAGGCTGATGGTGTGCCTCTATGGGATGCCCCTCCCGCATTGTTGCCCCATGCCCCGTGTAGCGGTGGGCCCTGTACAAAGGGCCGCCATCCTCCCTCGTTCCCCCCGTAGCTCGGGGGGGGAAGAAAGGGGGGGGGGTGTATAGGTGCCACTGTATTGTGATTTCATGCATTGGACTGTAATGTCTTTTTGACTTGTACTTGGTGTTAGACGCTGATTGGTATTTTACTTGCACAGCGACAGTATCATAGTCCATGAGGTACAACTTGTGTATTTGCCGCCGCTGCCACGCACGCTTTTTCCTTCTCTGGATGTTCCGCGTTACCTCAGACGCCTCTGCGTCCTCATTGGCTGCTTGTTGGACCTTGCGCCCATCGGGAGGGCGGGGTCCCGGCCTGGCGCGCTCCGCGTCATGCTGCGCTCTGGCCCGCCCTTCGAGGTACTCGGCGCCATTTTGTCAGTTCGCGCGCACGCGTGTGACGTTCTTGCCTGCCGTGGTCCGTAAGTGCCCTCGCGGGCGGCTTTTATACTCACTGTAGTGTTTTGGTTTTGACACCCCTTTTTTCTTCTCATTGTGTCTTTCAGGCGAACAAATCCATTGGCTTCTCCCGGCCCGGTGTAATGATAGTTGGGCCTTGTAAATTCTCCCACTTTACTAGCGGGTCATTGGGGCATCCAGGGTTGCTTGATAGAGTCAATCCCTACTGGCATATTATGCCTAAAAATCACCATATGGAGGCATCTCAGGATCATGTGACCGGGGTCCCCTTGGGACAAGACCGGCTGTACATGGCGTGTGGACAACCCCATGCTGACGCTGACAGGGCACGGGTCTGCGTACCCTGTGCTGAGCAAGCCCTGGCCTTGCATTCTGGCTGGCCAGTGGCTGCACCTCGTTTTACCTTAACTACTTCCCCAGGCTTAAATCTCACTCCTGCTGAGTCGCACACAAGTGGGGATTCTCAGCCTGATTTGTCTCATAGACTGCCTATGGCTGAACAGATCATTGCAAGGTCTTTAGCGCAAAAGGGCCCTGGTAAGAAGCGGCACTTGACGCCTAATGTTACTGTTTTCCCTATGGGATCTGAGGAGTTTATGAATCTGTGTGGCTATACCCCTTCTGATGAAGGAGAGCTCTTTTCTGACTCGGGCTCTTCTGACGAGAGTCCGGCTGGTCATGAAGTCTCTGGCCCTGACCCCTGGGTCCAGGATGACACTGACGGATTGTTGATCCAGATATTTGAGGTTTGAGGATATTTGTGCTCCCAGGCAAAGAGGGGAGCGTTTCCATACAGCAACATCACGTTTGGAATTTCCGGAGCAGGCACATTTCCATACCCTTGTGCTTAAGGAATGGGAGTGCCCTAGTAAACTGCCCGGGGTCCCAGGGGATTGGGATGAGAAGTACCCCTTTCCCCCTGAGGTGGTTGAATGTTGGTCATCCCCCCCCCCCCGAGGTGGATGCCCCGATCATAGGGCTACCTAACCCCACTTTTATGACACTCCCTGCTTATACTATCCTTCGGGATGCTGAGGACCGGCGCATTGACCTGCTGGCCTCCCACGCCTTTGCATGTGCGAGGACGGTGCTGCGCCCGTTCTGTGCCTCTGCCATTACTGCCGTGGCCGCTAGAACCCTCATCAGGAAGATGCTTGATCGTCCCCCTGATGATCTCCCTTGGGATGTGTTTAATGCACTTTCCAGTTGTGAGATGTTTATAAAATTTATCCTATTAGCAATAGATGACACCATTAGAATGTGTGCAAGAACTTCTGCCCTTGTGGTGGCTATACGTCGCTTGCTTTGGCTGCGACAGTGGGGTGCTGACGATGCTGCAAAGAAGGCTCTTACTGGGATGCCTTTTAAAGGGCGACGTCTGTTTGGGGCCTGTCTAGACCTGTTTGGTAAGAGGGGTAAGTTGCCCCAACGCAGGCGGCTGTCTCGGCCCCTTCGGGGCCAGGGCACCCCTTCTACCCCCTACCATGGTGTTAAACAGGAGCCAGGGGTGTCCTTTGCGGGGGCTCGCACAGACTCCTGTCCCAGGAGCAGCAGACAGCGTCCTGGCTCCTCTGGAGGGGCTAAGCCCAAATCTTCCTCCAAGTCCCCTCAAGCATGATGGGGCGCCCTCGCCCGTCTGGATGAGGGGACGGCTGCGGCACTTTGCTCATGTCAGAAGGCATCACGCCTCAGACTGGTGGATTCAGGAGGTAGTGTCCTCCGGATACAGGATAGAGTTTGCTGTGCGGCCTCCCCCAAGATTATCAGGTCCCGGGTACTCCTGGTCCCTGCCTCTGTTCAGGTGCGGGTATGGGGGTCACTTGCAGATTGCCCTTAACAGGCAGAGGCAGGGGCCGCTACACCAACCTTTCCACAGTTCCCCAAAAGGATGGGTCAGTCTGGCCCATTCTGGATTCACAGATTTTCAGCAATTCGTCAATTACAGGCGGTTTCTGCATGGAAACGTTGCGC
Organism: Gastrophryne carolinensis; assembly: GCA_027917425.1. Classification (NCBI taxonomy): domain Eukaryota; kingdom Metazoa; phylum Chordata; class Amphibia; order Anura; family Microhylidae; genus Gastrophryne; species Gastrophryne carolinensis. The sequence continues at coordinate 415,529,749 of CM051237.1, read as the reverse complement.
TGGGCCCTCAGCTCCTTGCGCCCCGGGGGCTTCTTGCCGTCTGTCAAGATCAAAGATGCTTATTTTCACATTCCTGTGTCTTTTGGACACCGAGGTTCTTCAGATTCGCTTTTAAGGACCAACACTGCTACTTTGTGGCCTTATTATCTGGCCTCTCTTCAGCTCCCAGGGCGTTCACCAAGGCGCTGATGGGGGTGATGTTTCTGTTGAGACCAAGGGCCGTTCGTGTGATAACCTACCTGGACGTCCTTATCACTTCCCAGTCTATGCGTCAGGCTAAGTTGGATGGTGCTGTCCATTTGGGAGTCATTTGGATGGGTGATCAAACACCCCGTGTCCTCTTTGTTCTCTTCTTTGGTAACTCCGTTCCTAGGAATGAATCTGGATACAGTTCAGGCAAGGATCTTCCTTCCTCAGTGGACTGTCTGGTTGCACGGGCTCGGTCCCTCATAGCTGTCCCCATCCCTCCACCAGGCAGGGGATGCAGCTGGTGGGCCTTTGGTGGTGTGTTCCGATGAGGTCCCTTATGATCAGTCCCCCTTGGGCCCTTCTGCAACTTCTCCTATTATTGGTAAGGGACAGGGACCCAGCATCCCTGGAGCAGGGTCTGTGTGCCTTCCCCCCCTGGTAAAGGGGTCCCTCTTGTAGTGGATGAACTCAAGGAACCTGTCTGGGGTCAGTTCCCTTCTTGCCCCTTCCTAGGAGACGGTCACCATGGATGCCAATCCATCAGGTTGGGGGGGGAGTTTTTTCTTCTGGAACTCCCTGCGGTTCCAAGGGGAGGTGGGGGCCTTAGGAGGCCCATACACCTATTAATGTTTGAAACAGTGAGCGTTCAGGTTAGTTATAACTCGCTTGACTATTCCTCAGGGCCTGCCTGTTAGGGGGCGCTCGGTCTGTCTGACGGCAGTGGCCTACGTTAATCATCAGGGAGGGACCCGGAGCAGTAGGGTCCTCCCAGGAAGTGTTTCTGATCCTGATCTGGGTGGAGGACAATGTTCCCTGCATACCACTGCTCCGGTGGGGGTCCCTCTGCAACAGGGTGTGCCAATCCCTGTGTCACTATGGGGACCAACCAGTTGTGGATCTGTTGTGTCCCATCACGATCACAAGCTCTCGGCCTTGTTTCCCTGTCCCAGGATCCTCTGGCCGTGGTCATGATGCCTTAGTAACGTCATTACAGGACATTCTGTGCTGTATGTCCTTTTCTCCATTCCCCCTGCTAGACAGGGTCCTGCTAGGCAAGATTGCTCTGGAAGGGGGGCCAGTGATTCTGGTGGCCCCTGGGTGGCCAAGAAGAGTGTGGTTCGCAGACATGGTACAGAGGGCAGTAGGCCAGTACGTTCTGCCAGGCGTGCCTGCTCTGCTCACTCAGGGCCCCTTACGTCGCCCTAATTTACAGACTCTGGCCTTGACGGCACGACTGCTGAAACATCCATCTTGATGGAGACAGGCTTATCTGTCTTGGTATTGAGACTAAGGGAAGACTAGGAGCAAACTTCTTCTTCCATCTATTATGGGGTATGGCGTACACATATTGATTGGTGTGTGTCTAGGTCTCTTCCCTGCCGGGTGTTCTATACCCCCAGGGTTCTAGAGTTATTACGGCATGGGTTGGAGTCGGGTCTCCAACTCAGTACTCTGAAGGGTCAGGTTCTGCCCTGTCCGTCTTCCTTTAGAAGTCTTTTTGCTCAGCTTTTCTTGGTTAAGACTTTCTTTCAGGGGGTTACTCATGTGCGTCCCCCACGTAATCCTATGGTCCCTGTTTGGGATTTTAACTTGGTTCTGTCTGCCTTGCAGGGTGTTCCCTTTGGACCTATTCAGGATGCTGTTCTTACCCTCAAGGTTGTCCTTCTGGTGGCTGTTACTTTGGTCAATCGTGTGTCTGAACTGGCGCTTCTGTCTATCTAGCCCCCATTCTTTGAGAGACACCAGGATAAGGTGCTGTCTGCTTTAAGCCGGACTTTCTGCCTAAGGTGGTGTCTTCTGTTCATTGATTCAAGGTATTGTTCTTCCTTCTTGTGCCCTATTCCTAGCAACGTGGAGAAAAGGGTTCTGCATTCCTTGGACAGATGTTGGAAGTATTCCTCGGTAGTCACTGTGTCCTTTAGGAGAACTGATGCTCCTTTGGGCCTACGGCCTTTCCATCCTGAATGCGTCCGATCTTGTCTGATCTGGGGGGCTAGGCGGCGTTGGGCCTGGTCATTACTTGGATGGGATGGTTCCTTCTGGTCCTAGGAAAGGTTTGTTTGGCTTCTGCTAAGTCTACTATTAGCGAAGGGATTCGTCAGGCTGTGACTCAGGCCTATCCCGCTAGGGGAAGAATCTTCCTAAACACTTATGGGTGGGGCTCCAGGGCTAACCCACCACTAAATCCTGTTACACAAGGCTGCACACTGCTTCTCAATTAATACATTTTATTAATCACACATAATAATCACGGATATAAACATGTAACACATACTTAACATACATCACACAACATCATAAAAAACATATGTAGGAATAAGTGAAAAATATCTGATTGGCTGAGAATTGGGAGAAGACACTTAGTAGAAAGGAGAGATTGGATGATATGATCAGGATCCTGAAAAAGAAAATGGATAGCAGCCATAAGGATTGTATGATTACAAGCAGGCAATTCCAAGGAAGTGACTGTGATCAGGGTCCCCATATATGTAGTTGGGAGTCATATGGGTCGAGAACCCGGTCATATATATACAATATAGGATTATTGGACTAGAGAGAATATACTTTCCATTATGTATATACTCTCCACTATGTATATAAGTATATAAACATAGGGTTTTGAATAATTATAAGGATGGACATGTTATGCATTGTATGTTGTAAATATGCTGTGTTTGATGACCCACCAGAGGGTCAGGCTTACTGCGGGTCATATACATGTGGACACAGGTCTTGGGCAATATTTTGATAACATTCGATAATAACCATCTGATGTCACAATGTATGTATCAGCTGTCACGGGATTGAATATGGATGTGGCCGCGCTGGGCGCAGATGCGCAAGCGCGGACACATTATGATTTGCTGGTTTTCTACCCTGTACTTATGTTGAGCTGTGACATAGTGGAGCCGGCCGCGGATGCGCAGGCGCAGTATGTTGACCTGTGTACATAGTGGAGCCGGGCGCGGATGCGCAGGCGCAGTATCGGGCAAGTAGCAGTGAGATATGGTGCTTTCCAAGAGGCGGAAGTGGGGCGGAACGTTGAGATCCGCGTCACTTCCGCCTCGACGAACGTAGCCCTATATTTAAACGAGATGACCGCAGTAATTGCTCTGGCACCCAGGAGAAGTGGTGAAAGACCACACAGCGCGTCGGTGAGGTAAGTGGGGAGGACGGAGGGCGAGTGATTAATGATATTGTTTGATTTTACTTTTGGCGTATACTGATGTATATATGTGGCGCTGAAAATAGGTATATAGGAGAAGCATAGTTTTAGTCACTTGCACTGATGCACTTTGAGCACTTGACACTTTGCATGATTATTAGTTATTGTACTTTTTTAGAGTAGTTGAGGTTATCAGTTAATTTAAATTGCACTGTATAGAATTGAGGCACTATTTTATGCATATATATTTTTTACAATTTTTTATCTAGTCTGTAGTTCCTAGAATCGCAAATGCACTGAGCACTTTACCTTTTTGAATGCCAACATATACATGTCTCTATATATGTTTTGAGCCATACTATTACATGTGATTAATTGATCTTGGTGCTAAGATCATTAAGGTATATTTAAATTGATTGAGCCCTGGAGTTCCTCCCCACTTGGGTTTTTACATATATGTTTTTTATGATGTTGTGTGATGTATGTTAAGTATGTGTTACATGTTTATATCCGTGATTATTATGTGTGATTAATAAAATGTATTAATTGAGAAGCAGTGTGAAGCCTTGTGTAACAGGATTTAGTGGTGGGTTAGCCCTGGAGCCCCACCCATAAGTGTTTAGTAAGTGTAGTGGTTGTCCTGTAGGCTAGCACCTAGCTCTGATTAGTTGGGCAGTGCAGTTCTGGTTCTTTGTTAGTGTATAGGGGAAGAATCTTCCCTTTCGCCTTGCTTCTCATTCTGCTCGTGCTATTGGTGCCTCTTGGGCCTTCCAGCACAAGGCTTCTGTTGAACAAGTTTGCTAGACCGCTACTTGGTCTTCTGTTCATACCTTTTCAAAGTTTTACAAGGTTGATGTTAGGGCCTCAGCTGATGCTGCTTTTGGCCGCAAGGTTTTGCAGGCGGCAGTGGTTTAAACTGCCTGCTGTTACCTTTCTTGTTGGGGATCCCACCCTACTTTGTGGACACTGCTATTGGATGTCCCAAGTGTAAGTACTATATCTGGAGCAGGACATACTGTATACTAAGAATAATACAATTCTGTGAAATACTCACCTGTAGAATTGATATTATTTGTATACAGTACATCCTACTCCACCCCACCCTGGTTTTGCATTATTCTGGATCCCCTGTATGGTGATTGTTATCATTCTTATAGTTACCAGTTTTGGTGGTTAAATTCTCCCGGCTTCTCGTTCACTGCTTTTCAATGCTGGGGATTTGTGGTAGGTCCCCGGGTATTTGAGGGGCCGGGAGGAGCCTGTTTTGCATGTCTCTGCAGTGCAGCACCATCTGGCGGAGGATAACCCAAGTGTAAGTACTATATCTGGAGCAGAGACAGCCCACAGAGGTAGATCCTGCAGTCGGCCCAATCCCGCCTGCGGAGCTAAGCCCAATCCTACAGCCAAACCTACACAGGTAGGAATGGGCGCCCTCACCCGTTGGGGTGGGGGGACGGCTACTGCTGTCCGCTCAAATATGGAGGCGTTACGTCTCGGAACTTTGGATTCAGGAGGTGGGGTCGTCAGTTTTTCATGGTCAAGCTGGCAGACCGCACACAAAAGTTCTATGGTCAAGGACATCCCGAAACCTGCTAGAGGTTGAGGCTTGAGAGCCGCTGTTCATCACCTCCTGTGGCTACAGGTGATTGCCATGTGCCCCGACAGGAGCGGAGTCAGGAATTTTGCTCCAACCTATTCATGGTTCAAGCAGGACGGATCGTTGCGGCCGATCCTGGACCTAAAGGGCCTCAGCTGCTTTATAAGGCTCTGACATTACGCATGTAAATATTGCAGTCGGCGGTGAGATTGCCTTGGCCAGGCGACTTTATGACTTGGACATCAGGGACGCGTATCTACACATCCCTATTTTCCGGGTCATCAGAGATTTTGAGGTTTGCATGGAGGTTCAATGTTCCAGTTGTGGCACTTCCCCTCGACATATCCCCAGCTCACAGGGTGTTCACCAAGGTGCTGGCAAGCATCATTGCTATCCTGAGGGGGCAGGGTATTCAGTATTTCCCTGTCTGCTACCTTCTGAGAGCGACACCCGAACCGTGCCTTTAGCTATGGAAGCCTTGGGTTTGGTGATCAACTACTCCTAGTCACATATCACTCCGTCAACAGTGAGATCCTTCCTGGGGATGTTCCTAGACACTGTTCAAGTAAAGGTCTTTCTGCCACAGCAGAAGGTTTTGTGTCTCCAGACGCAGGTACAGGCTTGCTGGCTTGTCAACAGCAATCGGTGCGTCTACGGATGAGATTGGTGGGCCTAATGGTGGCTTGCTTTGAAGCAGTGCCCTTTGCTCATTTCCACATGAGGTCTCTTCAGCTGAACCTACTAGCCAGCCCAGCTGGGATCGGTCCCCGGTATCCCTGGACCAAGGGTTTGCCCCCCCCCCCCGGCCAGGCAATCCCTCTCGTGGTGGTTGGTTCCTCGGCCTCTGCTGGTAGGCAGGTCCTTTCAGCCTCCCCATCGGGAAATAGTTACCATGAATACCAGCCTTACAGGCTGGGGATGCCTTGGCAGACCCAGAAGATCCAGGTTCAGCAGGGTCTGAGAGAGAACCGGTTGCCATAGATCTCTTGGAACTGAGAGCAATTTGATTGTTCTCCTATATCTGACTCCCCATTTAAGGAGCCAAGCAGGTTCAGGTCCGCTCGGACAATCGGGCGGCTTTAACCTACATCATCCCCCAAAGCGGTACTCGGAGCAAGAGATCCCTCAAGGAGCTAAGCCGGATTCTGAGTTGGGCAGCGAGGAGCACTCCCTGCATCTTGGCGGTTTACTCCCCGGGGGTGGAGAGCCAGGAGGCAGACTCCCTGGCAGGAGGTCCTTGCATCTGGGGGAATGGTCTCTCAGCAGGAAGGCCTTTCTCAAGCTCTATGCCTCCGCTGGTGTCAACCGCACTTGGATCCTTTGCGTCCAGACACAATCACAACTTCCAAGGTTCGTGTCGCTCTCAAGAGACCCTCTGGCAATAGCAACAGACGCCCTGGCGGTTCCTTGGTCGGAGTTCAATCTTCTTCATGTTTTTCCTCCGTTTCCGTTCCTGGACCGAGTGCTACGCAAGATAGTCCAGGAAGGGGTTCCAACCATCCTGGTGGCTCCCCGTTGGCCAAGGAGGAGTTGGTTTGCGGACATAGTATAGATGTCAATAGATCACTACATCATGCCCGCCGATCCAGAGCTTCTCACACAGGGGTCGCTTCGGCACCCGAATTTTACGGACGCTGGCTTTGTCGGCCTGCCTATTGAAACCTCCTTCCTGACGGAGAAGGGGTTATCGGCCACTGTTATTCACACAATGATTCAGGCACGGAAGAGGTCTTATTCCATGATATACTACAGAGTTTTGCGGGCCTATATCCCTTGGTGCGAGGCCAGGAACCTTCCTTGTCGGAAATAATCTGTTTCTAGAGTCCTTGTGTTTATACAAAAAGGTCTTGGGCCTCCAAGACTCCAAAAAAGGACTTGGGCCTCCAGCTGAGCACCCTCAAGAGTCTCGGTCTTATTCATTTGTTTCCAGAGGTCTATTGCCAATCATAGATTGATCAAGACTTTTTCCAGGGGGTCACCCATGTCCGTCCGTGTAAATCTGTCGTACCTGTGTGGGACCTACGTCTGGTGTTATCTGCTCCCCAGAGTGCCCCCTTCGAGCCATTGAATGACACTACACTAACTATGCTGACACTCCAAAGTGTTTTTTCTGTTACAATCACCTCGGTGCGTCGAGTATCAGAGCTATGTATGAATCCACCCTATTTTGAGATGCACAGAGATAAGGTGATTTTTTTGTTTTTAAGCCGGATTTTTGGCCTAAGGTCATTTCTCCTTTTCACCTTAATGAGGAAGTTATTTTACCTTCCTTGTGTCCGGCGCCGGCTAATCCCAAAGTACGGACTGCTTTGGATGTGGTTAGAGCCATAAGGGTTTTCCTGGCTGCGTCTGAATCCTTCAGGAAACCTTTCGTCTTGACAGAAGGCTCTATAAGGGGATTGCCACCGGTCAATTCCACACTCAGTAAGTGGAATAGACAGGCGTTGGTACGACCTTATTATGCCAAGGGGAAAGAACCCCCCTTTTAAGTTCCCAGCTCATTCTACTAGAACCATCGGTGCTTCTTGGGCTTTTCAGCACCTGGCCTCGGTGGAACAAGTTGTAAGGCTGCCACTTGGTCTTCAGTTCATACTTTCACAAAGTTCTACTAGGTGGATGTCATGGCCTCAGCTGATGCTGCTATTCTAAGTATGCAGCACGTCCTGCTCCAGATAATGATTCATAACAGATGGGATTACCTCCACCAGAGGGTGCTTGACTGCAGAGATGGCAAAAAGAGGCCCCTCCCGGTCCATATATACCCGGCCCCTTGAGGTTCCTCCAGCGCCATTTTGGTCCTCTCCTGGTGTGATTGCTGGCTTCCCTACCGCGGTCCGTGAGTGCCCCTGTGGGCTTGGCTCTTATTCATTTGTCATTTCTGTGTGCTTATGGCCCGTCTTTCAGGCGAGATAACTGTTTTTAAGAGGTTTCTCCTGGTCCTGTCCCCTCTATTAGTTTTAATAACTTTATTAGAGGCCTACACTGTTTAATCCTTCCATTTCCCTGGCGGACATTTGGGGCATCCCGGGTTGCTTATACGGCGTAATTCCTATTGGCCAGTTGTGCCACCTTAATCACCATATGGAGGCTTCACAGGATATTGTGCTCGGGGTCCCCTCGGAACAAGCCCGGCTGTTTGTAGTGTGTGGGGCATTCCCTGTGAGCGATGATGTTCAGGTCTGTGTACCCTGCGCCCAGCAGGCGCTTGCGCTGCATTCTGGGCTATCTGTGACTGGGCCTGCGCCCACTATGTCCTCACCCACTCCCCCTCGCTTGATTATCACTCCCAGTGAACTAAATTCTAGTGGGTAGAGTCTCAGCCTGACGTGTCTTCCAGGTTGGCTAACATTGAGAGGCTGATTGCTAGCTCTGCAGCCCGTAAGGCCCCGGCTAAAAGGCGGCATGTGGCACCGGTTGCGTCTGCCTTTCTTGTGGAGACTGAGAATTTCCTTGATCTGTCTGATTATACCCCACTTGAGGAGGGGGAATTATTCTCAGATTCAGAGTTATCTGATGATCAGCATTTCAGTGGTGCTGACTATGGCTCTGATCATTGGGATGCTGATGACACCAATAGACTGTTAGCTCAGATTTTTGATGTGCTTTCTATCTCCCTTCCTGCTGCGGCTCCCAATCTACAGGGGGAACTTTTCAGTACTGCTAAACCACGTCTGTAATTTCCAGAACAGGCCCATTTCAATAATCTTGTTCTCAAAGAATGGGAGCGTCCCGGCCGGCTTTCCGGAATCCCTAAGGGCTGGAATAAAAGGTACCCTTTTCCCACTGATGTTGTTAAATGTTGGTCAACCCCCCCCAGAAGTGGATGCACCAGTATTGGGATTGTCCAACACATCTGTGGTCCATTCCCCTGATTCCACTACCCTCAAGGATGGTGAGGACCGGCGCATTGACCAGTTGGCCTCCCATGCCTTTGCCTGTGTGGGGTCTGCCTTGCTTCTCTGTGCTTCTGCTATTACTGCTGTTGCTGTTAGGGCTCTCCTCAAGAGTCTGTTGGAAGGCGCCCCTGATGAGACTTCTAGTGCCGAGTTCAGGGCCTTGTCACAGTGTGAAATGTTCATTGCATATGTCCTTTCTGCCTTAGATGACACCATTAGGATGTGTAGTAGAACCTCTGCCTTGGTGGTTGCTATACGCCACTCTGTTTGGCTGAGTCAGTGGGCAACTGATAACGCTGCTAAGGGGCTGCGCCTATATTCTAAGCAGACAGCACGTCCTGCTCCAGACATAGTCCTTACATGTGGGGTATACCTCCGCCTTCAGCGCCGTGCACTGCAGAATCATGAAGAAAACAAGCTCCTCCCGGCCCTACATATACCGAGGGGCCTCCCACAAATCCCCAGGTTTCTCTGCAGTGCTGAACTGCGAAGACATGAAGTATCACGCTCTCGCAGGCGAGCGGGGCTTTACAGCCCGAGGCCCTGCGGGACTATTTCCACCCGTCCTCTCTGTGAAGAATATGCCTCCCAGCCTGGGCTGCGTTGGTCGGGTGAAGGTAGGCAGCACCTCGTGTGCTTAACGGAGCCATGCTCCACTGCAATCCCCCACCATAGGGTAGGCGGTTTAGGCTGATGGTGAGCCTATAGTGGATGCCCCTCCCGCATTATTGCCCCGTACCCCGGGTAGTGCTGGACCCTGTGTAGGGGGCGCCATCCTCCCTCATTCCCCAACTAGTTAGTGGGAAAAGAAAGGGGGGGGGTATGTGTGTGGTGGTCCCTGTGTACCAGTATATCACGCTTATGGCCTTATTTCTGCCCTTCATTAACATTGAAATGTCAGAGCCGCGCTGCTTGCTCTTTATTTGGTTTTCGGCTACCGCCGTATGTCTTATGCACAGTTTGCTGCGTTGTCTAGATGCTGTGGCGCCTTTTCCTTACTAGACGTAACGGTTTTTCTACAAATCCTTAAGCGTGTGATTGTATCCTTGCTTTGCCGTTACGTCAGAGCTTCGCGCCCTTCGGAGTGGGCGGGGACTTGAATTGGCGCGCTCCGCGTCATGGCCCGAGCGTCGAGCCCGCCCTTCGAGGTTCGCTGGGCGCCATTTTGCTGATCTTCGCACGCGCGCGTGGTGGCGGTTTCCCTCCTCCCTTGGTCTGTAAGTGCCCTCGCGGGTGACTCCTTTATATGTTTTCCAGCTGCGCATGGCTCTGACACCCATTCTTCTCCTTATGTCTTTCAGATGCTAAGATTCCGGTGGCATCCCCCGGCCTGATATATATCTTAAACGGGTTCACTTTTATATTCTCCCACATTCCTAGCGGGTCTTGGGGCATCCAGGGTCGCTTATAGCATAAATCCCTGCTGGCATATTGCTTTGATAATCACCATAAGGAGGCATCTCAGAATTATGTGTCCGGGGTCCCGCGGGGACAAGACTGGCTGTGTACTGCGTGGGGACCACCCCACGCTGACGCTGACAGAGCACGGGTCTGCGGACCGTGTGCTGAACAAGCACTGGCCCTGCAATCAGGTTTACCAGTGGCTGTACCTTGCTTCATTACACCTGTCTCCCCTTGTTTAAATCTCACTCCTGATGAGTCGCACTTGAGCGGGGATGACCAGCAGGTGGTGCCGCGCAGGCTACCTACGGCTGAGCAGGTGATGCCTGGTTGGCGGAGCGCTTGGGCGCTGGAAAGAAGCAGTTCCTGACGCTTCCTGGTTCTATGTTTCCCAATGAAACTGAAGAGTCTGCTGCTATGCAGGTCCTTGATCCTTCTGATGAAGGTGGACTGTTCTCAGGTTCCGGTTCCTCAGACGAGATACCTTGGACCCGTGATAATTCTGGCCCTGGTTCCTGGGGCCGGTGTGACACTGATGAATTACTTGTAAAGATCTTTGGAGTACTGTCCATCTCTCCTCCGGGAGAGTCTCCCAAGCCCAAGAGGGAGAGTTTCCACACGGCGACGCCGCGCTTGGAATTTCCGGAGCAGGATCATTCCAGGCTCTTATATCTAAGGAATGGGAATCACCTTGTGAACTTACAGGAGTTCCGGGGGTCTGGGATTGGAAGTACCCTTTTCCCCCTGATGTGGTTGGCTGCTAGTCAGTCCCTCCCGAGGTGGATGCACCTATTATTGGGGTTGCTAACCCTCCCTTCATGTCTACTCATCGTACCCTTTGGGATGCTGAGGACCGGCGCATTGACAGTCTGGCTTCCCACGCCTTTTCGTGTGCAGGGACGGCTCTGCGCCCGGTCTGTGCCGCGGCCGTCACTGCGGTGACCGCCAGGACCCTTCTTAGGAAGATACTTGACCACCAACCGGAGGATCTCCCTTGGGAGGTCTTTAAGATGTTTTTTGTGAGTTTATTCTCTCAGCGATGGATGACACTGTTAAAATGTGCACTAGAACCTCGGTTCTTGTGGTGGCTATTCGCCCCCTGCTTGGCTGCGACAGTAGGGGGCTGACAATGATACTAAAAAGGCTCTTACTGGCCTTCCCTTTAGAGACGACGCTTATTGGGGCCCGGTTGGACCTTTTGGAAAAAAGGAGTAAGGCACCCTCGAGCAGAAGGCCGTCTCGGCCTCCCAGGGGCAGGGACACCCCTCCCCTTCCCTACGTTAGTGCCAAGCGTGAACCAGAAGTGTGCTTCCAATTTTTTGGAGTGGAGACCCGCCCCAGGGGGGGCAGGCAACGCCCTGGGTCCTCCGGGTGTGCGAAGTCCAAATCTGCCGAAACCGCACAAGCGTGAAGGGACGCCCTCGCCTTGTTGGGTGAGTCGACTGCCGCAGCACTGGGCTCCTATCGCAGGGCGCTATGCTTCTTTCAGGTTGTTACAGGAGGTAGTCCCCCCGGATGCAGAATGGACTCTGCTGGGCGGTCCTTTTTCTAAGGTTATCAGGGTTCTTCTAGTCCCTGTTTTCCCTTCGGGAGTTGAGGCAGGCCGAGTTTGGCGTGTAGGGTCTGGGCTCTCTTACAGGTTGGCCCTTGACCTGTGATTGCATCCACATTACCCTTCCCCTCCGGGATGAAGCAGTCTGACCCAGGTTGGCATTCTGGGGCCTAGCATTTATACCTTCACAGGCAGTTTCTACATGGTATCTACCTGTTGGGCCGCAGGCGCTCTTGTCCAGTAGACCTCTTGATGCATGTGAGGATTTATAATCCCTTTTTAGTCCCCTGTGCCTTCAGGACACCTAGGCCACTTCCAGCCAGTGTTGGAGGTACAACTCTGCACATTGGGGTATTGTTTTTGGTTCCTCTCCTGCTCCCAGATGACTCACCAAGGCGAGTATGGGAGTGGTGTCTTGGACGTGCCCGTGTGGCGTCCGCGCTAGGTTCTACTTTATTGTCCTTCTTTGCTTCCTATTTTTGCATCAGGCCGTGTTGGCTATTGACTTGTGGCTCCTTTGGGAGTCCTGTGGATTGGTGCTCAGGCACATCACTTACTTAGTGTTCCCCGGTTTGGTATCCCCCTACGGGGTGGCATTTAGATTGGTTCATGTTAGAACCTTCCTTCTGCTAAATGTGGACTTGTTATGGAAAGGGCCTTGCCCTCTTTGATGTCACACTACCTTTACCTTGCAGCTGGTGGGCCTGTTGATGGCGGCCCAGATGCTGTCCCTTATTCTCAGGAGCCCTTGGGCCCTGCGACACCTTAGGTTACTTATCCTGGACCGGGTTCCAACACCCCTGGAACTAGGTCAGTACGCTCCCCCTTGTTACGGGGGTTCCTTTTGAGGTTGTAAATTCAAGGAAGATGTCTGGGACCATTCCTTCCTTCTCTCTTCTCCCTGTAGATGGTCATCATGGGTACCAAGTCTTGCAGGTGGACTGGGGGGTCTTATTTCTTCTGAAATCCCCCGTGGTTCCTAAAGGGGTCCCCTTAGGGGATCCATCTTCATACGGTTTTTTGGTTGACATTGAGCCTTTGGTGGGCTCTAATTTGCTGGACTACTCCTCTTCAGGACTTATCCTTTTTGGGGACTCTCGGTCAGTCTGAGGACAGTGGCTTGTCCCTTTTTTCTGTGAAGGTCTCGGAACAGGTTGACCCTTCAAGAAGGTTCCGGCTCGGTTCTAAGTGGGGGTTTACATGCCTTGCACTTCATTGGTATTAGCTTGGCTGGCTGCCCTAACGTGACAGGAGGTTCTATTCTAGTATCTCACTGAGTCCCTACTGGTGTGGCCCTGTGGGGCCCCTTTGCTATTACAGGGACTCTGTCCTGGGTTATTGTCCCAGGACTCTCTGGCCTTGGTCATGAGGGCCTAGTATTGCTTCTGTCAGGACATTATATTCTATATGTCTTAACTTCTTTCAACCTGCCAGGCGGGGTTCTGCATAAGATTGCAGTAGAAAGGGAGAACCGTTATGCTGGGGGCCCTGGGTTGCCCAGCGGGGCGGGGTTCGCAGATTTTCTGCTGAAGACAGTTGTACTGTATGCCCTCTCAAGAGGGCTGTTCTGCCTATTCAGGCTCCCTACTACGTCGCCCTTACCTACAGGCCTTTTAGGTGATTGGTCGGTTGGCTTTTCACCCTATTGGAGATGGGTATCTCTGGGTGTCTTTTCTCTATTGGAGGGCTAGCTCCCTCCTCTTCTTCTCCCTTTCTGCCGGCTATGTTGGAGTATGCTTTTCTAGTCTGCTTTGCTTGGACTAGCTCTCTTTCCTGCGGGATGTTCCCTATCCCTGGGTCCTAGAATTATTATAGCACGGTTGACGTTGGCTCCCCAACTCAGTGCTCTGAAGGTTTCAGGGCTCGCCTTGTTTCACCTACTGCAGAAGTCTAGTTCAATCTTCTGTGTTGCGCATTCCTCAGGGGTTGCTCAGGTGCATTCCCCAGGGAATTCTATGCTCCCTTTTTGGGGGGTTACTTATCCGGATGCCCTGCTAAGGGTTCCCTTGGGTCTTATTCAGGTTCTTGTCTGAACTGTTCCTTCCCTCATATCGCTCTTCTGGGGCGGTTGCTTCAGTCAGAAATGTGCCATAAAGGATGGCTCTGTTAGCGGTCCTAGTCATTATATATATATATATATATATATATATATATATATATATATATATATATATATATATATATATATGTTATATATCTGTACACCATGAGGTGAGGGTGTTCCGCCTTACGCCGAATTGGGTCCAGGCGGTGTTCTTATTCTCCTTTAGTCCAGACCCTACGGTCTCTGGGCTATTGTCTGGCTTACTCTGAGCGAAAGGGATCTGTATCCCTCATCAGGTGTTGGAGATTCCTGGTCTTTCTCTTATCCCTGGTAGGGATTATGCCCCTTGGGGCTTATAGGTTTCTCCATCCTTATGTACCGGATCTGATTGCTAACACGGGTGTAGGTGCCCTTTGGCTTGGTCCTGCTCGGTCGCTTTTGTTCCTCTGAGCCTAAAGTAAACGTCTCGGCTCTTGCTGAGCCTTGTTAGCGTTGTTTTTCAGTATTCCTGCTGGTCTCGCCTGAGACCTGGGTTCATATTCCCAGATGGGGAGAGATCTAAGGTTGCCATGGCTGCCCTTTTTCTCCAGTAGCATGGTTAGGCTGTTACTCTGGCCTACTTGTTAGGGGAAGATTCTTCTTCTCTCTTGCTTTTTGCTCTCTTACTACTTGTGCTTGGCTTGGGCCTTTCAGCACTAGGTTCTGTTGAGCAAGCTGGCTAGTCCGCTGCTTGTGTTCAGTTCTGCCTTTACAAGAATTCAAAGGCTGTGGTTAGAGCATTGCTCTGGTTGCTCTTGGTAGCATGGTTAAGGTGACAGCACTTTTATGGTTGTCTGTGCCTTTTTTCACGGGGATCCCACCCTACTTATGGACACTGCTATTGGATGTCCCACATGTAAGGACTATGTCTGGAGCAGGACGTGCTGTCTGCTTAGAATAATATAACTCTGTGAAGTACTCACCTGTAGAGTTGGTATTATATGCAGACAGCACGTCCTGCTCCACCCCACCCTGATTCACCTTGTTCTGGATCCCCTGTGTGGTGATTATTATCTTGGATATATTGCCAGTCTCTGGGTGGTTGTTTTCCTCCTGGCTTCTTCTCTCACTGCTTGTCAATGCTGGGGATTTGTGGGAGGTCCCTCGGTATATGTAGGGCTGGGAGGAGCTTGTTTTCTTCATGATTCTGCAGTGCACGGCGCTGAAAGGGGAGGTATACCCCACATGTAAGGACTATGTCTGGAGCAGGACGTGCTGTCTGCATATAATACCAATTCTACAGGTGAGTACTTCACAGAGTTGTATTTTGGTGATCGCTTGGACCTGTTTGCCAAGGGTGGTAAGTTGCCTCAACGTAAGAAGCAGCTGCGGCCCATTCGGGTGCCTTTGCCCCCTCCTACCGTGGATCCAGGTCTGGAAGAGGGGTTTCCTTTGCAGGTCCTAGGGGAGACTTCTAGGGCAGGGGCAGAGGTCGTGCCCGCTCCGGATCTTCCTGGGGGTCCAAGCCCAAATTTGTCACCAAGCCTCCTCAGCCATGAGGGGGCGCCCTCACCCATCCGGGTGGGGGGACGGCTGCGGCTCATGTCTGTGGACAGCAGGTCTCAGACAGGTGGATTCTGGAGGTTGTGTCCTCCGGCTACAAGCTAGAGTTCGCTGCCTGGCCGCCTCCAAGATTCCTCAGGTCTCGAATTCCTCTAGAACCCCTGGCTGCTCAGGGTCTGTTTCTGGCTGTGCAAAACCTATTGGACATGGGGGTCATCTGTCAGGTCCCTCCTGGGGAGAGAGGTCTGGGTTTTTATTCCAATCTCTTCACAGTACCCAAAAGGGATGGTTCCATCAGACCCATCCTGGACTTAAAGCTTCTCAACAAGTTTATCAGGACCAGACACTTTCGCATGGAGACCCTGCGCTCCGTGATCAGCTCTTTGCGCCCGGGGGACTTCATGACCTCCATAGACATCAAGGATGCTTACCTTCATGTACCAGTCTTCCCAGGGCATCAGAGATTTCTCAGGTTCGCACTGGAGGACCAGCATTACCAATTTGTAGCACTGCCCTTCGGTCTCACCTCCTCCTCCAGAGTCTTCACCAAGGTGCTGGCAGATGTTATGGCTCTCCTCAGAGCTCGGGGCATTCGCATTCTTCCTTATCTGGACGACCTCCTCATCACTTTTCATTCTTTCCAGCAGGCAGAATTAGATACCCAGCAGGTGGTGACTGCTCTGGAAACATTCGGATGGGTGATAAATCACCCCAAATCCTCCCTGTCTCTGTCTCTGGTGACTTCCTTCCTGGGCATGAATCTGGATACTGTTCAGGCCAGGATTTTTCTTCCTCAGCAGAAGGTGGATTCTCTTCAAGCTCTGGTTCATTTCATCTGTCCTGCCCTCGCCCTTCTATCCGGCAAGGGATGCAGCTTGTGGGACAAATGGTGTCCTGCTTCGAGGCAGTTCCTTATGCTCAGTTCCACATGAGACTTCTTCAGCTCCATCTCCTATCAGTTTGGGACAAGAGTCCCCTGTCTCTGGATCAGACCTTTGTTCTGTCTCCTCTGGCCTGGCGGTCCCTCTTGTGGTGGCTGGACTCGAGGAACCTGTTGGGGGGGCAGAGGTTCTGCCCCCCTGTTGGGAGACGGTCACCACGGATGCCAGTCTGTCGGGTTGGGGGGGCTTCTGGAGAACTCTACAATTCCAGGGGCTGTGGGGCCCTCAGGAGGCCCATGCCCCCATCAACGTCCTGGAACTGAGGGCGGTTCGGTTGGTACTGGCCCAGTTGACTCCTCACCTTCAGGGCCGGCCGGTCCAAGTTCGCTCAGACAACCATACTGCGGTTGCCTACATCAATCATCAGGGAGGGACTCGGAGCAAGAGTGCCCTCAAGGAGGTGTCCATGATTCTGTCCTGGGCGGAGGACAATGTTCCTTGCATCTCAGCAGTGTACATTCTGGGGGTGGAGAATCTGGAGGCGGACTCTCTGAGCAGGGGGACCTCTCCCCTTGGGGGAATGGTCTCTCAGCAGCGAGGTCTTCCTGTCCTTATGTCACCGTTGGGGGGTACAGGAAGTGGATCTGTTTGTGTCCCGCCACGATCACAAGCTTCCAGTCTTTGTCTCTCTGTCCAGGGATCCCCTGGCCCTTGCGGTGGATGCTATGACTCTATCCTGGCAGGGGTTCCATCTCCTGTATCTTTTTCCTCCATTCCCCCTGCTGGGCAGGGTTCTGCGCAAGCTGGCTCAGGAAAGGGTACCAGCAATCCTGGTGGCCAAGACAGGTGTGGTTTGCGGATATCGTTCAGCTGGCGGTAGATCAGTACGCTCTGCCCCTGGTCCCGAACCTTCTCACTCAAGGGCGGCTATGCCATCCCAATTTACAAACGCTGGCTTTGACGGCCTGGCTGCTGAAACCTCCATCTTAAGGGATGAGGGGCTTTCTGAGTCTGTGGTTAACACTCTAATCAGGGCTAGGAAGAAATCCTCTTCTACCATCTACTATAGGATCTGGCGGGCCTACATTGACTGGTGTGAGTCTAGGGTCCTTCCATGTCGGGTGTTTTCCATTCCCAGGATTCTGGAGTTCCTTCAGCATGGTTTGGATCTGGGACTTCAGCTCAGCATGCTCAAGGGTCACGTTTCTGCCTTGGCTGTTTTCTTCCAGAGATCTTTCGCTCAACATCCTCTGGTCAAGACTTTCTTCCAGGGGGTTGCTCATGTGCGTCCCCCTCGCAAACCTATGTTGCCAGTTTGGGACTTGAATTTGGTTTTGTCTGCCCTTCAGGGCCCTCCTTTTGAGCCTGTGCATGGGGCTGCTCTGTCTATTCTTACTCTTAAAGTTGCCTTTTTGGTGGCTATCACCTCTGTCAGGCGTGTTTCGGAGTGGGCGGCCCTTTCTATTCAGGCCCCCTACTTTGAGAGACACCAGGACAAGGTGGTTTTCAGATTTAAACCTGATTTCTTGCCTAAGGTTGTCTCTGCCTTCCATCTCAATCAGGACATTGTGCTTCCTTCCTTGTGCCCTAATCCTGGTAATTCCAAGGAGAGGGCCTTACATTCCCTGGATGTGGTCAGGAATTTGAAGTTCTACTTGGTGGCTACTGCACCTTTCAGAAAAACTGATGTGGTTCCTTCGGGTCCCAAGAGGGGCCTTGCACCTGCTAAGTCTACTATTAGCAAATGGATTCGTCAGGCTATTTTTAGGGCCTATTCTGCTAGGGGAAAGGATCCTCCTTTCCGTGTTATTGCTCATTCTACACGTGCTGTTGGGGCCTCCTGGGCCTTCCAGCACCAGGCTTCTGTTGAACAAGTTTGTAAGGCTGCTACTTGGTCTTCTGTTCATACCTTTTCCAAGTTTTACAAGGTTGATGTTCGGGCCTCAGCGGATGCTGTTTTTGGCCGCAAGGTTCTGCAGGTGGCAGTGGTGTGAACTGCGCGTTGTTGCTTTGGGGATCCCACCCTGTTTACGGACACTGCTATTGGATGTGGATAGAATAATACAATTCTGTGATTACTCACTTTGTAGAATTGGTATTATAAGTATGCAGCATGTCCTGCTCCACCCCACCCTGTTTGCATTATCTTGGATCCTCTGTATGGTGATTGTTATACTTGTTAACGTTGTTAATTTTCATTGGCTTCTCCTGGTTCTCCTTACTGCTTTTCTATACTGGGGAATTGGTGGGAGGTCCCAGGTATATATGGACCGGGAGGGGACTCTTTTTGCCATCTCTGCAGTCAGGCACCCTCTGGTGGAGATAATCCCATCTGTTATGAATCATTATCTGGAACAGGACGTGCTGCATACTTATAATACCAATTCTACAAGGTGAGTAATCACAGAATTGTATTTTTGGCTGAAAGGTGCTTCAGGTGGTAGTGAAATGAACTACCTGCTGTTCCGCACTGGGGATCCCGCCCATATGGACACTGCTTTTAGATGTCCCATTCGTGATAACTTCTGGACGGGCTGGAATGGATTGGAAAGAAAAAGGCAATTCTGTGATACTCACCTGTAGAATTGCTTTTATTTCCGATCCATTCCGGCCCGTCCACCCTGCCCTTGAGGTTTATATTCTTGGTGTGCCACACACCCCGCTTCACTTCTAAATATTCATCACTTAATGGGTTAATCCACCGCCAGGTGACGTAGTGCAGAGAGGAAGTCTTGTAACGAGCCCCCTTCCGGCCTATATATACCTGGTACCTCCCTTCAATCACCAGTATTTTTCTCTCTGCTTGCTGACAAGTCAGAAGATGGAAGTCTCCTGCTTACAGGTAGGCCGGGGTATTCTTACCCCGCCACCCCCCTTTTGGTCTATTTCTGCCCGGTTTGAGTTTGTATACCTTTATGGTGGAATGGAAGCCTCCCAGCCTAGGCTGCTCACCGGGCAAATGGTAGATGGCACTTTAAGTGCCTAGGAGCTTATCTCCTACCGCTCGACCTCATGCGCGGGGCAATGAGGCTATCCGGCATGGTGATCCGGAAATGGGATGCCCCTGTCCCGAGGGTCCCCGTAGCCCCTTTCTCTCCCGTTACGGTCCCTTCTCCCTTCACTATGGGGGGGGGGGGGGTGTGAGGGTGTGCTTTAAGTATGTGTGTTTCACTTATATCACTGTATTTCAACGTGTGTGTGTTCATGTTATGCATTCAGTGTTATTCAGCATGTGTATACATTCGGTTTAGGTCTGCTTGAATGGCAGACTGCACTGGGTAGGTGGCTGGCCGCTTTTTAGCAGACTTTTGCTTTAGTGGCCCCCTGCCCCCTTCCTCCCTCCCCCCTTCCCCGCTGGCTTTTGCATGTGCTCTTTTAGGCTGCGCTATGCAGTCTTTGTTATTATCCTCCCCCCTCCGCGGCCTGGGCGCACGTGTAGTGGCCCATCTGGAGTAATCTTCAGCTGAATGGCTGTACTGATTGGCGTAGGGGGGGCGGGTCCTGATGACGCGGCATCGGGGGCGCGGCGCTGACGTCATGCGGCGTTTTTTGGCGGGCCCAGCGTTTACTTCCCTTCAAAGGGAGGAGGTTACGTGGGCGCGCGGCCGCACTTAGTTGTCTGTGCTGTGGCTGCTGGCTGCAATCCTGCTCCCCGGCTGCTGCCTTCGCTGGGCCAGGTAAGCGGCCCCACCCGTTGGGGCCGTTAAATGTGGAGTGCATATCTTTGTGTAGTTGGATATGGTGGGGAGTCACATTTTATTAAGGGGGCATGATTTTGTCATATTTAAAGGCACTTTGGTGCCATGCCTGTATGATTCTTATACACATGTGAGGATCTGATTGGGGTTTCTTTTTCCTTACAGATCCCGGGATCCCTACTTATGGTGGCCCTCCGGCTCTATGTTGCCTGGCTATTTATTGGGATATCTATTAATGCATTTATATATATATATATATATAGACTATATACTGATATATATATATAGTTTATTAAAGGGGACCCTAACTTAAAAAAAAAATCCTCCCTTCCGGGACATTACTAATAAAGGGGCATCCCGGGTTGGCTTATGCCTTAAAAGTCCCAAGTATTGCGAATACCATAAATCACCATATGGAGGCTTCTGTAAATTCCGGAAACGGTTCTGCTGAGCCGTTCGGGGGGTGCGTAGGTTGTGGGGTTCCACTCCCAGCTGATGATGTCTTTATTTGCATCCCTTGTGCAAAACAGACTATTGCGCGCCAGTCCGTTGCTTCGGCTGCGGGCCCATCGCATCCTTCATCATCTCCTACCTCTCCCTCCCTGTTCCGGACCCCGCATGACACTGTCAAAAGTGGGGATTCGCATTCCGAGGCGGCGGCACAGCCCAGCCCCCGGAAAGTAGTGCCCGTTAAAGCAGCGTTAAAGGGCGCTGCAAAACGGAGGCACCTGACTCCGGTACCTTCGGCTCCACAGGACGAGCTATGTGAACCTGTGGAATGGTCCGATGGATCAAGGTCAGCTTGTGGCTGATGAGATTGGCGATTGGTCAGAGGGGGTTGTTTTTGACACCCCCTCTATTCTGGCTCAAATGTTTAAAATTTTGAGTTTAGATCCACCTGAGGCGGCCGCCCTGCCAAAGGGTCAGTTGTTTAAGGAGCCTCAGCCGCGTTTGGTTTTTCCCAGACAACACCACTTTGAGAGGGTGGTTCTTAAGGAATGGGAACATCCCACGCGGTTATCTGGAATTCCTTCCAGTTGGGAAAAGCGTTATCCTTTTCCGCCAGAATTGGTGAAGCTTTGGTCTGTCCCTCCTGACGTCGATACCCCTGTACTAGGGGCTCTCCAGCACGGCTATGGTACAGTCAGCTGAGACCACTGTCCCTAAGGATGGGGAAGATCGTCGGATTGACCAATACGCTCGCCATGGTTTTATTTATTCCGGGTCAGCGTTGTGCCCGGTTTGTGCTTCAGCCCTTCTTCTATTGGCAATTAAGTCCTTAATTCAGGGGCTATATGAGGATCTTAATCCCGCTTGCAAACAGTTCACTGCGCTTAAGCAGTGTGAATCTTTTGTGTCTTATGTCCTGGCCGCTCAGGACGATGCGCTGGCTATGAGTAGCAAGGCAGCGGCTATGCTGGTGGCTATTCGCAGGTCAGTATGGCTGCGTCAGTGGTCAGCGGACGCAGCTTCTAAAAGGGTGCTTACAGCTCTCCCCTTTTTGGGGTTGCGTCTGTTCGGGGAGAAAATTGATTCAGTCGCAAAGGGTGGTAAGATGCCACAACGCAAGAGGCCTCGTGTCCCCTTTGGGGGGGCAGGTTCCGGTAGGCCCTCCTTTCGAGGATTCAGAGCGGGCAGGGGTGCTTCCTTTCCCGCTACCAGAGGTGCCCACTCAGTCCTGGGGCACCAAGCCCAAACCTGCTGATAAGCTCACTCAGCAATGAGGGGCTGCCCTCACCCGTGCGGGTGGGGGGACTATTGCGACACTTCTCCCAGGTTTGGAACCAAGTGGTTCCAGGCAGATGGATCCAGGAGGTAGTGTCGGCCAGTTACGACCTGGAATTCGAGTCTCACCCTCCTTCACGGTTCTTTCGGTCTCGGGTGCCCATCGTTCCTTTGGCGACGCAGGGGCTCCTGGCGTCGGTAAGGGATCTGTTAGAGATAACGGTCAACCGTCCGGGGCCGTGCTTAGAGATGGGCCTCGTTTTCTACTCCAATCTTTTCGTAGTCCCCGAGAGAGATGGGTCGGTTCATCCCGGCCTGAACTCTCATCAACACAGAGTGTTTCTTCCTTTTGCCCAAGTTCACACGAGAACGCTTCAGCTTTTTCTGTTAGCGTGTTGGGACTAGCAACCTCAGTCGCTGGATCAGTCCTTCCAGTTGTCCTCCCGTGTACGGCAGTCCCTCCTGTGGTGGTTGGTCTCGACCAATCTTGTGTAGGGCAGGCCTTTCCTGACCCCCAGTCTGACGGACGCCAGTCTGTCGGGATGGGGCAGATTCTGGAAGGAGCTGCAGTTTCAGGGGCAGTGGGGACCTTAAAGGCCCCACTTACCCATCAATATTCTGAAACTGAGAACCATCCGTCAGGTGCTTGCTCTCCTGACTCGGCACGTTCTGGGCCTTCTGGTCCAGATGTGTTCAGACAATCGAACAGCGGTTGCTTACGTCGGTCTTCAGGGAAGGACTCGCAGTCTGAGTACTCTCAGAGAAGTGTCCCTGATCCGGACCTGGGCAGTGTTCCATGTTCCCTGTCTCTCGGCGGTTTACATTCCAGAGGTGAGAGGGTAGCGGACCGGTTGAGCAAGGGCTCTCCCCGTCTGGAAGAATAGGCTCTCCATCCTTGGGTGGTTCGCTCACTGTGTCTCCAATGGGGGACCCCGAAGGTGGACCTGTTGGCCCCTCATCACTATCACAGGCTCCCGAACTTCGTGTCGCTCTCCCAGGATCCTCTGGCTCTGGCAGTGGACGCCATGTCCCTGAACTGGGGAGCTCTGGGATTTCTATACCTGTTTCCTCCGATGCCCATGCTGGGCAGGGTTCTTCAGAAGTTGGCTCTGGAAAAGGTGTACGCCGTTCTCGTGGCCCCAAGGTGGCCAAGACGAGTGAGGTTCGCAGACATCGTTCGGCTGGCAGTGGACCAGTTCGTTCTGCCTCTTCGGCCCGATCTGCTCACTCAGGGTCAATTGTGTTACCCCAATTCACCAGCGCTGGGTTTGATGGCCTGGCTGCTGAAACCTCCATCCTGAAGGAGGAGGGTCTTTCTGATTCTGTCATTATGACTCTGATCAGTGCCCGGAAGAGGTCTTCTTCCATCACCTACTATAGGACTTGGAAAGCCTATATCGCTTGGTGTGAGTTAAGATCTTTTCCTTGTAGGGTCTTTTCGGTCTCCAGGATTCTGGAGTTTTTACAATCAGGGCTGGACTCTGGTCTCCAGCTAAGTACGTTGAAAGGGCAGGTCTCTGCCTTATCTATCTTTTTTCAGAAGCGTGTTGCGCTTAAACCTTTGGTTAAAACTTTTTTCCAGGGGGTTACGCATGTGCGGCCTCCCAGGAAACCATTACTCCCGGTTTGGGATTTGAATTTGGTTCTTTCTGCTCTTCAGGCTCCTCCTTTTGAGCCTTTGCAAGATATTGCTTTGTCTACCCTGACTCAGAAGATTGTCTTCTTGGTAGCTATCACTTCTGTCCGGCGTGTCTCAGAGTTGGCGGCCTTAACTATCCAGGCGCCTTACTTTGAGAGGCATCAGGATAAAGTGGTCTTTCGGTTCAAGCCAGACTTTCTTCCTAAGGTTGTTTCTGCTTTTCATTTGAACCAAGATATTGTTCTTCCCTCCTTGTGTCCTAATCCTAAGAATGACAAAGAGAGGGTTTTGCATTGTTTGGATGTAGTACGCTGTGTTAAGTACTACTTGATTATCACGTCTCCTTTAGGTAGGACGGATTCCTTTTTTGTTGTGCCCCATGGGCCTAAGAAGGGTTTGGCACCAGCCAAATCTGCCATTAGCAAGTGGATACGTCAGGCCGTTACTGCGGCCTATTCTGCTAAGGGAAGAGTTCCCCCTTTTCGTATCACTGCTCATTCCACTCGCGCTGTTGGGGCGTCTTGGGCATTTCAGCACCAAGCTTCTGTTGAACAGGTTTGTAAGGCCGCCACTTGGTCTTCTGTTCACACTTTTTCTAAGTTTTTCAGAGTTGATGTGCGGGCCTCAGTGGATGCTGTTTTTGGCCGCAAAGTTCTGCAGACTGCAGTCATTTAAGTTATGCTTCACCTGGCCTTGAGATGCCCTTCCCTTGTGGACACTGCTTTTGGATGTCCCATTAAGTGATGAATATTTAGAAGTGAAGCGGGGTGTGTGGCACACCAAGAATAATACCATTTTGTGAGTACTCACCTGAAAAATGGATATTGTTGGTGTGCCACACACCCCGCTTCACCCCCACCCTTTTCGGTATTACCGAAGTCTTTATATGGTGAAGCCTTTTTTATTTATATCAAAATTGATTTTGAGGTTACCGGTGGAATACTGGTACCTTGTCTTTCTGCTTTTTAATATACTGGTGATTGAAGGGAGGTACCAGGTATATATAGGCCGGAAGGGGGCTCGTTACAAGAATTCCTCTCTGCACTACGTCACCTGGCGGTGGATTAACCCATTAAGTGATGAATATTTAGAAGTGAAGCGGGGTGTGTGGCACACCAACAATATCCATTTTTCAGGTGAGTACTCACAAAATGGTATTTTTGTCCTGCATGCCTGGTAATGGTGATTGAACCATTATTGCTCATAGGACACTAGTTATACAACTTCTAGATTTTACGTTTTTGCTTCGAGAGAGTTCAAGCGGAGGCTATGTGAAGTATCATGGTCTCCTATTTTTTGGACCTCCCGGCCTGCCTCTTCTATTGAGTACTGCTTTTGGATTACTGGGGTCTGGGTTGAGAGGCAGCGGCCTTTATAGGGGGCCGGGAGGGGCTACATCTCTGATCTTGCAGTCAACGCCCCCTAGGGGGCGGGGCTATCCATTCGTGATAACTTCTGGACGGGCTGGAATGGATCGGAAATAAAAGCAATTCTACAGGTGAGTATCAAAGAATTGCCTTTTTGTGTTGCTTGGCTGCAAGACTGCCCCATCCCCCATGTGGAATGTGGGCCCCATGAGATGAATCCTCTCCCAAAGGAGCTTTTTGCGGCCCGATGGCATTTCTCCCCTGGGTTTCTGCGGGGTCTGCTGGATTTTATATAGTATGGAGGTTTGAATTTTTTTTTTTTTTTTTTGGAAAAGCATGTATTTTCTTTATACTTCACAAATACTTCATATATATCACATAAAAAATCTCAGTTTGTGACTGTAACGTTTTAAATTTGTGTAAAGGTTCAAGAGATATGAATACTTTATCTAGACACTGTATATTGACTTTTTAGGAGTACTGTAAAAAGAAATGCTTTGTTTTATAAGGACAAATGCCGTAAGAGAATTTGTCATATTATTGCAGTAACAGCCAAGCTCTCGATGAAAACTGTGTAAGCAATATCAACCACAAATCTTCTACAATTGACAATGGGGCAAAAGCTAAGGTAGAGCAACCCTCCTGCTCCGACAATTACAAGTCAACGTCATCAGTGCCGTCTGAAAAATGTGCCAAGATTAAAGAGGGGAGTTCATCTGACATGGTATGTTAATATGTTGTTTTTTTTGTTTTTAAACAGGAATGCTAATGCTATCGAACTTCAATTGCATGTATCCCATTGCTCTCTGGTCCTTAACCCCCATGCCACACAACACTTGGTCTGACTTTCTGGGCACTTGCAGAAGTCGCTAGTACTTTCTTTCCTCAGTTTTCTAGCCTGGGTTTCCGTTTCTCTTGCCTGGGCCATCTTGATTTGGGATTCTTTGCTGTGTGCAGCATACTGTGCTTCATTTAGATTTGTTTCGTTGCTCTGAGCGGCAAGAAAAGCTAAATTGTGTGTGTGCCATCAGTTGCGTGTGTGCCACCTCTAGCTGTAAAGCATGCCCAAGCCACTCGGAAATGCCTGTTGTGAGTACGAGCCTAGCTAAAGGTATAGCGGGGACGCAATGTCTCCAGCAAGGCAAGTGGTCGGACTATCTCTGTACTTACACAGTTAAGGATGATCTATAAAGAGGGAAACCACTGGCCCTACAGTCTTCTAGTTTGTTTTAATGTTCTCTACATTTTTGTCATTTTTTTGTATTATGCCTTTTTGTTTTCAAAGTCTATTTTAATTTTAAATGCTGGGGAATAGTTTTTTAAGGGTTTTGGGTTTTCATTAAATGATGCTGAAGGTCCACTTTAACTGTTAGAAGAGATTTCAGTTTCTGAAGTGGTTTCAGAAGCCACTTGATGCCCCACCATCTACACCACTGGTTCTCAATCTATTTTGCGCCAAGTACCCCTAGCAACAAATAATCACAATAAAGTACTCTCAAGTATTAGATCAATTACTAATGTTACTAAAATAAGTAGGTCATGTAAAATATGTAATGTAAAATGTCATGTAAAATAATAAAATAATATACCAGACCTATCAAACTCCCCATGTTGGTGCACCCTTGAATCTTGCCGAGTACCCACCGGGATACACGTACTGCGAGTTGAAAAACCGTGATCTACACCATGGTAACCTGCCCTCAGTTAGGAGACATACTCTTTATAGGTGGGTAGGGAGTGTGTCTGAGCTGGATGGGCGGAAAGTTTTGCTGGAACTGTTGCTGTCGGAACAGGGAGGCCTCTTCTACTGACTGTTCATTGATGGGGCAACTGCTCCTGGGGATTATGAGATTATAGGCATTTTTGCACACTAGAGATACACTACAGATACTAATGGTATGGAAGGCAGGGCAGTTTGAAAGTCCACACCACTGAAGCACCCCCCCGCCCTTTGGGCAACTGAAAAACCTCTCCCTAGAGCAGTAATACTCACCAATCCATTCTCACCGGATGCCATTGGGGGGGGGGGGGAGCGGGAAGCCCATGTCTGGTAAACACTTTTTTTGTGGGGAGAAGTCTCTGAGGCTATGCTGAGTTACCCCCACACTTTAGGAGGCAATTTATTTTGTATGTGCTTCTTTGGGGCAAGTTGCAATATAACAGGGTTGTCATCTTTCAGGCAGTTAGAATGGTACTTGTGGCATTGCCAAAATGTTGAATCCTCTGTTGTGCAGAGTTGTCTGAATGGTCATGTTTTCCAGGTGTACAGCACGGTTTGCTTCATTTCAATTCTTTACAGGTGGCGCAATCGACTGCAGGATGACTTGTGGCCCCTCCCGGCCCATAAAAGGGCCAGAATTACCCAGAAGGCCCCAGTCTTCTCCTGCAGTCTGACTGCCAAGACAGTCTCTTTCTCTCTCTCCATGGACTTCGCAGATAAGCGGGGCATTACTTGCCCTTCGGCTGCTGCAAGCCCTATTCCCACCTGCTTCCGGGACCCTTCTTGCCTCCCAGCCATGGCTGCAGATCAGGTGCAGGTAGGGGAACTCCGAGGGTCAGGCGTTCGGCAGAACTACGCTCTGGGCCATAGGCTATGGTGAGCCTATAGGCGGGGGGAGGGGGGGAACCACCCTTTTTTTTCCCTTTTCATTATGTGTCCCACATGCTTTATTCTTGTGCATTTTATGCTGTGTGTTTTTCTCACGTTATTTACCTTACAATATACTTACCTTCCCCGCTCCTGCTCCTCTTGCCTCCTCTACGTTATGGCGTCGGGGGACGCCCCTTGAGGTGCTGCTTGGGCAGGCCGGCGCCACTCTCCTAAGAGTTTCCTGAGGTAAAGTTCCCGTTTTTACCTCACGCGTCGCTCCTTGGTCTGCTGACAGACTGCATAGGTTCTTCCCAGGCTCTTCAACTGGCTCCCTTTTGGTCCGTGAGTCCGGTCTTTTCTTGTTGGTACCTTTTATTATTGTGTTTTATATTGGCTGTGCATGCGCCGTGGGACGCTTATTTGCTCCCTTTTGTGTCTTTCAGAGTCCCATATTGAGATTCTTGTGGTTCCTCCCGGTCCATACACCTCCCCCCCTCCACCCTTTCCTGCCCTGTGGGTTAGGGTGCTGAGAGTCAAATTGTTTTTTTTTCTGTACGGTTCTGGGCTGTCTTGGTGCCTGGGCCGTCTTTCTTATCATAATCCCCATAATGGAGTAGCGGGCTTGGGAACCCCCCGGGACTTGCTAAGCTTTGTCTTGTGTGTGGTACATGCCCGCTGAGTGGTCGCAACGTGGTTTGTGTGCCCTGCGCCCAGAGTGCTATTGCGGATCAGGATGGGGCGAGTGTTGCCGGCCCCAGTCCCATTTGTCCCCCGGCCTCGCCGACTCCCCCACGCCTGCTTCTGGCCCCTAGTGAGGGGGAGGCCAGCAGGGACTCGCGTAGTAATTTTGAGCTCAGACTGTCTAGCATTGAGTGTCAGTTGCCGTGTTCGGCCGCTGGCAAGGCCAAGATTAAGAAGCGGCATTTGGAGCCGGTTAGCGCCATTTTTGCAGATGAGGATTATGAGGCCTTCGGTGGCCGAGATTCTGCTGAGGAGGGTGAGTTGCTCCAGGGGTCCGACTCCTCCGGGGGTAGTTGGGGGGACCTTGACAGTCGCCACGGGTCTTCATCTGACGAGGATGAGTGGCCCCAGGATGATACTGAGCAGCTGTTGTTGGCGGTACTTGATACTCTGCACATTGTTCCTCCTAAGGCGGCCAAGAAGAAACAGGGGGACCTTTTTCGGCTGTAGAGACAGCGCCTTGTTTTTCCTGAAGAAGGCCACTTCTCTAAGATGGTTTTTAAGGAATGGGAGAAGCCTAATAGGTTGCCGTCGGTGCCTAGGGGTCTGGACAGATGGTATCCCTTTTCGGAGGATTTGGTTCGCCTATGGTCCCATCCTCCGGAAGCGGATGCTCCTGTTCTGGGGCTCTCCAACACCTCCGTTATGAGACTTCCTGAGACTTCCTCCTTGCGTGATGGGGAGGTCAGGGAATGGACAGCCTGACTGGCCAGGGCGGTCCAGTCCCTGGAGTATCTCCTATCAGGGGTGAGATCGTGTGTTGCACCAATCAGCACATTCCCCTTCCCATTGGTCAGTCACCATTTAAATATTTTCCCGCCCGAACCACCAGTGCCTGTTATAGCCATTTACTAGCTTGGGTGTGCTTCTAAATCTCGTCTTAGTGTGTTTGATCCGGCTTCGTCCTTGACTACTCCTGCTCGCTGCCTGAACCGACCTTCTGCCTGTCTGATTTCGTTTCTGCTTAACCCCTTGGATACCGCGCTTC
Organism: Gastrophryne carolinensis; assembly: GCA_027917425.1. Classification (NCBI taxonomy): domain Eukaryota; kingdom Metazoa; phylum Chordata; class Amphibia; order Anura; family Microhylidae; genus Gastrophryne; species Gastrophryne carolinensis. The sequence continues at coordinate 415,500,733 of CM051237.1, read as the reverse complement.
TGTGATCACCCGGCCTTGACCCTTGCCAGTCCCGACTACTCTTTGCCTTGCCCCTTGGTTTTGACGTTTACAGACTTTGGTGCATGAACTCCTGATTTGGGATACCCCACAGTTCATCCGTCTTTATCGTAAGCCAGCAATCTTTGCGCCAGTAAGACCTGGGGGCAACCGAGTCTGGAGAGGCATAACCCGTGTCTCCAGCAAGCGGGGGCTTGTCTATAGGCACAAGAGGCGGTGGAGATTGGGTATTGTTGGCTCACGAGAGAAGGGTGTCCAGCGGTCCCTGACAGTATAACAGGCCAGAACTATGGACCAAATTTTGGAGCAGGTGCAGGCCTTGACTGCGGCTGTTGAGCACCTGGCTCATCGAGTGGCGGCCCAGGAGAACCGTCCAACTCCTATCAACCCAGTTCCTCTGGGGGCACCGGCCGTCCATCCTGTGGAACCCAAGATCCCACTCCCCGATAAGTTCACTGGGGACAGAAGCAAGTTTTCCAACTTTCGGGATGCCTGCAAACTTTATTTTCAACTTCGCCCACACTCCTCTGGCTCCCAAGAACAACGTGTGGGCCTGGTCATCTCCCTCCTGCAAGGGGACCCACAGTCCTGGGCATTCGGCCTGTCACCTCAGGACCCAGCACGGCAATCGGTCGATGTGTTTTTTTCAGCTATGGAAATTCTTTATGATGACCCAGATAGGGGTGCCACTGCTGATGCCAAACTGCGTTCCTTGCGACAGGGTCGCCGGCAGGCCGAGGAGTATTGTTCCGAATTCCGTCGGTGGGCTGTGGACTCTCGGTGGAATGACCCTGCCCTGTGTGGTCAATTCCGGTTGGGCCTATCTGACGCCATTAAGGACATTTTTGTAAATCACCCTGTACCTCAGTCTTTGGACGAAACCATGCAACTCGCTATCCGAATCGACCGGCGTTTACGGGAGAGACGCCTTGAAAGAGGGGCGCATCCCGATACCAGCTGGAAAGCTGGAGCTCCAGCCCCTTTACCAGTCGAGGAACCTATGCAGCTGGGAGCTACCAAGCTTTCTGAGGCTGAGAGGCGTCGGCGATTGACAGAAGGACTATGTCTCTACTGTGGGGGGACCGGTCACCTGGTCAGAGTCTGCCCCAAGAAGCAGCCGGGAAACTTCAGAGCCTAGGTGGGGTCGAGGGAACCCACCTAGGCTGCAAGGTATTTCCTCAGATTTGTTCCCAGTTTATGGTCCCAGTCCAGATTAAAGTGGACCTTGAATTTAAACATTTGGAGGCCCTTCTTGATTGTGGGGCTGCAGGGAATTTTCTTGACTTAGAGCTAGCTCAAAGTTTGAAGATTCCGCTCCAACCTCTGTCTAAGGTTATCCGAGTTTTAGCCATTGATGACACACCTATTGCGGGGGGCCTCATACACTTTAAGAACCCACCAGTGTTTCTTAGAGTGGGAGCAGGGCATTCTGAATGGATTTGCTTTTTTGTCTTAAAAATGCCCTTAACTCCATTAGTACTCGGGTTGCCTTGGTTACAAAAGCATAACCCTCAGATTGACTGGGCTGCGAGGTAGATTACTAAATGGGGCCCGTCATGTTTCCAGTCCTGTTTGGAAGTCCCGGTGCGTGCCACACAGCTACTCCCCGATGGGGTTCCAGGCCCTTATCATGATTTTCTCGATGTATTTTCGGAAAAAGCGGCGGATGTTCTTCCGCCTCATAGGTCCTTTGACTGCCCCATAGAACTTCTTCCGGGGACTATGCCACCCAGGGGAAAAATCTATAATTTGACCCGGGCGGAAAACAAAGCTATGAAAGATTACATAGCTGAGAATTTACAGAAGGGGTTCATCCGGGCATCCACTTCTCCGGCTGGGGCGGGTTTTTTCTTTGTTGAAAAAAAAGATGGGGGGCTCCGCCCCTGTATAGATTACCGGGGTTTGAATAAAATAACCATTAAAAATAAATACCCCCTTCCTCTGATTGATGGGTTATTTACACAGATCATCGGGGCCCAAGTCTTTACCAAGTTGGATCTACGGGGGGCCTATAACTTGATCCGTCAGGGTGATGAATGGAAGACCGCCTTCAACACCCAAGATGGGCATTACGAGTACCTTGTGATGCCCTTTGGTTTGTGTAACGCCCCGGCCGTCTTCCAGGACTTTGTAAACGAAATTTTTAGAGAGTATTTGGGTCGCTTTGTAGTAGTGTACCTCGATGATATTTTGATTTTTTCTTCCTCTTTAATGGAACATCGTAAACATGTTTGCCTTGTCTTACAAAAATTAAGAGAGAATTGCTTATACGCTAAACTCAAGAAATGTGTATTCGAGGTCCCTGAGGTCCCTTTTTTAGGGTATATAATTTCTAACACTGGGTTATCTATGGATCAGGCTAAGGTCAAAGCTGTACTTGATTGGGAGCAACCTAGAGATTTAAAGGGGCTACAAAGATTCCTGGGATTCGCCAACTTTTATAGGAGATTTATTAAGAACTTCTCCACCCTAGTAGCACCTCTCACAGATCTCACCAAGAAGGGGAGCTTCCCATCACCCTGGCCGGAACGATCCTTTCAAGCCTTTAGAAAGTTAAAAGAAGTCTTTAGCTCTGCCCCAGTATTAGTTCACCCAGAATGTCAACGAGCTTTTATAGTCGAAGTTGACGCTTCCGAGCTTGGCGTTAGGGCAGTTCTCTCGCAGTACAGCGGTTCCCCGGAACGACTTCACCCTTGTGCTTTTTTCTCGAAAAAATTCAATCCCGCTGAGCGGAATTATGACATTGGGAATCGGGAGCTCTTGGCGGTTAAACTAGCCTTTCAAGAATGGAGACACTGGTTAGAAGGGGCCCAGTTCCCTGTTACGGTCTTCACGGACCATAAAAATTTAGAATATATTCAGTCTGCAAAGAGGTTAACCCCTAGGCAAGCTTGGTGGTCCCTGTTCTTTTCCCGATTTAACTTTACAATTACTTACAAACCGGGGTCAAAGAACGTAAAAGCTGATGCCTTGTCTCGAAGCTTTTCCACGACTAACTTACCTGAGGGGAAGAATTTGCCCATACTGCCACAACACATGGTGGTAGCTGTGATTCAGCCGAACCTCTCTGACCTGAATCAGTTTCAGTCTGAATCTCCGCCTGGTAAACCGGCTCATGTCCAGTTTGTACCTGCGTCACATCGTTCGGCCATCCTACAGCAATTTCATGCCTCTAAAACTGTAGGCCATCCTGGGGTTAAGAAAACCATTTCCATGTTGTCACGTCATGTTTGGTGGCCCTCTATTAAAAAAGATGCTCAGGATTATGTTCGAGCCTGTAAGATTTGTGCCCGGAGTAAAACCCCTAGACATTCTCCTGAAGGTTCACTGTTGCCCTTATCCATTCCTTCCCGACCATGGACACACCTTGCCATGGATTTCATCACCGATCTTCCATCATCGCAGGGGTTTACCGTCATCTGGGTGGTGGTAGATCGGTTCAGTAAGATGGCACACTTTATCCCGTTAAAAAAGTTACCAACCGCTCAAGACCTTGCACAACATTTTCTAACACATATATTCAGACTCCATGGAATCCCGGAGGATGTGGTCTCTGACAGGGGGGTACAGTTTGTCTCTCAGTTTTGGAGGGCATTTTGTGCCAGGTTGGGGTTCTCTGTCTCTCTGTCCTCTGCATTTCATCCCCAATCAAATGGACAGACAGAGAGAACCAACCAATCACTGGAGCAGTACCTTCGATGTTTTGTTTCCGATGTCCAGACAGATTGGTTACTGTACCTTCCGTTTGCAGAGTTTGCTCTAAATAATGCCACCCATACTTCCACAGGGGTTTCCCCGTTTCGCTGTGTCTTCGGTAGGGACCTCAAGTTTTCTGCTTTGTCCGAAGAACCCTCTAGTGTGCCCTCGCTTGAGGATTGGTTGTCCCAATGGCCGGACTTATGGGCAAAGATCCAGCAAAACTTGACCAGGGCTGTCGGCCAGCAGAAAACTTTTGCCGATCACGGTCGGTTCAGTGACCCTGATTATGAGGTGGGGGAGTTAGTTTGGCTTTCCACCAAAAATTTGGCATTACGTCAACCCTCTGCCAAGCTAGGTCCAAAGTTTATTGGCCCTTTTCCTATACTACGGAAGATTAATCGAGTTACTTATCGCCTTGATCTCCCTCCCTCCATGAAAATTTGCAATTCTTTTCACGTTTCCCTTTTAAAATCTGCCAAGGGTATTGAGCCAGATACTTCCCCTGCTGCCATCCTGGTAGACGGGCAGCAAGAATTCGAGGTAGCCCGGATATTGGACTCACGTTTCTTCCGAAACTCTCTCCAGTACCTAGTAGATTGGAAGGGATACGGTCCAGAAGAGAGGTCTTGGGTCCCGGCCAGAGATGTCCACGCGGGGAGGTTGGTTAGGAAGTTTCACAGAGAGAACCCTCAGAAACCCAGCTTGGATGGTCCAGAGGCCCCTCCTCAAGGGGGGGGTAATGTAAGTAACTTACCTGGGAGTCTGTCCCGCGGTGCCTTCGCACGCTCACTGGTGGCGCGGCCTCACTGGTGGTGCGGCCGTGCACGTGCTCGCACGTTCCCTTTATGTCCCCCGGCGGCGCTGCTCCCAGCGCATTCGCCGGGGGCAGATTTAAAAGGACCAATCCTGACCCAGGAATCCTCTGCTCTGGGGAGGTCAGGGAATGGACAGCCTGACTGGCCAGGGCGGTCCAGTCCCTGGAGTATCTCCTATCAGGGGTGAGATCGTGTGTTGCACCAATCAGCACATTCCCCTTCCCATTGGTCAGTTACCATTTAAATATTTTCCCGCCCGAACCACCAGTGCCTGTTATAGCCATTTACTAGCTTGGGTGTGCTTCTGAATCTCGTCATAGTGTGTTTGATCCGGCTTCGTCCTTGACTACTCCTGCTCGCTGCCTGAACCGACTTTCTGCCTGTCTGACTTCGTTTCTGCTTAACCCCTTGGATACCGCGCTTCTGTGATCACCCGGCCTTGACCCTTGCCAGTCCCGACTACTCTTTGCCTTGCCCCTTGGTTTTGACGTTTACAGACTTTGGTGCATGAACTCCTGATTTGGGATACCGCGCAGTTCATCCGTCTTTATTGTAAGCCAGCAATCTTTGCGCCAGTAAGACCTGGGGGCAACCGAGTCTGGAGAGGCATAACCCGTGTCTCCAGCAAGCGGGGGCTTGTCTATAGGCACAAGAGGCGGTGGAGATTGGGGATTGTTGGCTCACGAGAGAAGGGTGTCCGGCGGTCCCTGTCAGAGACCTTACGGTCGGTGGTGAGCTCTCTTCGGCCAGGCGATTTCATGACCACTGTGGACATCAAGGATGCCTATCTGCATGTTCCTGTCTTCCTGGGACACCAGAGGTTCCTGAGGTTTGCTCTGGGGGATCAACACTACCAGTTTGGGGGCATCACCTCGGCCCGCCGGGTGTTCACCAAGGTGCTGGCGGGTGTCATGGCCCTTCTTAGGAGCCAGGGCATTCGCGTTCTTCCTTACTTGGACGCCCTTTTGATTGCAGCTCTATCCTTGCATCAGGTGCAGAGGGATACTCGGATGGTAGTGTCCACCCTCGAGTCCTTCTGTTGGGTGATCAATTATCCCAAGTCTTCTCTCTCTCCTTCATCGGTAAGATCCTTCCTGGGAATGACGCTGGATACTTCTCAGGTCAAGGTGTTTCTTCCTCAGCAGAAGGTGGAGGGCCTTCAGATAAAGGCGCGGGCCTTGTTGGCTTGCCCTCATCCCTCCATCCGTCTGGGGATGCAGTTGGTGGGTCTCATGGTGTCTTGCTTCGAGGCTGTGCCTTTTGCTCAGTCCCACATGAGACCCCCTCAGTTGAATCTCTTGACCGTCTGGGATCGGAGCCAGGAGTCCTTGGAGCAGGAATTCTCTCTATCCCCTCTGGCCAGACAGTCCCTCTCGTGGTGGCTGGACTCGAGGAATCTTCTAGTGGGCAGGTCCTTTTTGCCTCCGTGCTGGAAGATTGTCACCACAGACGCCAGTCTGACCGGTTGGAGGGGGGTTTGGCAATCGCTGAAGTTCCAGGGCCAGTGAGGCCCTCAAGAGGCCCACGCGCCTACAATCGCTTGGAGTTGAGAGCGATCAGGTTGGTTCTCTTCCAGTTCACTGCCCACCTTTTGGGGTCGTGCGGTCCAGGTCTGCTTGGACAATCAGACGGCGGTCGCCTACATCAATCATCAGGGAGGGACTCGGAGCAAACGAGCCCTCAAGGAAGTGTACCTGATATTGTCTTGGGCGGAGGAGACTGTTCCCTCCATCTCGGCGGTTTACATTCCCGGGGTGGAGAACCAAGAGGCAGATGCCCTGAGCAGAGATATCTCGCCTAGGGGAATGGTCTCTCGACAACAAGATCTTTCATGCCCTGTGTCACCGCTGGGGTCAGCCAGACGTGGACCTGTTTGCGTCCCGTCACAATCACAAGCTTTCGAGATTCTTGTCAAGAGATCCTCTGGCCTTCGCCACGGATGCGCTGGCATTTCCTTGGAAGGAGTTTTGACTCCTTTATGTCTTTCCTCCCTTCCCTCTGTTGGGTCGTGTGCTGCGCAAGATAGCCCAGGAGGGGGTACCGAGGAGGGTATGGTTTGCAGACGTTGTCCAGATGGCGGTGGATCAGTGTGTCCTGCCCGACATTCCAGAGCTCCTCACCCAGTGACAGCTGCGCCACCTCAATTTACAAACGCTGGCTTTGATGGCTTGGTTGCTGAAACCTCCATCCTGATGAATAAGGGTTTGCCGGCTTCGGTCGTCAGTACTATGATTCAGGCTCGGAAAAAAATCCTCTTCTATGATTTATTACAGGGTCTGGCATGTTCACATTGCCTGGTGTGAGTCTAAGGCCTTCCCTTGCCGCACCTTCTCCCTTTCCAGGATTCTGGAGTTTCTTCAACACGGTCTAGAATCGGGTCTACAACGGAGTACCCTCAAGGGACAAATTTCTGCCTTGGCAATATTCTTAGTATACAGTACGTCCTGCTCCAAATCTAATACTTACACGTGGGATATCCTCCACCAGATGGCGCTGGACTGCAGAGACATCGAAAATAGGCTCCTCCCGGCCCCTCAAATACCGGGGACCTCCCACAAATCCCCAGAATTTCTCTGCAGTCTGGCTGCGAAGGACGAGAAATGGCTCTCTACTCGCAGGTGAGCAGGGCTATTAGCCTGCGGCCCTGTAGGACTATTCCCACCCGTTCCACTAGTAATATGCCTCCCAGCCTTGCCTACGCTGGTCAGGTGAAGGTAGGCAGCACCGCTGTTAGGTGCTTAGGAGCGCTGCTCCACCGCAATCCCCCACCAAAGGGTAGGTGGTTCAGGCTTATGGTGAGCCTCTATGGGATGCCCCTCCCGCACTATTGCCCCTTGCCCCTGCCCATCAGCGGGTCCTGTTTAAGTGGCCGCTGTCCTCCCTCATTCTCCTTGTAGCCTTCGGGGGGAAAAGAGGGGGGGGGTGAGTGTAAATGTGTATGCTATGCATTCTGTGTTTTACAGTCTCTTTTTATTCTGTGTAGCCTTGTGTCAGCCGCCGCACTGACTTGCCTTTACTGTCTTTTTAAAATTGCCGCCAGGCGCTGACTTTGTTCCACGCTTAGCGGCGGCATTACCTCAGGCGCCGGTGCGCCGTCATTGGCTGCTTGCACGTTCTAGCTTCGCGCTCTTCGGGGGGGGGGGCGGGGCCCGTCTGTGGCGCGCTCCGCATCATCGCTCATACCGGCCCGCCCCTCGAGGTATACCGATGCCATCTTTAACCTGCTTGATTGGCCCATGCGTGACGGACCCCTACCTACCGCGGTCGTAATTGCCCTCGCGGGCAGCTTTATAGCTTTCACTTTTGTTACTGTGTGCTTACAGGTCTTGTCTGCTTTTGGCTTCTCCTGGCCCTGTATTAGTGTATAACTTGTAGGCCTTGTAAAAATAATACTCCCACTTTCCTAGCGGGTTATTGGGGCATCCGGGGTTGCTATATAGCGTTATTCCCTATCGGCGTATAGTGCCGCTATAATCACCATATGGAGGCATCCCAGGATAATGTGACCGGGGTCTCTTCGGGACAAGACCGGCTGTGTGTAGCGTGTGGGCAGCCTCATGCTTATGCTGACAAGGCGCGGGTCTGTGTACCCTGTGCTGAGCAGGTGCTTGCATTGCAATCTGGCCTGCCAGTGGCTGCACCTCTTTTCACTTCGCCTACTCCCCCAAGCTTAAACCTCACTCCTACTGAGTTGCATACTAGTGGGGATTCTCAGCCTGATGTGTCTTCTAGACTGGCTACTGTTGAGCAGTTGATTGCTAAGTCCTTAGCGCGTAAGGCCCCTGCTAAGAAGCGGCACTTGACGCCTAATGTCACTGTTTTCCCTATGAGAACTGAGGAGTTTTGGAATCTCTGTGGCTATACTCCGTCTGATGAAGGGGAGCTCTTTTCTGATTCAGGCTCATCTGATGAGAGACCAAGGGGTCATGACGATTCTGGCTCTGACCCCTGGGCCCTGGATGACACTGACAGATTATTGACCCAGATTTTTGAGGTTCTGTCCATCTCTCTCCCTGTTGCGGCTCCCAGGCAAAGAGGGGAGCTTTTCCATACAGCAAAATCACGTTTGGAATTTCCCGAGCAGGGGCATTTCCATAACCTTGTGTTCAAGGAATGGGAGCGCCCCAGTAAACTTCCCGGGGTTCCAAAAAGTTGGGATAGGAAGTATCCCTTTACTGCTGAGGTGGTTAAATGTTGGTCATCCCCCCCCCCCCCGAGGTGGATGCCCCGATCCTAGGTCTATCTAACACCTCTTTCATGCATTCCCCTGATTCTACTACCCTGCCGGATGCTGAGGACCGGCACATTGACCAGCTGGCATCCCACGCCTTTGCATGTGCGGGGGCGGCGCTGCGCCTGGTCTGTGCCTCTGCCATTACTGCTGTGGCCACTAGAACCCTTATCAGAAATATGCTTGATAGTGCCCCTGATGATTTGCCTTGTGAGGTGTTCAATGCACTCTCCAGTTGTGATGTTTTTGTAAATTTTGTCCTCTCAGCATTGGATGACACCATCAGAATGTGTGCCAGAACTTCTGCCCTCCTGGTGGCTATACGCCGCTCGGTTTGGCTGCGCCAGTGGGCTGCTGACAACGCTGCCAAGAAGGCCCTCACTGGTTTTCCCTTTAAAGGACTGCGCCTGTTTGGGGACCGCCTGGACCTTTTTGCTAAGGGAGGCAGGTTACCCCAGCGCAGGCGGCAATCTCGGCCCTTTCGGGGTCAGGGTTCCTTCTCCTCCCCTTACCGTGGTGCCAGACAGGGAAGGGGGGTTTCCTTTCCTGGGGCCCGGGGAGATTTCTGGGGTAGGAGCAGAGGACGTGGACGTCCTGGCTCCTCCTGGGGTCCCAAAGCAAAATCCTCTCTCAATCCCCCTCAGGCATGATGGGGCGCCCTCACCCATCCGGGTGGGGGGGGGGCGGCTGCAGCACTTTGCTCACGTCTGGTGGATTCAGGAGGTAGTGTCCTCCGGTTACAAGTTGGAGTTTGCTGCCTGTCCCCCTCCAAGATTCATCAGATCCCGGATTCCTCAGGACCCTGTATCGGCTCAGGAGCTAGTGCAAGCAGTGCAAGGCCTCCTGGAGCTGGGGGTCATCTGCCAGGTCCCCTTAAGAGAAAAAGGCAAGGGCTTTTATTCCAATCTATTCACAGTACCCAAAAAAGATGGGTCATTCAGGCCTATCCTGGACAAATTTGTCAGGGGCAGGCGCTTTCGCATGGAAACTCTGCGCTCTGCCATCAGTTCTCTGCGCCAAGGGGATTTCCACTTCTGTGGACATCAAATATGCTTACCTTCATATTCCTGTGTTCCCAGGTCATCAAAGGTTCCTCAGATGGATCGCTCTGATGGATCAACACTACCAGTTTGTGGCCTTGCCATTTGGCCTCACTTCAGCCCCCAGGGTGTTCACCAAGGTGATGGCTGGCGTGATGTCTCAGTTCAGGCAAGGATCTTCCTTCCTCAACAGAAGGTGGATAGCCTGATTGCACAGGTTCAGTCCCTCCTAGCTTGTCCTCATCCCTCCATCAGGCAGGGGATGCAGCTGGTGGGCCTGATGGTGGCGTGCTTCGAAGCGGTACCTTATGCTCAGTTCCACTTGAGACCTCTGCAACTCCACCTATTGTCAGTATGGGACAAGGACCCAGCGTCCCTGGAAGGGGTCTGTGTGCTTTCCCCTCGGGTCAGGAGGTCCCTCTTGTGGTGGATGGACTCAAGGAACCTGTTGGGGGGCAGATCCTTTCTTACCCCTCCCTGGGAGACGGTCACTACGGATGCCAGTTTGTCAGCTTGGGGGGGGGGGGGGGGGTTTCTGGAAGTCCCTGCGGTTCCAGGGGAAGTGGGGTCCTCAGGAGGCCCACACACCTATCAATGTCTTGGAACTACGGGCGATCAGGTTAGTTCTGGCTCACTTGACTATTCACCTTCAGGGCCTGCCTGTTAAGGTGCGCTCGGACAACCAGACGGCAGTTGCCTACATCAATCATCAGGGAGGGACCCGGAGCAAGGGGGCCCTCCAGGAAGCGTCTCTGATCCTGACTTGGGCGGAGACCAATGTCCCCTGCATATCAGCTGTGTACATCCCGGGGGTGGAAAATCGTCCGGCGGACTCTCTGAGCAGGGGGACCTCTCGCCAGGGAGAATGGTCCCTATGCAGCCGGGTGTTTCAATCACTGTGTCACCATTGGGGCCAACCAGATGTGGATCTTTTTGCGTCCCGCCACAATCACAAGCTCCCTACTTTTGTCTCTCTGTCCCAGGATCCTCTGGCCTTGACCTCGGATGCGCTAGCAATGTCATGGCAGGACTTTCAGTTCCTGTATGTCTTCCCTCCAACTTCCCTGCTGGGCAGGGTTCTGCGCAAGATTGCTCTGGAAGGGGTGCCAGCAATTCTGGTGGTCCCCAGGTGGCCAAGAAGAGTATGGTTCGCAGACGTGGTGCAGCTGGCAGTAGATCAGTACGCTCTGCCCTTGGTGCCAGATCTGCTCACTCAGGGCTCACTACGCCATCCCGATTTACAAACTCTAGCTTTGACGGCCTTGCCGCTGAAACCTCCATCCTGATGGAGAAGGGGCTGTCTTCTTCGGTGGTGGATACATTGATAAAGGCTAGGAAGAAGTCTTCCTCTTCCATTTATTACAGGGTTTGGCGTGCCTACATTGACTGGGTGAGTCTAAGTCTCTTCCCTGTCGGGTGTTCTCTATTTCCCGAATTCTGGAGTTCCTGCAGCATGGGTTGGAGATGGGACTCCAGCTCAGTACTCTGAAGGGTCAGGTTTCTGCCCTGGCTATTTTCTTCCAGAAGTCCTTTGCTCAGCACCCTCTGATCAGGACTTTTTTCCAGGGGGTCACTCATGTGCGCCCCCAACGTAAGCCTATGGTGCCTGTTTGGGATCTGAACTTGGTCCTGTCAGCCTTGCAAGGTGCTCCCTTTGAACCTGTGCAGGATGCTGCTCTGGCCATTCTTACGCTCAAGGTTGTATTTCTGGTGGCTATCACCTCTGTCAGGCGTGTGTCTGAGTTGGCGGTGCTTTCCATTCAGCCCGCCTACTATGAGAGACACCAGGACAAGGTGGTGTTTTGTTTCAAACCTGACTTTCTGCCTAAGGTAGTGTCTGCTTTTCATTTGAATCAGGATATTAGCCTCGATTCAAAGACACATTCGTCCGGACTTCCGTAGCTCTCTGTGAAAGTTTGGGTGGGTGTTTGTCATTTTTTTGCTTTTTTTCGTTCATTTTTCATTCGTACGAACGTTCAGGAATGTGCTTTCGATGAACGGAAGCAAATCGGAACATTTCCGTTAGTTCGGATAATTTTCCAAACCAAATCGGAAATTTTCCGTTCGCTCAGATAACTTCCGTTGTTGGAATGGGTTTCTGTCTGATTTAGAGAGCTGATCACCACCCTATAAATCCGTTTCATTTCCGATCCACTTTGAGGGCTCTGATTGTTATTGTTGAACATGTTTTGCGGCTATGTGGAGGAGTCTTATATATTGCAGAGCTCCGGCTTATTTCGTCAGTTAGAGTCAGGAGAATTATCTGGTGGATGGCTCCAGGGTAAGTTTGCTCATATTCCATCAATCCATTTTCACTGTATGGCAATGAATATAGTTGATGACTCATGACTTAACCTATTGCTGTTTTTAGCCCTTGATGACATGTTAAACAATATTGTAGCTTAGAATGTGTATTTTATGTTAGTATTTTTAAATTCTTTCAGGGGATTCTGGATATCCACTCCTGCCCTTGCTCCTGATGCCCATTCTTTGCCTGCAGAATGCGGGCCAGGGGTTCTCTAATCAGGCACTTTGCAAAACCCGGGCCGTGGTGGCGAGGGCCCTCTGGCTTTTGAAGTCCAGATTTAGGTGTTTGGACTATACAGGGGGGAGGGGGCACTGCAGTATGACCCCCAACAAGGTTATACCAATATTTTATTTATTTATTTATTTATTTAAGTTTTTTAACAGGGACCACACGTGCCAGAGTGGCACAACTGAGTGTCAGGGTTCTTCAGTTGGTGGGCGAGATGCAGGAGCTGCGCAACTCGTTGGGGACCAGAGATGAAGAATAATGTTCTGTGGCCTGCCATTGCTATGTATTTTGTTTTTTATAGTTGTAAAAATTTGAAATTTTCAAAATTTTTATAAATGTTATATTTTATGATGGAATCAAAAAAAAATGTAACAGTGTCGTTTCATTTACAAAATACATTAACACAAAACTAATGGGCCCAGAAATATTTAAAGATGAATATTCACATGACCAAGAAGTGATTTGGGTGAGCTTTAAGGGTCCAAAAGGGAAGATGGATGATAGTGCTAAGTGATTTACATTGTAGTAGAAGTGAGGGTGGCAAATATGTAGGAGAGCACTTTAATGAGTTAAGTTTGTAGTGCGCAGGCGCAAGATCGTAAGGATTTCCGTCTGGACGAATATTTATTGAAAAAGGGAAACAGAATCGAACGGGAAACTTAAAGGATTTGTCGGAGGATACGATGGGAAAAGGGCAAAAACTAAATGAAACGGAAAAGTCTGGATGGAAAATGACATCCTCGTATTCGTAATCTGCCGTACGAACGGACGGAAACTTTACAGAAGGTTTTCAATGCATGCATAGAATCGCTCATACGAGAACGGAAACATTTCACAAAAAAAACAGATCGGCACTAAAACGGAAGTTTTTTTTTTGTCTCTCTGAATCGAGCCTATTGTTCTTCCTTCTTTGTGCCCTAATCCTAGCAATGCTAAGGACAGGGTTTTGCACTCTTTGGATGTGGTTATGTGTCTGAAGTACTATCTAGTGGCTAAAGTACCTTTCAGGAAAACTGATGCTCTTTTTGTGGTCCCTTCTGGTCCTAGGAAGGGTTTGGCTCCTGCCAAGTCTACTATCAGCAAGTGGATTCGTCAGGCTGTGATTCAGGCCTACTCTGCTAAGGGGAAGAATCCTCCCTTCTGCCTTACTGCTCATTTCACTCGTGCTATTGGTGCCTCTTTTCAGCACCAGGCTTATGTTGAACAAGTTTGCAAGGCCGCTACTTGGTCTTCTGTTCATACCTTTTCAAAGTTTTACAAGGTTGATGTTAGGGCCTCAGCTGATGCTGCTTTTATCCGAAAGGTTCTGCAGGTGGCAGTGGTTTAAACTGTCTGCTGCTGATTTTTCTTGGAGATCCCACCCTACTTTATGGACACTGCTATTGGATGTCCCACGTGTAAGTATTAGATTTGGAGCAGGACGTACTGTATACTAAGAATAATACAATTCTGTAATTACTCACCTGTAGAATTGGTATTATGAGTATACAGTACACCCTGCTCCAACCCACCCTTGGTTTTGCATTATCTTGGATCCCCTGTATGGTGATTGTTATCATTGTTATAGTTGATTGTTTGGATTGTTTAATTCTCCCGGCTTCTCATTAACTGCTTTTCAATGCTGGGGATTTGTGGGAGGTCCCGGGTATTTGAGGGGCCGGGAGGAGCCTATTTTAGATGTCTCTGCAGTCCAGCGCCATCTGGTGGAGTATATCCCACGTGTAAGTATTAGATTTGGAGCAGGACGTACTGTATACTCATAATACCAATTCTACAGGTGAGTTGTATTTTTTTTCCAAAGATCTTTCGCTAATCATAGGCTTGTCAAAACCTTTTTCCAGGGAGTCACTCATGTACATCCTGGGTGTGGGATTTGAACTTGGTGCTTTCTGCTCTTCAGGGTCCCCCCTTCGAACCCCTGTGCGATGCTACTCTTTCTTTTCTGACTATTAAGGTGGCCGTTTTGGTTGCTATCACTTCGGTGCGTTGCGTTTCTGAGCTGGCGACGCTTTCAATGAAACCTCCTTATTTTAAGCAGCATCAGGATAAGGTGGTGTTCTGTCTTAGTCCGGAATTCTTGCCCAAGGTTGTTTCTGCCTTTCATTTCAATGAGGATATTGTCTTACCTTCTAATCCCTGCTAATTCCAAGGAACGGAACCTTCATTCTCTGGATGTGGTCAGGGCACTCAATTATTATTTGGTCGCCACTGAGTCATTTCGGAAGTCTGATTCTCTTTTTGTCCTTCCTTCCGGACCTAGGAAGGGCTTGCCTCCAGCCAAATCCACTATCAGTAAGTGGATTAGACAGGCGGTGGTGCAAGCATACTCTGCTAATGGGAAGGAACCCCCTTTCCGTGTTACAGCTCACTCCACTAGGTCTATTGGTGCCTCTTGGGCCTTCCAGCACCAGGCTTCAGTTAAACAGGTTTGTAAGGCCGCTACCTGGTCTTCCGTTCATACTTTTTCCAAGTTTTACATAGTTGATGTTAAGGCCTCAGCTGACGCTGTTTTTGGCCGCAAGGTGCTTCAGGCGGTAGTGGCTTGAACTTCCTGCCATTGCTCTCTGGGGATCCCACCCTTCTTTTTTGGACACTGCTGTTGGATGTCCCACATGTAAAGAATTGAAATGAAGCAAGCCGTGCTGTACACCTGGAAAAATACAATTCTGTGATTACTCACCTGTAGAATTGTTTTTACGGTGTACAGCATGGCTTGCTTCATCCCACCCTTGTTATCGTTGTTCGCTTTTGCCTTGTTATGGTGATTTTTGTTGAGAGATTTCCTTTTAGTGGGCTGTGTTTTACTACATGGTCCTTGCCTCCCGGCTTCTCGCATTACTGCTTTCAAACACTGGGGTCTTCTGGGTAATTCTGGCCCTTTTATGGGCCGGGAGGGGCCACAAGTCTTCCTGCAGTCGATTGCGCCACCTGTGGCGGATTACCCACATGTGAAGAAGGAAGCCGTGCTGTACACCGTAAAAACAATTCTACAGGTGAGTAATCACAGAATTGTATTTTTTTTTTTTTGAGGGCTAAATTTATAGTTCTTTTGCTTTGCTTAGGCAGTCATGCCTTCACTGCCTGGGCCATATTTAAAGGGATGGTATTACAGTTCCATCAAATAACTCCCCTACATTTTCTTTTTTTTTTTTGTAATGGGGGTATTATGTAAGTAATTGAGTGTGCAGCACATGAGCTTTTTTGCTTACCGTATATACTCGAGTATAGGTCGACCCGAATATAAGCCGAGGCACCTAAATTTACCATAAAAAAATGGAACAAGTTATTGACTCGAGTATAAGCCGAGGCGGCTTTTTTCAGCTTATACTCGAGTATATACGGTATACACACTTACCTCTTGTTTGCACAGCCTGTCCGTAGAAGCATCTTAAGAGGCCGGCCCAGAATGTGCACGTCACCGCCCCCGGCCTGCGTGCCCTGCCCTCCATCGCTGCGCGTCCGGCCCGGCGCTTGGCTGCACAGTGTGCTCCGGTCCCCGCCCTACCGGCACAATGGCGCAGAGCACCGCCGCCCCCCTCCCCACCGTCCAGGCCGGCCCGAGGGAGGCCCCCCCGGAGACGCTGAGCTGCATCCCGTCCCCGGCACATGAGGTGGAAGTGAGAGGGTGAGTGCGGGAGCCGGCACGGGGGCGGGAAATGAATGGGCATGTCGCCTGGCCCCTTTTTCTCCTCCATTTCGGCACTGACTCGAGTATAAGCCGAGGCGGCTTTTTTCAGCCCAAAAAGTGGGCTGAAAAACTCGGCTTATACTCGAGTATATACGGTATGTTTGTTTCCACCATTTTGGTGGTTCTGCTTACTTTCAGGTTACCTGCTTTTTTGCAGTGCTAAACTTTAGTTTTAATACTGCTGGCTGCAGTCCTTTCTATTCCATGGCAGGAGTGGAGCAAGAGCAATGTTAGCCCAGACCTGACTCCATTCCATTTTAGCTAACCTGCAGTCTCATCTGTAAACTGATTGGTATTGCTCAACAGAAATGCCAGACTTGACGAGCTTTTGTGTTTTAGTTTCAAACATTTTGTTAGGTGCACATAATACAATGTACAATGGCCCACTCATTCGTTGTCATGAGGATCAGTTACCGAAATGTTATATAAAAACATCTAATCAAGGTGGACTTGATCTCCTAAGGAAATGTTATTAAGCTCTCCCAGTTCTCGAAAAATTGCTTCAAGAGGACCTCCAGTCAAGAGCTAGAGATCTTCTTCTAACTTTCTTTGTGGAAACAGATAGATAAAATCTCTCTCTGGCTGGGTGGACTGATCCCTAAGTAAGTTCCCAGCTCATTTGGTAGGTGAGTCTGTGTGCTAGCAAAGGCTCTCCCCAACCCCCCACCCATGCTTATGTTTTAACAGGGTTCTCATGTATAATCCAAGATGGCTGCTGTCAAGTTATTCTAGGAGTGCAGCTATTCCACAACAGCATGGCTTTAAGCCCTCTAAAACCACATACACCACTGATCGTCAAAGGGGGGCTTTAGGGGAGCAAATTACTGAACTTTATCTTGACTGGAATTGTGCTTTATCCCCAAAGCTTTTGTGTTTAAACCGGACCTTCAGCATGGTTTAATGAAAAGCCCAAACCCGTAAACAACTATTCCCCAGCATCTAAAATGAATACGTTTTTAGTCACTTACTTATTCTTTCCCCCGCTGGGCTGCAACTGTTCAGGGCTCTAGTATACGGGCGCCGCCATCTTGACTCAGAAGCATCACACATACTGAGGAGAGGAGAGTGGAATAAATTACAGGGTGTGAGGTTATAGCTGTGCTTTGCACAGACAGAGCAGAGCTGGGCTCAGGTAAAGGACAGCAATTCCAGAATGCAGAGCAACAAAGTCAGAAGACACTTCCTGTTCGCAGGCTGCCTGATGCTCCATGAGCCACCATCTTGGAGGTTTTAAGGCTCATAGCATGCAGTAGATGCTTAACTTACCTTTTTCAGTGAAACCCGGATCTAACAAATTACTCACCTCTTTTAGAAAAAACCCTAACCTGATAGACTCTAACTCACAGCTAATCAACTCACATCTTTTTTACTCCCCAAATACCACAAAACGCACTTGTCTCTATTTTTTCCTAGCCCTAAGTTCTGAAACTTAGGGCAAAGCTTAAATAGTTGTACAACAATCTAGAGATACAGCAGGGGAAGCCTGTCCTGTTTCTAATGTCTCAGATGCGTTAGACATGCTGTCAGAGCTGCATATAATAAATAATATAACCATTTTTTATTTTGTTTTTATCTTTTGATTGTATATATCCAATTACATCAGCCAAGTTTGAGGCCTATGGATCATACTTCACCAGGAGTAGTCCAAGCCTCTCAGTAGTGATTGACTGAGAGGCTGGGTCTACTGATGGAAGTGACTTCTCCTTTGGTCCCTCCCTGTGATCTCCCATCTTGTCTACCCAGAAAGATATTTTATGCAATCACCTTTTCTCATAATACCACAAACCAGATGCAGTTGGCCATGTTGCTCCCTGGCTGAGCAGTCTGCCCCATGGTGCTTTTCAGCAATGATACATTCAGAGTACATACAGCTCAGCATTGGAGGTCAGACTTATCAGTTATAATAACTGCAATACTGAAAGCACTACAGGCTCAACTGCTATTATGTGGCAGTTTAGCTTGTAACTGGATTAGTATATGGCTGCTATTCAAAATTCTACTGCTTGCCATTAGTGGTGTTATGAATATTGGGCAAAGGCTTAGTAAAAAAAAGAAACACAGGCAGTTTTGGTTGCACTGGGCTGGGGATAGAAAGTGAGGACATATACTATTCTTAGTATACAGTACGTCCTGCTCCAGAAAGAATACTTACACTCGGGTATTACTCCGCCAGATGGCGCTGGACTGCAGAGACATCGAAAATAGGCTCCTCCCGGCCCCTCAAATACCCAGGGACCTCCCACAAATCCCCAGATTTTCTCTGCAGTCTGGACTGCTAAGGACGAGAAATGGCTCTCTCTACTCGCAGGTGAGCGGGGCTATTAGCCTGCGGCCCTGTAGGACTATTCCCACCCGTTCCATTAGTAATATGCCTCCCATCCTTGGCTGCGCTGGTCGGGTGATGGTAGGCAGCACCGCTAGCAGGTGCTTAGGAGCGCTGCTCCACCACAATCCCCCACCAAAGGGTATGCGGTTCAGGCTTATGGTGAGCCTCTATGGGATGCCCCTCCCGCACTATTGCCCCTTGCCCCTGCCTATTGGTGGGCCCTATTTAAGTGTCCGCTGTCCCCCCTCATTCTCCTGGTAGCCTTCGGGGAAAAAAATTCTACTGGATGGATGCTTTGCATTTACGTGTTTTAGACATATATTTTATTCATTTGTCTTGTGCCAGCCGCCGCGCTGTCTCTCTTTACTATTAATGTATTTAAAATTACCGCCGCCGCCGCGCGCCTTTTCTACCTCAGGCGCCGGTGCACCGTCATTGGCTGCTTGTCATGTGCTGGCTTCTCGCTCTTCGGAGGGGGGGGGGGGGGGGGGGAGGGGGGCCAGTCTATGGCGCGTTCCGCGTCATTGTTCCACCCCCTACCGTGGTGCTAGACAAGGGAGGGGGGTTCCTCAGGTTCGCTCTGGAGGATCAACACTATCAGTTTGTAGCATTGCCCTTTGGTCTCACCTCGGCTCCCAGGGTGTTCACCAAGGTGCTGGTGGGCGTGATGTCTCTGCTCAGGTACCAGGGCGTCCGCGAGCTTCCTTATCTGGACGACATTCTCATCAGGCAGAATTGGATACTCAGCTGGTGGTTTCCACCCTGGAGTCATTTGGTTGGGTGATCAATCACCCCAAGTCCTCACTGTCCCCTTCCTTGGTAACTCCATTCCTAGGAATGATTCTGGATACAGTTCAGGCAAGGATTTTCCTTCCTCAACAGAAGGTGGACAGTCTGATTGCACAGGCTCAGTTCCTCTTATCTTGTCCTCACCCCTCCATTAGGCAGGGGATGCAGCTGGTGGGCCTGATGGTGGCATGCTTCGAAGCGGTCCCTTATGCTCCGCTCCACTTGAGGCCTCTGCAACTTCACCTATTGTCAGTTATGGGACAAGGACCCAGCATCCCTGGACGGGGTCTGTGTGCTCTCCTCTCGGGTCAGGAGGTCCCTCTTGTGGTGGATGGACTCAAGGAACCTGTTGGGGGGCAGATCTTTTCTTACCCCTCCCTGGGAGACGGTCACCACGGATGCCAGTCTGTCAGGTTGGGGGGGTTTCTGGAAGTCATTGCTGTTACCGGCCCGCCCCTCGAGGTATACCGACGCCATCTTTGTCTGCTTGGCTGGCTTATGCGCAACGGTCCCCTACCTACCGCGGTATGTAAGTGCCCTCGCGGGCGCTTTTAATAATGTCTGCTTACGGCCCTCTTTTTATTATGTCTTTCAGGCGGGCGAATCCATTGGCTTCTCCCGGCCCTCTTAGTTTGCTAACTTGTATAGGCCTAGAGTATTTACTCCCACTCCCTAGCGGGCTATTGGGGCATCCAGGGTTGCTTTATAGCGTTAATCCCTATCGGCCTGTAGCGCCGATGTAATCACCATATGGAGGCATCTCAGGATAATGTGACCGGGGTTCCTTCGGGACAAGCCCGGCTGTGTGTAGCATGTGGGCAGCCTCATGCTGACGCTGACAAGGCGCGGGTCTGTGTACCCTGTGCTGAGCAGGTGCTTGCACTACAATCTGGCCTTCCCGTGGCTGGGTCTGCACTTCGTATCACTTCACCTACTCCCCCCAAGCTTAAATCTCACTCCAACTGAGTTGCATACAAGTGGGGATTCTCAGCCTGATGTGTCTTCTAGGCTGGCTACTGTTGAGAAGTTGATTGCTAATACCTTGGCGCGTAAGGCCCCTGCAAAAAAGTGGCACTTGACGCCCAGTGTCACTCTTTTTCCTATGGAAGCTGAGGAGTTTTGGGATCTTTGTGGCTATACCCCTTCGGATGAAGGGGAGCTTTTCTCTGACACAGGGTCATCTGATGAGAGGCCCAGGGGTCATGACGATTCTGGCTCTGACCCCTGGACCCGGGATGACACTGACAGATTGCTGACCCAGATTTTTGAGGATTTGTCCATTTCTCCCCCTGTTGCGGCTCCCAGGCAAAGGGGGGGGGGGGGGGGAACTCTTCCATACAACTAAATCATGTTTGGAATTTTCCGAGCAAGCACATTTCAATAACCTTGTGCTCAAGGAATGGGAGCGCCCCAGTAGACTTCCAGGGGTACCTAAAAGTTGGGATAGGAAGTATCCCTTTCCTGCTGATGTTGTAAAATGTTGGTCATCCCCTCCCGAGGTGGATACCCCAGTCCTAGGGTTATCTAACACCTCTGTCATGCATTCCCCTGACTCTACTACCCTGTGGGATGCTGAGGACTGGCGCATTGACCAGCTGGCGTCCTATGCTTTTGCATGTGCGGGTACGGCGCTGCGCCCGGTCTGTGCTTCTGCCATTACCGCTGTGGCCACTAGAACCCTTATCAGAAATATACTTGATTGTGCCCCTGATGATTTGCCTTGTGAAGTGTTCAATGCACTCTCCAGTTGTGATTTTTTTTGTAAATTTTGTCCTCTCTGCCTTGGATGACACCATTAGAATGTGTGCCAGGACATCTGCCCTTGTGGTGGCTATACGCCGCTCGGTTTGGCTACGCCAGTGGGCTGCTGACAACGCTGCCAAGAAGGCCCTCACTGGGTTTCCCTTCAAGGACTAATACTGTTTGGGGACCGCCTGGACCTTTTTGCTAAGGGAGGCAGGTTACCCCAGCGCAGGTGGCAGTCTCGGCTCTTTCGGGGTCAGGGCTCATTCTCCTCCCCCTACCGTGGTGCTAGGCAAGGGAGGGGGGTTCCTCAGGTTCGCTCTGGAGGATCAGCACTACCAGTTTGTAGCATTGCCCTTTGGTCTCACCTCGGCTCCCAGGGTGTTCACCAAGTTGCTGGCGGGCGTGATGTCTCTGCTCAGGTACCAGGGCATCCGCGAGCTTCCTTATCTGGACGACATTCTCATCAGGCAGAATTGGATACTCAGCTGGTGGTTTCCACCCTAGAGTCATTTGGTTGGGTGATCAATCACCCCAAGTCCTCACTTTCCCCTTCCTTGGTAACTCCGTTCCTAGGAATGAATCTGGATACAGTTCAGGCAAGGATTTTCCTTCCTCAACAGAAGGTGGACAGTCTGATTGCACAGGCTCAGTTCCTCCTATCTTGTCCTCACCCCTCCATTAGGCAGGGGATGCAGCTGGTGGGCCTGATGGTGGCATGCTTCGAAGCGGTCCCTTATGCTCCGTTCCACTTGAGGCCTCTGCAACTTCACCTATTGTCAGTATGGGACAAGGACCCAGCATCCCTGGACGGGGTCTGTGTGCTCTCCTCTCGGGTCAGGAGGTCCCACTTGTGGTGGATGGATTTAAGGAACCTGTTGGGGGGCAGATCTTTTCTTACCCCTCCCTGGGAGACGGTCACCATGGATGCCAGTCTGTCAGGTTGGGGGGGTTTCTGGAAGTCCCTACGGTTCCAGGGGAGGTGGGGTCCTCAGGAGGCCCACACACCTATCAATGTCTTGGAACTGCGGGCGATCAGGTTAGTGCTGGCTCACTTGAGTACACACCTTCGGGGCCTGCCTGTTCAGGTGCGCTCGGACAACCAGACGGCAGTTGCCTACATCAATCATTAGGGAGGGACCCTGAGCAAGGGGGCGCCCCAGGAAGCGTCTCTGATCCTGACTTGGGCGGAGGCCAATGTCCCCTTCATATCAGCTGTGTACATGCCGGGGTGAAAAATTGCCTGGCGGACTCTCTGAGCAGGGGGACCTCTCGCCAGGGAGAATGGTCCTCATGTAGCAGGGTGTTCCAATCCCTGTGTCACCGTTGGGGCCAACCAGATCTGGATCTGTTTGCTTCCCGTCACAATCACAAGCTTCCAGCCTTTGTCTCCCTGTCCCAGGATCCTCTGGCCTTGACCACGGATGCTCTTGCAATGTTATGGCAGGACTTTCAGTTTCTGTATGTCTTCCCTCCGTTCCTCCTGCTGGGCAGGCTTCTGCGCAAGATTGCTCTGGAAGAGGTGCCAGCGATTCTGGTGGCCCCCAGATGGCCAAGAAGAGTGTGGTTTGCAGACGTGGTGCAGCTGGCAGTAGATGAGTACACTCTGCCCTTGGTGCCAGATCTGCTCACTCAGGGCTCTCTACGCCATCCCAATTTACAAACCCTGGCTTTGACGACCTGGCTGCTGAAACCTCCATCTTGATGGAGAAGGGGCTGTCTTTCTCGGTTGTCGATACTTTGATAAAGGCTAGGAAGAAGTCTTCTTCTTCCATTTATTACAGGGTTTGGCGTGCCTAAATTGACTGGTGTGAGTCTAAGTCTTTTCCCTGTCGTGTGTTCTCTATTCCCAGGATCCTGGAGTTCCTGCAGCATGAGTTGGAGATGGGGCTCCAACTCAGTACTCTGAAGGGTCTGGTTTCTGCCCTGGCTATTTTCTTCCAGAAGTCCTTTGCTAGGCACCCTCTGATCAGGATTTTTTCCAGGGGGTCACTCATGTGCGCCCCCCAAGTAAGCATATGGTGCCTGTTTGGGATTTGAACTTGGTTCTGTCAGCCTTGTAGGGTGCTCCCTTTGAACCTGTGCAGGATGCTGCCCTTGCCATTCTTACACTCAAAACTGTCTTTCTGGTGGCTATCACTTCTGTTAGGTGTGTGTCTGAGTTGGCGGCACTTTCTATTCAAGCCCCCTACTATGAGAGACAACAGGACAAGGTGGTGTTTCGTTTCAAGCCAGACTTTCTGCCTAAGGTAGTATCTGCCTTTAATTTGAATCAGGACATTGTTCTCCCTTTTTTGTGCCCTAATCCTAGTAATGCTAAGGAAAGGGTCTTGCATTCTTTGGACGTGGTTAGGTGTCTGAAGTACTATCTGGTGGCTACTGCACCCTTCAGGAAAACTGATGCTCTTTTTGTGGTCCCTTCTGGGCCTAGGAAGGGTTTGGCTCCTGCCAAGTCCACTATCAGCAAATGGATCCGTCAGGCTGTGATTCAGGCCTACTCGGCTAAGGGGAAGAATCCTCCCTTCCGCCTTACTGCTCATTCCACTCGTGCTATTGGTGCTTCTTGGGCTTTTCAGCACCAGGCTTCTGTTGAACAAGTTTGCAAGGCCGCTACTTGGTCTTCTGTTCATACCTTTTCAAAGTTTTACAAGGTTGATGTTAGGGCCTCAGCTGACGCTGCTTTTGGCCGAAAGGTTCTGCAGGCGGCAGTGGTTTAAACTGTCTGCTGATATTTTTTCTTGGGGATCCCACCCTACTTTATGGATACTGCTATTGGATGTCCCACTTGTAAGTAATCTCTCTGGAGCAGGACGTACGGTATACTAAGAATAATACAATTCTGTGATTACTCACCTGTAGAATTGGTATTATGAGTATACAGTACGTCCTGCGCCACCCCACCCTTGGTTTTGCCTTATCTTGGATCCCCTGTATGGTGATTGTTATCATTGTTATAGTTGATAGTTTGGGTTGTTTAATTCTCCCGGCTTCTCGTTAACTGCTTTTCAATGCTGGGGATTTGTGGGAGGTCCCTGGGTATTTGAGGGGCCGGGAGGAGTCTGTTTTCGATGTCTCTGCAGTCCAGCGCCATCTGGCGGAGTAATACCCACTTGTAAGTAATCTTTCTGGAGCAGGACGTACTGTATACTCATAATACCAATTTTACAGGTGAGTAATCGCAGAATTGTATTTTTTTCACTATATCCAGTTCAGGTCGTCCCAGAAGTAATGACGTGGGTATTCCACCACCAGGTGGCGCAGTCTACTGCAAGATCCAAAGCTGTAGCTCCTCCAAGCCCCCTATAAAATGAGGTGTCTCACTAGAATCTACAGAATTCATTTTGCAGTGCTGCTGCTAAGGATCATTTTGGATACTCTCTCCTGGATTCTGCAGCTGAGCGGGGCCTCCTAGCCTGTCCGCCGCTGCACCCCTATTCCCACTGTTCCCATGGACCCAATTCTGCCTCCCAGCCTTGCTGATCGGGACTGTTACGGTAGGGTGAACGCCGGGGTCAGGCGTTGACAGAGCTAGGCTCTGGGCCGCAGACCCTCCCTAAAGGGTAGCCAGCAATAAACTGATGGTGAGCCTATAGGGTGGGGGTAGGAACCACCTTACCCAGTTATCCCACAAGCTTTATTCTGGTGTGTCTTGCTTTTTGCTGGTACTTTTGTTTTTACTGATCTCATACTTACCTCCCACGTTCCCTCCGGTGCCTCTTCCTCTCCTTTCCCCTCCATCTTGGTCCGCGCTGTGAGGGGGGGGTGCCGTCGGCCTGTGGATCCGGTGGCCGCTAGCTCTGTCTGGGCGCGGGGGCGTGCCGTGCACTGAGCGGGGGGCCCCTCCGAGGGCTGCCCAGCTCTTGTCTCTCCTGGCGGAGGCCTCCGCCATCTTGTGGCCCTCTGAGGAGACGGGAGGCGGGCGCTGGTTTCGCTCCGTCAGGGAGGGCGGGGCCGCACTATGATGCTTTTCGCGTCACTGCAGGTGCGGCCCGCCCCTCGAGGTACGTTTGCTCTGCGGGCGCCATCTTGCTTCTCCTGTCTGCCGTTCATGCTGCTGCCGGGACCCCTCGGTGCTCTGTCGGAGTCCCTTATACTTGTTTGCTGTATTGTTCTTGCGCATGTGCTGTGGGATGCTTATGGCCCTTTATGCTTGTGTCTTTAACAGTGGGTTGTGGTTTCTCCCGGTCTCGCCCCTCCCACCTCCTCCCTCTCCCCCTGGCCCTTTTTATTAAGAGGGATCATGTAAAAAGAGGGATTAAACAGGAGGGATTAGCGGTTGGGGCCGTTAGTGCCTTGTAACCTGCATGAAATTTGTCTGCTAAACACCATAATGGAGGCTTCTGGGGATAGTGAGCTGGGGGCCCCATCTGGGCGGGTGAATCTCTGCCCCATGTGTGGTTCCAGCCCTCTGGGCGGCCTCAGCACAGTTTGTGTCACTTGCGCCAGGAGCGTATTTTTGAAACATGATAGGGTGGGCGTATCTGCCCCTAGCCCTTTACTGCCTGCGGCCTCGCCAGCACCCCCGCTATTGCATTCAGCCCTCAGCGAGGGGGAAGCCAGCAAGGGGTCCCAAGTTGATTTGGCATACCGGATGGCCAGCCTTGAGAGACAGTTATCTTGCACGGCTACTGGGAAGGCCACGAGTAAGAAGCGGCACATCAAGCCCGGTTACTCGGATTTTGCTGATGCTGATCTTTTTGGAGGTCGGGGCTCCATGGAGGAAGGCGAGTTGTTTAAGGATTCCTTTTCTTCTGTGGATCATTCGCCCGGCTATAACAGCGAGCCTGGCTCTTCCTCGGGCGAGGATATGTGGCTCCCTGACGATACGGAGAAGTTGCTGACTTCTGTGTTTGAGACATTGCATATTGTCCCTCCTAAAGCAGGCTAAGAGGAAGCAGGGTGATTTATTTCGGCCTGAGAGACAGAGGCTTGTCTTCCCTGAGCAGGCCCATTTTTCCAATATGGTTTTCAAGGAGTGGACAAGGCCTAACAAACTACCTTCGGTGCCTAAGGGCCTGGACAGGCGGTATCCCTTCCCGGAGGAGCTGGTCCGCCTCTGGTCCCGTCCCCCTGATGTGGATTCCACCGTGTCGGGGTTGTCCAACACTACGGTTGTGCCATCACCCGATACTGCTTCCTTGCGTGATCCAGCTGACAGGCTCATGGATCAACTGGCTTGTCATGCCTTCACCTTTGCTGGTGCTTGGCTTCGCCCGGTGTGTGCCGCGGCTATTGTCTCCTTAGCCATCAGAAAGAAGGTGAGACATCTTGTAGATATTGCTAAGTCTCGCAAGCGGGCGGAGGAGTATAAAGACCTCAAAGCTTGCGTGGATTTTATTGCCTTTGTTGTCTCCGCTATGGACGATGGTGTCTGGCTCGGCGCCAGGGTTTCGGCCCTGCTCGTTGCGCTCCGTCACTCTCTCTGGCTGCGGCAATGGTCGGCTGATGCCACATCCAAGAAGTCGCTCACTAGTATCCCCTTCATGGGGCACAGGTTATTCGGGGAGCGTCTGGACCTCCTGGTTAAGGATGGGAGACTCCATCAGCCTGCGCTGCCCTTTCGGGGTTCCTCTGCCTATCGCTCCTTTCGTAGAGGAAGAGGCGCTTCCTTTTCAGGTTCCGCAGAGATTCCTGGGGGCGAGGTAGGTCCCGCGACCGACCCAATCCCTCTTGGGGATCCAAGTCCAAGCCCCCTACCAAGGCTCCTCAGGCATGAGGTGGCGCCTCCCCGATCCGGGTGGGGGGGGGCGGCTTCTGCAATTTGCTCACGTCTGGAGAGAGCGTGTCTCAGATCGGTGGATTCAGGAGGTGGTGTCCTCCAGTTACAAAATAGAGCTGGCAGTCAGGCCGCCCCGAAGTTTTCTTCAGTCTCGCATGTCCCAGAATCCTGTGACGGCACAGGGCCTGAGAATGGCCGTACAGCACCCCCTGCGGCTAGGTGTGATTTGCCCTGTACCTCTCCAGGAGCAGGGTCAAGGGTTTTACTGCAACCCGTTCACGTTTCCTAAGAAGGATGGACGTTAAGACCTATCTTGGACCTGAAGGGTCTCAACATGTTTGTAAAGGTCCGGCATTTCCGCATGGAAACCTTGCGGTCAGCGGGGAGTTCGCTTCGGCCCGATGATTTCATGACCACGGTGGACATCAGGGATGCTTATCTACACATCCCGATATTCCAGGGACACTAGAGGTTTCTGAGATTTGCTCTGGAGGACCAACATTATCAATTTGTGGCTCTGCCATTCAGGATATTCTCAGCCCCCCGGGTCTTCACCAAGGTGCTGGCGGGCATCATGGCTATTCTGAGGAACCAGGGCATTCATGTGCTGCCCTATCTGGACGACTTGCTGATTGCGGCCCAGTCCCTTCAGCAGGCCGAGAGCGATACTCGGACGGTGTTGTCAACCCTTGAGGCCTTCGGCTGGGTAATCAATTGCCCAAAGTCATTTATCACTCCCTCAACAGTGAGATCCTTCCTGGGCATAATGCTAGACAACTCTCAGGTCAAGGTGTTCCTACCACAGCAGAAGGTGGTGGGGCTTCAGATGAAGCTGGTGGGCCTGATGGTGTCCTGCTTCGAGGCAGTGCCCTTCGCTCAGTTCCACATTAGACCTCTTCCATTGAACCTGCTAACCGGCTGGGATCGGATGATGGAGTCGCTGGAACAGGAATTTTCTCTGTCCCCCCTCAACAGATGGTCCCTCTTGTGGTGGCTGGACACCAGGAACCTATTGGTGGGCAAGTCCTTTCTGACTCGGTGGGAGATAGTTTCCACGGATGCCAGTCTGACTGGCTGGAGAGGCGTCTGGCAGACACAGAAGTTTTAGGGTCAAGTGGGGTCCGCAGGAGAACCACTTGCCCATAAATCTCCTGGAGCTGAGAGCGTTCCGGTTGGTGCTTCTTCAATTGACTCCCCAGCTAAGGGGCCGTGCGGTACAGGTTCGCTCGGACAATCAGACGGCTGTTGCCTACATCAATCACCAGGGCAGGACTCGGAGCAAGCGAGCCCTGACGGAGGTGACCCAGATTCTAACCTGGGCAGAGGAGAATGTTCCCTGCATCTCGGCGGTTTACATCCCTGGGGTGGAAAACCAGGAGGCAGACTCCCTGAGCAGGGGGGCATCTCGTCTGGGGGAATGGTCTTTCAGCAACAAGATCTTTCACGCTCTATGTCCCTGCTGGGGTCAGCCAGATGTGGACCTTTTTGTGTCCAAACACAATCACAAGCTTCCGAGGTTCGTCTCCCTGTCAAGAGATCCTCTGGCCTTCGCCACAGACGCTCTGGCAATTCCTTGGACGGAGTTCGGGCTCCTTTATGCATTCCCTCCGTTTCCACTCCTGGGCCGCGTACTGCGCAAGATTGACCAGGAGGGGGTGCCAACCATCCTGGTGGCTCCTCGCTGGCCGCGACGGTGTTGGTTCGCGGACATAGGGCCTGATGCAGAGCCTCCTCTGAACTGCCCTTAAAACCTTCCGATTGTCCGGGGCTCCCGTTTGAATCGTGGCTCAAATGTGATGCAGAGCCTCCGTCGGAATGGCTCCCTAACTGATCCGTCAATTTCACTTTACTCGGAAAGCTTTTTTTGCTCTCTCGAGTGCCTTCAATTTGATCGGGGCTCCCGTTCACGTTCACACGGGCGGCCCGGTTTTCCCTGATTTTTCCTGCCTTTTTGAACGTACCTGCTTGGTTTCCGTTGTATTTGACCTTCCATTCTGGTGGTTTTAGCAAGTATACTTACATCTCCATGGCTCTTCAGTTGCCAATCTGGCTACACGCAAGCGCACATCCCGCAAACTCCATTGGAATATGCATATGGCCACAAATGCAAATTTGACACACATCTTTTTTTTTTTTTTTTTTTGGTGGGGGTTTCCTTGTCCATAATGCATACCTAAATCATCTAGTAGTTCCTTCTCCCTTGTCCTTAATGCATACCTTTTATTGTTTGTGTTTTTTTTCTTTTTATTGTCCCATATCTAAACCTTTTGTGTGTCATGTAAATGTGTGCTGATGTTGTGTGATGGTACTTTTGCAGGAAACACAACTCTCGAAATATTATTAATTATTTATTAGTTATTTTTTTTTTTTTTGGGGGGGGGGGTTTGTATTAAAACCTTTTTTTTTTTGTTACAAAAATAAAAAAATTAGGCCTCGGGGTCTGTAGCCTATGTTCTTTGATCTGTGAATGAAAAACAACATTACTTTAGCATTTTTTTTTTTTTTTTGTTTTTTGATTGTTTGTGCACTTATTAAATGGGACCTTCTGCGTGTTTTAATGAAAAGGCCAAACTCTTCAGAAACGTTGCCACAGCATCTTAAACTAATATATATTAATTTTGTAGTCAATAAATTATTATTCTTTCCCCCACTGGGCTGCAACTCAGTTCAGGAATTTAGGATACGTGCAACGCCATGTTGACTCTGAAGCATCACACTTACTGAGGAGATGAGAGTGGGATAAGGTACAGGGGGTGGGTTATAGCTGTGCTTTGCTCACACAGAGCCGAGATGTGCTATGGAAAAGGTTGGTAACATGATTTGTAAGGTGGACAATCTGTATGTACAGGATGTGGGAACTATCTAAGCTAGCCTCTTATTCATAGTTAAGGTCCGCTTTAAGGGCTTTT
Organism: Gastrophryne carolinensis; assembly: GCA_027917425.1. Taxonomy (NCBI): domain Eukaryota; kingdom Metazoa; phylum Chordata; class Amphibia; order Anura; family Microhylidae; genus Gastrophryne; species Gastrophryne carolinensis. The sequence continues at coordinate 415,471,220 of CM051237.1, read as the reverse complement.
TTGGATACATTTTGATGGAACTGTTAAAGTTTTTTTTTTTTAAATGGAATTGTTTGCTCATTTACTTTAGTTTAAATAAACACCACTTACAAGGTTTAGGCCGCACATTGCGTCGGGGGCGGAGTCTCCCTTCATCCTCCCTCTGTGGCAGTTGGGAATCTGTATGAATGACAAACACACTGATATTAGAGACTGTTGTTCTTTCATTAATATAATATTATGTTAGGCTTCTAGGTATCAATCTACTCACCTTCCCCAGCAACCTCTTCCTCCTCGCCCCCTTCCTCACTCATCCCTTGGGATGTTCCAGCAACGTCTGAATCTACAACAATAGTGCACATGAGTATCTGTATTTAATGCATGTCTTACCACATATCTAACTATATTTCCCTTACTGGAGTCAGGTTGAGGCTCTGTTCTGCTCGACTCCCTGCCGTCAGATTGCCCCCTCCCCTGCATGCTGAGGTCCAGCGGCTCCTCCGAGTCACTTACAGAGGAGGGGGTGGCCGTTGACCCTGGCGGTGGGCCACCTACACCTTCACCTGTTTCGCCCAACACTGGGCTGCGTGTCCTGGTCCGGGTGGGGCGGAACCGCAAATTCCATTCATGGGCTGAAATACAAACACAATCATTAAACCACGCCCAGGCGATGCCAGGGTTAGAGGTGCATTGACATTTTCTACACTTACATGGGAAATGTTTTGCGAAGTACCGCCTCACCCGGGGCTTATGTCTTCTTTTTAAATCAGACCAGTGTTGGGCGATCTGAGTGAAGGTATAGGTGGTTTGGGGATCTTCTTTCAATCGCGTCCACCACCGCCAGGGCCAACGTCCGCTTGTCATAATCTGACGGCAGGAAGTCGTAGCGATTCCTCAGCATCATCTGTTAGAAAAAGAGACAAGGACACACCATTAATCCACAAAATACATTAACAAGTTTCCTGGCCTAAATCAAGTCACTTTATTAACCTCTTGCTGCCTCACATTGCCCTAGTTCTGCTATCTGCATGTAGGCTAGTTTGTAGCTGCGTACATGGGCTAAACTAAGGTGGGCTGGTCTGTAACATGACAAACTAAGTTGTTTCAGACTATTCTTGCGTTTTTTTTTTTTTTATTATTACAAGGAATGTGTGCACGCACATAAACGCACGCTCGCTCGCATACTCACATCCATGATGAGCTCGTCCTGCTCCGTTGTAAAGATGGCGGGGGACATCTTGGCTCGTTTTTCAAATTCTAGCTCTGACGTTCCCCCGCGGTGACGTACGTGCGTGCGTGCAGGCGCGCAACCGCAGTTGGAAACATATTTAAAGCTCAAGGCACTCCGCTTGGTGTGGGATACCATATCAATATGGGCAGACCTAAAGGGAGCACAAAGAGCCAACCAAGGCCAAAGCCACATAGCAGCCGCACACATGCCTCATCCTAAATAAAACAGAAAAGCAGGCACAAGACACATGCAGAACATGCACCAACTAAAACGGTGGGGACTCCCCAGACACAGGCACATTCCCAAAAACGCAGGAGCAAGGAGACATTAACCCATTCTCAACCACCGGCCCATAAACCACACACGACTCCCCAGATAGCCAACCATCTATTTCAAGTGATGCAGGGGACAACACACACCCATGTGGGCGCTAACCACGCCGTGGGTCCCTAACAGCCCGTTTTTGCTAAGTACAAAGCATGGCTGTTGCCAATGCTGTTTGGGTACATTATGGTGTTCTGTCCATCGAGATACTGAACAAATCAAGCGGACAGTTGTGGACCTGAAATCATATAGTTGCCCAAAAATGGACATGCGCCGGCAGCAGAGGTAAAGCCCAAATGCATTTAGAGTCGCTTTGTGACCAGCATGTAACACTTATTAGGTGTGATTTAATCTTCCCCAGCCTGCAGACAGGGGGTGGTTTCAAGAAAATACATTGGCCACAAGGTCAGCACGGATTGTGTGTGCTGGGCCACTTTGTGTACCAGTGTAAGGAGGGGTCTGCTCGTCAGAAATAGGGAAAGGTTCTGCACCCAGGTCAGTATATCGAGCAATCCTGCTTCTAATGGCAAGGTTGTGCAGGACCCCACAAGCAATAATTATTTTGATAACCTTGCCAGGCTGATACTGAAGAGAACCCCCACTGTGATCCAGACATCGGAAACGCATCTTCCACAACCCAAAGGCACGTTCCACCACAGAGCGAGACCTCCTATGGGCTGTGTTGTAGCGCTCCTGTGCCTGGGAAGATGGGTGCAGGATGGGTGTGAGCAGCCATGGTAACAAGGGATAGCCTGAGTCACCTGCAAAAATACAAAAGACAAACATAAGGTAGATGCCTAAAAAAAGGTTTAGGTGTGCATAGAAATATTAGTACACAGGGACAAATAGGTGAGCTAGGTATGGTGGGAGGAATTGACATTTTTACTGAGCCTACAAACACATGCAACCTGTACACTCATTAAAAATGTCTGCGTAATGCTACTGAGATAAGAGGGCCAGAACGTAAGCCAATAGTGGAGAATACTTTCACCCATTAATTAAACCAAAAACCTTTTCAAGTTTCCAGGAAAGGTCTCACAGATTAGTGGGGTAGTGGCAAATCCACATTCAAACCTGGGGGCCAAGAAATACAACTTTAATACACATACCCAGTAACCATCCTCCAGAAATATCTCCAGATTGAAACCGTTGATAGGGGCTGGAGTTCCTCAAAATGTGCGCATCATGCGTGGACCCAGGAAAGCCAGCAAACAGACTGAAAAATTGAAGATCAGGGCCCGCCACTGCCTGAACATTGATGGAATGGCCCATCTTCCTGTTCCTGCACCAAGCAAAACACAAGTGTAATTAGTGTGAGCCTTAAAAAATGTGTGATAACCAGAAAAAAAAGCAGACCCAAACCACATACCTGAACAGATATTCCTGGTCCGCAGGGGGGATGAGCGAGACATGTGTGCAATCGATTGCACCAAGGACGTTGGGCATGTCGGCTATGTTATAAAAGCCCAACTTAACCGCATTCCAGGCTTCCCCTGTTTGAGGGAAAACAATTTAATTCTGTACCAGGGTAGCCATGCCATCCAAAAACTTGGTTAGGCTGCGGCTCAGCGTAGACTGGGACATCCCCAGGGAGAAGGCACCCAGTCTCTGGAACGAGCGTTCGCCAAAAATTGCAGGCAGCCAACCAATTTGGTCATACCTGCAATTGCATGCCCCTTTCTTGTGGTGGGGGCTAACCATGGCCGCAGCTCGCTATGCAAGGCATGGAGAGAAACACGGTTAAGGTGGGTGAGCTCGAATAGGTCAACGTCACTCATGCCATCGATGTCCAAAGGCGTGCGCTGCAGCCTGGTTTCTGCCATACTCAGAAGTACCAGGCGGCGTAGCTGGCGCCTTTGATGTTGGCCCACAGAGGAATGCATTCCTAAAAAGCACGGAGCTCCAATACGGCTTGTCAGACTGGCCGTAAGTGAAGGCTCGGCGGCCCCATTTTATTAGGCTGAATCCAATCGGAAATCAAGGCTCTGCATCACTGAAAAAAACGGGCCAATGAACGAGGCGTCCGTTTTGCCCGCAAACAGCCTCTTGCGAGCCGACAATCGGAAAGGCGGCTGAGCGCACACCTGAGCGCATAAACGCACACTAAAATCAACGTAGCACCCTTTCCTGACCCGATCAAAGCCCAAAACCAACGGGGAAACGCACGGGGGAGCTGAACGGGGAGGCTCTGCATCAAGCCAATAGTTCAGATGTCAGTCGATTGCTACATCATGCCCTACGACCCCGGGCTTCTCACTCAGGGGTTGCTGCGGCACCCCAATTTACAGACGCTGGCTTTGACGGCCTTCTTCCATGATATTACAGAGTTTGGCATGCCTACAGTGCTTGGTGTGAATCCAAGAGTTTCCCTTGTCGCACCTTTGCTGTCTCTAGGATCTTGGAGTTTTTACAACATGGTTTAGACTTGGGTCTCCAGCTGAGCACCCTCAAGGGCCAGGTCTCTGCCTTGGCAATTTTTTTCCAGAGGTCCTTTGCCAATAATAGGTTGGTCAAGACGTTTTTCCAGGGTGTTACCCACGTACGTCCACCGCGTAAGCCTGTATTACCGGTGTGGGGCTTGAATTTGTTTCTTTCTGCTCTCCAGGGGCCTCCTTTTGAGCCCTTGTGCGATGCTGCTTTGCCTATTTTGACCCTCAAGGTGGTCTTTTTGGTAGCGATAACTTCTGTACGTCGCGTGTCGGAGCTGACTGCGCTTTGTATGAAGCCTCCTTATTTTGAGCTTCATGGGGATAAGGTGGTTTTTCGTCTAAGGTTGTTTCTTCTTTTTACCTTAATGAGGAAGTTGTCTTACCTTCCTTGTGCCCAGCACCAGCTAATTCCGGGGAACGGGCCCTCCATGCCCTGGATGTGGTCAGGGCCATTAAGTATTACCTGACTGCGACTGAATCCTTCATGAAGTCGGATTTGGTCTTTGTCCTGACAGAGGGTTCTAGGAAGGGCTTGCCACCAGCCAAGTCCACTCTTAGTAAGTGGATCAGACAGACGGTGGTGCAAGCATATTCTGCATCGGAGAAGGAACCCCCTTTTCGGATCACAGCTCATTCTACCAGAGCTATTGGTACCTCTTGGGCTTTTCAGCACCAGGCATCGGTTGAACAAGTTTGTAAGGCCGCCACTTGGTCTTCAGTTCATACCTTTACCAAGTTTTACAAGGTTGATGTTAGGGTCTCAGCTGACGCTGTCTTTGGCCGAAAGGTGCTTCAGGTGGTAGTGAATTGAACTACATGCTGTTCCGCATTGGGGATCCCTCCCATATGGACACTGCTTTTGGATATCCCACATGCCATTACTTCTGGGACGACCTGAACTGGATTTAGTGAAAAATACAATTCTGTGAAACTCACCTGTAGAATTGTTTTTGAATATATCCAGTCCAGGTCGTCCCCCCCCCCCCCCCCCCCCCTCTTGTTCATTATCTCTTTTGCCTGTTATGGTGATTACCATTTTTATATTGGACCGCTGTCGTTAAGTTTTTTGATGGAGAGAGTACATACTGAAGCTATGTGATGTAACATGGTTTCTCCCGGCCTGTCTCTTTCTTAACTGCTTTTTGACCACTGGAGATTCTAGCGAGACACCTCATTTTATAGGGGGCCGGGAGGCGCTACAGCTTTGGATTGCAGTAGACTGTGCCACCTGGCGGAATATCCACATGTCATTACTTCTAGGACGACCTGGACTGGATATATTCAAAAACAATTCTACAGGTGAGTTTCACAGAATTGTATTTTTTTCTGGGTTTAGAAACACTTTAAGCACTGCTTTCTTGTTTTCCTTATATTTGGCTTATCCTTGTGATGCAACAGTCATATCAACTAATAACACCGCTTTATATCAACTAATAACACAGCTTTATTTCCTTATTTTAGTCCAGTACTGCAACGTGTAAAGATGATATAGAACTATCAAGACCTGATCAGAGAAAACGTGTTCTTCCAAAATGGATGCTACAGAAAGACCTTCCAATTCAGAGTCTGCCACCTCCTGTTATTAAAGCAGGTATGAATTTGTATTTATTCATGGAAGGTACACAGGTCACAAAATGAGCAACATCTTTATGCCTTTGTTCTTTTTACTTGAAAGCTGCCGTGTTTTAATCATGTTCTTGGTAATGACATGTGCTTTCTTATCAGGAATGATGTAAGTGCATATTACTTTAACAATGCACATTATAGCAACTCTTTACTTTTTCAATGTTTAAAGTGGATTCAAGTTGAAGTGGATATGTAGTTTGTTCATAACAAGCTAGGAGAGTTTAGATCTGATTTAACCCTTTAAATGCCAAGACCATATTTTCTACAGGTTTGCTTCTCCTACTATTAAGTGCCAAGCCTGTAAAAACTAGAGTAAAAAAAACAAAAAAACGCTAACCTCCAGCCTGGATCCAGTGCTGAGGGTCTCCAATTCTGCCCCGGGGGATTCCCAGGCTTAGGATAACTGCCACTGACACTTGCAGCTCCCTCATGTCAGGTCTCCTCTTCACCCAGTGGGCCATGATTTCCCCTCTCCCAGGCTCCTCAGGCTTTAGATAAGGGCCCGGGACAGGTCCCCCCACCTCTTCCGCCACCCTGCTGGCCAACACCTCCTAGCCTTGTGTCATCCCGCTCCAGACCCAAAAATTCACAGATGCCAGTGATCTGTGGAGAGGCAGGGGGCTCTGATCCCCTGCCTCCCCACCCCCCTTCTGCTGATCAGCGGCATCTGTCATCAGATCGGTGCAGGACAGCGGCATGGGACACAGGGTTGGAGGCCTTCACCTTGAATAAGAACATATCTTATATGTTTCCCCCACGCTGCCCACATTAAAAATTATCCTTCCTGCATCTACGCCATTTTCTATGCCTCTAAACAATCAACAAAAAGATGGCGGCCCATGGAGTTTCAGGCTGCCTGCAAATGGGAAGTGTCTTCTGACTGTGCCGCTCTGCATTCTGGGATTGCTGACCTTTTCCTGACCCCAGCTCTGCTCTGTCTGTGCAAAGCACAGCTTTAACCCCACCCCCTGCACTTTTGACCCGTCTCCTCTCCTCAGTATGTGATGCTACTGAGCCAAGATGGCGGCGCCTGTATCCTAGAATGCTGAACAGAGTTGAAGGCGAGTGGGGAAAAGAATAAAATGTAAGTGATTAAAAAGGATAACTATAATAATTTTAGATGCTGGCGAATCATTTTTTAAGGGTTCAAGCTTTTCATTAAATGACGCTGAAGGTCCGCTTTAAGTAAAATTACCCTTATGCGCATGCTTCACTTTGGGGTGTTTGGCAACTCCTCCCTTAACAGTACCTTGGTTACATGTACTACTGGTCATAAGGTAGTGGGCTTCCTCACTGATTGGCTGCCGCTTTGGATCAGCCATGGTCTGCTCTCCCTATAGATGGTCCTTTGAGCGTGCATAAGCTTACTGAGCTAATAGTGCTTACAGTGGACCCAACCGGCCCTGGAGTCTCAGTCGTGGCTGATTCCATCTCTCTAGGGCATCCTAAACTGGGAAACCCCCTAGTTTGCTCACAAATCTTACCTTTCCAGTGCTGCAGTGTCATAATTGGCATTCTCCTCCCAGCCATGCCCACTGCAACTGAATGACTGTGTGTGGCCATGCACAGGCGAAGGATGCAAGTGATGCCACCTGCCGATATGTGCAACTTTGGACCGAAGAGAGTTGAGTCTGTTCGAAAAAGGCAGGGTTTCACGCGGCGGGGCACCACAAACCTGGGTTTTGGTCCACTTTATGCAGCATTGGGACCCAGGTCTATGTGGGAAGAAGGCAGCATGAGTGCAGGTTTATTTTTTGGGCTATAAAATACTAGGGTATAGTGATATTCAGGGCCAGATTAAGAGTAAAGGAGGCTCCAGGGCACAAAATCAGGTGGATGCCCCATATACAGTATTTTCTTTCCTTTAAAATAATAGTCCAGCCACGTAACTGATTGGTGGTTGTCTGGCACCCGCCCACTTACTAGAACTTTAGATAGAGTCCCTAGTGCCACTCTTGTGCGGGTGTGGGCTGCTTGGGAACTCCTGCTTTGCCATTCTGGGGGGGGGGGGGGGGGTAGTGTAGTCGCTCAGCTGGCCAAGCAGAAAACAGTTCCCTGCATTGAGCTGCCAGCGGCTGTGCTTGGTGGCTTATGTGCAGTGAGTGGCCACTGATTGACAGGTTTGCACTCACCCATCATTGTAGCGTTACTGGCTGCGGCTTTGCTGCTTTAGACTCTTCGTCCTGCCCTGTGGCGGCTTTGGCAGCCCAGGCGCGGGGGGCCCCACTGCTGTTGATAGCTTTGTTGCTGGCCCGTCGGGCCAAAGAATGAAAAGCCTCCTGGACCAGTTCATAATCCAAAGGTTAGTGGCAGCCCCCTTTGCAGGGCAAGTGGTGGAGGCCTTGGCACGCACCCCTTTTGCCCCCCTTTATAATCCGGCCCTGGTGATATTTTAGGATGTCATGATAACCGTGTATTCTGATGTTTATTTAATGCGTTTTGTGTTAACCTTCTGCTGCATAGTTCAGTTGCTAGCCTACACATAAAAGGAGGCAAGAAATGTGCTATTTCTTGTTTTCTACATGTTTATGGTTTCCATTGCCACATTCAAATAGCAATGCAAATATTTGTTATGTTGTCTCTTAATTTACCTTAAAGTCCTAATTTATTTCCAAGGGTCACTGCTAATTGTCCCGCCGACAGGGTTGTCATGTTGAGATTTGCATAGCCATCTATAGTCTTCCAGTGCATGTTCTCACTATTATTGCCATATTAATTCAATATATGTGTATAGATGCGAAAGGATGGATAATGGGCTTATTATCACACAGGACATGCTCGTGATTTGGTGAAGACCATGAACATTTTCATTATTCTCATCAAGTTTTCTTGAATATGTCACACAAACTAATAAAGCATTCATCTTTTACGGCTCTTTCTAATTTTAAAAGTTGCTTGGCTGTAATTATTCTTTAATTACTTAAAGCGGACCTTCACCCTGACTAGAGCATATCGTATATGTTTCCCACACCCCGTACATACAGATTGCTCGCATTAAAAATCATCCTTCCTGCATCTACTGCATGTTATGAGCCTTTAAACATCCAAGATGGCGGCTCATGGAGCATCAGGCAGCCTGCAAACAGGAAGTGTCTTCTGACTGTGTCGCTCTGCATTCTGGGATTGCTGTCCTTTCCCTTACCCCAGCCCTGCTCTGTCTGTGCAAAGCACAACTATAACCCCACCCCCTGTACTTTATCCCGCTCTACTCTCCTCAGTATGTGTGTTGCTTCTGAGTCAAGATGGCGGTGCCCGTATCCTAGAGTCCTGAACAGAGTTGCAGCCCAGTGGGGGAAAGAATAAGTGACTAAAAACTTAAAATATATTAATTTTAGATGCTGGGGAATAGTTTTTTTTAAGGGTTTGGGCTTTACTTTAAATCAAGCTGAAGGTCCTGTTTAAAGTACTACAGCAGGCAAAGGTAATTGTTGCACCATTGTGTGGGGGTACATTGACACTGTCCTAAACTGTTTTCCTTTCTTTTAAATTGAAAAAAGAAATGGCCAAGATATTTGGGTTTACAGGTTTAGCTTATGATTTTTCTTCTGAAAGTAGGTGTGGCCCTTGGATCTGTGATGCTGCATAAAAATCTCCTCTCTGCGCTTACAGCAATGTAATGAATCTGGAGAAGGTGGAGGGCAGCGGGAGAAGGGAGGGACCAGCAATGATCTGATTGGCGGATGGGATGAAAAAGAGAATGCCATTGGCTGAACCTGTAAACCTAGATATTTCTGCATCAATTTAAAAATGGAAAACTGTTTAGGACCGTGCCAATTGTAGCCTGATACAATGGCGTAACAATTACCTTTGCCTGCAGTATCACTTTAAAACGGTTCGTTCTCATAGTATGCCATGCCAAGGACAAGTAAAATTTTCCTAATTAAAATGAATTACCTATTTATTATATGTTTTGGTGGCTCAGGGTGGACTTGTGTCAAAAATATTAGGCAATCATCTGTTTGGGGCCGGCAGTGGGACCACCCTCATTTGTCTAGATGTATGTAAGGGGGGGGGGGGTTGAGCTTATTAGTAAGGGTTATCTAATTAATTTTTTTCACATTATACTTTTACATGTATACGCTCCTATTGCCTAATTCTTAATCAGTCAGCCTGCCCCTTCCTGTCTGAAACAAAACTAATTTATAGAGGTCCTGCATTTTAAGGATTAAATTATATATATTGTTCTGGAGTACTGATTTTTTTTTTTTTTTCTTAGTACATTTATTCAACAGTTCTAAAGTTGTCCCGACTTAAGCCCCCGAAAGCAACTTGTTGAATTATTGTCAAATTAATTAATTGTACGTGCTAAGGTGAAGGTCAAATCTATTGGCATCTTCAGGGCATGAAATTAGATTACCTGCCTAAAATTAAGGGCTCATTTTCTGTGACCGCTTTCTGGTTTCTGTTCCTGAAATGCATTTTTATGTTTAATGTGTTAGACTAATGTCTTTTCTCTTTTATTTTACAGTCACGATTGGGTTAACATCTTGGCCGGTGGGCGTGGACTGCAAGAACAAAGGCGTGGCTCCTCCTTCTGGGCCTATATGCTCCCGGTTGACTTCCTCCAATCCAGTTTCTTTCTTGCAGTTGGAACTGGACTGCAACTCCTCTCCCAGTTACTTGTTTTTAAGGATTATGCCTTGGAAGCCGGGGTATTGGAAACCCTGTCTGTTCTTGGCCCCTTATACTCCTCTGATCTGGAAAGGGCAGGCAATATATATGTAAATATGGTGGTTTACCCCCTAGGTCTCGGAGTAGTCACTTGTGACTCTCAAGAACCGATATATACTTGGTTTTCCAAGTGTACAGCACGGCCTGTTTCATTTCAATCATTACTTCTGGGTATTCCACCACAAGGTGGCGCAGTTGACTGCAGAAGACTTGTGGCTCCACCCGGCCCTATAAAAAGCCAGGAATCACCCATAGACCCCCAGTGTTTCTCTGCAGTCATGACTGCGTAGACCAGAAGATGGCTCTCTATGGCTATTCGCAGGCGAGCGGGGCAACCAAGCCTGCGGCCCTGTAAGCCTTTTCCCACCCGCTTCCGGACCCTCTTGCCTCCCAGCCTTGTCTGACGGATCGGGTGATGGTAGGGGAGCACCTGGGTCGGGTGCTCGGTGAGCTTTCCTCCAGGTTGCAGTCCCTAGACTCTGAAGGGTAGCCGGCCTTAGGCGTTTGGTGAGCCTATAGAGGGATGAGAGAAACCTCTGCTGTCTATGTGTCCCCTTCGGGGGTGAGTTGTGTTTTACTTTGGGGGTGTTGTTGTACCTGGGCTCATTCTCCCTTCGCCCTTCGTTCCCTGCTCCCTCCCCCCCCGTCCCCGCTGTGCCGTTCCCGCTGTGCCCCCTCTTCCCCTCTTCCTCCCCCTCTCCCCGGCGTGGCCGTTGTCGGGGGGGGGTAGGGGGGTGGCGGCGTGCCTCTGTCTCCTTCACCGCCGCCGCGTACTATGCTCCGCGTCGGGAGGTGCTGCGGGAGCCGTTGGGGGTGCGTACCCTCTCATGGCGCTGGGCGCCTTTCTCTGACTGCGGGGCGATTTCACGCCCTTCGGGGGGGTGGCGCAGCGGGATGATGCGTATCGCATCATTTTCCCGCGGCCCGCCCCTCGAGGTTCCTGGCTGCCATCTTGCTGGGTGTTCACGTGCTTCTGCGGGGCCATACACGCTGCCTGCTGCGGGACTCCGGACGCGTGCTGAGCTCCTCCCGTGGCTCTTCAACCTGTGGGCTGCCTGTCTCTGCTGCGCGGTCTGCGCTCGTCTTCACAGTTTGGTCCGTGAGTCTTCTGAGGGAGTTACTTGTTGGTGCATGTGCTGCGGGATACTCATGGTTGTCATGTTTATGTCTTACAGGCGGGATAGCAGTGTTGTGGTTTCTCCTGACCCAATCCCTCCTCCCCTCCCCCTGTCCTTATGCGTTGGGCATCCCTTGGGGGCATCCCGAGTGGCTTTTCTTAGCCTTTACCCTGTGTTGGCCTTTTTGTGCCCGTGATAATCGCTTCTGGGGATAGCGAGCTTGGGGGCCCCTCGGGGCAGGCTCGTTTGTGTGTCATGTGCGGGGCATCCCCTTTGAGGCGCCCAAAGTATTATTGCGGATCAGGTTGGGATGAGTGCTTCTCCCTCCAGTCCTGCGCTCCCTACGGCATCCCCTAATCCCCCATGTCTGCATTTAGCCCCCAGTGAGGGGGAAGCTAGCAGGGGGTCACAATCAGATCTGGCGCTGCGCGTGACCAGCATTGAGCGTCAGCTGGCCCGACCGGCGGCGGGCAAGGCCTCTTGCAAGAAGCGGCATTTAGACGCCGGATTGTCCCTCTTTGCTGATGTGGACGAGGACCCTGACATTTATGGCGGCCGTGACTCCCCGGAGGAGGGGGAGTTGTTCCGTGACCCGAACTCCTCTGGGGATCGTCGGGGCGAATACGACAGTGACCTAGGGTTGTCCTCGGATGAGGATACCTGGCTCCCGGATGATACTGATAGACTCTTGTCGGCTGTTTTTGATACATTACACATCGCCCCCCCTAAGGAGGCGAAGAAGAAGTAGGGCGAGCTTTTCCGCCTTGACAAGCAACGCGTGGAGTTCCTTCCAGGGCCATTTCTCAAATATGGTTCTTAAGGAATGGGAACGCCCTAATAGGTTACCCTCTGTGCCCAAGGGGTTGGATAGGAGGTATCCATTCTCGGCCGATTTGGTTAAGCGTTGGTCGTGCCCTCCTGAGGTGGCCGCTTCGGTCCTGGGGCTATCTAACACTTCGGTCATGTCATCCCACACACTGCATGATAGTGCTGACTGGCGTATGGATCAGCTGGCTTGTCATGCCTTCACCTTTGTAGAGGCCGGTTTGCGTCCGGTCTGCGCCGCGCCCATTGCCATTAAAAAGAAGGTCAGGCGCCTCGCTGATTAACATGCAATAGATGCAGGTAGGATGATTTTTAATGTGGACAATCTGTATGTGCAGGGTGTGGGAAACATATAAGATAGACTCTTATTCAGAGTGAAGGTCCGCTTTAAGGCGCTGCTCTCCAGTTACAGCCGCCCGGTCTGGTAAGAAAAGGGAGGATTTTAAGGACCTTTTGCTTTGCTCTGACATTATTGTCTTTGTGCTGGCTGCCATGGACGATGCCGTCAGGCTTGGCGGTAGGGCCTCGGCCCTGTTGATTGCTATGCGCCGGTCGGTTTGGTTGCGTCAGTGGGCAGCTGACACCGCCGCTAAGAAGTCTCTCACTTGGCTTCCTTTCATGGGACTCCGTCTTTTTGGGGAGCGTCTTGATGTTCTGACCAAGGATGGTAGGCTCCCCCAGCGTAGAAAGCAGGCACTGCCCTTTCGGGGATCCTCCTCCTTTCGCCCTTCAAGGGGAGGTTGTGGCCCCTCTCAGGTAGTCGCAGAGACTCTTGGGGCCGAGGCAGATCCCACGGTCGCCCCGGTCTCTCCTGGGGAACCAAGCCCAAACCCCCTCTCAAGGCCCCTCAGGCATGAGGAGGCGCCCTCACCCGACCAGGTGGGGGGACGGCTTCGGCTTTTTGCTCACGTCTGGAGGCTTCGCGTCTCAGACCGGTGGATTCAGGAGGTGGTGTCCTCTGGATACAAGATAGAGTTTGCAGCCTGGCCGCCCCCAAGATTCCTCCAATCCCGGATATCTCTAAACCCTGTGTTGGCTCAGGGACTGCGTCTGGCCGTTCAACGTCTTCTGGGATCCGGAGTCATTTGTCAGGTACCTCTTCAGGAACAGGGTCGGGGGTACTACTCCAACCTGTTCACGGTGCCCAAGAAGGATGGCTCCCTGAGGCCCATCCTAGACTTAAAGGGCCTCAACAAGTTCGTCAGGTTCAAGCACTTTCGCATGGAGACATTACGTTCGGCCGTAAGTTGCCTTCGGCCGGGCGATTTCATGACCACGGTGGACATCAAGGATGCCTACCTTCATGTTCCGATCTTCCCAGGTCACCAGAGGTTCCTGAGGTTCGCTCTGGGAGATAAACACTACCAGTTTGTGGCCTTGCCGTTCGGTATCACCTCAACTCCTCGGGTTTTCACCAAGGTGCTGGCTGGCGTCATGGCTCTCCTGAGGAACCAGGGCATTCGCATCCTCCCTTACCTGGACGACATTCTGATTGCGGCTCAGTCTCTTCATCAGGCCAAGAAGGATACTCAGGTGGTGACTTCCACTGTCGAGTCCTTCGGCTGGGTGATCAACAATCCCAAATCTTCACTATCTCCGCCTTTGGCGAGGTCCTTTCTGGGCATGACGCTGGATACTTCTCAGGTCAAGGTATTTCTCCCTCAGCAGAAAGTGGAGGGCCTTCAGACGCAGGCGCGGTCTCTGCTGGCGTGCCCTCACCCCTCCATCCGTCAGGGGATGCAGTTGGTGGGTCTCATGGTGTATATTATCAGTTGGGGGGGGGACTAGCCGCCTCCGTCAGTGATTCAAACTTGGCGCCGTCTGCACTAGCTGGTCAATGTCCCGTGTAGGTCAGCTTTATTACACCACCCTCCACTGCAACAATGGTGTTAGATATATATATTGGGTGCAGGCAGCAGGTGAGGTCCGAAGTGTCAGAGGAGTAAGCACCCAAGAAGGAGGGGGTGCGCGGATTCAAGCCCCACTATTAAGGGGAAGTTCACCCAGCCAAGCCGTCAGCCAACACTGGGGGCCACACGCGCGGCAGTGAGGAGAGAAGGAGGTTGGCAGGCTCGGCCAGAACTGACATCCGACGCGCGGAGCCGCACACGCGGCACCGCCTCTCAAAACTATGCAGCCGGCGGAGGAAGCGACAGGCCAGGAGGGAGCAGTGGGTGATGATGACAGCGCGCAGAGCTCAACCACGCACAGCTGCCGGTCAGGAGGAGCGGCCGACAGCGGAGGGAGCTAGCAACCACTAATGCGGCCAGCGGAGCAGACCGAACAGTCCCAGCGGAGGGAAGCAGGGGCAGGACGAGTCCCCTCGGGTCCCGCTCGCCTCCGTGCACGGGTGGCTAGGCAGGGCGGCCTCAGCCCGAGCAGGTCCTCCTCTCCAGAGCGGGGACGGCTTACGATCCGCAGCCACCCCGAGTCCAGGCTTCTCCTCTCCACCTCCCAAAATGGCGCCGGATCAAGATGCCTGAGGGCCTCACAGCACTCCGCACTCCACCACCGGGTCAGATCACCTCGCCACTCGCCTCAGGAACTCCAGGTAATGAGGCAAGTAGTTTCTCTCCTCTTAAAGTTAGAATTAGTTGGGATATATGGGGTTTCTAAAGGATAATGCTCAGGAGCCCTCGTGCCACACGTCCTTCCAGCACCGTTACATAGCCACGCCCCCGTGGGTCTCATGGTGTCCTGCTTTGAGGCGGTTCCCCTTGCTCAGTTCCACATGAGACCTATTCAGTTATTCCTCTTGTCGGTTTGGGATCGGAATCAGGAGTCCCTGGATCAGGAGTTTGTTCTGTCCCCTCCGGTCAGGCACTCCCTCTACTGGTGGCTGGACTCGAGGAATCTTCTAGTGGGCAGGTCCTTTCTGCCTCCGCGCTGGGAGATTGTCACTACGGATGTCAGTCTGATCGACTGGGGGGATGTTTGGCAGTCTCTGAAGTTCCAGGGTCAGTGGGGTCCCCAGGAGGCCCACGCGCCCATCAATATCCTAGAGCTGCGGGCAATCGGGTTGGTTCTCTCCCAGTTGACCCCCCACCTTCGGGGTCGTGCTGTACAGGTCTGCTCGGACAATCAGACAGCGGTTGCCTACATCAATCATCAGGGAGTCACTCGGAGCAAGCGAGCCCTCAAGGAAGTGTCCCTGATTTTGTCTTGGGCGGAGGAGACTGTTCCCTGCCTCTCGGCGGTTTACATCCCAGGGGTGGAGAATCAGGAGGCGGACTCCCTGAGCAGGGGGACGTCTCGCCTGGGGGAATGGTCCCTCAGCAACAAGATCTTTCACGCCCTGTGTCGCCGCTGGGGTCAGCCGGACGTGGACCTGTTTGTGTCCCGTCACAATCAAAAGCTTCCAACATATTCTAAGTATACAGCACGTCCTGTTCCATAAGATATTCCTTACACTTGGGTTATACATCCAGTAGATGGCGCTGGACTGCAGAGACAGAAAAGTGGCTCCTCCCGGCCCCATATATACCAGGGACCTCCCACAAAATCCCCAGTTCTTCTCTGCAGTTCTGGCTGCGATGACCAGAAGATGGCTCTCTCTACTCCCAGGTGAGCTGGGCTATTAGCCTGCGGCCCTGTAGGACTATTCCCACCCGTTTCCTTTTACTGCCTCCCAGCTCAGGCTGCTCTGGTTTGGGTGAAGGTAGGCAGCACCGCTGTTAGGTGCTAAGAAGCGCTGCTCCAACCGCAGTCCCCCACCAAAGGGTAGGCGGTATAGGCCCATGGTGAGCCTTATGAGATGCTCCTCCCGCGTCTTATGCACCTCGCCCCCTGTCCCCGCAGTTGGCTTCTTGGTGGTGCATGTCTTTACTATATGTTGTGTTTTGATCCCTTTTGATTTGATTCCACTGTTTTCTTTGTCGCCGCCGCTGCACGTTTGTACTACGCTCCACGGTCGGCTGCGCCATCATTGGCTTGCCTTGCCAGGTGGGCGTGTTTTCGCGCTCTTCGGGGGGGGGCGGGCCTTGCGGCTGACGCGTTCTGCATCACTGTCTCCGCGGCCCGCCCCTCGAGGTATATGCGGGCGCCATTTTAGTTCTCTGCTGCGTGTGCCTGGCGTCTCCCTATCGCGGTCCGTAAGTGCACCTGCGGGCTGATTTATTTTGTATTTCTCTGTATTGCGTATTGCTTATGGGATCTTTTTGCTTATGTCCTGCAGGCGGGTCAAACTTTGTGGTTTCTCTCGGGCCTATCCCCTCTATTTAGTGTTAATCTTATTGGAGGGCTATTATATTCCCTTACTCCCACTTCCCTAGCGGGTTATTGGGGCATCCCCGGTTGCTATTATTAGCGTCAATCCCTATTGGCCTGTTGTGCCGTGATAATCACCATATTGAGGCTTCTCAGGATAATGTGCTCGGGGTTCCTTCGGGACAAGCCCGGCTGTGTGTGGCGTGTGGGATATCCCCTATAAGTGATTATGTCAGGGTGTGTGTACCCTACACCCAGCAGACGCTTGCGCTGCAGTCTGGGTTACCTGCGGCTGGGCCTAGTGCTGCGCCACCTCTGGCTTTGCCTACCCCCCCACGCTTACATCTGACTCCCAGTGAAGTGCATACCAGTGGGGAGTCTCAACCTGATTTGGCTGCCCAGGTAGCCAGCATTGAAAGGCATATTGCCGGGTCTGGTCCGCGTAAGGCTCCTGCCAAGCGGCGGCATCAGGCACCCGGTGTTACTCTCTTTCCTGTGGAAGCTGAGGAGTTTTTTGATATGACTGGATATACCCCCCTGGAAGAAGCGGAATTATTCTCTGATTCAGAATCATCTGAGGATCAGCCTAGGGGTTATGCTGAGTCTGGGTCTGACCCATGGGCTTCAGATGATACTGACAGACTTTTGGCTCACATTTTTGAAGTGCTCTGTATCTCTCCTCCTGCGGAAGCAGGGGGAGCTGTTTCATACTGTTAAACCACGCTTGGAGTTTCCTGAACAAACTCACTTTAATAATCTGGTGCTCAAAGAGTGGGAACGGCCTAGCCGGCTTCACGGGGTACCAAAGAGTTGGGATAAGAGGTATCCCTTTCCTGCTGAGATGGTTAAACGTTGATCATGTCCTCCCGAGGTGGATGCACCAGTTCTGGGGTTGTCTAACACATCCATCATGCATTCCCCTGACTCTACTACACTGAGGGATGGGGAGAACAGGCGCATTGATCAGCTGGCTTGCCATGCCTTTGCCTGTGTGGGGACCGCGCTCCGTCCGGTCTGTGCCTCTGCTATTACGACTGTTGCTATTAAAAGCCTGCTCAGGGGTCTCTTAGATGGGGCCCCTGACGATGCTGGTAGTGAAGAGTATAGAGCTCTTCTGCGTTGGGAGGAATTTGTTGCATATGTTCTCTCTGCCTTGGATGATACTATTAGAAAGTGTGTCAGGGCTTCTGCCTTATTGGTGGCAATACGCCGCTCGCTCTGGCTGTGCCAGTGGGCAGCTGACAACGCTGCCAAAAAGGCTCTCACTGGGTTTCCCTTCAAGGGGCTGTGCCTCTTTGGGGAATGTTTGGACTTGTTTGCTAAAGGAGGCAAGTTACCTCAGTGTAGAAGGCAGCCCCGGTCCTTTCGGGGTTCAGGTGCCTTTTCCCCTTCCTTCAGGGGCTTCAGAATTGGACGGGGAGCTTCCATTACTGGAGCCCGTGGAGATTTTTGGGGCAGGGGCAGAGGACGTGGCCGCCCTGGCCCCTCCTGGGGACCCAAGACTAAGTCCTCCCCCAAGCCCCCTCAGGCATGAAGGGGCGCCCTCACCCATCCGGGTGGGGGGACGGCTTCGGCTCTTGGCTCATGTCTGGAGGTGTCATGTCTCAGACCGGTGGATTCAGGAGGTAGTATACTCCGGTTACAAGATAGTTTGCAGCCTGGCCGTCCCCAAGATTCATCAAATCTCAGTTAGCTCAAAACCCCTTGTAAGCTCAGTGTCTCTCCCTGCTGTCCAAGGCCTTCTAGATCTAGGTGTCATCTGCCGGGCGCCCTTGAAGGAAAGGGGCAAAGGCTATTATTCCAATCTTTTCACTTTCGCATGGAGACTCTGCGCTCAGCTGTGACTTTCCTACGCCCAGGGGACTTCATGACCTCTGTAGACATCAAGGATGCTTACCTTCACGTTCAGGTCATCAGAGGTTACTCAGGTTCGCTCTGGAGGATCAGCACTACCAATTTGTGGCCTTGCCCTTCGGTCTCACCTCGGCTCCCAGGGTATTCACCAAGGTGCTAGCAGGAATGATGGCCCTGCTGAGATCTCAGGGCATTCGCATTCTTCCCTACCTGGACGACATGCTTATCGCTTCAGTCCTTCCATCAGGCAGAGCTGGACAGTCAGCGGGTGGTGTCCACACTGGAATCATTCGGCTGGGTGATCAATCACCCCAAATCTTCCCTGTCTCCTTCCATTTCTTTTCTGGGCATGATTCTGGATTCAGCTCAGGTCAAGATATTTCTTCCTCAGCAGAAGGTGGAGGTCCTTCAAGAGAAAGCTCAGCTCCTGCTGTCTTGTCCTCATCCATCCATCAGGCAGGGAATGCAGCTGGTGGGCCTGATGGTGTCCTGCTTCGAGGCGGTTCCATATGCTCAGTTCCACATGAGGCCTCTTCAGCTTCACCTCTTGTCAGTATGGGATCGGGACCCTGTGTCCCTGGATCAGGTGTTTGTCTTGTCACCTCTGGTCAGGCGGTCTCTAGTGTGGTGGCTGGACTCAAAGAACCTGCTGGGGGGCAGGTCCTTTCTGGCCCCCTGCTGGGAGACTGTCACCACGGATGCCAGTCTGACAGGTTGGGGGGGATTCTGGAAGTCCCTGAAGTTCCAGGGTCAGTGGGGCCCTCAGGAGGCCCATGCCCCTATCAACATTCTGGAATTGAGGGCAATCAGGTTGGTTCTCGCCCACTTAACGCCACACCTGAGGGGTCGGACTGTTCAGGTCCGCTCGGACAACCAGACGGCGGTTGCCTACATCAATCATCAGGGAGGGACCCGGAGCAAGAAGGCCCTCAAGGAAGTGTCCCTGATACTGTCCTGGGCAGAGGGTGGAGAATCTGGAGGCAGACTCTCTGAGCAGGGGGACCTCTCGTCTGGGAGAATGGTCCCTCAGCATCAGGGTGTTTCGCTCCCTGTGCCACCGCTGGGGTCAGCCGGATGTGGATCTGTTTGGGTCCCATCACAATCACAAGCTTCCAGTCTTTGTCTCTCTGTCCCAGGATCCTCTGGCCTTGGCCACGGATGCCCTGGCAATGTCTTGGATGAGGTTCCAGCTCCTGCATGTGTTTCCCCCGTTTCCACTGCTGGGCAGGGTGCTGCGCAAGATAGTTCAGGAAGGGGTGCCAACCATCCTGGTGGCCCCCTGTTGGCCAAGAAGAGTGTGGTTCGCAGACATCGTGCATTTGGCAGTAGATCAGTACGCCCTGCCACGGGTTCCAGATCTGCTCACTCAGGGGCACCTACGCCAACCCAGTTTACAAACGCTGGCTTTGACGGCCTGGCTGTTGAAACCTCCATTTTGATGGAAAAAGGCCTGCCTGCCTCGGTGGTGAATACCATGATCAGGGCTAGGAAGAGGTCCTCTTCTTCCATCTATTTCAGGGTTTGGCGTACTTACATTGACTGGTGCGAGTACCACTCGCTTCCCTGTCGTGTGTTTTCTATTCCTAGGATTCTGGAGTTTCTCCAACATGGTTTGGATCTGGGTCTTCAGCTCAGTACTCTGAAAGGCCATGTTTCTGCTTTGGCTATTTTTTTCCAAAGATCCTTTGCTCAGCATCCCCTGGTCAAGACCTTTTTCCAGGGGGTTACTCACGTGCTTCCCCCTCGTAAGCCTATGTTACCAGTCTGGGACTTGAACTTGGTCTTATCTGCCCTGCAGGGGTCTCCCTTTGAGCCCTTCCAAGGGGCTTCCTTTGTCCATTCTCACGCTTAAGGTGGTCTTTTTGGTGGCTATCACTTCTGTTAGGCGTGTTTCTGAGTTGGCGGCGGTTTCCATCAAGCCTCCTTATTTTGAGAGACACCAGGACAAGGTGGTGTTTCGTTTTAAGCCAGATTTTCTGCCTAAGGTTGTTTCTGCCTTTCATCTCAATTAGGACATTGTTTTGCCTTCTCTGTGTCCTAATCCCAGTAACCCTAAGTAGAGGGTTTTACATTCTTTGGACGTAGATGCTCTTTTTGTGCTTCCGTCTGGACCTAAGAAAAGTCTGGCTCCGGCTAAGTCCACTATCAGCAAGTGGATACGTCAGGCTGTGATACAGGCCTACTCTGCTAAGGGGAAGGAGCCTCCCTTCCGCCTTACTGCTCATTCTACTCGTGCTATTGGTGCCTCTTGGGCTTTTCAGCACCAAGCTTCTGTTGAACAAGTTTGCAAGGCTGCTACTTGGTCTTCTGTTCATACTTTTTCAAAGTTTTACAAGGTTGATGTTAGGGCCTCAGTTGACGCTGCTTTTGGCCTCAAGGTTCTGCAGGCGGCAGTGGTTTAAACTGTCTGCTGTTACTTTTGGGGATCCCACCCTACCTTACGGACACTGCTATTGGATGTCCCAAGTGTAAGGAATATCTTCTGGAACAGGACGTGCTGTATACTTAGAATAATACAATTCTGTGATTACTCACCTGTAGAATTGGTATTATATGTATACAGCATGTCCTGTTCCACCCCACCCCTGTTATCATTATCTTTAGTTACCTCTTTATGGTGATTGTTCTTATGTTCAAATTTTCATATAATGGTTCTAGTTCTCCCGGTCTCATTTTAACTGCTTTTCAATACTGGGGATTTTGTGGGAGGTCCCTGGTATATATGGGGCCGGGAGGAGCCACTTTTCTGTCTCTGCAGTCCAGCGCCATCTACTGGATGTATAACCCAAGTGTAAGGAATATCTTCTGGAACAGGACGTGCTGTATACATATAATACCAATTCTACAGGTCAGTAATCACTGAATTGTATTTTGTCTCCCTGTCAAGGGACCCTCTGGCCTTTGCCACGGACGCGCTAGCAATTCCCTGGACAGAGGTTTGGCTCCTCTATGTATTTCCTCCCTTTCCTCTGGGTCGGGTGCTGCGCAAGATAGCCCAGGAGGGGGTACCGGCCATTCTGGTGGCTCCCCGCTAGCCGAGGAGGGTATAGTTCGCGGACGTCGTACAGATGGCAGTAGATCGGTTCATCCTGCCCGACGATCCAGAGCTTCTCATGCAGGGAGAGCTGCGCCATCCCAATTTACAAACGCTGGCTTCAACAGCTTGGCTGCTGAAACCTCCATCTTGATGGGCAAGGGTTTGCCGGCCTCTGTTGTTGGAAGAAATCCTCGTCTTTTATCTACTACAGGGTCTGGCATGCTTACATTGCAAGGTGCGAGTCCAAGTCTCTTTTTTGCGGGAATTTTCCATTCCCAGGATTCTGGAGTTTTTACAGCATGGTCTGGATTCGGGCCTTCAACTTAGTACTCTCAAGGGACAGGTTTTGGCTCTGGCAATTTTTTTCCAAAGATTCTTTGCCAATCACAGGCTTGTTAAGACCTTCTTCCAGGGAGTTACTCGTGTGCGTCCGCCGCGTATGCCTCCGCTACTGGTTTGGGACTTAAACTTGGTGTTGTCTACTCTACAGGGTCCTCCTTTTGAGCCCTTGTGCAATGCTGCGCTGTCCATAATGACTCTTAAGGTGGCCTTTTTGGTCGCTATTACTTCGGTGCGTCGAGTCTCTGAGCTGGCGGCGCTTTCCATTAAACCTCCTTATTTTGAGCAGCATCAGGATAAGGTGGTGTTCCATCTTAACCCGGAATTTGTGCCCAAGGTTGTATCTGCCTTTCATCTCAATGAGGACATTGTCTTACATTCCTATTGTCCTGCCCCTGCTAATTCCAAGGAACAGAATCCATTCTCTGGATGTGGTCAGGGCGCTCAAGTATTATTTGGTCGCCACCGAGCCCTTTAAGAAGCCTGATTCTCTTTTTGTTCGTCCTTCCGGACCTAGGAAGGGCTTGCCTCCAGCCAAATCTACTATCGGCAAGTGGATTAGACAGGCGGTGGTGCAAGCTTATTCTAAGTATACAGCACGTCCTGTTCCAGAAGATTCCTTACACATGGGTAATACATCCAGAAGATGGCGCTGGACTGCAGAAAACAGCTTGTGGCTCCTTCCGCCCCTATATTAGTCAGGGACCTCCCACAAAATCCCCAGTTCTTTCTGCAGTCTGGACTGCGAAGATAGAAGATAGCTCTCTGTGGCGCAGGTGAGCGGGGCTTATATGCCTGGGGGCCCTGCAAGACTATTTCCACCCGTTGCGTCTCATTTACTGCCTCCCAGCCTCGGCTGTTAAGGTTCGGGTGAAGGTAGGTTAGCTAGCACCAATGGTGCTGAGGAGCTATGCTCCTACCGCAGTCCCTGCTCTAACAGGGTAGGCGGTTTAGGCTAATGGTGAGCCTTTTTGGGATGCCCCCACTGCCTCATGGGTTTTGCCAGGTTATTCTGTGCAGTTAAACCCTATTCACATTTATATTTCCCCCTCCACCCTCACTTCTCATATTAGTCCTCTGGGCGCCATTTTCCCTGGGAATTCTGTTGTTATCTTCCCTCACTCTCCGGGGGGGTTGTCTAGTGATTCAGCACTGTAGTTCACTCTTGACATGTTTTAGTGCTTGTAACTTTATAATATGCCGCCGTGCTTTGTACTGCGCTCCGAGCCTGGCAGCCCCATTCACCTCAGAGCTGCCGGGCCGCTATTGGCGGGCCGGATCACGTGGCCCCGTTTCCCGCTTGAGGTCTGCGGACACCATTTTGTCTCCTTGCTGCGTGCTGCTGGCTCTCTGCGGTCCCTGAGTAACCCCGATGGGGTGATTTTTTTTCTAAAAGTTTTTTCTAACTGCCTTATTCTCATGGGAATGTTGATTATGTCTTCCAGACGGGTGAATACTTCAGCACTGTGGTTTCTCCCGGCCATTTTCCCTCACTAACTCCCACTTCCCTAGCGGTTCTTGGGGCATCCCGGGTAGCTCTTTAGCGTTAACCCTTACTTGCCTATTGTGCCATTCAAATCACCATATGGAGGCTTCTGGGGATAATGGGCCTGGGGTTCCTTCGGGACAAGCCCGGCTATGTGTTGTGTGTGGGGTATCCCCTATTAGTGATGATGTCAGGGTGTGTGTACCCTGTGCCCAGCAGGTACTTGCGCTGCAGTCTGGGCTGTCTGTTACTGGGCCTGGTGGTGCGACCCCTCTGGCCTCACCTACCCTCCCACGCTTACATCTGACCCCCACTGCGGGGCATACTAGTGGGGAGTCTCAACCTGATTTAGCTGCACGGGTGGCCAGCATTGAGAAAAATCTGCTGGGTCTGCCCCACGTAAGGCTTCTGCTAAGAAGCAGCATTTATCACCCGCGGTCTCCCTCTTCCCTGTGGAAGATGAGGGCCCTTGCTCACTCTCAGGTCCCTACCCCCTTCAGCAGAAGGAATTATTTTCTGATTCAGAATCCTCTGAGAAACAACCTAAGATATACGGTGGTACTGGGACTCCCTTTGGGGAAGACCCGGGTTCCCCTGATGACACTGACAGATTGCTGAGTCACATATTTGAAGTGCTTTGTATTTCTCCCCCGGCAGTGGCTCCGCAGCAGCAGGGTGAGCTTTTTCATACGATTAAGCCACGCTGGGAGTTTCCTGAGCAGTCTCACCTTAATAATCTAGTGCTCAAAGAATGGGAACGGCCTAGCAAGAGTTGGGACAAGAGGTATCCCTTTCCTGCTGATGTTTTTAAGCGTTGGTCATGTCCTTCCAAGGTGGATGCGCCCGTTCTAGGGTTGTCCAATACATCTGTCATGCATTCCCCTGACACTACTACCCTGCGAGATGCCGAGGACCGGCGTTTGGACCAACTGGCCTGTCATGCCTTTGCATGTGTGTGGACGGCACTGCGCCTGGTTTGTGCCTCTACTATTACGGCTATTGCCATTAAAGGGGTGCTTAAGTGCATTTTGGATGGGGCATCTGAGGATGCGGATAGAGAGGAGTATAGATCTCTCCTGCCTTGTGAGGAATTTATTGCATATATCCTCTCTGCCATGGATGATGCTATTAGAATGTGTGGTAGGACTTCTGCCCTGTTGGTGGCTATACGCCGCTCTGTCTGGCTACGTCAGTGGGTGGCTGACAATGCTGCTAAGAAGGCTGTCACTGGTTTCCCCTTCAAGGGCCTGCGTCTCTTTGGGGGACGCTTGGATTTGTTTGCTAAGGGTAGTAGGTTACCTCAATGCAGGAGGCCGTCTTGGTCCTTTCGGGGGACAGGTGCCTTTCTCCCATCCTTCCGTGGTTCCAGAACTAACCTTGGAGTCTCTTTTACTGGGGCCTGTGGAGACCATTGGGTTAGGGGCAGAGGACGTGGCCATCCTGGCCTCTCCTGGGGTCTCAAGCCAAAAACCTCACCCAAGCCCCCTCAGGCATGAAGGGGCGCCCTCACCCATCCGGGTGGGGGGGACAGCTTTTTGCTCACGTCTGGAGAATTCACGTCTCAGACCGGTGGATTCGGGAGGTAGTGTCCTCCGGTTACAAGATAAGAGTTTGCAGCCTGGCCGCCCCCAAGATTCATCAAATCCCGGATGGCTCAAAACCCCCTTTTAGCCCAGGGTCTGCACCTTGCTGTCCAAAACCTTCTGGAGTTAGGGGTCATCTGCCAAGTGCCTTTAAAGGAAAGGGGCAGAGGCTACTATTCCAATTTTTTCACTGTTCCCAAGAAAGACGGGTCGATCAGACACATCCTGGATTTAAAGCGCCTCAACAAATTTGTCAGATTCAAACACTTTCGCATGGAGACTCTGCGCTCAGCTGTAAATTCACTGCGCCCGAGGACATCATGACCTCTGTAGACATCAAGGATGCTTACCTTCATATACCAATCTTTCCAGGTCATCAGAGATTCCTCAGGTTCACTCTGGAGGATCAGCACTACCAATTTGTGGCCTTGCCCTTCGGTCTCACCAAGGTGCTGGCGGGCATTATGGCTCTGCTGAGATCTCAGGGCATTTGCATCATTCCTTACTTGGACGACATTCTCATCACGTCTCGGTCCTTCCAGCAGGCCGAGCTGGATACCCAGATGGTGGTGTCCTCACTGGAGTCCTTCGGCTGGGTGATCAACCATCCCAACCTGGATACATCTCAGGTCAAGATCCTTCTCCCTCAGCAGAAGGTGGACAGTCTGCAAGCTCAAGCCAAGCTTCTTCTGTCTTGCCCTCATCCTTCCATCCGGCAGGGTATGCAGCTGGTGGGCCTGATGGTGTCTTGCTTCGAGGCTGTTCCATACGCTCAGTTTCACATGAGGCCTCTTCAACTTCACCTCTTGTTTGTTCTGTCCCCTCTGGTCAGGCTGTCTCTCTCGTGGTGGCTGGACTCAAGAAACCTGTTGGTGGGCAGATCCTTTCTGGCTTTGTGCTGGGGGACAGTCACCACAGATGCCAGTCTGACAGGTTGAGGGGGCTTCTGGAAATCCCTGAAATTTCAGGATCAGTGGGGCCCTCAGGAGGCCCACACCCATATCAACATTCTGGAACTGAGAGGGATACGGTTGGTTCTCGTCCAACTGACTCCACACCTTCGGGGTTGGGCTGTTCAGGTCCACTCGGACAACCAGACGGCGGTTGCCTACATCAATCATCAGGGAGGGACTCTGAGCAAGAGGGCCCTCAAGGAAGTGTTTCTGATACTGTCCTGGGCGGAGGAGAATGTTCCCTGCATCTCGGCAGTGTGCATCCCGGGAGTGGAGAATCTGGAGGCATACTCCCTCAGCAGGGGGACTTCTTGCCTGGGAGATCTTCCAAAGATCTTTTGCTCACCATTGTTTGGTTAAGACCTTCTTCCAGGGGGTTACTCATGTGCGTCCCCCACGTAAGCCTATGTTACCAGTCTGGGATTTAAACTTGGTCTTATCTGCCTTGCAGGGGTCTCCCTTTGAGCCCTTGCATGAGGCCCCTTTGTCCATTTTAACGCTTAAGGTAGACTTTTTGGTGGCCATCACTTCTGTTAGGCGTGTTTCTGAGTTGGCAATGCTTTCCATCAAACCCCCTTACTTTGAGAGACATCAGGACAATGTGGTGTTTCGTTTTAAGCCAGCTTTTCTGCCTAAGGTTGTGTCTGCTTTTCATCTCAATCAGGACATTGTTTTGCCTTCTCTGTGCCCTAATCCTAGTAACCCTAAGGAGCGGGTTTTAAACTATTTGGATGTGGTTAGGAACCTGAAGTTCTATTTGGTGGTTACTGAACCCTTCAGGAAGACTGATGCTCTTTTTGTGCTCCCGTTTGGACCTAAGAAGGGTCTGGCTCCAGCTAAGTCCACTATCAGCAAGTGGATCCGTCAGGCTGTGATACAAGCCTATTCTGCTAAGGGGAAGAATCCTCCCTTCCGCCTTACTGCTCATTCTACTCGTGCTATTGGTGCCTCTTGGGCTTTTCAGCACCAGGCTTCTGTTCAACAAGTTTGCAAGGCCGCTACTTGGTCTTCTGTTCATACTTTTTCCAAGTTTTACAAAGTTGATGTTAGGGTCTCAGCTGACGCTGCTTTTGGCCGCAAAGTTCTGCAGGCGGCAGTGGTTTAAACTGCCCGCTGTTACTTTTTGGGGATCCCACCCTACCTTATGGACACTGCTATTGGATGTCCCATGTGTAAGTAATCTTCTGGAACAGGACGTGCTGTATACTTAGAAAAATACAATTCTGTGATTACTCACCTGTAGAATTGGTATTATATGTATACAGCACGTCCTGTTCCACCCCACCCTTGTTATCATTGTTCTTAGTTACCTCTGTATGGTGATTGTTCATTTTGAGTTCTTGTTATTATTGTCCTACTGGCTTCTTGTTAATTGCTTGTCAATACTGGGGATTTTGTGGGAGGTCCCTGACTTATATAGGGCCGGGAGGAGCCACAAGATGTTTTCTGCAGTCCAGCGCCATCTTGTGGATGTATTACCCATGTGTAAGGAACAGGACGTGCTGTATACATATAATACCAATTCTACATTTGAGTAATCACAGAATTGTATTATTCTGCCAAAGGGAAGGAACCTCCCTTCCGTGTTACTGCTCACTCTGCTAGGGCTATTGGTGCCTCTTGGGCCTTTCAGCACCAGGCTTCTGTTGAACAAGTTTGTAAGGCCGCTACGTGATCCTCTGTTCATACTTTTTCTAAGTTTTACAAGGTTGATGTTAGGGCCTCAGCTGATGCTGTTTTTGGCCGCAAGATGCTTCAGGCGGTTGTGGTCTGAACTACCTGCCGTTACTCATTGGGGATCCCACCCTACTTTAAGGACACTTTTGAATGTCCCAGAAGTAATGATTGAAATGAAACAGGCCGTGCTGTACACTTGGAAAAATACAATTCTGTGATTTACTCACCTGTAGAATTGATTTTACGGTGTACAGCACTGCCTGTTTCATCCCTCCCTTGTTATCGTTGCCCTTGGTTGCCTCTTTATGGTGATTTGTTTTAAAGTTAGCCTTTTTGAGGTTGTGTATTCTTTTATCATGGTTTATCTCCCGGCTTCTTGCATAACTGCTTTTCAGCACTGGGGGTCAATGGGTGATTCCTGGCTTTTTATAGGGCCGGGAGGAGCCACAAGTCTTCTGCAGTCAACTGCGCCACCTTGTACACCTTCTACAGGTGAATAATCACAGAATTGTATTTTCAGATCCCCAGGGAGGTAGATTAGTATTATTTTCACCATGATGGAGGCATCCAGGGTAATCTGATCTGGGCTTTAGCAGATAGATTTACCCCATGTCCAGTATGCATCCAGGTGGCACTTGGCGAGGATAGCATGATGTTCAGGGATTATGCTATGGTAGTAGTGGGCAAATATGGAAGACAGTTGTCTCCCTCCTGCAAGGGTTCTGACCCCTGTTGTCCCAAGAAGTATCGGCTACTAAGAAGGCTTTAAAGAAACCTTTTCTCTGAGTTTGAAGAGGATATTGTGCCTGCCATAATCTCCCAGGAAGAGTTATCCGTTGAGGAGGATTCATCCATTAGGGACTCGGATTCAGAGTCCTCTACACAAGGGGGCGCTCAGTTAAGGAGAAGATGGATGGTTTGATTTTCTCTATTCTGGAGGTTGTTGCGGTGCATACACATTACTTTGATTAATCTGATTAATAGGGAATGGCAAAAGCCAGATAGTCTTCCGGCCTCTCACCCTCCTGTGGTGGACGCTCTGGTGCCAGGTATTTTAAAGACTTCGGTTATGCCATCCTCTGATAGTGCTTCTCCAAAGGATCCAGCGGATAAGCACATGGATCTGGTGGTACATCATTCTTATTGTGTCATGGGGTTGACCTTGCAGCTGGCCTCTGTTACATCCATAGCATATTTGGCGAGCAGGAGGTTGTTAAAACAACTGGACTCTAAGATTCGTACGGGTCACGCTCCCAGTTGATCAAAACCAGTTTGGATACGACAGGTATGTGATCTTGGCTATGGAGTTTTTGATCAGGTTAAGTGCCAAAGGCCTAGCTCTGGTGGTAGCCTTAAGCCACACTTTATGGCTTAAGCAATGGCCAGCGGACACAGCATCTAAAAATAATCTGACGGGACTTCCCTTTAAGGGGGGACATCTGTTTGGGGAGTGCTTGGTTGACATGGTAAAGAAGGCTACTGGTGGTAAGTCTACTAATCTGCCACTTTTCGTGGGGGTAGAGGCTCTGCCTCTTCGTGATAACGAAGATAATTTTTGATTAAGACAAAGTCCCAAATTACGGCAAGAGGTGTCTGGCGGAATAAAGCCAAAGCCCCTTCAAAGCCTGCTCAGGCATGAAGGGACACATTTTGCTCACATTTGAAGGCTCCATGTAACAGATCTTTGGATACAGGAAGTTGTATCCTCAGGTTACAAGATTGAATTAGAAGCCAGACCTTCTTCGGAGATTCTCTTGGTCAGGGGTATCCCGAATTCTGCAGAAAGCAGAAGCAATAAGATCTGCCGTATCTCGCCTTTTAGAGTTTGGAGTAGTTTCATCCACAGTGATGTTACTCCAGCCGCAAGATTTTTTAACCACAGTGTATATATAAGGATGCATACCTACATTGCAGTAGGTGGCCCACATCTTCAGTTTGTGGCGCTATCCTTCGGTCTATCATCAGCACCAAGGGTGTTTACCAAGGTGTTGGCAGGTCTCATGTTTTCTCTAAGAAGTCAGGGTATACATATAATCCCTTACTTAGACGTTCTGTTGATATGGTCTCTATCATGTCGGGACCCAGAAGGATACACAGACTGTATTATCGACATTGAATAACTGACTATCCAGTCGAATTCTTCTGAAGTCGAATATCATACCTTCAAGAGTTATTTCTTTTCTGGGATTGTCATTAGACACGTCTCAGGCAAAAGTGTTTCTTCCAGAACAGAAGAGGCTTTTACTGCAAGCCAGGGTACAGGGTCTCTTGTCTTGCCCTCACCCGAGGATTCGTCAGAGAATGTATCTGTTGGGCCTGATGGTATCTTGCTTCGAGGCAGTACCTTTTGCGCAGTTTCAAACATGACCCCTGGAATGGATGGAATTGCTCACTATTTGGGATCAAGACCCACAGACCCTGGATCATTCTTTTTGCATGACAGTCAACAAGGCAGTCTTGCCTGGTGGCTGAGTCCTCAGCCTCTTCAGATCAGCAAATCCTTCCTTCCAGTACAGTGGAAGATTCCCACAGATTCCAGTTTTACTGGTTGGGGAGGGTGTCATGAAGTCACAAATGATCCAGGTACAGTGGAGTCCAGAGGAGAGCAGACTCCCCATAAATATCCTGGAACTGAGAGCGATTCTGTTGTGTCTCAGACATTGGACATCCCATCTGAGGGGGAATCCCGTCAAGATTCAAACAGACAATCGGACGGCGGTGGCATACATCAATCACAAGGGGGGCACCAGAACCAGGAAAGCTCTCAAGTGGGGTCAGTCGGTTTTTACTTTGGGCCAAGAAACCGCTTCCACGTATCTTCAGCAGTACACATACCTGGAGTGGACAACTTGCAGGTCGATCATCTCAGCAGAGCGGTCCTGCATCAGGGGGAATTGTCTTTCAGTCAGAGGGTCTTTCAATCCCTATGCATGCGCTGGGGGATCCCAGACATAGCTCTCTTTGCATCACGACACAATCGAAAGGTTCCAAAGTTTGTGTCCCAGGCCAGGGATCCTCCAGCAATAGCAACAGATGCCCTGACTCCTAAGTGGTCAGCATTCAAGCTTCTTTATGCATTCCCTTCAACTCCGCTCCTGAGTCGAGTACTAAAAAAGGATAGCTCGCAAGGGAGGGAGTCGCAACCATTCTGGTGGGTCCTCGGTGGCCATGGAGAAGCTGGTTCTCAGACATAGTAAGGATGTCAGAGTGGGTCCCGTGGAGGTTACCCAACATTCCAGATCTCCTCACACAGGGTCCTCTAAGGCACCCCAATTCATGAGTTCTGGCTTTGACGGCCTAGCTATTGAATCCTTCATCTTGGCAGAAAGGGGATTTTCTTCCAGAGTCATCCAGACTATGATTCAGGCCAGGGAGAAGTCTTCATCAATCATCTACTATACAGTCTGGTGAGCATTTATCGCTGGTAGAACCGCTCATTTGACAAGAGCTTCTTGGGCTTTTCAGCATACATTTACCAAATTTTAAAGGGTAAATGTTAGCACCTCAGCAGATGTCACCTTTGGTAGGAAGGTGTTACAGACAGTAGTAAACTAAATGTTTTTGAAATGAGTGATTTCTGATAGAAAGGAATAAGGTTTTTTACGATCTCACCCGAATTAAGGGTACTGCTTTTGGAGGTCCCAATCATGACTGAATTACTCTGATGGCCTGAAGTAAAATTAAAGAGAAAAGATAATTCTGCGAGTACGCACCTGTAGAATTGATTTCTCTTTCATCATTACTTCAGGACATCAGACCCTCCCTGTCTGCTATATCCATGCCTTGGATGCCTAGTCTTGGTGGAGATGCAAATATGTAAATAGTTTGATCAGCACCAAAAAAAGAAAAAAAAAAGAGGAGTCTTGTATTTTGTCTTCAGCCTTGTGTCTCCAACAAGAGATATACGAATGCCTCCCAGGTGGCTGGTTCTATTGCTTTTCAATTAAACTGGTCTAAGGAAGTCAGCCGGAAGGATATAGGCCCAGGAGGAGGAGCCACGCCTTTGTTCTTGCAGTCCATGCCCTTTGCCGATATGTTAAGCCAACCATGACTGAATTACTCTGATGTCCTGAAGTTATAATGAAAGAGAAATCAATTCTACAGGTGAGTACTCGGAGAATTATGCTTTTGCTGGCAGTCTATTTTACTATAGACTGAAAGAAATGTAAAAAAAAAGCATAGAGGCATAAGCGATCCCCCATCTACACCACTATTAAGCAAACCATGGTCAGACTAGGAGAGGAGCTTGGGGTTTGGCT
The DNA here is from genome assembly GCA_027917425.1 of Gastrophryne carolinensis. Taxonomy (NCBI): domain Eukaryota; kingdom Metazoa; phylum Chordata; class Amphibia; order Anura; family Microhylidae; genus Gastrophryne; species Gastrophryne carolinensis. The sequence continues at coordinate 415,439,623 of CM051237.1, read as the reverse complement.
ATAGAAAAGCAGCTGATTTATGTAACAGGACAGCAGTATGGATCAGCCAGATAGGAGTTAAAGTGGACCAACACCCAGGATTTTGACTATCCTGGGTCTTGGTCCACTTCGGTGGGGCACCCCCGATCGGGGTGCCCCGCTGTGTGAAACCCCCCCTAACCCCCCAAAAAACTCACCTCTCCCCGCTCCCAGCGCCGACGTACAAGGGGAGAACTGGAACGTCTAAGCGGCGGCGGCCGCCGCCGCCTCCCTCGCGTCACTTTTGACGCGCGCGCCCCCGCGCCGGCCATTCGCAGACGGCCGGCGCGGAGGCGCGCACGCCTACAGGGGCGCGAGGGAGGCGGCGGCGGCCGGTAGGTGAGATAAGGTAGGTGAGTTGGGGTGTTTGGGGGGGGTTTCACCCCGCGGGACATCCCGATCTCGGATGTCCCGCGGGGTGGGGGGTGATCGGCCCGGGAATCTTATAGATTCCCGGGCCGATCACCCGTGGGTGTTGGTCCACTTTAAGGAAATAAACTTTGACTTTACACTAATATACAAGCTATTTTTGTACGCATAAAATCAAACACTAATACTATACAGTTTGTGCTTAGTTGACCACAAACAACATTTTGAGTGGGTTCTTTTTACTGTTATAATAGACTCCCCTCACACTGCAGGGCTTACCTCTAGGTTTTGGAACGTGACTGAGACAGATCTTTTGCTCTCATTCAGAAATGTTTGCGTCAGTTAGCAGTTGCCACAAAATTGAAAGTACACATTATTTGCAATGTTTTTCTACAGTTGTGTGAAAATTGGGGGATTATGAAATCTCAGCTGATGTCAATTTAGGAACCTTAGAGGTGCACCTACATACTGTAGTGCATGTTTTATCTTCTTGTTTATTTTGAAATTTGCAAAAAGGTTGCCAAGGTTTATTACGTGTCATTTCAGTTACACAGCTGCAGTCAAGCGTCACTAAATTAAATGGGTTTGCTTCATAAAATAACATTGCATGTTCTAAAGACAGAAGTCCACTGAGACATTAACTTCAAAAATATAACATCAACCTTGGAGCTGTCCTTCATTTTTGGGCTCATGCACATAGCTACGATGGCATATTTAGAACACTGTTCCTATTATGTCTCCTCTCTGTAAACTTTGATTTTCCCTTGCACTTGTCTCTACCTACTATTGCCTTTTCTTTGCGTTTTCTTGGGCCTTTGGGGAGAGCATGTCACGGCAACTCTTTTCATTTTTCCTTTGCTCTGCAATTACATTTTCTACCTTCCCTCAGAACATCGCCTGTTTCTAGTAGGGGAGTGATTGGCAGGAAGTTGTTAGAAGCAATATTGTGTATTATGGGTCACTGGGCTTGCTGTTGCAGGTTGTTGCTTCTTATCTTTACTGTGCATATGTCCCTGCAACAGTTCACAGTATTAAGGGGACATACAATAGCATTCCTTTTCATTTGTGGAGCTAGATCTTCTTAGACAGTTTAAGTGACCTCAAGGTTAAAAATAAAAGTCACCGTCCCATCAGTCCACCTCAGTAAACCCCATGAGATAGACCAAATGAAAATAGCTGGAAGATGATAACTACAATTCTGGCATCTGGGTCTGTTGAGCTGCGTGAAGGTTAGATGAAACTGTGTCCTCACCCAATTGTAGCCTCTGAAATGGCGGGATTTCTCCCATATATTAGGGAGGTAGCCACTTGGGGTACCCTACTTCCAATATGTTGGCTCTTCTTACAGGTGGAATATGGGGATTGCCCTCTGCCCCTTCTTTCATCCTTCTTGGTCTGGTGTATATACTTTGACAAGAGAAACCCTGGACTCACTTCACACAGTATCCTGTTTTCTTGCGTAGTGGTTTGGCCTATACCATATAGGGGTATCCACCGTCTGGCACCAACAGACAGGATTATGTGGCCTCCTCTTCATCAGCTGTGCCATTCTTGGTGGTACCAAAAATTAGGATATTCTCCAGTTTGGCCTGGAATCTGGCACACTGGTTGACACTTAAGCTCTCACCACTTCCATTCTTAACAGTTACTGAGACTTTTCTGCAGTACCGAACTACTGCTTTGTTATGTCCCACTAATAGACAATAAAGAAGAAAAAACTGCCCTTTGCAGGATGATCAGAATAATTAGATATTCTAAGTGTGCCATACACTCCACTTCGATCTTCATGACATGTGAGTAATCTCCAGTATAGGGCGAACTTCTGCAGAGATGAATATGCAAAAAAGAAAGCCCCTCTCGGTCCATATATACCTGGGACCTCCCACCAATTTCCCAGTTCCTTCTCTGCAGTGAAGGCGACAAGACAGAAGATGAAGACTTCTTTACTTACAGGTAAGCCGGGCCCGCGCCCGGCCGTTTATTGTCCCTATTGCTGCCAGGACCCTTTCTAAATTGCCCCTATTTGAGCCTCCCAGCTTAGGCTGCGGGTCCTGGTGAAGGTAGGCAGCACCCTATGGGTGCGGAAGGAGCATTGCTCCACCGTGAGACCTCATTATGGGGTAGGCGGTTACCCAGGTTTTGGTGATCCTGGTGTGGGATGCCCCGTCCCTCTATGCTTATGGCCGGATTCTGGCAGGGTCTCCCCCCCCCCCCCCCCTTCTGGGTCCCTTACTCCCCTCTGGGGGGGGGGGGGGTAGGGGGTTGCCTGGCCGTTATTTTCGGTTTCGTTCTCCTATGCCCCTGTGTGTGTGGGTGTGAGTTTCACTGTGTGTGTGTGTGTGTGTGTGTGTTGACTGACAGGATGTTTTCACTTCTGAGAGCCATAGTTTGCATTGTTGCCTATCTGGTGCCTTTGATTTAGCCTGGGGAGCTTCTCCCCCTAAGGCTTCTTTGGCGCGATTCTGTGGCTCAACCCTTGGGATCCGCGTTGCTGGGAGGGGGGCGTGGCCTGGCGAGTGTGCGTTCTGCGCCGGCCCGCCCTCCCCCTTCTCTTCCTGTCTTTCTGCATGAGGCACTGCTCGGGGGCCATTTTGGATTGCTGTTGCTGAGCTGCGCTCCTGGTGGTAAGGGCCGGATGGCCACTTCCTTAGCTTATGTGGGGGCCCCTCTCTAGCGGGGGGGCCCCCACTGATTTGCGGGCATGTGTGTGAGTCTATTTGCTTTTAGTTATCGCATGTCTGGAGCTGGGATATATATATTTATATATATATATAATTATGTATGTGTTATTGCCTTATATATATAGGGGATTGCACTTATGATGCCTGTTTGTGTGTTACAGATTGTAACATATTTGTGCATATTTAGGGGTTCCTCCTGGTCCTGGGGTCTCTAGTGTAAAATAGATCACCTCAAATCCTCCCACCCGGACTCTTAAGGGGCATCCCGGGTTGTTTAGGCGTAAATTCCCTGCGGTCTTGCGACGGACTACAAAAATCACCATATGGAGGCTCCGCAGGATACTGGGCTCGGGCTCCCTCTGGGACAATCCGGGCCATGTGTGGGGTCCCTTACGGGGGAGAATGTGCTGATCTGTGTACCATGCGCACAAAAGGCCATAACGCGGCAGTCTGGTACCCAGCCTTATGGGTCGGCTCCTCCCGTTTCATCGCCTTCCCCTGATGTTTGTGCTAGGTTGGCCAGCATCGAGAAATTTATTGCTAGCACGGTGGGCAAGAAGGCCCAGGCTAAAAAGAGACATTTGTCGTCGGCCCAGCCCTTGTGGGATGTTGATGACGATTCTGTTGATTTGTCAGATTATTCCCTGTTAGAGGGAATTGTATGAGGAAACAGAGGCTGACTATGTTCAGTCTGTTGATGCCGATGGCGGGCAGGCACTGGGGGATGCCGTAGATACGACCACTGTTTTGTCACATCTATTGGAGGTGTTGGAGTTTGAACCGCCCCCTCTCAAGAAGGGGGAATTTTTTGGGGTCCGCAAGCCCCATCTGGAGTTCCCTACCCAGGGTCACTTTGATGCGCTGATCCTTAAAGAATGGGAGAGCCCAGTCTGCTTCCTGGTGTTCCTCAGGGATGGGATAAGAAGTTAAGTGCTGGTCTTCTCCTCCCGAGGTCGACGCGCCAGTTTTAGGTTTGACCAACTCTTCTGTGCTGAACACCCCTGACGCCACTTCCCTTAAGGATGGCGAGGATAAGCGCCTTGATCAGATGGCGTGCATGCATTTGCCAGCGTGGGCTCGGCCCTGCGGCCTGTTTGTGCATCTGCCCTGGTGTCGCTTGCTACCAGGTCTCTTATCAGGGACTGGCTGAATGACGCTCAGTTTGATCCAGCTAGCGCTGAGTTCGCTACCCTTAAGAGATGTGAATTGTTCATGGAATTTATCTTGGCTGCTATGGAAGATTCTATTGTCGTGTGTAGTAGGACTTCAGCCTTATTGGTGGCTATGCGCAGATCGGTCTGGCTCCGCCAGTGGACGGCGGACTTTGGGGCCAAGAAGTCGCTCACAGCTCTTCCCTTCTTGGGTACGCGGCTGTTTGGAGATAAATTGGATGCTGTTGCTAAAGGAGGTAAGTTACCTCAGCGGAAGAAACAGCGCCGTCCCTTTCGGGGGGCGGGTTCGTTCACTCCTTCCTTTCTAGGGGCCAGAGCGGCTAGGGGTTTGGCCTTCTCGGGTGTCAGGGGCTCGTCCTGGAACAGGGGCAGAGGTCGGGCACGTCCCGCGGCTGCCTGGGGTTCCAAGCCCAAGCCTGCCGTTAAACCGGCTCAGCAATGAAGGGGCGCCCTCACCCGCAAGGATGGGGGGACGGCTGCTGCTCTTCTTACAGGTCTGGGCCCGGGAGGTCACAGACAATTGGATCTTGGAAGTGGCCTCCTCCAGGTACAAACTGGAGTTCGAGTTCTCGCCGCCCCCAAGATTCTTAAGGTCTCGGGTGCCCTCGGAACCTCAGGCTGCACAGGGGCTCCTGTTAGCAGTGAAAAACCTTCTGGACATGGGGGTTATATGCCCGGTGCCTCCGTCGGAGAGAGGCAGGGGTTACTACTCCAACCTTTTCATGGTTCCCAAGAAGGAGGGTCCGGTGAGACCCATTCTAGATCTCAAGGTTCTCAACCGGTTTATCAGAGCCAAAAAGTTCCGCATGGAGACTCTGCGCTCGGCTATCAATTCCCTTCGCCAAGGGGATTTTATGACATCCATAGACATCAAGGATGCGTATCTGCATGTTCCGATTTTTGAGGCACATCAGAGATTCCTCCGGTTTGCGGTGGAGGATCAACATTTTCAGTTTGTAGCTCTTCCCTTTGGACTGACCTCGGCGCTGAGGGTCTTCACCAAGGTCTTGGCGGGAGTAATGGCTCTGCTCAGAGCTCAGGGCATTCGCATTGTGCCTTATCTGGACGACCTGTTGATCTCAGCTTCTACCCTCTGTCAGCCGGAGCTGGACACCCACCAGGTGGTGTCGACCCTGGAGAGGTTCGGGTGGGTGATTAACCGCCCCAAAACTTCTCTCTCTCCGTCTAGTGTGATTTCATTTCTGGGCAGGAATCTGGATACCATTCAGGCCAGAGTGTTTCTGCCCCAGACCAAGGTGCAGGGGATTCAGGGCCTGATCCGCCTTCTTCTGGCCAATCCTTGTCCCTCTATCCGACAGGGGATGAAACTGGTGGGCTTGATGGTATCCTCCTTCGAGGCGGTACCATTTGCACAGTTTCACATGAGATCTCTTCAACTTCACCTATTGACGCATTGGGACAGGTGTCCGCAGTCATTGGATCAACCTTTCAGGATGTCTCCCAGGGTTCGGCAGTCCCTTCGCTGGTGGCTGGAATCGAGCAACCTGTTGAAGGGCAGATCCTTTCTGGTCCCTTGTTGGGAGTCGGTTACCACGGATGCCAGCCTGTCGGGCTGGGGAGGTTATTGGAAAAGTCATCAGTTCAGCGGGGTGTGGGGTCCTCAGGAGGCTCACACCCCCATCAATGTCTTAGAGCTCAGAGCCATCCGACTGGCTCTGGCTCGGCTGACCTCACATTTACAGGGTCTACCGGTTCAGGTGCGTTAAGACAACCAAACGGCGGTAGCTTACATCAATCACCAAGGAGGGACTCGCAGCAGGAGTGCCCTCAGGGAAGTCTCTCTGATCCTGCACTGGGCGGAGAGCAATGTTCCTTGCATTTCGGCAGTCTACATTCCGGGAGTGGAGAAGACGGAGGCGGATTCCCTGAGCAGGGGATCCTCTCGCCAAGGAGAGTGGTCTCTCAACCCTGAGGTTTTTTCTGGATCTTTGCCGCAAGTGAGGGACTCCGGAGGTGGATCTCTTTGCCTCGAGGCACAATCACAAACTTCCAGCCTTTGTGTCTCTTTCTCAGGATCCTCTATCTCTGGCAGGTGATGCCTTGTCCCTTGCTTGGAAGGAGCTGGGTTTTCTGTACCTGTTTCCACCCGTCTCCATGCTGGGCAAGGCAGTTCGCAAACTGGTTCTAGAAGGGGCACCAGCGATTCTGGTGGCTCCAAGGTGACCAAGAAGGGTTTGGTATGCAGACGTTGTAAGGATGGCCGTAGATCAGTACCGGCTTCCCTTGTTGCCGGATCTGCTATCTCAGGGTCAACTACTTTACCCCAATTTACAAACGCTGGCTTTGACGGCTTGGCAGCTGAAACCTTCATTTTGAAAGAGGAAGGTTTGTCTGAGGCTGATGTTCAGACCTTGATTAGGGCTAGGAAGCGGTCCTCTTCTGGCATTTACTATAGGACTTGGAGGTCCTATATTGATTGGTGTGAGGCTAGGGCCTTGCCTTGCGGGTGTTTTCGATTCCCAGGATTTTGGAGTTTCTTCAGCATAATCTGGATCTTGGGTTCCAGCTTAGTACTTTGAAAGGACAGGTTTATGCTCTGTCGGTTTTCTTCCAGAGGTCTTTTGCCTTACACCCGCTGGTTAAGACTTTTTTCAAGGGGTCGCGTATGTGCGGCCTCCTCGGAAGGCTGTGGTTCCTGTTTGGGATTTGAATTTGGTTATTTCGGCTCTCCGGGGTCCTCCTTTTGAGCCGCTACAGGATATTGCTCTTTCGGTTCTCACTCAGAAGGTTGCTTTCTTGGTGGCTATTACCTCTGTTCGGCATGTCTCTGAGTTGGCGGCTCTGTCGATTCAGGCCCCTTACTTTGAGAGACACCAGGATAAGGTGGTTTTTCGTTTTAAGCCGGATTTCCTTCCTAAGGTGGTGTCTGCTTTCCACCTCAATCAGGATATTGTTCTCCCTTCCTTGTGTCCTAAGCCTAACAATGACAAGGAGAGGGTTCTGCACAATTTGGATGTTATTCGCTGTGTGAAGTACTATTTGGTGACTACTTCTTCCTTCCGCAAGACGGACATTTTTTTCGTGGTGCCCTGCGGACCCAGGAAAGGTTTGGCGCCTGCTAAGTCTACGATTAGCAAATGGATTCGTCAGGCCATTGTTGGGGCCTATTCTGCTAAGGGGAGGACTCCCCCTTTTAGGGTCACTGCGCACTCTACTTGTGCGGTTGGTGCGTCCTGGGCCTTTCAGCACCAGGCTTCTGTTGTACAAGTTTGTAAGGCTGCTACTTGGTCTTCCGTTCATACTTTTTCCAAGTTTTACAAGGTTGATGTGCGGGCTTCAGTGGATGCTGTTTTTGGATGCAAGGTTCTGCAGGCTGCAGTGGTTTGAGTTGGTACATTCTTTACTGTTTCTGGTTCCCACCCTGCTATGGACACTGCTAATGGATATCCCACATGTCATGAAGATCGAAGTAGAGTGTATGGCACACTTAGAATAATACAGTTTTGTGAGTACTCACCTTTTAAACGGGTATTATGAGTGTGCCATACACTCCACTTCGCCCCATCCCTTTTTTTCAGGTATTCTGGGGCTTTTATATGGTGAGCCATTGGTTTTGATTGTTAAAGTGGACCAACACCCAGGATTTTGACTATCCTGGGTTTTGGTCCACTTCGGCGGGGCACCCCGATCGGGGGTGCCCCGCTGTGTGAAACCCCCCAGAAACCCCAAAAAACTCACCTCTCAACGCTCCCACGTGAGCGCCGCAGCCAATCCCCGCCAACGTCCAGGCGGGGATCAGGAACGTCCAGGCCGCTTCCGCCGCCGCCGCCTCCCGCGCGTCACTCTCGGCGCGCGCGCACCCCCGCCGGCCATTCACAGAGGGCCGGCGCGGGCGCGCGCACGTCTGGAGGGGTGCGCGGGAGGCGGCGGCGGCGGAAGCGGCGGCGGATCAGGTAAGGTGTTTTTGGGGTTTCTGGGGGGTTTCACCCCGCGGGACATCCCGATCTCGGATGTCCCGCGGGGTGGGGGGTGATCGGCCCGGGAATCTTATAGATTTCCGGGCCGATCACCCCTGGGTGTTGGTCCACTTTAAGGTTATAATTGGTTCTTCCTTGTCCCCTTACTGCTTTTTTACACTGGGAAATTGGTGGGAGGTCCCAGGTATATATGGACCGGGAGGTGCTTTCTTTTTTGCATATTCATCTCTGCAGAAGTTCGCCCTCTACTGGAGATTACCCACATGTCATGAAGATCGAAGTGGAGTGTATGGCACACTCATAATACCCGTTTTAAAGGTGAGTACTCACAAAACGGTATTTTTAGTACTTGCCCTAAAACCCTTTTCCTGTAGAGAACCTAGGCTACCCACACAGGTAATCACTTGTACACACCGTAACACAGGGGAGTTACAAGTCATGACCCAAAGCCTTATGGCAAATAATTTGCTTGTTTTTATGTGAAACCAATTAGTACACTTGCTAATCATCTTGTACGAGACCTTTTTCATATATGATGGCCTCCTATCCTATCCAAGGCAAAATAATCCACTGGCATATTAGTTGTGGATGCTCACTTGGTGCATCTCCTGCAACCAATTAATGAGGGAGCCTGCTCTATTGTGACTGCAAGCAGGGGAACACACAAAGCCCAGACATGGAGCGTGTCTGTCAGCGCTGAAGCTATAGTACCTATCTAAGCAAAACTTACTGGCACACTCTATTCAACAGGTGCGTGCATGCTGGAAATCAATCCTTTCCTGAATTCATTCTGGATGAACCGCTCCAATTTTGTTTTGTCCAATCTTAGATACAGTATAGAATAAATCTAGTATGTAAATCCAAATGAAACCGTTCTAGTCAATATACTAACTATCAAACAAGGACTAATACAACAATACAATAATTAAACATCATAATCCTAATTCATTCAGATTTATTGTTACCAGGTATATAGTACATATATACAAGGAGTTTACCCTGGCAAGCGAACAAACAAATAGGGGAGGGGGCAGGTTTATGGATGACAGAAAACAAGCTATAAGTATATCTATTATTATTATTATTATTATGATTATTAATAGTATGGTTATTAATATTATTATGAATAATATTATATAAAGCTATCATATATGATCAAATCCTTATTAATAGAGCAAATAAAATGAATATCTATGCCAAATGATTACATGTGTACTTAAACACTAGAAGAGCTGTTCACTTTCTACCTCACATTTAGCAGGCTTGACCTGTATTTAAAGAGATCCTATACTCAAGTAGCTGGCAATTACGTGACTGCCGGTGACCAATCTGGATTTCCCAGTCGTCTTGCACATCAAGCCTGAATGGTTTGCGTTGGTCACCTGATTAACTGCCATCATGTATGAGAAAGTGGTGCCTTGACTATAGTGCAGCTTTAACTGAGAGTGGGTAAGTCCTAGAAATGATTGACCCTAAGTCTATAAATATGTTTGCCCCTCCAATTAGCATATTTGTCACTTTTATATTCCAAGTATGTCACACACCCCGCTTCCAATATTCATGACATATGGGTTATAACTAGTAGAGGGCGAACTTCTGCAGAGATGACAGGAAAAAAAGAAGCCCCTCCCGGTCCATAAATACCTGGGACCTCCCCCACATTACCCAATCGTCTCTGCAGACGGCGAGCAAGTCAGAAGATGGCTATCTCCTTCTTTGCAGGTAAGCCGGGTTCGCACCCGGACAATTTTGCCTATTTCTGCCCGGACCTATTTAATTATACCCCTATGCCTCCCAGCCTTGGCTGTAGGTCCGGGCGATGGTAGATTACACCTCAACAGGTGTACTTATGCCTTGTGCCATGCTCCCCCGTGAGACCCCATATTAAGGGGTGGGTGGTTTTGCCAGGTTTGGTGATCCTGGTTCGGGATGCCCCGTCCCTGTTTTCCCTTAACTACCCTGTAGCATGGGACCCCCCCGTTCCGTGTCTCCCTGTTCCCCTCAGACCGGGGGGGGGGGGGCGGACTTTTCACATACTGTTTTTGCTCCTTACATTCTGTGGTGTGTGTGTGGGGTGCCTGTGTACTGTGTGCATGACAGTGTTTTTTGTTCTGGCCGCGTTCTATGGCCATTACTGCGGGGAGAGCTTCTCCCCCTCATTCTGGTTAAGGCAGGGGGCGGGACGGACCGGGCGCTCGCGCTGGCCCACCCCCCTGTTTTCTGGTGCCATTGCGGAGCCCAGCTATTGCTGGGATCCGCGTCCTTGTCAGCTTGGGGGAGGGGGCGGGGCCAGGCACGGCGCGATCCGCGCTGGCCCGCCCTTCTTCTCCCTCTTTCCTCTGCTGCCGCTGCTGGGTCGGACACCATTGTTTGAGCTGGGAGTGCCCTGCAGGGCCCCCTTTTCTGTACATTGTACTGGCGGCTGGCCCCATCCCTTGCGGTGGGGCGATTTATGGTCCACTTGTGCTTATTATATATATATTTAGATATTTTATTGTAGTGTATGTGTGGCCCTGCCTTCTGTGTGCCCTTTTTTTTTTTTTTTTTTTTTTTTTATGGGTCTTTCTTTTTGTGTCTTTCAGGAGGACTCCTGAGAAAGGGGGTTCTCCCGGTCCTAGGGTCCCTTGGATAAATTGGGGTCTTACAAATCCTCCCACTTGGAACTTAAAGGGGCATCCCGGGTAGCTTAATTGGCGTAATTCCCTCTGGTCCTTGCGACTACCATTAAAATCACCATATGGAGGCTCCCCAGGATACCGGGCTCAGGCTCCCTTTGGGGCAATCCCGGCTGTGTGTGGATTGTGGGGTGCCCCTTACGGGGGATAATGTACTGATTTGCATACCATGTGCTCAGCAGGCCATAACGCGGCAGTCTCCCAGGCATCTGGGTCCGCGCCGCCGGCCTCATCACCTACTCCACCCCGCCTGATCCGTACCCCAAGTGACACTGTCATTAGTGGGGAGTCACAATCTGATGTATGTGCTAGATTGGCCAACATCGAGAGACTGATTTCTAGCTCTGCGGCCAGAAAGGCCCCAGCTAAGAAGAGAGATTTATCACCGGCCGCACCGGTTCTGAATTTTGATGATTGTGATATCCTTGACTGGTCTGATTATTCCCCACTTGAGGAGGGGAGTTGTTTGATGAGTCTGATGGCTCTGAGGATCAGCAGTTTTTGGATGCTGATGCTGGGCAGGAGCATGGGGATGCCGTGGATACCCCCAGGATTCTGGCCCATTTGTTTGAGGTGCTGGCTATTTCTCCTCCGGCGGAGTCCCCTCCGCAGATGGGGGAATTTTTTTGGACCTCTAAGCCTCGTTTGGAGTTCCCAAATCAGAAGCATTTTGAAAATCTGATTCTTAAAGAATGGGAAAGACCTAGCCGGCTTCCTGGTGTTCCTCAGGGATGGGGTAGGAAGTATCCCTTTCCGGTGGACGCGGTGAAGCGTTGGTCGTCCCCTCCCGAGGTTGATGCACCCGTCCTGGGATTGTCCAACACATCTGTTGTGCACTCTCCAGACACCACCACGATTAAGGATGGTGAGGACCGACGTATTGACCAAATGGCTTGTCAAGCCTTTGCTAGCGTGGGTTCAGCCTTGCGGCCTGTTTGTGCTTCTGCGCCCACGGCTGCGGCTACCAGGTCTGTGGTTAGGGGCCTGTTGAGTGGTTCCCAGCTTAACCTGGCCAGTGATGAATTTGCAGCACTTACGCGGTGTGAATTATTCATGACTTTTGTCTTATCTGCCTTGGATGACACAATATTTATGTGTAGCAGAACCTCGGCGTTGCTGGTGGCTATTCGCCGATCTGTCTGGTTGCGCCAGTGGGCGGCTGACATTGCGGCTAAGAAGTCACTTACAGGGCTACCCTTCCTGGATATGCGGCTGTTTGGAGATAAATTGGATTCAGTTGCGAAAAGAGGAAGGTTACCGCAGCGCAAGAAGCAGCGTTGCTCCTTTCGGGGGGCAGGCTCTTTTAATCCTTCCTTTCGCGGTGCCAGAGCAGGCAGAGGAGCTGCCTACTCTACCTTCAGAGGGGATAACTGGAGCAGAGGCAGAGGACGGGCCCGTCCGGGACCTGTCTGGGGTTCCAAGACCAAGCCCACTGCCAAGCCGGCTCAGCAATGAGGGGGCGCCCTCACCCTTGCGGGTGGGGGGGCGGCTGCGGCACTTCTTCCGGGTCTGGGCCCGGGAGGTCACAGACAAGTGGATCTTGGAAGTGGTCTCTTCCGGGTACAAACTGGAGTTCGAGGACTGGCCTCCTCCCAGATTCCTCAGGTCTCGGGTTCCCTCGGACCCCCGGGTTGCGCAGGGGCTCCGGTTGGCAGGGCAAAATCTTCTGAACATGGAAGTCATATGCACTGTGCCTTTATCAGAGAGAGGCCGGGGCTTTTATTCCAACCTTTTCACGGTGCCCAAAAAGGAACGATCCATAAGACCCATTCTGGATTTGAAGCTTCTCAACAGGTTCATCAGAACCAGGAAGTTCCGCATGGAGACTTTCCGCTTAGCCATCCTTTCTCTTCGTTAGGGGGACTTCATGACGTCCATAGACATCAAGGATGCTTACCTTCATGTACCAATCTTCCCAGCACACCAGAGATTTCTCAGGTTTGTGGTGGGAGATCAGCATTTTCAGTTTGTAGCCCTCCCGTTTGGGGCTGACCTCGGCACCAAGGGTGTTCACCAAGGTGTTGCCGGGTATAATGGCATTCGCATTGTGCAGTATCTGGACGACCTCCTCATTACGGCATCCTCTCTCGGACAGGCAGAGCTGGACACCAGGACCGTGGTGTCATCACTGGAGAGGTTTGGCTGGGTGATCAACCACTCCCCGTCAAGGGAGGTTGCATTTCTGGGCATGAATCTGGATACCATTCAGACCAGGGTGTTTCTACCTCAGTCGAAGGTGCAGATGGTTCAAGATCTGATACGTCTTCTTTTGTTTATCCCTCGTCTATCCGGCTAGGGATGAGACTGGTGGGGTTGATGGTGGCTTCCTTCGAGGCAGTTCCCTTTGCTCAGTTCCACATGAGGTCGCTCCAGCTCCATCTACTGTCGGTTTGGGACAGATGTCTGCTGTCATTGGATCAGTCATTTCTGATGTCTCCCCTGGTTCTGCAGTCTCTTCAGTGGTGGCTGGAACCAAGGAATTTTCTGAGGGGCAGGTCTTTTCTGACCCCTTGTTGGGAGACGGTCACCACGAATGCCAGCCTGCCGGGCTGGGGGGGTTTCTGGAAGGAACATCAGTTCCAGGGGCTGTGGGGTCCTCGGGAGGCCCACATCCCCATCAATGCCTTGGAGCTGAGAGCTATTCGGTTGGTGCTGTCACGCTTGACGCATCACCTCCAGGGTCTACCGGTTCAGGTTCGATCAGACAATAGGACTGCGGTCGCTTAAATCAATCACCAAGGAGGGACTCGCAGCAGGAGTGCCCTCAGGGAAGTTTCTCTGATTCTTGCATGGGCGGAGAGCAATGTCCCGTGCATTTCAGCAGTGTACATTCCGGAAGTGGAAAACATGGAGGCGGACTCCCTGAGCAGGGGATCCTCTCGTCGAGGGGAATGGTCGCTCAACCACAGGGTATTCCGGTCCCTTTGTCGCAAGTGGGGGATTCCGGAGGTGGATCTCTTTGCCTCACGTCACAATCACAAGCTTCCTGCTTTTGTGCCTCTGTCTCAGGATCCTCTGGCCCTGGCAGTGGACGCCTTGTCTCTTGCCTGGAGGGATCTGGGTTTTCTGTACCTGTTTCCCCCCTTCTCCATGGTAGGCAAGGTGGTGCGAAAGCTGGCTCAAGAGGGTGCGACAGCAATTCTGATGGCCCCAAGGTTGCCAAGACAGGCTTGGTTCACAGACGTCGTACGGCTGGCGGTAGATCAGTACAGGCTGCCCCTGTTTCCGGATCTGATCACTCAAGGTCAACTTCGTTACCCCAATTTGCAAACGCTGGCTTTGATGGCGTGGTTGCTGAAACCTCCATCTTAAGGGAGGAAGGTTTGTCTGATGCTGTGATTCAGACACTTGTTAGAGCCAGGAAGAGATCTTCCTCTTACATCTACTACAGGACTTGAGAAACAAAGGGGGGTTGGCAGCCGCTCAGACAATTTTATAACTAACCTGGGAGGTGCACGTTAGCAGGGCAATTAGGATACAAAAGTCTTAGGAGCCACAGCACTCAACCCTGTTAGCTTGCAGGCCAGCCTATAATCTGTCTCTAAACTTGGTTAAAAACAGAGGACTCGGTCACACACATCTGCAGAAGTATGCTTAAGCTGCACCACTACGCCAAAGTGCCTCTGTGAGGTGCAGTCCTAACTCTAATCTCTGAGAGCCCATTTGGGACATACAGTGCAATAGATAAATTGGGAGCAGGCTTACCTGAGGTTGCCCTAAACCTCTCAAGTGCAAGCCATAGGGTGGAAGGGTCAAAGACCTTGCAATACAGCCTAGACCTCACACACCATGTGCTTGCACAAATTCAAAAGAAACAAAGGGGGGGGGGTGGCAGCCACTCAGACCATTTTATAACTAACCTGGGAGGTGCACGTTAGCAGGGCAATTTGTCTTAAAGGAGCCACAGCACTCAACCCTGTTAGCTTGCAGTCCAGCCTATAATCTGTCTCTAAACTTGGTTAAAAACAGAGGACTCGGTCACACACATCTGCAGAAGTATGCTTAAGCTGCACCACTACGCCAAAGTGCCTCTTGCACTTGAGAAGTTTAGGGCAACCTCAGGTAAGCCTGCTCCCAATTTATATATTGCATTGTATGTCCCAAATGGGCTCTCAGAGATTAGAGTTAGGACTGCACCCCACAGAGGCACTTTGGCGCTGGTGGTGCAGCTTAAGCATACTTCTGCAGATGTGTGTGACCGAGTCCTCTGTTTTTAACCAAGTTTAGAGACAGATTATAGGCTGGCCTGCAAGCTAACAGGGTTGAGTGCTGTGGCTCCTTTAAGACTTTTGTATCCTAATTGCCCTGCTAACGTGCACCTCCCAGGTTAGTTATAAAATGGTCTGAGCGGCTGCCACCCCCCCTTTGTTTCTTTTGAATTTGTGCAAGCACATGGTGTGTGGGGTCTAGGCTGTATTGCAAGGTCTTTGACCCTTCCACCCTACGGCTTGCACTTGAGAGGTTTAGGGCAACCTCAGGTAAGCCTGCTCCCAATTTATCTATTGCACTGTATGTCCCAAATGGGCTCTCAGAGATTAGAGTTAGGACTGCACCCCACAGAGGCACTTTGGCGTAGTGGTGCAGCTTAAGCATACTTCTGCAGATGTGTGTGACCGAGTCCTCTGTTTTTAACCAAGTTTAGAGACAGATTATAGGCTGGCCTGCAAGCTAACAGAGTTGAGTGCTGTGGCTCCTTTAAGACTTTTGTACTACAGGACTTGGAGGTCCTATATTGACTGGTGTGAGGCTAGGGCATTGCCTTGCAGGGTGTTTTCGATTCCTAGGATTTTGGATTTTCTTCAACACGGTCTGGACCTGGGGTTCCAGCTTAGTACCTTGAAAGGGCAGGTCTCTGCCCTGGCGGTCTTCTTTCAAAGGTCCTTTGCTCTGCATCCCTTGGTTAAGACTTTTTGCCAGGGGTCACTCATGTGCGGCCCCCTAGAAAGCCTTTGTTGCCCGTTTGGGATTTGAATTTGGTTCTGTCGGCCCTCCAGGGGCCTCCTTTTGAGCCGGTGCAGGATGTTGCACTTTCTTTGCTTACACAAAAGGTTGCCTTTTTGGTGGCTATTACCTCTGTTCGACATGTCTCTGAGTTGGCGGCTCTGTCCATTCAGGCCCTTTACTTTGAGAGACACCAGGACAAGGTGGTCTTTCGCTTTAAGCCAGATTTCCTTCCTAAGGTGGTTTCTGCCTTCCATCTCAATCAGGATGTGGTTCTCCCTTCCTTGTGTCCTAAGCCTAGCAATGACAAGGAGAGGGTCCTGCACTCTTTGGATGTAGTTCGTTGTGTGAAGTACTATTTGGTGGCTACTTCTCCTTTTCGTAAGACGGACGCCTTGTTCGTGGTGCCCTCCGGGCCCAGGAAGGGTTTGGCGCCCGCCAAGTCTACCATTAGTAAATGGATACGTCAGGCCATTGTTGGGGCCTATTCTGCCAAGGGGAAGGTTCCCCCTTTTCATATCACTGCTCATTCTACTCGTGCTGTTGGGGCTTCTTGGGCTTTTCAGCACCAGACCTCTGTTGAACAAGTTTGTAAGGCTGCTACTTGGTCTTCTGTTCATACTTTTTCCAGGTTTTATAAGGTTGATGTGCGGGCTTCAGCGGATGCTGTTTTTGGCCCCAAGGTTCTGCAAGTTGCAGTGATTTAAATTTGTGCATTATTGCCTTTTTGGGATCCCCACCCATGTTGGACACTGCTATTGGATGTCCCATATGTCATGAATATTGGAAGCGGGGTGTGTGACATACTTGGAATAATACCATTTTGTGATTACTCACCTGTAAAATGGGTATTATAAGTATGTCACACACCCCGCTTCACCCCGCCCTTATTGTATTCTGGATCCTTTATATGGTGAACCTTTTATTGTTAAGATTTTTGGATTTGGCTCTTCCTGTTCCCCTTACTGCTTTCCTATACTGGGTAATGTGTGGGAGGTCCCAGGTATTTATGGACCAGGAGGGGCTTCTATTTTTCCTGTCATCTCTGCAGAAGTTCGCCCTCTACTGGTTATAACCCATATGTCATGAATATTGGAAGCGGGGTGTGTGACATACTTATAATACCCATTTTACAGGTGAGTAATCACAAAATGGTATTTTTTAATCTTATGCAAGCTAAGCATGCATATTCTTTACTGTTGCCTGGAGGAGCATCTGTGTATTGAAAGTGGCACGCAGCATTTGGGCAGTGCAAAATACAGCGCTAAGGTTAATATGAGTAAGCGGTGGAGGTAGTTCATGGCATCATCCTGATAAAGTCCAAAAAAGGGAAGAGATAAAACATATATGTAACATAGGCTACGCCCACCCACTAACACTCAGTACAGATTTGGTGCTGGTAGGATGAGATGCCAGTAGCACAAAGCTGAGTAGGTATATTTATTGACAAGTTAGCAAAAAGAACAAGCGATGCATATTCCATTATTAAAGCGGAACCAAACCTGGGAATTTGACTTTCCCGGGTTTTGTTCCGTTCCCCGGGGCAACCGCTGAGTGACCCCCATCCAGATTCGAGATGTCCTGGGCTAGAGTTAGTGGCCAGCCCTGGAATCTTTTAAAGGCTCATACAGTAAATAAGTGTAAAGTAAGTTGGAGTCTAATTTTATGGATAGCTGGTATGTTTGTCTTGATCAATTAAGAAAAGCAATGATAAGTATTGGCACTAAAAAATGTATTTGAATGACTTTAATAAGCTTGGTTTCTGTAGTTGGGAACACCATACTAAATGCTGAGCATTAGATACTTTTGCATAGCTGTCCAATTATGAATATTGGTCTCACTGTCCACTAGCTTTGCGGTTATGTCTAGTTTGGATGCCAGTGTGGTGGTACCTCTGCTTGTTTGCTTGTCTTTGAGCTTTTTGTATTATTATGAGTCAAGTATTTCCACTGGTGTTGAGCCTTTTTAATTGTTGTTTTTACCGTTTTGGTATTTCTTGAATAAGGATATTACAGCCGTATGGAACTGTAGAAAAACGTCTGTTACATTACTGCTGAAATGAAGATTAATGCGATATCCCCATTTATTTGTAATACTTAATAGTAGGTTTTTGGAAATGGGGGCCGCATGTGGACCACACTGCCCTCACTTGCAGCACCAATAAGAAGTTAGTGCCCTTTCCTTGCAGTGCAAGCTTCTGACCACCAGAGAGCAGTTTGTCTCTAATTTCCAAAGCACACCGGCCACCGATAAACTTCTAAAGTGTACCGATAAACTTTCCAAAGGTCACCGATAAACTTCTCTGTAGAGGTGGGTGACACACATGGGCTACTGGACTGTTGTTTGTGCTGGCTGTGTCTGGAGATGCCCAAGTAAACTCATCCAAGCTCACCTCTGCCCACTTCACCTTTTTCCACCTCTTTCCTCCTTTGCTGTGTTAATTTTACCTCTGCTAACCTCTTTCCACCTTGTCCCATCTTACGTCTGCTTCCCTCACCTCTGCCTATCTCTATCCACCTCTTACCACCTCACCTCTTTCCATCACTTCTCTTACTATCTCCCCTCAACTCTCAGCTCAACTCTTCTCGACTTATCTCTGCCCACCTCACTGTGTTTCCTGACAATATGATTTCTTCAGCACCTAAAAGGACAAAACATTGAAAGGGGGAACAATCTGATATGTCAAATGGAAATGTAGTAAAAAATAAATGAAAAAAAAGCTTGGTAGATCAAGCTGTTGAGCAGCAGCATGTCCTATGAGACCAGCGACTCCTCTACTGGTCTGTACATACAGGTAGGGAAAAGGGATTATTCCAAGTATGCCACACACCCCACTTCCACTATTCATGACATATGGGTTATGGTCCAGTAGAGGGCGAACTTCTGCAGAGATGAAAGCAAAAAAGAAGCTCCTCCCGGTCCATAAATACCTGGGACCTCCCACACATTCCCCAGCTCCTTCTCTGCAGGACGGCGAGCAAGTCAGAAGATGTATGCTGCTCTTCCTTGCAGGTAAGCCGGGCTTACACCCGGCCATGTTATATATATTCTTGGTGTGCCACACACCCCGCTTCACTTTTAATATTCTTCACTTATTGGGTTAACTCACCGCCAGGTGACGCTGTGCAGAGAGGAAGTCTTGTAACGAGCCCCCTTCCGGCCTACATATACCTGGTACCTCCCTTCAATCACCAGTATTTTTCTCTCTGCTTGACGACAAGACAGAAGATTGAAGTCTCCTGCTTACAGGTAGCCGGGGTCTTACCCTGGCACCCCCTTTTGGTCTATTTCTGCCCGGTTTTGATTGTTTATACCTTGATGGTGGAATGGAAGCCTCCCAGCCTAGGCTGCTCACTGGGCAATCGGTAGACGGCACTATTGGTGCCTAGGAGCTTATCTCCTCCGCTCGACCCCCTCTTTTGGGGGCAATGCGGCTATCCGGCATGGTGATCCGGAAATGGGATGCCCCTGTCCCGAGGGTCCCCTTAGCCCCTTACTCTCCCGTTACGGTCCCTTCTCCCTTCACTATGGGGGGGGGGGGGGTTAGAGGGTTGTGTATTATGTATGTGTATTTCACTGTATGACTTATCATAACATATGTGTGTTAACTTTATGCATTGAGCAGACTGCACAGCAGGTGTGCACTCAGTCTGATATTTCCTCTTGGGAGCTCCTCGGGCAGGTCTTTCTTAACAGTGTGGCCAGTGTTTAGGTCAGCTTTAGGGGGCGGCTGGGGCGGACCGCGCTGGGTAGGTTGGCTTGCCGCCTGAGTTACCACAGCCCCCTCCCGCCTCCCCCCTCCCCCGCTGGTCTCCTTGCGGCCGTTGCATGGCAGGCTTTTCTGTTAGTGTGGCTGCGCTTGTTGCCTCCTCCTCCCCCCTCTTCTGCCTCCTCCTGCCTTGAGTGTACGTTGTAGCAGCTCATCTGGTTGTAATTCCTGGATGAATTGGCCGCACTGATCGGGCTTAAGGGGGCGGGTCCCGGTGACGGGGGTGTGGCGCCGGCGGTAGCGTCATGCGGCCGGCCCCAGCCTCACTTCCTTCCTTTCTGGTTTAAAGGAAGGCACGTGCGGGGGGGGGGGGGGGGCGCTGCCGCACATGGTTCTATTTACCTTTGTTGCTGCTGGCTGCTGCATCGTCCCTCTGGTTGCTGTTGCTGCTCTCGGCCTTTCAGGTAAGCGGCCCCACCCTGGTGGGGCCGTGAGTGGGATTTAAGGTCTGTAATGTGTAGATATGGGGGCGAGTATTTTAAGGAGGCATCATTATGCTTATTGTCTTTTTTGCTCATTGAAAGGCACCTTGGTGCCATGCATAAGATATGTTTTTACTTGTTACACTCATATGGGGATCTGATTGTTGGTTTTTCCTTTCCTTTCAGATCCTGGGATCCCTGATTATAGCGGCCCTCCGGCTCTATGTTACCTGGCTAGTCTTTCTTTTTAAAAAAAAAAAAAAGAAAAGAAAAGAAAATTGGGATATTTTTATATTCTAAAATATACATATATAATCTCTCTCTCTCTCTCTCTCTCTCTCTCTCTATATATATATATATATATATATATATATATATATATATATATATATATATATATATATATTAAGGGGGACCTTCCTTTAAAAAAAAAAAAAAAAACCCTCCCTTCCGGGACATTTACAATAGGGGGGCATCCCGGGTTGGCCTATGCCTTAAAACCCAAAAAATTGCGAATACCATAAATCACCATATGGAGGCTTCCGTTATTGCCGGAAACGGTTCTTCTGAGCCGTCCAGGGGGTGCGTAAGATGTGGGGCTTCGCTCCCAGCTGATGATGTCTTTATTTGCATTCCTTGTGCAAGGCAGAGCATTGCACGTCAGTCTGTTGCTCCGGCTGCTGGCCCGTCGCAACTTCCATCATCTCCTACCTCTCCCTCCCTGTTCCGGACCCCGCATGACACTGTCAAAAGTGGGGATTCGCAATCCGAGGTGGCGGCAAGGTTGGCCAGCCTCCGGAAAGTATTGCCCGTTAAAGCAGGGTTGAAGGCCACTGCAAAATGGAAGCGCCTGACTCCGGTACCTTCGGCTCCACAGGACGAGTTATGTGAGCCTGTGGAATGGTCCGATGGCTCCCCGGACGAGGAAGAATTCCTGTTGGAGTCAGATGAGCCTGCAGATCAGCTTGAGGCTGATGCGATTGGCGATTGGTCGGCGGGGGTTGCCCTTGACACCCCCTCCATTCTGGCTCAAATGTTTGAAATTTTGAATTTAGATCCGCCTGAGGCTGTCACCCTGCCAAGGGGCCAGTTGTTTAAAGAGCCTCAGCCGCGTTGGGTTTTTCCCAGACAGCACCACTTTGAGAGGGTGGTCCTTAAAGAATGGGAACATCCCACGTGGTTATCTGGAATCCCTTCCAGTTGGGAAAAGCGTTATCCTTTTCCGCCAGAATTGGTGAAGCTTTGGTCTGTCCCTCCTGACGTCGATACCCCTGTTCTAGGGCTCTCCAGCACGGCTATGGTACAGTCTGCTGAGACCACTGTCCCTAAAGATGGGGAGGATCGTCGGATTGACCAGTACGCTCGCCATGGTTTTATTTATGCTGGGTCAACGATGCGCCCGGTGTGTGCTTCGGCCCTTCTTCTATTGGCGGTTAGGTCTGTAATTCAGGGGCTATATGAGGATCTCAATCCCACTTGTAAAGAGTTTACTGCGCTTAAGCAGTGTGAATCTTTTGTGTCCTATGTTCTATCCGCTCAGGACGATGCGCTGGCTATGAGTAGCAAGACAGCTGCAATGCTGGTGGCTATTCGTCGGTCAGTATGGCTGCGACAGTGGTCGGCGGACTCAGCTTCTAAAAAGGTGCTCACAGCTCTCCCCTTTTTGGGGTTGCGTCTGTTCGGGGAGAAAATTGATTCAGTCGCAAAGGGTGGTAAGATGCCACAACGCAAGAGGCCTCGTCGTCCCTTTAGGGGGGCAAGTTCTGGTAGGCCTTCCTTTCGAGGATTCAGAGCGGGTAGGGGGGCTTCCTTTCCCGCTACCAGTTGTACAGGTTGGACTCGGGGGAGGGGCCGTGGCCGTCCCGCTCAGTCCTGGGGCTCCAAGCCCAAACCTGCTGGTAAGCCCGCTCAGCAATGAGGGGCTGCCCTCACCCGTGCGGGTGGGGGGACGATTGCGACACTTCTCCCAGGTTTGGAACCAGGAAGTTCAGGACAGATGGATCCAGGAGGTAGTATCGTCCGGTTACAAGCTGGAATTCGAGTCTCGCCCTCCTTCACGGTTCTTTCGGTCTCGGGTGCCCATCGATCCTTTGGCCGCGCAGGGGCTCCTGGCATCGGTAAAGAATCTGTTAGAGATGGCGGTCATCCGGCCGGTACCGCGCTTAGAGATGGGCCTCGGTTTCTACTCCAATCTTTTCGCAGTCCCCAAGAAAGATGGGTCAGTTCGTCCCGTCCTGGACCTGAAGTTACTCAACAGGTTCATCCGTTTTCGGAAGTTTCGCATGGAAACCTTGCGTACTGCCGTCGGCTCTCTTCGGCAAGGGGACTTCATGACGTCCATAGACATCAAGGATGCTTATCTTCATGTTCCCATCTGCCACGCTCATCAACGTTTTCTTCGATTCGTGATGAAGGATCAGCATTATCAATTCGTAGCACTTCCGTTTGGCCTTACCTCAGCTTCAAGAGTGTTCACCAAGGTGCTGGCAGGGGTCATGGCCATTTTCAGATCTCGGGGCATTCGTGTCGTACCTTATTTGGACGACCTTCTCATCATGGCTCCGTCGCTCAATCAATCGGAGACAGACACCAGCATGGTGGTCTCCATGCTGGAAAGCTTTGGTTGGGTGATCAACTTCCCCAAGTCCTCCCTCGCTCCGGCCAGGGTGGTGTCTTTTCTGGGGATGCAGTTGGACTCTCATCAACACAGAGTGTTTCTTCCCCAGTCCAAAATTCATCTGATTCAGGAGTTGGCTCGGGTCCTACTCTCCAATCCTCGGCCGTCCATCCGTCTGGGGATGAGGCTGGTAGGGTTGATGGTTGCCTCCTTCGAGGCAGTTCCTTTTGCTCAATTCCACACGAGGACGCTTCAGCTTTATCTGTTGGCGTCTTGGGACCAGCAGCCTCGGTCGCTGGATCAGCCCTTCCAGTTGTCCTCCCGGGTCCGGCAGTCCCTCCAGTGGTGGTTGGTCTCGACCAATCTCGTGAAGGGCAGGTCTTTCCTGACCCCCCTTTGGGAAATTGTCACCACGGACGCCAGTCTGTCGGGATGGGGCGGATTCTGGAAGGAGCTGCAGTTCCAGGGGCAGTGGGGGCCTCAAGAGGCCCACTTACCCATCAATATTCTGGAACTGAGAGCCATCCGTCGGGTGCTTGCTCTCCTGACTCAGCACGTTCTGGGCCTTCCGGTCCAGGTGCGTTCAGACAATCGGACAGCGGTTGCTTACATCAATCATCAGGGAGGGTGTCGCAGCCTGAGTGCTCTCAGAGAGGTGTCCCTGATCCTGACCTGGGCAGAGGCCCATGTTCCTTGTCTCTCGGCGGTATACATTCCAGGAGTGGAGAACCAGGAAGCGGACCGGTTGAGCAGGGGCTCTCCCCGTCTGGGAGAATGGGCTCTCCATCCTCGGGTGTTTCGCTCACTGTGTCTCCGATGGGGGACACCGGAGGTGGACCTGTTTGCCTCTCGCCACAATCGCAGGCTCCCGAACTTCGTGTCGCTCTCCCAGGATCCTCTGGCTCTGGCAGTGGACGCCATGTCCCTGAGCTGGGGGGATCTGGGATTTCTATACCTGTTTCCTCCGATACCTATGCTAAGCAGGGTGCTTCGGAAGTTGGCTCTGGAAAGGGTGTCCGCCGTTCTCGTGGCCCCAAGGTGGCCAAGGCGAGTGTGGTTCGCAGACATCGTTCGGCTGGCAGTGGACCAGGTCGTTCTGCCTCTTCGGCCCGATCTGCTCACTCAGGGTCGATTGTGTTACCCCAATTTACCAGCGCTGGGTTTGACGGCCTGGCTGCTGAAACCTCCATCCTGAAGGAGGAGGGTCTTTCTGATTCAGTCGTTAAGACTCTGATCAGTGCCCGGAAGAGGTCTTCTTCTATCATCTACTATAGGACTTGGAAAGCCTATATCGCTTGGTGCGAGATAAGATCTTTTCCTTGTAGGGTCTTTTCGGTCTCCAGGATTCTGGAGTTTTTACAATCAGGGCTGGACTCTGGTCTTCAGCTTAGTACGTTGAAAGGGCAAGTTTCTGCCTTATCTATCTTTTTTTCAGAAACGTGTTGCGCTTCAGTCTTTAGTTAAAACTTTTTTCCAGGGGGTTACGCATGTGCGGCCTCCCAGGAAACCATTACTCCTGGTTTGGGATTTGAATTTGGTTCTTTCTGCTCTTCAGGCTCCTCCTTTTGAGCCTTTGCAAGATATTGCTTTGTCTACCCTGACTCAGAAGATTGTCTTCTTGGTAGCTATCACTTCGGTCCGGCGTGTCTCAGAGTTGGCGGCCTTGTCTATCCAGGCGCCTTACTTTGAGAAGCATCAGGATAAAGTGGTCTTTCGGTTCAAGCCAGACTTTCTTCCCAAGGTTGTTTCTGCCTTTCATTTGAACCAAGACATTGTTCTTCCCTCCTTATGTCCTAATCCTAAGAATGACAAAGAGAGGGTGTTGCATTGTTTGGATGTAGTACGCTGTGTTAAGTACTACTTGATTATCACGTCTCCTTTTCGTAGGACGGATTCCTTTTTTGTTGTACCCCATGGGCCTAAGAAGGGTTTGGCACCAGCCAAATCTGCCATTAGCAAGTGGATACGTCAGGCCGTTACTGCGGCCTATTCTGCTAAGGGAAGAGTTCCCCCTTTTCGTATCACTGCTCATTCTACTCGCGCCATTGGGGCGTCTTGGGCTTTTCAGCACCAAGCTTCTGTTGAACAAGTTTGTAAGGCCGCCACTTGGTCTTCTGTTCACACTTTTTCTAAGTTTTACAAAGTTGATGTGCGAGCCTCAGCGGATGCTGTTTTTGGCCGCAAAGTTCTGCAGACTGCAGTCATTTAAGTTATGCTTCACCTGGCCTGGAGATGCCCATCCCTTGTGGACACTGCTTTTGGATGTCCCAATAAGTGAAGAATATTAAAAGTGAAGCGGGGTGTGTGGCACACCAAGAATAATACAATATCCTGAAAAATGGATATTGTTGGTGTGCCACACACCCCGCTTCACTCCCACCCTTTTCGGTTTTCCGAAGCCTTTATATGGTTAAGCTTTTATTTATATTAATTTATTTGAGGTTACCGGTTATATACTGGTACCTTGTCTTTCTGCTTTTTAATATACTGGTGATTGAAGGGAGGTACCAGGTATATGTAGGCCGGAAGGGGGCTCGTTACAAGACTTCCTCTCTGCACAGCGTCACCTGGCGGTGAGTTAACCCAATAAGTGAAGAATATTAAAAGTGAAGCGGGGTGTGTGGCACACCAACAATATCCATTTTTCAGGTGAGTACTCACAAAATGGTATTTTCTGCCCGGACCTTTTACATTAAGCCCAATACCAGCCTCCCAGCCTTGGCTGCAGGTCCGGGTGAGGGTAGGCATCACCTTATTAGGTGTTTAGGGAGCCATGCTCCCCCGTGAGACCCCATACAAGGGGGTAGGCGGTATCCGGGTTGGTGATCCCGGTTTGGGATGCCCTGTTCCTTATATGTATATATCCCTTACACCCATGGTGTGGGATTCTCCCCCTTCCGGGTCCCTCTGTTAACCCTCCAGCGGGGGGGGGGGGGGTTAGACTGCCTTTATCCCTCTTCCTTTCTTTTCACTCGTTTGTGGTGTGAATGTGTGTGTGCTTGCAATCTGCTGACACTTTGGGGAGCTTCTTCCCCTCAGGCTGCGTTGGGGAGAGGGCGGAGCCGGGCGCTCGCGCGTTGCCGCGGCCCGCACCGTCCTGTTTAGGCGCCAATGGGGAGCCCAGCCTCCTGCTGGGAACGCGTTGCTGGTTGTGGAGGGGGGGGGGCAGGGCCAGGCGCGGCGCGTGATCCGCGCTGGACCGCCCCTTCTTTTTCTCCCTCTCTCTCTCTCAGGATGCTGGCTGGGCTGGACGCCATTTTCTGCTGTTGAGTGAGTGCCCTCCTGGGCCACCCTTGTTACTTGTGCCTTAGCCAAGCGCCCCTTCTCCGCATGGGGCAGCGCTGGTCTCCTTCACTGATATATATATATATATATATATATATATATATATATATATTCGCAAGCCAGTATGTGGAGAGACCCATGTTAGGCTTAATATAGGGGGGCTAAAGAGACCAAAAAACCCTCTACTTAGGTAAAGGAAAAGAGTGGCTTTCCTAGAACGGAAAGTATTTGCACAGTACCCAGTCCAAGGACAGATAGCATTACCCATCTACCCTTGCAGTAGGCTGAGCTATGCAAATCATCTCTTTACGTCTCTGTGCCATCCAAGGCCCTTAGAACCGCTAAGGGTGCAATGCCAAGGATTAGCTTTAAATTTTATACAGCCAGACACATCCAACTAGTGGACATGTGTTTCGAGCTTTAGGCTCTCATCAGCACTAGGGCGGATGCCTCTTGCTGTATGGGGGGTGAGACTTGGTGAGTACCAAAACATAGTCGCAAGCCAGTATGTGGAGAGACCCATGTTAGGCTTAATATAATATATATAATATTATAGGTGTTTATTTGTGTGTGCATGTGCTTATGGGCCCACTTCTCTTGTGTCTTTCAGGAGGACTCCCTGTGCCTTGCTAAAACGGGGGTTCTCCCGGTCCTAGGGTCCCTAGCAGTAAATTGATTTTGATGATTATAACTCCCCGGACTGGGCTGATTATTCCCCGCTTGAGGAGGGGGAATTGTTTTAGGAATCTGAGACTGAGGAACTGCAGTTCTTTGATTCTGATGCCGGGCAGGTGCTGGGGGATGCTGTGGATACTCCCAAGGTCCTGGCCCATCTCTTAGAGGTTCTGGATATTTCCCCAACAGCGGAGGCCCCTCCAAAGAAGGGGAAATTCTTTGGGTTCTTTAAGCCCTGCTTGGAGTTCCCAAATCAGGATAATTTTGACAGCATGATTCTTAGAGAATGGGAGAAGCCTAGTCGGCTTCACGGTGTTCCTCAGGGATGGGATAGGAAGTATCCCTTTCCGGTTGACGCGGTGAAGCGCTGGTCTTCCCCTCCCGAGGTTGATGCGCCCATTTTAGTATTGTCCAACACCTCCGTTGTACATACTCCTGACGCCACTACCCTTAAGGATGGCGAGGATAAGCGCATTGATCAGATGGCATGTCATGCCTTTGCCAGTGTGGGTTCAGCCTTGCGGCCTGTCTGTGCTTCGGCACTCGTGGCTGTGGCTACCAGGTCTGAAATTAGGGACATGTTAAATGGGTCCCTTAAGAGGTGTGAATTGTTCATGAATTTTGTTTTGTCAGCTATGGACGACACTATTACCATGTGTAGTAGAACTTCGGCTCTGCTGGTGGCCATGCGCCGATCGGTCTGGCTACGCCAGTGGGCGGCTGACATTGCGGCCAAGAAATCACTTACAGCTCTGCCCTTCCTGGGTACGCGGCTGTTTGGAGACAAATTGGATTCTGTGGCAAAAGGTGGAAGGCTACCTCAGCGTAAGAAGCAGCGTCGCTCCTTTCAGGGGGCAAGCTCCTTCAATCCTTCCTTTTGCGGTGCCAGAGCGGGCAGAGGTCTTGCCTACTCTAGCTTCAGGGGTGATTCCTGGAATAGAGGCAGAGGACGTGCCCGTCCAGTCTCTACCTGGGGTTCCAAGCCCAAGCCCGCTGCCAAGCCAGCCCAGCAATGAGGAGGCACCCTCACCCTTACGGGTGGGGGGACGGCTGCGGCTCTTCTTCCAGGTCTGGGCCCAGGAGGTCACAGACAAGTGGGTTTTGGAAGTGGTATCATCCGGGTACAAACTGGAGTTCGAGTACCGGCCTCCTCCCAGATTTCTAAGGTCTCAGGTGCCCTCTGATCCCCGGGCTGCGCAGGGGCTCCTGTTGGCTGTGAAGAATCTCCTGGACATGGAGGTCATATGCCCAGTGCCTTTCTCAGAGAGAGGCCGGGGCTACTATTCCAACCTCTTCACAGTTCCAAAAAGGGATGGTTCCATAAGGCCCATTCTGGATTTAAGCTTCTCAACAGGTTTATCAGAACCAAGAAGTTCCGCATGGAGACTCTGCGCTCTGCCATCAGTTCCCTTCGTCAAGGGGACTTCATGATGTCCATAGACATCAAGGATGCCTACCTACATGTACCAATCTTCCCAGCACACCAGAGTTTTCTCAGGTTTGCGGTGGGAGATCAGCATTTTCAGTTTGTGGCCCTCCCGCTCGGGCTGACCTCGGCACCGAGGGTGTTCACCAAGGTTCTGGCAGGCATAATGGCCCTGCTCAGAGCACAGGGCATTCGCATTGTGCCGTATCTGGACAACCTACTCATTACAGCTTCTTCCCTATGTCAGGCGGAGCTGCACACCAGGATGGTGGTGACGACACTGGAAAGGTTAGGATGGGTGATCAACCACCCCAAGTCTTCTCTCTCCCCATCAAGGGAGATCTCATTCCTGGTCTGGATACCAGTCAGGCCAGAGTGTTCCTACCTCACCCAAAGGTGCAGAGGGTTCAAGATCTGATACGCATTCTCCTGGCCAATCCTCGCCCCTCTATCCGGCTAGGGATGACACTGGTGGGTTTGATGGTGGCTTCCTTCCAGGCAGTCCCCTTTGCTCAGTTCCACATGAGGTCGCTCCAACTCCATCTATTGCTGAACTGGGACAGACGTCCACAGTTCTTGGATCAGTCCTTTCTGATGTCTCCCAGGGTTCGGCAGTCCCTTCAGTGGTGGCTGGAACCAAGCAATCTGATGAGGGGCAGATCTTTTCTGGCCCCCTGTTGGGAGACGGTTACCATGGATGCTAGCCTGTCGGGCTGGGGAGGTTTCTCGAAGGATCATCAGTTCAAGGGGTTGTGGGGTCCTCAGGAGGCTCACACCCCCATCAATGTCTTGGAGCTCAGAGCTATCTGTTTGGTTCTGTCACGTCTGACACTTCACCTCCAGGGCTTACCGGTTCAGGTTCGATCAGACAATCGAACTGCGGTAGCTTACATCAATCACCAGGGAGGGACTCGCAGCAGGAGTGCCCTCAGGGAAGTCACTCTGATTCTAACATGGGCGGAGAGCAATGTTCCTTGCATCTCGGCAGTGTACATTCCAGGAG
The DNA here is from genome assembly GCA_027917425.1 of Gastrophryne carolinensis. Lineage (NCBI taxonomy): Eukaryota > Metazoa > Chordata > Amphibia > Anura > Microhylidae > Gastrophryne > Gastrophryne carolinensis. Next base: position 415,410,632 of record CM051237.1, on the reverse strand, counting down.
TGGAGAACACGGAGGCGGACTCCCTGAGCAGGGGGTTTTCTCGCCGAGGGGAATGGTCTCTCAACCACAGGGTATTTCGGGCCCTGTGTCACAAGTGGGGGACTCCAGAGGTGGATCTCTTTGCCTCTCGGCACAATCACAAGCTTCCATCCTTTGTATCTCTGTCTCAGGATCCTCTGGCCCTGGCAGTGGATGCCTTGTCCCTTGCCTGGAGGGATCTGGGGTTTCTGTACCTGTTTCCTCCTTTCCCCATGGTAGGCAAGGTAGTGCGCAAGCTGGCGCTAGAGGGGGCACCAGCAATTCTGGTGGCTCCAAGGTGCCCAAGACAGGTTTGGTTCGCAGACATCGATACATCGTTAGACTGGCGGTAGATCAGTACAGGCTGCCCCTGTTTCCGGATCTGATCTCTCAGGGTCAACTACGTTACCCCAATTTACAAACGCTTGCTTTGACGGCATGGCTGCTGAAACCTTCATCCTGAGGGAGGAAGGTTTGTCTGAGGCGGTTATTCAGACCTTGATTAGAGCTAGGAAGAGGTCTTCCTCTATCATTTACTATAGGACTTGGCGGTCCTATATTGACTGGTGTGAGGCTAGGGCCTTACCTTGCAGGGTGTTTTCGATTCCTAGGATTTTGGTTTCTACAACACGGCCTGGATCTGGGGTTCCAGCTCAATACTTCAGGTCAGGTTTCTGCCCTGGCTGTCTTTTTTCTAAGGTCCTTTGCTTTGCATCATCTGGTCAAGACTTTTTTCTAAGGGGTCACTCATGTTCCCCTAGAAAGCCTTTGGTTCCAGTTTGGGACCTAAATTTGGTTCTCTCGGCCCTCCAGGGGCCTCCTTTTGAGCCGGTGCAGGATGTGGCACTTTCTGTGCTCACTCAAAAGGTTGCCTTTTTGGTGGCTATTACCTCTGTTTGGCGTGTCCCTGAGTTGGCGGCTCTTTCTATTCAGGCCTCTAACTTTGAGAGACACCAGGACAAAGTGGTTTTTCTCTTTAAACCAGATTTCCTTCCTAAGGTGGTTTCTGCTTTCCATCTCATTCAGGATGTAGTTCTCCCTTCCTTGTGTCCTAAGCCTAGCAATGACAAGGAGAGGGTTTTGCACTCTTTGGATGTGGTTTGTTGTGTGAAGTACTATTTGGTTGTTACTTCTCCTTTTCGTAAGATGGACACCTTGTTCGTGGTGCCCTCCGGGCCCAGGAAGGGTTTGGCGCCCGCCAAGTCTACCATTAGTAAATGGATACGTCAGGCCATTGTTGGGGCCTATTCCGCTAAGGGGAGGGTTCCTCCTTTTAAGATCACTGCTCATTCTACTCGTGCTGTTGGGGCTTCCTGGGCCTTTCAGCACCAGGCTTCTGTTGAACAAGTTTGTAAGGCTGCTACTTGGTCTTCCGTTCATACTTTTTCCAAGTTTCATAAGGTTGATGTGCGGGCCTCAGCGGATGCTGTTTTTGGCCGCAAGGTTCTGCAAGATGCAGTGATTTAAATTGGTGCATTTTTTGCTGTATTTGGATCCTCACCCATGACGGACACTGCTATTGGATGTCCCATATGTCATGAATAGTGGAAGCGGGGTGTGTGACATACTTGGAATAATACTGTTTTGTGATTACTCACCTGTAAAATGGGTATTATAAGTATGTCACACACCCCGCTTCATCTGGCCCTTTGGTATTCTGGATCCTTTATATGGTGAACCTTTTACTGTTAAGAATTTTTTATTGTCTCTTCCTGGTCCCCTTACTGCGGTCAAATACTGGGGAATGTGTGGGAGGTCCCAGGTATTTATGGACCGGGAGGGGCTTCTTTTTTGCTTTCATCTCTGAAGAAGTTCGCCCTCTACTGGACCATAACCCATATGCCATGAATAGTGGAAGCGGGGTGTGTGACGTACTTATAATACCCATTTTACAGGTGAGTAATCACAAAATGCAGAAGGGAGAAAAAATTCTTCTAAAACCGCGCTAAATATATTACATTGAATTGTAATTAAATTGAATCATATTATAAAGGCAGCCCTTTCTTCCGCTGGAGTTGGTAAGACCGTATTGGTGCAGTCTTCAAACAATAGTAATTTTTGTGTATTAAACACTAATAACTCCGCGGGAAATATGAATAATAAAATATTTCAATCAGCAGCAACACTTTCAGTGTAGACTAAAAATGGCAGGCTTTGTGAATCCCAACACCACTTATAGTTAAATCACGTACCAGATTCCTTAGTTAGATAATGCCACAAGTATAACTTCTCTCAAGGGACACTTTGTAATAAACAACAGGTGTAATCTTCCAGGGTATCAATGAATTAAGCAGCACTTGCTTCCTCCATCAGGCCAAATAGGAATCGAATATAATAAAAGTGCTTCTTAAGGGATCAATCCCCTCCAATTGCGCAATTCACATGTAAAAAATTAGACTAAAATAGCATAAGATCCTTAAAACACTGGGCGTCCTGCCCACTTTTAATAGTTGCTTACCAGAACAACAAAAGTAACTTGCATATCACAATTAGACGTTGATCAAGTGTTGTAAGCCTTCAGATAGTTTCCCTTAAGTGAGATCAGGCTGCGCTCGCAGCTGAAGCCAGCCTTTGCAGCGCTGAGCTATTCAATGAAGCGGACACCGCACTCAAACCCCTCGGCCACCGGGGTAAAGAGCGCTTGCTGTCTCACCTATTCCTCCTTGCTTCTAACAACGTAGTGACGCTTTCCCACACAGACCACGCCCAATGCGTTTCGTCGTTCTGAGACAACTTACTCATGGGCTGAGTGGCTGTTGGGAAGCGTCTGTCTAAATACTTTAAGATAGTCAGGTGGTCAGGGATATTAACCCTATCAGTATTGAAATAGATACTTACTGAGGAATCTAAAATGTCAGTTCTGTTACATATGTATCCATGCACAGGGGGTTATCTGAAGTCTCACCTTCACAGTAATACAATCATTTAAAATTAACCAAAAAACAATATACAAAACTATAAATTAGACAAGCATTAACAAATTTATACATTCAAAGACAAGCAATTAAAAAAGAGATATACAGTTATTTAAAATTACTATAGTCTCCAACAATAATTAATATTTTTGGCACTAAGGACCTGAATAACCCAAACAGGTTAAACCAGTATCTAATTTTATTAAATTATGATTAATTTTCTCCAATAAAACAATTTAAGTCAAACTCAATATTTAGGCCTTTAGGAGCCATAGTTTTTAAATTAAAAATCCACTTTGACTCCAGTTGTGATAGTTTCCTTATATGGTTACCCCCTTTAAGAGTTTTATTGGGGGTATCAACTGCCCAAAATCTGAGAAATGCTGGATCACTATTATGGATCTCCTTAAAGTGTGAAGAAACGCTATGTGCCTCATATCCTCTTTTTATATTATACACATGCGCATTCTGCCGACATACTGTTTTCCACAGCTACACTCTAAAACATAAACTACATTAGTGCTATTGCACGTGAAGAATTGATTAATTTTAATGCTTTCTCCAGTGCTAGTACATTTAAAATTCTTCAAACCTTTTAATGAACAAACCCCAGTACTAGTCAATTTACATGCCAAACAACGCCTACAGTTATAAAAGCCTTTCATATTTTTTAAAATTTCTTTTTCCCTTTTTAGTGGCTCTACATAACTAGTTACCAGCTGTGTAGAGAGGGTTGGGGGTCTACGAAAGAGGACCTTTGGTTTCTGTGGGACCATATCTCCCAAAATTTCATCTCCTTTAATCAGATGCCAATGTCTATCCAATACCTTTTTAATCCCTCTGTGATTATCCCCATATTGTGTTATGAGGGAAAATGGAAATCACAAAATTGTATTTTTACTTCTTACTCATTCAGTCAAAATTACAGATTTGCTAAGAATATATTTCTTATTTAGGAGCAAAAAGAAGACATGTGACAGTGAATAGGACCAGAGAAGCAGGTGCAAATGTGACAAAAAAGCAGACACACATCATAAAATCAAGGGGTGACAACGAAGATGGCCATACCACAAAAGAAGAGCCTGCAGTCAAGTTGGAGGTAAGCCTTTTAGCACTGTAAATCTCCTGACTTTTTTGGTTTGTAAATTGTAATAAAGCTCTGCTGTTATTCTAAATTTAAACATTGGTTTTCTTCCACATAGTATACAGAAGTGGTCAAATTTTAGCCTTGTCAAAAAGTCAAATTATAATATTGTTTTCATGTTTGACCTATAGTCTTAATTTATCACAAAAAATATTCAGAATCAAATAGTTTGCTATATTACCACCTCCAAGAACCTAATAACAGGACATGGCAGAATCCCTCCTCAGTCATCTCATGAGTATGCAAGAACTCCCCCAGTCCCCTATAACAGGCAGTGTGCACAATCCCACCAAAAACACTATACCAGGCAGTGTGGCAACCCCCCCAATCTCCAATAACAAGCAGCATGCAGAATCCCCCCTCCCCATATAAAAGTCAGATTGCCGAATACACCTATAACAGATAGTGTGGCAGAACCCCCCTTCCCAAAAAACGGGCAACATGCAGAATCCCCCCTCCCCATATAACAGTCAGCTTGCCAATTACACCCATAACAGATAGTGTGGTAGAACCCCCTCATCCCCAAAAACAGGCAACATGCAGAATCTCCCATCTCCATTTGACAGGCAGCTTGCCAAATGCCCCCAACCCACCATATAACAGGCAAAGTGGTAGCCCCCCCCCCCCAATCCCCAACCACCGCTAAGGAAGTTAGATAAAAAAAACTCTTCTTACCTAAGATGCAATCCGGAGTCCACTGTCCACATTCAATGACGATTGATTGATGGATTACACTGACAGTGCAGAGTGTGGCTGCTTCCTCTGGATCAGATTGCATTCAGGTAAGTTTTTTTTTTTCAATCTAACTACCTCAGCGGTGGTTGTGGATTGGGGCGGATCTACCACATTCGCCCTATAAGACGCACAGGCATTTTCACTCAGCTTTTGTGGAAAAATAAGTGTATATTATCGGGCGAATAATACTACAATCTAATAATACATATTTTTAGTTGGAAAAATGCCATTGTGGTTGTTCCAACTTCCACCTCATATGCCTAATCCTCCAAAATATGGTATATGGAGGACGTCCAATTACAATGGCATTTTCTTCCATTTTACTTCAGGTCATCAGATTTAATTCAGAGAAGATTGGGTTAACCTCTCCCGAGGGGGGGGGGGGTCTGCAAGAACAAAGGTGTGTCTCCACCTCCCGGGCCTATAACCACCTGGCTGACTTGATGCACTTCAGTTTTCTTTCTTGCAGTGGTCTGCCGTATCTCACCTTTTTAGAGATTGGTGTTGTTGATCCACAGTGGCTTACATCTTCAGTTGTGGCGTTATCCTTCAGGCTATCTTCAGCACCAAGGGTGTTTACTAAGGTGTTGGCAGGTCTCATGTTTTTTCTAAGAAGTCGGGGTATACATATAATCCCTTACTTAGACTATCTAAGAATTCACAGACTGTCTGATCGACATTGGATAATTGACTATCCAGTTCTTAAGTCAAATATCATATCATAGCTTCAAGAGTTATTATTTCTGGGACTGTCATTAGACACGTCTCAGGCTAGAGTGTTTTTCCAACACAGAAGTGACTTTTACTTCAGACCAGGGTACAGGGTCTCTTGTCTTGCCCTCACCCGACGATTCATCAAGGAATATGTCTGTTGGACCTGATGGTATCTTGCTTGAGTTAGTACCTTTTGCACTGTTCACACAAGACCCCTGCAGATGGAATTGCTCACATTCTGTGATCAAGACCCACACACTCTGGATCACTCTTTTTGCATGACACCGTCAACAAGGCAGTCTCTAGTCTGGTCCTCAGCCTCTTCAGACTGGCAAATCCTCCCTTCCAGTACAGTGGAAGATCATCACCATGGATGCCAGTCTATCGGGTTGGGGGAGTGTCATGCAGTCACCAACGCTCCAGGGACAGTGGAGTCTGAAGGAGAGCAAACTTTCCATAAATATCCTGGAACTGAGAGCGATTCTATTGTATCTCAGACATTGGACATACCATCTGAAGGGGCATCCCGTCTGGATTCAAACAGACAATCGGATGGCGGTGGTATATATCAACCACCATGGGGGCACCTGAGGCAGTGAAGCCCTCATGGAAGTGAGCTGGTTTTTACTTTGTGCCGAGAAACAGGTTTCATGCATTTCGGCTGTACACATACCTGGAGTGGACAACTTGTAGGCTGATCATCTCAGCAGAACGGTCCTGCATCAGAGGTATTGGTCTCTTAGTCGGAGGGTTTTTTCAATCCATTTGCATGCGCTGGGGGATTCCGTACATGGATCTCTTGTGCTTCACAAAACAATCAGAAGGTTACAAGGTTTGTGTCTCAGTCCAGGGATCCACTAACTATAGAAACAGATGTCCTGACTCTTCAGGGGTCAGCATTCAAGCTTCTTTATGCCTTCCCTCCGATTCCACTCCTAGGGTGAGTACTAAAAAAGATAGCTCACGAGGGAGTCCCAACCATTCTGGTGGCTCCTCGGTGGCCAAGAAGAAGCTGGTTCTCAGACATAGTAAGGATGTCAGAGGGTAACTCGTGGAGGTTACCTGACGATCCAGATCTTCTCACACAGGGGCCTCTAAGGCATCCCAATTCACATGTTCTGGCTTGGACGGCCTGGCTTTTGAATCCTTTATCTTGGCAGAAAGGGGGTTCTTCGGACATAGTCATGCAGACTGTGATTCAGGCCAGGAAGAAGCCTTCTGGCAAGCATTATCACTTGGTGCGAATCCAGAAGGTTCGCTGGTAGAATTTTTTTCTGTTCCCAGAATATTTGATTTTTTGGCAGAAAGGTCTTGATGAAGGTTTTCAATTGAGTACTTTTAAAGGGACAGATATCTGCTTTATCTATCTTTTTATTCAGAAACCCATTGCTGTGAATAAATGTATCAAAGCTTTTTGTATAGGGAGTCGCTCATGTGCGGCCTCCTCTTAAGCCACTTCTGCCGGTTTGGGACCTGAACTTAGTTTTATCAACTCTTTATCAGGGTCCTCCGTTTGAACCACTGGCCGATGCGTCATTAAGTTTGACTCTTAAGGTTATTCTTTTTAGTGGCAATAACCTCAGTAAGGAAGGTTTCTGAATTAGCAGCTTATCAGTTAAGTGTCCTTATTTAGTGTTACATAAGGACAAGTTCGTCTTCTGCTTTAAACCAAAACATGTTCTATTTTAGATTCTTCAAGTACTTCCTTTTTGCTTTCATGACACTCTCAATAAGCTTTAAGTGGTAGTGAGGTAGTGTGCTTGGATGGTTTTCCAACAGCCTTAAAGGCAATCCAAGGGATTTGTTTGCCCCCTATTGCAATGAATGAAGTGGGTGTTCTATAGTCACTTTGAGTAAGGCAGGGAACCAGTAAATAAAGGCATGTACCCGCACGCCATGGGGCTCAATTCCATGACTTGGGTTTATTATAAATGGAGTAAGATTGAACAACTGCAAAGGACAAAAGGTATATATTATTTTTTTATTTTCCTAGACAAACCCTTTAACATATTACCTCTAAACAGTTTGAAGAGCTAGTGTTACAGTCTAGTATTTCAGGTAGGACTAAAGAAAGTATGGTACTCACAGAATTCTCTTTTTAAAAGTCTCCATTATTGTGTGCCAAATGTATGTCTTCAAGGTGCTTTTTTATTTGTTTGTAACTTTGTGTCATAAAAAATCTATCTGGGAATGAGGTGTGATTGTGGCATAACCATTAAAGGGAAAACTCTGTTTTTGTCAGGTTTTTGGTGTTCTGCAGCATTAATTTCCTCTCTTGGAAAGTAAAATAATAATTTGTGTTAAGATTCTGCCCCACACCTGTAATTTAGTTATCAGTATGCTGCCAGTAACCGCTTAGCTACTGCAACACATGACTGTGATCCCTTCACCTGAAAAGGCTGAATTAGAACAGGGGTTATCCTGCGAGCTCAGGGATGTGGATAATCTTTTCTGCCTTAGCCAATCCGATAATCATCAAGCCAAAGTTAGAAAGTCTCTGCTCTCTACACCAAACACAACTGTTTGTGTATGGTTGCTAATGTAAACAAATTGAAGCCAGAGAAAACCGTTTTTCTCCACTACCCACCCAAAACCATACTTTCTTTAGACCTACCTGAAATACTAGGCTGTAAAACTATCTCTTCAAACTGTTTAGAGGTAATATGTTAAAGGGTTTGTCTAGGAAAATAAAATTATATATACCTTTTGTCCTTTGCAGTTGTTCAATCTTACTCCATTTATAATAAACCCAAGTCATGGAATTGAGCCCCATGGCGTGCGGGTACATGCCTTTATTTACTGGTTCCCTGCCTTACTCAAAGTGACTATAGAACACCCACTTCATTCATTGCAATTGGGGACAAACAAATCCCTTGGATTACCTTTTAAGGCTGTTGAAAAACCATCCAAGCACACTACCTCACTACCTCTTAAAGCTTATTGAGAGTGTGCAAACATGTCATGAAAGCAAAAAGGAAGTACTTTGAAGAATCTAAAATAGAACATGTTCTGGTGTGTTTAAAGTGGCTCAAAAACCTCTGTGGCCGGTTTTGGAATCTAAAAGACTCCAGAGCCAACGCTAGCCTGCCCCTAGGGCATCCTATACCGGGGATGCCATGTGGAGTGAAATCCCTTGGGTCGACCGCAAACTCACTTTTACATGTGGGCCCCGCAACGCTGTGTTCTCCGAGCCTGGATCTCCGGCTTCCCTGCAGCTATGCCTGGGAGTATGCTAGGTGTGCGGGAGAGTGTACTCCACAGTGAAACCGGGGATGTGGACAGTTGGCTGACGCAGGTCACCTGGAAGCCATTTTCTTCTTGGAATGATTGTTTGTGGTGACTTTCGAACTGTCTGTAGAATGTATCATCTTGTATAATTTACATTTCTAGAGAAGGCCTACCATACATTTCCTGTTATCTCAATACAACCCTGTCCTGTTGCTATCTCTAACCTTTTATCTGTTATTGAAAAATGCTTCCGTGCTGTGCCTAAGTAATACTTTCCTAATAGTGGATTTTATTCAGTGTTCGCAAAAATCAATTTCAATGGAAATTAACTCTGTGTCTTCACACAGCTAAATTGAAAGCTAAGATGAAATCTCATAATATTATCACCACTGTTTGAGATTTGTTTTAACTCGTACAACATTTTTGGTTCATAGCAAACCTATGATATAAAGAAAAAATGATCACCAGAATAAAAAGCAGGTGCTGCAGGTATCGGAGGTGATACCTTCTTCAGTTTGGCGCTGTTCCTTTCCAGAAGTCCCACTGCTGGTCAGCTTCCTAGTTGTCATGATGTGACTGTAGACAATTCAACTCCATGGTCATATGTGCTTAAAGATAACAGATATTGCTGGGGGATCCCTTTTTATTATAGAATAATGCACACCTAAATCTTAATGAATAATATTGAATTTGGGGGTGCTACCATATGGGGTAACCTCTCCCCACCATACCAAAAATCCAAAAAATACAGCACACACCTAACGCTAATTTCAATTAATTTATTATAAAACATAAATTCATAATCACAAAAAAGTACACAATCTAAAACACACTTCATAATGCCTCATATTCCAGTTCAATCAGTTCAAGAAGCAGCCCCTCCGCAAGCCCACATTGAATTCACAAAGCGTTAATAAGTCAGTAAGGTGATTAACGCTTTGTGAATTGATGGTTTATAATAAATTAATTGAAATTAGTGGTAGGTGTGCGCTGTATTTTTTTTATTTTTGGATCCCTTTTTTATCCCAGAGGTTATTTGAAAAACAAGTTAAACCAAGCACATCTAAAGTCAGAAATTGAAATACCCCCTCCGACACCTTCCCCCTCGCTAAGCTTTATTTGGGTGCTTAAAAAACTCATCATTGGTGTAACTTGACTTCAGAAATTGAACAGGACGAACTGTAGGTTGGCCCTGGAGTCTTTTAGAATTGGGTTACAAAGGTCCCTTTAGAAAAATCAATAAGGATCATCTCAACCAAGGGGTGTTGGGGTGCCTGTTCCATTGACACTGCTCTGGGCACTCCCAGACTTTTTTTCTGGTAGATGAACCCCCTGTTTTGTTGTGACAGTCAGGAAGTAAAAATTAATTCCCCATGATAAACATTACATTCCCAACTCTGGGAAAAACAAATAAGCTAGACCAGGGGCTTCCAACCATTGATATAAGTACCACTCATGCCACTCAAGATCTTATCAGGTGGTACTTGGCAATGCTGCAGACTGATCTGTACCCCAATCTGATCGGATTACTAAAGTATGATTTGTCCAAAAGGCAATATAACATTTATTTTTTAGGATTTATGTGCATTTTTGCTCATTTCATGTGATAAAACAGGTTGTAATATACGTTTTTAATAAGTCTTTAGGTGACTGACAATCCATATGCACTACCTATATGGTATGTAAGATAATTAGAAAATAGAAAGTTGTACTTGATGAAAAAAGGTTGGGAACCCCTGAGCTCGACCTACGTGTTAAGAAATGATTATGTTTGTTGCTTTATGGCAGACACAGCTGTACATTCAAGCACCACTGGTTTGCGATCTGCCCTCCAACAGGACTGGGAAATTGAAGAGTTGTTCTGCCTCTTTAGGGTCCATAATTCCTGCCATTGATTATGGACAACCTGATGTTCTGAAGGCCTTCATTGAGGAGTCTCTACAGGGTCCCTGACTGCGGTCACGAAGATCCTGTATATGACTTGAGTAGATGGCCTATCATATGTGCTAAAGTGCAAGCCCTGGTTGTCTTCTGTCCATGCTCTTGATGGCAGTCCAGCGTGGTCCACACCAGCCAGACAGCTATAGCGCGGCTGCTGCTCCAGGATCTACCCCTGGTCCGGTAGGGCTCCCTCTGAAGGGGTGGGGGGGTGGGTGGCAAAGCCCTTTGACTGTTATTGATACTTTTCTGAGTTTGATATTTGTTCATGTTTTTCCAGGGTGGGTGTCCGGGGGAAGCTACTGCATACTTGGCCGTTGGGTTGATCTCAGCTGTAGGGAGGTTTTTTATCGTATAGTGCAGGCAGGTCCGACGAGCAGGAGGATGTGGGGTCCAATGCTCCAGCTATATTTTTTAACAGTTAAAGCAGCCATCTTATCAAGTTGGAGGCATCAGAGGCACCGGGGTTTCGTACCTTAATGAAGGGTGGTGTCGCGTGTCCTATGTGCCAAGTGCGCCTAACCTCGTGCGAGGGGACCCCTGTGCAATACTGTGCTGCTGACAGGATTTCGCGCCTCTGACGAATTCCTCCGATTTTCCCTGCAGCTTCAGGATTGAACTCCTGTGAGCGGGATACTCCCTCGGGGGGCCTGCCGGGTCCAATTTTGTCTCAGGGTCCGCCCATGGATGGGATTCCTCCTTCGGGGTGGTGGACAAGGTGGCTCGGTTGGAGAGCATGGTAAGTGGCCTTCGTCCACAGGGGCATCCCGAGTCGGTCTCCATCTGCCCAGGTGGGAAGGCTACTGCCAAGCGTAGGCATATTCAGGTGGAGTCCTCTGAGGATTTAGTGTTTCAGGATCTAGTTCCGGCCGGTCGGAGGGGGACGTGTCGCCCAGCAGGGGAGAGGAATGGGAAGCCACACATGCGCCTGGGAACCCTGCGGATCATATTGTTGAGCTTATTCAGGCAATATTGGAGGTTCTGCACTTCTCTACTCCTTGGCTGAGGCGGCAGAAGAAGAGTGAACCCTACAAGCACCAGAAGGTCAGGCAGGTTTTTCCCAGGATTTCCCATTTCGAAAGGCTGGACGAAAGAGAGCTGGCTCGGAACACCCTGATCCCTACTTATGGGATAGTGGGATAGTGCGGCCTTAAGAGACCCAGCAATTAGGAGATTGTAACCCGCTTGCCAGGCATGTGTTCTCCATGGTGGGGTTGGCCATGCTTGCACCTCGTCCATGGCTGCTATGGCAGACAAGGTCTGGATGAAGCAGCAGAATAGACGTTTGCAACATGGAGGTTCGCGTTCCACCGGTCTTCGCAAAAAGATGCTTACTGCTCTCCCCTTTTTGGGCAATCACCTGTTCGGTAAGCCTCTAAATGTCCTGGTCCAGAAGGCCAAGGGAGTCGACTAGGCTATCTCAGAAATGGAAGCGGAGGATCTCGTTTTGAAAGCCGCCAAATTTTTGTCCCATTCGGAGACATACTCCAGACGCCGCAAGGATGCAGTGGAGTCCTAGACCCCAATGGCCCAGCCGGCTCAAGTCCCCAGCCAAGCCCTCTCAAGGTTGACGGGGTCGCCCTTACCCAGTTAGGTGGGGGGCAGCTTCTGCGCTACATGCCGGTGTGGAGGGATTGGATATCCCACTACGAGGATATCCGAGATTGTTTCTTCCGGATACAAGATCGTGTTCTGGACCAGGCCTCCCCACAGGTTTGTGGCGTCCAAGCTTTCCCGTGTTGCGTAAAGCGAAGCAGCTTGCAACCGTGTGATCTCTCTGTACTGGGGAGTTGTAGTACTTGTGCACCCCTCTGGGACAGGGCTGTGACTTCTACTCAGGTCTGTTCGGGATACTGGAGCTCGGATGCGGAAGTTCTGCATGGAATATTTAAGATCGGTCGTGATGTCGCTGGAGCAGGGGGATATTCTAAGTGTGTCATACACCCCGCTTCCACCATTCATGACATCTGGGTAGTCTCCAGTAGAGGGCGAACTTCTGCAGAGATGAATGCAAAAAGGAAGCTCCTCCCGGTCCATAAATACCTGGGACCTCCCACTAATCCCCCAGTTCCTTCTCTGCAAGAGCGACGAGCAAGTCAGAAGATGAAGACTTCTATTCCTTGCAGGTAAGCCGGGCTCACGCCCGGCCATTCTTGCCCCTGTTTCTGCCTGGACCTTATTCCATTGTCCCGTATGAGCCTCCCAGCCTTGGCTGTAGGTCTTGGTGAGGATAGGCAACACCTTTGTAGGTGTTTAAGGAGCATTGCTCCGCTGTGAGACCCCATTGCAAGGGGTAGGCGGTGTCCGGGTTGGTGACCCCGGTTTGAGATGCCCTGTCCCTTCTGTCGTATCCGTCCACCAGACTCTGTTTCCGGATCCCCCACCTTCCGGGTCCCTTACTTAACCCTCTAGCGGGGGGGGGGGGGGGGGCAGGCTTGTCCCTCACATTTCTTTATTGTGTGGGTGCTTACAGTGTGTGTGTGTGTGTGTGTGCGCATGTTGCGGTGTACTGTCACTTTGCTGTAGGTCTGCACCATGCTGTGCAGCGTTTAGCAGAGGGAGTTTCTCCCCCTCAGGCTGCGTGTTGGGGGGGCGGGGCCGGGCCCTCGGTGCGGCCGCGGCCCGCCCCTCCCCCTAGTTTAGGCGCCTTGCTGAGGCTCAGCCCACGGCCTGGATCCGCGTTGCTGGACTGGGGAGGGGGGCGCTTTCTGCGCTGACCCGCCCCTCTTCTTCTCTTCACTCCCTCCAGGCAAGGCTGTGCTGGGCTCCGGTGGCCATCTTGTTCCTGTTGCTGCTGCGGACTCTGCTGTTTTGTGAGTGCCCTGTGGGCCCCCTCTCTTCCTGTTATGGCAGCACCCCTCTCCGCAGGGCGCTGCGCTGTCCTTTTTGTACATATTGTGTATATAGATGTATTTCTATGGATATATATATTATAGTATTAGGTAATGTATGAGTGTTGGCTGATGGGTCCCCTTTCATTTGTGTCTTTCAGGAGGACTCCCTGTGTTCTGCATGTTAGGGGGTTCTCCCGGTCCTAGGGTCCCTAGCTTTAAATTACACCTTTTCCAAATCCTCCCACTGGGACTTTAAAGGGGCATCCCAGGGTTGCTTACCAGCTTAATTCCCTAGGGTCATTGCGACTACCCCAAAATATCACCATATGGAGGCTCCGCAGGATACTGGGCTTGGGCTTCCTTCGGGACAATCCCGGGCGTGTGTGGGTTGTGGGGTATCCCTTATGGGGGAGAATGTGCTAATTTGTATTCCATGTGCACAAAAGGCCATATCGCGGCAGTCTGCTTCCCCGGCTTCTGGGTCAGCACCGCCCGCTTCATCGCCTACCCCTCCCCGTCTTATCCGTACCCCAAGTGACATCGTCACTAGTGGGGAGTCGCACTCTGATGTTTGTGCTCGCCTGGCCAGCATTGAGAGATTTCTTTCCGGCGCAGTGGGCAAAAAGGCCCATGCCAAGAAGAGACATTTATCGCCGGTATGGCCGGCTTTGGATTTTGATGAGGATGAGTGGTCGGATTATTCTCCGTTAGAGGAGTGGGAGTTGTTTGAGGAATCAGAATCTGACGATGTGCAGTTGTGTGATAATGGTGTTGGGCAGGCCCTGGGGGATGCCATTGACACTTCTAAAGTTCTGGCCCATCTCCTGGAGGTTTTGGACATTGCCCCACCGGAGGCGGCCCCTCTCAAAAAAGGGGAATTTTTCGGGTCCTCTAAGCTCCGCTTGGAGTTTCCTACGCAAAGTCATTTTGATGCATTGATCCTTAGGGAATGGGAGAAACCGAGTCGGCTTACTGGCGTTCCTCAGGGATGGGATAGGAAGTATCCCGTCCCGGTTGATGCAGTAAAGCACTGGTCTTCCCCTCCCGAGGTCGACGCGCCTGTTTTGGGGTTGTCCAACACCTCTGTGGTCCACACCCCTGATGCCACTACCCTCAAAGATGGTGAGGATAAGCGCATTGATCAGTTGGCTTGCCATACCTTTGCCAGTGTGGGTTCAGCCTTACGGCCTGTGTGTGCATCTGCACTAGCGGCTGTGGCTAATAGATCCCTTGTCAGGGAGTTTTTAAATGGTGCCCATTTTGATCCGGCCAGCGCTGAGTTCGCTGCCCTTAAAAGATGTGAATTGTTTATGGATTTTGTCTTGGCTGCTATGGAAGACACTATTGTTATGTGTAGTAGAACTTCGGCCTTATTGGTGGCCATGCGCCGATCGGTCTGGCTTCGCCAGTGGGCGGCGGACTTTGCAGCCAAGAAATCGCTCACCACTCTTCCCTTCCTGGGTACGCGGATGTTTGGAGATAAGTTGGATGCGGTGGCTAAGGGTGGTAAGCTACCCCAGCGTAAGAAGCAGTGTCGCTCCTTTCGGGGGGTGAGCTCCTTCAACCCTTCCTTTGGATGTGCCAGAGCCGTCAGAGGTTTCGCCTACTCAGGCGTCAGAGGTTCCTCCTGGGGCAGAGGCAGAGGACGGGCCCGTCCAGCATCTGCCTGGGGCTCCAAACCTAAGCCCCCTGCCAAACCAACTCAGCAATGAGGGGGCGCCCTCACCCGTACGGGTGGGGGGACGGCTGCGGCTCTTCTTCCAGGAGGTCACAGACAGATGGATTCTGGAAGTGGTCTCGTCCGGGTACAAGCTGGAGTTCGAGTACTGACCCCCTCCAAGATTCTTAAGGTCTCGGGTGCCCACGGACTCTCAGGCTGCACAGGGGCTCCTGTTGGCAGTCCAAAATCTTCAAGACATGGGAGTCATATGTCCTGTGCCTCCCTCGGAGAGAGGCAGGGGCTACTACTCCAATCTTTTCACGGTCCCCAAAAAGGATGGATCCATAAGACCCATTCTGGATCTAAAAGTTCTCAACAGGTTCATCAGAACCAAGAAGTTTCGCATGGAGACTCTGCGCTCTGCCATCGGTTCCCTTCGTCAAGGGGATTTTATGACGTCCATAGACATCAAGGATGCTTACCTGCATGTTCCAATCTTCCCAGCGCACCCGAGATTTCTCAGATTTGCGGTGGAGGATCTTCATTTTCAGTTTGTGGCCCTCCCGTTCGGGCTGACCTCAGCACCAAGGGTTTTCACCAAGGTTCTGGTGGGCATAATGGCCCTGTTCAGGGCCCAGGACATTCGCATTGTGCCGTATCTGGACGACCTGCTGATTTTAGCTTCTTCCTTCCGTCAGGCGGAACTGGACACCAAGACTGTGGTGTCGACTCTGGAGAGGTTCGGATGGGTGATCAACCACCCCAAATCCTCTCTTTCTCCTTCCAGGGAGATTTCATTCCTGGGCATGAATCTGGATACCACTCAGGCCAGAGTGTTTCTACCTCGACCCAAGGTGCAGGGGGTTCAGGATCTGATTCGCCTTCTTCTGGCCATTCGTTGCCCCTCTATCCGGATGGGGATGAAACTGGTAGGTTTGATGGTGGCGTCCTTCGAGGCAGTCCCCTTTACCCAGTTCCACATGAGGTCGCTCCAGCTTCACCTGTTGTTGCATTGGGACAGATGTCCGCAGTCCTTGGATCAGTCCTTCCAGATGTCTCCCAGGGTTCGGCAGTCACTTCAGTGGTGGCTGGAGCCAAGTAATCTGTTGAGGGGCAGGTGTTTTCTGGCACCTTGTTGGGAAACGGTGACCACGGATGCCAGCCTTTCGGGCTGGGGAGGTTTCTGGAAGAGTCATAAGTTCAGGGGGTTGTGGGGTCCTCAGGAGGCTCACACCCCCATCAATGTCCTAGAGCTCAGAGCCATCCGGCTTGTTCTGTCAAGGCTGACACCTCACTTACAGGGCTTGCCGGTCAGGTTGAATCAGACAATCGAACGGCGGTGGCCTACATCAATCACCAAGGAGGGACTCGCAGCAAGAGTGCCCTCAGGGAAGTCTCTCTGATCTTGACTTGGGCGGAGAGCAATGTCCCTTGCATTTCGGGAATTTACATTCCGGGAGTGGAGAACACAGAGGTGGATGCCCTGAGCAGGGGCTTCTCTCGCCGAGGGGAGTGGTCTCTCAATCTTGGGATTTTTCGGTCCCTGTGTCACAAGTGGGGGACTCCGGAGGTGGATCTCTTTGCCTCACGGCACAATCACAAGCTTCCATCCTTTGTGTCTCTATCTCAGGATCCTCTGGCTCTGGCGGTGGATGCCTTGTCTCTTGCCTGGAGGGATCTGGGGTTCCTGTATCTGTTTCCACCCTTCTCCATTGTGGGCAAGGTAGTTCGCAAGCTGGTTCTGGAGGGGGCGCCAGCAATTCTGGTGGCCCCAATGTGGCAAAGACAGGTTTGGTACGCAGATGTCGTAAGACTGGCGGTAGAGCAGCTCAGGCTGCCCCTGGTTCCTGACCTGATATCTCAGGGTCAACTACTTTACCCCAATTTACAAACGCTGGCTTTGACGGCTTGGCTGCTGAAACCTTCATTCTGAAGGAGGAAGGTTTGTCTGAGGCTGTCGTTCAGACTTTGATTAGAGCTAGGAAGAGGTCTTCCTCTGGTATTTACTATAGGACTTGGCATTCCTATATTGACTGGTGTGAGGCTAGGGCCTTACCTTGCAGGGTGTTTTCGATTCCTAGGATTTTGGAGTTTCTACAACACGGTCTGGATCGGGGTTTCCAGCTCAGTACTTTGAAGGGTCAGGTTTCTGCCCTGGCTGTCTTTTTTCAAAGGTCTTTTGTTTTGCATCATCTGGTCAAGACCTTTTTCCAAGGGGTCACTCATGTTCGGCCCCCTAGAAAGTCTTTGGTTCCCGTTTGGGACCTAAATTTGGTTCTGTCGGCCCTCCAGGGGCCTCCTTTTGAACCGATGCAGGATGTTGCTCTTTCTGTGCTCACTCAAAAGGTTGCCTTTTTGGTGGCTATTACCTCTGTTCGGCGTGTCTCTGAGTTGGCAGCTCTGTTTATTCAGGCCCCTTACTTTGAGAGACACCAGGATAAGGTGGTTTTTCGCTTTAAACCAGATTTCCTTCCTAAGGTGGTTTCTGCTTTCCATCTCAATCAGGATGTAGTTCTCCCTTCCTTGTGTCCTAAGCCTAGCAATGACAAGGAGAGGGTTTTGCACTCTTTGGACATGGTTCGTTTTGTGAAGTACTATTTGGTTGCTACTTCTCCTTTTTGTAAGATGGACGCCTTGTTCGTGGTGCCTTCCGGGCCCAGAAAAGGTTTGGCGCCCGCCAAGTCTACCATTAGTAAATGGATACGCCAGGCCATTGTTGGGGCCTATTCTGCCAAGGGGAGGACTCCCCCTTTTAAGATCACTGCGCATTCTACTCGTGCTGTTGGTGCATCCTGGGCTTTTCAGCACCAGACTTCTGTTGAACAAGTTTGTAAGGCTGCTACTTGGTCTTCCGTTCGTACTTTTTCCAAGTTTTACAAGGTTGATGTGCGGGCCTCAGCGGATGCTATTTTTGGCCGCAAGGTTCTGCAAGCTGCAGTGGTTTAAGTTGGTGCATTTTTTTCCTGTTTTTTTTGTCGGTTCCCACCCATGACGGACACTGCTATTGGATGTCCCAGATGTCATGAATGGTGGAAGCGGAGTGTATGACACACTTAGAATAATACCATTTTGTGAGTACTCACCTTTAAAATGGGTATTATGAGTGTGTCATACACCCCGCTTCACCCCACCCTTTTTGTATTCCGATCCTTTATATGGTGAACCTTTTTTATTTTTGTTGTTATATTGGTTCTTCCTGGTCCTCTTACTGCTATCATACACTGGGGGATTAGTGGGAGGTCCCAGGTATTTATGGACCGGGAGGAGCTTCTTTTTTGCATTCATCTCTGCAGAAGTTCGCCCTCTACTGGAGACTACCCAGATGTCATGAATGGTGGAAGCGGGGTGTATGACACACTCATAATACCCATTTTAAAGGTGAGTACTCACAAAATGGTATATTCTAAGCAGACAGCACGTCCTGCTCCAGACATAGTCCTTACATGTGGGTATACCTCCGCCTTCAGCGCCGTGCACTGCAGAACATGATGAAAACAAGCTCCTCCCAGCCCTACATATACCGAAGGACCTCCCACAAATCCCCAGATTTCTCTGCAGTGCTTGAACTGCGAAGACATGAAGTATCACGCTCTCGCAGGCGAGCGGGGCTTTACAGCCCGAGGCCCTGCGGGACTATTTCCACCCGTCCTCGTTGTGAACTAATGCCTCCCAGCCTGGGCTGCGTTGGGTCAGGTGAAGGTAGGCAGCACCTAGTGTGCTTATGGAGCTAGACTCCACCGCAATCCCCCTCCATAGGGTAGGCGGTTAAGGCGTATGGTGAGCCTTCTTTTGGATGCCCCTCCCACACTAGTGCCCCTCGCCCGGTGTAGCGGTGAACCCAGTATATTGGATCAACTTCCCCCCTAGATTTCCCCGTTAGGGGGGAAAAAAGAGGGGGGGGTCGCGTGTACGACGGCTAATCCTTGCCCTAATCACACTAGTCAACCATTGTCTTATTTGGTCCTTGGAGTCAGAGCTGCGCTTCACTCTCAGCCTTTTGCTTTTCTACTTCGCTTTCATGTATTACTTGGCGCGTGCTTCAGTTTTATTCAGTTGACGCTTGGCGTTCTATCACTGTATTCACCCTGTCAGATCTCTCTGAGGTGATGTCTCCCTGACAATATCTGTCGCTTCTGATTGGCTGCGCGCCTTCGAGCTTCGCGCTCTCCGGAGGGGGGGCGTTGTTCGGTTTGGCGCGCTCCGCGTCATCGTCCGCTCTGGCCTGCCCTTCGAGGTTCGCTTGGCGCCATTTCCTTCTCACATGCGCGTGGTGAAGACGGTCCTTCACCAATGTTCAATGCATTTCGGCTGTTTACATTCCGGGGGCGGAAAATCTGCTAGCAGATGCCCTGAGCAGGGGGTCGTCCTGTCAGGGGGAGTGGTCCCTCTCCAACTCGGTATTTCAGTCCCTGTGTCACCGTTGGGGTGTCCCAGACGTGGATCTGTTTGCGTCCCGTCACAATCACAAGCTACCGAGCTTTGTATCCGTGTCTCAGGATCCTCTGGCTCTGGCCACGGATGCCCTGCCAATGTCTTGGAAGGAGTTTCGGCTCCTGTATGCGTTTCCACCACTTCCCCTTCTGGGCAGAGTGCTACGCAAGATCGCTCTGGAAGGGGTACCCACTATTCTGGTGGCCCCAAGGTGGCCAAGAAGAGTATGGTTCGCAGACGTGGTTCAAATGGCAGTAGATCAGTACGACCTACCAAGGATTCCAGACCTCCTAACTCAGGGGTCTCTACGCCATCCCAATTTACTAACTCTGGCTTTGACGGCTTGGCTATTGAGACCACCATTTTAAAGGAAAAGGGTTTGTCCGCTTCTGTAGTGGCTACCATGGTCCAAGCCAGGAAGAAGACCTCTTCTGCCATATATTATAGGGTGTGGCGTGCCTACATTGACTGGTGCAAATCCAGGTCTCTTCACTGCCGGGAATTCTTAGTCTCCAGGGTGCTGGAGTTTTTACAACATGGTCTAGACTTAGGTCTGAAGCTTAGTACTTTGAAGGGCCAGGTTTCGGCCCTGTCTATCTTCTTTCAGAAGACCTTTGCCCAGCACTCTCTTATCAAGACTTTCTTTCAGGGGGTCACTCATGTGCGCCCCCTTCGGAAACCTATGGTTCCTGTTTGGGATCTGAATTTGGTTTTGTCGGCCCTGCAGGGTCCTCCTTTTGAGCCTATTCATGAAGCAGCTCTTGCCGTTCTCACGCTCAAGGTGGTCTTTCTGGTAGCCATTACCTCGGTTAGACGTGTGTCTGAGTTGGCTGCCTTGTCTATTCAGCCTCCCTACTTTGAGAGACACCGGGATAAGGTGATGTTTCGCTTCAAGCCAGACTTTCTGCCTAAGGTTGTGTATGCATTTCATTTGAATCAAGATATTGTACTTCCTTCCTTGTGCCCTAATCCTAGTAACCCTAAGGAGAGGGTTTTGCATTCCCTGGATGTGGTTAGGTGTGTCAAGTCTTACCTGGTTACCACTCAGGCATTTAGGAAGACGGATGCTCTCTTCGTTGTGCCTCACGGGCCTAGGAAAGGTTTGGCTCCCGCCAAGTCTACCATCAGTAAATGGATTCGTCAGGCTGTGGTTCAAGCCTATACTACTAAGGGGAAGACTCCCCCCTTTCGTCTTACTGCTCATTCTACTAGAGCTGTTGGGGCTTCTTGGGCTTTTCAGCACCAGGCCTCTGTGGAGCAAGTTTGCAAGGCCGCTACTTGGTCTTCGGTTCACACCTTTACAAAGTTTTACAAGGTTGATGTTAAGGCCTCAGCTGACGCTGCGTTTGGCCGCAAGGTTTTGCAGGCCGTAGTAGTTTAAACGGCTTGCTGTTGCCTTCTCTTGGGGATCCCACCCTTCTTTACGGACACTGCTATTGGAAGTCCCACATGTAAGGACTATGTCTGGAACAGGACGTGCTGTCTGCTTAGAATAATACAACTCTGTGAAGTACTCACCTGTAGAGTTGGTATTATATGCAGACAGCACGTCCTGCTCCACCCCACCCTGATTTCACTTTGTTCTGGATCCCCTGTTTGGTGATTGTTATACTTGATATTTTTTTGCCAGTTTTGGGTGGTTGTTTCTCCTGGCCTCTTTCTCACTGCTTTTCAATGCTGGGGATTTGTGGGAGGTCCTCCGGTATATGTAGGGCCGGGAGGAGCTTGTTTTCTTCATGTTCTGCAGTGCACGGCGCTGAAGGCGGAGGCATACCCACATGTAAGGACTATGTCTGGAGCAGGACGTGCTGTCTGCATATAATAACAACTCTACAGGTGAGTACTTCACAGAGTTGTATTTTTTCTGGCCACGGTGGATATAAAGGATGCTGATGTGCAAGTTCAGTCTTCCCTGGTCACCACCAATACCTGCGCTTTGTGGTGGGTGCCCAACATTTCCAATTTGTGGAGCTGCCGTTCATGAAGATCTTGGCAGTAGTGATGGCACTCCTGTGGAGGCAAGGTTTGCACATTACTCCATACCTTGACAACTTGCTCATCCAAGCCCCATCTCTGTCAGAGGTACTGCGGTTCTGTCCACGCTGGAACTTTTCCAGTGGGTGGTCAACCACTCCAAGTCCCAGATGGTTCCTTCCAACTTCCCTAGGTTTGACATGGGATACTCGACGAGCAAGGGTCCTTCTTCCGGTGCAGAGGTGCATGGCTCTTCGGAAGGGAGTGAGGTCACTGCTGATGGACGACCATCCCATGATCAAGCAGAGTATGTGTTTCCTTGGCCTGATGGTGTCTACCATTGAGGTAGTTCCGTATGCCCAGTTCCACTCCAGGCCTCTACAAATCCTGCTTCTATCGAAATGGCGCAGGCCTTTGCAGACCTTGGACCATTGCTGCACCTTGATGGCCAATGCCCCACGATCACTGGATTGGTGGCTGGACCAGTAGTTACTGGCAGTGGGACGCTCTTTCTTGACGGTCTGGTGGGTCACCCTGATCACAGAAGCCAGTCTTAACAGGTTGGGGTGGCGTCCTGGACAACCAGACGTTTTAGTGTCGCTGGGAGCAGCGGGAGCACGGTCTTCCAATCAATGTGCTGGAACTGAGGGCATTTCTACTGGCTCGCAGGCATTGGTCTGCCCATCTCCGAGGCATTCTGGTCCGGGTACACGGTGGAAAAGGTGAACCAGGGGGAAGGACGTGTTTCAAGCCCTCTGCGACCGGTGGGGATCTCGGCACAACCGGAAGGTTCGTGTTCAGGGTGCGAGACCCTTGGCCATGGCAGTCGACGGATTGCCATTCCCTGGTCCGAGACAGCCTGCTCTATGCATTCCTGCCACTTCTGGGTCGCAAGTTAAAAAAAAAGGCAACTGCGGATTCCCATCATAGCCCCACACTGACCCAGAAGGGTGTGGTTCACACATATGGTCAGCCTGGCAGCGGGGCCCCTGTGGTGACTCCCCAACCTCCCAGATCTTCTGCAACAGGGAGTTCTGCAGCACCCCAATTCTCCAGCGCTGGCTTTAGGGGCTTAGCTGTTGAGACCAGCATGTTGGAGGAAAGGGGTTTGTCCACCGCATTAATCAGACCTTGATTCGAGCAGAGAAACAGTCATCCTCTAGAATTTACTACAGGACTTGGCCTTTTTGTCTTGGTTCTTTGTACCCAAAATCCTGGAGTACCTTCAGCAAGTCCTGGATGCTGGCCAGCGGATAGGGTCTTAAGGGTCTCAGCCTTGTCCATTTTTTCCAAAGGTCGATTGCAGAGCACAGGTTAGTCTGCACTTTCGTGCAAGGCGCTGCGCATATTCGTCCTCCATGACAGTCACTATTCTAGCCCTAGGATCAATCTGGTCCTATCAGCACTTCAGGGGCTCCCCTTTGAACCCATGGCGGAGGCTTCGCTGACAACACTCATGTTGAAGGTGACGATCACCTCCGTCCTCCGGGTTTCGGAGCTGGCAGCGCTTTCGATCAGATCACCTTTTTTGGTGCTTTGTGAAGACAAAGCAGCATTTAATGTGAAGCCTCGTCTCTCCCTTCCATCTTAATCAGGAGATCATGCTCCCACTCCACTCGCCATAAGGAGCAATTCTGTCGATGTGGTCAGGGCAATAAAGTATTACTTGCCCACAACTCGAGTGATACGTAAGATGGATGTCTTGATTATGTTAGGTAGGGGAGACCCCATGCCATTTTTGGGGGATTTAAGGAGTTTTAACCTTTAAAAACACCAGAAAATGGTGCCCCCCAGGAGGGGGGACCCTATGACATTTGTTTCATTAACCCTTTTTGTCCGAGCACTCAACAGGTATAAAAGGCTTCCAGAAGCACCAGGAGAACAAAAACCAGTGATCGATATGGTACACAGTAATTAATCAGGGAAGGATCAATCAGAGGTAAGTATTACCGTATTTTTCTTCCGATCCATTCCAGACCCTCCTTACACTTGGGATTACCTCCTTGCCGATTGGATGTGACTGCAAGACAAAAAAGGCGCGGCCCCTCCCGGCCCCATAAGTAGCAGCTGCCTCCTAACCTAGATCAGTTTCTGTCTTGCAGTTGCAAGTGACTGTGAAGGTTGTTCAGGAAATTTGCTTTCAAGGATTGGCAGCAAGCGGGGTAATGCACCCTGTCGACTTCCTGCGTAGCCTCATTTCCACGGATCCCCTAGACCCAATTGTGCCTCCCACAGCGTCTGGCTGTTTGGGGTTCGTGAGGTAAGGTGGAAGCGCCGGGGTCTTGGGGCGCTTACAGAGCTCTTGCGCTCTGGGCTGCAGGCTTCTTGGAAAGCATGTCAGCCGCAGGTTTCTATCTGGTGTACCTACTGAGGAACGTTTTTATTTCAACCCATCCTTCTTCCTGTTTAGGTTAGGTTTTTTTCCTAAAAAAAAAAAAAAAATTAAAAAAAAAAAGTGTGCCCTTAAGGAGCGTGGTCTGACGTCACGCAGGGGGCGGAGCTTATGTACGAAACCACAAGGTGGCTTTTTTCTCAGTGTGTCTCTCCTGCAGAGTTCCAGGTAGATGCACAGCAGCCCCAGCTGGGGCAGTGCGGCTGCTGCAGTGTTTTGGCTGCGGCGGCAACGGCCTTCGCTGGCCAGGCCGCTATCCAGGGGGACCCAGGTTATTATGAGCCTAGGGGCTCTCTTGCTGGGCACATAAGGCCACTGCAGCATGCTGCTGCGGAGGCGGCGGGGGCCATTGCGGGCCAGGCCGCTGGTCTTCCTGGGGACCCAAGGTTTTCTGAGCCTAGGGGCTCTCTTGCTGGTGCAGATGCGGCTGCGGGCCACAGTTCCTTTGGGATTGGCGGCCGTTGCGGGCCAGGCCGCTGGTCTTTCCGGGGGACCCAAGTGGGTCTGAGTCTAGGGGCTTCTGCAGCATTGCGGCCATTGCGGCCCGCTGCCTGTATTTTAATATTCAGGATCAGGTTAAAATAGCCAGCTGGTTTTATTCTTAAGCAGCTTAATACATTACGTGTATAGACATCACTTTCTTGTTTCTTTGCATAGGCTGTTGTGTGAAGAGCTGCTGGAGTGAGTGGACGTCGACATTATTATTATTATTATTATTATTATTATTATTATCTTGATTATTGTTATTATTTAATGTTTAATTATGTTTACTGTTTAATATTTATTGGTCATATTTCCAAGAATGCGTTAGCTCATATTTATTTTATTTGTTTACATTGAGATTAAAGAATTATGCATAAAATATTTTTTCTAATAGGTTTTTTTCTCCTGTTTTATTTTTTAGATATTTGGAAGAAGGATAAAAAGGGTTGTGGTTCCTCCCAGTCCCTTTGGGATTGGTTTAGGCTTAGGGCCTTAGGTCTTTTTGCCAAATTAAAAAAAAAAAAAAAAACACCATGAGGGAGGCATCAGGGGATAGTGATTCGGGCATCCCACTTGAGCAGGGCGGGCTCTGCCCCTTATGTAAGCACGATCCCCTGGGTAGTTTCAGCACGGTATGTTCCGCTTGCGCCATAAGAATTGGTTTAGACCATAATAGAGCGGCGGCTCAGGTTTCTAGCCCAGCTATTGCTGGAGGGAGCGCGATGGCTCAGCCATCTCTTACATCCCCTGGAGAGGGGGAAGGCAGTGAGGTGCAGGCGGAGGTGACGCACAAATTGGATAACCTAGAGAGACAATTATCCTTGGTCATTCCTAGGAAAACCACCTATAAGAGGAGGCATTTGGAGCCTGTTTCTGAGGAAAGAGATTTATTCGCCTCTTTTGGGTCTGAGGAGGAGGAAGAGTATATAGACGAGCAGCACTCAGAGGGCGAGTTATTCTCTGGTCTCAGACGAAACAGAGTGTTTACTTTCATCAGTTTTTGAAACTTTGAATATTGCCCCTCTTGAGGTGGCAAAAAGAGGGAAGGACCTTTTTTAGGGAGCAGACTCTTTGGAGAGCGGCTGGACCGTATGGTCAAGGATGGCAAATTTCCTCAGAGGTAGAGGGCGACTCGGCCTTTTCAGAGGCCTTCATCATATCGGCCCTTTCGGAGTGGCAGAGGTGCTTTCCGTCCTTGCTCCCGTAGAGATTTTTGGGGCAGAGGCAGAGCTCGTAATAGGGCAGGAGGGGCCCAAACCTCCAGCCAAGGCCACTCCAGCATGAGGGAGCGCCCTCACCCAAGAGGGGTGGGGGGTCGGCTCTTTCATTTTGCTCCTATCTGGAGACGCCACGTGGTGTATCTTTGGATCCAAGAGGTGGTGTCATCAGGCTACAAGATCGAGTTTGCAGCCAGACTGCCCGCAAGGTTCCTTTGGTCAGGGGCATCCCTGAACCAGTCAAAGGCAGATGCCATGAGAGCCTTTGTTCAGCATCTTCTTCAAAAAGGGGTAATTTGTCAGGTACCCTTTCAGGAGGAAGCTCAGGGGTTTTACTCCAACCTGTTCACGATTCCCAAGAAGGATGGGTCAATTCATCCCATTTTAGACTTAACCCTTTCGCTGCCAGCCTACCTGCAGCATTTGCCACTCCCTGTTGCCAGACGATGTTTCACTATTTTGCGCTGCACATATTCAACTGTCATTTTTGAAAGGATTTCCAGGGATTTCCCAGGAAAATTATATATTGTTTTTTTCAACAGAGTCTGGGCTTTAACATGAAATGTCTTGTTTGTATTTTTTAGGTGTATTCTCAATTTTTTTGGGTGAAATGTGTGAAAAAAAATAAAAAAAAAATATTTTTTTACAATTTGTAGAGTTTTTTTGTAATAAAAAATGTAAGTTTGTCAATAAAATCTTATTGCGTGAGAAACCCCAATTTCTCCCGGTTACAGCGATACCACATATGTATAGGTAGACACCCTTTCCTGCCCAGAAGCCTTTTATAGCTGCTGGATGACAAATGGTTAATTAAAAAAAAAAATGACGTGGGGTCCCCCTTACCCAAAGTAACCAGCCCGGGACCAGCTATGGGGGCTTGTAGGCACAGAGTGGGGGGGCCAGCTTTGGTGGCCCCCCCACCCTGCAGCCTACGAGCCCACATAGCCTATGTGGGCCCGGGCTCTTCTGCCCCCCCCTGGCCTTTGGGGAGGCAGGTAATGGGGGTGCGGGGGTTAATGGCAAGCCACCCGCTAGGGCAGGTGACTTGCCACCCCCCCAGCCTTGTGAACTGGTATAAGGGGTCTCATGGACCCCTTACCAGCTCACAAAGGGTTAACTGTTAAAAAAAAAACCACGACACAATAATAAAAAGTATTTTATTAGAAAAAAAAAAAATTTTTTTTACTGTACTTACCTTCGATTGCAAGCTCTTGTCCCTCGATGCTGTGCTGACAGATGCCGGTGATCGGTACAGGAGAAGGAGGAGGCAGGAGATCAGAGGATCTCCTGTCACCTCCTTCCCCTGTGCCGATCACCGGCATCTGAGAAGCTGAGAAGGCTGAAGCCTGAGATCGGGGCCGGGATGACTTCATAAGCCCCGCCCCCAAGGGGGCGGGGCTTAGAGGCATGATGGCGGCCGCCATCAAGAAGAAGAGAGGAGAGAGCCTCCCAGGCTCTCTCCTGAAGATCGGTAAGTCCTGGGGGGGGATCGGAGGCCCCCCAGGTGAAGAGGAGGGACAGCGGGAGCCAGCGCACACACAGGTAAGTGAATGTCATTTTTATTTTTTTTTTTTTTTACAGTTAGAAGCTGCTGCTGCAGAAGCGGGGGGGGGGGGCGGCCTATTCCGGGGGATCGGATGGCACCAAATTAAAGAGGAGACCCGGCCGGATCCAACAAGGGGTCAGGTTAGTATTTTTTATTTTTACTTTTTAAACTACAAGCGAGGAAAGTCAAGCCCGTAACACCTACGGGCTTGGCACTTAAGGCCCAGCCAAGCCAGCACGTAGGTGTTACGTGCTTGGCAACAAAAGGGTTAAAGGGTCTCAACAAGTATATCCGGGTGAAACATTTCTGTATGGAGACTCTGATTGATTCAGTCCGGAGATCTTATGACTACAATAGACATAAGGGACGTGTATCTTCATGTTCCGATTTTTCCAGGGCATCAGAAATTCTTGAGGTTTGCCCTGGAAGGCCAAAATTAATCAATTTGGTCAGCACTCCACTTGAAAAAATAGAAGGAATATATATAGGGTGCTGCCTACCATGGATTATATCCTCCAATAATCCCTAATACTAGACCAATAAATATATATAAGATAGGCAGGCGCACACCAATTAGTAGTGATTTGCAAAAATTTGTATTTGAAAAATTAATGATCACATAGAATAAACAACAATTAATTTATATACATATATACACAATAACTCAAATATGTCAGGTGTCTCATATCTCCAAGAAATATATCAATATATACATAAGAATCAAATGTGTTCTACTGGAGTGACTGTGCTGCACCACAATACCATAATAGAGTGGCAGAATGGCTATGTAGCAACATACAAGCAAAATATCTAGTCTACATGCAATGTTAAGAGAAGAAATGTCTCCAGGTATAATGGTTACAGTCTGGTACCACCACAGTCTTCCCCAGATTAATCACACAATGGGTTAAATGTATAACAACTAAATCAAGTTGTAGAAAAAATGCTATTCATTCATATGAAACATCATATTTAAATGAGATATGATCTCATTGTGTGACTCTTTACCTAATGATGGCATAGTGAAATAGAGTTCAAGAGACCCCATACATACTTAAACCAATATGCGGTTATACATCAGCAGAACTACAATAACATCACAGTTACAACATGAATAAAGAGTATATGATTGCTCATACGATATATTACCGACGTTTCACGGCCGCAGGCCGTTTTATCAGGGCAGCGATAACAAAAGCTGGAAACTGTGCACGCTTTTATGTCCCTAGCCTCCCCCCTGACCGGCCAGTGTGTGATTGGCTACAGGAAACGCCGCTCACGACGTCACATCTGGTGGAGACGTCCCGAGACGCTGGTGCTGGAGGGTGGAAGTGACGCTCGTTCCACCCAGTCAGTAACATACTGGCTGGCGAAGACAGCGCCCACATCCGCACATGCGCACTGCGTGATAGGGCGCTCGGGGCGCCGCACATCGGATTTCGCCTGTGCTTGCTGTATCCAGCTGCAGCAATATTGGGAAACAGTGATCTACAATAATAGATGCATATTAGGCGAAATCTTGTAGAGGAAACTTCAATTGAGGGGATGGCTGGTTGCGCTTGTGTCACGCATATCTGTAATAGAACAATACATACAGATTAAAAAATGGATTAAAAACAAACTATATGAGCGATCTGATTTAAATGATTGTATGTCCAATTTCCACATTTTATCCATCCAATACATATGCTTTATTTGTCCAAACCCCACTTTCATAAATTCATTAGTTAAGTATACCCATGTGTCATGCTATAAAAAACACACCACATAACTTATGGTATGCCCTTCACTACATGACACATGGTTAAGGCAGCATCTGATGATCTGGTCATAAAACATCCTATTATGAAAATCAATAAGTTTTGATTCTGATACTTAGGGGACATACAATAAAGTATTCTGTTTTCAAAGTAGAGTGCCACCATTTCTACTCACACGGAAAATCTCTATGGGATGCCCTCTAAATACAACCCACCTACTATACATGAGATTTGATGTCTATGGGTATATAAACTGGCTTCAATGTAGGAATGCCTCATTCCACTGTAATTCCAAGCAGAAATCCTAATATAGATTTATAGTGGGTGAAACCTCATTTAAAGAGGGGCACAAAAGGAGAGAATAGAAAGAAAAGGGGAATGAGAAGAGGGGTAATATGAGGGATAATATATGATAGAAGGGAACATGAAAAAAGAAGAAGAGTGTAAATCTCATGT
Source organism: Gastrophryne carolinensis (assembly GCA_027917425.1). Lineage (NCBI taxonomy): Eukaryota > Metazoa > Chordata > Amphibia > Anura > Microhylidae > Gastrophryne > Gastrophryne carolinensis. Next base: position 415,381,187 of record CM051237.1, on the reverse strand, counting down.
GAAGGGTGTATAATCTAATTCTTCATTAAGTCCCTTGGGGGTCATGGTGTCTAAAGTAAAAATCCAATTCAATTCCCGTCGTAACAAAGCTCTATCCCTATCACCACCTCGCCTCGCTGCTGCTTGATGATCTATAGCCATGAAACGAAGTTGGGAAACTTGATGTCCCATTTGCATGAAATGTCGCGCTACCGAGGATTCAACGTCTCCTCGTCTTATTGCACTCCGATGTTCGCTAATTCGAGTTTTAAGGGCCCTCTTGGTTTTACCCACATATAGTTTACCACACGGACATTTTAAGATGTATACTACATGAGTAGAGTTGCAGTTAAAAAACTGCTTTATGCCGTATTTTTTGCCTGATTGTGGATGGCTAAATGTATCGCCCTTTATTACAGAGTTGCATTGTGCGCACCCACCGCAGCGAAACATTCCCCGGATCGCTGAGGTTGGCGGCATCCATGTATGTTGAGGTTGTGATTTTAGCGTTGGAACATATGTATCTGCTCTAATTATGTTTTCTTTCAAGTTTCTTGGTCTCTTGCGTATGAACATAGGGGAATCTGAGAAAATCTGCACAAGTTTGGGGTCACTCCCTAAAACATGCCAATGTTTTTTTTATGGCTTTCTCTATCTTTGGTGAAAGTGCTGAAAAGGTCACGATAGCTGGAATCCGATTTGGATTTTCTCGTGGATTGTGTTGTAACAATTGGGATCTATCCTTCATCCTAGCCTTGTCCCTAGCCGTCACTAATTCTGTGTATGTATAGCCCCGTGTCATGAATTCATTTATCAATTCTTGTGATCTCTCAAAAAAAGTGTTATCTGTAATAATACGTCTCAAGCGTATAAATTGGCTATATGGTAGGCTTTTCTTTAGGGATTCAGTATGGAAACTAGTCCGATGGAGGAAAGTCGTTCGGTCCGTCGGTTTACGATACAGGTCGGTTGTCAGTATGTTGTTATCAATGTATATCATGACATCTAAAAAATGTACCTGGGTCCTGCTGTGTTCCAGAGTGAAGTTAATCGTGGGTAGTCTATGATTTAAACCGTCAGTGAAGGTTAGTAGATCTTTTTCGGAGCCCTGCCATAAGAAGAATATGTCATCAATAAACCTTAGCCAAAGGCTTACATGAGACTGAAAAAATGGGTCATTGTAAACAAAGGTCCGTTCAAAGCGGTCCATAAATAGGTTCGCATAAGAGGGTGCCACATTTGACCCCATGGCAGTGCCCTGGAGCTGTAGGTAGTACTTATCTCCATAAAGGAAATAATTTTTAGTCCATACCATGGTTAACAGTTCAATGCACAATTCGTTAAATTCTAAGGTTGTTCCAAGTGTACTAAGAGCCTCTGTGACTGCTGATATGCCCAAATCATGTGGAATCGATGTGTATAATGAACACACATCCATGCTACACAATAGGGTATGTTCAGGAAATGGTCCCAAATTGGTGATATGATTCAAAAAATCACATGTATCAAGTAAATAGGATCTTTTAGTAATTACCTTGGGCTGTAACACCCGGTCCAGAAAGGTGGCCACATTTTGGAATATCGATTCCGTCCCGGCCACGATTGGACGTCCAGGGGGGTTGACAGGGTCCGTATGTACTTTAGGCCAGCATTTCCAGTTTGTGGCACTTCCATTCGGGATATCCTCGGCTCCAAGAGTATTCACCAAGGTCTTCGCAGGTCTCATGGCCATTTTTTAGAAGCCAGGGGATATGCATTATTCCATATTTGGACGATCTCTTAATTTCAGCTGGGTCTCCTCAGCAGATTATGAAGGATACGCAGTCGGTCCTATCAACTCTGGAAGAGTTCGGCTGGGTGATAAATTATCCGAAGTCCCATATCACTCCGGCACCAGTAAGGAATTTCTTAGGAATGACTCTGGACACAGTTCAGGTCAAGGTGTTTCTGTCAGAGCAGAAGGCTCTGCTAATTCGGAATAAAATATTCCTTACTGGCCTGCCGACAGCCGACCATTCGGCTAGGGATGAAACTAGTAGGCCTTATGGTGGCCTGCTATGAGGCCGTGCCTTTTGCCCAGTTTCACATGAGGCCTCTTCAGTTAAATTTGTTGGCAAGCTGGGATCGAGTCCCGCAGTCGTTGGATCAAGTCTTTGTTCCCTCTACATCTGTCTGTAGGCAGGTCTTTTCTGACACTGCAGTGGCAGATCGTTGCCACGGATGCCAGTCTCACAGGCTGGGGGGGTATCTGGCAGACCCAGAAGATCCAGGGACAGTGGGGGCCGAAGGAGAATCAGCTTCCCATAAATATTTTGGAATTAAGAGCAATCTGGCTAGTGCTTCAGTATCTGACCCCCAGTTTAAGTCCAGTCAGACAATCGGACGGCAGTAGCTTATATCAATCATCAGGGGGGTACTCGGAGCAAGAGTGCTCTAGAAGAGGTAAGCCGGATTCTGATTTGGGCAGAGGAGAATGTTCCCTGCATCTCGGCAGTTTACATCCCGGGGGTAAAAAACCAGGAGGCAGACGCTTTGAGCAGGAAGGCGCTGCGTTGGGGAGAATGGTCCCTCAGTCAGATCTTTCAGGCTCTTTGCCTTCGCTGGGGTTGTCCGGAGGTCTCTTTGCATCCAGGCACAAGCGGCCGAAATTCATGTCCCTGTCAAGGGACCCTCTGGCCATTGCAGCGGACGCCCTGTCAGTCTCTTGGGTAAGGTTCAAGCTTCTGTCCGTTTTTCCCCCGCTCCTGAGCCGTGTACTAAGAAAGATAGCTCAGGAGGGGGTACCAACCATTCTGGTGGCTCCTCGCTGGCCAAGGAGAAGTTGGTTTTCAGACGTAACAAGGATGTTGGTAGACCATTGGCGCCTACCAGACGAGCCAGATCTTCTCACACAGGGGGCGCTTCGGCACCCGAATTTACAGATGCTGGTTTTGACGGCCTGGCTATTGAGACCTTGATCTTAGCAGAGAGAGGTTTATCGGCTAAGGTTATTCATACCATAATTCAGGCCCGGAAGAAGTCGTCTTCCATGATATACTACAGGGTCTGGCGGGCGTTGATAGCCTGGTGTGAGATTAGGAAATTTTCATGCAGAAAGTATTCAATTTCTAGAATTTTTGAATTTCTACAAGATGGCTTAGAAATGGGCCTACAATTAAGCACCCTAAAAGGGCATGTGTCGGCCTTGTCTATTTTTTTCCAGAAGTCTATTGCTAGCAATAGGCTCATTAAGACTTTTTTCAGGGAGTCACTCATGTCCGACCATTTTACCGGTGTGGGACTTGAATCTGGTATTGTCGGCTCTTCAGGGTGCTCCCTTTAAACCTATGATTGACGCTCCATTGATCATTTTGACACTTAAGGTGATATTTTTGGTGGCAATCACCTCTGTGCGGCGAGTTTCTGAATTAGCCGCCGTATGTATGAAGTCTCCCTATTTTGCGTTACACAGAGACATAGTTTTTCGGTTTAAGCCTGATTTTTTACCTGCTAGGGAAAGGGCGCTTCATTCTTTAGATGTAGTCAGAGCCATAAGATATTACATGGCAGCTACAGATCCCTTCCTCAAGACGTATTTTCTTTTTGTTATATCGGAAGGGCCGAGGAAGGGGCTTCCGCCAGCTAAAGCCACTGTCAGTAAGTGGATTAGGCAGGCAGTAGAAAGAGCCTACTTGGCCAAGGGGAAGGAACCCCCTTTTCGGGTCATGGCCCATTCCACTAGGGCCATTGGTGCTTCCTGGGCTTTTCAGCATCAGGCTTCGGTGGAACAGGTTTGCAAAGCTGCCACCTGGTCTTCGGTTCATACATTTACTAAATTCTACAAGGTAGATGTTAGGGCCTCAGCAGACGCTGTGGTTGGTCGAAAGATTCTTCAGGCGGTAGTGAAATGAACTACCTGCTGTTCTGCGCTGGGGATCCCACCCATAGATGGCACTGCTTTTGGAGATCCCAAGTGTAAGGAGGGTCTGGAATGGATTGGAAGAAAAAATGCAATTGTGTGAGTACTCACCTGTAGATTTTGTTTTTTCTGGGAATCCATTCCAGACCCTCCGGCCCACCCGTTTTGGGTCTTGACCTATCTTTTGATGCTTTTTTGATGGTGTTTAGTCCACTTATTATTTTCATTGCCATTAAATCTTTTCTTTTTTTTTTTTTTTTTTTTTTTTATGTTTTGAGAGTATTCTGGCTGAGTTCGGTGTAAAGTAACATGGACTCCTATTTAGGGCCTCCCGGCCTGCCTCTGATTTATGTTTTACTGCTTTTCAAGTACTGATCTAGGTTAGGAGGCAGCTGCTACTTATGGGGCCGGGAGGGGCCGCGCCTTTTTTGTCTTGCAGTCACATCCAATCGGCAAGGAGGTAATCTCAAGTGTAAGGAGGGTCTGGAATGGATTCCCAGAAAAAAACATTCTACAGGTGAGTACTCACAGAATTGCGTTTTTCGCCCTATAAGGCGCACTTATTTTCCCCAAAAAGTGGGGGGAGAATGTCAGTGCATGTTATTGGGCGAAGGTGGGCAAAAAAATAAATAAAAAGCAAAAAGTTAACTCACCTCTCCATCGCTCGCGCTGTCCCAGAAGCGGTGGAGGCAGCCTTCTCCGCAGCGCCAGACACCCAGCCTGTTACAGTGGTGGGCGCCCACCGCTATACTAAGACAGGTGTTCACTCTATGCTGGCGCCGCAGAGAGGAGGCGATGGAGACAGCTGTATCTGATAAGACACTGCCTATGTGGGAATGGGGGGGTGCCACACTGCCTATGTGGGAAAGGGAGGGTGGGATGCCACACTGTCTTTATGGGAATTCGTGGGGGGGGGGGGTGCCACACTGCCTATATGGGAATTGGAGGGGGGAATACCACACTGCCTATAAGGGGAATGGTATGGGGGAATGGGAGGGGGTTGCCACACTGCCTATATAGAGAATAGGAAGGGGGGAATGCCACACTGCCTATGGGAGGGGGGAATGCCACACTGCCTATGGGAATGGGATGGAGGCATCCCACACTGTCTATGGGAAGTGGATGGGGGCATGCAACACTGCCTATGGGAATGGGAGAGGAGAATGCCACACTGCTCATTAGGAATGGGATGGGGGGGCACCACACTGCCCATAGGGAATGGGATGGGGGGGCACCACACTGCCCATAGGGAATGGGATGGGGGAATGCCACACTGCCTGTAATGGGGTGTTTTAGCACAACATTTAGCTTAGAATTTTTTTTTCTTATTTTCCTCCCCCAAATCCTAGGTGCGTCTTATAGTGTGAAAATATGGTAAAAAAATAAAGCATTTTTTTCTGACGTGCGCGTTGTGTGTATTCTTTGCGTTTAACCCTTTGTGAACTGGTAAGGGATCCATGAGACCTCCATGAGCCCCTATTACCTGCCTCCCCCCTATTACCTGCCTTCCCAAAGCCCAGGAGGGGGGGCAGAAGAGCCCAGTGGCCATGAAGCCTGTGCGGATTGTAGCCTCCAGGGTCGGGGGCAACTAAGTCCCCATAGCTGTTATGCTGGGAAGGGGGGAACCCACGCTTTAACCCTTAAAAAAAAAAAATTATATATATATTTTATTGCACCTATTTCACTTAAAAATATTGAGGATACAGAAAAAACACAGCCAAACAAGACATTTCATGTTAAAGCCCAGACTCTTCTGAAAAAAAAGGCCAGGTCAAGCTGCGATATGTCTAAATTTGGTTTTCAGACCAGTCTTCCTTAGATGAGTGATTTTGTTAATACAGACGTATTTTAAAATTTTTGAAAATTTACAGGATGTGTGTTTATTTTCTCATGCTGAATAGCAACATGATTTGACTTTTCCTTGAACTTCAGTGTATTCTTCTTTTTTTTTTTTTGGGGGGGGGGGGGGGACTGCAATTTCCATTTCTAAATAATTCTTCATTTGGGCAGCCCATGTTCTCACAGTAGGGGCTTCTATTTTTCCATTTTGTAATTTCTGTTTTTCTCTTATGCCACAAAAAAAAAATTAAGAGGGCTTCCGTTTCATTTGGTATACTGATATTGTTTACAGCTATAAGAACCCATCTTATTGTTAGCAGGATGTCATATGTTATTAGATTGTTCATTAGGTCTAGGGTAGCCTTCCAAATTGGTCTAATTTTCTTGCAGTCCCACCAAAGATGTTTCCCGGTGGCCTGTTCCTCTTAACACCATCGGCATAGAAATTATTCCATCCTACTATTATAATAGTAAGAAAAAATCTGCATATAAATTTTAGTTGGAAATTTTTCAGAAGGGGGGGGGGGGCGTATTATAATATTGGAGATATAGAGTATTAGTTTTCTGGCACAGTGAAAAGTTTTTGTAGGTCTTTGAGGTGAAACTGAGTAGTAGGTAATTGTAGGGTTGTAAAATAGTTGCGTATCTGAAAGTATTAAAGTGCCTGATTGCCTCCCTCTTTATTAATCTCTAGATCGGGGAGGAAGTATGTGCAGTGTACTCTAAAGACTGGGTGAACAGTTCGTCAAATTTCCTTTTCTTTTGGGTTCATCTTTGGGGAAAATTTGGAAGAATTTTACATGATACAGGAATGATATCTTACTCAACAATGAATGCTGTGTGTGTGGTGTGATAATAAATATAAATGGTACCAAGGAAAGGTGCTGGGACATACTTTTGTGGGTATAATAGGAACTGCTTTTAATTTTTGGATGACTTTTCTTTTTAAAGTGGCCCAAAACCCAGGAGTTGTGTGCCTGGGTTTTTGTCCACTTAAAGCGTAATGCCACAATATTCTAACAGTAGACATAAGTTAAATGCATTTACTCTGTTTTTCAAGGTTTTTCCTGGAACCTCCACTAACTCGCATACAGCAGAGCTTGGAAGTTCTCATAGATGTGTATTGGACAATGAGGAGGAGGAAATGGAAATTGATGATCGCACTCCTCAGCTATCACCACAGATTGAATTAGATTCTAAGAACAGCCCATCTGGGGTGACTACTAAACACACAGTGCTCTCAACAGTTGATGATGACCTAAATCGAAATCCAGGATCACCACAGACCACACAGCAAACCCCAAAAAGCAGAACCCCTTGTATATATGCAGAACGCTGTTACAGGTAAGACAAATATGCAACAAATAACCAACCAAGAATCATAGTCCTAATAATATATTTATATATTATTTGATAATTATTACACATGCTTGTTTTTGGAAAGATGCTGTATGTTTTTTTTTTTTTTTTTTAAACAATATTTTTATTGAGGTTGTGGTAGAGGTCCATCGGCATGCAATCATACATCACATTTTGTAAAGTATATAAAGACATACAATAAGATGTAATCTTGTACACCCATAGGTAACAGTGTCGATTCAGACATGCTATGAGGTACGCGTAGTAAAAGACCACGTACCAAGAGATAGAAGACGGAAGGTGAGAGGAGGGGGGCTAGAAAGAAAAAGACAGAAGGGCAGGAGCGGGGGGGGGGGGAGTGGGGGTGAGCGTCCAGCCACCGCTTGCCATGAGATGAGTGCAGTGCGTAATTGAGATGTAAGGAGGGATCAATCAAAGTTTTTAGGATGGAAGTGAGCGATCCAGCCCTCCCATGTAGTCATAAAGGGGGTGAGGTCCCCTTGCATCGTAGCTGCCATCTTCTCAAAAACCAATGGAGTAGACCTTTAGTGTTGACCTCTTGGGCACCGGTGTTCAGGAACCATGAGAATGAATTCCGCCATGCCGTTTTCCAATTGCTCGGCCATAGTCTTAAACCTAGATCTTTTTTCCCATCTGTTTGTGTACTCTGGGAGGGGTGCCTCTATGTCTTCGCACAGCATCTTATAAACCGTGGCTATCATCCCCTTCTCAAGGGGGTTTGCCCCTCATGCAAACTCAAATGGTGTGGATTGTCCTGGCCCAGCTCCCGTTCTGAGCTTGGAGGCTAAGCAGTGGGTTTTTTGTAAAAAGCGTAGGTATTCCCTGCTCGGGAATATTCCTAAGGGATTTGAGGTCAGGGAATGTGATTATTCCTCTATGCACTGCAAAATCCTTAACCCTCGTTAGGTTTTGCGTTTTCCACCAACTAAACACGGTTCCAGCAAGGCCGGGAGGAATTCAGGGTTACCTAGAACTGATAGGAGAGGGGCCTGGGGGGAGGAGAGGTGGCCTTTTAGCCTGTTTGTTTTCCAGATTTTGAGAGAGTGTTTGAGGATCGGGTTGTCTATGCCCTAAGCTTTTGGGGGCAGCCAGAGTAAATTTGAGATTGCTATCCGGGTGCAACTGGCCTGCTCAATGTCTACCCATAATGGTCTATCATCCCCGGCATGAACAACAGCCATTTGTGCGATCTGACATGCGGAGTAGTAGCGGGCTATATTAGGGACCCCAAGACCACCCTGTTGTTTGGATCTGTACATAGTCGTACGGTTTATCCTTGGTTATTCTAAGCATACAGCACGTCCTGCTCCAGGATAGTAATAACATGTGGGTAATCCACCGCCTCGGGCGCCGTGCACTGCAGACATGTAGAAAACAAGCTCCTCCCGGCCCTACATATACCGAAGGACCTCCCACAAATCCCCAGATTTCTCTGCAGTGCTGAACTGCGAAGACATGAAGTATCACGCTCTCGCAGGCGAACGGGGCTTTACAGCCCGAGGCCCTGCGGGACTATTTCCACCCGTCCTCTTCGGAAGAATATGCCTCCCAGCCTGGGCTGCGCGGGTCGGGTGAAGGTAGGCAGCACCTGGTGTGCTGAACGGAGCCACGCTCCACCGCAATCCCCCTCCATAGGGTAGGCGGTTAGGCCGATGGTGAGCCTCTAGGGATGCCCCTCCCGCATTCTTGCCCGTGCCCCTCACAGACTTAGTCCATGGACGCTGTCCGCTTCCCCCTCGCTTCCTCCCGTAACTCTGGGGAAAAGAAGGGGGGGGGGTATGTGTGGCAGTCCTAGTGTTAAGTATCACGTTAAGGCCTTTGGTTTTTAATTTTATTGGGTGTCGGTGTCGCGCTTCTGCAATACAGTTGCGAGCCGTTTGTCTTTCATTAACAACTGTCTAGACGGCAGCATCATTCCCAGCGTGTCAGCATCTTTATGCATTCGCCTTCTATCCAACTGTTCTACTTTTTTCTGTTGGTTAGAGCTTCGCGCTCTTTGGGGGAGGCGGAGACTCAGCATGACGCGCTCCGCGTCACAGCCTGGCCGGCCCGCCCCTCGAGGTTCGCTTGGCGCCATTTTGACAATCTTCGCGCGCGCGTGGTGCGGTCCGCCTCCTCCCTTGGTCATGTAAGTGCCCTCCGGGGCGGCATGGTTCTATGTCTATTCGGCTGCGCATGGCACTGACTCCACCCCTCTTGTCCCATTATGTCTTTCAGACGCCAGGACTTCGGTGGCTTCTCCCGGCCTAACATATATTCCAGCGGGTCCACATAACAAATTCTCCCACTTCCTAGCGGGTCTTGGAGCATCCAGGGTTGCCTATTGCGTAAATCCCTGCGGGCATACTGCTTGATAATCACCATATGGAGACATTTCAGAATTATGTAACCGGGGTCCCTCCGGGACATGACCGGCTGTGTGCAGTGTGTGGTCAGCCCCAGGCTGAGGCTGACAGAGCACGGGTCTGCGGACAGTGTGCAGAACAGGCAGGTCTGCCAATGGAGGCACCTCCCTTCAATACTCCCGTCTCCCCGGACCTAAATATCACTCATGACGAGTCCCACTTGAGCGGGGATGACCTGCAATCCGTGCGGCGCGTGCTGCCTACGGCGGAGCAGGTGCTTTCTGGATTGGCGGAGCGTATGGGCCCTGGTAAGAAGCGGTCCCTGACGCCTCCTGGCTCTCCGGTTCCCAACGATACCGATGACTCTGCTGATATGCAGGACCTTGATCCTTCTGAGGAATGGGAGCTATTCTCAGATTCGGGCTCCTCGAACGAGATGCCCGGGGGCTGTGATGATTCTGAGCCCGGTTCTTGGGGCCTGTGTGACACAGATGAAATTCTTATTAAGATTTTTGAGGTTTTGTCAATCTCCCACCCTGGGGAGACCCCCAAGCCTAAGAAGGAGAGTTTCCATACATCGCCGCCGCGCTTGGAGTTTCTAGAACAGGAGCATTTCCAGAATCTTATATCCCAAGAATGGGAATCGCCTTGTAAGCTTAAAGGGGTCCCAGGGGTCTGGGATTGGAAGTACCCTTTCCCTCCTGATGTGGTTAATTTTTGGTCAGCACCTCTTGTGGTGGATGCACCGGTTATAGGGGTCACAAACCCCCCTTTCATGACAGCTCCTTTTTACCGTACCCTTCGGGATGCTGAGGACCGGCGCATTGATAGACTGGCTTCCCACGCCTTCTCGTGTGCTGGGACGGCTCTGCGCCCGGTCTGTGCCACGGCCATCACTGCGGTGGCCGCCAGGACTCTTGTTAGAAAAATACTAGATCACCGTCCTGAGGACCTGTGATGTGTTTGTGAAGTTTATTCTATCAGCACTGGACGACACCATTAAGATGTGTGCTAGAACCTCTGCCCTTGTGGTAACTATTCGCCGCCTGGTCTGGCTGCGACAGTGGGGTGCTGATGATGCTACAAAAATGGCTCTCACTTGCCTTCCCTTCAGAGGACGGCGGTTATTTGGGGCCCGTTTGGACCTTTTTGGGAAAAAGGGTAAAGCACCCTTGCGCAGAAGGCCGCTCCGGCCCCCCGGAGCAGGGACATCCCTCCACCCCACTACGTTAGTGTCAAACGCGAACCTGAGGTGTGCTTACAACTGTTCGGTGTGGATTTCCACCATGGGGTGGGCAGGCAACGCCCTGGGCCCTCTGGCAGGACTAAGTCCAAGTCTGCCAAGACCTCCCAAGCATGAAGGGACGCCCTCGCCCTTCTGGGCGAGGGTACTGCTGCAGCAGCTGTCTCCCATCTAGGAAGGTACCTCCTCCTTTTGGTGGTTCCAGGAGGTAGTTCCCCTGGACACAGGATAGCTTCTGCTGGGCGGTCCCCCTCGGTGGTTGTCACGGTGCTTCTTGCCCCTGTTTTTCCTTCAGGAATTGGCGCAGGCCGTACTGGGCCTACAGAGTTTGGGCTTACTTATAGGTTGCCCTTAACAGTATGGGGCTATGGTCTCTATATTAACCTTCCTCCTCCCCTCTTCAGTATGGGGCAGTCTGGACCACGCTGGCCTATGGTAGGCCTGGCAATTCTACTCTCACAGGTAGTCCCTATGTGACACCTCTGTCTTAGGACACAGGCGCCTGTGCAAGGGGGGCTTCCTGCCTCCTGTGGAGTACTAGATCTTCTTAGTTCCCCTTGTGTCTGCTGGACACCAAGACCATTACTAGACGGTGTTGCAGGACCAACCCTGCGGGTTGAGGCATTAATTGGGACCTCTCTTTCGCTCCCAGGCTACTCGCCATGGCGCGATGTCTCGGACATACCTGGGGGGGGGGGGGGGGCGTCTACATTAGGACCTACCGGGTCGTCTTTCCTTACTCCCCAGTCCCTACATCAGGCCGAGTGGATTGGTCGGCCAGCGGTTCTCCCTGGGAATTACTGGATGGGTGCCCAGTCACCTCAATCCCTCATGGTCCCTTATCCGCTATCCCCATTCCTGGGATTCGGTTCAGGCTTGAGCCTTCTTCTCTGGCAACAAGGGGACTCCCGGTTACGGGGGTACTGTCCCCCTTTTTACTGACATCTTACTTTCACCAGGCAGCTGGTGGGCCCATAGGTGGCATATCTGATAATGTCCCTTATATACTGAGCCCTTGGGCCCTCCGGCACAGTAGGTTAGTGTGCTTACATGGGGTTCCAGCTCCCCTGGGGCTTGGTCTGTGCTCATTCCCCCTTGGTAAGGTAGTTCCTCTTGAGCGGATCATATTCAAGGGCCCCGTCAGGGGGCACCCCCTTCCTTACTTGCATCTTTCAGTAAATGGTCACCTTGGGTACCAAGTCTCGCAGGTTGACGGGGGAGGGGAATTCTTCCACAATCCCCCGTGGTTCCTAGGTAGGGTCCCCTAGAGGGTCCATCTTACCTGCTGGTTTTGTTGAAACGGTGTGCCCTCCGTTGACTCTATACGGCTGGACTTCTCCTCTTTTAGGATCTGTCTATTGGGGACTCCTGGTCTGTTGTATGACAATGGCCTGTTTTATTTTTGGTCTGGAGCTTGAGGCAGGATGCTCCCTCTGGAGGGTCCCTGATCCTGCCTTAGGCGGGGGTCTACGTCCCCTGCTTCTCAGCGGTATCCGCTCCAATGGATGCTCTTTAGCGGCAGGTTATGCTATCCTGGTGTCGCTCTGGGAGCCTACTTGTGTGGCTCTGTTGGGTCCCCCTTATAACACAGGGGCTCTGCCCTTGTTTTTACTGTCCCAGAATAGTCTGACTCTGGTCATGGGGGCTGAGTAATCTTAGGCATAGACTTGCTATTTTATATGCCTTCTCTTCATCACCCTACTTGTGGGGTTCTGCGCACGGTCGGCCTGATAGAGAGACCCGTGAGATGATGGCCTGGGTGGCCTTGTGAACTGTGGTACGCAGATGCCTCTGCTGAAGTCTGCTGACCTGTTCGCTCTCTCAGGAGTGCGGTTCTGCCCTTGTCAGGCCCCTTCCTTTGTCGTCCCAATATAAGGTCTCTTGTCTGGGGATTGACAGCTGATTCATTCACCCCTTGGAGACGGGCCTTATCTTCTGGGTGACTCAGTATAAGGGGTGGCTGGGAGCAAGCTTCCCCTTCCTCCGTCTGTTGGGGTTTTATGGTATACCCATATTGATTGGCATGAGTCTTGGTCTCTTCCCTGTTAGACGTTCTCGGTTCCCAGGGTTTTAGAGTCATTACAGCATAAGTTTGGGGTTGGCTCCCCATCTGGGGACTCTGAAGGTTCAGGTTCTGTCCTGGCTGTTTTCCTGCAGGAGTCTGGTTCTGTCTCCCTTGTGGGGAGTTCTTTTGGGGATTGCTTAGCTGCATCTCCCAAGTAATTCCATGGTCCCTGTGGGGATCAACTTTCATTTGTTTGCCCTGCGGATTTTCCTGGGGACTTTTGCTGGATGCTGTCTGAGCTTCTTTGTAGTCCAAGTCGCTTCTCTGGGGGCTCCTGACTCCGTCAGATGTGTGCCTGAGACGGTGGATCTGATTACTTAACCTTGGCTCTATATATATATATATATATATATATATATATATATACAGATATATATTACTATAGGCACCCCATGCCGTGGGGGTGTTCCTTCTTGCACCGGGCCTCCGGTCCAAGTGGTCTGTATGATCATTGTTTTAGTCCTTTTAGTCTAACTATGGACATTATTCTTAATAATACTAATATGAGGGGCTACAACAGGTGTTGCAATTTTTCCCCATGAGGGTTTCCATGTCCCTTAGGGGGACTGATGCTCTTGGAGTCTGCGGGCGCCTCCTTATATATGCGCCTGATATCTCCTGTTCCAGCGCCACTGCGTCCTTTGGATTAATCCTTCTTGGACGTCTCCTGGTCCTGAGTAAAGCCCTTGGCTTTGTGTTAGTTAGGGGTCAGTATTCCCGCCTTTGGGTGACCTGTTCTATTTTCCCTTAGGGGGTGTTACAAGTTTTCCACGAGGCTTCTCTTGCCTGTGGGCTGGTTGGGTCGTTACACTGGCCTATTCCTTTTTAGGGGAAAGAATCTCCCCTTTTTCAGTTTATTCCGTTATATAGGTGCTTGGGTACCACTGACCCTTCAGCACCAGGTTTTTTTCTGTTGAATAAGTTGCTTGACTGAGTGCTTGTCTCTGTTCATACCTTTCAAAGGTCTTGTTATGAGATTGACGTTAGAGCCTCTGCTCAGGTCATGCCTGTTGCAAGTTTTACAGGTGACAGCGCCTTTACTGTCCGCTGTGCCTTGTTTTTTGGGGGGGATCCCACCCTGCTTTACGGACACTGCTATTGGATGTCCCACATGTTATTACTATCCTGGAGCAGGACGTGCTGTATGCTTAGAATAATACAACTCTGTGAAGTACTCACCTGTAGAGTTGATATTATACGCATACAGCACGTCCTGCTCCACCCCACCCTGGTTTCACTTGTTCTGGATCCCCTGTATGGTGATTGTTATCAATTGATATTATTGCCAGTTTCTGGGTGGTTTGTTCCTCCCGGCTTCTCTTCTCACTGCTTTTCAATGCTGGGGATTTGTGGGAGGTCCTTCGGTATATGTAGGGCAGGGAGGAGCTTGTTTTCTACATGTCTGCAGTGCACGGCGCCCGAGGCGGAGGATTACCCACATGTTATTACTATCCTGGAGCAGGACGTGCTGTATGCGTATAATATCAACTCTACAGGTGAGTACTTCACAGAGTTGTATTTTTTCTTACCCCAAATGAAGGAGTTTAAGGCGGATTGGAGACCTTTCAGACATACGGCTGCAATCGTGACCGGCAGAACCCGGAAAAAGTGGAGCATTTTGGGGAGCCATGTCATTTTTACAGCGGCTATTCTTCCGAACCACGAAAGGTGCAGCTTGCCCCAAGAGGTCAACAGGGAGCAGAGGTCCTCAAGCATAGTGGAGTAATTGGCGGCGTAAAGTGATTCATAATTTGCTGTCAGGTTGACACCTATATATTTGATATATTGCTCTTGCCAGGAGAAGTTGAAAGAAGCTTTTAGAGCCGTTAGTGTGTTTTCAGGAAGAGATGTTAAGGCCTTGGGACTTCGAAGTATTAATCTGCAGGCCCGATATCTTAGAAAAAAAATCTAAAGTTTGAAAGAGATTTGGGAGGGATGTGGTTGGATTAGATACGAGCATCAAGATGTCATCAGCGAATAAAGAAATCTTATGCTTGTATCCTCCTATAGTTGTTTCCGGAATATTGGCGTTGGCCTGTATTAGCCTGGATAGGGGTTTGATCGCGAGGGCAAAAAGTAGAGGGGAAAGGGGGCAACTTGTCTTGTGCCTCTACCCAAAGTGAAGCGCTTGGAGGAGTACCCTGAATATCTAATGAACGCACCTGGATTATAAGTATAACGAGGAAATCCATGTAGTGAAGAAGGGACCCAGACCACATATTCTAAGCAGACAGCACGTCCTGCTCCAGACATAGTCCTTACATGTGGGTATACCTCCGCCTTCAGCGCCGTGCACTGCAGAACATGAAGAAAACAAGCTCCTCCCGGCCCTACATATACCGGAGGACCTCCCACAAAACCCCAGTTTTCTCTGCAGTGATGGAACTGCGAAGACATGAAGTACCACGCTCTCGCAGGCGAGCGGGGCTTGACAGCCCGAGGCCCTGCGGGGCCCTGCGGGACTATTTCCACCCGTCCTCATTGTGAATTAATGCCTCCCAGCCTGGGCTGCGCGGGTCGGGTGAAGGTAGGCAGCACCTAGTGTGCTTACGGAGCTAGACTCCACCGCAATTCCCTTCCACAGGGTAGGCGGTTAAGGCATATGGTGAGCCTTCTATTGGATGCCCCTCCCGCACTAGTGCCCCTCGCCCGGTGTAGCGGTGAACCCAGTATTCTGGATAACCTTCCTCCCTAGTTTTCCCCGTTAGTGGGGGAAAAAAGAGGGGGGGGGGCGGTCGTGTGTACGACGGCTAATCCTTGCCCTAATCACACTAGTCAACCATTGTCTTATTGGTCCTTGGAGTCAGAGCTGCGCTTCACTCTCAGCCTTTTGCTTTCCTACTGCGCCTTCACTCGGCGCATACTTCTTTTTTATTCTATAGCGCT
This sequence comes from Gastrophryne carolinensis, assembly GCA_027917425.1. Taxonomy (NCBI): domain Eukaryota; kingdom Metazoa; phylum Chordata; class Amphibia; order Anura; family Microhylidae; genus Gastrophryne; species Gastrophryne carolinensis. The sequence goes on along the minus strand of CM051237.1, from coordinate 415,365,552 downwards.
TGCGTCCTATCACCGCTTTCACCCTGTCAGATCTCTCTGAGTGATGTCTCCCTGACAATATCTGTCGCTTCTGATAGGCTGCGCACCCTCGAGCTTCGTGCTCTCCGGAGGGGGGGCGTGGTTTGGTTTGGCGCGCTCCGCGTCATCGCCCGCTCTGGCCCGCCTTTCGAGGTTCGCTTGGCGCCATTTCCTTCTCACATACGCGTGGTGAAGACGGTCCTCCCCTCGCTGTTCTGTAAGTGCCCTCATGGGCGATCCCTTTCCTAACTTGTCTTCTTCGCGCTGGCTCTGACGTCCCTTTCCCCTTGTGTCTTTCAGACCGCGGACTTTGGTGGCTTCTCCCGGCCCGTTGTAAAGTCCGGCCCTGAACCTTTTAATCAAATCACTCCCACTTCCCAGCGGGTGTTTGGGGCATCCAGGGTTGCTTAACAGCGTCAATCCCTACTGGCATATTGAATATAATAATCACCATATGGAGGCATCTCAGGATATCGTGAACGGGGTTCCTTCGGGACAAGCCCGTCTGTGTGTAGCTTGTGGGGTCTTACCTAGCAGTGGTGACAATGCACGGGTCTGCGTCCCTTGTGCCCAGCAGGCGCTAGCTGGCCTACCCACCTCTTCAGAGGCTGGGCCCGCGCCTCGCCTTGTTTCTCCTACTCCCCCAAGCCTGAGTCTAACCCCCAACCCTGGCGGGGACTCCCATCCTGACTTTGCCGCTAGACTGGCTAGCGTGGAAAGTTTAGTCGCTGGTTCCTTGGCGCGCAAGGCTACTGCTAAAAGGCGCCACCTGAATCCTGAAGCCACTATCCTTCCTGTAGATTCGGATGATTTACATTTGTCCTACGCACACTCCCCCTCAGAGGATGGGGAACTGTTTTCTGACTCGGGGTCCTACGACGATGAGTCCAGGAGTCAGGATGATTCTGGTTCTGACCTTTGGTCCCAGGATGACATTGATAGATTGCTGGCCCAGATCTTTGACGTGTTATCCCTCTCTCCCCCGCCTGTGGCTCCTCGGCAAAGAGGTGACCTGTTCCATACCGCTAAGGTGCGGTTGGAATTCCCCGAACAAACTCATTTTAATAATCTAGTCTTAAAGGAGTGGGAACATCCCAGCAAACTCCAGGGGGTTCCTAAGACTGTGGATAAGAAGTATCCATTCCCTGCTGCCCTGATCAAGTGTTGGACTTCGCCGCCCGAAGTCGACGCCCCGATCCTGGGTCTGTCCAATACCTCGATTATGCACTCCCCTGACACTACTACGCTGCGGGATCTGGAGGATCGACGGGTCGATCAATTAGCATGTCAGGCCTTTGCATTTGGGGGAGCCTCGCTCCGCCCGGTTTGCGCCCTAGCCATCACGGCGGTGGCGCTCAGGACTGTGGTTAAGACTGCTCTTGAAGGGGCGGATGACTTGCCATCCGATGCCGCCAATGCTTTGGTTACCTGTGAGACTTTTATCAATTATATACTGTCTGCATCGGACGATGCTATCAAGCTGAGTGCTAGAGCCTCTGCTCTGGTGGTAGCCATACGCCGAGCGGTCTGGTTACGCCAGTGGGCAGCTGACAATGTCGCCAAGAAGGCCCTTACGGGGCTTCCGTTCAAAGGGCTGTGCCTGTTTGGAGAAAGGTTAGATATCTTTGCTAAAGGGGGCAAGCTGCCCCAGCGCAAGCGTCAGACTCGGCCCTTTCATGGCCCAAGCTCCCACTCGACCCCCTACCACGGGGCTAAACAGGGAAGAGGGGTGTCCTTCGCCGGAGCTCGCACAGATTCCTGGAACAAGAAAAGAGGTCGCCGCCCCAGCTCTTCCTGGGGGCCAAAGCCCCTCCCAAGACCCCCCAGGCATGAAGGGGCGCCCTCGCCCGTCAGGGTGGGGGGACGTCTACAGCATTTTCAACATGTCTGGAGACGCCACGTCCCAGACTGGTGGATTCAGGAGGTAGTATCCTCCGGTTACAAGATAGTTTGCTGTATTGCCCCCTACCAGGTTCGTCGGGTCCCGAATCCCACAGGATCCTGCCTCAGCTCAAGTCTTGACGATAGCGGTGCAGGACCTTCTAGACCTCGGGGTCATTTGCAAGGTCCCCTTAAAAGACAGGGGCGTGGGGTTTTATTCCAACCTGTTCACGGTGCCCAAGAAGGACGGGTCAGTCACGACGCTTATCTGCACGTTCCGGTGTTCCCGGGGCATCAAAGGTTCCTCAGATTTGCGCTGCTCGATCAGCATTACCAGTTTGTGGCTCTGCCATTCGGACTTACGTCAGCCCCCAGGGTATTCACCAAGGTGCTGGCAGAAGTAATGTCTCTGTTGAGACTAAAAGGCATACGATTGTTGCCCTACCTGGACGATATACTTATCTCATCCCAGTCTCTGCAGCAGGCAGAGCTGGACACGCGGTTGGTGGTGACCACCCTGGAGTCCTTTGTGAGGGTGATCAATTACCCAAAGTCCTCTCTGTCCCCTTCCCCAGTGACACCGTTTCTGGGGATGATTCTGGATTCGGTTCAGTCAAAGATAGTCCTTCCCCCACAGAAGGTGGAAGCTCTGACAACGCAGGTCAGGTCCCTGCTCTCGAACCCTCATCCCTCTATCAGGCAGGGAATGCAGTTGGTGGGCTCGATGGTGGCAAGCTTCGAGGCGGTGCCATTTGCCCAATTCCATTTGAGAACTCTGCAGCTTCACCTTCTGTCAGTTTGGAACAAGGACCCAGCGTCCTTGGACGAGATCTGGGTGCTTCCCCCCTCGGTCAGACAATCCCTGGCGTGGTGGCTGGACTACGGGAACTTGACAAGGGGCAGATCCTTCCTGGCCCCCTCTTGGGAGACGGTCACAACGGATGCCAGTCTCTCGGGCTGGGGGGGATTCTGGAAGTCCCTGCGTTTCCAGGGGAGGTGGGGTCCTCAGGAGGCCCATCTACCCATCAATGTCCTGGAACTCAGGGCGGTCAGGTTGGTGCTGGAACAATTGACACAGCACCTGAAGGGTCTGGCGATTCAGGTACGCTCAGACAACAGGACGGCGGTGGCCTACATCAATCATCAGGGAGGGTGCTCTCCAGGAGGTGTCTCTGATTCTAACTTGGGCAGAGACCAATGTCCAATGCATCTCGGCTGTTTACATTCCGGGGACGGAAAATCTGCTAGCAGATGCCCTGAGCAGGGGGTCGTCCCGTCAGGGGGAGTGGTCCCTCTCCAACTCGGTATTTCAGTCCCTGTGTCACCGTTGGGGTGTCCCAGACGTGGATCTGTTTGCGTCCCGTCACAATCACAAGCTACCGAGCTTTGTAGCTCTGTCTCAGGATCCTCTGGCTCTGGCCACGGATGCTCTGGCAATGTCTTGGAAGGAGTTTCGGCTCCTGTATGCGTTTCCACCACTTCCCCTTCTGGGCAGAGTGCTACGCAAGATCGCTCTGGAAGGGGTACCCACTATTCTGGTGGCCCCAAGGTGGCCAAGAAGAGTGTGGTTCGCAGACATGGTTCAAATGGCAGTAGATCAGTACGATCTACCAAGGATTCCAGTCCTCCTAACTCAGGGGTCTCTACGCCATCCCAATTTACTAACTCTGGCTTTGACGGCTTGGCTATTGAGACCACCATTTTAAAGGAAAAAGGCTTGTCCGCTTCTGTAGTGGCTACCATGGTCCAAGCCAGGAAGAAGACCTCTTCTGCCATATATTATAGGGTGTGGCGTGCCTACATTGACTGGTGCAAATCCAGGTCTCTTCACTGCCGGGAATTCTTAGTCTCCAGGGTGCTGGAGTTTTTACAACATGGTCTAGACTTAGGTCTGAAGCTTAGTACTTTGAAGGGCCAGGTTTCGGCCCTGTCTATCTTCTTTCAGAAGACCTTTGCCCAGCACTCTCTTATCAAGACTTTCTTTCAGGGGGTCACTCATGTGCGCCCCCCTCGGAAACCTATGGTTCCTGTTTGGGATCTGAATTTGGTTTTGTCGGCCCTACAGGGTCCTCCTTTTGAGCCTATTCATGAAGCAGCTCTTGCTGTTCTCACGCTCAAGGTGGTCTTTCTGGTAGCCATTACCTCGGTTAGACATGTGTCTGAGTTGGCTGCCTTGTCTAGTCAGCCTCCCTACTTTGAGAGACACCGGGATAAGGTGGTGTTTCGCTTCAAGCCAGACTTCCTGCCTAAGGTTGTGTCTGCGTTTCATTTGAATCAAGATATTGTTCTTCCTTCCTTGTGCCCTAATCCTAATAACCCTAAAGAGAGGGTTCTACATTCCCTGGATGTGGTTAGGTGTGTCAAGTCTTACCTGGTTACCACTCAGGCATTTAGAAAGACGGATGCTCTCTCTCGTTGTGCCTCATGGCCCTAGGAAAGGTTTGGCTCCCGCCAAGTCTACCATCAGTAAATGGATTCGTCAGGCTGTGGTTCAAGCCTATACTACTAAGGGGAAGACCCCCCCCCTTTCGTCTTACTGCTCATTCTACTAGAGCTGTTGGGGCTTCTTGGGCTTTTCAGCACCAGGCCTCTGTGGAGCAAGTTTGCAAGGCCGCTACTTGGTCTTCCGTTCATACCTTTACAAAGTTTTACAAGGTTGATGTTAAGGCCTCAGCTGACGCTGCTTTTGGCCGCAAGGTTCTGCAGGCCGTAGTTGTTTAAACGGTCTGCTGTTGCCTTCTGTTGGGGATCCCACCCTTCTTTACGGACACTGCTATTGGATGTCCCACATGTAAGGACTATGTCTGGAGCAGGACGTGCTGTCTGCTTAGAATAATACAACTCTGTGAAGTACTCACCTGTAGAGTTGGTATTATATGCAGACAGCACGTCCTGCTCCACCCCACCCTGGTTTCACTTTGTTCTGGATCCCCTGTTTGGCGATTGTTATACTTGATATTTTGTTTTGCCAGTTTTGGGTGGTTGTTTCTCCTGGCCTCTCCTTCTCACTGCTTTTCAATGCTGGGGATTTGTGGGAGGTCCTCCGGTATATGTAGGGCCGGGAGGAGCTTGTTTTCTTCATGTTCTGCAGTGCACGGCACTGAAGGCGGAGGTATACCCACATGTAAGGACTATGTCTGGAGCAGGACGTGCTGTCTGCATATAATACCAACTCTACAGGTGAGTACTTCAGAGTTGTATTTTTTTCAATATAAATTGTAGGTAGTCCCAAGCTACTGTATCAAATTCTTTTTGGATGTCTAGAGTAAGTAGCATGGCTTGTAGTCCTTCCTTCCTCACATGGTGGACTAAATTAATGACTAATATTGTCCCCACTTGACGCTGGGGGATAAATCTGGCCTGCTCTTTGGAGATTAAGGATGCTTTTAGCCTCAGACGGTAGAGAGGGTAGAGGAAGTTGTCCTAACAACTTTTCTGCCAGGCGCTCATCTAGTGTAGTCTTATATAAAAGATCCTCTAAGTGCTTACCGAAGGTTGATACCACCCTCGCTGGGTTGCTAGATAGTGTTCCCTCTAGGGTCTTGATGTGTACTGGTTTGGTCCTCTGGGTGATTCCCTTAAGTCTTCTGGAAAGAGGGGTGCTTGGTTTGTTACTAATGCAGTACCACTTAAACCTGGACCGATTAATTTGACGTTCAGCTTCACCTGAGAGGCAGAGGTTAAGCTGATAGCCTGCTTGGTTAAGATTGATTCTATTGCGTCTGGACGGACGCTCTTTATAGGCGGAAGAGGCTAAGTGGTATGCGTCCAGCAACGAGAGTAGCTTTTCCTTATATGAGGCTTTGCGTCTGGCTGATTTTTTAATAAAATGCCCACGAATTACTGCCTTATGAGCCTCCCAGAGTAAGGCCTCAGAGCTCACCGACCCCGCGTTCTGAAGGAAAAAGTTCTCTGTCTCCTTACGGAAGCGTTCCAGAAGCGCCTCATCGGACAACATGGGGTCGTAGAGCTTCCAGGACCAAATCGTGATCAGACCATACTATCGGGACAATAGAGGAGCGAGAAAGGTGGGGCACGGAAGAAAGCTGCAAAAAGATGTGATCTATTCTCGTAAAAACCTTGTGCGGGTGAGAATAGTGAGTGAAGTCCCTCTTAGCTGGATGGACTTCTCTCCACGCATCTACAAGTTGATAATCGTTAAGGAGAGAGCAGAATTCCTTTCCTGAAGGGGCCTCCCTAGGATGATCCGAAGGCCAACCCACCATTTGTCTGTCTAGGGTGGGATGCAGCACTTGAGTTGAGTCACCCGCCAGTATGAAAAGTCCCTTAATCTGGAGGTCCAGAGTCCTAAGGAACTCCTCAAAAAAGGCATTCTGGTTCTGGTTGGGGGCATAGTATGTAGCAATTGTGACGTCTTGGTCTTGGACCGTACCAGTCAAGATGAAGAAGTGACCAAGGAGGTCCCGTATTGTCTGCTCCATTGAGAAAGGGAAGGATCGATTAAAAGCAATGATGACTCCTCTCTGCTTGGTATCTGCAGATGCCTTAAAGAAGAGAGGGTAGTCAAAGGAATTTTGGGGGGTTCTTCTTAGTGAAATGCGTCTCTTGGAAGCAGACAATATCGGCATGTAGGGCCCTCATCTGACGAAACGCCTTTACCCTTTTTTGGGGGGCATTCAGGCCCTGGACATTAAGCAAAACAAGCTTAATCGCCATTTGTATGCACTACAGTATCTGTTATCTTAGGGGGGCTGGACACCCAAGGAAGGGAGGAGGGGGGGAGGGGAAAGGAAGGATGAGGGGGAGATTGCAGAGAACATTATAAGGCAACAACAATAAGATATAAAAATCCTTCCTTAGTGAAAGATGCTGTATATTTTAATTGAATTTTTCCCCAGGAAGACTAAGGGATAGCAGTTGGAAGCTTTGGTGCATAGAGCAAAAGCAAACTGCATGAACTATACATGTAGTATCACCGCCCCCTCCACACTATAAATAAAAATTATATAAAATGGTAATTGTGAGGAAAATATAGATATAATTAATAGGTATGACTTGCTCATTTATGTAAAGAAAATACCGTATTTTTCGCCCTATAAGGCGCACTTATTTTTCACCAAAAGTAGGGGAAAAATGTCAGTGCGCCTTATTGGGCGAATGTAAAAAAAAAACTAAAAAAAAAACCCACCCATTCCCGGCGCTCCCGCGTTGCCTGTCACTCTGCAAGAGGCCAGATAAAGACAGAGGAGCGGCGGGCTGTGTCCCCCCGCCGCTGCGATCACTGTCTTTCCTGACAGCAATAGCAGCAGCGGGGCCAGACACAGTGCCCGCCGCTCCGCCATCTGCTGCCTCTTCCGGCTGGGGCACATGCGTGCAGCAGGTGGGCGTAGCCTGCACTGAGTCGGGTGTTCGTTCCCAGGAAAAGGCAGATGGCGGAGCGGCGGGCGCTGTCTCTGGCCCCACCGCTGCTATTGCTGTCAGAAAAGACAGCGATTGCAGTGGCGGGGCCGGGACACAGCACACCGCTGCTTCTTACAGCCGGCTCCGTGAATCGGGTGGGCGTGGCCTGCACCAGCGTTGTCGCGGCGCAGGCCACGCCCACCCGATTCATGGAGCCGGCCGCTCAGCGAAAGTGTCAGTGGACGGGTGAGTTTTACCTTTTTTTTTTTTTTTTTTTTTTTTTTTTACTTAAGCCGACTGAGGGGAAAGGGGGGCGCCACACAGCCTATGGTAATTGGGGGGAGAGGGGGATGCCACACAGCCTATGGAAGAGGGGGATGCCACACAGCCTATGGGAATTGGGGGGAGAGGGGGATGCCACACAGCCAATGGGAATGGGGGGAGAAGGGGATGCCACACCGCCTATGGGAATTGGGGGGAGAGGGGGATGCCACACAGCCTATGGGAGTTCATGGAGCCAGCCGCTCAGCGAAAGTGTCAGCGGACAGGTGAGTTTTACCTTTTTTTTTTTTTACTTAAGCCGACTGAGGGGAAAGGGGGGTGCCACACAGCCTATGGGAATTGGGGGGAGAGGGGGATGCAACACAGGCTATGGAAGAGGGGGATGCCACACAGCATAGTTTAGAATATTTTTTTCTTATTTTCCTCCCCCAAATCCTAGGTGTATCTTATGGGCAGGTGCGTCCTATTGGCCGAAAAATATGGTACCTAATTTCATTGTGAGACGAATTTGGAAGTCACGCTGTGTGAAATACCCCAGTTCGCTCAAAAAACTCAACTTGCCAGGCTCCAACGGCGCATGCACGGGCTCTCATCCAATGAGGGCCACCTGCATGGACTACTTTATTTGACAGGTGGCTCTCATGGTATAAAATAGGCGGGGAGTGCGTGCATGGCGGAGCAGTGTGCACTCCCCATTAAAGTCAATGAGAACCTTTTGCCGAATTACGTAGTCACAGCAGGCTCTCATTGGACAAGAGCCCATGCATGAGCCATTGGAGCCATTGTATGCCCTGATGCATCGGGTGTGGCTAACGCTTCTCATGTCCCACATGTGCACTCTTCCAAACAGTGCTCTATTTTGTGCATATGAATGGCATAGACCCTTGTATACAGAGACCAGCCCAAGCTCTGAAATAGACCAGCATCCCCTGCCTGCATCAGCCATTTAGATAGGCCTGGCGTGGGTCATGCATAGCCATAAAGATGCCTCCGTGACCTGTGCATGTGTCGAGTTTTACAGAGATCGCAGGGGATTTGGTTGGCTGTGTGTTCTCTTAAGATCTAGGGCTGGCCAAACAGAGTTAAGTGTGTGTGTGTGTGTGTGTGTGTGTGTGTGTGTGTGTGTGTGTACATACATACATACATACATACATACATAATTGTCCTATTTATTTAACCTTGTCAAGCTGGGACGGTTGTTGCAGCAATTATCTAACATAACTTAAGGATATTGAGAGGCTTTTCGGTGCTTAAGAAGTCATGCTGTCATATTTGTATTTTATGTCAGGGATTTTTCACACCCCTAATAAATTAGACTTGGCCAATTATTTTTTCTTTCTAAAGTAGTGGATTCTTTGTACATAAGGAGCATCTAGTTCCTAGTATAGTATATCTAAAGGACAGCATTGTAATAAAGGCTCAGTTTTTTCTGGAAACTAATCATCTAGGTGCAGTTGAAGGAGGTGCAAGATCCACTGTAATAGGATTTCTGTCCTCATAGCAGGTTAGTCAGAAGATTTTAGGTATTACTTTATGTTCTGCCTTAAACAAACCTACTGTATCACATGTGTGAAAAATACAAAGAGGAGTTCTTCAAGTTTTATTTTTTAACCTTTAATGCTACAAATATTTTTTTTCTCCATTAAAGAAGAGCAACTACCCCACTTGAGTATTAAAGATTCTAGAGTTGGTGGTCTGCCTCTTTTTGGGGCATCCCAAATTTGGATGCCCTTCTGTGTGAACCCTCTAGATTGCCCAACCTACCTCATCCCCCGAATCCTCACCCTGTATCTGCGCCACAGCCACATCCCCAGCACACCTCTGGCTGTGGATGCGCTCGTGCTAGGCCTTTCTAAATGGGTGGCTATACCATCATATTTGCTCAGTCCAGTTTCTTTTTGTTCTGTTAAACCACAATTCAAAAGCAACATCTGTTTTTCATTAGACGGTTTTCAGTAAAAATAAATATTTACCTGTTACTTTTGTCAGTTTTTAGTAATTTCAGTGACCATTGTGGGCTTTTGAAAGAATCGTGGGAAGGATACCAATAATTCTCCCACTTGCAGTGCTGCCTTATTCTTACCGATAATGGAGCAGCATCGATTCCGGCATCCCATGCAGCAGCATCCGTCAGGCTGGCCTCATGCCTCCTAACATGATTCATTGCATTGGAGGGGGTGTGCCGAAGTCGCCTTGCCACTCCCCAACTATTGTAATAAATGGAGTAGGCGTATACTTTATTCAAGAACTTTATTGTACAGATCATGACTCCCTCACTACACATCTTATTTGACTGGTGGGTCACTTTAAGGGTTAAGTAGGTGGACTAAGATGTCTTTTCTCATCTACAATATAAAAAACGCAGAGAGTAAATTAGTTACCAAAGTCTGGAGAGCACACGCTTTATTTCTGAAGTTGTTTGTAATCTCAATATCAAAGCACTGTGATAGAGAAATCACTCACATATCGCAGAAAGCTGTTGGTCAGCCGTGACCTGTTTACCTTTTATTAGCAGGCTCACCGCTGCTATGCAATGTATTACAGCAGGGTTGCTCTCGTTTCAATTGTAATCAAGAGCAGTAAAAAAAAATTCAATTATTACCCGAAGAGTAGTAGATGCTTGTAATCTTATGACAGAGGTGGTTGAAACTCAACACTAAAGGGGATTTAAACATGCCTGGGATACACATAGATCGATCCTAAGATTAAGTGACAAATATATTGTACGCGTAAGGGCAGACTAGGTGGATTATGGCCATCAACCTTCTATGTAACTATGATAAATTAGAAGTTATGCTGCTATGGGTAATGCCAGTTACAGCAGCTTTATTTGTTTTGGGAGGTTCACCCTTATTTTTACTGCTTAGGGACATCCTATCTTTGAAGACTTTAAACAGGCCGTCTCTTCCATATGATGAAAAAGATATTTTATTACTTACCGTATTTGCCGGCGTATAAGACGACTGGACGTATAAGATGACCCACCAACATTTCCACTCAAAATATAGAGTTTGTTATATACTCGCCGTATAAGACTACTCCCTCTTCCGCACACCGAATAAAACGTAAAAGAACATCAGATTACACTGTAGCCGCATTCCCTGCTCGCCTTTAGTTTGGGATGTGCCCACACTGGCTATTCAGAATGCGTCCCAGCTAAAGGTATAGTAGGGATGCAGCTGCAGTATAATGTGGTTTGGGCTCTGGGAAAAGGGCCAGATGGGGGGTTTCACACAGTGGAGGATCACAATTTGGGATACCCCTGGAGTAGGGAACAAAACCCAGTGGGGCCTCCCAAATTTGGAAGCCCCACTGTGTGAAATACACCCGACTGGCCTTTTTACCAGAGCACACATCAGATTACACTGCAGCTGCATCCCTGCTCGCCTTTAGTTGGGGACGTGCCTGTGCTGGCTATTCAGAATGCGTCCCAGCTAAAGGCATAGTAGGGATGCAGCTGCAGGGTAATGTGGTGTTGGCTCTGGGAATAGGGCCAATAGGGAGGGTTTTACAGTGGGGCATCTCGAATTGGAATGCCCCAGTGGGTTTGTTCCCTACTCCAGGGGCATGCCAAATTGGGTTTCCTCTACTGTGTGAAACCCCCCAACTGGCCCTTTTCCCAGAGCCCAAACCACATTACACTGCAGCCACATCCCTACTATGCCTTTAGATGGGACACATTCTGAATAGCCAGCACAGGCCCCAACTAAAGGCGAGCAGGAATGTTGCCGCAGTGTAATGTGGTGTGGAGTCTGGGAAAAAGGCCAAACGGGGGATTCAGACGGGGGGCATTCCATTTTGCTGCCCCTGATGCAGGGAACAAAACCCAGTAGGGCATCCCAAGTTGGGGTGCCCCCTGTGTAAACTCCGCCAAGTTGGGATGCCCCTTGTGTAAACTCCCCCAATTTGGGGTGCCCCCTGTGTAAACTTCCCCAATGACCCCGTTTCCCAGAGTCCACACCACATTACACTGTGGCCACATCCCTGCTCGCCTATAGCTGGGGGACATGCCTGGGTTGTTTAGAAGGTGTCTCATCTAATAGCATAGTGTGTAATGTGTTGGGTCTGAGAAAGGGGCCAGTTGGGGGTTTTACACTGGGGGATGCCCCATAGAAACTTTTTTTTTAATAAATCTTAAATAAATCACACCTCAGATCAGATGCTGAAGAGTCCCCTTCAAAGTGGAGAGCAGCGAGGGCGATGTCAGGAGTGCGTGCCAGGAGCCAGTCCCCTGCCTGCCCACACAGTGCCTGAGAGCAGGAAATCTGATCTGCTCGGCGCTCACCCTGCTGGCCTGCTCAGTCTCTCCCTGCTCTGATCAACTAGTGCTGCCTGAGCAAGAGCATCGCTCTGCAGGAGGAGGAGGACGACGACGATCGTGCTGCCCAGCTTGGTGAAGGTAAGTACATTTATATGTATGTGACCCAGGTGCACTCGGCGTATAAGACGACCCCCCCCACTTGGAGGCATGTTTTACAGGGGGAAAAAGTCGTCTTATACGCCGGCAAATACGGTACCTAAAATCTTTCTTCAAGTCACATGAAAGAAACAGCTCCGCCCCTTTGGCAGGTAGGTTTTCTGTTCTCATACCTTCTGCCTCTTGTGGAAGTTGAGTTGTTACGACAGGCAGTTTGTACTGCTTGTTACATTCCTCAGTGGAACAAGTGGCCGTTCTGTGAATGGCAAACATAACCATGTGAAGAATTAGAAGGCCATGTATTCCATGTGACTTGAGTGCCTGCATTACATTTTTGTAAGTAGCATTGTGAGTAAACTGCTCAGAATGGCACAATTGCTTCTTTTGTCTTGTAAGTCTTGGCCCTATTTCACTGGTTAGTGTATCATGATAAATGTATACCTGTGCACCTTTAATCTTTCACACTTGTGTCCTCACACCCTAAAGTCTTATCCTGTGAAACAGAACTAACATTTTTGTTTATTCACTTCAAGAAATTGATACATTATTTTCTAAATCATTTTGCTTTTGTAAATAGTAACATGTGACTTACAGATTTTGAAGGGTGTCTCTAGGCTTATAAATTCATAAGTCCCCCTATCACGCCTCTTATCTCTATACTTACATCTTTTGCCTTCAGCAGCAGCTTTATATTCTGATAGAATCATCTCTTTCTTGTTGTATCTGAGTCTCTGTGCCTCCCTGCTCCCCTTTCTGCCAAATGCCAATGTGGCCACTGGTTATGACAATGACATGGTAAGTATTGAAGTAAGAGGATTGGGTGAAGGAAATTGAATAAAAGATATTTTATCCCACTTATGCCCTTCAAACAGACCTTTGCCCCCCTTGGGAATTCTTGGTAGTGCCGCACAGCTGTGGATCTGCTTATAATTTAATATATAGCTTTATCTTGGGTTAAGCTATGTTCACACTTAACTGTTGCACTTCTATTGTGCTAGGAGCAGCATTTGTGATATCCTTTATGTGAAAAAAAACTAATTTGACTGGTTTTCCTCTTTGCTAAGCATGTCTGTTCATTAATGATCTACTCTACCACTTGCTGCAAACAGGCCGCTGTGGGGAGAGAGAGAGACGGCAAATGTCTGTCAATATCCCCTCTCTGATCTCCACATACTACCATTCATTACCAGTGAATATGTTACATTTTTCCACAAAACACTAACTAATAGCTATAAAACAATTTCCTTTTTTAGATTGTTGATAAAGCATTTTCTGGTACTCTCAAAGCCATTTTGTAATCTAAGAAGGCACAGTGACCCATTTACGGTGTGTGACATGAAGGGTTTTTAGATTTATAATCTTGTTTTATTTCTCTAGTAATATTTATAAGCTGTTTAAAAGGCTTTTATGCATAGGCTAAGCAGTGTTGTGGCATTGTTTTATTGTGGTATGTGTCTGAAACTAGACCAAGGATTGGGAAAATAAATTGCAAAATGTATTCTACACAATACTTGTCCTTGTGAAATAATACCAATAAAACTCGACCAATAAAGTTATATTTGCTCAATCTAATCTGCCATCTAGGGCAGCATTTCAAATGTACTTTTTTGGTAACAACTCATGTCCTTGGCTTTTTAGGTATAGATTAGGTAACTGGATTTACCTTCTGTGTAATCAGAAGTAGCATCACTCTTGACGGAGAATATGTTTGTAGCTTGCTTCAGGCCTGCAGAAATGTAGAAGGCAAGGAAATATTTCCCAGATTGCCATTTTTGGAATGAGCATGCCACTGATGCTTAAAAGTACAGTAAACAGAATCAATATTTGGTATGTTTTAATAATTGCAGTTCTTTTCTGCACTTGTTCTTAGAGTTTCTGGTTGTATTTGTGCCACCCTGACTAATATTGACCTCTTAGCCATTGCTGAACTGATTGACTGGCTAAGCAGTCAGTGATAGTCAGTAAAGCAGGAAGGAAAACGTGCAATGTACCCAGCAGGGGATCGATGTGTGTGTGTGGTTTTTTTTTTTTTTTTCTTGCTTCATTAACCCTGATTGAAGAGGAGTGGGAGATGAGTTGTTTACCTTTTAACCCGACTGTTGGTTTAGAAACAAGCACATTTTTCATTTGCACAGTAGAATTACACCTGTCCCCTGCAAATATCTGTTGTATGTACTTTTCTTCATCCCTCCAGTGGCTGCCTTTTTTGTGTGATAGTGAACATATTTTTATTTCTATATTTTATCATTTGGCTTTCCTTACCCCCCTTCCTCCCCTCATTACCTATTCAGAATAGGTAAGATATGTCCAGAGAAGTTCTCAGTGGTGCAATATGCTAAGGGAAATCAAGCATGATCGGCTGCATCATTCAGTACCACCAGGGATGAATCTGATAGCATTGTATGACAATAATCACAGACTTCTTGGCATTCGCTGTCTGCAGTGGAAAAAAAAGCAAGGGGCCATTTCAGAAGATGATCTCAACAACAGCGAGCCCATGATTACTTACAGGGACAAAAGCTAGAAGACAGCCAAAGTCTACATTAGAACTGTGGCAAGTTTCCTAAAATGGTGGAATCCAAGTATCTTCAAAAACAGCATGCAGAGCTTTAATTTCTATGCCTGTGTTCAAGGGTTGCAGGGATAAGAAAAGCCAATCTAAATGTCAAGTACAAAATATTCTAACTACATCCCTCAGCAAAATCGAGCTTGAAGAATGAGTTTTTTTTTATTACAATTAGGTTGTCTTGGAAATCAATTCAGTAGACAAAATGTGGCAAATCGTAGAATAATACAAAATGAACATTGTAGCGATAACCCTTATCGCCGGAGGGCTTCACCGCCCGAGACGTCCTTTTCCCAATCGTAAGAGGTGCTGCTGGAATTCCAGAGTCGTCCGTGAGGAACCCGGAACAGCCCTTACAAGGGCTAGTGAATTGTAATATAGCGTTTCCCCTAATAAGAGACAGAACTCAGTATTGAGGGTGAAGATGAAGAGTCTTTATTAGTGCCACTCTAGGCCTTATATACACAAGTCTCCATTGCATGACACACACACCGACCAATAGCAGCAGGGCACACAATCCCTCAACTCTGCCGGTGACGCAATCAGCAACACAATAGACGTCTGTAATACACTCAATCCAAACAATGCCATTGTCTGTGATGTAATCAATCAATACTATGGAAGTCAGAACAATGAATAACGTAATCAATCAATACACTGGCAGTCTGTAACATGCTTAAGAAAAGGAAAGTAATGAACCTGTGTAAAGTCCAAAGGGGCAGAGAGTCTGTCACAATGTAATACACTCAATCCGAACAATGCCATTGTCTGTGACTTAATCAATCAATACAATGGCAGTCAGAACAATGAATAACGTAATCAATCAATACACTGGCAGTCTGTAACATGCTTAAGAAAAGGAAAGTAATGAACCTGTGTAAAGTCCAAAGGGGCAGAGAGTCTGTCACAAACATCAAAAGACCAAATGCTTTATCAAGCCTTATGTTGTTTTTCCTCCTTTTTTTTTTTTTTTTTGTCTCATGTCAGTCCAACATCCCACACTTCACCACTGACCCCCCCCCCCTACAGGTGAAACCTGTTTTTGGCATTCACTAGTGCTTATGTAAAGTTCTGCCCTTAACATTACATTTTACATTTGTTGCAGGACAGGGTCGATTTATGCATCCATCCTGTGATTTTTTTTTTTCTAATTATCCTCTTTTCTATTTACCCATGTGAAACCATTCACTGCATGTGGTTGGGTGATTTAACACAGTTCTAATGTGTTAGATGTTCTCACTGGGGATCTTTGCAAGGACTTAATGGCCTCCGCATTTACTATAAGTAAGATGATAAGGTTGTTGGAGGCTAAGACCCCTGTAAGTTATCATGGGTCACTGCACATTCCATGAGGATGTTTGGATATTCCTAGGCCTTCTACCACCAGGTTTTATTAGGCCAGGGCTGTAAAGCTGCTACATGAATCTCCATTCACATTCAGTCTTACTATAGAACACAAAAACCACCTGTAAAATGTTTTTAGTTGTTTCTATAGTTTTCTCTTGTTGACTCTGGTCTTTGTGACTGAGTAACAGCCCTAAAGGGACTAGGAGAGTACTGTGGAGTACAAGTCCTGATACACCCAAAGTACGAAAGTTCTTTTTCAACCAGCTTCATGTGAAAATAATTAAGAGTATCCTATTTATTACCATGTGTTCCCTCCAAAAATGTATAGCACTATATTCTTAGTATACACTACGTCCTGCTCCAGATAGAATACTTACAATCGGGTACTACTCCGCCAGATGGCGCTGGACTGCAGAGAAATCGAAAATAGGCTCCTCCCGGCCCCTCAAATACCCAGGGACCTCCCACAATCCCCAAATTTTCTCTGCAGTCCAGACTACGAAGGACAATAAATGGCTCTCTCTACTCGCATGTGAGCGGGGCTATTAGCCTGCGGCCCTGTAGGACTATTCCCACCCGTTCCATTAGTAATGTGCCTCCCAGCCTTGGCTGCGTTGGTTGGGTGATGGTAGGCAGCAGCTGTTAGGTGCTTAGGAGCGCTGCTCCACCACAATCCCCCATTAAAGGTTAGGCGGTTCAGGCTTATGGTGAACCTCTATGGGATGCCCCTCCCGTACTATTGCCCCTTGCCCCTGTCTATCGGTGGGCCCTATGTTAAGTTGCCGCTGTCCTCCCTCACTCTCCTTGTAGCCTTCGGGGGAAAGAGGGTGTGTGTGTGTGTATGTATGTATGTATATACGTGTATTGGCTTTATGCTTCATTACATTATGCTTTGCGTCAGCCGCTGCGCTGACTTGTTTTACAATTATTATACTTGAAATTGCTGCCGCCGCGCTCCTTTTTTTCCTATGTTCCGCGCTTGGCGGCGGCGTTACCTCTGGCGACGGTGCGCCGTCATTGGCTGCTTGTCACGTGTTGGCTTTGCACTCTTCGGGGGGGGGGGGGGGCGGTCTCTGGCGCGTTCTGCGTCATTGCTTGTGCGGGCCCGCCCCTCGAGGTATACCGACGCCATTTTGTCTGCTTGGTCGGCTTCTGCGTGACTGACCTCTACCTACCGTGGTCCGTAAGTGCCCTATGTGCACTGCTTTATTACCACCTTCTAGTTATTGTCTGCTTACGGCTCATTTCATTGTGTCTTTCAGACGGGCGAACCCATTGGCTTCTCCCGGCCCTCTATTAATTGGTTAACTTGTGAGGCCTAGCGTAATTACTCCCACTTCCCTAGCGGGTTATTGGAGCATCCCGGGTTGCTGTATAGCGTTAATACCTGTCGGCCTATAGTGCCGCTATAATCACCATATGGAGGCATCTCAGGATATTGTGACGGGGGTTGCTTCGGGACAAGCCCGGCTGTGTGTAGCTTGTGGGGTGTCCCCTATTAGCGCTGACAATACGCGGGTCTGTGTACCTTGTGCCGAGCAGGTGCTTGCGCTGCAATCTGGCCTTCCAGTGGCTGGGCCTGCACCTCGTTTCACTTCACCTACCCCCCCCCCCCCAAGCTTAAATCTCTCTCCTACTGAGTTGCATAGGAGTGGGGATTCTCAGCCTGATGTGTCTTCTAGACTGGCTAGTGTTGAGAAGTTAATTGCTAATACCTTGGTTCGTAAGGCCTCTGCAAAAAAGCGGCACTTAACGCCTGATGTCACTCTTTTCCCTATGGAAACTGATGAGTTTTTGCATCTATGTGGCTATACCCCTTCGGACAAAGGGGAGCTATTCTCCGACTCAGGGTCATCTGATGAGAGGCCCAGGGGTCATGACGATTCTGGCTCTGACCCCTGGGCCCCGGATGATACTGATAGATTGCTGGCCCAGATTTTTGAGGTTCTATACATCTCTCCCCCTGTTGCGGCTCCCAGGCAAAGGGGGGAACTTTTTCATACCGCTAAGTCACACTTGGAATTTCCTGAGCAAGCACATTTCAATAACCTTGTGCTCAAGCAATGGGAACATCCCAGTAGACTTCCCGGTGTACCTAAGGGTTTGGATAGGAAGTATCCCATTTCTGCTGATGTGGTAAAGTGTTGGTCATCCCCTCCCGAAGTGGATGCCCCGGTCCTAGGGCTATCTAACACCTCTGTCATGCACTCCCCTGACTCTACTACCCTGCGGGATGCTGAGGACCGCCGCATTGACCAGCTGGTGTCCCATGCCTTTGCATGTGTGGGGACGGCACTGCGCCCGGTCTGTGCTTCTGCCATTACCGCTGTGGCCACTAGAACCCTTATCAGAAATATCCTTGATAGTGCCCCTGATGATTTGCCTTTTGAGGTGTTCATTGCACTCTCCATTTGTGAAGTTTTTGTAAATTTTGTCCTCTCTGCCTTGGATGACACCATTAGAATGTGTGCTAGGACATCTGCCCTTGTGGTGGCTATACACCGCTCAGTTTGGCTACGCCAGTGGGCTGCTGACAATGCTGCCAAGAAGGCCCTCACTGGGTTTCCCTTCAAAGGACTATGCCTGTTTGGGGACCGCCTGGACCTTTTTGCTAAGGGAGGCAGGTTACCCCAGCGCAGGCGGCAATCTCAGCCCTTTCGGGGTCAGGGCTCATTATCCTTCCCCTACCGTGGTGCTAGACAAGGGAGTGGAGTTTCCTTTACTGGGGCCTGGGGAGATTTCTGGGGTAGGGGCAGAGGACTTGGGCGTCCTGGCTCCTCCTGGGGCCCCAAGACAAAATCCTCTCCCAAGCCCCTTCAGGCATGATGGGGGCGCCCTCATCCATCCAGGTGGGGGGATGGCTTCAGCACTTCGCTCACGTCTGGAGGCTTCATGTCTCAGACCGGTGGATTCAGGAGGTAGTGTCCTCAAGTTACAAGATAGAGTTTGCTGCCTGACCGCCCCCAAGATTCATCAGATCCCGGATTCCTCAGGACCCTGTGTTACCTCAGGAGCTGATGCAGGCAGTGCAAGGCCTCCTGGAGCTGGGGGTCATCTGCAAGGTCCCTTTAAGAGAAATGGGCAAGGATTTCTATTCCAACCTATTCACAGTCCCCCAAAAAGATGGTTCAGTCAGGCCTATCCTGGACTTGAAGATTCTCAACAAATTTGTCAGGAGCAGGCGCTTTTGCATGGAAACTCTGCGCTCTGCCATCAGTTCCCTGTGCCAAGGGGATTTCATGACTTCTGTGGACATCAAGGATGCTTACCTTCATATTCCTGTATTTCCAGGTCATCAAAGGTTCCTCAGGTTCGCTCTGGAGGATCAACACTACCAGTTTGTGGCATTGCCCTTTGGTCTCACCTCCACTCCCAGGGAGTTCACCAAGGTGCTGGCTGGAGTGATGTCTCTGCTCAGGTATCAGGGCGTCCACGTGCTTCCTTATCTGGACGACATTCTCATCACCTTCCAATCTCTACATCAGGCAAAATTGGATACTCAGCTGGTGGTGACCACCCTGGAGTCATTTGGTTGGGTGATCAACCACCCCAGGTCCTCACTGTCCCCTTCCTTGGTGACTCCATTCCTAGGAATGAATCTAGATACGGTTCAGGCAAGGATTATTCTCAGTGTGTCACACACCCCGCTTCCCCTTTAATTCTTACGATCGGGTTACTCCACCAGCAGGTGGCGACGTTGCAGAGAGAAGTCTTGAAAACGAGCCCCCTTCCGGCCTATATATACCTGGGACCTCCCACTTAACACCCAGTGTTTTCTCTCTGCAAGATGCGACAAGACAGAAGAAAGAAGTCTTCTGCTTGCAGGTAGCCGGGGTCAAACCCTGGCACCCCCTTTTTGGTCTATTTCTGCCCAGTTCTATTGTTTACATGCCTAGATGGTTAATGGAAGCCTCCCAGCCCAGGCTGCTGGCTGGGCAACAGTAGATGGCACTAAGTGCCTAGGAGCTTATCTCCTCCGCTCGACCCCACGCGTTGGGCAATGCGGCTATCCGGCATGGTGATCCAGATTTGGGATGCCCCTGTCCCGATGTTCCCCTTGGCCATCTTCTCCCGTTCGGTCCCTTCTCCCTTCACTTTGGGGGGGGGGGTGGTGGTTTTGCTTTCATGGGGTGCTTTTACCTTTCACTTTGGGCATGTGTGTGTGCTTGTGTATGGGAGCGCTGGCAGACTCAGGTTCAGCGCCGCGGTGTGCGGCTGCAAGGGCCTGAGCTGCTGGGGCTCTTTTTTCACTACGGTGTGTTTTGATGCTTCCCCCCACTGAGTCCCAGGGCGTCGGGGCGCCCCTCTGCACGTGGCGCCGCCATTGGGGCGGGCCGCGTCGTTCGAATACTGGGCGCTCGGTGACGCGCTGGCGGGGGGCGTGGCCTGGCCGCGTTGTTCATTGAGCCCGGGCCCGCCTCACTTCCTCCTTCTCATTAAGGAGACAGGTGCTGGGGAAGCTGCGTGCCTGGATGCTGTGGCTGTCTCTTCATGCGGTTACAGGTAAACTGTCCCCACCTCGCGCATGTGGGGCCGTTATTTTAGCTACAGTTTTGCTTTTTTCATATGTATAAAGCTTGTGTCTGTGGCACTTCAGCATAATTCCTAGAGGCACTTATTGCTTTGTGTATATATTTGTCCTTCATGTATATGCTATATATGGTTTACCCTTATTCTGTTTATGTATGAGTGTGCTGCATGCTGCTAATTTTCCTGGGGGACTGACTGTGGTCTTTTTTTTCCCCTACAGATCCTGGGATCCCCTCTCTGCAGTGGCTCTCCCGGTTCTGATATACCTGGCTAGTCTTAGTCTCCAAATTGGGTTTTTCCTAGGTTTAAAAAAAAAAAAAAAAATCCTCCTACTTCCGGGACTTTAATTATAAAGGGGCATCCCGGGTTGCTTAAATGCGTAAAATCCTGGGTTGTTGCGAATACCATAATTTCACCATATGGAGGCTTCTGACGTTACCAGAAATGGCTCTTCGGGGCTATCCAGGCTGTGTGGGGGTTGTGGGGCTCCGCTCCCAGGCGATGATGTCATATTATGCGTTCCATGTGCAAAGCAGAATATTGCGCGCCAGTCCGTCGCTCCGGCTTCTGGCTCCTCGCAACTTCCATCATCTCCTACCCCCCCTCCCTTATTCCGGACCCCGTGTGATGTTGTCAAAGGTGGGGATTCGCAATCCGAGGTGTGTGCACGATTGGCCAACCTCGAGAAGATAATTTCCGCCACGGTAGCTCAAAAGGCTGCGGCGAAGCGGAAGCACCTCTCTCCGGCAGCGCCTGTTTCAGAGGATGAGGTGTTTGAAATATTGGATTGGTCTGATTGTCCCCCTGATGAGGAGGGGGAACTCCTTGAGGAGTCGGATGAGCCTGCAGACCAGCTATGGGATGACTCTGCTGGCGATCAGGCTGCGGGGGTGTCTCTTGACACTCCTTCCATTTTGGCTCAAATGTTTGAAATTTTGGATTTGGATCCACCCGAGGCGGTCCCCCCGCCAAAGGGTGAGTTCTTTGATGTGCCCCAGCAGCGTTTGGTGTTTTCCCAACACTTTGTGAGGGTTGTCCTTAAGGAATGGGAACAACCCACGCTGCTGGCTGGAATTCCTCCTAGTTGGGATAAACGTTATCCCTTTCCGGAGGATTTGGTGAAGCTTTGGTTAATTCCCCCTGACGTCGATACTCCTGTGTTAGGGCTGTCGAACACGGCGGTGTTGCACTCCTCTGACACTACTACCATTAAAGATGGTGAGGATCGTCGGATTGATCAATTGGCTCGCCATGGTTTTATCAGTGCCGGATCGACACTGCGGCCGGTGTGTGCTTCGGCACTTCTTCTGTTCGCAGTTAGGTCCATTATTAGGGATCTGTACGCAGGTCTTGATCCCGCTTGTGATGAGTTTAGTTCTCTCAAGCAGTGTGAGTCGTTTATTTCCTTTGTCTTGACCGCCCAGGACGATGCGCTTGCAATGAGTAGCAGGACATCCGCACTGCTGGTTGCTATTCATCGGTCGGTTTGGCTGCGCCAGTGGACGGCGGGGGACTTTATCTCTAAAATGGCGCTTACAGCGCTCCCATTCTCAGGTTTGCGCCTGTTTGGCGATAAATTGGATTCAGTTACCAAGGGTGGTAAATTGCCTCAACGCAAGAGGCCTCGTCGCTCCTTTCGGGGTGCGAGTTCCTTTAATCCCTCCTTTCGGGGAGTCAGAGCGGGCAGAAGGGTTTCCTTTCCCGCTACCAGGGGTGCAGGTTGGACCCGGGGGAGGGGCCGTGGCCGTCCCAGTCAGTCCTGGGGCGCCAAGCCTGCTGGTAAGCCCGCTCAGCAATGAGGGGCTGCCCTCACACGTGCGGGTGGGGGGACGACTGCGACACTTCTCGCTGGTTTGGGACCAGGAGGTTCCGGACAGATGGATCCGGGAGGTGGTGTCGTCCGGTTACAAGCTGGAGTTCGAGTCTCGCCCTCCTTCACGGTTTTTCCGGTCTCGGGTGCCCCCGATCCTTTGGTCGCGCAGGGGCTCCTGGCGTCGGTAAGGAATCTTCTCAAAATGGCGGTCATCCGGCCGGTGCCGCACTTAGAGGTGGGCCTCGGTTTTTATTCCAATCTTTTCACAGTCCCCAAGAAGGACGGGTCAGTTCGCCCCCTCCTGGATCTGAAGTTCCTCAACAGGTTCATCCGTACTCAGAAGTTTTGCATGGAAACTCTGCGCTCGGCCATCGGTTCTCTTCGGCAGGGAGACTTCATGACGTCCATAGACATCAAGGATGCTTACCTCCATGTTCCCATCTGCCAGGCTCATCAGCGCTTTCTTTGGTTCGTGATGAAGGATCAGCATTTTCAATTTGTGGCACTTCCGTTTGGCCTTACCTCGGCTCCAAGAGTGTTCGCCAAGGTACTGGCAGGGGTGATGGCCATTCTCAGATCTCGGGGCATTCGTGTCGTACCTTATCTGGACGACCTTCTCATCATGGCTCTGTCCCTCATTCAATCGGAGACCGACACCAGGGTGGTGGTCTCCACGCTGGAAAGCTTTGGTTGGGTGATCAACTTTCCCAAGTCCTACCTCGCTCCGGCCAGGGTGGTGTCCTTTCTGGGAATGCGGTTGGATTCTTGTCAACACAGGGTGTTTCTGCCTCAGTCCAAAATTTGTCTGATTCAGGAGTTGGCTCGAGTCCTTCTTTCCAATCCTCGGCCATCCATCCGTCTGGGGATGAGGCTGGTAGGGTTGATGGTTGCCTCGTTCGAGGCAGTTCCTTTTGCTCAATTTCACACGAGGACGCTTCAGCTTCATCTGTTGGCGTGCTGGGACCGGCGACCACGGTCGTTGGATAGGCCCTTCCAGTTGTCCTCCCGGGTCCGGCAGTCCCTCCAATGGTGGTTGGTCTCGACCAATCTTTTGAGGGGCAGGTCTTTCCTGACTCCTCTTTGGGAAATTGTCACCACGGACGCCAGTCTTTCGGGATGGGGGGGATTCTGGAAGGATCTCCAGTTCCGGGGGCGGTGGGGACCTCGAGAGGCCCACTTGCCCATCAATATTTTGGAACTGAGAGCCATCCGTCTGGTTCTTGTTCTTTTGACTCAACATGTTCTGGGCCTTCAGGTTCGCTCGGACAATCGAACAGCGGTTGCTTACATGAATCATCAGGGAGGGACTCGCAGTCTGGGTGCCCTCAGAGAGGTGTCCCTGATCCTGACCTGGGCGGAGGCCCATGTTCCTTGTCTCTCGGCAGTCTACAGTCCGGGTGTGGAAAACAGGGAAGCGGATCTGTTGAGCAGGTGCTCTTCCTGTCTGGGAGAATGGTCTCTCCATCCTCAAGTCTTTCGGTCGCTGTGTCTCCGGTGGGGGACACCGGAGGTGGACCTGTTTGCCTCTCGTCACAATTGCAGGCTCCCGACCTTGGTGTCGCTCTCCCGGGATCCTCTAGCTCTGGCGGTGGACGCCATGTCCCTGAGCTGGGGGGATCTGGGGTTTCTGTACCTGTTTCCTCCGATACCCATGCTAGGCAGGGTGGTACGGAAGCTGGTTCTGGAAAGGGTGTTCGCCATTCTCGTGGCTCCAAGGTGGCCAAGGCGAGTATGGTTCGCAGACATCGTTCGGCTGGCAGTGGATCAGTTCGTTCTGCCTCTGCGGCCCGATCTGCTCACACAGGGTCGGCTGTGTTACCCCAATTTACCAACGCTGGATTTGACGGCTTGGCTGCTGAAACCTCCATCTTGAAGGAGGAGGGTCTTTCTGACTCGGTTGTTAAGACTCTGATCAGTGCCCGGAAGAGGTCTTCTTCTATCATCTACTATAGGACTTGGAAAGCCTATATCGCTTGGTGTGAGATTAGATCTTTGCCTTGTAGGGTTTTTTTTGGTTTCCAGGGTTCTGGAGTTTTTGCCATCAGGACTGGACTCTGGTCTTCAGCTGAGTACTTTGAAAGGGCAGGTTTCTGCCTTATCTATCTTTTTTCAGAAGCGTTTTGCGCTTCAGCCTTTAGTTAAAACTTTTTTCCAGGGGGTTACGCATGTGCGGCCTCCCAGGAAACCATTACTCCCGGTTTGGGACTTGAACCTGGTTCTCTCTGCTCTTCAGGCTCCTCCCTTTGAGCCCTTGCAGGATTTTGCTTTGTCTACCTTGACTCAGAAGACTGCCTTCTTGGTGGCCATCACTTCGGTTCGGCGTGTCTCGGAGCTGGCGGCCTTGTCGATTCAGGCGCCCTTCTTTGAGAAGCATCAGGACAAGGTGGTCTTTCATTTCAAACCAGACTTTCTTCCTAAGGTTGTTTCTGCTTTTCATTTGAATCAGGATATTGTTCTTCCCTCCTTGTGTCCTAAGCCTAAGAATGACAAAGAGAGGGTTTTGCATTGTTTGGATGTAGTACGCTGTGTTAAGTGTTATTTGATTATTACTTCGCCTTTTCGTAACACTGAGGCCTTTTTTGTTGTGCCCTGTGGGCCTAGGAAGGGTGTGGCTCCGGCCAAATCTTCCATTAGCAAATGGATACGTCAGGCCGTTATTGGGGCCTATTCTTCTAAGGGGAAAGTTCCCCCTTTTCGTATCACTGCTCATTCTACTCACGCCGTTGGAGCGTCTTGGGCTTTTCAGCACCAAGCTTCTGTTGAACAAATTTGTAAGGCTGCTACTTGGTCTTCTGTTCATACTATTCTAAGCATACAGCACGTCCTGCTCCAGACATATTCATAACGTATGGGTATACCTCCGCTTCATCGCCGTGCACTGCAGGTCATGAAGAAAACAAGCTCCTCCCGGCCCTACATATACCGGAGGACCTCCCACAATCCCCAGATTTCTCTGCAGGGCTGGAACTGCGAAGACATGAAGTATCACGCTCTCGCAGGCGAGCGGGGCTTGACAGCCCAAGGCCCTGCGGGACTATTCCCACCCGTCCTTTTGAAATCACAATGCCTCCCAGCCTGGGCTGCAATGGTCGGGTGAAGATAGGTAGCACCTTGTGTGCTTATGGAGCTAGACTCCACCGCAATTCCCCAACCATAGGGTAGGCGGTTTAGGCTGATGGTGAGCCTCTAACGGATGCCCCTCCCGCATCACTGTCCCATTGCCCACTTAGTGCTGGACCCTATCACCGGGTCGTCATTTCCCTTCTTTCCCCGTCCACTTAGGGGGAAAAGAAAGGGGGAGGGAGGGTACGCGGGTGGCGGTCTCAGTATTGCCGGTGTGTCACGCTCTTGGCTTCTATTCTGCCCTTTATTAGATCAGAGATGTCAGAGCCACGTTGCTTGCTCCTTAATTCGGCTGCGCTGTGTGTGTTTTTACGTTGCTTGACATATAATATTTTTCCGCGGTGCCTGCGTTTAGTGCGGGTTCCGGCTCTGTAGTGCGGTTGGGCCTATGGTGGCTTCCTGGCCTTACTTTTTACCTCAGAGCTTCGCGCTCTTTAGTATGGGTGGGGCCTTAGTTCGGCGCGCTACGCGTCACGGCGGAGTATTTAGCCCACCTTTCGGGCTTGTCCGGCCGCCATTTTGGTTAGCTTCACGTGCACGCGTCGTGGCGGTCTCCTCCTCCACTTGAGCTGTAAGTGCCCTTGCGGCGAATCCCTCTGATTATTGCCTGTCCATCTGCGCATGATCCTGACATCTCTTTCCCTTTGTGTCTTTCAGACGCTAAGTTCCCGACGGCCTCTCCCGGCCTCATATCCATTTATAGCCATATACTTTTCATACTATAATATACGTATATATTGCTATACGCATACATACAAGGAGCGGGCCTTCCCAAAAATCTCCCACATTGATCAGCGGGTAGTGGGGCATCCAGGGTTGCTTATTGCATAAATTCCTACTGGCATCCTGTCTTTAAACAATCACCATATGGAGGCATCTCAGGATAGTGTTACCGGGGTCCGTCTGGGACAAGACCGGCTGTGTATCTCGTGCGGTCTCCCCCATGCTGGGGCGGATGGAGCACGGATCTGCGCGTCATGTTCTGAACAGACGCTGGAATTGAGAGCGACGCTTGCGGTTGTACCTCGCTCCTTCTCGCCCCTTTCCCCCTCACTAAACTTCACTCCTGTTGAGTCTTGTACAGGTGGCGAGTTGCAAATAGACCTTTCTCCTAGACGGCCCACGCTTGGCCAGATTGTGGAGGGCTTGTCTGGCCGGATGGGTCCGGATAGACAACGTCCTTGGACCCCCGCGGCTTCGGCCTGTGCTATGGGCTCAGAGGAATCTTTTTCCACACGTGCTAGCGCCTCGTCGGAAGAGGGGGACCTGTTCTCTGACCTAGGCTCCTCTGACGAGAGGCCGGGGGGTCAGAATGATGCTGGTCAGGCTGATTGGGATCAGCTTGATATTGGCGGAATGTTACTCAGGATTTTTAGTGTTCTGTCCGTTTCGCCTCCGGGTGCGGCCTCCGGGCCGAGAGGGGGGCGTTTCCACACTGCGCCTGCGCGCTTGGAATTCCTCGAGCAAGCCCACTTCCATTCTCTTGTACTCAAAGAGTGGGAATGTCCAGCTGCTCTTCAAAAGCCCCCAGAAGACTGGGTTTGGAAATACCCTTTCCCCCCCCGAGATGGTAGATATTTGGTCTTCGTCCCCGGTAGTGGACGCACCGATTATTGGGGTTACTAACCCCCCCTTCCTTACAACTCCGGCTTACAGCTCTCTGCGGGACGCCGAGGATCGGCGCATTGATAGGCTGGCTTCCCACGCCTTTACCTGTGCAGGCACGGCGCTGCGCCCTGTCTGTGCCGTGGCTATCACGGCAGTGGCCGCTAGGACTCTTATAAGAAAGTTGCTGGAGCAGCAGCCTGAAGACTTACACTGGGAGGTGTTTTACACTCTCTCTAGCTGCGATATTTTTGTTAAATGTATCCTTCTGGCTCTGGATGACACCATCAAAATGTGTGCGAGGACTTCTGCCCAAGTGGTGGCTATACGCCGCCTGCTCTGGCTTCGTCAGTGGGGGGCGGACGATGACGCTAAGAGGACCTTGACAGGGCTTCCCTTTAGAGGGCATCGCCTGTTTGGGGCTCGTCTGGACTTATTTGAGAAACAGGATAGTCCACCCAGTCAGAGGCCTCCGTTGCGCCCCCCGCGGAGAAGGGATACCCCCCCCCCTCCATATCATACTGTTAAGCAGGAACCAGGGGTGCCCCTTGCAGGGTCTGGTTCGGTGTCCGGTCCCAGGACTGACGTTCAATGCCCAGGGCCTTCTGGCCGGCCTAATTCTTTTTCCTTCCCTGAAAACCCTCACGCATGATGGGACGCCCTCACCCATCTGGGTGAGGGGATGACCACAGCACCTTACTCCTATCAGGAGGCATCCTGCCTCGTCCAAGTGACTTTAGGAGATAGTTCCTCCAGATATGGGATAACGTTTGCTGGGTGGTCCTTCCCTGAGTTGGTCAGGAGGACTTTGGTTTCATGCCTTTCTTCAGGTATGTGCGCAGGCCTCACTAGGCCTGTCAGGTATGGCCTTCTTGAAGAACGCCTTTATCATATACAAACGGGGACACCTTCGCGGATCTGCCCCTTCAGGCTTCACTTAGTGTCTTTTTCCCTGGCTATAAGGTTTTACTGGTATGAGGCCGCTGGTCCTCCGTCCTGTACAGTTTTTTCCAGACAAAATTGCCTTTGGTGACTGCCTTTTGACATCTCTTAGCGCTGTGATCTTTGGCTCTGAGGCGCCTTAGCTGTTAGCCCTGGAAAAGGGGGTTTGCTACCTGGGTCTAGGACGGCTTACTGTACTCCTTGTGGAGGCAGTTATTCTCCTACTGTTTGCTCGAGAGTACTGTGGGGGAACCTTACACTCCTCTCTCTATTTTGACCTGCTGTTGGTTACCATGGTACCTATTCTGACAGAAGGTCAAAGGGAGTTCATTCTTCTGAACCCCCAAGGGGGTCCTAGGAAGGGACCTTGAAGGTTCAGATCCCTAGCTGTTTTGTTGGTCATATTATGCATTAATGGTCCTAGTGGGAACTACTTCACCTTAGCACCTGTCCATTGGGGGACCTTTTTGTCCATGGTAGGACAGTGGTTGCCCCTTCGCAGCTCATTGGGCCTGGTTCTATTCCAGGGCAGCACTGATTCCTTGGGGGGACTTAATAGTCCTTGCCCCTCCGGTAGTATCCCTCTCCGGGGAGTTTCTCTGTGTGCCTAGGTGCTCACCCTAGCAGGGTTCTGTGGACTCCGTCTCTTTCGCAGAGTTCTACTACTGTTATTGGCCAGGTTGGTCTGCCCCGGTCGGGGTTAGTGGTTCTGGCTGGTTAGTTTACCTGTGAGACATTATTCCCTTGCCCTTTCGGGCGTGGGGAGAGCTTGCGTCAGTCTCTTTGATGGCAAGCAGCACCTTATGCCAGGGGCCTGGGTGGCCCAGTGGGGTGTTGGTCCTCAGGGAGTTCTGTTTAGAACAATAGGACTGTATGTCCCCTCATGAGGCCTATTTTTATCATATTAAGGTGCCTGTGCCTTAGGCATACTTTAGCGTTGGCAGATTTTGTGCTTACCCTGTGGGAGATGACAGATCTCGGGGTGTCTTGTTCCTTGGAGGCTCTGGACTTGTTCTTCCTCTTTACCTTCTTCTTCTGCCATGCTAGGTTAGGTAATGTTGGACCCACTCTGTTCCGCTGGGTCTAAGCTCCTTCCCTTGCGGGATGATATCTGCTCCTGGGGCTAGGGTCCTATAGGCAGTGTTTGGTGTTGGCTCACAACTTGGTCTATGGTTGGGGCCTGCCCCGCTCTTCTATTGCAAGTCCTGATCCAATCTTTTGTTTGCGTTCTTCAGGGTCTGCTCAGGTGCATTCCTGGGGGATTCCAAGTTCCCCTTCTTAGGAGATGACTTATTCTGGTGCCCTACCAGGGTTTCCATGGGTCTTATTCAGGTCCTTAACTGACCTGTTCCTTCCATCAGGCTACTCTTCTGGGGAGCTTGCTCCAGTCAGATTTGTGCCATATGG
Organism: Gastrophryne carolinensis; assembly: GCA_027917425.1. Taxonomy (NCBI): domain Eukaryota; kingdom Metazoa; phylum Chordata; class Amphibia; order Anura; family Microhylidae; genus Gastrophryne; species Gastrophryne carolinensis. The sequence goes on along the minus strand of CM051237.1, from coordinate 415,336,260 downwards.
AACGGCTCTATTGCCGGTCCTAGTCATTATATATATATATATTTATATATATATTTCTATATACATACATACCTTGTGTATAGCTGTATACCATGAGGTAGGGTGGCCGCCTTTCACCTTTTTGGATCCAGGCGTTATTTTGCTTCCCTTATGCCTTGCCGGATCCTCTGGTCCCTGAGCTATTGTCTCCATGCTACGAGATATTAGGGATCTGTGCCCCTCTACTGGGCTTAGAGATCTGCCTGAACTGTCTGGTCCCTGATTGGCATTTTATTTTCTGGGGACTACCGGTGCCCCCTTATGGTTGTGCCGGTTGATCATTTCCATGGGCTGAGGGCCCTCTGGCTTGGTCATATTCTGTTGGTCGTCCTTTTGGACCTGTAGTACTCTTTTGGCTTCTGCCAAGTATTGTTATTAACACTATTGCTGGTTCCGTCTGCGACCTGGACATTTATTTCCTGCGGGGAAAGTTTTGAGTTGCCATGGCTACCTTCTAGTGTAGTAGCATGGTTAGGCTGTTGCTTGGCCTATTCCCTTAGGGGAAGGACTCTTCCTTCCTATTGTATTCTCATTTTTTTACTATATGTGTTTGGCTTGGGTTGACAAGCTGGCTAGTCCACTGTTTGTGTTCAGTTCTCCCTTTACAAGGTTCAAAGGTTGAGGTTAGAGCTTCGCTCTCGTTGCTTAAACAGCATGGTATTTGGTGACAGCGCTTTACTGTTGGCTGTGCCTTTTCAAGGGGATCCTACCCTATTTTTGGACACTGCTATTGGATGTCCCATACGTTATGAATATGTCTGGAGCAGGACGTGCTGTATGCTTAGAATAATACAATTCTGTGAGAATCTCACCTGTAGAATTGGTATTATATGCATACAGCACGTCCTGCTCCACCCCACCCTGGTTTCAGTTTTCTGGATCCTCTGTATGGTGATTGTAATCACTTAGTTTTTATTGCCAGATATTCTGGGTGGTTTATTTCTCCTGGCTTCTCTACTCACTGCTTTTCAATGCTGGGGATTGTGGGAGGTCCTCCGGTATATGTAGGGCCGGAAGGAGCTTGTTTTCTTCATGACCTGCAGTGCACGGCGCTGAAGCGGAGGTATACCCATACGTTATGAATATGTCTGGAGCAGGACGTGCTGTATGCATATAATACCAATTCTACAGGTGAGATTCTCACAGAATTGTATTTTTTCTAAGTTTTACAAGGTTGATGTGCGGGCCTCAGCGGATGTTGAGTTTGGCCGCAAAGTTCTGCAGACTGCAGTCATTTAAGTTATGCTTCATTTTGCCTTCGGATACCCATCCCTTGTGGACACTGCTTTTGGATGTCCCGATTGTAAGAATTAAAGGGGAAGCGGGGTGTGTGACACACTGAGAATAATACCATTTTGTGAGTACTCACCTGTAAGATGGATATTGTCAGTGTGTCACACACCCCGCTTCACCCGCCCTTTTCGGTATCCTGGATCCTTTATATGGTGAAGCTTTTCTTTATTTTGAGGTTACCATTGGATTTCCTGGTACCTTGTCTTTCTGCTTTTGAATTCACTGGGTGTTAAGTAGGAGGTCCCAGGTATATATAGACCGGAAGGGGGCTCGTTTTCAAGCCTTCTCTCTGCAATGTCGCCACCTGCTGGTGGAGTAACCCGATCGTAAGAATTAAAGGGGAAGCGGGGTGTGTGACACACTGACAATATCCATTTTACATGTGAGTACTCACAAAATGGTATTTTCCTTCCTCAACAGAAGGTGGACAGTCTGATTGCACAGGTTCAGTTCCTGCTATCTTGTCATCATCCCTCCATTAGGCAGGGGATGCAGCTGGTGGGCCTGATGGTGGCGTGCTTCGAGGCGGTCCCTTATGCTCAGTTCCAATTGAGGCCTCTGCAACTCCACCTCTTGTCAGTGTGGGACAAGGACCCAGCGTCCCTAGACAGGGTCTGTGTACTCTCCCCCCTGGTCAGGCGGTCCCTCTTGTGGTGGATGGACTCAAGGAACCTGTTGGGGGCAGATCCTTTCTTACCCCTTCCTGGGAGACGGTCACCACGGATGCCAGTCTGTCAGGTTGGGGGGGGGGGGGGTTCTGGAAGTCCCTGCGGTTCCAGGGGAGGTGGGGCCCTCAGGCCCACACACCTATCAATGTCTTGGAACTGCAGGCGATCAGGTTAGTTCTGGCTCAGTTGACTACTCACCTTCGGGACCTACCTGAGTAGTCAACTCGGACAACCAGCCGGCATTTGCCTACATCAATCATCAGTGAGGGACCCTTAGCAAGGGGGTCCTCCAGGAAGTGTCTCTGATTCTGACCTCGGCGGAGACCAATGTTCCCTGCATATCAGCTGTGTACATCCCGGGGGTGGAAAATCTCCTGGCAGATTCTCTGAGCAGGGGACCTCTAGCCAGGGTGAATGGTCCCTATGCAGCAGGGTGTTCCAATCTCTGTGTCACCGTTGGGGCCAACCAGTTGTGGATCTGTTTGCGTCCTGTCACAATCACAAGCTCCCGGCCTTTGTTTCCCTGTCCCAGGATCCTCTGGCCTTGACGTCGGATGCTCTAGCAATGTCATGGCAGGACTTTCAGTTTCTGTATGTCTTCCCTCCATTCCCCCTACTGGGCAGGGTTCTGCGCAAGATTGCTCTGGAAGGGGTGCCAGCAATTCTGGTGGCCCCCAGGTGGCCAAGAAGAGTGTGGTTCGCAGACGTGGTGCAGCTGGCAGTAGATCAGTACGCTCTGCCCATGGTGCCAGATCTGCTCACTCAGGGCTCACTACGCCATCCCAATTTACAAACTCTGGCTTTGACGGCCTGGCTGCTGAAACCTCCATCTTGATGGAGAAGAGGCTGTCTTCCTCGGTTGTGGATACCTTGAAAAAGGCTAGGAAGAAGTCTTCTTCTTCTATTTATTACAGGGTTTGGCATGCCTACATTGACTGGTGTGAGTCTAGGTCTATTCCCAGGATTCTGGAGTTTCTACAGCATGAGTTGGAGATGGGGCTCCAACTTAGTACTCTAAAAGGTCAGGTTTCTGCCCTGGCTGTTTTCTTTCAGAAGTCCTTTGCTCAGCATTCTCTGATCAGGACTTAGTTCCAGGGGGTGACTCATGTGCGTCCCCCACGTAAGGCTATGGTGCCTGTTTGGGATTTGAAGTTGGTTTTGTCAGCCTTGCAGGGTGCTCCGTTTGAACCTGTGCAGGATGCTGTCCTGGCCATACTTACTCTCAAAGTTGTCTTTTTGGTTGCTATCACCTCTGTTAGACGTGTGTCTGAGTTGGTGGCGCTTTCCATTCAGCCCCCCTACTATGAGAGACACCAGGACAAGGTGGTGTTTCGCTTCAAGACAGATTTTCTTCCCAAGGTAGTGTCTCCCTTTCATTTGAATCAGGACATTGTTCTCCCTTCATTGTGCCATAATCCTAGTAATGCTAAGGAGAGGGTTTTGCATTCTTTGGACGTGGTTAGGTGTCTGAAGTACTATCTGGTGGCTACTGCACCTTTCAGAAAAACTGATGCTCTTTTTGTGGTCCCTTCTGGTCCTAGGAAGGGTTTGGCTACTGCCAAGTCTACTATCAGCAAATGGATCCGTCAGGCTGTGATTCAGGCCTATTCTGCTAAGGGGAAGAATCCTCCCTTCCGCCTTACTGCTCATTCTACTCGTGCTATTGGTGCTTCTTGGGCCTTTCAGCACCAGGCTTCTGTTGAACAAGTTTGCAAGGCCGCTACTTGGTCTTCTGTTCATACCTTTTCAAAGTTTTACAAGGTTGATGTTAGGGCCTCAGCTGACGCTGCTTTTGTCCGAAAGGTTCTGCAGGCGGCAGTAGTTTAAACTGTCTGCTGTTAACTTGGGGATCCCACCCTACTTTATGGACACTGCTATTGGATGTCCCGAGTGTAAGTATTCTTTCTGGAGCAGGACGTACTGTATACTAAGAATAATACAATTCTGTGATTACTCACCTGTAGAATTGGTATTATGAGTATACAGTACATCCTGCTCCACCCCACCCTTGGTTTTGCATTATCTTTGATCCCCTGTATGGTGATTGTTATCATTGTTATAGTTACTAGTTTGGGTTGTTTTAATTCTCCCGGCTTCTCGTTAACTGCAATTCTAAGTGTGCCATACACTCCACTTCGGTCTTCATGACATCTGGGTAATCTCCAGTAGAGGGCGAAATTCTGCATAGATGAATATGCAAAAAAGAAAGCCCCTCCCTTTCCATATATACCTGGGACCTCCCACCAATTCCCCAGTTTCTTCTCTACAGAAGATGAGGACTATTTTGCTTACAGGTAAGCCCGGGCTTGTGCCCGGCCTTCTATTATCCCTATTACTGCCAGGACCCTTCTAAATTGCCCTATATTGAGCCTCCCAGCTTAGGCTGCGGGTCCTGGTGAAGGTAGGAGCACCCTATGGGTGCAGCAGAAGCACTGCTCCACCGTGAGACCTCACTATGGGGTAGGCGGTTTCCAGGTTTCTTGGTGATCCTGGTGTGGGATGCCCCGTCCTGTTAGGCTTATGGCCGCTCCCGGCAGAATCCCACCCCCTTCCGGGTCCCTTATTCACCTCTGGGGGGGGGGGGGGGTGCGTTACAGGTTGCCCTGTATATGTGCATATTAAGGGGTCCCTCCTGGTCCTGGGGTCCCTAGTTATAAAAATTGTCCACCCAAAAATCCTCCCACCGGGACTTTTAAGGGGCATCCCGGGTCCGCCAGATGCACTGCAGAGACATGGAAAAAACAGGCTCCTCCCGGCCCTTCAAATACCCAGGGACCTCCCACAAATCCCCAGATTTCTCAGCAGTGCTGACTGCGAAGACATGAAGTATCACTCTCTCGCAGGTGAGCGGGGCTACCAAAGCCTGCGGCCCTGTTGGACTATTCCCACCCGTCCTCCCTGTGATGTGCCTCCCAGCCTGGGCTGCGCTGGTCGGATGAAGGTAGGCAGCTCCACCGCAGTCCCCCACCAAGGCGTAGGCAGTTTAGGCTGATGGTGAGCCTCTACGGGATGCCCCTCCCGCACTATTGCCCCATGCCCTGTGTAGCGGTGGGCCCTGTACAAAGGGTCGCCATCCTCCCTCATTCCCCCCGTAGCCCGGGGGGAAAGAAAGGGGGGGTGTGTGGTGGTCTTAGTGTATGTTTTACACATTATGGCCTTAGTCTTGCCCCGGACTGGTATTGTGCTGCGCCAGGCGGCGGCGGCGCCTCAGACGCTGCGGCGTCTTCATTGGCAAATCATTTTTTTTTCTAAGTGTGCCATACACTTCTCATGACGCTCCTCATGACAATTTTGTAACTATCTCAGAGCTTCTCGCTCTTTGGGGGGGCGGGGACCTGGTTGGCGCGCTCCGCGTCACAGCCCGCTCTGGCCTGCCCTTCGAGGTTCGCTTGGCGCCATTTTGATGCTGGTCGCACGCACGCGTGGTAGCGGTCTTCCTCCTCCCTTGCTTTGTAAGTGCCCTCGCGGGCGATTCTCATTATCCTTGATTACTGCGCATGGTTCTGACACCCCTTATTCCCATTATGTCTTTCAGACTGGTGAACACCATTGGCTTCTCCCGGCCCAGTGTCTTTGGGGCATCCAGGGTTACTTATAGTGTAAATCCCTACTGGCATATTGTGCCTTGATTAATCACCATATGGAGGCATCTCAGAATTATGTGACCGGGGTCCCTCTGGGACAAGACCGGCGGTGTATAGCGTGTGGGCAACCCCATGCTCTTGCTGACAGGGCAATCTGGTCGGCCAGTGGCTACACCTAGCTTCAATTCACCTATCTCCCCAGGCTTAAATCTCTCTCCTGCTGAGTCGCCTACAAGTGGGGAATTGCAGCCTGCTGGGCCTTCCAGACTACCCACGGCTGAACAGATTATTGCTAGGTTGTTAGAGCGAATGGGCCCTGGTAGAAAGCGGCACCTGTCGCCTCATATTTCTGTATGTTCTATGAGAACTGAGGGGTTTGCTACTCCGTGTGACTATACCCCTTCTGATGAAGGGGAGTTGTTCTCTGACTCGGGCTCATCTGATGAGAGGCAGAGGAGTCATGACGACTCGTTGATTAAGGTCTTTAAGGCACTGTCTATCTCTCCCCCCGGTCAGGTCCCCAAGCCTAGAGAGGAGCGTTTCCATACTGCGACTGCACGTTTGGAATTTCTAGAGCAGGCTCATTTCCATGCCCTTGTGCTCAAGGAATGGGAATGCCCCAGTAAACTTCCAGGGGTTCCAGGGGACTGGGATAGGAAATACCCTTTTCCCCCTGAGGTGGTTAATTGTTGGTCATCATCCCCCGTGGTGGATGCGCCGATCATCGGGGGTCCCTAACCCCCCCTTTATTACAACCCCTGCTTATAGTACCCTTTGGGATGCTGAGGACTGGCGCATTGAGCTGCTGGCCTCCTATGCCTTTTCTTGTGCTGGGTCGGCGCTGCGCCCGGTCTGTGCCGCAGCCATTACTGCAGTGGCCGCTAGAACCCTCATCAAAAAATTGCTTGATCATCACCCTGAGGATCTCCCCTGGGAGGTGTTTAATGCACTCTCCAATTGTGATGTATTTGTGAAATTTATTCTATTTGCGCTGGATGACGCGATTAGAATGTGTGCAAGAACTTCCGCCCTTGCGGTGGCTATTCGTCGCTTGGTCTGGCTGCGACAGTGGGGTGCTGATGATACTACTAAAAAGACTCTTACTGGGCTCCCCTTTAGAGGGCAACGCCTATTTGGGGCCCGTCTAGACCTGTCCGGTAAAAAGGGCAAATCACCCCTTCGCAGACGGCCGTCTCAGCCCCCTCGGGGCAGGGGCACCCCTCCTTCCCCCTACCTTAGTGTTAAACAAGAACCAGGGGTGTTCTTCCAGATTTTTTGTGCAGACTCCTGCCCCACGATCAGCAGACAATGCTCTGGCCCCTCCGGCGGGGCTAAGCCCAAATTTTCCACCAAACCCCCTCAAGCATGATGGGGTGCCCTTGCCTGTCTGGGTGAGGGGATGGCTGCAGCACCTTGCTCTTATCAGGAGGCATCTCGCCTCATTCTGGTGGATACAGGAGGTTGTGTCCTCCAGATACAGGATAGCGTTTGCTGCACGGCCTTCCCCAGCAATTCTCTAATTACAGGCAGTTTGCTGCACGGCCTACCCCAGCAATTCTCTAATTACAGGCAGTTTCCTGCATGGGAAATCATCAGCACCTTGCGCCCAGTGGGCTTCTTGCCGTCTGGGGAACTCTACAATGCTTATGTTTACATCCCTGTGCCCTCAGGTCTCTGAGGATCTTCAGGTTCGTGTTGGAAGTCCAACACTGTTAATTGCGGCCTCGTTATCTGGCCTCTCTTCAACTCCCAGAGTGTTCACTCAGGTGCTGACGATGGTGATGTCTCTGAGGAGACCAAGGGGCGTCCACGCGATGTCTACCCGGACGCCCTTCCTCACTTCCCTGTCTCTGCGTCAGGATAGTTGGATACCCGGCTGGTGGGTCCATTGGGAGTCATTTGGATGGGTGTTCAATCACCCCGAGTCCTCGCTGTTCCCTTTAAGTGGTAACTCCATTAATAGGAATGATTCTGGATTAGGTTCAAACCAGATTCTCCCCTTCTCAGCAATTAGGTGGGCAATCTGGTCTCATGGGTCCAGTTCCTCATTGCTGTCCCGGTCTCTTAACACCAGGCAGGGATGCAACTGGTGGGCCCGTTGTTAACTTGCTCGGAAGAGGTCCCTTATGCTAAGTTCCCCTTGAGCCCTTCTGCGACTTCTATTGGTAACACAGGACAGGGATCCAGCACCCCTGGAGCAGGGTCTGTGAGCCTTCCCACCTGTATTACGGGTTTTCTCTTGAAAGTGGATGAACTCAAGGGACCTGTCTGGGGGCAGTTCCTTCTTGCCCCTTCCTGGAATCGGTCACCATGGATGCCAACCTTTCAGGTTGAAGGGGAAGGTTTCTTCTGAATCTCCCTGCGATTCTGGTGGTGGCGGGGCCCTTAGAAGGTCCTTACGCCTATTGAATTCTAAACAGTGAGCGTTTTTCAGTTGGCTCTATCTCGCTTGACCACTCCCCTTCTGGATTTGCCAGTCTGGGGGTGCTCGGTCCATCTGACGACAGATGTCCTACATTAATCATTGGAAGGGGCCTGGAGCTGGCGGACCTTCCAGGGAGTGTCTATGTTCCCTTTCTGGGTGGAGACAATGCTCCCTGCATGTTAGTGATATTAGCTCCGGCGGAGCCCCTCTGCGACAAGATGTGCTAATCACTGCGTCGCTATGGAGTCCAACCAGTCGTGGATCTGTTGGGTTCCGTCACCTTCACAGACTATCGGCCTTGTTTCCCTGTCCCAGGATCCTATGTCAGTGGTCCGGATGCCTTTAGTACCGTCTTGATAGGACGTTCGGTTCTGTATGTCCTTCTCCATTCCCTCTGCTAGGCAGGGTTCTGCGTAAGATTGCTCTGGTAAGGGGACCAGTGATTCTGGTGGCCCCCAGGTGACCTAGTAGAGTGTGGTTGCAGACATGGTACTGTGGTCAGTAGTTCTGTACCTTGCCAGGAGTGCCAGTTTGATCACTCAGGGCCCCCTTTACGTAACTCCAATCTACAGTCCCTGGCCTAGTCGGCCTGACTGCTGAAACATACATCTTGATGGAGACAGGTTTATCTGTCTCGGTGTTGTGACTATGGGAAGGCTAGGAGTAAGCCTCTTCCTCGTCTTCTTCTATTTGTTGTAGGGTATGGCATACCCACTTTGATTGGGCCGAGTCTAGTTCTCTTACCTGTTGGGCGTTCTCGGTTCCCAGGGTTCTAGTGTGGTTTTCAGCATGAATTGGAGTTGGTTCCCCAGCTCAGTTCTCTGATGGGTCAGGCTCTGCCCTGTCCACCTTGCCTTAGCAGTCTCTGGTTCAGTCTTCCTGGTTAAGACTTCCTTCAGGGGGTGCTCATGTGCATCCTCCATGTAATCCTATGGTCCCTGTTGGGATTGAAATTGAATTCTTTCTGTCTGCTTGGAGGAGTTGTCCCTTGGTCCTATTCAGGATGCTGTCTGGCTGTCCTTACCCTCAAGGTTATCCTTCTGGTGACTGTTACCTTGGTCAGGCGTGTGCTAGCGGGCGGCTCTGTCTACCTAGCCCTCATTCCTTGAGATACACCAGGATAAGGTGGAGTTCTGCCTGAAGCCGGACTCTCTACATCTGGAGGTGTCTTATGTTCATTATTCGAGATATTGTTATCAACGGCTTTCCCTTTTTCCTAGCAGGAAGTGGTTCTGCATTCCTTATACAGGTGTTGGCAGTTTTTTCCTTAGGAGTCACTGTGTCCTTTAGGGGAACTGAGGTTCCTTGGTGCTTGTGGTCATTACATCCTGAATGTGCCCGATCTCGTCTGCTCTCGGGAGTTGAGCGGTTTGGTCCTGGTTGTTAACTTACTGGATGTTACTCCCGGTACCTTGTTCGGCCTTTGGCTTCTGCCAAATCTATTGTAGCGATCGGATTCGTCAGGCTGTTACTGCATGTTCCGATTTTTCAGGCATATCAGAGATTCCTCCGGTTTGCTGTGGAGGATCAACATTATCAATTTGTAGCTCTTCCCTTCCGTCTGACCTTGGCACTGAGGGACTTCAACAAGGTTTTGGCGGGCGTAATGGCTCTGCTCAGATCTCAGGGCATTCGCATTGTGCCTTATCTGGACGATCTGTTGATTTCAGCTTCTTCCCTTCAGCAGACGGAACTGGACACCCACCAGGTGGAGTCGACCCTGGAGAGGTTCGGGTGGGTGATCAACCGCACCAAGTCTTCTCTCTCCCCGTCTCGTGTGATTTCATTTCTGGGCATGAATCTGGATGCAAATCGGGCCAGAGTGTTTCTGCCCCAGACCAAGGTGCAGGGGATTCAGGGCCTGATCCATCTTCTTCTGGCCAGTCCTTGTCCCTCTATCCGACAGGGGATGAAACTGGTGGGTCTGATGGTGTCCTCCTTCGAGGCGGTGCCGTTTGCACAGTTTCACATGAGATCTCTTCAACTTCTCCTATTGACGTATTGGGACAGGTGCCCACAGTCATTGGATCAACCTTTCAGGATGTCTCCCAGGGTTCGGCAGTCCTTCCGGTGGTGGCTGGACTTGAGCAATCTGGTGAAGGGCAGATCCTTTCTGGTCCCTTGTTGGGAGACGGTTACCACGGATGCCAGCCTGTCGGGCTGGGGAGGTTATTGGAAGAGTCATCAGTTCAGCGGGGTGTGGGGTCCCCAGGAGGCTCACACCCCCATCAATGTATTGGAGCTCAGAGCCATTCGACTGGTTCTGGCTCGGCTGACCCCACATTTACGGGGTCTTCCGGTTCAGGTGCGTTCGGACAACCGAACGGCAGTGGCTTACATAAATCACCAAGGAGGGACTCGCAGCAGGAGTGCCCTCAGGGAAGTCTCTCTGATCCTGCACTGGGCGGAGAGCAATGTTCCTTGCCTTTCGGAAGTCTACATTCCGGAAGTGGAGAATACGGAGGCGGATTCCCTGAGCAGGGGATCCTCTCGCCACGGAGAGTGGTCTCTCAACCCCGAGGTTTTTCTGGATCTTTGCCGCAAGTGGGGGACTCCGGAGATGAATCTCTTTGCCTCGAGACACAATCACAAACTTCCGGCCTTTGTGTCTCTTTCTCAGGATCCCCTGTCTCTGGCAGTGGATGCCTTGTCACTGGCTTGGAAGGACCTCGGTTTTCTGTACCTGTTTCCACCTGTCTCCATGCTGGGCAAGGTAGTTCACAAACTGGTTCTAGAAGGGGCACCAGCGATTCTGGTGGCTCCAAGGTGGCCAAGAAGGGTTTGGTACGCAGACGTCGTAAGGATGGCCGTAGACCAGTACCGGCTTCCCTTGCTGCCGGACCTGCTATCTCAGGGTCATCTACTTTACCCCAATTTACAAACGCTGGCTTTGACGGCTTGGCTGCTGAAACCTTCATCTTGAAAGAGGCTGTTGTTCAGACCCTGATTAGGGCTAGGAAGCGATCCTCTTCTGACATTTACTATAGGACTCGGAGGTCCTATATTGATTGGTGTGAGGCTAGGGCCTTGCCTTGCAGGGTTTTTTCTATACCCAGGATTTTGGAGTTTCTTCAGCATAATCTGGATCTTGGGTTCCAGCTTAGTACTTTGAAAGGACAGGTTTCTGCTCTGTCGGTTTTCTTCCAGAGGTCTTTTGCTTTACACCCGCTGGTGTAGACTTTTTTCCAAGGGGTCGCGCATGTGCGGCCCCCTCGGAAGGCTGTAGTCCCTGTTTGGGATTTGAATTTGGTTCTTTTGGCTCTGCAGGGTCCTCCTTTTGAGCCGTTACAGGATATTGCTCTTTCGGTTCTCACTCAGAAGGTTGCTTTCTTGGTGGCTATTACCTCTGTCCGGCGTGTCTCTGAGTTGGCGGCCCTGTCGATTCAGACCCCTTACTTTAAGAGACGCCAGGATAAGGTGGTTTTTCGTTTTAAGCCGGATTTTCTTCCTAAGGTGGTGTCTGCTTTCCTCCTCAATCAGGACATTGTTCTCCCTTCCTTGTGTCCTAAGCCTAACACTGACAAGGAGAGGGTTCTGCACAATTTGGATGTTGTTCGCTGTGTGAAGTACTATTTGGTGACTACTTCTTCCTTCTGCAAGACGGACACCTTTTTCGTGGTGCCCTGCGGGCCTAGGAAAGGTTTGGCACCAGCTAAATCTACGATTAGCAAATGGATTCGTCAGGCCATTGTTGGGGCTATTCTGCTAAGGGGAGGTCTCCCCCTTTTAGGGTCACTGCGCACTCTACTCGTGCTGTTGGTGCATCCTGGGCTTTTCAGCACCAGGCTTCTGTTGAACAAGTTTGTAAGGCTGCTACTTGGTCTTCCGTTCATACCTTTTCCAAGTTTTAAAAGGTTTATGTGCGGGCTTCAGCGGATGCTGTTTTTGGCCGCAAGGTTCTGCAAGTTACAGTGGTTTGAGTTGGTATATTCTTTACTGTTTCTGGTTTCCACCCATGACGGACACTGCTATTGGATGTCCCAGATGTCATGACGACCGAAGTGGAGTGTATGGCACACTTAGAATAATACCGTTTTGTGAGTACTCACCTTTAAAACGGGTATTATGAGTGTGCCATACACTCCACTTCGCCCCACCCTTGTTTTTTTCAGGTATTCTGGGGCTTTTATATGGTGAGCCATTGGTTTTGATTGTTAAGGTTATATTTGGTTTTTCCTGGTCCCTTTACTGCTTTTATACACTGGGGAATTGGTGGGAGGTCCCAGGTATATATGGACAGGGAGGTTCGCCCTCTACTGGAGATTACCCAGATGTCATGAAGACCGAAGTGGAGTGTATGGCACACTCATAATACCCATTTTAAAGGTGAGTACTCACAAAATGGTATTTTTCAATGCTGGGGATTTGTGGGAGGTCCCTGGGTATTTGAGGGGTCGGGAGGAGCCTATCTTCGATGTCTCTGCAGTCCAGCGCCATCTGGCAGAGTAATACCCGAGTGTAAGTATTCTTTCAGTGAGCAGGACGTACTGTATACTCATAATACCAATTCTACAGGTGAGTAATCACAGAATTGTATTTTTCGATGTCTCTGCAGTGCAGCGCCATCTGGTGGAGTAGTACCCGATTGTAAGTATTCTATCTGGAGCAAGGACGTACTGTATACTCATAATACCAATTCTACAGGTCAGTATTCACAGAACTGTATTTTTTTCTCTCTGGTTAAATTTTTTCTGAGAAACATTTTTCCATTTGAGGCCACACACTGTGTCTTTTTCTTACCTTGTAAAGCGCTACGGAAGTTGATGGCGCTATATAAATATCTTCCCCCCATAAAACGCTATATAAATAAACAATAATGATAACAATAATAAAAGCTTTCTAGTGTTTTCATTTAAACATTGACAAGGATCTCTGTTTGCCAGCCATCTGTGGCAGATTCAGAAAAGTATGTCCCTATTATTAAAAATATTTTTTCTGAACAGTTTTGCATGTTTAAAGTAAAAAGAAGCGGCCTTGTAACAAGCAGCCTTTGAAAATTACACTTCATTATAGTTCCCGGAATGGACTTGTTCTTAAGTGTACTGAATGCATCTTATTTTTATGAGCTGTTTAGCTTGGTTTGATTGAACACAATATTTTTGGATGCACAATACCCCCTTCATGTTATTACGGTTTGTTGACTTTTGGATTCATGAAGATGTTTTGATCCACTATTGCGTTTTTGTTTTTTTTATTTTGTCTGTATTCTCACTGTATTCTTTAAATGGGGCTATAGCTCTCTAGCTAGTCTGTATGAACATCCTGACTATTCTTAGTATACAGTACGTCCTGCTCCAAATCTAATACTTACAGTTGGGATATACTCCGCCAGATGGCGCTGGACTGCAAAGACATTGAAAATAGGCTCCTCCCGGCCCCTCAAATACCCAGGGACCTCCTACAACTCCCCAGAATTTCTCTGCAATCTGGCTTGCGAAGGACGAGAAATTGGCTCTCTACTCGCAGGTGAGCGGGGTTATTAACCTTTGGCCCTGTAGGACTATTCCCACCTGTTCCACTAGTAATATGCCTCCCAGCCTTGGCTGCGCTGGTCGGGTGAAGGTAGGCAGCACCGCCGTTGGTGCTTAGGAGCGCTGCTCCACCGCAATCCCCCACCAAAGGGTAGGCGGTTCAGGCACATGGTGAGCCTCTATGGGATGCCCCTCCCGCACTATTGCCCCTGCCTATCGGTGTGCCCTATTTAAGTGGCCGCCGTCCTCCTTGTAGTCTTCGGGGGAAAAGAGGGGGGGGAAGGGGGGTGTCTTTCCCTGGGGCCCTGGGAGATTTCTGGGGTAGAGGCAGATGACGTGGACGTCCTGGCTCCTCCTGGGATCCCAAAGCTAAATCCTCTCCCAAGCCCCCTCAGGCATGATGGGGCGCCCTCCCCCATCCGGGTGGGGGGCGGCTGCAGCACTTCGCTCACATCTGGAGGCTTCATGTCTCAGACCGGTGGATTCAGGAGGTAGTGTCCTCTGGTTACAAGTTGGAGTTTGCTGCCGATCCCCCTCCAAGATTAATCAGATCCCGGATTCCTCAGGACCCTGTGTCAGCTCAGGAGCTAGTGCAAGCAGTGCAAGGCCTCCTGGAGCTGGGGGTCATCTGCCAGGTCCCTTTAAGAGAAAAAGGCAAGGGCTTTTATTCCAACCTATTCACAGTACCCAAAAAGGATGGTTCTGTCAGGCCCATCCTGGACTTAAAGATTCTCAACAAGTTTGTCAGGGGCAGGCGCTTTCGCATGGAGACTCTGCGCTCTGCCATCAGTTCCCTGCGCCAAGGGGATTTCATGACTTCTGTGGACATCAAAGATGCTTACCTTCATATTCCTGGGTTCGCAGGTCATCAAAGATTCCTCAGGTTCGCTCTGATGGATCAACACTACCAATTTGTGGCCTTGCCCTTCGGCCTCACTTCAGCTCCCAGGGTGTTCACCAAGGTGCTGGCTGGCGTGATGTCTCTGCTCAGATGTCAGGGCGTCCTCCTGCTTCCCTATCTGGACGACATCCTCATCACTTCCCAGTCTCTACATCAGGAAGAGTTGGATACTCAGCTGGTGGTGTCCACTCTAGAGTCATTTGGATGGGTGATCAACCACCCCAAGTCCTCACTGTCCCCTTCCTTGGTAACTCCATTCCTAGGAATGAATCTGGATACAGTTCAGGCAAGGATCTTCCTTCTTCAGCAGAAGGTGGACAGTCTGATTGCACAGGCCCAGTCCCTCCTAGCTTGTCCCCATCCCTCCATCAGGCAGGGGATGCAGCTGGTGGGCCTGATGGTGGCGTGCTTCGAAGTGGTCCCTTATGCTCAGTTCCACTCGAGGCCTCTGCAACTTCACCTATTGTCTGTATGGGACAAGTACCCAGCGTCCCTGGACAAGGTCTGTGGGCTCTCCCCCCTGGTCAGGAGGTCCCTCTTGTGGTGGATGGACTCAAGGAACCTGTTGGGGGGCAGATCCTTTCTTGCCCCTTCCTGGGAGACGGTCACCACGGATGCCAGTCTGTCAGGTTGGGGGGGTTTCTGGAAGTCCCTGCGGTTCCAGGGGAGGTGGGGCCCTCAGGAGGCCCACACACCTATCAATGTCTTGGAGCTGCGAGCGATCATGTTAGTTCTGGCTCGCTTGACTACTCATCTTCAGGGCCTGCCTGTTCAGGTGCGCTCAGACAACCAGACGGCAGTTGCCTACATCAATCATCAGGGAGGGACCTGGAGCAAGGGGCCCTCCAGGAAGCGTCTCTGATCCTGATTTGGGCAGAGGCCAATGTCCCCTGCATTTCGGCTGCGTACATCCCGGGGGTGGAAAATCACCTGGCGGACTCTCTGAGCAGGGGAACCTCTCGCCAGGGGGAATGGTCCCTATGCAGCAGGGTGTTTCAATCTCTGTGTCACCGTTGGGGCCAACCAGATGTGGATCTGTTTGCGTCCCACCACAATCACAAGCTTCCAGCTTTTGTCTCTCTGTCCAGGGATTCTCTGGGCCTGACCTCGGATGCGCTAGCAATGTCATGGAAGGACTTTCAGTTCCTTTATGTCTTCCCCCCAATTCCCCTGCTGGGCAGGGTTTTGCGCAAGATTGCTGTCAGTAGATCAATGCGCTCTGCCCTTGGTGCCAGATCTGATCACTCAGGGCTCACTACGCCATCTCAATTTACAAACTCTGGCTTTGACGGCTTGGCTGCTGAAACCTCCATCTTGATGGAGAAGGGGCTTTCTTCCTCAGTTGTGGATACTTTGATAAAAGCTAGGAAGAAGTCTTCCTCTTCCATTTATTACAGGGTTTGGCGTGCCTACATTGACTGGTGTGAGTCTCTTCCATGTCGTGTGTTCTCTATTCCCAGGGTTCTGGAGTTCCTGCAGCATGGGTTGGAGATGGGGCCCCAACTCAGTACTCTGAAGGGTCAGGTTTCTGCCCTGGCTGTTTTTTTCCAGAAGTCCTTTGCTCAGCACCCTCTGATCAGGACTTTTTTCCAGGGGGTCACTCATGTGCGTCCCCCACGTAAACCTATGGTGCCTGTTTGAGATTTGAACTTGGTTCTGTGAGCCTTGCAGGGTGCTCCCTTTGAACCTGTGCATGGTGCTGCCTTGGCCATTCTTATGCTCAAGGTTGTGTTTCTGGTGGCTATCACTTCTGTCAGGCGTGTGTCTTGAGTTGGCCGCGCTGTCCATTCACCCCCCCTACTATGAGAGGCACCAGGACAAGGTGGTGTTTCTTTTCAAACCTGATTTTCTGCCTAAGGTAGTGTCTGCCTTTCATTTGAATCAGGATATTGTTCTTCCTTCTTTGTGCCCTAATCCTAGCAATGCTAAGGAGAGGGTTTTGCACTCTTTGGATGTGGTTAGGTGTCTGAAGTACTATCTGGTGGCTACTGCACCTTTCAGGAAAACTGATGCTCTTTTTGTGATCCCTTCTGGTCCTAGGAAGGGTTTGGCTCCTGCTAAGTCTACTATCAGCAAGTGGATTCGTCAGGCTGTGATTCAGGCCTGCTCTGCTAAGGGGAAGAATCCTCCCTTCCGCCTTACTGCTCATTCCACTCGTGTTAGTGGTGCCTCTTGGGCTTTTCAGCACCAAGCTTCTGTTGAACAAGTTTGCAAGGCCGCTACTTGGTCTTCTGTTCATACCTTTTCAAAGTTTTACAAGGTTGATGTAAGGTTCTGCAGGCGGCAGTGGTTTAAACTGCCTGCTGCTGATTTTTCTTGGTGATCCCACCCTACTTTATGGACACTGCTATTGGATGTCCCAACTGTAAGTATTAGATTTGGAGCAGGACGTACTGTATACTAAGAATAATACAATTCTGTGATTACTCACCTGTAGAATTGGTATTATGAGTATACAGTACGTCCTGCTCCAACCCACCCTTGGTTTGCATTTTCTTGGATCCCCTCTATGGTGATTGTTATCATTGTTATAGTTGATAGTTTGGATTGTTAATTCTCCCGGCTTCTCCTTAACTGCTTTTCAATGCTGGGGATTGTGGGAGGTCCCTGGGTATTTGAGGGGCCGGGAGGAGGCTATTTTCAATGTCTCTGCAGTCCAGCACCATCTGGCGGAGTATATCCCAACTATAAGTATTAGATTTGGAGCAGGACGTACTGTATACTCATAATACCAATTCTACAGGTGAGTAATAACAGAATTGTATTTTTTCCCTGAAAAGGATCGGATGAAGCCTGTTTCTAATAGGGTCCAAAATGACGGTGCATACATTGCAACCTGTAGCTACGTTCTGATTCTTAGTAAGTGTATTTGTACTAGACACTATCCCTGGCCTTTACACCTTAGAATGTTATGCACTGCTATTGGTCCCCCACCTGTAGCTTGAAAGGCAGTTCATAGATGAGAGGAGTGTGACTTTGGGTGCAAGGGCGAGGAACCCAATGCCTCTTCAAGACCAGAGGGGGGTGGGAGCAGCTCAATCACTATTTATACAAAATTATCAACATTATTATTCAGGGCCTGGGAACTAATTTACCGCCCAGTTTAACCCTCTCATCAACTAAATATCAAGCAACAAACATGTCTAGCTATGTGGAAAGACAGAGATTTGGTTGCATATATCTGCAGATACATGTGGAAGCCACACTGCCCCGGCAAGGCACTCTTCAAGACCAGGCTAATCCATCCAAAATGATTTGCAAAACATAAATCCCAAAATTTTTGTTCTGACCTGCAGATTTATGCAAGTGGGAAACAGCAATAGGACAATATCCAGCCCCAGCATTGCTCTCATGTTTTGGCACCCCTGGCCAAAATTACTCTTACTGTGAACAGTTAAATTTATACTAAAGGCAAGCTCAATTGTTCTATTTTCTCTGGCTACACATTGCACTGTCCCAAATTTTAATCCATTTTTAAAAAGACCCTGTAGTTCCAAACTTATTTGTAAAAATATTAGAGTCTTGGGGGTGCAGAAAAAAAAAAGGAGAAACAGTGGATGTGGAAACAGCAATGTGATGTAAGCACACGGTGTGCTTTACATATATCATAGTAGAAAAATAAGTGCATTGTTGTGCCTCTAGTTATTAATGCCAGCACATAGTTTGATCAGAAAAAGGGGGTGAGAGAGGCTGCAGGCTAAGTGTGTCTGCAGCCTGCCAGCACATAGTGTGACCAGAGAGGAGAAGGGAGCATGTGGTTTCATAGCTGCAGAGGGAGGCAGCTAATCAGGACGTCTGGGGAGGGAGTGGGGGGTATTTCCATTTTCGGTCCACTGAAGGTTGATTGATGGACCAGGTCAGTGGGGTGGCGACAAAAAGCTAATTGAGGATTTCCTCACTAAGTAGACCGACACAGCAAGGAGAGCACTGAATGGACTCAATGTAAGGTAAGCTACTGATATTTATTTTTCGACTTTTGACTTGCCAACTTTAAGTAGGTTGAAGTCAAGAAGATGACACACACTTTTTTTAACAATATTTGACCATAATTAGCCTAATAGACTGACTGAAGGCTTGTTTACAATCATTGTTAAGAAAAAACGTGATGCAAATGACAAAACTTTAAAAATATCCATACTCCTTTTTAAGTTTATCCCAGAATATGACAGTCACAGGATGCCCGGGGGCAAAGAACAAGAGCCTGGGTTTTTCCTTTTCCAACAGATGTTTTTGAATGGAATTGCTGAGGTCTGTTTTGTCCTGTGTTGCAAGGAGAGTTTTTAGCGTGCATAGATTGTCCACAGTTTTGACTTCTCTAGAGAGGTTTGGTTCATTAATCAACCACAAGATATCTTCTCTAGTCCCCAACACATCAATAACCTTCTTAGGGATTGCTAATGGACACCAAGAATGCCCAAAATGTATCTTCCTACTGAGAGATGCTTCCTATCTTATAGAGTAAGTTCAAGATTATTTAGGAGCGATTAACCTTTCGCAAGTGTATGTGGGTGCTTGCTCTGATGGTATAAGCCATGGAAGCAATTATTTTGCTCTTCAGTTGTCTCTCAGCAAAACTTGTGTTCTTTCTGAACATGTGAAGATGGAGCTAACTTGGTCAACCAAGTTGACATTCAGTTGCTCACCTCCATCCATCAATCATTTTGTGTTGCTGCCAATGGCACGGATAGGATTTGTGAATTCAATGATTTACCAGCAATTCTGAAAAGCACAGCCTTTTCAAATATACTACCTCAAAAGGTGCAAGCTGAAGGGTATATCATGGCCTTCAGATTCTCCTGATCTGAACATCATTGGAAATCTGTGGATAGACCTCAATAGAGAAGTGCATGTAAGATGAGCCAGGAATCTCACATTATTGGAAGCCTTTTACAAGAAAGAATGAATGAAAACCCCTCAAACAAGAACTGAAAGACACTCTGATCATTACAGAAAGTGTTTACAAGATATTATTTGCCAAAGATGTACTTATCATGCAGGGTACCCACATTTTTGTTTTAACACATTTTTTATTTATTTATGTTAAAATATGAAAACTGATAATAAGAAAAAAGAGAATGTGTGGTGAGAATCCCTAACTTCATCCCTTCTGGGCATTTCTTTATTTTATTTATTCATCTTGCTTAAATGTGCACACACACACACGATGTGTATATAGTGAGGGTAGCTTGCTAGCCTGCCACAGTGCATCATCTACTGAATATTGCTTTTGGATAGCAGTGACATATTTAATATGCTGGCCAATCAAAGATGCGCAAGTTCATTAGCATACTCTGACATGACTCGTCAAAGTTGTCAGCTTCAACAGATATTTGAGGTAATAGAACAACAGTGTTATTCTAAGTATACAGCACGTCCTGTTCCAGAAGATATTCCTTACACTTGGGATATACTCCAGTGGATGGCGCTGGACTGCAGAGACAGAAAAGTGGCCCCTCCCGGCCCCATATATATACACCAGGGACCTCCCACAAAATCCCCAGTTCTTCTCTGCAGTCCTGGCTGCGATGCCTAGAAGATGGCTCTCTACTCGCAGGTGAGCGGGGCTATTAGCCTGCCGCCCTGTAGGACTATTCCCACCGGTTTCCTTCTACTGCCTACCAGCTCAGGCTGCTCTGATTCGGGTAAAAGTGGGCAGCACCGCTGTCAGGTGCTAAGGAGCGCTGCTCCAACCGCAGTCCCCCACAAAAGGGTAGACGGTATAGGCACATGGTGAGCCTTATGGGATGCCCCTCCCGCAGTCCCCACAGTTGGCTCCCTTTAGGCTGGCCGTTGCTTCCCCCTCGCTCTCCCTTCTAGTACTCGGGAGGGATGCATGTCTTGCTATATATTGTGTGTTGTGTTTGATCCCTTTTTCAATTGATTGCACTGGTTTCTTTTGCAGCCGCCGCCGTCGCACGTTTGTACTGCGCTCCGCGGTCTGCGGCGATATTGCCTCAGGCGCTGCTGCGCCATCATTGGCTGGTCAGTTCAGGTGGGCGCGTTTTCACGCTCTTCGGGGGGGCGGGCCTTGCAGATGACGCGTTTTGCATCACCGTCTCTGCGGCCCGCCCCTCGAAGTATATGTGGGCGCCATTTTAGTTCTCTGCTGCGTGTGCCTGGTGTCTCAATATCGCGGTCCGTGAGTGCCCCTGCGGGCTGATTTATTTATGTATATATCTGTGTTGCATATCGCTTATGCGATCTTTTGCTTATGTCTTGCAGGCGGGTCAAACTTTGTGGTTTCTCCTGGTCCTATCCCCTCTATTTAGTGTTAACTCTTATTGGAGGGCTATTACATACCATTACTCCCACTTCCCTAGCAGGTTATTGGGGCATCCCGGGTTGCTTTATTAGCGTAAATCCTTGGCCTGTTGTGCCGTGATAATCACCATATGGAGGCTTCTCAGGATAATGGGCTCCGGGTTCCTTCGGGACAAGCCCGGCTGTGTGTGGCGTGTGGGGTATCCCCTATAAGTGATGATGTCAGGGTGTGTGTACCCTGCGCCCAGCAGGTACTGGCTTCGCCTACCCTCCCCACGCTTACATCTGACACCCAGTGAGGTGCATACCAGTGGGGAGTCTCAACCTGATTTGGCTACCCGGGTAGCCAGCATTGAAAGGCATATTGCTGGTTCTGGTCCGCGTAAGGCTCCTGCTAAGCGGTGGCATCTGGCACCCGGTGTTACTCTCTTTCCTATGGAAGCTGAGGAGTTTTTTGATGTTACTGGTTATACCCCCCTGGAAGAAGGGGAATTGTTCTCTGATTCAGAATCATCTGAGGATCAGGGGTTATGCTGAGTCTGGATCTGACCCATGGGCTTCAATTGATACTGACAGACTTTTGGCTCACATTTTTGAAGTGCTCTGTATTTCTCCTCCTGCCATGGCCCCGCGGCAGCAGTGGGAGCTGTTTCATACTGTTAAGACACGTTTGGAGTTTCCTGAACAAACTCACTTTAATAATCTGATTCTCAAGGGGTGGGAACGGCCTAGCCGGCTTCCTGGGGTACCAAAGAGTTGGGATAAGAGGTGTCCCTTTCCTGCTGAGATGGTTAAACGTTGGTCATGTCCTCCAGAGGTAGATGCACCAGTTCTGGGGTTGTCTAACACATATGTCATGCATTCCCCTGACTCTACTACACTGAGGGATGGGGAGGACAGGCGCATTGATCAGCTGGCTTCCCATGCCTTTGCCTGTGTTGGGACCGCGCTCCGTCCGGTCTGTGCCTCTGCTATCACGGCTGTTGCTATAAAAAGCCTGCTCAGGGGTCTCTTAGATGGGGCCCCTGATGATGCTGGTAGTGAAGAGTATAGAGCTAGAGCTAGAGAATTTGTTGCATATGTTCTCTCTGCCCTGGATGATACCATTAGAATGTGTGGCAGGGCATCTGCCTTGTTGGTGGCAATACGCCGCTCGGTCTGGCTGCACCAGTGGGCAGCTGACAATGCTGCCAAAAAGGCCCTCACTGGATTTCCCTTCAAGGGGCTGCGCCTCTTTGGGGAACGTTTGGACTTGTTTGCTAAAGGTGGCAAATTACCTTAGCGTAGAAGGCAGCCCCGGTCCTTTCGGGATTCAGGTGCCTTTTCTCCTTCCTTCAGGGGCTCCAGAATTGGACGGGGAGCTTCCTTTGCTGGAGCCCGTGGAGATTTTTGGGACAGGGGCAGAGGACGTGGCTGCCCTGGCCCCACCTGGGGTCCCAAGACGAAGTCCTTCCCCAAACCCCCTCAGGCATGAAGGAGCGCCCTCACCCATCCAGGTGGGGGGACGGCTTCGGCTCTTGGCTTACGTCTGGAGGCGTCATGTCTCAGACCAGTGGTTCAGGAGGGAGTTTCCTCCGGTTACAAGATAGAGTTTGCAGCCTTGCCGCCCCCAAGATTCATCAAATCTCGTTTAGCTCAAAGCCCTTTGTCCGCTCATTGTCTCTCTCTGGCTGTCCAAGGCCTTCTAGACCTAGGTGTCATCTGCCGGATGCCCTTGAAGGAAAGGGGCAAAGGCTATTATTTCAATCTTTTCATTGTGCCCAAAAAGGTTGGGTCCATCAGACCTATTCTGGATTTAAAGATTTCCAACAAGTTTGTCAGATTCAGACACTTTCGCATGGAGACTCTGCGCTCAGCTGTGACTTTCCTACGCCCAGGAGACTTCATGACCTCTGTAGACATCAAGGATGCTTACCTTCACGTTCAGGTCATCAGAGGTTACTCAGGTTCGCTCTGGAGGATCAGCACTACCAATTTGTGGCCTTGCCCTTCGGCCTCACCTCGGCCCCCGGGGTATTCACCAAGGTGCTGGCAGGTGTGATGGCCCTACTGAGATCTCAGGCATTTGCATTCTTCCCTACCTGGACAACATGCTTATTGCTTTTCAGTCCTTCCATCAGGCAGAGCTGGACACTCAGCGGGTGGTGTCCACACTGGAGTCATTCGGCTGGGCGATCAATCACCCCAAATCCTCCCTGTCTCCTTCCAGGATGAAGTCTTTTCTGGGCATGATTCTGGATTCAGCTCAGGTCAAGATCTTTCTTCCTCAACAGAAGGTCCTTCAAGAGAAAGTTCAGCTCCTGCTGCCTTGTCCCCATCCATCAGGCTGGGAATGCAGCTGGTGGGCCTGATGGTGTCCTGCTTCGAGGCGGTTCCATATGCTCAGTTCCACATGAGGCCTCTTCAGCTTCACCTCTTGTCAGTATGGGATCGGGACCCTGTGTCCCTGGATCAGGTGTTTGTCTTGTCCCCTCAGGTCAGGCGGTCTCTAGTGTGGTGGCTGGTCTCAGGATACCTGCTGGTCCTTTCTGGCCCCCTGCTGGGAGACTGTGACCACGGATGCCAGTCTGACAGGTTGGAGGGGATTCTGGAAGTCCCTGAAATTCCAGGGTCAGTGGGGCCCTCAGGAGGCCCATGCCCCTATCAACATTCTGGAATTGAGGGCAATCAGGTTGGTTATCGCCCACTTAACCCCACACCTGAGGGGTCGGGCTGTTCAGGTCCGCTCGGACAACCAGACGGCGGTTGCCTACATCAATCATCAGGGAGGGACCCGGAGCAAACGGGCCCTCAAGGAAGTGTCCCTGATACTGTCCCGGGCGGAGGAAAATGTTCCCTGCGTCTCAGCTGTGTACATCCCGGGGGTGGAGAATCTGGAGGCAGACTCTCTGAGCAGGGGGACCTCTCGTCTGGGAGAGTGGTCCCTCAGCAACAGGGTGTTTCACTCCCTGTGCCACCGCTGGGGTCAGCCGGACGATCTATTTGCGGCCCTTCACAATCACAAGCTTCCAGTTTTTGTCTCTCTGTCCCAGGATCCTCTGGCCTTGGCCACGGAGGCCCTGGCAATGTCTTAGACGAGGTTCCAGCTCCTGTATGTGTTTCCCCCCTTTCCACTGCTGGGCAGGGTGCTGCGCAAGATAGTTCAGGAAGGCGTGCCAACCATCCTGGTGGCCCCCTGTTGGCCAAGAAGAGTGTGGTTCGCAGACATCGTGCAGTTGGCAGTAGATCAGTACGCCCTGCCACTGGTTGCAGATCTGCTCACTCAGGGACACCTACGCCACCCCAATTTACAAACGCTGGCTTTGACGACCTGGCTGTTGAAACTTCCATCTTGATGGAAAAAGGGCTACCTGCCTCGGTTGTAAATACCATGATCAGGGCTAGGAAGAGGTCCTCTTCTTCCATCTATTACAGGGTTTGGCGTACTTACATTGACTGGTGCGAGTCCCACTCGCTTCCCTGTCGTGTGTTTTCTATTCCTAGGATTCTGGAGTTTTCCAACATGGTTTGGATCTGGGTAACTTCAGCTCAGTACTCTGAAAGGCCATGTGTCACGGATATCTCAAGGGAGATATCCATTAATAAAGAGTGACCAATAATTAGAGTACTGCAAGGCAGAGAGACTGGGATTGTGCAGCAAACACAATGTGTTTATTGTGAGAAACAAGCAAACAAACACTCTGATTGCTATACATACAGTGCAGTGAGGAAAAACATACAGACACAAAGTCCAGTCCAAAGTAGTCCAAAAAGCAAACAGAAGTGAACCCAATGGTTCACAAGGAAGTTCAGGATTCAGGAGCTCTGCTACAGTGTTCAGGTTCCAGATGACAGAGTTAAAATGCTGAGCCCTGACTACATGCCAGACTCGGCATATAAAGGCCAGCAGCTAATTAGCCCAGGTGCTGGCTGATCTCCAGGAGCTCTGCAGGACAGCACCACCTGGAGGTCAAGCTGCATACTACAGAGAAACAGGCGAAGGAGGAACTCCAGGCATGACACCATGTGTCTGCTTTGGCAATCCTTTGCTCAGCATCCCCTGGTCAAGACCTTTTTCCAGGGGGTTACTCACGTGCGTCCCCCACGTAAGCCTATGTTACCAGTCTGGGACTTGAACTTGGTCTTATCTGCCCTGCAGGGGTCTCCCTTTGAGCCCTTGCAAGGGGCTCCTTTGTCCATTATTACGCTTAAGGTGGTCTTATTCTTAGTATACAGTACGTCCTGCTCCAGATAGAATACTTACATTCAGGTACTACACCGCCAGATGGCGCTGGACTGCAGAG
Organism: Gastrophryne carolinensis; assembly: GCA_027917425.1. Taxonomy (NCBI): domain Eukaryota; kingdom Metazoa; phylum Chordata; class Amphibia; order Anura; family Microhylidae; genus Gastrophryne; species Gastrophryne carolinensis. The sequence continues at coordinate 415,311,335 of CM051237.1, read as the reverse complement.
ACATCGAAAATAGGCTCCTCCCAGCCCCTCAAATACCCAGGGACCTCCCACAATCCCCAGATTTTCTCTGCAGTCTGGACTGCGAAGGACCTGGGGCTCCAAGCTTAAGTCCTCTCCCAAGCCCCCTCAGGCATGATGGGGCGCCCTCACCCATCCGGGTGGGGGGACGGCTTCAGCACTTTGTTCATGTCTGGAGGCTTCATGTCTCAGACCGGTGGATTCAGGAGGTAGTGTCTTCCGGTTACAAGATAGAGTTTGCTGTCTGCCCCCCCCCCCCAAGGTTCATCAGCTCCCAGATTCCTCAGGACCCTGTGTCAGCTCAGGATCTAGTGCAGGCAGTGCGCAGCCTTCTGGAGCTGGGGGTCATCTGCAAGGTCCCTTTAAGAGAAAAGGGCAAGGGCTTCTATTCCAACCTCTTCACAGTGCCCAAAAAAGATGGGTCAGTCAGGCCCATCCTGGACTTGAAGATCCTCAACAAATTTGTCAGGTGCAGGCGCTTTTGCATGGAAACTCTGCGCTTTCCCATCAGTTCCCTGCGCCCAGGGGATTTCATGACCTCTGTGGACATCAAAGATGCTTACCTTCATATTCCTGTGTTTCCAGGTCATCAAAGGTTCCTCAGGTTCGCTCTGGAGGATCAGCACTACCAATTTGTGGCATTGCCCTTTGGTCTCACTTCAGCTCCCAGGGTGTTCACCAAGGTGCTGGTAGGAGTGATGTCTCTGCTCAGGTTTCAGGGCATCCGCATGCTGCCCTATCTGGACGACATTCTCATCACTTCCCAGTCTCTACGTTGGATACTCAGCTGGTGGTTTCCACTCTGGAGTCATTTGGCTGGGTGATCAACCACCCCAAGTCTTCTCTGTCCCCCTCCTTGGTGACTTCATTCCTTTGAATGAATCTGGATACAGTTCAGGCAAGGATTTTTCTTCCTCAGCGGAAGGTGGACAGTCTGATTGCGCAGGTCCAGTTCCTGCTATCTTGTCATCATCCCTCCATCAGGCAGGGAATGCAGCTGGTGGGCCTGATGGTGGCGTGTTTCGAGGCACAAGAAGATGGCTCTCTCTACTCGCAGGTGAGCGGGGCTATTAGCCTGCGGCCCTGTAGGACTCTTCCCTCCCGTTCCATCAGTAATTGCCTCCCAGCCTTGGCTGCGCTGGTCGGGTGATGGTAGGCAGCACCGCTGTTAGGTGCTTAGGAGCGCTGCTCCACCCCAATCCCCCCACCAAAGGGTAGGCGGTACAGGCATATGGTGAGCCTCTATGGGATGCCCCTCCCGCACTATTGCCCCTTGCCCCTGTCTATCAGTGGGCCCTATGTTAAGTGCCCAATGTCCTCCCTCATTCTCCTTGTAGCCTTCGGGGGAAAGGGGGGGGGGTGTGTATGTATATACGTGTATTGGCTTTTATGCTTCACTACATTATGCTTGGTGTCAGCCGCCGGGCTGACTTGTTTTACATTTATTGTGCTTGAAATTGCCGCTGCTCGCGTTTTTTTCCTGTGTTCCACGCCTGGTGGCGGCGTTGCCTCAGGCACCGGTGCGCTGTCATTGGCTGCTTGTCAGGTGTTGGCTTTGCGCTCTTCGGGGGGGCGGGGCCTGTCTTTGGCGCATTCCGCGTCATTGCTCATGCGGGCCCGCCCCTCGAGATATACCGACGCCATTTTTTTTTTTGCATGGTTCCGGCTGCTGCGTGACGGGCTTCTACCTACCGCGGTCCGTGAGTGCCCTCGCGGGCGGCTTTGTTACCGCTGTTAATTACTGTTGACGCGGACAAGACGCGGGTCTGTGTACCCTGTGCCAAACAGGTGCTTGAACTGCAATCTGGCCTTCCAGTGGCTGAGTCTACTATTCGTTTCGCCTCACCTACTCCCCCAAGCTTAAATCTCACTCCCATTGAGTTGCATACAAGTGGGGATTCTCAGCCTGATGTATCTTCTAGACTGGCTAGTTTTGAGAAGTTAATTGCTAATACCTTGGCGCGTAAGGCCTCTGCAAAAAGCGGCACTTAACGCCTGATGTCACTCTTTTCCCTATGGAAACTGATGAGATTTTGCAACTGTCTGGCTATACCCCTTTGGAGGAAGGGGAGCTATTCTCCGACTCCGGGTCATCTGATGAGAGGCCCAGGGGTCATGATGATTCTGGGTCTGACCCCTGGGCCCCGGATGATACTGATAGACTGTTGGCTCAGATTTTTGAGGTTCTGTCTATCTCTCCCCCTGTTGCGGCTCCCAGGCAAAGGGGGGAACTTTTTCATACTGCTAAGTCACGATTGAAATTTCCTGAGCAAGCACATTTCAATAACCTTGTGCTCAAGGAATGGGAACGTCCCAGTAGACTTCCCGGTGTACCTAAGAGTTGGGATAGGAAGTATCCCTTTCCTGCTGATGTGGTAAAGTGTTGGTCATCCCCTCCCAAAGTGGATGCCCTGGTTCTAGGGTTATCTAACACCTCTGTCGTGCACTCCCCTGACTCTACTACCCTGCGGGATGCTGAGGTCCGGCGCATTGACCAGCTGGACCTCCCATGCCTTTGCATGTGTGGGGACGGCGCTGCGCCCGGTCTGTGCCTCTGCCATTACGGCTGTGGCTGTTAGGACCCTGCTCAGAAGTATCCTTGATAGTGCCCCTGATGATTTGCCTTGTGAGGAGTTTAATGCACTCTCTAGTTGTGATGTTTTTGTGAATTTTGTCTTCTCTGCCTTGGATGACACCATTAGAATGTGTGGCAGAACCTCTGCCCTTGTGGTGGCTATACGCCGCTCGGTTTGGCTGCGCCAGTGGGCTGCTGACAACGCTGCCAAGAAGGCCCTCACTGGTTTTCCTTTCAAAGGACTACGCCTGTTTGGGGACCGCCTGGACCTATTTGCTAAGGGAGGCAGGTTACCCCAGCGCAGGGGGCAGTCTCGGCCCTTTCGGGGTCAGGGCTCCTTTTCCTCCCCTTACCGTGGTGCTAGACAAGGGAGTGGGGCTTCCTTTTCTGGGGCCGAGGAGACTTTTGGGGTAGGGGCAGAGGACGAGGACGCCCTGGCTCCTGACAAGGACCCTGCGTCCCTGGACCGGGTGTTTGCACTTTCCCCCCCTGGTCAGGCGGTCCGCCTCTTGGTGGCTGGACACCAGGAACCTGTTGGGGGCAGATCCTTTATGACCCCCTCCTGGGAGACGGTCACCACGGATGCCAGTCTGTCAGGTTGGGGGGGTTTCTGGAAGTCCCTGCAGTGCCAGGGGAGGTGGGGCCCTCAGGAGGCCCACACACCTATCAACGTCTTGGAGCTGCGGGCCATCAGGTTAGTTCTGGTTCAGTTGACTCCTCACCTGCGGGGCCTACCTGTTCAGGTGCGCTCGGACAACCTACATCAATCATCAGGGAGGAACCCGGAGCAAGAGGGCCCTCCAGGAAGTGTCTCTGATCCTGACCTGGGCGGAGGCCAATGTTCCCTGCATATCAGCTGTGTACATCCCGGGGGTGGAAAATCTCCTGGCCCACTATCTGAGCAGGGGGACTTCTCGCCAGGGAGAATGGTCCCTCTGCAACAGGGTGTTCCAATCTCTGTGTCACCGTTGGGGCCAACCAGATGTGGATCTGTTTGCATTCCGTCACAATCACAAGCTCCGGCAGGGGGTCTCCCTGTCCCAGGATCCTCTGGCCTTGACCACGGATGCTCTAGCAATGTCATGGCAGGACTTTCAGTTCCTGTATGTCTTTCCTCCATTCCCCCTGCTGGGCAAGGTTCTGCGCAAGATTGCTCTGGAGGGGGTGCCAGCAATTCTGGTGGCCCCCAGGTGGCCAAGAAGAGTGTGGTTCGCAGACGTGGTGCATCTGGCAGTAGATCAGTACGTTCTGCCCAGGGTGCCAGACCTGCTCACTCAGGGCCCCTTACACCATCCCAATTTACAAACTCTGGCTTTGACTGCCTGGCTGCTGAAACCTCCATCTTGATGGAGAAGGGGCTGTCTACCTCGGTTGTTGATACCATGATAAGGGCTAGAAAGAAGTCGTCTTCTTCCATTTATTACAGGGTTTGGCGTGCCTACATTGACTGGTGTGAGTCTAAGTCTCTTCCCTGTTGTGTGTTCTCTATTCCCAGGATTCTGGAGTTCCTGCAGCATGGGTTGGAGATGGGGCTCCAACTCAGTACTCTGAAGGGTCAGGTTTCTGCCCTGGCTGTTTTCTTCCAGAAGTCCTTTGCTCAGCATTCTCTGATCAGGACTTTTTTCCAGGGGGTTACTCATGTGCGTCCCCCACGTAAGCGCTTTCCATTCAGCCCCCCTACTATGAGAGACACCAGGACAAGGTGGTGTTTCGCTTCAAGACAGATTTTCTGCCTAAGGTGGTGTCTGCCTTTCATTTGAATCAGGACATTGTTCTTCCTTCATTGTGCCCTAATCCTAGTAATGCTAAGGAGAGGGTTTTGCATTCTTTGGATGTGGTTTGGTGTCTGAAGTACTATCTGGTGGCTACTGCGCCTTTCAGAAAAAAACTGATGCTCTTTTTGTGGTTCCTTCTGGTCCTAGGAAGGGTTTGGCTCTTGCCAAGTCTACTATCCACAAATGGATACATCAGGCTGTGATACAGGCCTACTCTGCTAAGGGGAAGGAGCCTCCCTTTCGCCTTACTGCTCATTCTACTCGTGCTATCGGTGCCTCTTGGGCTTTTCAGCACCAGGCTTCTGATGAACAATTTTGCAAGGCCGCTACTTGGTCTTCTGTTCATACCTTTTCAAAGTTTTACAAGGTTGATGTTAGGGCCTCAGCTGATGCTGCTTTTGGCCGCAAGGTTCTGCAGGCGGCAGTGGTTTAAACTGTCTGCTGTTACTTTTGGGGATCCCACCCTACCTTACGGACACTGCTATTGGATGTCCCAAGTGTAAGGAATATCTTCTGGAAAGGACGTGCTGTATACTTAGAATAATACAATTCTGTGATTACTCACCTGTAGAATTGGTATTATATGTATACAGCACGTCCTGTTCCACCCCACCCTTGTTATCATTATCTTTAGTTACCTCTTTATGGTGATTGTTCTTATGTTCAAATTTTCATATAAAGGTTTTAGTTCTCCCGGTCTCTTGCTAACTGCTTTTCATTACTGGGGATTTTGTGGGAGGTCCCTGGTATATAAGGGGCCGGGAGGGGACACTTTTCTGTCTCTGCAGTCCAGCGCCATCTACTGGAGTATATTTCAAGTGTAAGGAATATCTTTTGGAACAGGACGTGCTGTATACATATAATACCAATTCTACAGGTTAGTAATCACAGAACTGTATTTTTGAATCTAGGTACTGTGCCTTAGCTTTGCCCACTGAGTTTTACTGTATATTATAAACACAATTGGAAACACAATTGCTTGACAATACCAGAACGGATTTGTATGCTTTCTTTTGCAGAAAAAATCCCACCCACTTTCAAGAGTATAGTCACCCTGGGGACAGTGATTACCATATTGCAGAGAGTGGGAGTCAGGATGACGATGACGACCGTCCAGAGTGCCCCTATGGTACTGATTGTTACAGGTAAGGATGTATTCCCACTACATTTTCTGAACCTTTCTATGGAAAGATGTATTATTTGTATATCTGCTGTGCTTGACTGTAGTCAGCATGTAGCAGTAGGTAAGATTGCAGTATTTTGCTTCTGCTACACAGTGTTGCTTTCATTTGAATATTTTTGGTTTGGATATCTTTTAGACACAATTTTTAAGGTAAGTGCTAGTATACTTTACAGAAGTTTACAATTCTTTTTGTTTTAAAAATACAGATGTGCCAAAGCAAAGGTTAACTTGATACACAATGTAACATGTTATCTTGAAATCTGCAGTGGTTTTCAAGGGCTTTTGTGACAAATGAACCACTTGCAGAAATGTAGCAGCATTAAGTCCATCTTTGTTACTTCTGTACTTTGTGTTACATGAGATATATGGAATTATGAATGGATGTTTTACTATAGAAAAAAGTTAGAATTTTTGTTTCACTCCTAAAATATATAATTTTGTTAAATGGCACTTTCAGAGTAGTTAAAGCAGATTCTTTTATTGTCTTTCACTATTAGTAATGCAATATTTTGCTAAAGGGGACTCTTTCATTATCTACAAATGAATTAAGGAAACTATATATTTAAAATAAAATGGAGAGGTTTGATCAAATTGTGTTGACAAAATTTGGATGGAATATAATTTTGATCAGATGATCTAGATTTCTTCTATGATACTGAAATGCCAGTACTGTCCTCCGATATTATTTTACTTGTCCTATAGCTACCACACAGTCAGGATTTTTATCATCGTCTGCCTTGCCTTTCTGTGTTAAGGTGTCTAGAGTGGAACTACACATTGCAAGCAAAGAAATTGTAAACTGGCTACAACAATTTTAAATTAATGGCTTAGGTAGATTTGTTTCCTTATTAGCAAAGGTTTTTACGCTAGGCACTTGCACAGATATTTATTTCAGGTCAAGTCTGGGAAATTAGGGGACCTTGGATATCTTGGTCATGCCCTTCCAACCAGTGTTAGGCATGTGACATTGCATTATCTTTGAAGATCTAATCTTCCCCAGTGAAGACAATGATCATGTATGGGTGTATGCTATGTGCAATGAATGATTCGTACCGAAACTGGTTGTGAGTGCCTTCTATGGGGATGACTGGTCCCAGGAAATGCCATGAAAACATTCCCCAGACTATAATTCTGCCATCACCAGCTGGTGTTTTTCCGGCAATGGTTGCAGTGTTTTATCCACCTCCCATCCACCTTTTGATGAATCAGAAAATGTGACTAAACAGAGAAGGTAAGCCTTTTTTCCCAGTGCAAACTCGTTAGCATAGATGCAGTGACCATTTGTCTGCTTTGGGGTCCTACGCAATAGGGTTTGCCAAACTGTTATTTTAGACACATATCTGGAAAGATTTTGCAGGTGTAGTGCTCCTCTGTAGCTTCTGGGTCTGCCCTCATGCACTTTTATAGGCAATGTTAAATTCTAACACCACTGGTACATGGTGCCCCCCTGTTTTTAAGTTACTAATAAACAATGGTGCAATCTTTCCATCCATGATACCATTTCACCACAGCAATGTACGAGCAAATCACAACCTGCTCAGTTTCATAAATAACTGGCACTCTTGGCCCAAATGATTATTCTTTTTTTTAAGATTGCCATCGATGGCAACAGGGGATATGTGTGCAGACAGCCTAGCTTTATACACACCAAGCCGACTCAATACAAAATTTTTCTTGTCCAACGTAGGAAAGAGTTATATATATATATATATATATATATATATATATATATATATCTCAATTGATATATTAGCGAAGTTACATTTACGGCTACTTACAGCTAACCCTATCTGCCTATTGATCCTTTGGAGGGCAGGTAAGAACTAAATTAAATTTTATTTTATAATTATCCCATATAAGACAGAGCTATCACATATAAGACACAGTCAGCTATCCCAGCTATCACATATAAGACATAAGACACAGTTAGATACAACAGGGTTAGAGTGTTAAAGCTACGCCCACCAGAAATCTTGCCACTTTGAGAACCTCGGGGCTATTTACTCCCTCCACATCACTGGGCATCAGTCTTAAAAGTGTCCATGCTGTAAATGTGGATGCCCCCTATGAGCTTGTTTTCCTCTAATTTAGTTTTTGTTCCTAGTTAGTAATCACATACCCAAGAGTGTTTACAAATATTCAGGGTCTGCAAGCCTAAGCAACCGTACAGGCATATTGCCCTACCTCTAGCCAGAGGATCGACTCCTACTTTAAAGGGAATTTCCTGGAAAACCTAAGACCAGGTCGGTGCCAGGGGGAGTACACCTCAATCTGGTGTACAGGTGGGTGCGGCCTGTGTATTGCTTGGTACGATGTAGCCATTGAGGTTAATATACGTTTTCATACACCTCTGTATACTGGAACTCCCCGATCTAAGATGAGAATTTTTGAGAATATCCGCAAAAGTTGACTTTCCTTCACGTATGAACTCAATAGCTAGGCACCTAGACTTCCTCTGAGCAGATGTATGTGACTTTTGACACAGAGCGCTGTCCAACCCTCACGGTGGCCTTAGCATCTAAAGAGATTATATGCATTGCTAGATCAGCTGCGTTAAATTGTCTACAGAAATTAGGCTAGCATGGAGATATGGGATCTTATAGTTCATGTGGTGGATGTCCTTGTTATTGTTTTGGATTCAGGCAGGGTTGTGGCTAGGGTTCAGTTGCTTCTGGTGGTTGTATACCATGTTTATTGGTTGAAGGTCTACGCAGGTGAAAGATTCCTCAGGCATATTATCTCCTTTTTTTATAAACCACAGCTGCCCAGCCCCCTTCTCAGGGGCCACCAACAGGCCATGTTTTGCAGATCTACCACAGCTGAAGTAATTTGTGCAGAGAGAGAGCTATAAAGCAAGCTATGTAGAGATCCACAAAACATGACCTGTTGGTTGCCCTTTAGAAGGGGGTTTGACACCCCTTCTCTTGCAGGAAGCACCCAATTTTGAGACCATGCTGGGGGTTGCCGTGAATGAAGTAATTGACAGTAGACCCTATTCAAGCAGTCTCAGGTGGCAGGGGGAACCACCTTAGTAGGAAGATACCCTGTCTCCAGGTGTAGTCATGAAGGTAATCACAGTAAATGCAAAGAGGTCTTAAGTGGGAGCTGTCATGAATTCAGGTAGACGCTTAGGGGAATCACCCTCTAAACCTCAAAACCTAGTACCAGGGGATTTTTTTTCAACTGGGACATCCACTTTAAATTGTCTCAAGCTTGCATTGCAGGAAAGCTAATGGATCACAAACATCTCACAGCACAGCGGCCTGCAAATAGATTGCTTATTCTTCTTTTCCAAGTATACAGCACGTCCTGTTTCACTAAATTCTTTACGTCTGGGTTATCCGCCACAAGGTGGCGCAGTGGACTGCACAAAAGACTTGTGGCATCTCCCGGCCCTATAAAAGGCCAGGAACCTCCCACAAATTCCCAGTTTCCTTCTGCAGTCTGGACTGCGAAGATAGAAGATGGCTCTCTATATTGCGCGGGCGAGCAGGGCTTACAGAACTATTTCCACCTGTTCTGGACCCGCTGCCTCCCAGCTTCGGCTGGCTGGTTCGGGTGAAGGTAGCACGGCACCAGGGTCAGGTGCTCGGGGAGCGCTGCTCCAACCGCAATCCCTGAACCATACAAGGGTAGTCGGTTCAGGCTTATGGTGAGCCTTCTTTGGGATACCTATCAGGTATATTTTGTGCCCTTCCTCCCCCCCCACTCCCTCCCAACGTCTGCCTTGGGCACCCCTGCCGCTACTCTCTCCCCCTCGTTCTCTCCCTGGGGAGTTCTCCGGGGGGCGGGGGGGGTGGTAGGCGGTGGTGCCCTGAGAGGTGTTTGACTTGTTTAGCTGTGCTTTGTCACTGCCTTGATGTGCGCTCGCCGCCGCGTCGCTTTGTACGGCGCTCCGCGGCGGACGGCGATATGAGCTGAGGTGATTCACTGCTCTGTCATGGCACTGGGGGGTCATGCGACCACCGATTTTGCGCTCCTCCAGGTCCGCTGCGGCGCAATTTTGATTCTGTGGTGTGCTGGGGCCCTCGTTTCTACGCTGCTGCTGCGCTCGGTTCCCGTCTGGTCCTTGGTGCAATCGGCCCTCTTGGTCCGTGAGTCCCCTTCGGGGGTTGTGTTTTATTGCTATTTAGCCGTGCTATGGGATATTTATGTATTTTTATTATGTCTTTCAGGCGGGATAACCGTGACTGTGGTTTCTCCCGGCCCTCCCCCTTTCATCTCCCACCTTCCCTAGCGGGCGTCTGGGCATCCCTGGTTAAGGGGGGCATCCCGGGTGGCTCTTGCTAGCCTTAACCCTATACTGGCCATTGGGCCTATGCTAATCACCATATGGAGGCTTCCGGGGATAATGTGCTTGGGGTTCCTTCGGGACAAGCCCAGCTGTGTGCCGCGTGTGGGGTATCCCCTGTGAATGACGGTGTCAGGGTATGTGTGCCCTGCGCCCAGAAGGTACTTGCGCTGCAGTCTGGGTTGCCTGCTACGCTGCCCAGCTCTGCGCCCCCATCTACATCACCTACCCCTCCGCGCCTGCATTTGACCCCTAGTGAGGGACAAGCTAGCGGGGAATTACATTATGACTTGGCTTTGCGGGTGGCCAACCTGGAAAGGCATATGAGGTTGCCCTTACCTGAGGTTGCCCTAAACCTCAAGTGCAAGCCATGGGGTGGAAGGGTCAAAGACCTTGCAATACAGCCTAGACCCCATACCCCATGTGCTTGCACAAATTCAAAAGAAACAAAGGCGGGGTGGCAGCCGCTCTGACCGTTTTATAACTAACCTGGGAGGTGCACGTTAGCAGGGCAATTAGGATACAAAAGGGCAACCTCAGGTAAGCCTGCTCCCAATTTATCTATTGCATTGTATGTCCCAAATGGGGCTCTCAGAGATTAGAGTTAGGACTGCACCTCACAGGGGCACCTTGGCGCTGGTGGTGCAGCTTAAGCATACTTCTGCAGATGTGTGTGACCGAGCCCTCTGTTTTTAAAGCGGACCTTCACTCTAAATAAGAGTCTATCTTATATGTTTCCCACACCCTGTACATACAGATTGCTCACATTAAAAATCATCCTACCTGCATCTACTGCATTTTATAAGCCTTTAAACATCCAAGATGGCGGCTTATGGAAGCTGCCATTTTTGCAGGCAGCCTGCAAACAGGAAGTGCCTGCAAACAGGAAGTGACTGTGCTGCTCTGCATTCTGGGACTGCTGACCTTTCCCTGACCCCAGCTCTGCTCTGTCTGAGCAAAGCACAGCTATAACCCGCCCCCCTGTACCTTATCCCACTCTCCTCTCCTCAGTAAGTGTGATGCTTCTGAGTCAAGATGGCGGCGCCCGTATCCTAAATTCCCGAACAGAGTTGCAGCCCAGTGGGGGAAAGTATAATAAATTAGTGACTAAACATGTAAAATATATTAATTTTAGATGCTGAGGAATTGTTTTTTAAGAGTTTGGGCTTTTCATTAAATCATGGTGAAGGTCCGGTTTAACTAAATTTAGAGACAGGATGTAGGTTGGTCAGCAAGCTTACTGGTTTGAGTGCTGTGGCTCCTTTAAGACTTTTGTATTTTTGTCCTTTGTGCTGTCCGCCTTGGACGACACATTGGTGATGTGTAGCAGAGCTGCGGCCCTGCTTGTGGCTATCCAGCGGTCGGTTTGGCTACGCCAGTGGGCGGCTGATTTTGTGTCCAAAAAGTCGCTTACGGCCCTTCCCTTTGTGGGGTTGCGGCTCTTTGGAGAGAGATTGGATTCGGTGGCAAAGGAAGGTAAGTTACCTCAGCGTAAGAAGCAGCATCGCCGCTTTCGGGGGGGGGGCTTCCTTCTCTCAGTCCTTTCGTGGGGCTAGAGTCGGCAGGGGTTCAGCTTTCCCCTCGTCCAGATGTGATTCCTGGACCAGGGGCAGGGGTCGGGCTCGTCCAGGACACAGTTGGGGCTCCAAGCCTAGAGCCGCTGCCAAGCCGGCTCAGCAATGAAGGGGCGCCCTCACCCTTGCGGGTGTGGGGACGGCTGCTACTCTTCTCCCAGGTTTGGGTCCAAGAGGTTTCGGACAGGTGGATTCAGGAAGTGGTGTCTTCCGGTTACAAGCTGGAATTCGAGTTCCGGCCCCCTCCCAGATTCTTCAGTTTTTGGGTGCCGTCGGATCCTCTGGCCGCCCAGGGGCTTTGGGCGGCAGTAGCAAGTCTTTTGGACATGGCTGTCATCTGTCTGGTGCCCCACTCAGACCGGGGCCTGGGCTTCTATTCCAATTTGTTCACGGTGCCCAAGGACAGATCCGTTTTTCCCATTCTGTATCTGAAGTTGCTCAACAGGTTAGTTCGTCCCCGGAAGTTTGGTATGGAAACTCTGCGCTCAGCCATCCACTCAGTTTGTCAGGGGGACTTCATGACGTCCATAGACATCAAGGATGCTTACCTGCATATTCCAATATTTCCGGCACACCAGAGATTCCTCAGGTTTGTCGTGGACAATCGACATTTTCAGTTTGTGGCTCTTCCGTTTGGCCTTACCTCGGCTCCAAGGGTTTTTACCAAGGTGTTGGCAGGATTGATGGCCATCCACAGAGCCAGGGGTTTCCGCATTGTGCCCTATCTGGATGATCTTCTCATCATGGCGTCTTCCCTCAGTCAGGCGCAGCTGGATACCAGGACAGTGGTGTCCACTCTGGAGAGTTTCGGTTGGGTGATCAACTATCCCAAGTCCTGCCTCACTCCCTCCAGGGTGGTAGAGTTCCTGGGAATGTCTCTGAATACTTCTCAGGCCAGGGTGTTCCTCCCCCGAGCCAAGGTTCTTCTGATTTAGGAATTGACTCAGCGTCTCCTATCCATCCCCCGCCCATCCATCCGGCTAGGGATGCGACTGGTGGGATTGATGGTGGCATCGTTCGAGGCGGTTCCCTTTGCCCAGTTTCACACAAGGACGCTCCAGCTCCATCTCTTGGCGGCCTTGGACGGGTCCCCGTTGTCATTGGATCAGTCCTTTCTGATGTCCCCCCAGGTGCGGCGCTCCCTTCGGTGGTGGCTGAAACCGAGCAATCTGATGAGGGGCAGGTCTTTTCTGACCCCTCGTTGGGAGACAGTCACCACGGATGCCAGACGGTCAAGTTAGGGGGGGATTTTGGAAGGATCTTCGTTTTCCGGGGCTGTGGGGGCCTCAGGAGGCTCACGATCCCATCAATGTTCTGGAGCTGAGATCCATCAGGTTGGTTCTGGCTCGCTTGACTCATCAGTTACGGGGACTACCGCTTCAAGTTCGGTCGGACAATCGGATGGTGGTCGCCTACATCAATCACCAGGGAGGGACTCGCAGCAGGCGTGCCCTCAGGGAAGTGTCTTTGATCCTGGATTGGGCAGAGGGCAATGTCCCATGCATCTCGGCAGTGTACATTCCGGGAATGGAGAACACGGAGGCGGACTCCCTGAGCAGGGGGCCATCTAGCCGGGGTAAATGGTCGCTCTGCCCCAAGGTTTTTCGGTCGCTTTGCCTCCGGTGGGGGACTCCGGCGGTGGACCTCTTTGCCTCTCGTTGTGTCTCTCTTGTGGGATCCGCTGGCTCTGGCAGTGGATGCCATGTCTCTGAGCTGGAGGGATCTGGGGTTTCTATACCTGTTCCCTCCGTTTCCCATGGTGGGCAAAGTGGTGCGCAAGCTGGCCCTAGAGGGTGCGTCAGCAATCCTGGTGGCTCCAAGGTGGCCAAGACAGGTTTGGTTCGCAGACGTGGTAAGGTTGGCAGAGGATCAGTTAGTTCTGCCCTTTCTGCCGGATCTACTCACTCAGGGTCCCCTGCTCTACCCCAATTTACCAACGCTGGCTTTGACGGCGTGGCTGCTGAAACCTCCATCTTGAAGGGGGAAGGTCTTTCTGATGCTGTCATTCAGACTCTGGTTAGGGCTAGAAAGAAGTCTTCCTCTGCCATCTACTATAGGATTTGGAGGTCTTATATTGATTGGTGTGAGGTCAGGGCCTTGCCTTGCAGGGCGTTTTCTATCCCTAGGATCTTGGAATTTTTGCAACATGGTCTGGACCTAGGTTTGAAGCTTAGTACACTGAAAGGGCATGTTTCTGCCCTGGCGGTTTTCTTTCAAAAGTCTTTTGCTCTTCATCCTCTGGTTAAGACCTTTTTCCAGGGGGTTACGCACGTGCGGCCTCCTAGAAAGCCTTTGCTCCCAGTTTGGGATTTGAATTTGGTTCTTTCTGCTTTGCAGGGTCCTCCTTTTGAACCTTTGCAGGATATTGCACTTTCTACGCTTACTCAGAAGGTTGTTTTTCTGGTTGCCTCACTTCTGTTCGGCGTGTTTCGGAGTTGGCAGCCTTGTCCATTAAGGCCCCTTACTTTGAGAGGCATCAGGACAAGGTTGTTTTCCGCTTCAAGCCAGATTTCCTTCCTAAGGTGGTCTCGGCTTTTCATCTTAATCAGGATATTGTTCTACCCTCCTTGTGTCCTAAGCCTAGCAATGACAAGGAGAGGGTTTTGCATTCTTTGGATGTGGTTCGCTGTGTGAAGTACTATTTGGTGGCTACTTCTCCTTTTCGTAGGACTGACGCCCTTTTTGTGGTGCCCTCTGGGCCTAGGAAGGGTTTGGCTCCTGCCAAGTCTTCCACTAGTAAATGGATTCGCCAGGCCATTGTTGGGGCCTATTCTGCTAAGGGGAAGATTCCCTCTTTTCGTGTTACTGCTCTCTCTACTAGTGCTGTTGGGGCGTCCTGGGCCTTCCAGCACCAGGCTTCTGTTGAGCAGGTTTGTAAGGTTGCTACTTGGTCTTCGGTTCACACTTTTTCCAAGTTTTACAAGGTTGATGTTCGGGCCTCAGCGGATGCTGTTTTTGGCTGCAAAGTTCTGCAAGCTGCAGTGCTTTAACCCTTTAAGTGCCAAGCACTTAACACCTACGTGCTGGCTTGGCTGGGCCTTAGGTGCCAAGCCCGTAGGTGTTACGTGCTCGACTTTCCCTGCTCCTAGAATAAAAAATAAAAATGAAAAATACTCACCTGACACCTCGTTGGATCCGGCCGGGTCTCCTCTTTAATTTGGTGCCATCCAATCCCCCGTGGGGGGTCGGATGGCTCCAGGAGAGCCCCCGGAATAGGCCCACCCCCCCCCCCCGCGATTGGGCAGCAGCTGCTGACTGTAATTTGCTTACCTGTGTTCGCGCTGCCTCCCTCCGGGTCTTCTCTTCACTGGGGGGGCCTCCGATCGCCCCCCCCCCCCAGCCTCTTTGGTGGCGAGGAGAGGCCAGGTGACATCATTGTGATGTCACCAGCAGCCGGCTTCTTCTGCCCAAGCCCCCGAGACGGAATCAGTCTGCTCGGTGCTTGGAGCACGGAGCAGAGGAGGAGGAGAGGGGTGTGATGCCCCCCCCCCCCTCCTCCCCAGGCTCTCTGTTCCAAACAGCGAGCAGGCTGTCAGCGGAGATCGCCAGGGGACACAGAATCGGAGGTGAGTATAGTAAAAAAAATAAAATAAAGATCATTTTTTTTATGTGTCTGTGTTTTTTTTATTCCACATTTAACCCCTTGTGAACTGGTAAGGGGTCCATGTGACCCCTTATACCAGTTCACAAGGCTGGGGGAGGTGGCAAGTCACCTACCCTAGCAGGTGACTTGTCATTAACCCCCGGCACCCCCATTACCTGCCTCCCCAAAGCCCAGGGGGGGGGGGCAGAAGAGCCTGGGCCCACATAGGCTATGTGGGCTCATAGGCTGCAGGGTGGGGGGGGGGCACAAAAGCTGTGCCTACAAGCCCCCATAGCTGGTCCTGGGCTGGTTACTTTGGACCACGTCATTTTTTGTTTTGGATTTTTAAGGGTTTTTAACCCTTAAAAATCCAAAAAAAAAATGGGGTCCCCCCCCCCCCCCAGGAAGGGGAACCCTATGTCATTTTTTTTTTAATTAACCCTTTGTGTTCTGTCATCCAGCAGCTATAAAAGGCTTCCAGCAGGTGAGCAGAAGCCAGTGATCGCCGAGGGACACAGTGCTCCAGGATGGATGGGAGGTGAGTATTAAAAATAAAAAAATAAAAAATAATAAAATAATTTTTTCTCTTTGTGTGTGTCTGTGTTTGTTTTTTACATTTAACCCCTTGTGAACTGGTAAGGGGTCCATGACCCCTATACCAGTTCACAAGGCTGGGGGAGGTGGCAAGTCACCTGTGACTAGCGGGTGACTTGTCATTAACCCCCGGCACCCCCATTACCTGCCTCCCCGAAGCCCAGGGGGGGGGGGGGCAGAAGAGCCCGGGCCCACGGACTATGCGGGCTTGTAGCTTGCAGGGCCAGGGGCCACAAAAGCTGGCCCCTGTGCCCTGTTTCTACAAGCCCTGCATAGCTGGTGCTGAGCTGGTTACTTTGGGTAAGGGGGACCCTATGTCATTTTTTTTTCTCGATTTAACCCTTTGTAGTGTGGATGGTATTTTATTTGTAAATGTTATAGATTACTTGTTTCAGTTAGGGGGGTCTCCTGGGCAGGAACGGGGGGCTACCGATAAATATGTGGTACCGTTCTAATCGGTAGAAATGGGGCTTTCACATTCAATATGCTTTTCCTTAATAAAATACATTTTTTATTTAAAATAAAGGAGCCATTTTCTAAAAATGTTTTTATTATTTTTTTTTACTTAATATTGTAAAAACAAAATAAAATTTACAAACATGACATTTCATGTTAAAGCCTAAACTCTGCTGCAAAAAATATAAATATAATTTTCCTGAAAATTACAGCAAAAATGGCACAAAAATGGCGCAAAACATGGCGCAAAATGGGGAAAAATTACCTGTCAACAGAGGGTGACAAAATCTCAAGTAGGCTGGCAATTAAAAGGGTTAATAGTACCTCTGCATGTTGGGTATTGTTCTGTTCGGGAGACCTTGCGCTTTCAGACTTAGCTTGTTTTTTCTGGTTTGCATATTTATATTTTAGGAAAAGGTGTTTTTTATTCAGCTTTTTTATACATTTTTTAGGGAAACCCTGCGCAACCAAAGAATTCTTTGAGGAATTAATTCCAGAAAGATGAGCCCACTACAACAAGCTGGGTACGCTTAGAAAGCTTAACATGTGTACTTTCAGGGAATATATGGTTTATGGGGAATATTCCAAATGTAAAGGGTTGTTTTGGTTGAAAAATCGCAAGGTGCGCACTTTGTCTGCAGAACTGAAATTTTCAAGTAAAATTACCGTTACGCACATGCTTTACTTTGGGGTGTTTGGCAACTCTTCCCTTGACAGAACCTATGCATGTTGGGTGTTGTTCTGTTCGGGGAATGTTGCTTTTTCAGATTAAACTTGTTTTTTCTTGTTTGTATATAGTTTTTTTAGGAAAATGTGGCTTTGATTCTTCTTTTTTATCCTTTTTTTTGGGAAACTCTTTGCAACCAAAGAATACATTGAGGAATTACTTCCAGAAAACTATGGGCACATCAACATGCTTGGTACACCTAGAAAGCTTGAGGTGTGTACTTCCAGAGAATATACAGTTTGTTGGGGGTATTTCAAATGTAAAGGGTTGTTTTTCTAGTAAAACTGCAAGGTGTGCATAGCGCATATCACAGTTGTATTTTTTTCTGAAAATCCCCTAAAGCGCTATTTCAGTTTGGGGGAGTCTCCTGGGCAGGAAAGGGTGTCTACCTATACATATGTGGTATCGCTGTAACCGGGAGAAATTGGGATTTCACACGCAATAAGATTTTATTGACAAACTTACA
The DNA here is from genome assembly GCA_027917425.1 of Gastrophryne carolinensis. NCBI lineage: Eukaryota > Metazoa > Chordata > Amphibia > Anura > Microhylidae > Gastrophryne > Gastrophryne carolinensis. Next base: position 415,294,093 of record CM051237.1, on the reverse strand, counting down.
TTTTTTATTACAAAAAAACACTACAAATTGTAAAAAAAAAATTTTTATTTTTTTTTCACATATTTCACCCAAAAATATTGAGAATACACCTAAAAATTACAAACAAGACATTTCATGTTAAAGCCCAGACTTTGCTGAAAAAAACAATATATCATTTTCCTGGGAAATCCCTGGAAATCCTTTCAAAAATGACAGTTGAACATGTGTAGCGCAAAATAGTGAAACATGGTCTGGCAACAGGGAGTGGCAAATGCTGCAGGTAGGCTGGCACTGAAAGGGTTAAGTTTGTGCCTTGTTTTTTGGATCCCCGCCCTTTATGGACACTGCTATTGGATGTCCCAAGTGTAATGAATGTCTTGAACCGGGGTGTGTGACATACTTAGAATAATACCATTTTGTGAATACTCACCTGTAAAATGGGTATTATAAGTATGTCACACACCCCGCTTCACCCTGCCCTTTGGTATTCTGGATCCTTTATATGGTGAACCTTTGTTAGTTTTAATTGGCTTTCCTGGTCCCTTTATCTTACTGCTATCTTTATACTGGGGAACGAGTGGGAGGTCCCAGGTATTTATGGGCCAGGAGGGTCTTACCTTTTTTTATTGACATCTCTGCAAGATCGCCATCTACAGGTCAGTATACCCAAGTGTAATGAATGTCTTGAAGCGGGGTGTGTGACATACTTATAATACCCATTTTACAGGTGAGTATTCACAAAATGGTATTTTTTCACACTGTTAAACAACGCTTGGAGTTCCCTGAGCAGAACCACTTTAATAATTTGGTGCTCAAGGAGTGGGAACGTCCTAGCAGATTGCCCGCGGTGCCGAGGATTGGGACAGGAGGTATCCCTTTCCTGCTGATGTGGTTAAGCGCTGGTTGTGTCCCCCCGAGGTGGATGCTCCCATGCTTGGGTTGTCCAATACCTCGGGCATGCATTCCACTTACACTTCTAATCTGAGGGATGGTGAGGACCGGCGTGTGGATCAGATGGCCTGTCACGTATTTGCTTGTGCAGGGACTGCGCTGCACCCTGTGTGCGCTTCTCCTATCATGACTCTTGTTATTAAAGGGCTGCTCAAGTGCCTTCTGGATAATGCCTCGAATGCCAATAGGGGGGAGGAGTTTAGATCCCTACTGCTTTGCTATAAATTTGTTGCATTTATTCTTTCTGCTATGGATGATGCGGTCAGGATGTGTGGTAAGACTTCTGCCCTTTTGGTGGCTATACGCCGCTCTGTTTGGCTACGTCAGTGGGAGGCTGATAATGCTGCTAAGAAGGCTCTCACTGGATTCCCCTTTACTGGGCTACGGGTCTTTGGTGAGCGTCTGGATCTGTTTGCCAAGGATGGTAGGCTGCCTCAACGTAGGTGGCAGCCGCGGTCCTTTCAGGGGGCTGTTTCTTCCCTCCCCTCCTTCCGTGCTCCCAGGTCTGGCCGGAGTGGACCATTTGCGGGGACACGTAGAGACCCTTGGGGCCGGGGTAGAAGCCGTGGACGTCTCGGTCTCACATGGGGTCCCAAGTCCAAATCTTCCCCCAAGCCCCCTCAGGCATGAGGAGGCGCCCTCACCCATCTGGGTGGGGGGACGGTTGCGGCTCTTTGCTCACGTCTGGAGACTGCGCGTCTCAGACCGGTGGATTCAGGAGGTGGTGTCCTCCGTGTACAAGATAGAGTTTGCAGCCTGGCCGCCCCCAAGATTCATCAGATACCGGATGGCTCAAAACTCACTGTCAGCTCAGGGCTTGCGGTCCAAAGCCTTTTGGAATTGGGTGTCATCTGTCCGGTGCCCTTCCGGGAAAGGGGCAGAGGTTTCTACTCCAATTTGTTCACAGTGCCCAAAAAGGATGTGTCCCTGAGGCCCATTCTGGATTTGAAGCGTCTCAACTATTTGTCAGGTTCAAGCATTTTCGCATGGAGTTTCTGCACTCGGACAGTACCCTGCGGCTGGGCGACTTCATGACTTCTGTGGACATCAAAGATGCTTACCTTCATGTTCCAATCTTTCCGGTCATCAGAGATTTCTCAAGTTCGCTCTGGAGTATCAGCACTACCAATTTGTGGCCTTACCGTTCGGTCTTACCTTGGCTCCTCGGGTCTTCACCAAGGTGCTGGCGGGGGTGATGGCTCTGTTGAGATCTCAGGGCATACTTATCCTTCCTTATCTGGACGACATTCTGATTGTGTCTCAGTCCTTCCATCAAGTCGAGCTGGATACCCAGATGGTGGTCTCCACACTCGAGTCCTTCGGTTGGGTGATCAACCATCCCAAGTTTTCACTGTCTCCGTTCTTGGTGAGATCCTTTCTGGGCATGACTCTGGATACATGTCAGGTAAAGGTTTTTCTGCCTCGGCAGAAGGTGGAGAGCCTGCAGACGCAGGCACAGTTTCTACTTTCTTGTCCTCATTCCTCCATTCGACAGGGGATGCAGTTGGTGGGCCTGATGGTGTCATGCTTCGAGGCAGTCCCCTATGCTCAATTTCACATGAGACCTCTTCAGCTGCACCTCTTGTCAGTGTAGGATCGGGACCCTGTGTCCTTGGATCAGGAATTTGCTCTGTCCCCTCTGGTCAGTCAGTCCCTCTCGTGGTGGCTGGACTCAAGGAATCCTCTATTGGGCAGGACCTTTCTGCCCCCGTGCTGGGAGACTGTCACCACAGATGCCAGTCTGACAGGTTGGGGGGGCTTTTGGGTGTCTCTGAGGTTCCAGGATCAGTGGGGCCCTCAGGAGGTCCATGCTCCTATCAACATTCTGGAACTGCGGGCGATAAGGTTGGTTCTCTCCCAGTTGACCCCCTTTGGGGTCGGGCTGTTCAGATCCGCTCGGACAACCAGACGGCGGTTGCCTACATCAATCATCAGGGAGGGACTTGGAGCAAGCGAGCCCTCAAGGAAGTGTCCCTGATACTGTCCTGGGCAGAAGAGAATGTCCCCTGTATATCAGCAGTTTACATCCCGGGAGTGAAGAACCTGGAGGCAGACTCCTTGAGCAGGGGGATGTCTCGGCTGGGGGAGTGGTCCCTCAGCAACAGGGTGCTTCGCTCCCTGTGCCGTCGCTGGGGTCTGCCGGATGTGGACCTGTTTGCGTCCCGTCACAATCACAAGCTTCCATTCTTTGTCTCTCTGTCACAGGACCCTCTGGCCTTCGCCACGGATGCGCTAGCAATGCCTTGGAAGGGGTTTCGGCTCCTCTGTGTGTTCCATCCATTTCCTATTTTGGGCAGGGTGCTGCGCAAGATAGCCCAGGAAGGGGTGCCAACCATGTTGGTGCCCCCCTGTTGGCCAAGAAGGGTGTGGTTCGCAAACAGCGTTCAGTGGCAGTAGATCAGTACGTTCTGCCCAAGGATCCAGACCTGCTCACTCAGGGGCAGCTGCGCCATCCCAATTTACAAACGCTGGCTTTGACGGCTTGGCTGCTGAAACCTCCATCTTGATGCAAAAGGGGTTGCCTGCCTCTGTTGTTGATACCATGATTAGGGCTAGGAAGAAATCCTCGTCCTTTATCTACTTCAGCGTCTGGCATGCTTACATTGCCTGGTGTAAGTCCAAATCTCTTCCCTGTCGGATGTTTTCTATTCCCAGGATTCTGGAATTTTTGCATTTTTGCAACAAGGTTTGGATTTGGGCCTTCAACTTAGTACTCTCAAAGGTCATGTTTCAGCCCTGGCAATTTTTTTCCAAAGATCTTTTGCCAATCACTGTTTGGTTAAGACCTTTTTCCAGGGGGTTTCTCACATGCGTCTGCCACGTAAGCCTATGTTACCAGTCTGGGATCTGAATCTGGTATTATCTGCTCTGCAGGTTCGTCCCTTTGAACCTCTCCGTGAGGCCGCTTTGCCCATTTTGACTCTTAAGGTAGCCTTTTTGGTGGCTATCATTTCTGTCAGGCGTGTTCCTGAGTTGGCGGCGCTTTCCATCAAACCTCCTTATTTTGAGCGACACCAGGACAAGGTGGTGTTTCGGTTTAAGCCAGATTTCTTGCCTAAGGTTGTGTCTGCTTTTCATCTCAATCAGGACATTGTCTTGCCTTCCTTGTGTCCTAATCCTGCTAATCCCAAGGAGCGGACACTGCATTCTTTGAATGTGGTCAGGGTTCTGAAGTTTTATTTGGTTGCTACGGATTCATTCAGGAAGACTGATGCTCTTTTTGTTCTCCCTTCTGGACCTAGGAAGGGTTTGCCTCCGGCTAAATCCACTATCAGCAAGTGGATCCCTCAGGCGGTGGTGCAAGCCTATTCTGCTAAGGGGAAGAAACCTCCCTTCCGCCTTACTGCTCATTCTACTTGTGCTATTGGTGCCTCTTGGGCTTTTCAGCACCAGGCTTCTGTTGAAAAAGTTTGTAAGGCTGCAACCTGGTCTTCTGTTCATACTTTTTACGTTTACAAGGTAGATGTTAGGGCCTCAGCTGATGCTGCTTTTGGCTGCAAGGTTCTTCAGGCGGCAGTGGTTTAAACTGCCTGCAGTTGCTCTTTGGAGATCCCACCCTACTTTACGGACACTGCTTTTGGATGTCCCAGACGTAAAGAATTTAGTGAAACAGGACGTGCTGTATACTTGGAAAAATACAATTCTGCGAGTACTCACCTGTAGAATTGTTTTTGTAGTATACAGCACGTCCTGTTTCATCCCTCCCTTGTTATCATTATTCTTGGTTACCTATCGTGATTTGTTCAAATGTTTGGTTGGGGTTTCCTTCATTATTATTCTCCCGGCTTCCTGTCTAACTGCTTTGTAACACTGGGAGGTTCCTGGCCTTTTATAGGGCCGGGAGATGCCACAAGTCTTTTCTGCAGTCCACTGCGCCACCTTGTGGCGGATAACCCAGACGTAAAGAATTTAGTGAAACAGGACGTGCTGTATACTACAAAAACAATATTCTAAGTGTGCCATACACTCCACTTCCTTCTTCATGACATCTGGGTAATCTCCAGTAGAGGGTGAACTCCTGCAGAGATGAATATGCAAAAAAGAAAGCCCCTCCCGGTCCATATATACCTGGGACCTCCCACCAATTCCCCAGTTTCTTCTCTGCAGAGAAGGCGACAAGACAGAAGATGAGGACTTCTTTGCTTTCAGGTAAGCCGGGCTCGGCCCGGCCTTCTATTATCCCTATTACTGCCAGGACCCTTCTAAATTACCCTGTATTGAGCCTCCCAGCTTAGGCTGTGGGTCCTGGTGAAAGTAGGAGTATTTCGTGAGTGTGAGTGTTTCACTTGTGTGTGTGTGTGTGTGAGTGCTTGATGCTTACTGGCCTCACGGTCTGACTACAGTCTGGGGGAGCTTCTCCCCCTCAGGCTGCGTTCGGGAAGGGGTAGCCCCGCCCCCTTAATTGGCGCGATTACAGTGCTCGTTGTCTAGGGGGTCCGCGTTGCTGGGAGGGGGGCGTGGCCTCGGAAAACGCGCGTTCTGCGCTGGCCCGCCCTCCCCCTGCTCTCCCTTCCCAGGCACAAGGCTGCGTGGGGGCCATCTTCCCTGGCAGGCCGCTTTGCACTCGGGGTGGTAAGGGCCTGATGGCCATCTCTTTAGCCTGTGTGTGTGGGGGGGCCCCTATTTAGCGGGGGCCCCCACTGGTCTCTAACGTGTGTGTGTGTGTGTGTGTCTAGGCCTTATTTGCACTGTTTGGCTGTGTTGTGGTATATATAATATATATATATATATGTGTGTGTGTATATATATATATTTTTTTTACACTGCTCTGCTCTTATGTGGCCTATTTTGTGTGTTACAGGTTGCCCTGTAAATGTGCATATTAAGGGGTCCCTCCTGGTCCTGGGGTCCCTAGTTATTATAATTGTCCACCCAAAAATCCTCCCACCAGGACTTTTAAGGGGCATCCCGGGTTGCTTATGCGTAATTCCCTGTGGTCTTGTGACTGACCACAAAACTTCACCATATGGAGGTTCTGCAGGACACTGGGCCCGGTATCCCTTGGGGATAATCAAGGCCATGTGTGGGGTGCGGGGTATCCCTTACGGGGGAGAATGTGCTGATCTGTATACCATGCGCACAAAAGGCCATAACGCGGCAGTCTGGTACCAAGCCTTCTGGGTTGGCTCCTCCCGCTTCATCGCCTTCCCCTCCCCACCTGATCCGTAAGTGGCAAGTGACATTGATACCAGTGAGTCGCTTTCTCATGTTTGGGCTCGGTTGGCCAGCATAGAGAAAATGATTGCTAGCACGGTGGGCAAAAAGGCCCAGGCTAAAAAAGAGACAGTTGTCGTCGGCCCAGCCTTTGTGGGATATTGACGACGAGTCCGCTGATTTGTCCGATTATTCCACGTTAGAGGAGGGGGAATTGTATCAGGATTCAGAGGGTGACTATGGTCAGCCTGGGAATTCCAATGTCGGGCAGGCGCCAGGGGATGCCGTTGATATACGGGCACTGTTTTGTCACATTTATTGGAGGTGTTGGATATTGATCTACCTGAGGCGCCCCCTCTTAAGAAGGGGGAATTTTTTGGGGCCCACAAGCCCCGTCTGGAATTCCCTACCCAGGGTCATTTTGATGCGCTGATACTTAGAGAATGGGAGAGGCCCAGCCGGCTTCCTGGTGTGCCTCAGGGATGGGATAAGAAGTATCCTTTTCCGGTGGAGGTGGTCAAGTGCTGGTCTTCTCCTCCCGAGGTCGACGCGCCTGTTTTAGGTTTGACCAACTCTTCTGTGCTGAACACCCCTGACGCCACCTCCCTTAAGGATGGCGAGGATAAGCGCCTTGATCAGATGGCGTGCCACGCATTTGCCAACGTGGGCTCGGCCCTGCGGCCTGTTAGTGCATCTGCCCTGGTGTCGCTTGCTACCAGGTCTCTTATTAGGGACTGGCTGAATAACGCTCAGCTTGATCCAGATGGCGCTGAGTTCGCTATACTTAAGAAGTGCAAATTGTTCATGGATTTTTTCATGGCTGCGATGGAAGACTCCATTGTCGTGTGTAGTAGGACACCAGCCTTACTGGTGGCCATGCGCAGACTGGTCTGGCTCCGTCAGTGGACAGCGGACGTTTGAGCCAAGAAGTCGCTCACAGCTCTCCCCTTCTTGGGTGCGCGGCTGTTTGGAGATAAATTGGATGCTGTTGCTAAAGGAGGTAAGTTACCTCAGCGGAGGAAACAGCGCTGTCCCTTTCGGGGGGCGGGCTCGTTCACTCCTTCCTTTCGAGGGGCCAGAGCGTCTAGGGGTCTGGCCTTCTTAGGGGTCAGGGGCTCGTCCTGGAACAGAGGCAGAGGTCGGGCACGTCCCGCAGCTGCCTGGGGTTCCAAGCCCAAGCCTGCAGTTAAACCGGCTCAGTAATGAAGGGGCGCCCTCACCCGCAAGGGTGGGAGGACGGCTGCGGCTCTTCTTCCAGGTCTGGGCCCGGGAGGTCACAGACAATTGGATCTTGGAAGTGGTCTCCTCCGGGTACAAACTGGAGTTCGAGTACTGGCCGCCCCCAAGATTCTTAAGGTCTCGGGTGCCCTCGGACCCTCAGGCTGCACAGGGGCTCCTGTTAGCAGTAAGAAAACCTTCTGGACATGAGGGTTATATGCCTGGTGCCTCCGTTGGAAAGAGGCAGGGGTTACTACTCCAACCTTTTCACGGTTCCCAAAAAGGAGGGTTCGGTGAGACCCATTCTAGATCTCAAGGTTCTCAGCAGGTTTATCAGAGCCAAGAAGTTCCGCATGGAGACTCTGCGCTCGGCTATCAATTCCCTTCGCCAAGGGGATTTTATGACATCCATAGACATCAAGGACGCGTATCTGCATGTTCCGATGCCAAGGTGCAGGGGATTCAGGGCCTGATCCGTCTTCTTCTGGCCAGTCCTTGAAACTGGTGGGTCTGATGGTGTCCTCCTTCAAGGCGGTGCCATTTGCACAGTTTCACATGAGATCTCTTCAACTTCTCCTATTGACGTATTGGGACAGGAGCCCACAGTCATTGGATCAACCTTTCAAGATGTCTCCCAGGGTTCGGCAGTCCTTTCGGTGGTGGCTGGACTCGAGCAATCTGGTGAAGGGCAGATCCTTTCTGGTCCCTTGTTGGGAGACGGTTACCACGGATGCCAGCCTGTCGGGCTGGGGAGGTTATTGGAAGCGTCATCAGTTCAGCGGGGTGTGTGGTCCCCAGGAGGCTCACACCCCCATCAATGTATTGGAGCTCAGAGCCATTCACCTGGTTCTGGTTCGGCTGACCACACAGTTATGGGGTCTTCCGGTTCAGGTGCGTTCGGACAACCGAACGGCAGTGGCTTACATAAATCACCAAGGAGGGACTCGCAGCAGGAGTGCCCTCAGGGAAGTCTCTCTGATCCTGCACTGGGCGGAGAGCAATGTTCCTTGCCTTTCGGGAGTCTACATTCCGGGAGTGGAGAATACGGAGGCGGATTCCCTGAGCAGGGGATCCTCTTGTCACGGAGAGTGGTCTCTCAACCCCAAGGTTTTTCTGGATCATTGCTGCAAGTGGGGGACTCCGGAGGTGGATGTCTTTGCCTCGAGGCACAATCACAAACTTCCGGCCTTTGTGTCTCTTTCTCAGGATCCCCTGGCTTTGGCAGTGGATGCCTTGTCACTGGCTTGGAAGGACCTGGGTTTTCTGTACCTGTTTCCACCTGTCTCCATGCTGGGCAAGGTAGTTCGAAAACTGGTTCTAGAAGGGGCACCAGCGGCTCTGGTGGCTCCAAGGTGGCCAAGAAGGGTTTGGTATGCAGACGTCGTAAGGATGGCCGTAGACCAGTACCGGCTACCTTTGCTGCCGGACCTGCTATCTCAGGGTCATCTACTTTACCCCAATTTACAAACGCTGGTTTTGACGGCTTGGCTGCTGAAACCTTTATCTTGAAAGAGGAAGATTTGTCTGAGGCTGTTGTTCAGACCCTGATTAGGGCTAGGAAGCGGTCCTCTTCAGGCATTTACTATAGGACTTGGAGGTCCTATATTGATTGGTGCGAGGCTAGGGCATTGACTTGCAGGGTTATTCTAAGCATACAGCAGGTCCTGCTCCAGATGTAGTAATTACATGTTGGTAATCCTCCGCGTCCGGCGCCGTGCACTGCAGACATGTAGAAAACAAGCTCCTCCCGGCCCTACATATACCGAAGGACCTCCCACAAATCCCCAGATTTCTCTGCAGTGCTGGAACTGCGAAGACATGAAGTATCACGCTCTCGCAGGCGAGCGGGGCCCTGCGGGACTACTTCCACCCGTCCTCTTTGTGAAGAATATTCCTCCCAGCCTGGGCTGCGTTGGTCGGGTGAAGGTAGGCAGCATCTAGTGTGCTTACGGAGCTAGACTCCACCGCAATCCCCCACCATAGGGTAGGCGGTTAAGGCAAATGGTGAGCCTTCAGTGGATGTCCCTCCCGCATCAGTGCCCCCACGCCCCGTGCAACAGTGAACCCCGATTTTTGGGTCACCTTCCTCCCTAGATCCCCCCGTTAGTGGGGGGAAAAAGAGGGGGGAGTTGTGTGTACGTTGGCCTAACCTAATTACACTAGAGCTGCGCTTCACACTTATGTTTAAGTTAGCCGCAGCGCCTTTTTTACTTGGCGCGAACGGCGGCTCTGTTCGTGGGCGCTACGGCGTTGTATTCCTGTATTCACCCTGTCAGTTTTCTCTCTGAGGTGATTTTCTAGAGCGGTTGTCAGTTGCATAGCTACTTTTTTTTCTGATTGGCTGCGTGCCTTCGAGCTGCGCGCTCTCCGGGGGGGCGTGGTTTGGTTTGGCGCATTCCGCGTCATCTCCCGCTCTGGCCCGCCCTTCGAGGTTTGCTTGGCGCCATTTCTTTCTCACGTGCACGTGGTGAAGACGGTCCTCCCCTCACTGTTCTGTAAGTGCCCTCATGGGCGACCTTTCTTTAGCTTTTGCTTCTCCTCGCTTGGCTCTGACATCCCTGTTCCCCTTGTGTCTTTCAGACCGTGAACCTCGGTGGCTTCTCCGGGCCCGGTGTAGCGCCCGGTCCAGACTTTTAAAAAATCACTCCCACTTCCCAGCGGGTCATTGGGGCATCCAGGGTTGCTTTATAGCGTCAATTATATTGTATATAATAATCACCATATGGAGGCATCTCAGGATATTGTGAACGGGGTTCCTTTGGGACAAGCCCGTCTGTGTGTAGCTTGTGGGGTCTTGCCTAGCAGCGGTGACAATGCACGGGTCTGCGTCCCTTGTGCTCAGCAGGCGCTAGCCGGTATTCCCACCTCTTCCGAGGCTAGGCCCGCACCTCGCCTTGCTTCCCCTACTCCCCCAAGCCTGAGCCTAACCCCCAATACTAGTGGGGATTCTCATACTGATTTGGCCACTAGACTGGCTAGTGTGGAAAACTTACTTGCTGGCTCCTTGGCGCGCAAGGCCACTGCCAAGAGGCGTCATTTGAATCCTGAATCTACTATACTTCCTATAGAATCTGATGATTTATTGCTTTCCTATGCACATTCCCCCTCAGAGGAAGGGGAACTGTTCTCTGACTCAGGGTCATATGACGACGAGTCCAGGGGACAGGAAGAGTCTGGTTCTGATCATTGGTCCTCGGATGACATTGATAGACTGCTGACCCAGATCTTTGATGTGTTATCCCTCTCTCCCCCTGCTGCGGCTCCCCGGCAAAGGGGTGATCTGTTTCACACCGCTAGGTTGGAGTTTCCCGAACAAACTCCTTTCAATAGCCTTGTGCTGAAAGAATGGGAACATCCCAGCAAACACCATGGGGTTCCTAAAGCTGTGGATAAGAAATATCCCTTTCCTGCCGACCTGGTCAAGTGTTGGACATCGCCACCCGAGGTCGATGCCCCAATTCTATGTCTGTCCAACACCTCTATTATGCACTCCCCCGACACTACTACACTGCGGGATTTGGAAGATCGGCGAGTTGACCAACTGGCATGCCATGCCTTTGCATTTGGGGGAGCGTCGCTCCGCCCAGTTTGCACCTTAGCCATTATGGCGGTGGCGCTCAGGACGGTGGTTAAGACTGCTCTTGAAGGGGCGGATGACTTGCCCTCTGATGCTGCCAATGCTCTGGCCACCTGTGAGACTTTCGTGAACTATATCCTATCCGCATCGGACGATGCTGAGCGCTAGATCTTCTGCTCTGGTGGTAGCCATACGCCGAGCAGTCTGGTTGCGCCAGTGGGGCGCTGATAACGTCGCTAAGAAGGCCCTTACGGGGCTTCCATTTAAGGGGCTGCGCCTGTTTGGAGAAAGGTTAGATATTTTTGCCAAGGGTGGCAAGTTACCTCAGCGCAAGCGTCAGATTCGGCCCTTTCGTGCTCAAGCTCCCACTCGACCCCCTACCGTGGGGCTAAGCAAGGTAGAGGAGTGTCCTTCGCTGGGTCTCGCGCAGAGCCCTGGAACAAGAACAGAGGACGCCGTCCCAGTTCCTCCTGGGGGCCCAAGCCCAAAGCCCCTCCCAAGACTCCCCAGGCATGAAGGGGCGCCCTACAGCACTTTGAGCATGTCTGGAGATGCCACGTCTCAGACCAGTGGATTCAGGAGGTAGTGTCCTCCGGTTACAAGATTTGCTGTACGGCCCCCTACCAGGTTCGTCAGGTCCCGGATCCCACAGGACCCTGCCTCAGATCGGGTCTTGATGCTGGCTGTGCAGGACCTTCTAGATCTAGGGGTCATTTGCAAGATCCCCTTAAGAGACAGGGGCATGGGGTTCTATTCCAACCTTTTCACAGTGCCCAAGAAGGACGGGTCAGTCAGACCCATTCTGGATTTTAAAATCCTAAACAGATTTGTCAGAAACAAACATTTTGGTATGGAAACCCTGCGCTCGGCCATTGCCTCGTTGCGCCCAGGAGACATCTGTGGACATCAAGGATGCTTACCTGCACGTTCCGGTGTTTCCAGGACATCAAAGGTTTCTCAGATTTGCGCTGCTGGATCAGCATTACCAGTTCATGGCCCTGCCATTCGGCCTTACGTCGGCTCCCAGGGTGTTCACCAAGGTGCTGGCAGGGGTGATGTCACTGTTAAGACTAAGGGGCATATGAGTGTTGCCCTACCTGGACGATATACTCATCACCTCTCGGTCTCTGCGGCAAGCAGAGCTGGACACTCGATTGGTAGTGTCCACCCTGGAGTCATTCGGCTGGGTGATCAATTACCCAAAGTCCTCTCTGTCCCCCTCCTCAGTGACCCCGTTCCTGGGGATGATTCTGGATACAGTTCGGTCAAGGATATTCCTTCCTCCGCAGAAGGTGGAAGCTCTGACAACGCAGGTGAGGTCCCTGCTTTCGAGCCCTCATCCCTCCATCCGGCAGGGAATGCAGTTGGTGGGCTCGATGGTGGCAAGCTTCGAGGCGGTGCCCTTGCCCAGTTCCATTTGAGAACTCTGCAGCTTCACCTTCTGTCAGTCTGGAACAAGGACCCAGCGTCCTTGGACGAGATCTGGGTTCTCCCCCCCTCGGTCAGGCAATCCCTTGCGTGGTGGCTGGACCACAGGAACTTGACAAGGGGCAGATCCTTCCTGGCTCCCTCCTGGGAGACGGTCACAACGGATGCCAGTCTGTCGGGCTGGGGGGGATTCTGGAAGTCCCTGCGCTTCCAGGGGAGGTGGGGCCCTCAGGAGCCCATCTACCCATCAATGTCCTGGAACTCAGGGCGGTCAGATTGGTGCTGGAATAATTGACCCAGCACCTGAAGGGTCTGGCGCTTCAGGTACGCTCAGACAACACGGAGCAAGGGAGCTCTCCAGGAAGTGGCTCTGATTCTAACATAGGCGGAAGCCAATGTCCAATGCATCTCGGCTGTCTACATTCCGGGCGCGGAGAACCTGCTGGCAGATGCTCTGAGCAGGGGATCGTCTCGTCGGGGGTAATGGTCTCTGCAACAGGGTTTTTCAGGCCCTGTGTCTCCGTTGGGGAGTGCCAGACGTGGATCTGTTTGCGTCCCGTCACAATCACAAGCTCACGAGCTTTGTATCCCTGTCTCAGGATCCTCTGGCTCTGGCCACGGATGTCCTGTCAATGTCTTGGAGGGAGTTTCGGGCTCCTGTATGTGTTTCCACCAATTCCCCTTCTGGGCAGAGTTTTGTGCAAGATTGCTCTGGAAGGGGTACCCGTGATTCTGGTGGCCCCAAGGTGGCCAAGAAGAGTGTGGTTCGTAGACGTGGTTCAAATGGCAGTAGATCAGTACGATCTGCCAAGGTTGCCAGACCTTCTAACTCAGGGGTCTCTACGCCATCCCAATTTACTAACTCTGGCTTTGACGGCTTGGCTATTGAAACCTCCATCCTGATGGAAAAGGGTTTGTCTGCATCTGTAGTGGCTACTATGGTGCAAGCCAGGAAAAAGACTTCTTCTGCTATCTACTATAGAGTTTGGCATTCTTACATTGACTGGTGTGAATCCAAGTCTCCTCCCTGCCGGGAATTCTTAGTCTCCAGGGTGCTGGAGTTCGTACAACATGGTCTAGACTTAGGTCTTAAGCTTAGTACCCTGAAGGGCCAGGTTTCGGCCCTGTCTATCTTCTTTCAGAAGACCTTTGCCCAGCACCCTCTTATCAAGACTTTCTTTCAGGGGGTCACTCATGTGCGGCCTCCTCAGAAACCTATGGTTCCTGTTTGGGATTTTAACTTGGTGTTATCGGCCCTGCAGGGTGCTCCTTTTGAGCCTATTCAGGAGGCTGCTCTCGCTGTTCTCACGCTCAAGGTTGTATTCCTGGTAACTATCACTTCTGTTAGACGTGTATCTGAGTTGGCGGCTCTATCTATTCAGCCTCCCTACTATGAGAGACACCAGGATAAGGTGGTGTTTCGCTTCAAGCCAGACTTTCTGCCTAAGGTTGTGTCTGCATTTCATTTGAATCAAGATATTGTACTTCCTTCCTTGTGCCCTAATCCTAGTAACCCTAAGGAAAGGGTTTTGCATTCCTTGGATGTGGTTAGGTGTGTCAAGTATTACCTGGTTATCACTAAGGCTTTCAGGAAGACGGATGCTCTCTTTGTTGTTCCTCACGGGCCTAGGAAGGGTTTGGCTCCCGCCAAGTCTACTATCAGTAAATGGATTCGTCAGGCTGTGGTTCAAGCCTATACTACTAAGGGGAAGTCTCCCCCCTTTCGTCTTACTGCTCATTCTACTCGAGCTGTTGGGGCTTCCTTTGGCTTTTCAGCACCAGGCCTCTGTGGAACAAGTTTGCAAGGCCGCTACTTGGTCTTCTGTTCATACCTTTGCAAAGTTTTACAAGGTTGATGTTAGGGCCTCAGCTGATGCTGTGTTTGGCCTCAAGGTTTTGCAGGCGGCAGTAGTTTAAACTGCTTGCTGTTGCCTTTTCTGTTGGGGATCCCACACTACTTTACGGACACTGCTATTGGATGTCCCACATGTAATTACTACATCTGGAGCAGGACGTGCTGTATGCTTAGAATAATACAATTCTGTGAAGTACTCACCTGTAGAATTGGTATTATACGCATACAGCACGTCCTGCTCCACCCCACCCTGGTTTCACTTTGTTCTGGATCCCCTGTTTGGTGATTGTTATCATTGTTGTTATTGCCAGTTTTGGGTGGTTGGTTTCTCCTGGCTTCTCATTCTCACTGCTTTTCAAAGCTGGGGATTTGTGGGAGGTCCTTCGATATATGTAGGGCCGGGAGGAGCTTGTTTTCTACATGTCTGCAGTGCACGGCGCCGGAGGCGGAGGATTACCCACATGTAATTACTACATCTGGAGCAGGACGTACTGTATGCGTATAATGCCAATTTTACAGGTGAGTACTTCACAGAATTGTATTTTTTCTATACCCAGGATTTTGGAGTTTCTTCAGCATAATCTGGATCTTGGGTTCCAGCTTAGTACTTTGAAAGGACAGGTTTCTGCTCTGTCGGTTTTCTTCCAGAGGTCTTTTGCTTTACACCCGCTGGTTAAGACCTTTTTCCAAGGGGTGGCGCATGTGCGGCCCCCTCGGAAGGCTGTAGTTCCTGTTTGGGATTTGAATTTGGTTCTTTCGGCTCTGCAGGGTCCTCCTTTTGAGCCGCTACAGGATATTGCTCTTTCGGTTCTCACTCAGAAGGTTGCCTTCTTGGTGGCTATTACCTCTGTTCGGCGGGTCTCTGAGTTGGTGGCCCTGTCGATTCAGGCCCCTTACTTTGAGAGACACCAGGATAAGGTGGTTTTTCATTTCAAGCCGGATTTTCTTCCTAAGGTGGTTTCTGCTTTCCTCCTCAATCAGGACATTGTTCTCCCTTCCTTGTGTCCTAAGCCTAACAATGACAAGGAGAGGGTTTTGCACAATTTGGATGTTGTTCGTTGTGTGAAGTACTATTTGGTGACTACTTCTTCCTTCCGCAAGACGGACGCTTTTTTTGTGGTGCCCTGCGGGCCCAGGAAAGGTTTGGCGCCTGCTAAATCTACGATTAGCAAATGGATTCGTCAGGCCATTGTTGGGGCCTATTCTGCTAAGGGGAGGACTCCCCCTTTTAGGGTCACTGTGCACTCTACTCGTGCTGTTGGTGCATCCTGGGCTTTTCAGCCCCAGGCTTCTGTTGAACAAGTTTGTAAGGCTGCTACTCGGTCTTCCGTTCATACTTTTTCCAAGTTTTACAAGGTTGATGTGCGGGCTTCAGCGGATGCTGTTTTTGGCCGAAAGGTTCTGCAAGCTGCAGTGGTTTGAGTTGGTACATTCTTTACTGTTTCTGGTTCCCACCCATGACGGACACTGCTATTGGATGTCCCAGATGTCATGAAGAAGGAAGTGGAGTGTATGGCACACTTAGAATAATACCGTTTTGTGAGTACTCACCTTTAAAACGGGTATTATGAGTGTGCCATACACTCCACTTCGCCCCACCCTTGTTTTTTTCAGGTATTCTGGGGCTTTTATATGGTGAACCATTGGTTTTGATTGTTACAGTTATATTTGGTTCTTCTCCCTTTACTGCTTTTATACACTGGGGAATTGGTGGGAGGTCCCAGGTATATATGGACCGGGAGGGGCTTTCTTATTCTCAGTGTGTCACACACCCCGCTTCCCCTTTAATTCTTACGATTGGGTTACTCCACCAGCAGGTGGCGACGTTGCAGAGAGAAGTCTTGAAAACGAGCCCCTTCCGGCCTACATATACCTGGGACCTCCCACTTAAAGCCCAGTGTTTTCTCTCTGCAAGATGCGACAAGACAGAAGAAAGATGTCTCCTGCTTGCAGGTAGCCGGGGTCAGACCCCGGCATCCCCTTTTGTTCTATTTCTGCCCAGTCAAAATTGTGTTTTTGCCTAGATAGTTAACGGAAGCCTCCCAGCCTAGGCTGCTGGCTGGGCAAAGGTAGATGGCACTATATGGTGCCTAGGAGCTTATCTCCTCCGCTCGTCCCCAGCCGCGTGGGGCAATGCGGCTATCCGGCTTGGTGATCCGGATTTGGGATGCCCCTGTCCCGATATTCCCCTTGGCCACCTTCTCCCGCTTGGTCCCTTCTCCCTTCACGTGGGGGGGGGGGGGGGGGGTGTATGGGGTGCTTTTTACTTGTGTGATTTTTGTGTTTGGGGAGCACTGGCAGCTGCGGCGTGCGCGTTTCCCGAACTGCTGGGTGCTTCTTGGAGCAGATTTTAAAGGCTTTCCCTGTTGGATGTGTTATGGCATGCGGCGCCGCCATTCGGTGGGCCGCGCTGCTCGCGCCTTAGGGGCGGGGCCACGCTCCCTCTCGGCCCACGTAGTATGGCTCCGGCGGGGCCGGAGCGCGTCGCTCGCTGAGCCTGGCCCGCCTTCCTGTCTCTCCCTCACCCGCAGCCTCACTACATAGAGGCGCTCGGCAACAGGCCAGCGGTCCCTGGCTCGGCTGAGGAGGCGCTGTCTTCAAGCAGGTTTGGTTGGTTGTTTGTCTGCATTAGTCACTTGTGAGTTTGGTTAGCTTCCCCTTCCTGGAGGCACATATTAATTATGCATGTATAGGTTTATATTTCTTTCATGGGCCGGATATATATATATATATATATATATATATATATATATATATATATGTATTGTTTATATATTTTACCGTTTGTCTGTTTAGTGTATGTGTGTGGGCATGCTGGCTAACTTTCTTTGGGACTGATTGTGGTCTCTTTTCCCTTACAGATCCTGGGATCCCCTCACTGCAGTGGGTCTCCCGGTCTGATATACCTGGCTAGTCTTATTCTCCAAATTGGGATTGTCCTAGGCTTTAAAAATACTCCCACTCCCGGGACTTTAATTATAAAAGGGGCATCCCGGGTTTCTTAAATGCGTAAATCCCTGGGTTATTGCGAATATTTTTATTTCACCATATGGAGGCTTCCCTACATTACCGGAAATGGCTCTTCGGGGCTATCCAGGCTGTGTGGGGGTTGTGGGGCTCCGATCCCAGGTGATGATGTCATAATATGTATTTCATGTGCACAGCAGAATATTGCGCGCCAGTCCGGCATTCCGGTACCTGGCTCCTCGCAACTTCCGTCATCTCCTACCCCCCCCCCACCTATTCCGGACCCCGCGTGACGTTGTCAAGGGTGGGGATTCGCAATCCGAGGTGTGTGCACGATTGGCCAACCTCGAGAAAATAGTTTCCGCCGCGGTGGCTCAGAAGGCTACGGCTAAGCGGAAGCACTTTTCTCCAGCATCGCCTGTTCTGGATGATGAGGTATTTGAAGTTTTGGATTGGTCCGATTGTCCCCCTGCTGAGGAGGGGGAACTCCTTGAGGAGTCGGACGAGCCTGCAGACCAGCAATTGGTTGGTACCACTGGCGATCAGGCTGCGGGGGGGTTCCTTGACACTCCTTCCATTTTGGCTCAGATGTTTGAAATTTTGGCTTTGGATCCGCCCGAGGCGGTCCCCCCGTTGTTTGATGTGCCCCAGCCGCGTTTGGTGTTTCCCAGGCAACAACACTGTGAGGGTTGTCCTTAGGGAATGGGAACAACCCACGCGCCTTGTTGGAATTCCTCCTAGTTGGGATAAGCGTTATCCCTTTCCGGAGGATTTGGTGAAGCTTTGGTCTGTTCCCCCTGACATCGATGCCCCTGTGTTGAGGCTGTCTAACACGGCTGTGTTGCACTCCCCTGACACTACTACCATTAAGGATGGTGAGGATCGTCTGATTGATCAGTTGGCTCGCCATGGTTTTATCAGTGCTGGATCGGCACTGCGGCCGGTGTGTGCTTCGGCGCTTCTTCTGATGGCGGTTAGGTCCATTGTTAGAGATTTGTACGCAGATCTTGATCCCACTTGTGATGAGTTCGCTTCTCTCAAGCAGTGTGAATCGTTTATTTCCTTTGTCATGTCCGCCCAGGACGATGCGCTTGCAATGTGTAGAAGGACCACGGCCCTGTTGTTTGCTATTCGTCGGTCAGTGTGGCTGCGCCAGTGGACGGCGGACTTTAACTCTAAGAAGTCGCTTACAGCTCTTCCGTTTGTAGGTTTGCGCCTGTTTGGCGATAAATTGGATTCAGTTACCAAGGGTGGTAAGTTGCCTCAACGCAAGAGGCCTAGTCCCTCCTTTCGGGGAGTCAGAGCGGGCAGAGGGGCCTCCTTTCCCGCTACCAGGGGTGCAGGTTGGACCCGGGGGAGGGGCCGTGGCCGTCCCAGTCAGTCCTGGGGCGCCAAGCCCAAGCCTGCTGGCAAGCCCGCTCAGCAATGAGGGGGTGCCCTCACCCGTGTGGGTGGGGGGACGATTGCGATTGCTCCTGGCGTCGGTAAAGAATCTTCTGGAAATGGCGGTCATCTGGCCGGTGCCGCACTTGGAGGTGGGCCTCGGGTTTTACTCCAATCTTTTCACAGTCCCCAAGAAAGACGGGTCGGTTTGCCCCGTTCTGGATCTGAAGTTCCTCAACAGGTTCATCCGTGCTCGGAAGTTTCGCATGGAAACTCTGCGATCGGCCATCGGTTCTCTTCGGCAGGGGGACTTCATGACGTCCATAGACATCAAGGATGCTTACCTTCATGTTCCCATCTGCCAGGCTCATCAACGTTTTCTTCGGTTCGTGATGAAGGATCGGCATTTTCAATTCGTGGCACTTCCGTTTGGCCTTACCTCGGCTTCAAGAGTGTTCACCAAGGTGCTGGCAGGGGTGATGGCCATTCTCAGATCTCAAGGCATTCGCATCGTGCCTTATCTTGACAACCTTCTCATCATGGCTCCTTCTCTCAATCAATCGGAGATGGACACCAGGACGGTGGTCTCCACGCTGGAAAGCTTCGGTTGGGTGATCAACTTTCCCAGGTCCTCCCTCGCCCCGGCCAGGGTGGTGTCCTTTCATGGAATGCGGTTGGATTCTTGTCAACACAGGGTGTTTCTGCCTCAATCCAAGATTTGTCTGATTCAGGAATTGGCTTGGTTCCTTCTTTCCAATCCTCGACCGTCCATCCATCTGGGGATGAGATTGGTAGGGTTGATGGTTGCCTCTTTCGAGGCAGTTCCTTTTGCTCAATTTCACACGAGGACGCTTCAGCTTCATCTGTTGGCGTCTTGGGACCGGCGACCACGGTCGTTGGATCGGCCCTTCCAGTTGTCCTCCCGGGTCCGACAGTCCCTTCAATGGTGGTTGGTCTCGACCAATCTCTTGAGGGGCAGGTCTTTCCTGACTCCTCTCTGGGAAATTGTCACCACGGACGCCAGTCTTTCGGGATGGGGGGGATTCTGGAAGGATCTTCAGTTTCGGGGGCAGTGGGGACCTCGGGAGGCCCACTTGCCCATCAATGTTCTGGAACTGATAGCCATCCATCTGGTTCTTGTTCGTTTGACTCAGCATGTTCTGGGCCTTCCGGTTCAGGTTCGTTCGGAAAATCGGACAGCGATTGCTTACATCAATCATCAGGGAGGGACTCGCAGTCTGGGTGCCCTCAGAGAGGTGTCCCTGATCCTGACCTGGGCGAAGGCCCATGTCCCTTGTCTCTCGGCAGTTTACATTCCGGGTGTAGAAAACAGGGAAGCGGATCTGTTGAGTAGGGGCTCTTCCCATCTGGGCGAATGGGCTCTCCATCCTCAAGTTTTTCGGTCGCTGTGTCTCCGGTGGGGGACACCGGAAGTGGACCTGTTTGCCTCTCGTCACTGTTGCAGGCTTCCGACCTTCGTGTCGCTCTCCCAGGATCCTCTGGCTCTGGCGGTGGACGCCATGTCCCTGAGCTGGAGGGATCTGGGGTTCCTGTACCTTTTTCCGCCGATACCCATGCTAGGCAAGGTGGTACGGAAGCTGGCCCTGGAAAGGGTGTCCGCCATTCTCGTGGCTCCAAGGTGGCCAAGGCGAGTATGGTTCGCAGACATCGTTCTGCTGGCGGTGGATCAGATCGTTCTGCCTCTTCGGTCCGATCTGCTCACTCAGGGTCGGCTGTGTTACCCCAATTTACCAATGCTGGGTTTGACGGCTTGGCTGCTGAAACCTTCATCTTGAAGGAGGAGGGTCTTTCTGACTCGGTTGTTAAGACTCTGATCTGTGCCCGGAAGAGGTCTTCTTCTACCATCTACTATAGGACTTGGAGAGCCTATATCGCTTGGTGTGAGGTTAGATCTTTGCCTTGTAGGGTCTTTTCGGTTTCCAGGATTCTGGATTTTTTGAAATCAGGGCTGGACTCTGGTCTCCAGCTGAGTACTCTGAAAGGGCTTCTGCCTTGTCTATCTTTTTTCAGAAGCCGTTTGCGCTTCATCCTTTAGTTAAAACTTTTTTCCAGGGGGTTACGCATGTTCGGCCTCCCAGGAAGCCATTGCTCCCTGTTTGGGACTTGAACTTGGTTCTTTCTGCTCTTCAGGCTCCTCCCTTGCAGGATATTGCTCTGTCTACCTTGACTCAGAAGATTGTCTTCTTGGTGGCTATCACGGTTTGGCGTGTCTCGGAGTTGGCAGCCTTGTCGGTCCAGGCGCCCTATTTTGAGAGGCATCAGGACAAGGTGGTTTTTCGTTTCAAACCGGACTTTCTTCCTAAGGTTGTTTCTGCTTTTCATTTGAATCAGGATATTGTTCTTCCCTCCTTGTGTCCTAAGCCTAAGAATGACAAGGAGAGGATTTTGCATTGTTTGGATGTAGTACGCTGTGTTAAGTACTATTTGATTACTACTTCTCCTTTTCGTAAGACTGATGCCTTTTTTGTTGTGCCCTGTGGGCCTAGGAAGGGTTTGGCTCCGGCAAGTCTTCCATTAGCAAATGGATTCGTCAGGCGATTGTTGGGGCCTATTCGGCCAAGGGGAAGGTTCCCCCTTTTCGTATCACTGCTCATTCTACTCGTGCCGTTGGAGCATCTTGGGCTTTTCAGCACCAAGCTTCTGTTGAACAAGTTTGTAAGGCTGCTACTTGGTCTTCTGTTCATACTTTTTTCTAAGTTTTACAAGGTTGATGTGTGGGCCTCAGCGGATGCTGTGTTTGGCCGCAAGTTATGCTTCATTTTGCCTTCGGATACCCATCCCTTGTGGACACTGCTTTTGGATGTCCCGATCGTAAGAATTAAAGGGGATGCGCGGTGTGTGACACACTGAGAATAATACCATTTTGTGAGTACTCACCTGTAAAATGGATATTGTCAGTGTGTCACACACCCCGCTTCACCCGCCCTTTTTGGTATCCTGGATCCTCTATATGGTGAAGCTTTTCCTTTGGTTTTTTTTTGAGGTTACCGTTGGGTTTCCTGGTACCTTGTCTTACTGCTGTTTGAATTCACTGGGCTTTAAATGGGAGGTCCCAGGTATATGTAGGCCAGAAGGGGCTCATTTTCAAGACTTCTCTCTGCCACGTCGCCACCTGCTGGTGGAGTAACCCGATCGTAAGAATTAAAGGGGAAGCGGGGTGTGTGACACACTGACAATATCCATTTTACAGGTGAGTACTCACAAAATGGTATTTTTTGCATATTCATCTCTGCAGAAGTTCGCCCTCTACTGGAGATTACCCAGATGTCATGAAGAAGGAAGTGGAGTGTATGGCACACTCATAATTCCTGTTTTAAAGGTGAGTACTCACAAAACTGTATTTTTACAGGTGAGTACTCAAAGAATTGTATCACTGTTGATTTTCAGTGGCTGCCAACAATGTATAGAAGTTTTACATCTGAACTTGAAGGCAGGCTATCATCACTAGCAGTCAAACAGTTAAAAGAGCAGATGCTCTTTATATAGGTTAGTGAAATGTAATCACATTTGATTGTATAAACATGAGAGAATGTGTTCTTTGTGATTGTTGCTATTACTTAATACACAGGAGACAGTTGCACAAGATGCTAATTACCGTCTGTTTTTATTCAAAAGAAACTACTTGTGATTAGAACATCTCTGCATTCTGGATTCTTACCAGAGATTCATGCCTGGGTCAAGGTTACTTTTCTTTGCAGAATGTCCAGATTTGTATTTTAGTAATGGACCCTTTATGTGGTCTGAAATTAATTTTATAAAATTCCAAAGCTTAGGATTTTCATCTTCAGCAGTGTTGTGTTTTCCAGTCAGAGACACATAAACTGCATCCTCCAGCTCCAGGCACGTGCACAGAGCCAGGGGATGTCGTTTTGGGTTCTTCTGTGCGGTGGCAGCACAGAAACTGAAAAAGCATCACTGGAGTGTGGCTGAGGTGTTTTTTTTCTTTGTAAGCCTCCCCCTGCCTTAGCGTCAGAAAAAGGTTGACAGGACGGGGGGGCGGGTTTTTGTTCACTGGAATTACGCTTTAATGTGAAAAAAGATGAAAGATTGTGCGAATTACTTAATACACCTACTCTAGACACTTCTAAAAAATACATTCCAAAAAGTGCTGAATCACACGTATATTTTACATCTGTCAATTCCAATTTTTTTTGCGATTTTCATGCATTTTCTTTCACATATGCGATATGTAAAAGAGGGAAAAATGCTCCCTTTTCAATATAAACAGACACCTTTTGCTGATTCAAGCTCTATGCCTTTAGATAAGTCCTTACAATCACTGCCACCAAAACACAGGATTTTCACTATCCCGTGTTCTGGTCCTCCCTCCCCCCCCCACCGAACCATCCTTCCCCCCCGGGTTGCCTCACTGTGTGAAACCCCCCCAGAATGCCAGGCAGACTCGCCTTTTATCAAAAGGTATTACATAGTTTAAAGTCATACTTTGATTAAAAAAAAACACGCACACACACACACACACACACACACACGCACTATACTCACCTTTCATTCAGCGCAGCCTATTGCCTCTTGTGCGGTGTAAAAAACACTTACCTGATCACCCGTCGTCAGGGCAGGGCACCTCCTTGTCACTCAAAATCGCTATGCGGAATGGGACTACGGCGCACCTCGCCCCTCATCAGCGTAACGATGGCACATTCACTTCAATGGAGAGGAGCATGCTACAGTTCCTGTGACGAGTGGGCAGGGCAGGCCAAAGTGCTCTTCCCCACAGCAAGAGGAGGAGAGAGTGGTGCCCAGCTTGGGACTGACAGCGGGTGATCCGGTAAGTGTCTTTACACTGCACCAGCATCAATAGCCTGCATTGGATGAAAGGTGAGAATAGTGTTTTTATTCTTAGTATACAGTACGTCCTGCTCCAAATAGATTACTTACACGTGGGTATTACTCCGCCAGATGGTGCTGGACTGCAGAGACATCGAAAAATAGGCTCCTCCCGGCCCCTCAAATACCCGGGGACCTCCCACAAATCCCCAGAATTTCTCTGCAGTCTGGACTGCGAAGGACGAGAAATGGCTCTCTACTCGCAGGTGAGCGGGGCTATTACCCTGCGGCCCTGCAGCACTATTCCCACCCGTTCCATTAGTAATATGCCTCCCATCCTTGGCTGCACTGGTCGGGTGAAGGTAGGCAGCACCGCTGCTCCACCGCAATCCCCAACCAAAGGGTAGGCGGTTCAGGCTTATGGTGAGCCTCTATGGGATGCCCCCCCCGCACTATTGCCCCTTGCCCCTGCCTATCGGTGGGCCCTATTTAAGTGGCCACTGTCCTCCCTCATTCTCTTTGTAGCCTTCGGCGGAAAAGGGGGGGGTGTGTGTAAATGTGTATGCTATGCATTCTGTGTTTTACACCTTTATATTGCATTCTTATGCCTTGTGTCAGCTGCCGCGCTGGCTTGCTTTTCCTTACTGTCTTTTTCAAAATTGCCGCCTCCGCGCGCCTTCTATGTAACTATGTTCCGCGCTTGGCGGCGGCGTTACCTCAGGCGCTGGTGCGCCGTCATTGGCTGCTTGGCACGTCCTGGCTTCACACTCTTCGGGGGGACGGGGCCCGTCTATGGCGCGCTCCGCGTCATCGCTGATACCGGCCCGCCCCTCGAGGTGTACCAACGCCATCTTTAACCTGCCTGGTTGGCCCATGCGCGATGGACCCCTTTGGCTTCTCCCGGCCCTATATTAGTTATATAACTTGTAGGCCTTGTGTAATACTCCCACTTCACTAGCGGGTTATTGGGGCATCCGGGGTTGCTTTATAGCGTTAATCCCTATCGGCCTATAGTGCCGCTATAATCACCATATGGAGGCATCCCAGGATAATGTGACCGGGGTTCCTTCGGGACAAGACCGGCTGTGTATAGCGTGTGGGCAGCCTCATGCTGACGAGGCACTGGTCTGTGTACCCTGTGCTGAGCAGGTGCTTGCACTGCAATCTGGCCTGCCAGTGGCTGCACCTCGTTTCACTTCGCCTACTCCCCCAAGCTTAAATCTCACTCCGGCTGAGTTGCATACTAGTGGGGATTCTCAGCCTGATGCGTCTAGACTGGCTACTGTTGAGCAGTTGATTGCTAAGTCCTTGGCGCGTAAGGCCCCTGCTAAAAAGCGGCACTTAACGCCTAATGTCACGCCTAATGAGGAGTTTTGGAATCTTTGTGGCTATACCCCGTCTGATGAAGGGGAGCTTTTTCCTGACTCAGGCTCATCTGATGAGACACCAAGGGGTCATGACGATTCTGGCTCTGACCCCTGGGCCCCGGATGACACTGACAGATTATTGACCCAGATTTTTGAGGTTCTGTCCATCTCTCTCCCTGTTGCGGCTCCCAGGGGGGAGCTTTTCCATACAGCAAAATCACGTATGGAATTTCCCGAGCAGGCACATTTCCATAACCTTGTGCTCAAGGAATGGGAGCGCCCCAGTAAACTTCCCGGGGTCCCTAAAAGTTGGTATAAGAAGTATCCCTTTCCTGCTGATGTGGTAAAGTGTTGGTCAACCCGCCCCCCCCCCCCCCCCCCGAGGTGGATGCCCCGGTCCTAGGGCTATCTAACACCTCTGTCATGCATTCACCTGACTCTACTACCCTGCAGGATGCTGAGGATTGGCGCATTGACCAGCTGGCATCCCACGCCTTTGCATGTGCGGGGACGGCGCTGCGCCCGGTCTGTGCCTCTGCCATCACTGCTGTGGCCACTAGAACCCTTATCAGAAATATACTTGACAGTGCTTCTGATGATTTGCCTTGTGGGGTGTTCAATGCACTTTCCAGTTGTGATGTGTTTGTAAATTTTGTCCTCTCTGCCATGGATGACACCATCAGAATGTGTGCCAGAACATCTGCCCTTGTGGTGGCTATACGCCGCTCAGTTTGGCTGCGCCAGTGGGCTGCTGACAACGCTGCCAAGAAGGCCCTCACTGGTTTTCCCTTTAAAGGACTGCGCTGTTTGGGGACCGCCTGGACCTTTTTGCTAAGGGAGGCAGGTTACCCCAGTGCAGGCGGCAATCTCGGCCCTTTCGGGGTCAGGGTTCCTTCTCCTCCCCTTACCGTGGAGCCAGACAGGGGAGGGGGGTGTCCTTTCCTGGGACCCGGGGATATTTCTGGGGTAGGGGCAGAGGACGTGGACGTCCTGGCTCCTCATGGGGTCCCAAAGCAAAATCATCCCCCAAGCCCCCTCAGGCATGATGGGGCGCCCTCACCCATCCGGGTGGGGGGACGGCTGCAGCACTTTGCTCACGTCTGGAGGCTTCATGTCTCAGACCGGTGGATTCAGGAGGTAGTGTTCTCCGGTTACAAGATAGAGTTTGCTGCCTGCCCCCCTCCAAGATTCATCAGATCCCGGATTCCTCAGGACCCTGTGTCAGCTCAGAAACTGGTGCAAGCTGTGCAAGACCTCCTGGAGCTGGGGGTCATCTGCCAGGTCCCCTTAAGAGAAAAAGGCAAGGGCTTTTATTCCAACCTATTCACAGTGCCCAAAAAAGATGGTTCAGTCAGGCCCATCCTGGACTTAAAGATCCTCAACAAATTTGTCAGGGGCAGGCGCATGGAAACTCTGCACTCCACACCACACCATCAGTTCCCTGCGCCAAGGGGATTTCATGACTTCTGTGGACATCAAGGATGCTTACCTTCATATTCCTGTATTTCCAGGTCATCAAAGGTTCCTCAGGTTCGCTCTGATGGATCAACACTACCAGTTTGTGGCTTTGCCCTTTGGTCTCACTTCAGCTCCCAGGGTGTTCACCAAGGTGCTGGCGGGCGTGATGTCTCTGCTCAGATGTCAGGGCGTCTGCGTGCTTCCCTATCTGGACGACATTCTCATCACTTCCCAATCTCTACATCAGGCAGAGTTGGATACTCAGCTGGTGGTGTCCACTCTGGAGTCATTTGGATGGGTGATCAACCACCTCAAGTCCTCACTGTCCCCTTCCTTGGTAACTCCATTCCTAGGAATGAATCTGGATACAGTTCAGGCAAGGATTTTCCTTCCTCAACATAAGGTGCACAGTCTGATTGCACAGGCTCAGTTCCTCCTATCTTGTCCTCATCCCTCCATCAGGCAGGGGATGCAGCTGGTGGGCCTGATGGTGGCATGCTTCGAAGTGGTCCCTTATGCTCAGTTCCACTTGAGGCCTCTGCAACTTCACTTATTGTCAGTATGGGACAAGGACCCAGCGTCCCTAGACGGGGTCTGTGGTCTCTCCCCCCGGGTCAGGAGGTCCCTCTTGTGGTGGATGGACTCAAGGAACCTTTTGGGGAGTAGATCCTTTCTTACCCCTCCCTGGGAGACGGTCACCACAGATGCCAGTCTGTCAGGTTGGGGGGTTTCTGGAAGTCCTTGCGATTCCAGGGGAGGTGGGGTCCTCAGGAGGCCCACACACCTATCAATGTCTTGGAACTGCGGTCGATCAGGTTAGTTCTGGCTCACTTGACTACTCACCTTCGGGGCCTGCTTGTTCAGGTGCGCTCGGACAACCAGACGGCAGTTGCCTACATCAATCATCAGGGAGGGACCCAGAGCAAGGGGGCCCTCCAGGAAACGTCTCTGATTCTGACTTGGGCGGAGGCCAATGTCCCCTGCATATCAGCTGTGTACAAAGCTGAAAAATCGCCTGGTGGACTCTCTGAGCAGGGGGACCTCTCGCCAGGGAGAATGGTTCCTATGCAGCAGGGTGTTTCAATCCCTGTGTCACTGTTTGGGCCAACCAGATGTGGATCTGTTTGCGTCCCGTCACAATCACAAGCTCCCAGTTTTTGTCTCACTGTCCCAGGATCCTCTGGCCTTGACCTCAGATGTTCTAGCAATGTCATGGCAGGACTTTCAGTTCCTGTATGTCTTCCCTCCAATTCCCCTGCTGGGCAGGGTTCTGCGCAAGATTATCCTGGACGGGGTGCCAGCATTCCTGGTGGCCAAGAAGAGTGTGGTTCGCAGACGTGGTGCAGCTGGCAGTAGATCAGTACACTCTGCCCTTGGTGCCAGATCTGCTCACTCCGGGCTCTCTACGCCATCCCAATTTACAAACTCTGGCTTTGACGGCCTGGCTGCTGAAACTTCCATCTTGATGGAGAAGGGTCTTCCTCGGTCGTGGATACTTTGATAAAGGCTAGGAAGAAGTCTTCCTCTTCCATTTATTACAGGGTTTGGCATGCCTACATTGAATGGTGTGAGTCTAAGTCACTTCCCTGTCGTGTGCTCTCTATTCCCAGGATCCTGGAGTTCCTGCAGCATGGGTTGGAGATGGGGCTCCTACTCAGTACTCTGAAAGGGCAGGTTTCTGCCCTGGCTATTTTCTTCCAGAAGTCCTTTGCTCAGCACCCTCTGATCAGGACTTTTTCCAGGGGGTCACTCATGTGCGCCCCCCCCCCCCCACGTAAGCCTATGGTGACAGTTTGGGATTTGAATTTGGTTTTGTCAGCCTTGCAGGGTGCTCCCTTTGAACCTGTGCAGGATGCTGCCCTTGCCATTCTTACAATCAAGACTGTCTTTCTGGTGGCTATCACTTCTGTTAGGCGTGTGTCTGAGTTGGTGGCGCTTTCTATTCAAGCCCCCTACTATGAGAGACACCAGGACAAGGTGGTGTTTTGTTTCAAGCCAGACTTTCTGCCTAAGGTAGTATCTGCTTTTCATTTGAATCATGACATTGTATTTCCTTCTTTGTGCCCTAATCCTAGTAACGCTAAGGAAAGGGTCTTGCATTCTTTGGATGTGGTTAGGTTTCTGAAGTACTATCTGGTGGCTACCGCACCCTTCAGGAAAACTGATGCTCTTTTTGTGGTCCCTTCTGGGCCTAGGAAGGGTTTGGCTCCTGCCAAGTCCACTATCAGTAAATGGGTCCATCAGGCTGTGATTCAGGCCTACTCTAAGGGGAAGAATCCTCCCTTCCGCCTTACTGCTCATTCCACTCGTGCTATTGGTGCTTTTTGGGCTTTCAGCACCAGGCTTCTGTTGAACAATTTTGCAAGGCAGCTACCTGGTCTTCTGTTCATACCTTTTCAAAATTTTACAAGGTTGATGTTAGGGCCTCAGCTGACGCTGCTTTTGGCCGAAAGGTTCTGCAGGCGGCAGTGGTTTAAACTGTCTGCTGCTACCTTTTTCTTGGGGATCCCACCCTACTTTATGGACACTGCTATTGGATGTCCCAACTGTAAGTAATCTATTTGGAGTAGCACGTACTGTATACTAAGAATAATACAATTATGTGATTACTCACCTGTAGAATTGGTATTATGAGTATACAGTACGTCCTGCTCCAACCCACCCTTGGCTTTGCATTATCTTGGATCCCCTGTATGGTGATTGTTATCATTGTTATAGTTGATAGTTTGGGTTGTTTAATTCACCCGGCTTATCGTTAACTGCTTTTCAATGCTGGGGATTTGTGGGAGGTCCCCGGGTATTTGAGGGGCCGGGAGGAGCCTATTTTTCGATGTCTCTGCAGTCCAGCGCCATGTGGCGGAGTAATACCCATGTGTAGGTAATCTATTTGGAGCAGGACGTACTGTATACTCATAATACCAATTCTACAGGTGAGTAATCACAGAATTGTATTTTTTTTTACTAAAGTATGACTTTAAAAAAAAAATGTATGACTTTTCAGCAGTTTGTTTACCCCCTTTTCTCCACATAAAAAAAACTTCTGTCTCTAGGCTTAAAGCCCATTCACTTAGTTTTCCCTTTAGAACAAGGGTCTCAAGTACCACTTTTCATTTTGCTAAAGCATGTATCACCTAGCTGCCACATATGGGTTGTCGGTCACCTAAAAAGACACAAAATGAAAGTGCATGAAATGCATAAATATGCCCATAGTTTTTCCCCGCCTTTTTAGGGCAGTTTTGTACTTATGGAGCAAATCAGGCTTGGGTAAAAGAAATAGAGAACAGATCAGGTTGAGATACCGATCAGCGTGAAGCCTTGTTGGGTACCACCTGATAGAATCTTGCAAACCCCTACTCAGGAACTTGTACACCAGTCAAGTCTGAACTGCATTTCTGCTGGAATTAAAACCAAACACCAGTGTCTACCTCAAAAACATTGATCCTGCTACACTAATCTTACAGCATCTGTAGGCATGTACAATAATTTTACATACAGTGTTTTGATGATTTTTACTGTTGACATGTTGTCCATGACTCACCTGTTTGGGTTTAGTATGTGCTATTATATCTGCCTAATGATCTCTCCCTGTACCTACATAACGTTTCTTTTTTGGAGCTGAGTAACCTATCACTTTCTTGGCTTGCAAGGATTACACGTGATTTTTTATTTTTGTTCATTATCCCCCTAGCATTTCTGTACAGAATGTTCTTGTTAAGAAGGTAGTTGTGAATTCTGATTAAAACCTATGCTTTAATATCAAGAACTTGAGGTTCCTTCTTTGGGCACATAATGTAAACCTGTAATGTAACCTAGCAGACTGTAATGAGGTATAGCAAAAGCCACTTTTCTCTTTATGAAACACAAGGTTTATGCTAATCAACAGAAATCGGGTTGTATCTGAGGACAGACAAATGTTTGTTGATTGAAATAAATGTAGCAGAAGTGGTTATGCAGCAGTGGCTGTCCCAGAGGTGGTTATGCTCAGATGTCAATCTTTACATTCAATATACACAGTTTTCTACTTCTAATGTTTTATATTCCACTGTGCTGTAACGAGAATACTGAACAGTTCATTCTTACACCAAATAAGCCTACACTAACTCCCTTTGTCCATATCCTTACATTTTTGTTATTATTTAGTGCTGGAATGTTGCAGCTCTTTACATATTAAATAAAAAAAAAAAAATTCACTCCATATTACTAATGGGGTCAGGGGGGTTGGGGTGGCATTGGTTTTATTTATCTGGTAGTCAAGGTTTGTCAGTCATGAGTTAGTGATAGATTGTCAGTCAGAGTAATATGTTGTTAGAGGGTGAGGATTGTAGTAGTCGGTCAATCAGGACACTAAGAGATCTCCAAAATGACCAGGAGAAAATCTGTAAGGTGTGGTTTCAGCTTTGAGTGGATGCAGGAGCAAATGAAAGTGCTAATAATGATTCAGTATCATGCATGCGGATGGGGATTGGGAGTTCTCTTTTCCAACTGTGCTAGGCTGCTGTTCTGGTGTAAAGTGATCCTATACCCAGATACCCTTCCCACATTTTTTACTTCTTTATTAAAATTTTTTACATTTCGCGTCTTTTCACTTAAGGGGGGCATCTCAACAGGAGAGGCGGGCAGGGAGTAATCGTCAGAAGTTGGCCGGCCGGCTCGTCCGGTACTTCACTCTCTCTCCGGCGCGGAGAGAGGTGGTTGCTCCGACTTGCTCTAATAACGTGAAAGCAGGGCTTCTGCCCGCATGCAGGCGCCGCCGTGCGGGTGCTCCAGGCCGCCGGTCGTGCTGCTCCGAGCCCCCGGCCGCTCTACTCCTGGTCGCGGCTGCGCTGCTCCCGACCACCGCTGCCCAGGCCTCCGCGGTTCGGGCCTCCTCTGCCTCCGAACAGCTGCTTCGCCTCGGGTCTCCGGCTTGTCTGCACTTCACTAGGATAGCGGCGACTATCGGGGGGGGGGGGCGCTGTTTCGTTTATCTGACGCAGGCCCCAGCCTCCGGTAGCGTAAAGAGGCACTCCAACCCGCTGTTGGTGAGTGATATTATTTCAAACATTGTAATGGTTTTTTATTGCTATTGATGGTATTTTACCCTTTTTTTTTTTACTGTTTTTCTTAGATTATGAGAAGAAGGTTAGGGGGTTTGTGGTTCCTCCCTGTCCCTTTAGTTATTATTGGGGATTTGGGTTCTAAGTCTTAAGCCCATACGGTTATTTTTGACTAAAACACAAAAAAGATGTGTTTAGCACCACCTATAAAATGCACAATTATTTGTTCAATATTCTGTGTGGCCGTGCCTGTGACCTAGGGCTATTTCTACCAGTAGCTATATATTATACCAAATGGTGACTCCAGCAACCACCCCAATTAGCCACAAGTTGCAGCACCCCCTCCAACACAATACATCAATCAAAACATATACATCTCAATAATTCATCGTTATTGGGTTCATCCCCTTTAAAATTCACATATAAACATATAATTAAAAATGCCCAAAGTCATTCATTATGGAGGGCATCCCACGTTGACCTGCAATCCCACTGAAATCTGTGCTAAATCCATCACAATAAAATACAAATACAAGAATCATCAAATATGCAGTGCAATTTCCTAGTGCAAAGTGCTATAAAGTGCTACACATATTCCACACAACCCTATATAATGTAACCCATAAGGAAAAAATGGCAAAAGGAAACAAAGTGAAGAGTAATCGCAATCAAAAAGAAAAAATCTCATCAGAAAAACATCACCTCACCAAAAGCGGGTCCCCAGGGTGTCCCCCACATGAATGGCCAGACTAAGGGCCCCCACGCGTTCTGTAGCCAAGCCCCGTGCTACTTTCTCAAGGTAAGGTAAGGTTATTTTTGACTAAACTATTCACCATGACGGAGGCATCAAGGGATAATGATTCGGGCATCCCAGCTGATCAGGTCAGTCTCTGTCCATTATGTAGGCTGAATCCCCTGGGCAGCTTTAGCACAGTATGTTCTCCTTGTGCCAGATGTATTGCTTCCGACTATTCTAGGCCTGTTGTTACATTCGCTGGTCCCTCGGAGCCTAAGGTTTCTTTAAAGGTTAAGCCTCCCCGGGTGAGTTGGCGGAAAGGTTAGCCTGCCTAAGAGTAGCAATTGTTACTGTCAGTCCCTAGAAAGGCTGCAAAAAATTTAGATCCTCCTATTTCTGAGGTTGGTTTATATGCCTTCTTAGGTCCGAGGACGAGGGGGAAGTTCAGAAGGTTAAGGAGCCGTTATCTGAAGGTGAATTGCCCTCTACTGAGGAGGACAGTGCTTCAAATATTTTTTTTCAGATGAGGATCCTTTGGTCACTGATGTGACGTAGGCCCTAATTGTGTTTTTGAGGTGCTTCGCATTTCCCCTCCAAAACCCCCCAAGAGGGAAGGCCAAGACGAGTTTTTCCTGGACAGCTGATATGATTTAGTTGTGGTCCCTACCTCCTGAGGTGGACCCGCCCATGTCAGGCCTGGCCAATACTTTTGTCTCCAACGCTTCTTTAAGAGATCCTACTGAGAAATGTTTGTATCAGTTGGCGTGCCAGGTTTTTGCGATGGCAGGTTCTCTTTGACGTCCTGCCTGTGCCACTTCTTTTGTGTCTTTGGCGATTAGGAGGTTGTTGAAACAACTTATGGCCAAGGCTAGGCTAAGGGGCATTCTCAGGACTCGGGTATCCGAGCTCTCAAGACTCGTTTAGAAATGAATATCTATGTCAGCACTGCTATGGATGATCTGGTCAAACTTGATGCTAGAACCTCTGCTTTGCTTATTGCCTTGCGTCGGCCCCTATGGATTAAAGCTTTAGTTGGCTGATGCTACGGCTAAGAAATCCCTTACGGACCTCCCCTTTTTTGGGAGTCGGTTGTTCGGAGAACGCCTTGATGTTATGGTTAGGGAGGTAACCAAGCTTCCTCAAAAGAAGAAGTCTACTGGGGTTTTTCGTAAGTCCTTGGTATCCTAATCTTTCGAGGAGGTAGAGGTTCACTCTTTCGGGTTCCCGCAGGAACTTCTGGAGCAGACGTAAGTTCCAAAGGAAGCCAGGTATCTCTTGGGGAGATAAATCAAAGCCTCCAGCCAGGTCCACCCCGGCATGAAGAGGTGCCCCCACCCGTTTGGGTGGGGGGGACGGCTCCTGCAATTTGCTCTGGTCTGGAAGTACTATGGGTCAGATCTTTAGATACAGGAGGTGGTGTCTTCAGGGCTACAAAATCGAGTTTGCAGCCAGACCTCCTGCAAGGTTTCTTTGGTCAAAGGCATCC
This sequence comes from Gastrophryne carolinensis, assembly GCA_027917425.1. Lineage (NCBI taxonomy): Eukaryota > Metazoa > Chordata > Amphibia > Anura > Microhylidae > Gastrophryne > Gastrophryne carolinensis. Next base: position 415,260,692 of record CM051237.1, on the reverse strand, counting down.
CAATTCCGGTAAGGGCAGAAGCCGTAAGAGCCGCGGTCATGCATCTACTACAGATTAAAGTGATTTGTCATGTTCCCCTCCTAGAAGGGGGTCAGGGGTTCTACTCCGATCTGTTCACCATCCCAAGAAAGATGGGTCGCTGTGGCCGATTTTTAAAAGACCTCAACAAATTTATCCAGTTAAGACAATTTTGCATGGAATCCTTGGGGTCGGCAGTGAGGTCTCTTCAGCCGGGGGATTTTATGACCACGGTAGATAAGGGATGCACATCTTCACATTCCCATTTTTCCAGGTCAACAGAAATTTCTAAGGTTTGCCCTGGAGGGCCAGCATTTCAGTTTGTGGCCCTTCCTTTCGGTCCATCCTCAGCACCAAGGCTCTAGGGATTCACTTAATCCCTTACCTGGACGATCTGTTGTTCAGGGCTTCGTCTCTTCAGGAGGCCGAGAGGGACACACAGACGGTATTGTCAACCCAAGAGAGGTTGGGCTGGATAATCAATTATCCGAAATCTCACATCTCCCCATCAAGAGTTCTCCCAGAACAGAAAAGTTTGCTGCTCCAGACTCAGAGGCTCTTATGGCCTGCCAGGAGCCAAAATTTCGTCAAGGGATGCAGCTGGTAGGTTTGAGAGTGTCCTGCTTTGAGGCAGTACCCTTTGCTCAGTTTCACATGAGGCCTCTACAGATGGAGCTTTTGTCAGTCTGGGATCGGGCCTCGGAGTCACTGGATCGGACTTTTGTCCTAACGCCCTTGGCCAGGCAATCCCTACTTTAGTGGCTGGACCTCCTACACTTAGAGGTGGACAAGTCTTTTTTGCTGCCTCTCTGGAGATCATCACCATGGTTACCAGTTTGACATGCTGGGGAGGAGTCTGGAGGGCACTAACTATCCAGGGACAATGGGGTCCATGTGAGAGTTTTTTACTTCCCATAAGTCTTTTGGAATTGAGGGCAATATTTTTGGTGCTCCAGCATTGGAGTCTGAAGGGACCCCGCTGTTCAGGTCTAGTCAATCGGACAGTGGTGGCTTACATCAACCACCAGGGGGGTACAAGGAGCAGGAGAACTCTAAGGGAAGTGAGATGGATAATGCTATGGGCAGAGGTGTATGCCCCTGCATCTTGGCAGTTTACATCCCGGGGATAGAAAACTTGGAGGCAGACTCCCTGAGCAGGTCATTTCTGCATCATTCAGAAGGTTTTTTCAGGCTCTTTGACTTTTTTGCGGGTGTCCGGGTGTGGACCTCTTTGCATTCAGACACTATCACAAGCTTCTCAGGTTTGTGTCCCTATCCCGGGATCCTCTGGCCATGGCGACAGATGCACTGACGACCTCGTTGGCCAGAGATCAATCACCTGTATGCATTCCTGCTCCTGGGTCGAGACCTAAAAAAGGTAGCTCACGAGGGGGTACCAGCTATTCTGGTGGCTCCTTACTGGCCAAGGAGAAGCTGGTTCTCGGACATAGTAAGGATGTCTGCACATTATTGGCGCCTCTTTGATGATGAGGGTCTCTTCGGCACCCAAATTTACGGATACTGGTTTTGATGGTTGGCTATTAAACCATTATCCAGGCCTAAAGCAGTCTTCATCAAAGATTTATTACAGGGTCTATGGCCGTTGCCGCCGTCTCCTACCTCCTAACGCATTTCGTTGCGTGCGCAACTTTATCAAAGACCCTTTGATAAAGTTGCGCACGCAACGAAACGCGGTAGGAGACGGCGGCCACGGGACGTTAGTTCATATGCTTTGAACATACATACATGATTGGCTTATTTGCTGATGATTGCACGGAATTAAGGGAAGAAAGGACTCCCTTCTGGATTGTAATTCCTACATGCCTTTATATCTTCAAAAAAATTGTTAGTGTATTTCTATCTATTAAATAGTTTTTAAACTTCCTGACGGGGTTGCACTAGATTTTGTTTGTGCTCTCTTTTTAATCTATGCATGGATGCTATATACGATTGTGAGGAGCGATTTTCAAACTTATGATTGAAGCACTGGAAATCACGGAATTCTCTACCAGATGAATCTGTTTCAAGGCTTTTTGATTTTGTAGATCTGGTAAGCGCTTACCCGTTAAGGTGGTGGGCACGTGTGTCAAGATAACTTTGTCGATGTGCATGCACCGTGGGATACCTAAAAAATGTTTTTGTTTGAATAAGCTTTGCTTTGCTCTCCCTTTGCTCTGTGCTTTATAATTATTCAGTAAGTTACTACCTGCTGCTAACTTTCGTTCGGTATCCCGCCCAGGCCGTCAGACCCACCCTGCTATTGGGTTACGGTTCTACTCCTTAGATGCCTGGTCTGGGTGTATTGTGTATATGTAAATAGTATTCAGCATTGAAGAAAAGAAAAAAAAAGAACATTTGAGAAAGAAAATCAGCGAACATCGGTGTGGTTCCATAAAAGATATCTTGGTTGCCAGCCTCAGACCCCGCAAAACTGCAGCCACATCCAAACAATGGGCAACCGGCAAAGAGTGCTCACCTCTTGGTTCAATCAGTGTTCGTAGTAAAGGAGCGCCAGCCACATAGTTGGGAAGGTAAAATCATCAATCCTTTATTCCGTTTCCATATTAAAAAGCCATTACAGCCAGCAAGACACAAAGCACATATAAAAGGCAGACCCCGCGTCTACGCGTTTCGAGCGAAGGCTCTTAGTCATGATTAAGAGCCTTCGCTCGAAACGCGTAGACGCGGGGTCTGCCTTTTATATGTGCTTTGTGTCTTGCTGGCTGTAATGGCTTTTTAATATGGAAACGGAATAAAGGATTGATGATTTTACCTTCCCAACTATGTGGCTGGCGCTCCTTTACTACGAACATCGGTGTGGTATTTAACATTTTTGTCATATATATATATATATATATATACCTTACATACCTGTCTGAGGCAGGTGGGTCTACATAGGGTCGGGAGGAGCCACACCTTTCTTTCTTGCCGTCCATGCCCTTCGGGTAGGAATTAGCTCTATCGTGACTGAAGCTGACGGCCTGGAATGGATGTGGAAGAGAAACCAATTCTACAGGTGTGTGTCACAAAAAAAATTGTGTTTTGCTTTTTGAATTGTTTAGGAGTACTGATTTTTTTCTTTATCCTTTGGTGTGAGAAGGCAGGCGATCAGTTATTACTTATGTGTGACATCATTTCCGCACACAGCAGTGGCAATGATTGGAGGAGGCGGAGCTTTACAGCTAAAACAGGCGGCATTATCTGGGATTAGAGTGAAGCAAGAGAAAATTGGCAAAAAGTACACCTTTTAGGGAGGGCAATTTAGGGGATGCTAGTTTAAAATGTGAGTTCTGGTCCACTGTAAAGCATCTATTTTATAATAAATGAAGAGTAATAAAAAGCAAGACATTGAAAATCTGCTGAATCCGTCTACATCTGCATCCCTTGCCACTCGTTATGCCTGGCTATTAAAACCAAATAGGGGATGGCCACACAACCGAGCCTGGGGACCCATGCACTTTTAACCAATTGAATACAGTACAGGAATTCCCATTAATATGCACTATGAAAAACACTTTTAAAATACACATATTAATTATAATAAAGTGGAATCAAAGCAACAAATAAAATATTGGCTCTTCCAGAGGTTAGATAAAAAATATCAACCGTTTTCAATAAAACTATTTAAATCAATCTCTATGTTGAGTCCTGCGGGCTCCAAAGTATCTAACCAGTAGATCTGCTTTGACTCCTTTAGGGTTTTCAATAACCCAAAATCCATGTTGGATTAGACAGATGACCTTCTTTAAAATGGGCTGAGAGGTTTATCAAACCCGCATTTAATATTATAGATGTGCTCCCTAAAGCACACCTTAAGTTGTCTTTTAGTGCGACCAACATATTGGATGGCGCACAGACACCTTGTAAGGTACACAATATGAGTGGCATGACAGGATATGAACCGTCTAGTACAAAATTATTACTTTATGAAATAAAAGTCCCAGGATTTCTTTTCCGGTTCCGGACCTGTATGGCATGTAAAATTGTTCCTGATGATCCTAATGAAAATTCTGGGAATTGCCTTTGTTTTGAGGCACACACACATGAGATAATAGGTAAGCACTTAGTTAACCTTTTGCCTGGACAGTTCCTTCCTTATTTGTTTTTCTTTGAAGTCTCCCATCTCTGAGTGATACTGCTGGCCACAAACTGGAGGTCTATGAAGAGGGGCGTGTTTATAGTATAGGAGTATCTTTCTCCTCTGTTGCTCATTTTTGACCGATGTATATCAGAATAATCATGGTGGATTCCCCCTGCTGGATCTAAAAAATAATCCTATATTGTGTGTGTGTATCTATATGTTTAAGAATGTATCCAAGTTGGGTGCTGGGTATACAAGAATAGTAACCTTTGGCCACTGTTGCAGATTATGGATCTAATTCTAATGATCTATGACCATAATTTCCATGTTCTCACTCAGTGGTGAACTGTGACCGTGTGACTGGGCCCTGGTGCGAACACTAAGTGGGGCCTAGTAATGGCTCATACAGTAACATTTTTAATGTCCTTTTTAACTGGATACAAATTGTATATTGGATACAAATAAAAACTTAAAGAGCAAAGATAAATGCGGTGGAGGAGCTACAAAGGTGGGCCCCTGACCTTAGGGGGCCCAGTGTGCTCACTACCCCCTATAGTTCTTTTTTTTATATATTCTTTATTTACCTTTTTCAAAATTTTACAACATACGTGGAAGAAAAGGAAGACAGTTTACAAGCAACATGTATACAAAAAAAGTCAGGTATGTGTAAAATTAAACTATAACGTAGTTCAAAGAGGCATCATTGCAGCCCAGCCCTCTTCTCCCATGCATCTGCTACTCTCTGCCCGAGAGGGGAGCGGCGACCTCCAAGCCCGCCTACTGACAGCTCCAGAGCGATATCCCACTCCTCTCTATCCGGCTGCCAGGGAGGCTCTAGTGCCGACTCCCTCCCCCCGGGAGAGCGAGGCAGCACAATATCTATCGACATTTTGGGAGGCCTGGCGCAGATACCTCTGCTGAGAACTAAAGGGACTAGAACTGGGGAGGGGGACAAGTGGAAATAAGTAGACCACGGGGAGAAAGGGGGGGAGGAGGTAAGTGAGAGCGGGAAGGGAGGACTGAACATCTGCGCCAACTATTGGCTATCCTCTAATAGCGTCTGAAAATCCTGTGAGGTGGTGAAAATAACCCAGCTAGACCACTTAAGGTGGTGATCTTCAGAGGCTTCTTTCTGTGCGGCGATCAGGCCCTCGAACCTCTCAATCTCTGCCACTTTACTCAGCCACAGTGAAACACTTGGGGGAGTTGGGCTCTTCCAGAGCGAAGGGATGCAAGCCCTGGCAGCGTTTACCATCTGGCTAAGAACAGATCTCTGGTACCTTTTAGTGGGCAGCTCTGAGTGGTGGAAAAGGAAAAAGGCCGGGTCCTCAGGGACCTCCCAATCTGTCATGCGTTGCATTACATCTCTGACCCTGGCCCAGAAGTTGGTCAACTTAGGGCACGACCAGAAGATATGGAGGGTATTACCCTCAGCTCCGCCACACCGCCAGCACGAGGAGGGGACGGCTGGGAACCATTTGTGGAGTAGCGTAGGGACTCTATACCACCTCGTAAGAACCTTATAGTTACATTCCTTATACCTAGTACAGGTAGCTGTTTTGTGGGCAAGACGAAAGATGCGCTTTTTATGCTCCGCCGAAAAGGTGACACCCAATTCACCTTCCCATTTTATGATGGACGGCAGAGGATCTTGGTTCTGGGGCGTCACTAGGATTTTATAGGTATAAGACAGCACATGTTGGATAGGCCCCTTTTCCTCGCAGAGCCTCTCCAACAACGTGAGGTCTCTAAGCTGTCGGGTCTGCTGTTTCAGGGTGGATAGAATGTGGCTTAACTGCCTTTTCTGCCACCTACTCCATCTCGGGAGATCTCTGGACTCCGCAATTACGTCCAGGGGCTCCCGGCCGTCTCGACTACAGAAGTGCCAAATCCTACTGACTCCCTTCCTGAGCCAGTTCTCCGCCGTCCCTCCTCGCATCCCAGGAGGGAATGCTGGGTTTCCCAGGACCAGGAACAACGGAGAAAAGGCAGGTGACATGTCGCGCCATGGGAAGTACCTGTGGCAGATTTTAAGCGATGCCCCAATTGTCGGGTGCTTCAGTTCAGTGCTCAGCGCCTGTTTCGGAAGCCAGGGAAGCGACGTCAACGGGAGCGACAAACCACCCTGCTCTATCTGGACCCATTGCTTATGTTGTGAGTGCCTACACCAATCCACCACTCTAGTTAGGTGCGTGGCCGCATAGTAGAAGTACGGATCAGGGAGGCCTATCCCACCATCGCCTCTTGACCTAACTAAAATCTTCCTGCTCGTTCTTGGAGTTTTACCCAGCCAGATGAACTTGGAGAAGAGTGCCCCTACTCTTTGTAAGAACGTGGTAGGGATAGCCACCGGCAGGGCCTGCATTAAGTATAGGAGACGGGGGAGTATGTTCATTTTGAGGGCATTACATCTCCTGAACCATGAAAGTTTTTTGAAGGACCAAGACTCTAGGTCTTTTGAGAATGCTTGGAGCAGAGGGGGGAAGTTTAGGGAGTAGATTGTCTCCAATGACCTGCCCAGCCTCGTACGTAATGGATTCCGTTGCCCACTTAAAAGGGAAGGAGTGTCTGAGATTCTCCTCCCTCGCCGATGATATGCAGAGATTCAGCACTTCAGATTTCTGCATATTAACCTTGTAGTTGGACTGGCTAACAAACAACTCTAGTTCCTTTACAAGGTTAGGCAGTGTCACCTCGGGGCCAGTTATGAAAAACAGCAGATCATCAGCGAATGACACGGCTTTGTAGTGGCCTGATGGGAGGGAAATCCCCTGTATATCGGGATTCTGTCGTACTGCATAAAAATGGTTCCAATGACAATATGAAAATCAGTGGAGAGAGGGGGCACCCCTGCCTCGTCCCGTTCCCAATGCCGAAGGGTTCCGAAATAGCTCCATTAACCCTCACCGCAGCTGTGGGTTGCCGATATAGGACGGCAATCCAGAACTTCATGTTGGGTCCCAGACCAACATGATCCAGGACGCCGAACATGAAGTCCCATCGCACCCTATCAAATGCCTTTTCGGCATCGGTCGCTAGTAGGATTGAGGGCAGCTTACTTTTTAGGGCAGAGTGGATAAGGTTTAACGCCTTTGCGGTGTTATCCCCAGCCTCCCTATGAGGCATGAATCCCACTTGATCCAGGTGGATAACCTGGTGAAGATGGGGGGAGAGGCGATTGGCCAAAATTTTTGCGAAGAGTTTAATGTCGGCATTGAGAAGGGAGATCGGCCTATAACTGGAGCTCAAGATGGGGTCTTTCCCCTCCTTCGGCATCACCGAAATTTGTGCACGTAGACTGTCCATTGGGAGTGTATTATCTGCTGTCAGGGAATTGAGAACCCCAAGAAGTCTAGTCGAGAGGACTTCCGTGAACGTCTTGTAGTAGAGCAGGGGGAAACCGTCCGGTCCCGTTGCTCTGCCGTTGGTGCTCTGCCGTTGGCCGATCCCTTGATGGCTAGTGCCAGCTCGTCTGACGTGATAGGGGCTTCCAGGGTTGCCTGCGGGAACTTGGGCATTCCCGATTGCTGGATATACTCACTGGTCCCCATCTGTCCGGGACCAGGGCAGTTGGGAGGGATGTTGTATAGCAATTTGTAGTATTCCCTGGAGACCCTCACTATGTCATTGTCCTTGTGCATCATGTTTCCCGCCTGGTTCCTGATTTTGGGAATGTATGTTCTGGCCCTTTCCCCCTTCAGAGCCGAGGCCAAGAGACGTCCGCATTTGTCTCCTGATTCATAGAAAATTCTCCTGCTTTTTAATAGCTAGAGTTTATTTCTATCATTGTAGATCCCTTTCAGTCTCTCTCTGAGGGAGGTAAGGGAGCTAAGTGTGTCGCTGCAAGCGACTGCTTGTGAAGGGCCTCTAATTTTCGGATTTCCCAGAGGAGGTCGCCCACTTGTTTGGCCCTCTCCTTCTTGACTCTGGCCCCATGCTGGATCAGCAACCCCCGTATTACACATTTGTGTGCTTCCCACACCATGGGCAAACTTGTGTCGGGGGAGGAATTGATTGTGAAATATTCTTGGATTTTCTGTCTCACGTCTTCTCTGACTACAGGATCTTGTAAAAGGGCACTGTTCAATTTCCACGTCCAGGGCCGTGGGGCTGAATCCTGTGTCACCAGTTTGAGAGAAACCGGGACGTGGTCCGATATGGTGATATTACCTATCGCAGCACCACTGACTCGCAGCAACAGATAATGCTGGATTAAGAAGAAATCCAGTCTCGAGTACATGTTATGCGGTGTAGAGAAATAAGAATAATCTCTCCCACTTGGATTGAGGACACGCCACGGATCTATCAGCTGATGGGAGTGGAAAAGTTGTTTAATTTTCCTGAGCTTAGAGTATGAGATGTAAGAGTGACCCCTAGACGTGTCTGTCGTGGGTTCCAGGGTAAGGTTAAACTCTCCCCCCACTATTAACTTGCCCTCGGCAAAGTCCGCCATCTTGTCTAGTACCTCCTCGAGGAAAGAGACATGCCCAGTGTTAAGTGAGTAGATATTAGTAAAGGTGAACATTTCATGTCCTATCTTCCCCTTGACAAAAAGCCAACGCCCGTCTCCACCACCCAGAGCACCCACCTCCTCCCATGGAGGGGACCTGGCGATCAGAATACTCACTCCTCTAGATCTAGAGTCCGGGGAGAAGCTGTGGTACGAGGTTGGGAAAGCCCTGTTCCTAAGGGATGGAGGGTTTGTGGTCCTGAAGTGTGTCTCCTGGAGAAAAGCTACCCGCGCCTTCAATGACTTGAGGTTGTTCAGAATCATAGACCTTTTTTCTGGAGTGTTAAAGCTCCTTCACGTTAAAGGAGACCAGGTTAATCTTGCTCATCTCCGCGGTGGCGTACCAGTTGTAGATGAGAGGTCCGAGAGCCGATTTGGGATTGGAAGACGAAGGAGGGTGGAAGACAGAGATAGATAGGGAAGAAACAACAGGCCCGACCCCGCCGCCGCCGGGAAACGACAACAAACAGTTAAATGTGGAAAACTAAACAGAGTACTTATATAGAAAACTGACAAAGTCAGGAAAGTAAGCAGGTTCTTTCGTGGTCAGCGGATAGAAATTCAAGGCTCATTAACCATTGGTCCGGAGCGCCTCTCGTTTCTAAATCTTCGTCTGGTCGCTCTGGCCCGGCGAGGAGGGTCCGCCCAGGGCCTCTGTATGGCGGGCTCTGCTGTAGGTAGGAGCCAGTTAGGTGTTGGGATCGGATCGCTGCCTAGGAAGGAGAAGAGGCCATCTAAGTCCCGATATGTTCTGAGGAGAAACGTGTCCCGGTTCTTAGTGACAATAAGGTGAAAGGGAAATCCCCAACGATATGAAGCACCCGTGTTCCTGATGACATCCAGCACAGGCCTCAGCATTCTCCTCATTTGAAGCGTGTGCCGGGAGAGGTCCGGGAGAATTTGTATCTGTGCTCCTTCAAAGTCCACTGGGCCATGTCTCCAGGCCCTGCGTGAGATTTCCTCCTTAATCTTGTAAAAATGCACCCGGCAGATAACATCTCTGGGGCGCGTCGGGTCCGGGCTTTGAGGACCCAGGGCCCTATGTGCCCTGTCAATCTCAATTGGAGTGTCAGTGCTTCTCTCCAGGAGCGTATTAAAGATGGAGGTGATGATTTGCTTTACGTCCTTTCCTGATGACGCCTCAGGTATACCCCGAAGTCGAAGATTATTCCTACGATGTCTATTTTCCAGGTCATCGTGTTGAAGTTGCAACTGAAGGATTTGTGTATTTTGCGCCTCAACACGTGCCGCCAAATCGGCGATAGCCGCCTTGTTTGCTGACTGATGAGATACAACTTTGGAATCAAGGACCTGGATCTGACCCCGGACTTCAGCGATGTCTTTCTTATATGCCGCCTCATATTTGGTTATGAGCGCCTCAAAATCTGCTCTGGAGGGGATGGATCTTAAGAAGGCGAGGGTTTCTCGGTGTATGCTGCCTCCGTCAGCCGCGACGACAGGGCCATCTGCTGTGTCCTGGGTTGAAGCTGGTGTGCATGAGGTGACCGGGGATGGGAGGGCGACTCCGACCGCAGGCGAATAAAACCCCAAAGGCGGGGGGGGTCCTCCTGCAGGATGGGCACCATGGGCAAAGGGCTCGTGAAGCCCGCTCTTCCTGACGCATGCCATTCCATGGCGGTGTCTCGGCGCGACCCCAAGGGACTGAACTTGTGCTGGGAGGTGTAGGGCAGGGCGTTTCCTCCGGATCCCCTCTCCCCTCCTGACCTGGGTCTACTCCTGGAACGTGGGGGTCTCTGCGGCAGGGCATCCCCAAGAGGCGCATGTGTGGTGTGGGGCAGCCTCTGGTTCATGGTGGGGGGTCCCTGCTCTCTGTCATTGGGGGTATAAGCATATTTCCCCAGCTTGCCAATGGTTGCGTCCCTCCAGCTGGTGCCCTGTGCAGAAGTGACAGACCTAGTGGGGAGCTGCTGGGATCTTCCCCTTGTGATCTCCCCCTGGCTCCCAGGTGTCTTGTGGTCATCCTCCCTCCTCAGGCTGTAAACGGGGGGACCCTCATCATGCATCAGGTCCCGGCTCTCAACCGTTGCAGATGGGGGCTCTGACGTCGTCACCCCAGCATTCGCCATTGCGCTGGTCCCCTGCCCTCCTGCGTCTCTTCCGTATCTGAGCGGGGGAGACATGTTGACAGGATCCGCGCTGCCGCCGCTCCGGGTGCTGGAGCCGACGCTGGATCCAGTGCAGCCGGTTGTCTCGCTCCCCGCTGCTGCGCACGTCATGGGGGGGGGGTGGGGGTGTCTGATCCCCCTCGGAGCCGGCCGCCATCTTGGCTGGGGGTGGCGCCGCCTCCTCGGCTCCCTCCGCTGTTGCGCTGACTGGCCCCGTCTACGTCGCACACGGCGGTTCAGCTGCTGGCCAGTCTCTGTCTCCGTGGGGGAGACTCCTAACCACACACCGACGCCACTGATGCCGGGGATGAAGAGAAGCTCACTCGGTTCCTTCCCCATGCGGTCCGCCCGGCCGGTCATCATGCTCGCTCCTGCCCCGCCAGCTGTAAGTACCGCCGTCTTTCCACGCTCCTTCCTCTTATTCTTCTTTCCTGTCATTATTGGGGTGATTTGGGTACTGGAAAGCCTTCCGAACCTGCTAAAAAGCCCGGGAACAGTCAGCAGCTAGTGCCTGCACTCCCGCTCCATTCGTGTGCCAGGCCACGCGCCACTACCCCCTATAGTTCTGCCCATGTTGGACCTCACTGTATATGTACTGAATTGGTTGAGCTAAAGTGGTCCAAGCTGCCAGTCAGGAATGAGGTTCGGATTATATATAAATGCTATATTTACAGGAAAACATTTTATTTAATGAATTGTTTGGTTTGCTACTAATTGTGATAAATTGCCATGGATCTTTTTTTTTTTTTTTAAAGCACATGTCACTATAGGTGATGCATGGTGCATATTTCTAACCCCCCCTCCCCCAAAGCATTCTTCAAATATAAGAAAACTGTTGTGCTTGGTATACCAATATCATGAAACCCATTATACTCCTGTAATTGAAAGGGTGTTAATGGAATAGGAAAAAACTCCTGGCTTGTCGAACAGATGGCAGTACAGAAAAACAGCATTCTAGTCTTTTGTTCATCACACATACAGACTTATTTTTCTGTTGATTTCCTTTCAACACACTTAAAAACTCTTTTTTTCTCACACTCTTAAAAACTGTAATTGCTGGAAGCCACCCCTTCCTGTAAAAAAATGTGTGTACTTGAATATAATTGCTATAAAACCTTTTCCAGGTATATATTTTGAAAAGGTTATGAACATGATAGGTTTGTTTTTTATTGTTATGCTTTATAAAGACTTTTAGAATTAAAGGGCACAGTCATGTGGCAACACAACATCTAATTTAAGTGCAAACATAGACTAAACATATAAATTCAAAACTTAATGCTGGCTTTACTCTGTTCAAAGTGGACCTCTAGTCAAAAAAAAATGTTTGGCAAATTGCTCTCATAAACTGCCCCTCTGATGATTAGCAGTCAAAGCTGTTGAGAGGGTTTATCTCCATACAGATAGTGTGGATTAGCTGCGCTCTTAAATCATATTGGTGCATCCATCGTACTACACATCTGACTGTCTCAAGTAGGATCTGTGCCAGTATCAATTCGCACCAATCTGAGAGCGTTCTATGCCTCAGAAACACGAAACGGCTTCTTTTATCATTCTATATAAACACTGAATAAACAGCTGCTGGAGGAATTCTGTGTGTAGGGGAGGCTGTTTGTTTCTTCATGTTATGTTAATTGTGTGGCAGCTGCAGAGCAGTCAGATAGTTTAATTATTTTATCTAAAATATATCTAGGAGATTTCTGCTGTGAGCAAAGCAATGATGAGTCATTACAGCTGATAGCTTTCTGCTTCTGGCTAGAAATAATGAATGATTGCACACTACATCTGTAGCAAAAAGCACAAGACATAAGGGCTGGTAACCCAGGGCTTCAGAGGCTGCGCCCTGAAGTTTCAGTCCTTATGCCCTTCAGGATGGGTTTGGGGCTCTGGGTGGGGTCCTGGGCTCTGGGACTAGGAGTTTCAGAGCGTCCACGTGGTTAACACAGGGAACAGTTGTGGTCTTATATTGTAAGTAAAACAACTCGCCCTCCAGCCTGGATGATTCTAGCAGCCATTTAACCTCCCAAGTGTCCTTAACATGTCTAGCTATTTGGCAGGGAATTTGTGCCCCCTGCTCGTAACAGTTCAGGCATGTAACTGACTGAGGGGGGTCCTCGGAGTCCCTAGAGGTAAATGTGTGTTGGAGGAGCATTCCGGGGACTAGTTGGCACTGTCCGGCATGCTGTTTTACTCACCGAGCCCCCTGCGCGTGTGGGAAACAATGGTGAGGGAGTGGCAGCAGGAGCTGTGGCGGCAGATGAGTGCAGCAGCGAGGGAAAAAGCCACTCGCTGAGATGCCACCCCCCATTTTTGGGCATGTTTCTTTAAATTTTCATGTGACAGTCAGTGTTAAAACACCACCCAGATCCTAACTTTCAACTCGGCCCTCCACTGAAAACGAGCGCTTTGATTAGTTGCCGCAGTCATATGGTACGCAGGCTTCTTCCAGGCAAGGGCAAGTGCATGAATGTAGTATAGTGTATGTGCCTATCAAATATTTTCCTAGTAGAAGGATGTGTTTCTAACTGATAAAAAGTCATGTTACCTGTTTATAGATTTATTTGTTTTAAAGCCATTACATCCTATACATTTTAATAAGTGATTTATTTTTTCAGGAAAAATCCACAACACAAGTTGGAGTACAAGCATACTAGACCACCAGGTAATACCAAACCTATTAATAATTATAGGTTTACATTTCGCTATTTATAACCCACCAAATAAAATAGGTTTGATCGAAGGGACATGTTGGTCTTGGCATGTTAAAATGACCACAATTTCTCTGAAAAAAAAAGAAAATGCAGTGCTGCCATGGATACTGCTATCCTGCTTGTCTTCTGGTGTCTTCAAACAGATTGTTGGGTACCCATTCTAAAGCAACCTTTCAAATGGGATGTACCTTACAGCATCATTTTAAAATGAATACGGTTTTGTCTCTGAGTGGCAGGAGGGCCCTTGCCATCGTCCTTCCAATAGGAACTCTTCTCTCTCCAATGGAAAACTATGAAGCAGCAAGGCCTCCACTAAGTCAGGGGACAGCCGTAGTGGATACATTGGCAAAGGGGATTGTTATTTTCCCTTGGTCTGAATTCAGATTAAAGGCTCTTGCTAATTATTAGCTGCATAGTAGGTCAAGACCAACCCTCTTGGTTGCCCCAGCCCAGAAGATGTTTGTATGCAGAACATCTTTGAGCTTTCTTCAAGTAGATAAAGCTCAAAATAATGAAGCAAATGGGTCGATTCAAAGAAACATGTAACAGCTTGGATTTGGGTGCCGATCATCCTATTTTTCCCGTCCGCTCGTGCGTTCGTATGAACTTGCGAGTGATTCTATAAGCAAATACGTTTCTATCCTAAAATATACGTCCGTTCGTATGGCAGTTCGGGAATCAGACCTATGTCAGTTTCCATCCTGAATTTTCCGTTTCATTTCTCAGGTTGCAACATTGGTTTTGCCCTTTTTCCTTTTTTGTCTGGACGTAAATCCTTCTGATCTTGCGGCTGCGCACTACAAACTTACCTCATTAAAGTGCATTCTAAATATTTGGTCTTTTATTTTTCTTTATTTCATTCATTTTGTAGTAACCAACCATTAATGAATGCATTTGCATAAGTAAATCTTACTTTGTTTAATTTTTAGTTAACTTGCATTTTTTACTTGTGGATTTAATTTTAATATTTATGCTTCAAATGGTACAACTTTAAATTTTTAGTGTGGTTACCCACACCCTCTACATACAGATTGCTCTCAAATATTAAAAAACACCCAGCAACTTCTGCATGTTATGAGCCTAGAAACAGCCAAGATGGTGGCTCAGGTATTATCGGGCAGCCTGCAAACAGAAAGGGCCTTGTGACTGTGTTGCTCTGGATTCTTTGATTTCTGACCTTTCCATGCCCCCAGCTCTGCTGTGTCTGTGCAAAATACAGCAGTAACCCACATCCTGCACTTTATCCCGCTCTCCTCTCCTCAGTAAGTGTGATGCATCTGACCAAAGATGTGCTTAAATAATTAAACAAAGCAAAGGTAAACAACTACACCAATAAATGCAATATAAAAATATTATTCTAGTACATCAATTTAAAAATAAATAACAAAGGACATAAGTTTCTTTAATTAACGCAAATATATTGCCAAATAAAGGTTTACATGCAAAGGACTAATTAAGGTCCACATTAAAATGCTTTTATAAGGCATACATGAATCAGGTATGCATTGCCATACAATTTATGGCCTCGGCCATGCTGATACATGCAGTTCATTGCAGCTCAAGACGCGCAGACTCCTCCACATAGCCAAAAAACCTGTTCAAGAACAGCAATACGACTGCTAAAAGGTGTCGGCAGTGGCTTTCTTTTAAAACGTATTTAGAGGTTTGAAAACTGTTCTCTGAATCACACCGAAACACATCCAATTATCCTAAGTTTTACGTTTTCATCCTAAGTTTTAGGATTTGATCCTAAGTTTTACGTTTTCATCCTAAAATTTAGGAACGAACTTGCGATGATCGTAAGAGCATATACGCATTCGAACGTAGGCTCGTGCGAGTCGTAAATGGCCAAAAAAACTGGAAAAAATGACTAACACCCACCCAAACTTACGATTCTCGATCCGAAATCAATTAACTTTTGCTCTTTGAATCGAGGGGAAAGTGTACTTCTAGAAAACTGGATTGTAGCTGTTAACATAAAATACATTTCTTGAGGTCCCTGCAGGGCACCTAGTTGCTTCCATTTATTAAGCTTTGGTCTTAGGCAGCTGTTAACAGGAAACGTGCATTATTAACAAAAAGTCACGCCCTGGACATGACAGGATGATCTTAAGTTTGTACCAAGCAGGACCAGAAATTAAATGAGAATGTGTCAAATGGTCCATTCTAAGATGGAGCCTACTCTTTGGCAGCAAAGGGGACAAAAGTAATTTCCGTTATATAGAGGGGCAATTCCCTTCCTACTTATTGCCCTCAAGATGTCTCAAGCAGAACATAGCACCTTGGTGGGAGTGGGGAGGGTTTAAGGCAGGACCCAAAAGGAAGAGAGTGATTAACAACCCTGCAGCAGTCAGCAAAACTTAGACAATGCAAGTTGGATATTACAGCCAAGAATGCTTGACGATTTCAGGACTGGACCTTTCAGGGGTGCAAATTTAACTGGGTAGCAGAAGGAGAAGAGCCATAGAAGTTACCTCATTGCCCCATTCTCCTAAAGATAAATCGCCATCTAATTGATTTAAAAAAACTCTTTCAGTTGCGGGACCAACATGTTGTGTACCAACATCTTCTCAGGCCCCTCTGGTAACATGGGGGGTACCTAAACTTAGGAGTCCTGGAGTAACAGGTTTTAGTCACCATGACAACATCTAGCACATGCACACATCACTCTCCAATACAAGGAGGTAAAAGCCAAAAGAACCGAACTTAAGAAACTCCATGACTTAGTAGCTCCACCATGTTTCCAAATGCTCACCACTTCTAAACCTATTATAAGCAAGTGGTTTAAGGTTTGTAGATCTAGATCAGGGGTTCCCAACCAATCCTAGATTAGGATCCCAGTGGTGCTTGGCAGGCTTGCAGAATGATCTGTACTGCTACTATCTGCACTTTACTCAAGCCAAATTTGCTCCAAAGGGTGCCAAAAATGTATGTCTATTTTATGCACTTTAAATAATTGTTTTGTGCTTTTGTAACATGGTTTTAGGTGATCAACCCATATGCACCACTCAAGTGGTACCTGAGAAAACTTGAAGATAGAAAGTGGTATTTGATGAATTTAGGATTACAGTAGGTCTTGGATGTTGAAAGATAGCTGCAAACTCTTCCCATTAAGGGGGACTCAAATTCCTCTAGGGGAATCACAGCGGGAATCAAATTCCTCTAAGGGAGTCACAGCAATAAAAAAACAGACAGTAAATTGAACGGTCCCCCCAGTATATTTAAACTGCAGTGCTGCTTTACTATTGGAGTGGTTCTTTAGTTGTCTAACAAAGGGCCAGGGCTCCATTCTACACCAGGACAACCATCTGCATGTCAGCTTTTGGTGGGTGATTTAAAAGATGCTGTATAAATTCTGCAGAGTGAATAATAGACTAGACTGCCAATCAGTGTACCAGTAATATAAAAGCTTAGTATACGAGTAAGTACATGAAAGTAACATCTAAATAAAAACTAAAAATTTACTGAACTGACGGATTTTCCCTAAACAATGAATGAATTTTTATCTACAGAATATGACTTCAGTAGAATTCAAATATTGTTTTTGTTGAAAATGATGTCATCTATAAAGAAATGTGAAGATCTGCAGCTTTATTTTTGACATTTCTTTCTTTAGAGTCTTGCAATGCAGCATTCAATAGTTTCTGTCTAATGACACAAAATGAATTCTCAGACAATATTTTCTGCTCTTTACAGGCAATTTAAGGTTTTCTTAATTGATGAAATGGAAGGAGTCGTAGACTGTTAAATTAAAATTGGAAGCTCTTGCAAAGGAATAATTATCCTATTATCACAAACATATCCAAATAGTTTAGCAATTTTCTCTAAGACGTCTTAAAGGATCAGAAAAATTTGTGTTTATGTAAATGATGACTTAAATATTGCAAAATATAGTCTTAGTATTTAACTGAAAATAAATAATAATGTGATTTAATAAAAAAATATATATTCTTAGTAATCCTTCAGCATTTTTACAGGCAAAATGCTCATATGTCCTTGATGCTATTGTTCTCATGGGGTATCCATGAGCCTCTTATGGGTCCTGAGCTCATGAATTCAAGATGGAAAGGTTGGTTACAGACTCTGGATGACTTCCTTTGCAGTAGTTGAGGTTTAGTTACATTTATCAGGATGCCCTGTAATTGGAGGATTAGTGTTATTTGGTGGTGGTTATGGCAGGTCGTCATTACAGGGATAGAACTCTATTTTTCCCTCTTCTTGGCCTTTTCTAAGGGGGGGGGGGGGGTTGTGGCTGGAGCAATAGTGTCTGCATAGATTAAGACTATGTTCAAACTGGTATACAAACTTGGCTTACCTTTTCTCTTTTAGACTGCTCAATCTTTGTTTCAAAGGTTTCCCAGTTTCTCAGATTTGATGTAATCTTGCTGATAATGCCCTACTACTCACTGATGTGAGAGCTGTGCCCCCCATACTGCTTCCCTTTTTAACCTTTATGAAGGCTATTTGTCATTTCCCCAAAGGGGCAGATTAAAGTCTTATCAATACAATGAATTATCCAGGACCATTATGCAGGGAGCTAGTTTTTGAACACAGGACTCACTTAAAACCTTGGGATCTTAACTTGGTTCTCTCAGCATTGCAGGGCCCTTCCTGCGAATCACCGGTGGTATTTCTGAATTGGCTGCTTTGGCCAGTAAACTCCCTCCACGGGTGCCTCTAATCCCCCGCTCACGATCTGATGAACTTGATGAACAGATGCGGTGAGGGGTGGAGGGGCTGCCTCCCCATCTGCCCCTTCCACCGATCACTGAATCGGTCATTAGATCGGCGTGGGACAGTGGAGGATTAGAGTTGAGTAAAAAAAAATTTTTTTTAAATAAATGTAATTTTTTCTCTTTGTGTGTATTTGTTTCTTTCATTTTTAACCCTTTGTGAACTCATAAGGGATCCATGAGACTCCTATACCAACTCACAAGGCTCGTGGTCTGGCAAGTTACCTGCAGCTAGCGGGTGACTTGCCATTAACCACCGGCCCCCCTTTACCTGCCTCCGCAAAGTCCGGGTGAGGGGCAGAAGAGCCGGGAGGCAGTTAAGGTTTCGTGGGCTCATAGCTTTCAGGGCCAGGGGCCACTGAAGATGGCCTCCATGCTCTTTTCTACCAGCCCTGCATGGCTGGCTATGCTTGAAAGGAGGCCATTTTTTTAAATAACCCTTTATGTTCCTCACTCAGCAGGTATAAAAGGCTTCAGGACACAGTGTTTGGGGGGGTTGACTGATCAGAGGTAAGTATCAAAAAAAGAAAATATTATATTCTAAGTATGTCACACACCCCGCTTCAGATAGTCATTACACTTGGGTTATACTGACCTGTAAATGGCGATCTTGCAGAGATGTCAATAAAAAAAGGAAGGCCCTCCCAGTCCATAAATACCTGGTACCTCCCACTCATCCCCCAGTCTTTCATCTCTGCAGATGGCGAGCAATTCAGAAGATGGATGTCTCCTCTATTTGATCTACTTCTGGCCGGATCCTTTTATTGTTTTTACTTGCCTCCCAGCCTAGGCTGCTGGTCCGGGCAAGGGTAGATGGCACCCTAGGTGCTACGCTCCTCCGTGAGACCCCATAACAAGGGGTAGGCGGTTAACTGGGTTGGTGACCCCGGTTTGGGATGCCCTGTCCCTTGACCTTCCACCCTAGCGTGGATTCCCCCTTTCCCGGATACCCTTAGAGGGGGCCTTGTCCCTTGTAGATTTCAATCCTTTATTGTATGTGTGTGTGGGTGCGTGTTTGATTACTGTAGCATGCGGGTTGTGATTTCATATCCCACTCCTTTACAATTTACATTACGCGGTACTTAAACCGGCGCCAGCGATAAACCCGCGGCGCCGGCCTCTGTGGTCTGCCATGGCGGCGGGGGAGCTTCTTCCCCTCAAGGCGGGGGGCGGTGCCGGGCGTTCGCGCGATCGCCTACGGCCCGCCCCCATGCTGCGGGCGCCGCTGTTCAGGTCCCGGCTGCTGGCCGGGAGAGACGGGGGCGGGGCCGGGCGCAATGCGCGAACCGCGCTGGCCCGCCCTCCTTTTTCCTCTGCCTACGCGCCTTTTTTCTTCCCCTGCGAGGTGTGCGTGTGTGACGGTCGGTGAGTGGCCTGTGGCCCCATTAGTTTTTTTCTCTGTATATACTCATGCCCCTCCTTGGGGTTGTTGGCGACGCTTCTTTTATTAACCCCTTTGGACATTTGCTATTATGGTACTGATTGCTGTGTCTGTTTGTGTGCTCCAGGTGGACCATTGTTTCTATAAAAGGGGGGTTCTCCCGGTCCTAGGGTCCCTGGTTAAATTTAGGGGTTTGTAAATTCCTCCCACGTGGGACTTAAAGGGGCATCCCGAGTAGCATTTACTGCGTAATTCCCTCTGGGCATTGTGCCTAATTTTTAAAAATCACCATATGGAGGCTTCCCCGGATACTGGGCTTGGGCCCCCCTCGGGGCAATCCAGGCTGTGTTTGGGGTGTGGGGTATCCCTTTCGGGGGATGATGTATTTCTTTGTGTACCCTGTGCGCAGCGGACTATTACGCGGCAGTCCGGATCTCAGGCGTCTGGTTCTGCTCCGCCAGTCTCTTCTCCTTCTCCCCCTCGCTTGATACGTACCCCGTGTGATGTGGTCACGGGTGGGGAGGCCCAATCTGAGGTGTGTGCCAGATTGGCCAATCTTGAAAAATTGTTTCCAATGCTGTTGCCAAAAAGGCCACGGCTAAGAGAAAACATTTGTATACAGCCACGCAGCGCTTTGATGTGGATGAGTTTGACTCTCTGGATTGGTTTGATTGCTCCCCGTTTGAGGAAGGGGAGCTGTTTGAGGAGTCAGAGGGGTCCGATGATCAGCAGTTTGTTGGTGCTGATGCCGAGCAGGGTCAGGGGGATTCTTTGGATACCTCTAAGGTCCTGGCTCATATGTTTGAGGTCCTGGCTATTTCTCCCCCTGAGGTGGTTCCTCCACAGAAGGGGGCGTGCTTTGAGGTGACCAATCCGCGCTTGGAATTTCCTTATCAAAAGCATTTTGATGGCATTATTCTCAAGGAATGGGAGAGGCCTACTCGGCTTCCGGGTGTTCCTCCGGGTTGGGACAAAAAATATCCCTTTCCGGTGGACGCGGTGAAGCACTGGTCTTCCCCTCCCGAGGTGGATGCTCCTGTTTTGGGGTTGTCCAGCACCTCAATCCTGCATTCTCCGGACTGCACTATTCTCAAGGATGGTGAGAATAAACGCATTGACCAGATGGCTTGTCATGGTTTTGCCAGTGTTGGGTCGGCCTTACGGCAGTGTTTGTGCTTCGGCACGTTTATTGGTAGCTGCCAGGTCGGTGGTTAGAGGACTGTTGACCTCTTGCTGGCTTGACCCGGCTAGTGAGGAGTTTACCACCCTTAAAGTGGACCAACACCCTGAGGTGATCGGCCCGGGAATCTATAAGATTCCCGGGCCGATCACCTCACACACCACGGGACATCCGAGATCGGGATTTCCCGCGGGGTGAACCCCCCAAATCCACCTACCTGGTCCTCTAGGCGTGCGCGTGCCCGGGCGCGCACACGTCAAGAGTGACGCGCGGGAGGCGCCGACGGGCAAGCTGCTTGTACGTTGCTGTCAATCAGCTTGTCCGTCGGCGCAGATTGGACGGCGCGGCCACGTGGGAGCGGGGAGAGGTGAGTTTTGGGGGCTTTCTGGGGGGTTTCACACAGCGGGGCACCCCCGATCGGGGTGCCCCGGGGAAGTGGACCAATACCCAGGATAGTCAAAATCCTGGGTGTTGGTCCACTTTAAGCGATGTGAGTTGTTTTTGTCTTTTGTGCTGACCGCCTTGGATGACACATTGGTGATGTGTAGCAGAACTTCGGCCTTGCTTGTGGCTATCCTGCGGTCGCTTTGTGTCCAAAAAGTCGCTTACGGCCCTTCCCTTTGTGGGGTTGCGGCTCTTTGGAGAAAAATTGGATTCGGTTGCAAAGGGTGGTAAGTTGCCTCAGCGTAAGAAGCAGCGTCATCCCTTTCGGGGGGCAGCTTCCTTCACTCCTTCCTTTCGTAGGGCCAGAGTTGGCAGGGGATTGGCCTTCCCCTCATCCAGAGGTGATTCCTGGAACCGGGGCAGGGGTCGTGCCCATCCAGGACACAGCTGGGGCTCTAAGTCTAAGGCCGCTGCCAAGCCGGCTCAGCAATGAGGGGGCGCCCTCACCCTTGTGGGTGGGGGGACGGCTGCAACTCTTCTCCCGGGTCTGGGACCAAGAGGTCTCGGACAGATGGATTCGGGAAGTGGTGTCTTCCGGTTACAAACTGGAGTTCGAATTCCGGCCCCCTCCCAGATTCTTCAGGTCTCGGGTGCCGTCAGATCCTATGGCGCCGTCAGATCCTCTGGCCGCGCAGGGGCTCCGGGCGGCAGTAGCAAATCTTCTGGACATGGCTGTCATTTGCCCGGTGCCCCCCTCGGACCGGGGCCTTGGCTACTATTCCAATCGTTTCACGGTGCCCAAGAAGGACGGTTCCGTTCATCTCATTCTGGATCTGAAGTTACTCAACAGGTTCGTCTGTCCCCGGAAGTTCCGCATGGAAACTCTGCGTTCAGCCATCTACTCACTTCGTCAAGGGGACTTCATGACGTCCATAGGCATCAAGGATGCTTACCTGCACATTTCAATCTTTCCGGCGCGCCAGAGATTTCTCAGGTTCTTTGTAGAAAATCATCATTTTCAGTTTGTGGCTCTTCCGTTTGGCCTCCCCTCGGCTCCAAGGGTTTTCACCAAGGTGCTGGCGGGGGTGATGGCCCTTCTCAGAGCCCAGGGTATCCGCATCGTGCCTTATCTGGACGATCTTCTTATTGTGGCTTCTTCTCTCAACCAGGCGGAGCTAGATACCAGGACAGTGGTAGCCACCCTGGAGAGATTCGGCTGGGTGATCAACTATCCCAAGTCCTGCCTCTCTCCCTCCAGGGTGGTGAAGTTCCTGGGAATGTCTCTGGATACTTCTCAGGCCAGGGTGTTCCTCCCCTGGCCCAAGGTTCTTCTGATTCAGGAATTGACTCAGCGTCTCCTATCCATCCGTCGCCCGTCCATCCGGCTGGGGATGCGACTGGTGGGATTGATGGTGGCATCGTTCGAGGCGGTTCCCTTTGCCCAATTTCACACAAGGACGCTCCAGCTCCATCTCTTGGCGGCCTGGGACGGGTCCCTGCTGTCATTGGATCAATCTTTTCTGATGTCCCCCCCCCGGTGCGGCGTTCCCTTCGGTGGTGGCTGACACCAAGCAATCTGACGAGGGGCAGATCCTTTCTGACCCCTCGTTGGGAGACGGTCACCACGGATGCCAGCCTGTCAGGTTGGGGGCTTTTTGGAAGGATCTTCAGTTTCAGGGACTGTGGGGGCCTCAGGAGGCTCACGATCCCTTCAATTTTTTGGAGTTGAGAGCTATCAGGTTGGTTCTGGCTCACTTGACTCATCAGTTGCGGGGCCTATCGGTTCAAATTCGGTCAGACAATCGGACGGCGGTCGCCTACATCAATCACCAGGGAGGGACTCGCAGCAGGCGTGCCCTCAGGGAAGTGTCTTTGATCTTGGCTTGGGCAGAGAGCAATGTCCCATGCATCTCGGTGGTGTACATTTCGGGAGTGGAGAACACGGAGGCGGACTCCCTGAGCAGGGGCTCATCTCGCCGGGGGGAATGGTCGCTCAGCCCCAAGGTGTTTCGGACGCTTTGCCACCGGTGGGGGACTCCGGAGGTGGACCTCTTTGCCTCCCGTCACAATCACAAGCTTCCGGCATTTGTGTCTCTCTCGCGGGATCCGCTGGCTCTGGCGGCGGATGCCATGTCTCAGAACTGGAGGGATCTGGGTTTTCTGTACCTGTTCCCTCCGTTTTCCATGGTGGGCAGAGTGGTGCGCAAGCTGGCCCTAGAGGGAGCGCACCGGCAGTCCTGGTGGCTCCAAGATGGCCAAGACAGGTTTGGTTCGCAGACGTGGTAAGGTTGTCAGAGGATCAGTTAGATCTGCTCCTTCTGCCGGATCTGCTCACTCAGGGCCCACTGCTCTACCCCAATTTACCAACGCTGGCTTTGACGGCGTGGCTGCTAAAACCTCCATCTTGAAGGAGGAAGGTCTTTCTGACGCTGTCATTCAGACTCTGGTTAGGGCTAGAAAGAAGTCTTCCTCTGCCATCTGCTATAGGATTTGGAGGTCTTATATTGATTGGTGTGAGGTCCGGGCCTTGCTTTGCAGGACGTTTTCTGTCCCTAGGGTTTTGGAATTTCTGCAACATGGTCTTTCAAAAGTCTTTTGCTCTTCATCCTCTGGTTAAGACCTTTTTCCAGGGGGTTACGCACGTGCGGCCTCCTAGGAAGCCTTTGCTCCCAGTTTGGGATTTGAATATGGTTCTTTCTGCTTTGCAGGGTCCTCCTTTTGAGCCTTTGCAGGATATTGCACTTTCTACGCTTACTCAGAAGGTTGCGTTTCTGGTTGCCATCGCTTCCGTTAGGCGTGTATCGGAGTTGGCGGCTTTGTCCATTAAGGCCCCTTAATTTGAGAGGCATCAGGACAAGGTTGTTTTCCGCTTCAAGCCAGATTTCCTTCCTAAGGTGGTCTCTGCCTTTCATCTTAATCAGGACATTGTTCTACCCTCCTTGTGTCCTAAGCCCAGCTATGATAAGGAGAGGGTTTTGCATTCTTTGGATGAGGTTGTGTGAAGTACTATTTGGTGGCTACTTCCTCTTTTCGTAGGACTGACGCCCTTTTTGTGGTGCCCTCTGGGCCTAGGAAAGGTTTGGCTCCCGCCAAGTCTTCCATTAGTAAATGGATTCTCCAGGCCATTGTTGGGGCCTATTCTGAAGGTTCCCCCTTTTCGTGTTACTGCTCAACTACTCGTGCTGTTGGGGCGTCCTGGGCTTTTCAGCACCAGGCCTCTGTTGAGCAAGTTTGCAAGGCTGCTACTTGGTCTTCTGTTCACACTTTTTCCAAGTTTTACAAGGTTGATGTGCGGGCTTCAGCGGATGCTATGTTTGGCCGCAAAGTTCTGCAAGCTGTTAAGTTGTGCATTGTTGCCTTGTTTTTGGATCCCCGCCCTTTATGGACACTGCTATTGGATGTCCCAAGTGTAATGACTATCTAAAGCGGGGTGTGTGACATACTTAGAATAATACCATTTTGTGAATACTCACCTGTAAAATGGGTATTATAAGTATGTCACACACCCCGCTTCACCCCGCCCTTTGGTATTCTGGATCCTTTATATGGTGAACCTTTTTACTGCTACTGGTTATTTTGGCTCTTCCTGGTCCCTTTGTTTCCTTACTGCTGTTCTAATACTGGGGAATGAGTGGGAGGTACCAGGTATTTATGGACTGGGAGGGCCTTCCTTTTTTTATTGACATCTCTGCAAGATCGCCATCTACAGGTCAGTATAACCCAAGTGTAATGACTATCTGAAGGGGGGTGTGTGACATACTTATAATACCCATTTTACAGGTGAGTATTCACAAAATGGTATTTTTTGTGTGTGTCTTTTTTTACATTTAACCCTTTGTGAACAGGTAAGGGATCCATGAGACCCTGGCAAATCACCTCTGGCTAGCACCCATTACCTGCCTCCCCAAAGCCCGGGGGGCAGAAGAGTCCGGGGGCCGCGAAGGCTGCGCATGCTTTGCAGCCTCCAGGGCCGGGGACCACTGAGGCTGGCCACAGTGCCATGGTCTACAAGCCCCCATAGCTTGTGCTCAGGCTGGTTATGCTGGGGGGGCGGGGCAATTCACAACAATTTTTTTTTATTTAACCCTGTGGATAATAGTTGTATTTTATTTGTAAATGTTGTAAAGTGCTCCTTTCAGTTTGGGGGGGGGTCTCCTGGGCAGGAATAGGTGACTACTGATGCATATGTTGTACCGAGGAGAAATGGAGCTTTCACATGCAATATGAAAAAAAGACATATTCCAAGTGTGACATACACTCCGCTTCAATTCTTCATGACATTTGGGTTATTCTCCAGTAGAGGGCGAACTTCTGCAGAGATGAATGCAAAAAAGGAGCTCCTCCCAGTCCATAAATACCTGGGACCTCCCACCAATTCCCCAGTTTCTTCTCTGCAGGAAGGCGAGCAAGACACAAGATGAAGACTTCTCTTACTTGCAGGTAAGCCGGGCTTGCGCCCAGCCATTTCTTGCCCCTATTGCTGCCAGGACCTTTCCTAAATTATGCCTATTCGAGCCTCCCAGCCTTGGCTGCGGGTCCTGGTGAGGGTAGGTAGCAGAATAAAGGGGGGGTTGGAGCAGCTCAATCACTATTATTTATACAAAATTATTATTATTATTCAGGGCCTGGGAACTAATTTACCGCCCAGTTTAACCCTCTCATCAACTAAATATCAAGCAACAAACATGTCTAGCTATGTGGAAAGACAGAGATTTGGTTGCATATATCTGCAGATACATGTGGAAGCCACACTGCCCCGGCAAGGCACTCTGTGTTTAGTGTGGTCCCAGGTGAGTAGCTCTCAGATATTTGATCCTGCACTGGGCGGAGAGCAATGTTCCTTGCATTTCGGCAGTCTACATTCCTGGAGTGGAGAACACGGAGGCGGATTCCCTGAGCAGGGGATCCTCTCGCCAAGGAGAGTGGTCTCTCAACCCCAAGGTTTTTCTGGATCTTTGCCGCAAGTGGGGGACTCTGGAGGTGGATCTCTTTGCCTCGAGGCACAATCACAAACTTCCGGCCTTTGTGTATCTTTCTCAGGATCCTCTATCTCTGGCAGTGGATACCTTGTCCCTTGCTTGGAAGGATCTGGGTTTTCTTTACCTGTTTCCACCCGTCTCCATGCTGGGCAAGGTAGTTCGCAAACTGGTGCTAGAAGGAGCGCCAGCAATTCTTGTGGCTCCAAGGTGGCCAAGAAGGGTTTGGTACGCAGACGTTGTAAGGCTGGCCGTAGATCAGTACCGGCTTCCCATGTTGCCGGATCTGTTATCTCAGGGTCTACTACTTTACCCCAATTTACAAACGCTGGCTTTGACGGCTTGGCTGCTGAAACAATCATTCTGAAGGAGGAAGGTTTGTCTGCGGCCGTTGTTCAGACCTTGATTAGGGCTAGGAAGCGGTCCTCTTCTGGCATTTACTATAGGATTTGGAGGTCCTATATTGATTGGTGTGAGGCTAGGGCCTTGCCTTGTAGGGTGTTTTCGATTCCTAGGATTTTGGAGTTTCTTCAGCATAATCTGGATCTTGGGTTCCAGCTTAGTACTTTGAAAGGACAGGTTTCTGCTCTGTCGGTTTTCTTCCAGAGGTCTTTTGCCTTACACCCGCTGGTTAAGACCTTTTTCCAAGGGGTCGTGCATGTTTTTTACACTGGGAAATTGGTGGGAGGTCCCAGGTATATATGGACCGGGAGGGGCTTTCTTTTTTTGCATATTCGTCTCTGCACAAGTTCGCCCTCTACTGGAGATTACCCACGTCATGAAGATCGAAGTGGAGTGTATGGCACACTCATAATACCCGTTTTACAGGTGAGTACTCACAAAACGGTATTTTTGGTGGATATCACTTCTGTCAGGCGTGTTTCTGAGTTGGCGGCGATTTCCATCAAACCTCCTTGCTTTGAGCGACACCAGGACAAGGTGATGTTTCGGTATAAGCCAGATTTCCTGCCTAAGGTGGTGTCTGCATTTCATCTCAATCAAGACATTTGGGTTGATTCAAAGAAACATGTAACAGCTTGGATTTGGCTCACGATCATCCTATTTTTCACGTCCGCTCGTGCGTTCGTATGAACTTGCGAGTGATTCAATAAGCAAATACGTTTCTATCCTAAAAGATACGTCCGTTCGTATGATATCTCCCGAACTTGCCTCAGTCAGTTGGCAATCGTAAAAATCACGTTCATGTGCTCACCTGTTGCGGCGGCAGCCTGTTTTTTCGGCTGCTTCCATCGTCAACCTCTTCCAATTACTTGCGTTTGCCTCTGGCTTTCATTTGTTTTTGGCCTCTTAGATTCGTGCGTTCGTATGTTTATAAGATCTTGCGCATGCGCACCCTCAACCAGAAACTTACCTAAACCTCTTAGCGCTTGCATCCAACTTCATTTCTCGGTCCCTCAAACTTACCTAAACCCCTTAGCGGCTGCATCCAACTTCATTTCTCGGTCCCTCAAACTTACCTAAACCCCTTAGCGGCTGCATCCAACTTCATTTCTCGGTCCCTCAAACTTACCTAAACCCCTTAGCGGCTGCATCCAACTTCATTTATCGGTCCCTCAAACTTACCTAAACCCCTTAGCGGCTGCATCCAACTTCATTTCTTGGTCCCTCAAACTTACCTAAACCCCTTAGCGGCTGCATCCAACTTCATTTCTCGGTCCCTCAAACTTACCTAAACCTCTTAGCGTTTGCATCCAACTTCATTTCTCGGTCCCTCAAACTTACCTAAACCCCTTAGCGGCTGCATCCAACTTCATTTCTCGGTCCCTCAAACTTACCTAAACCCTTTAGCGGCTGCATCCAACTTCATTTCTCGGTCCCTCAAACTTACCTAAACCCCTTAGCGGCTGCATCCAACTTCATTTCTCGGTCCCTCAAACTTACCTAAACCTCTTAGCGCTTGCATCCAACTTCCTTTCTCGGTCCCTAAAACGTAAGAAAATCACATAATGTACATATGTCTATATGTTTCTAAGCGTGTTGTTTCTGGTTTGTGTAATTTTTTGGGTGTGTGCATATTAGAAAAGACACATTTAGGAAGGCTTAAAATCTAATTTATTTAAATGATTTTCTCGGTTTTGTTTTAACTAATTTTAAAAACCTCATTTTTTTTTGTGGTTTTTTTTTTTAAATCTTTTTTTTTTTTTTTTTTGTCTAGGTAAAACACATCTAAATGTTTTTTTTTTTTGGAACAGTAAAACACATAATTGTTTTTTGTTTTGGGTTTTTTTTTACAAAATATTTTTTGGATTTTTAAAAAATCCATAAAACCATTTTTAAAATCTTTAAAACTTTAAAACCAAGTTAAACAAAGGAGCCAGGACCAAGGGCACTATTCATCATCCTCTTCTTCATCTGTTGGCCCCAACGTCGCCTGTATGGCCAGCAGCTCGGCCACCAACTCCTTCATTCTTTTTTTTTTCCCCGCCAATGTTTGGGGGATCATCCCTGTAACCAATAGAGAAAGAAACATAAATAGGAGTCCCAGACCGGTTTGTATGCTGGAAATAGATTTAGGGTTAATCAAATACATGTAAATGCATGACATATGTCATTCTTCCAAGGGATACAGTTAATGCATTTCCCACAGGTAAGTGTTTAAACTCCTTAAACCGGACCTTCCACATTATTTAATGAAAACCAATAACTATTCACAAATGATTCTGCACCACCTCAAAGTTAATTAGGGTTTTTTTGGGATTACAGCGCCGCCATCTGGACTCTGAAGCATAACACTTAATGAGGAGTGGAGAGTTGGATAAAGTACAGGGGAGTAGGTTACAGTGGTGCGTTGGGAATCCCGAGCATAGCTGGGTTGAGGGAAAGGTCATCACTCACACAATGCATGGCAGCACCTTCCTTTTTTCAATCTGTATCCCATGCTGCCTGTAAATATTGCGCATTCCATATTCCCCAATATTGGTTTGGTTCAGTCTAATAACATGCATTAGATGGGTGAAGGGTGTTTTTCCATGGTTCTAATCTGTAGGTACAGTGTGATGGCTAATTCTTTGGTTCTTAATACTAGTTAGGGTCCTCTTTAAGCTAACGAAGTGCCCACATGAAAGTGTGAACTACACATTGGCTACGCCTTTAGTTATGTGTGTGTTATTAGCTAACCAAACATTAATATGAATAATGGCATGGAGACTTACGGAGTTGGTGGCCGACAGATGGCTGGTTGGGGCCAACAGGCTGCCCTTGGTCCTGGCTCTGCTGTGAAGAAGTCCCTGGAGAAACATGTGACATTTGGTTAGTACTTGTAGAGAGTCACTATTGCCAACATATCTGGCTCCCAGTCTGGCTGACATCACTCACCTTCGCCAGGATCGACTTCAAGCATCTCTGCTGCCTCCTCCTCCACTATCTCACCCGCTCCAGAAGCTTCTACAAATACATAATAAAGGATAACTTAGTTTTTGGCCTGCCATGTATATCTTTGTGCCTATACATGAAGAGTGACATACCAGAGCCTTCCCCATGCGTGGCCAGGTATGACTCCACGCCCACGCGGTTTGGCCCCTCCTCTGTGGTAAGGTCCAGGGGCTGGTCTGAGGAGGCCACAGAGGAGGGGTAGGTCCGTCGCCCGGGAGATCCACCACCTTCACTCACAGATGCAGACTCATGCAGCACTGGTCGGCCTGTACGTCTCCGGGTGCGGCGAATTCTGAAATCCATTTCCAACACTACCAAAGAAAAGTCATTATAAATAAAGGCATAACTTATACATTTGGAACATATACCATGCAATTGCTTTGTACTTACTTGGGAAATGGATTCCTAAACCTCCGCACCCGGGGCATGTGCAGACGTTTCAGGTCCGACCAATGCTGCATTATCTGGGTGTGAGTGAAGGTGGTGCTGGTCACACGGTGTATCTCGGCGATGATCTCCCGGGCGATGTCCCTTTTCTCGCACACATTGGGCGCGAAGTCATACCGGCGCTGAAGCATGATCTGAAAAACATAATGGACACAGAGCTTTTACTTTTACACACAGACCCATATGTGTTGCATCACAAGTTGAGAATTTAATGTCATTAACACACACATTTCGAGTGACAGCCATTTTTGGGGAGTGCCTTAAAGAGGACGTTGACTGTGAATGACAGTCTGGTCTTATGTTATATGTATCACACACCATGTACATACAGATAATAGCCAACATCAAGAATCAGCCCACCTGCATCTATGGCATGTTAGGATGGTTTAAACATCCAAGATGTAGGCTAATGCTTAGGCTTTTGGACCACGTGTGTGGCTTCCCGTTGTGTTTTTATGGCTTAGGAAAACAGTGTTCCTCAAACATCCGCATCAAGGTCCGAGACAGGCCAGGTTTGGCAGCTCGCCCCGCTACTCCACAGGTTAATTCACTGTTGCTAAGCCGGAGCAATTGGCCGAATTAGGACATCAGCAGAGACAGGTGAAAACGTGGCCAGGCTCGGCCCTTGAGGATGAAGTGTGAGGAGCCAGTGATTAAACATTAAGAGACCCCAAACTAGTTCCAAACGCATCATTTACATTTAGGCCATCATTGACTATTAGATTAAAATGCACAGGCAGCCACTTACCAGCATGAGGATCTCTTCCTGTTGACGGGTGAAGATAGTGGGCGCCATCTTTATGCTTCTTCAAGGCAGCAGATAAGTGAAACCCCAGCGGTTTCCTGGTTCCGCTCGAACGTACGTTCGTACGAGCGCGTAGTCGTGCGCATAGGCGTCACACGCTGGGCTCATTATTTAAAGGTCCCTGCACCCAAAGCTCATTCTCTTTGAGCATTTGTGGAAGATGGCACCTAAAAAGCCTATGAGCAAGCGACCCCAGCAAAGCAAGACCGCGGAGGGCCCAACAACAAGGTCCCAGCAAGGTAGGAGAAAGCTGAGAGCCAAGACTCCCACCTCGGCCCCACCAAGGGACCCTGGACCCTCAGGAACCAAAAAAAGGGGCCCCAAGCCCCGTGCCCCTGCAGCCAAAAAGCTGGCAACTGCAGCACCCACCACCTCTGCCCCCAGAAGAGGCAGCACAAGGGAGCCCACACCGGCCATGCCTTCAAGTAGGGCAGTTCGGCAACCCAGGCCCCGCAGCAGGGCCCGAACCCCATCCAGGGCCAGAAGCCCATCCAGGGCCCGAAGCCCAGCCAGAGGCCGCCGAACCCCATCCAGGGCCCGAAGCCCAGCCAGAGGCCGCCGAACCCCATCCAGGGCCCGAAGCCCAGCCAGAGGCCGCCGAACCCCATCCAGGGCCCGAAGCCCAGCCAGAGGCCGCCGAACCCCATCCAGGGCCAGAAGCCCAGCCAGAGGCCGCCGAACCCCATCCAGGGCCCGAAGCCCAGCCAGAGGCCGCCGAACCCCATCCAGGGCCCGAAGCCCAGCCAGAGGCCGCCGAACCCCATCCAGGGCCAGAAGCCCAGCCAGAGGCCGCCGAACCCCATCCAGGGCCAGAAGCCCAGCCAGAGGCCGCCGAACCCCATCCAGGGCACGAAGCCCAGCCAGAGGCCGCCGAACCCCATCCAGGGCACGAAGCCCAGCCAGAGGCCGCCGAACCCCATCCAGGGCCAGAAGCCCAGCCAGAGGCCGCCGAACCCCATCCAGGGCCAGAAGCCCAGCCAGAGGCCGCCGAACCCCATCCAGGGCCAGAAGCCCAGCCAGAGGCCGCCGAACCCCATCCAGGGCCCGAAGCCCAGCCAGAGGCCGCCGAACCCCATCCAGGGCACGAAGCCCAGCCAGAGGCCGCCGAACCCCATCCAGGGCCAGAAGCCCAGCCAGAGGCCGCCGAACCCCATCCAGGGCCAGAAGCCCAGCCAGAGGCCGCCGAACCCCATCCAGGGCCCGAAGCCCAGCCAGAGGCCGCCGAACCCCATCCAGGGCCAGAAGCCCCTACAGGGCCCGCCGAACCCCATCCAGGGCCAGAAGCCCCTACAGGGCCCGCCGAACCCCATCCAGGGCCAGAAGCCCCTACAGGGCCCGCCGAACCCCATCCAGGGCCAGAAGCCCCTACAGGGCCCGAAGAACCCCATCCAGGGCCAGAAGCCCCTACAGGGCCCGCCGAACCCCATCCAGGGCCAGAAGCCCCCGACCTGGCACCAGCCGGGAACAGAGCCCCCGACCTGGCACCAGCCGGGAACCTAGCCCCCCAAGAGGGCCCCGAATTGCAACCATGACCACATCTACACCTGGAAGTTCGGTGGCCAGCCACGCAAGAACACCCAGTCCCTTGGCCAGTCCAGTCCAGTCATTGGGAAGCCACCAATCCGGCCATTCCCCTACCCAGCCCCAGGCCATAATGTCACCACATGTGTCTGCACACATGGAGGAGCAGCCAAGCCAACCATCTGGCCGCACATTGCGCCGCGGCCAGTTGAGTGGGAGATTCTCCCATGACCAAAATATGGCATTGGCTAGTGGCCTTACATTATACTATGACGAGCTATATGGGAGCAAATCCAAACACACCACAAAGCAGCGCAAGATGGAATTGTTTGAAACCATCCTCCGACAAGTAAATGCAGCGGGGGAAGAGAGGAAAGATGTGTCCCAAATTCAGAAGAAAATCTCTGATCTGAAGTATGCTGTACGGCAAAAAGAAATTAAAAGGCATAATTACAGGTAAATAAATGTTTTCGCTAAATATAATGTTTTGGATGTACTGTATGCACCTTTTCTGAGTACCAAACGATTTTCTCTTTTCAGCATGAAAACTGGAGGTGGCTTTCCATCTAAATTGGAGTTTACCCCTGCTGAGGAGATTGTGCTTGGACTTCTCCATCCGGTCGCGGTCGGTGGACATGCTGGTCTAAGGGACACAGACTCACCGACCCGTACCCACGGTGAGTACTCTTAAATCTGCATGTTTGACTGTTTGCTAAATAATCTACAGTTCACTAGTAACAAGATAACGGGATGCCCCTATGGTTTGCCTTGCTTGGCCTCGCACTACTGTGGCTGTTTGTGTCCTCTTTTGGTCCCTGGGAATCACACATTTAGGCCCACAGCCATTATGGCAAAGATCAAATGTCCAATTGGATTGTTAAAGTCATGAAGTTTCTCAAGATAAGTGATATATTTGGAATCAATCACAAAACACACATCATTATGTATGGGTTGCCTTTTGGTTGTGTGAGTTGTGTTTGAGTTAACAATTTAATTAGCCACCCCCAAACATATCTGACCTAGAGCAGCGAGACTCAACTGGCGGCCCGGGGTCCCAATGCGGACCTTGGCACCAGATTCCAGGACCCCTGCCCAGACAGCCCTGCACTCAGTTACTTCTGTGTTGACGTGCTCAGAGCTGCCCCCTTGATCGGCGATGTAGTGGTTGTTCTCCTGCCCAATGTGATGGCTCCCTGAAACATAGCATTGCAATATGAAGTACTGCACAGGAAGTGGCATTGCAAGGTACACAGTAACTTGGTAACAATTTCTCTTGGCACAATCGTGTCCCGCTGCCCCTGCTCTGGCCCATCTGCCACAGTCCCCCCATGCCCCCCCCCCCCCCACATAAGCCCCATACATTTGTAACAGATTTGCTCCATCCATCCCATCACCATCAATACGTTAACTCCCCCCTTTAGCCATCCAATCCCTGTCCCCTCAGCTCTGCCCCATCCAGCCCAGCAAGGGCAAGCAGCCTTTATTAGTTGGCACTTTGAAATCTCCAGCCCCTCCACCAGTGTATTTATTTATAACTAGACACCCCCTGCGTCAGCACCATGGCCAGACATTCACCTCTCACCACATACCTTGAAATGGGCCTTTACAACAATTGTTTGAGTACCACGGACCTAGCGAATGGTAGGCTAAATCCCAAAATGTGCGTTGAAAGTTGTATGCTGACTGGGTACACTTCCTGACTTCGAACTGAGGTCAGTTAGCAGTTTTTGCGAGCCATTGCACCTATGTAAACTTGCGTGTGTTTGAACAAAGGTCCCCATTGCTCTAGAGTTGAATAATATTACAAATAGAGCTATATTTGATTACCTATCCCAAAAATGGTTATGTGTGTGTTTACGTGGTTTGTTTTTCTCTTCTTCAGCCCAGCATGATCCCTCAGCAAGGGTAAACTCACCCCCCAGTTTGGTTATGCCTACCAGGTCCGTACAGCATAGGAGCCCAGATCAGAGATTTCCGGTAAGTTAATTTAGTACCATAAATACTACCAAGTGCTTAAGAATGTGTTAAACTGTTGGAATCCCAAATTTGGACGCCAACTTACACTTTTTTTTTTATATGTCCCTACAGACCCGCACACTCATGGAAGAGATCCAGGACATGGAGGAAGATGATGATGTCTCCGTGCAGGGCACGTCGGATGACCTCCCCCTGGGTCCCAATTTGGAACTGCTCCATAATGTTTCTCTGGCCAATCCTCAGCAGCAGAGTGAATCTCCATCCATTGTGCATGCACATGGGGAGACTGACACTACAGTCCCCAGTGTTCACTCTGCTGCTGAGGATTTGCAAAGCAGGCCGGTTGCTGTTGAGGGTACGACACCACGCGGCAGGGCACGCCCAAGAGCCAGGGTAATTGTGCGGCGGACTCCATTACGCCGCCCCACAATTTCCCAGGGGAGGCAGAGTGCCCTGCTTCAATTATGGACCCAACAAAGGGACTCTTATGACGCCCAGCTCGTTACAGAGCGTGAGCAAAGGCATGCCGACATGGTCAACATCCAAACCAGTCTACAGGGCATCCTCGCGGAGTTGCGTACCCTCAACAGCAACGTGGCCAATGCAAGTAATGGCATCCAGTCAGCCATGGCTGAGATGACCAATATGCAGAGAAACATTGTGGAGCAGTTTCAAATTCACAATGCTGCCATGGCCCAGGCTAGGTCCCATTCACATGGACCTCCACCTGGACCTCCACCTGGGTATTATGGCCAGCCACCCTATTAAGCCATGGGTGTGTGGGACATCTTTTCTCTTAACCCCCACTGTATTTACTTGTCCTTTGAGGTTTCAAACAATCCATTTTGTGTTGCTCATGCAGGTTGTGTTTTGTATTTGCTCCCATATAGCTCCTTAGAGTAATGCTTAAGGCCACTAGCCAATGCCATAGGTCTATGTGGAGTGTATCTGGCCACTTATGGCTTTAAATATGTATTTGGTTGGTGCTCCTCCTGTTTGCAGACATGTTTGTGTGACATTATGGCCATGCCCAAATATCCCTGGGCACAGGCAATATTAATGACTGGACTAGGCTGGCCTTTGGACTGGGTGTCCTTGTTTGGTTGTGCCACTCACTTCCAGGTGTAGATGTGCTCGATGTTTTTTTGGTAATGTTATCCATTTGTAACCACAGATGTATGTGGAATGTTTTCTGTTAAGCACTATAATTTTTCCTTTTCAAAGTAAAAAAAAAACTTCACTTACAATACTTGTGGCGTTTTTAGTGGGAACACATTTTAAACAGCTTGGGCTAAACCTGATAATTTGGGTTTGAAGAGGTGTAACAATGCAAAGCTAAAGCTAAGGAAACTACATGAAATACATTAGGCAACAATTAAGGTCTAAATGTTTTACTTTGAGGTAATGCCACATTACGGCAAAACAACATATGTAACAAAAAGGATAACACAGACACACAGAATGTTGAGACAGGGAAAAAAGTTAAGTAAAATGCTGCCTGATCAGGTTGGCTCGAACAGATTGGCCAGACTCACTGGGGGGCCCCACAAAATTCTCGACTTCATCCTCGACGGCTGAAGAGGGCAGGCTGTCCACATAACGTGGGACACGTTCCATGATGGCAAAATTGTGCAAAACAGCACATGCCATTATAATGTCGATCACTTTCTTGGGATCATATTGCAGGGCCCCCCCAGTATGGTCAAGGCAACGAAAACGTGTCTTCAACAGCCCAAAGGCCCTCTCCACAACAGCCCGGGTCTTGCGATGCGCACGGTTGTACGCTTCCTGAGAGGCATCCTGGGGCCGCAGCACAGGCGTCATGAGCCAGGGTAGAAGTGGGTACCCGGAATCACCTTAAACAGAGAATTAAATGTAATCAAAATTAAAAAGGCAACACAACAAACACCAAAAATTTAACAGATATCATAATGATGTAAGGTAAAGTGGCCAAAAAACAAAACAGGGCACATTAGGCCTAAATAAAATTCCACTAATGTATTACCTAATTCAAAATGGCACTTCTATATACCAATTAATTAACAAACATCTGCACGGCCAAGGGTATTTTGATTTTACATATATTTTTAGTTTTCAGACATGTTACAATTAGGATGCTGCTGAGGGCCTATCCACATTTATCTGGAAACTACAATGTATGCAGTTTAAGTCCACTTTGACATTTAAAGACCAATAGTACAAAAGGAGCCAAAGGTCAAAGATCCTTGGGTATAAACTCCAAACCAATATATTTAGGGACAAGGAACTTACAGACATCCTAACTAAAGGGAAAACATTCTGAAGGACAAAGCGAGGCAAGCATTTTTTTGGGAAGTTCATAATATATGACCCAAGAAAAAGGCAGTTGGACGCTTATGTAAAGAATTCAAAAACAAACATATCAACAAATACAAGATTAATGCCACATTTAATAACACACAAATAGGACACACTTACCAAGCAGCCATGCCCCCGAAAATTCACCTGCCTCAAATCTCCGAAACAACCCAGATCGCCTGAGGATATAGGAGTCGTGGGACGATCCTGGGTAGCCGGCAAGGACACTCATAAACCGCATATCCGGACCAACCACGGCCTGGACATTAAGGGAGTGTCCCATTTTACGATTCCTTAAGGCAAAAACATACAAAAAGGGTAATTGATATTTGACCCAAAATAAAAAATTAACCACAAAACACTCTATTGGGAAATACTAATGAAAAGCCTAGATAAAGCAGCTACACAAATGAGGGATAAACAAATATGCTGCCGCAAAGGAAAACAGGTTACATGACACGTTGGCCAACATAATAACCAATCTCAATACCTATATATATACTCGTCGGCTGCCCTAGGTACGAGTGCCACATGTGTGCAGTCAATAGCACCAATAACGTTGGGCATGTCGGCCACATTATAAAACCCAAGCTTAATGGCGTTTCTGGCTGCCATATCATCAGGAAAATAAATATATTTTTGAGTTATGGCAGCCATGCCTTCCAAAAATTTAGACAGTGCGCGGCTCAGCGTAGGCTGTGACATCCCCACGGAGAGGGCACCCAGCCTCTGGAACGAGCCGTTCGCCAAAAATTGCAGGCAGCCAAGCATCTTGGTCATACCTGAAATTGCATGCCCCTTCCTTGTGGTGCGGGCTAACCATGGCCGCAGCTCACTATATAATTTATGGAGGGAAGCGCGATTAAGCCTGGTCAGCTCGAACAGCTCAACATCATTCATGCTATCGATGTTCATGCGACGACGCAGGGGCAATCTGCTCTCAGACATCTCGATCAACTCAATGCCAAAAAGCATAAGCCCTTGATGTGCCACAAACTCGCTCCGCTCCATCCTACTCCCGAGGCCAAATAGCTGCCGGCAAACATTTCGTAAAGCAGCTCTTTAATGGGCTTCCAAACAATTAGCAATCACCTCTCTGAATTGGTCGCAAGCCCATGTGAAGGACGTAAAAAATAGGATCGGACGCAAATAATACGATTTGGACGGGAAAAACACACGAACTAACGCAAATTATACGATTCTCGTACGAAATGCGTATGTTCATATACGTCTATGCGCGAACGATCGTGCGAATACGAAATGGCCAAAAAAACAAGAAAAAATGACAAACACCCACCCAAACTTACGATTCTCGATACGAAATCAATTAACTTTGGCTCTTTGAATCGAGGGGATTGTCTTGCCTTCCTTGTGTTCTAATCCTGCTAATCCCAAGAAGCGGACACTGCATTCTTTGGATGTGGTCAGGGTTCTGAAGTTTTATTTGGTAGCTACTGAATCTTTCAGGAAGACTGATGCTCTTTTTGTTCTCCATTCTGGACCTAGGAAGGGTTGGCCTCCTGCTAAATCCACTATCAGCAAGTGGATCCGTCAGGCGGTGGTGCAAGCCTATTCTGCTAAGGGGAAGGAACCTCCCTTCCGCCTTACTGCTCATTCCGCTCCTGCTGTTGGTGCCTCCTGGGCCTTTCAGCACCAGGCTTCTGTTGAACAAGTTTGTAAGGCCGCTACTTGGTCTTCTGTTTATACTTTTTCTAAGTTTTACAAGGTTGATGTTAGGGCCTCAGCGGATGCTGCTTTTGGCCGCAAAGTTCTTCAGGTGGCAGTGGTTTAAACTGCCCGCTGTTGCTCTTTGGGGATCCCACCCTACCTTACGGACACTGCTTTTGGATGTCCCAAGTGTAAGGAATTATTGGAACAGGACGTGCTGTATACTTGGAAAAATACATTTCTGTGAGTACTCACCTGTAGAATTTGTAGTATACAGCACGTCCTGTTCCATCCCTCCCTTGTTATCATTTTTCTTGGTTACCTCTGTATGGTGATTGTTCAAATGTTCATTTTGGGTTCTTATCCATATTTTGATTCTCCTGGCTTGTCAACACTGGAAATTGGTGGGAGGTTCCTCGCTATTTATGGGGCCGGGAGTGGCCACAAGTCTTTCTGCAGTCCACTGTGCCACCTTGTGGCGGAATAACCCAAGTGTAAGGAATTATTGGAACTGGACGTGCTGTATACTACAAAATCAATTCTACAAGTGAGTACTCACAGAATTGTATTTTTCGCCCTATAAGACCTATTTTCCCCCAAAAGTATGTATGTGTGTGTGTGTGTGTGGGGGGGGGGGGGTCTTATCTGGTGAATTAGAAAAAAAAATAGTTAACTCACATATTCACATATATATTGCTCCCGTGCTGCTGGCCTGGCCCCCACAGCAGGAGGCTAGAAGATGAGGGAGCAGCAGGCCGGCAGTCAGGAAGTCGCCATTGCTTCTTCGGCTGCAAGCACCTAGAGCAAACACCAGCAGGTGGGCGTGGCTGTTAATGGGTTAATGCACTATTAAATACAGACTTCCCAATAGTGGAAATGGCATAGGTGCAACATGTTTTGGGGTGTCCGATACCCTTTCTAGGACAAAAGTGCGAACAGCCTAAAATCTGAAAGATTCCTGGGCCGGCTGCTGCCTTTCCCCCAGGGCTTTCTGAATCAGAATTCCAAGCTGTGTGAACCCCCTCAGGGTGTCAGTACGTACTCATCTTTCCCTGGTCCAACAGCGCATGTGCAGGCTCTCTGTGAGCCGCCAGGGAAAGGAACAACCCAAGACAGTCAAAATCCCTGGTATTCTTAGTATACAGTACGTCCTGCTCCAAATCTAATACTTACAGTTGGGATATACTCCGCCAGATGGCGCTGAACTGCAGAGACATCGAAAATAGGCTCCTCCCAGCCCCTCAAATACCCAGGGACCTCCCACAAATCCCCATAATTTCTCTGCAGTCTGGCTGCGAAGGACGAGAAATTGGCTCTCTACTCGCAGGTAAGCGGGGTTATTAACCTGCGGCCCTGTAGGACTATTCCCACCCGTTCCACTAGTAATATGCCTCCCAGCCTTGGCTGCGCTGGTCGGGTGAAGGTAGGCAGCACCGCCATTGGTGCTTAGGAGCGCTACTCCACCGCAATCCCCCACCAAAGGGTAGGCGGTTCAGGCTTATGGTGAGCCTCTATGGGATGCCCCTCCCGCACTATTGCCCCTTGCCCCTGCCTATCGGTGGGCCCTATTTAAGTGGCCGCCGTCCTCCCTCATCCTCCTTGTAGTCTTCGGGGGAAAAGGGGTGGGGTGTGTGTGTGTATGTGTATAGATATGTATGTTATGCAGTCTGTGCTTTCTCTTTTCACATGCCTTTATTCTTGTGTCAGCTGCTGCGCTGACTTGCCTTTACTGCTTTTTAAAATTTACCGCCGCCGCACGCTGACTTGGTTCCGGCATTACCTCAGGCGCTGGTTGGCCTTTCTGGCTTCACGCTCTTTGGGGGGGCGGGGCCCGTCTTTGGCGCGTTCTGCGTCATCGCTGTTACTGGCCCGCCCCTCGAGGTATACCGACGCCATCTTTTCTGCTTGGTTGGCCTATGCGCAACGGACTCCTACCTACCACGGTCCGTAAGTGCCCTCGTGGGCGGCTTTATTTCCTTCACTTTTGTTACGATGTACTTAAGCCCCTCGATTCAAAGAGCAAAAGTTAATTGATTTCGGATCGAGAATCGTAAGTTTGGGTGGGTGTTAGTCATTTTTTCCTGTTTTTTTGGCCATTTACGACTCGCACGAGCCTACGTTCGTATGCGTATATGCTCTTACGATCATCGCAAGTTCGTTCCTAAATTTTAGGATCAAAACGTAAAACTTAGGATCAAATCCTAAAACTTAGGATGAAAACGTAAAACTTAGGATAATTGGATGTGTTTCGGTGTGATTCAGAGAACAGTTTTCAAACCTCTAAATACGTTTTAAAAGAAAGCCACTGCCGACACCTTTTAGCAGTCGTATTGCTGTTCTTGAACAGGTTTTTTGGCTATGTGGAGGAGTCTGCGCGTCTTGAGCTGCAATGAACTGCATATATCAGCATGGCCGAGCCCATAAATTGTATTGCAATGCATACCTGATTCATGTATGCCTTATAAAAGCATTTTAATGTGGACCTTAATTAGTCCTTTGCATGTAAACCTTTATTTGGCAATATATTTGCGTTAATTAAAGAAACTTATGTCCTTTGTTATTTATTTTTAAATTGATGTACTAGAATAATATTTTTAGATTGCATTTATTGGTGTAGTTGTTTACCTTTGCTTTGTTTAATTATTTAAGCACATCTTTGGTCAGATGCATCACACTTACTGAGGAGAGGAGAGCGGGATAAAGTGCAGGATCTGGGTTACTGCTGTATTTTGCACAGACACAGCAGAGCTGGGGGCACGGAAAGGTCAGAAATCAAAGAATCCAGAGCAACACAGTCACAAGGCCCTTTCTGTTTGCAGGCTGCCCGATAATACCTGAGCCGCCATCTTGACTGTTTCTAGGCTCATAACATGCAGAAGTTGCTGGGTGTTTTTTAATATTTGAGAGCAATCTGTATATAGAGGGTGTGGGTAACCACACCAAAAATTTAAAGTTGTACCATTTGAAGGCAAAATATAAAAATTAAATCCACAAGTAAAAAATGCAAGTTAAGTAAAAATTAAACAAAGTTAGATTTACTTATGCAAATGCATTCATTAATGGTTGGTTACTGCAAAATGAATGAAATAAAGAAAAATAAAAGACCAAATATTTAGAATGCACTTTAATGAGGTAAGTTTGTAGTGCGCAGCCGCAAGATCAGAAGGATTTACGTCCATACAAAAAAGGAAAAAGTGCAAAACCAATGTTGCAACCTGAGAAATGAAACGGAAAATTCAGGATGGAAACTGACATAGGTCTGATTCCCGAACTGCCATACGAACGGACGTATATTTTAGGATAGAAACGTATTTGCTTATAGAATCACTCGCAAGTTCATACGAACGCACGAGCGGACGTGAAAAATAGGATGATCGTGACCCAAATCCAAGCTGTTACATGTTTCTTTGAATCAACCCAAAGGTCTTGTCTGCTTATGTCTTTCAGGCGGGACGAACCCTTCTTGGCTTCTCCCGGCCCTGTTTTTAGTATATTACTTGTAGGCCTTGTAAAAATTATACTCCCACTTCCCTAGCGGGTTATTGGGGTATCCAGGGTTGCTATATAGCTTTTTTCCCTATCGGCGTATAGCGCCGCTATAATCACCATATGGAGGCATCCCAGGATAAAGACCGGCTGTGTGTAGCGTGTGGGCAGCCTCATGCTGACACTGACAAGGCGCGGGTCTGTGTACCCCGTGCTGAGCAGGTGCTTGCATTGCAATCTGGCCTGCCAGTGGCTGCACCTCATTTCACTTCACCTACTCCCCCAAGCTTAAATCTCACTCCTGCTGAGTTGCATACTAGTGGGGATTCTCAGCCTGATGTGTCTTCTAGACTGGCTACTGTTGAACAGATTATTGCTAAGTCCTTAGCGCGTAAGGCCCCTGCTAAGAAGCGGCTCATCTGATGAGAGGCCAAGGGGTCATGACGATTCTGGCTCTGACCCCTGGGCCCCGGATGACACTGACAGATTATTGACCCAGATTTTTGAGGTTCTGTCTATCTCTCTCCCTGTTGAGGCTCCCAGGCAAAGAGGGGAGCTTTTCCATACAGCAAAATCACATTTGGAATTTCCAAAGCAGGCACATTTCCATAACCTTGTGCTCAAGGAATGGGAGCGCCCCAGTAAACTTTCCGGGGTTCCAAAGAGTTGGGATAGGAAGTATCCCTTTCCTGCTAAGGTGGTTAAATGTTGGTCACCCCCCCCCCCCCCCCCGAGGTGGCTGCCCCGATCCTAGGGCTATCTAACACCTCTGTCATGCATTCCCCTGATTCTACTACCCTGCGGGATGCCGAAGACCGGCCTATTGATCAGCTAGCATCCCACGCCTTTGCATGTGCGGGGACGGCGCTTTGCCCGGTCTGTGCCTCTGCCATTACTGCTGTGGCCACTAGAACCCTTATCAGAAATATGCTTGATAGTGCCCCTGATGATTTGCCTTGTGAGGTGTTTAATGCACTCTCCAGTTGTGATGTTTTTGTAAATTTTGTCCTATCAGCATTGGATGACACCATCAGAATGTGTGCCAGAACTTCTGCCCTCATGGTGGCTATACGCCGCTCGGTTTGGCTGCGCCAGTGGGCTGCTGACAACGCTGCCAAGAAGGCCCTCACTGGTTTTCCCTTTAAAGGACTGCATCTGTTTGGAGACCGCCTGGACCTTTTTGCTAAGGGAGGCAGGTTACCCCAGCGCAGGCGGCAATCTGGGCCCTTTCGGGGTCAGGGTTCCTACTCCTCCCCTTACTGTGGTGCAAGACAGGGAAGGGGGGGTTCTTTCCCTGGGGCCCGGGGAGATTTCTGGGGTAGAGGCTGAGGACATGGACATCCTGGCTCCTTCTGGGGTCCCAAAGCTAAATCCTCTCCCAAGCCCCCTCAGGCATGATGGGGCGCCCTCACCCATCCTGGTGGGGGGACGGCTGCAGCACTTCGCTCACGTCTGGAGGCTTCATATCTCAGGCCGGTGGATTCAGGAGGTAGTGTCCTCCGGTTACAAGTTGGAGTTTGCTGCCGATCCCCCTTCAAGATTCATCACATCCTGGATTCCTCAGGACCCTGTGTCAGCTCAGGAGCTAGTGCAAGCAGTGCAAGGCCTCCTGGAGCTGGGGGTCATCTGCCAGGTACCTTTTAAGATAAAAAGGCAAGGGCTTTTATTCCAACCTATTCACAGTACCCAAAAAGGATGGTTCTGTCAGGCCCATCCTGGACTTAAAGATTCTCAACAAGTTTGTCAGGGGCAGGCGCTTTCGCATGGAGACTCTGCGCTCTGCCATCAGTTCCCTGCGCCAAGGGGATTTCATGACTTCCGTGGACATCAAAGATGCTTACCTTCATATTCCTGTGTTCCCAGGTCATCAAAGGTTCCTCAGGTTCGCTCTGATGGATCAACACTACCAATTTGTGGCCTTGCCCTTCGGCCTCACTTCAGCTCCCAGGGTGTTCACCAAGGTGCTGGCTGGCCTGATGTCTCTGCTCAGATGTCAGGGCGTCCACGTGCTTCCCTATCTGGACGACATCCTCATCACTTCCCAGTCTCTACATCAGGCAGAGTTGGATACTCAGCTGGTGGTGACCACTCTGGAGTCATTTGGATGGGTGATCAACCACCCCAAGTCCTCACTGTCCCCTTCCTTGGTAACTCCATTCCTAGGAATGAATCTGGATACAGTTCAGGCAAGGATCTTTCTTCCTCAGCAGAAGGTGGAGTCTGATTGCACAGGCTCAGTCCCTCCTAGCTTGTCCCCATCCCTCCATCAGGCAGAGGATGCAGCTGGTGGGCCTGATGGTGGCGTGCTTCGAAGCGTTCCCTTATGCTCAGTTCCACTTGAGGGCTCTGCAACTTCACCTATTGTCTGTATGGGACAAGGACCCAGCGTCCCTGGACAGGGTCTGTGTGCTCTCCCCCCTGGTCAGGAGGTCCCTCTTGTGGTGGATGGACTCAAGGAACCTGTTGGGGGGCAG
Organism: Gastrophryne carolinensis; assembly: GCA_027917425.1. Taxonomy (NCBI): domain Eukaryota; kingdom Metazoa; phylum Chordata; class Amphibia; order Anura; family Microhylidae; genus Gastrophryne; species Gastrophryne carolinensis. The sequence goes on along the minus strand of CM051237.1, from coordinate 415,216,487 downwards.
ATCCTTTCTTGCCCCTTCCTGGGAGACGGTCACCACGGATGCCAGTCTGTCAGGTTGGGGGGGGGGGTTCTGGAAGTCCCTGTGGTTCCAGGGGAGGTGGGGCCCTCAGGAGGCCCACACACTTATCAATGTCTTGGAGCTGCGGGCGATCAGGTTAGTTCTGGCTCGCTTGACTACTCATCTTCGGGGCCTGCCTGTTCAGGTGCGCTCGGACAACCAGACGGCAGTTGCCTACATCAATCATCAGGGAGGGACCCGGAGCAAGGGGGCCCTCCAGGAAGCGTCTCTGATCCTGACTTGGGCGTAGGCCAGTGTCCCCTGCATTTCAGCTGTGTACATCCCGGGGGTGGAAAATCACCTGGCAGACTCTCTGAGCAGGGGGACCTCTCGCCAGGAAGAATGGTCCCTATGCAGCAGGGTGTTGCAATCTCTGTGTCACCGACACAATCACAAGCTCCCAGCTTTTGTCTCTCTGTCCAGGGATCCTCTGGCCCCAACCTCGGATGCGCTAGCAATGTCTTCCCTCCAATTCCCCTGCTGGGAAGGGTTCTGCGCAAGATTGCTCTGGAAGGGGTTCCAGCAATTTTGGTGGCCCCCAGGTGGCCAAGAAGAGTGTGGTTCGCAGACGTGGTGCAGCTGGCAGTAGATCAGTACGCTCTGCCCTTGGTGCCAGATCTGCTCACTCAGGGCTCACTACGCCATCCCAATTTACAAAATCTGGCTTTGACGGCTTGGCTGCTGAAACCTCCATCTTGATGGAGAAGGGGCTGTCTTCCTCGGTTGTGGATACTTTCATTAAAGCTAGGAAGAAGTCTTCCTCTTCCATTTACTACAGGGTTTGGCGTGCCTACATTGACTGGTGTGAGTCTAAGTCTCTTCCCTGTCGTGTGTTCTATATTCCCAGGATTCTGGAGTTCCTGCAGCATGGGTTGGAGATGGGGCTCCAACTCGGTACTCTGAAGGGTCAGGTTTTCTGCCCTAGCTATTTTCTTCCAGAAGTCCTTTGCTCAGCACCCTCTGATCAGGACTTTTTTCCAGGGGGTCACTCATGTGCGTCCCCCACGTAAGCCTATGGTGCCTGTTTGGGATCTGAACTTGGTTCTGTGAGCCTTGCAGGGTGCCCCCTTTGAACCTGTGCAGGATACTGCCTTGGCCATTCTTACGCTCAAGGTTGTATTTCTGGTGGCTGTCACTTCTGTCAGGCGTGTGTCTGAGTGGCTGCGCTGTCCATTCAGCCCCCCTACTATGAGAGACACCAGGACAAGGTGGTGTTTCGTTTCAAACCTGACTTCCTACCTAAGGTAGTGTCTGCTTTTCATTTGAATCAGGATATTGTTCTTCCTTCTTTGTGCCCTAATAATAGCAATGCTAAGGAGAGAGTTTTGCACTCTTTGGATGTGGTTAGGTGTCTGAAGTACTATCTGGTGGCTACTGCACCTTTCAGGAAAACTGATGCTCTTTTTGTGGTCCCTTCTGGTCCTAGGAAGGGTTTGGCTGCTGCCAAGTCTAATATCATCAAGTGGATTCGTCAGGCTGTTATTCAGGCCTACTCTGCTAAGGGGAAGAATCCTCCCTTCCGCCTTACTGCTCATTCCACTCGTGCTATTGGTGCCTCTTGGGCTTTTCAGCACCAGGCTTCTGTTGAACAAGTTTGCAAGGCCGCTACTTGGTCTTCTGTTCATACCTTTTCAAAGTTTTACAAGGTTGATGTTAGGGCCTCAGCTGAGGCTGGTTTTGGCCAAAAGGTTCTGCAGGCGGCAGTGGTTTAAACTGCCTGCTGCTGATTTTTCTTGGGGATCCCACCCTACTTTATGGGCACTGCTATTGGATGTCCCAACTGTAAGTTTTAGATTTGGAGCAGGACATACTGTATACTAAGAATAATACAATTCTGTGATTACTCACTTGTAGAATTGGTATTATGGGTATACAGTACGTCCTGCTCCAACCCACCCTTGGTTTGCATTTTCTTGGATCCTCTGTATGGTGATTGTTATCATTGTTATAGTTGATAGTTTGGATTGTTTAATTCTCCCGGCTTCTCATTAACTGCTTTTCAATGCTGGGGATTTGTGGGAGGTCCCTGGGTATTTGAGGGGTCGGGAGGAGCCTATTTTCGATGTCTCTGCAGTCCAGCGCCATCTGGCGGAGTATATCCCAACTGTAAGTATTAGATTTGGAGTAGGATGTACTGTATACTCATAATACCAATTCTACAGGTGAGTAATCACAGAATTGTATTTTTGTTCTGTTTAAGGAAAGACCTGAGTATGTAGCTATAGTATGTTACTATAGTAAAAAAGTTGTCTGCTTATAAGTGGTATAAAATAAGTGGAAGTATAGCTGATCAATGTATTTTCAGATGGTGGTTTTAAGCACATAGCATGTATGGCCATAGCATAGCATCCAGGTTGGAGGGTCCAGCCTCAGAGTTTTTGGAGGTGATGTCTTAGATGACTTGGCATGTTTAAATATAAGTCCGGAAGTTGGGTCCAGATCCACCCCAAGGTCCTTATGGAACTCAGATTTGTGATTGCTGCACCTCTATGTGACATAGGAGAAGGCTAGGCAAAGTTTGCCTGTTTGCCGATGATGGGTGGATACTCCTGGAGGTGTCTGCAACAATGAAAATTATTTGGCTTTACTGATCATTGAATACATGGTGAAAGCAGTGGAAACTGTAGTTTAATGTCTCTAAATGTAAAATCATGCACTTTGGTAGAAGGAATTTGCGCTCTAAGTACCGTATGGGCAGCACAGTGCCAGGACTTCAGAGGAGAGAAATTTAGGGATACTGATTTCTGAAAGCTGCAAGAGTGTTCAATTTAGCCAAGCAGAGCGGAAAATAAGCGCTGTATGCTCGGCTGCATTGCTCGAAGCATCACCAATAGGAAGAGTGAGGTTGTGATGCTGTTGTATAAAGCCCTGGTGAGGCCATAGCTAGAATTTTGAGTACAGTTATGGAGACCTCACCTACAGAAAGACATTATTCAAATAGTCCAAAGGTGGGCAAAACAATTGGTGGAAAACTTATCAGGGGAGACTTAAAGCTTGAGATCATTAAACATGTGAAAAGTTTGAATAAGGTTCAGGAGGGAAGTGTCTTAATGATAGAACAAAGGGGCACGACCTGAAGCTAGTCGGAGGAAAGATCAGGAGCAACATTCAAAAATATTATTTTACAGAGAGTAGTAGATGCTTGGAACACATTTCCAGCAGAGGTAGTTGGAAAATCAATAGTAAGTGAATTTACAAATGCCTGGGATTAGCATACATATATCCTAAGATGAAGCAAGCATACAGTAGACAGATAAGGGTAGAGTTGATGGGACCATATGTTCTCCTGCCATCGACCTTCTATGTTTCTCTCTACACCACACACAAAATAACTACAATTTTTGGGTTAATGAGTCCATACAAAAATATACACATACTTCCACCATGTGAGCAAAATACATATTTGTACTGATGTTAATATTATAATTACATAGATCAAATGAGCCTCCCTCTAGATAATATAACAATATGTGCTATCAGGTCCAACAAACCCTGAATTGATAGTGTACTAAAAATGTGTTGACATATGTTCCTTAAAATGGGCATTCCTGGAAAAGCACCAGGTCCATGCTGATGGGCACGGGTTGTTCCACACCCCTGCTAGCCTTGAGGAGGTGACAGTAATTGAGCAGAGGTATAAACAAGCCCCTTGTCAACAATGTTTGGGACTTGGATAGGTTCCTTGAGAGTAGTAAAACATACACAACCAGTCCTTATTATAAAAAGTAACTGTTGAGATTTTTTTGATTCGATGTCCCTCATTGGGGTTAGTAATCTGAATATAAAAGACTTTGTAAAAATGCACTTAAATGTACTTTTGTTTGTTTTTCAGGCAGACGGCTAAGGAAAAGAACAACAAAGAAAGGTATATTTTATGTCCATGTAAAACATGTTTTTAATCTCTTCATTTTAATCTACCACTGTCAGTAAAATTATCTTAGTAACTTTTATACGATTTGACCGGTGCCAGCACACACCATGTAATATTGCATTATTGTCCTTGTCCTTGAAGCAGCATGGGGGCTGCGTGTGCAGACATTTTTCATTGAGGTTGGCCTGACTGTTGCCCTGGGTGTTATCTTATGACGTGAGATTTAACCATTTATTTTCTCTCTGCTGGCACTTGCATTTATATCATATACTGTTATTGTCTGCACTTTAAAGTCTTATTGGTATGGGTTTCCCTGTGCAATATTAGGTAGTGTTTTAGGTTTATGTGTTTTTCATGCATTTGCACTTTATATATTGATATTTTTGTTTATATTGGATTATTGTATATTCACTTTTCATTTTTTTTTGCACATATTTTTGCCATATATATTATTAATAATTTTGTAGTATTGGTTTTATGAATTTGCACATATATTTACATGTGGTTAGGAATTTTTGTGCCGGCACAAAAAGGATGGGTTATTACTATTCTAGGATAATTAATATTATTCACCCATAGGGCAGTTATTTAAGAGGCCCTTAGGGGCCATACACATTGATATAGATAAAGTTGGCCATACTGGTTGTTTTTAAACTTGTCTTGTGGTGTATGTATTTTAATTTTTTGGTTTTTCTTGTACTAATAAAATCATTAATATATACTGTTGATTGTAGTGGTGCTTCCTTTGGGAGATTGGTGTGTTCTTTGCACGCCCACTCCAAATTATTGTGGGTAATATTGCATTATTGTTTGGATATGAGCCCACGCATGCGCCGTAGGACCAGGGAAAGTTGAGTTATAATGACCTGGGGCCAAGAACCAAAATCCAAGACCACAATGACTGTTGATCAGATGTAGAAAGAGGCTTTTCACTTTTATTCCAACTTATTTGTGTGTTTGTGGTCCCCAAGAAGGATGGGGCAGTGCCCCCCATTCTGGAGCTTAAATGCCTCAGACTGTATGGGCGGACGACCAAATTCATGATTGAACTATTGTGGTCGGTGGTCCCTAGTTATGATAGACATCAAGGATTCATAACTGCATATCCCAATATGGTTTCATGCAGAAGAGGTTAGATAATGGGCTGCAACTGAGCACTCTTAAACCTGACCAACAGCTTTGTCTAGTTAAAAAAAAAAATACCCAAAACTCACTTGTCCCATCTGCATGCATTATACTGAATAATTGGCAGTACTTACATTTGCTCCTGCATCCCCTCAAAGCTAAAACATCTCCTCATCTATTTTCGCCTGGTGGTGCCATTTCCCCAGACTCTTCCTTTTTCACCTTCTTAGCCATGCTGCTGCCTGGATTTAATTGACATAACCCAAAATGCACAGCAACAGAAAACCCAACAGCACTTTATCTTCGCAGGAAGCCTGCAGCTCTATAGGACACAATGTTGTTGGTAAAATTGAACACTGAAAAATGAAATGTTGAAATGTTTTCAAGTACAAATAAAACATTATATAAAGGTGCTTGTACAATAAATCATAAAACATACAAGACCATACATTGTTATTCCAACTTAAGTTAGGTCGAACAGTCAAAAGACTACAAGGCTACCAACAAAATGTATGAGCTCTGTATGCTGTTGGATTCACTTTATAAGCACCCCCTCTGGGTGTGTAGGCAAATTACATAAAATAACTGTTATGTAGGAAGCATGAAAGAGAGCTAAGAGAAAAAGGAAAGAGCTATAGAAAAGAAAAAGAAAGTAGGGTAGAATTTGGCCGAAGGAGTCAATCTCCGGAGGCTGCAATCTTTTTTTTTTTTACCATAAGAACTATAAATGTGTGCCTCCCAGAGAAGCTTGTTACATCATTAACAACTGACAGCTTCAAAATAGAATTAGATGTAAATAACTTTAACAGTTACTATTAGCCGTTATCAATAAAAAATAAAAATAATTTTCCCCAACCTGTCCCATGTCCTGCTCATAGAAAATGACCCACTGGTTGGGTCTGGGAATCCTTCCACTGCAGTATATTATTTAATACATGAACAAACTACAAATACAAACTACAATTACTCTAATGTATGAGAGCCCCTTTTGGGACATACAGAACAATGTATACATTGTGAGCTGCTTACCTGCAGTTGCCCTTTACCTCCAGTTCAGCACATGGGAGGGAAAGGTCAAAGGCCTTCCCCCATGTGCTTGCACAAAATCAAAATATACAAAGAGCTGCTCAGACCAATTTTGAACTTTAATCTGAGAGGTGCACGTGAACTGATCCCAATGTATCTAATTCACTGTATGTTCCAAAGGGGTACTCATAGAACCATGGTGTTGGGTGGTGCAGATGTGTGCCAACCAAGATCTCTGTTTAACTAGATATTACAGACAGATTATAAGATTGGTTGCTAGGTAGCAGAGTTGTGTGCTGTTGCTTCTTCTAGCATTTGTCTACCGTAATTGCTCTGCTCACATGTACCTCCCAGGTTAGTTATAAATTGGTTTGAGCGGCTGCCACCTTTCCCTTTTAGATGCAATGATAGGCGCATGCAAATGTCAAGAAGAATGTGTTAAATACTGTAAATAATGTCCTACTTTTGCAGTAGAGCTTTTTAAATGCTTGAAAAAAATTGCACATTTAGCTATGTTTTTTTTTCTTCTTCCAGCCAAAAGCGCTTTAGATGATGACAATGATAACGACGGAGAGCCCAATGAATATGACCTAGAAGACAGTTTCATTGATGATGATGAAGAGGAAGAGGATTTTACTGATGAGGATTCAGACTGGATGCCAGAGTCTGAGGAGAAGGACAGCGAGGATATGAAAGGGCTGTTAAAAGAAGCTAAGCGTTTTGTTAAAGGAAAACACTAGTTTAATCCTAACATTTGTAAATTGACATATATTCCAAGTATACAGCACGTCCTGTTCCAGAATATTCCTTACACATGGGTAATCCACAAGATGGCGCTGGACTGCAGAAAACAACTTGTCACTCCTCCCGGCCCCATATAAGTCAGGGACCTCCCACAAATTCCCCAGTTCTTTTCTGCAGTCTGGGCTGCGAAGATAGAAGATGGCTCTCTATGTTGCGCAGGTGAGCGGGGCTTATCAGCCTGCGGCCCTGCAGGACTATTCCCGGCCATTCTGAACTACACTGCCTCCCAACCTCGGCTGACAGGTTTGGGTGAAGGTAGGTCAGCACCAGGGTAGGTGCTGAGGAGCGCTGCTCCTTCCGCATTACCTGCTTTAACAGGGTAGGCGGTTTAGGCTTATGGTGAGCCTTTTGGGATGCCCCCCCTGCACTATGGGTTTGCCAGGCTCCCTGTGCCGTTTAACCCTTATCCCCCTAGGTGTCCCCCTCCACCCTCCCTCCTCACTTTTTTCAATTGGGTCGCTGCTGTTACTCCCTTGCCCCGTTCTCCCTCGGGAAGATCTCCGGGGGGGTGGCTGGTGTTTTCTGTACTTTATGGATATTGTGCTTCACCTTGTACGCCGCCGCTGTGCGCATGTACAGCGCTCCGCGGACAGCGGCGGCATTACTTCAGAGGCTGCGGTGCCGCTATTGGCTGGCCAGATCACATGGGGCGTGATTCGCGCTCTTCGGGGGGGGGGGGGCGCTGGCTCTGTGGCTGACGTTTCACTGCATCACGTCTCCTAGTCCCGCCCTTCGAGGTCTCTGCTGGCGCCATTTTCCCCTCTCCTGGGCTGCGTGCGCTGCTGGCTCCCTGCGGTCCGTGAGTACCCCTGCGGGGTGATCTTCTGGTTATTTTCTCAAGTGTATTTACTTATGGGGATGCTTTTTATGTCTTTCAGGCGGGTTAAAACTTCAGCAACTGTGGTTTCTCCCGGCCCTCTCCCCTCGCTATCTCCCACTTCCCTAGCGGGTCCTTGGGGCATTCCAGGTAGCTCTTTTAGCGTTAACCCTTACTGGCCTGTTGTACCACTCAAATCACCATATGGAGGCTTCTGGGGATAATGTGCTTGGGGTTCCTTTGGGGCAAGACCGGCTTTGTGTTGCGTGTGGGGTATCCCCTATAAGTGATGATGTCAGGGTGTGTGAACCCCGCGCCCAGCAGGTGCTTGCACTGCAGTCTGGGTTGTCTGTTACTGGGCCTGGTGCTTCGCCTACCCCCACCACGCTTACATCTGACCCCCAGCGAGGGGCATACTAGCGGGGAGTCTCAACCTGATTTGGCTGCACGGGTGACCAGCATTGAGAAACATATTGCTGGGTCTGCCCCGCTTAAGGCTTCTGCTAAGAAGGGGCATTTATCTTCCGCTGTTTCCCTCTTCCCTGTTGAGGCTGAGGAATTTTTTTGACATTTCTGGCTATTGTCCCCTTGAGGAGGGGGAATTATTCTCTGATTCAGAATTATCTGAGGAACAGCCTAAGATTTATGGTGGTACCGGGTTCCCTTTGGAGAAGACCCATGGTCCCCAGATGACACTGACAGGCTTTTGTCTCACATTTTTGAAGTACTTTGTATTTCCCCTCCTGCAGTGGCTCCGCAGCAGCAGGGTGAGCTTTTTCATACGGTTAAACCACGCTTGGAGTTCCCGGAGCAGACTCATTTTAATAATCTGGTACTCAAAGAATGGGAACGGCCTAGCAAGCTCCCTGAGGTGCCCAAGAGTTGGGACAAGAGGTATCCCTTTCCTGCTGAGGTGATTAGGCGTTGGTCATGTCCTCCCGAGGTGGATGTGCCCGTTCTGGGGCTGTCAAATACATCTGTCATGCATTCTCCTGACACTACTACCCTGAGGGATGGTGAGGACCGGCGCATGGACCAGCTGGCTTGTCATACCTTTGCCTGTGTGGGGGCTGCGCTGCGCCCGGTCTGTGCCTCTGCCATTACAGCTATTGCTATTAAAGGGCTGCTTAAGAGTCTCTTAGATGGGGCATCTGATGACGCGGGAGGAGAAGAGTATAGATCTCTCCTACTTTGCTACTTTGCTACTTTTGCTCCTAATTTGTTGCATATGATCTGTCTGCCATGGATGATGCCATTAGAATGTGTGGGAGGACATCTGCCCTTTTGGTGGCTATACGCCGCTCTGTTTGGCTGCGTCAGTGGGTAGCTGATAATGCTGCTAAGAAGGCTGTCACTGGTTTTCCCTTTAAGGGGCTGCGACTCTTTGGTGAACGCTTGAACTTGTTTGCCCGGGGCGGTTGGTTGCCTCAACGTAGGAGGCCGTCCTGGTCCTTTCGGGGGACGGGTGCCTTTCTCCCTTCCTTCCGTGGTTCCAGAACTGGTCGAGGAGTCTCCTTTGCTGGGGCTTGCAGAGATCATTGGGGCAGAGAACGTGGCCGCCCCGGCCCCTTCTGGGGTCCCAAGCCAAAGTCCTCCCCCAAGCCCCCTCAGGCATGAAGGGGCGCCCTCACCCATCGGGTGGGGAGACGGCTTCGACTCTTTGCTCACGTCTGGAGGCTTCACGTCTCAGACCGGTGGATTCAGGAGGTAGTGTCCTCCGGTTACAAGGTAGAGTTTGCAGCCTGGCCACCCCCAAGATTCATCAAATCCCGGATGGCTCAAAACCCCCTGTTAGCTCAGGGTCTTTGCCTTGCTGTTCAAAACCTTCTGGAGTTGGGGGGTCATCTGCCCGGTGCCTTTCAGGGAAAAGGGCAGAGGCTTCTATTCCAATCTTTTCACTGTCCCCAAAAAGGACGGGTCCCTCAGACCAATCCTGGATTTAAAGCGTCTCAACAAGTTTGTCAGATTCAAACATTTTCGCATGGAAACCCTGCGCTCTGCAGTCAATTCTCTGCGCCCGGGCGACTTCATGACCTCTGTACACATTAAGGACGCTTACCTTCATGTACCAATCTTTCCAGGTCATCAGAGATTCCTCAGGTTCGCTCTGAAGGATCAGCACTACCAATTTGTGGCCTTGCCTTTCGGTATCACCTCGGCTCCCAGGGTATTCACCAAGGTGCTAGCGGACTTAATGGCTCTGTTGAAATCTCAGGGCATTCGCATCCTTCCTTACTTGGACAACATTCTCATCACGTCTCAGTCCTTTCAGCAGGCTGAGCTGGATACCCAGCTGGTGGTGTCCACACTGGAGTCCTTCAGCTGGGTGATCAACCACCCCAAGTCTTCCCTGTCCCCGTCACTGGTGAGGTCCTTCCTGGGCATGACTGTGGATACCTCTCAGGTCAAGATTCTTCTCCCTCAGCAGAAGGTGGAGAGTCTTCAAGCTCAAGCCAGGCTTCTTCTGTCTTGCCCTCATCCCTCCATCCGGCAGGGGATGCAGCTGGTGGGCCTGATGGTGTCTTGCTTCGAGGCGGTTCCATACGCTCAGTTTCACATGAGACCTCTCCAACTTCACCTCTTGTCAGTATGGGATCGGGACCCTGTGTCCCCTGGATCGGGTGTTTGTTCTGTCCCCTCTGGCCAGGCGGTCTCTTCCGTGGTGGCTGGACTCAAGGAACCTGTTGATGGGCAGTTCCTTTCTGGCCCCTTGCTGGGAGACAGTCGCCACAGATGCCAGTCTGACAGGTTTGGGGGGCTTCTGGAAATCCTTGAAGTTCCAGGGTCAGGGGGCCCTCAGGAGCCCATACCCCTATCAACATTCTGGAACTGAGGGCGATCAGACTGGTTCTCGCCCAGTTGACTCCACACCTTCGGGGTCGGCCAGTTCAGATCCCTCGGACAACCAGATGGCGGTTGCCTACATCAATCATCAGGGAGGGACCCGGAGCAAGAGGGCCCTCAAGGAAGTGTCCATGATACTGTCTTGGGCAGAGGAGAATGTTCCCTGCATCTCAGCTGTGTACATCCCGGGGTTGGAAAATCTGGAGGCATACTCCCTCAGCAGGGGGACTTCTCGTCTGGGAGAATGGTCCCTCAGCAGCAGGGTGTTTCGCTCCCTGTGCCACCGCTGGGGGCAGCCGGATGTGAATCTGTTTGCATCCCATCACAAGCTTCCAGTCTTTGTCCCTCTGTCCCAGGACCCTCTGGCCTTGGCCATGGATGCACTAGCAATGTCTTGGAAGAGCTTTCAGCTCCTTTATGTGTTCCCTCCGTTTCCTCTGCTGGGCCACAAAGTGGTGTTTCATTTTAAGCCAGATTTCCTGCCTAAAGTTGTGTCTGCTTTTCATCTCAATCAGGACATTGTTTTGCCTTCTCTGTGCCCTAATCCTAGTAACCCTAAGGAGCAGGTCTTACATTCTCTGGATGTGGTCAGGACCTTGAAGTTCTATTTGGTGGCTACTGAATCCTTCAGGAAGACTGATTATCTTTTTGTTCTCCCTTCTGGGCCTAAGAAGGGTTTGGCTCCGGCTAAGTCCACTATCAGCAAGTGGATCCGTCACGCTGTGGTTCAAGCCTATTCTGCTAAGGGGAAGGAACCTCCCTTCCGCCTTACTGCTCATTCTACTCTTGCTATTGGTGCCTCTTGGGCTTTTCAGCACCAAGCTTCTGTTGAACAAGTTTGCAAGACCGCTTCTTGGTCTTCTGTTCATACTTTTTCTAAGTTTTACAAGGTTGATGTTAGGGCCTCAGCTGAGGCTGCTTTTGGTTGCAAAGTTCTGCAGGCGGCAGTGGTCTAATCTGCCCGCTGTTACTTTTGGGGATCCAACCCTACCTTACGGACACTGCTATTGGATGTCCCATGTGTAAGGAATATTCTGGAACAGGACTTGCTGTATACTTGGAATAATATAATTCTGTGATTACTCACCTGTAGAATTGGTATTGTAAGTATACAGCACGCCCTGTTCCATCCCAACCTTGTTATCTTTTTTCTAGTTACCTCTGTATGGTGATTGTTCAAACGTTCCTTTGGGATTTTTATTATTATTGTTTCTCCCGGCTTCTTGTGTAACTGCTTGTCAATACTGGGGAATTTGTGGGAGGTCCCTAACTTATATGGGGCCGGGAGGAGCCACAACTTGTTTTCTGCAGTCCAGCGCCATCTTGTGGATGTATTACCCATGTGTAAGGAATATTCTGGAACAGGACGTGCTGTATACTTACAATACCAATTCTACAGGTGAGTAATCACAGAATTGTATTTTTATTACAGAGTATATAATTTAGCCATTTACTATATTTTCTCCTGTGTTTAGTTTGTGGCAAACTGAAAAAGATATTCAAAATAGGAAATAAAATATTATAAATGTGTTATATATGTTTTATTCTTCTCCTGTTATTAGCCTGTCTGCTTGTGTGAAATTATTATAGATGGGAGCAAATCATTCTAATAGAAATAAAATGGATAATTTCCTCTGACCAGTGAATTGTAAATATCTAACATCAAGTTAAAAAACCTTACTTTTCTTGGAATACTGCAAATTATTTTGTTAAAATGCATTTTAAGACACTGCTGAGAATAAAATCAGGACATGACAAAAGATACAAATTGTTCTTGTTGCTGATTACTACTAAAATACATTAAAGGCAAGAGAACCTGGGGGGGTGGGGGGTGGTTGCGTCCGCTATTGTTCCCGTGTGCCATGTGGTGGTTGTAATGGGTCACTTAGTGGCTCGCGGGAAAAAAAATGGTGGATCCTCTAATACCTTATATACACTCACTGTATAATATGTTTCTTAGGTGGTTTTATTTTGCATTACATATGTTATAAATCTTATTTAAAGTATAGACCAGTATCAGCAAGTGCATAAGAAAAAAACTAAAAGAGAAGGTTGTTATTAGTGCATAAATACTGCTTCATACATGAGATACAATAAAAAGAAAAAAGTGAGAAAAATCTGTGGGTTCAAGAGTCCATTTGATTTTGGCGGCCGTATAGTGCGGCATGGCCCAGTTTGTATAACCAGTTTGTAGCAAGGCAAAACACTTGGTTTGTAGCAACTCTTTGTTGTTGGATCACGCCCTTTTAGGAGTTTGTAGCAAGTAGTGAGGTTCCAACACATACGTATTCCGCCGATGACTTCCTTGCTTCTAGCTAGATTTGGAAGTTGAAATTTTATAATACATAAAATACATAGAAACCCTATTTGAGAGATGAAAAAAAAATGTTTTTTCTAGATAGGGTTTGTTGTTTTAGCTTAATCATTTAGGGGTGCAGCCTACACTGGATTTTAATTTTGCCTGTAAGGAGGTTGGGCACAAATAGAGCTGCTCAGAGAAAAGCCTCACAGTTTTTATCTGGCGTATGTTCACTGTCAAAGCAGAAAGGACATAGCACAGTGTCTGAGATATGTATTTTTTTGTTTTAGTTCTGGTTTTCTTTCACTTTTTTGACAGGCAGTTGTTGTCTTTTTGCTAACTTTTTAGAGGCCCTATGGGTGAGCTTTTTGTTACAACTGGCACTTCCCAATTCTCCCCTAATCTACAAGTGGCGGTAGACCCCAATGCATGTGCAATCTCTTGAGGTGTGGTGAGCTGGCATTGTAAAGTGTCCCAGTCTCAAGGTGTAAGTGGACTATTAATTGTGGATTATATGTTGTCAATGCCCATGCACTGAGCTTCGGAGTTTCAGTCTAGACCTAGCATTATATCTGACACCACAAAGGATGCCACGCATACCACTTTTGATTTTTGTGGGGATTGCCAGAAAAATTACATATTATCTGTTTTTGGCCGTGTTTTTTTACATGCTTTAATAATAATTTGTATAACAATGTAAAAAATATATATATTTAAACCTTGTCGCATTTTTCTAATAAATATATATATATATATATTTTTTTTAAAGACAACCTTATTGTGTGTGAAAACCCCAAGCCTCCCGATTGAAATGACACCATGTATCGGAACCCCCTCTTTCCTGACCAGGAGAACTCCCAAACTGAGAAGAGCTCTTTATGAAACTTGAAAATGAAATACAACTACTATCCGGACTATCAAGGATTAATTTAAAAACAAATGTTATGGGGACCCCACACCATTTTTTTTTTTATTTAATCCTTGATAGAAGAGGAGACCCACGCTAATGATAGCTAACACCTACGTGAAATTCACGTAGCTGGCATTTAAAGAGTCCTTCAACAGTCAAAGAAAACACTATACTCACCTTTTATCCCCCACAAACTATCTCTGCTAGTCCAGCACTCACTGGATCACTAGATATATGTCCCACGCCACGCCATAGTCGCACCAATTGTCCTTCGTACAACACCTGATGGACTGTTTTGTGCCATTCATCGCAGAAACTATAAAGGGGGCAGTCAGGCACCTCTTCCCCATTGTGCCATTTTCAAGGTAATTTCTTACCAGTGTTTACTACAAAAGTGTTGTACAATATTGTACCATCATAGTTTCAAATCCCCCCCCCCCCCCATGCTGTTGTTTTAATTTGTTCAGTTTATTTCCTCCTCAAAGCTAAGTGAGACTTCTCACTCCTTTTTAAGAAGAGAAAACTGCCACTGACTTTCATTTCTTGGGGCTGATTCAGAGCCAGGTGAAAATTTACACCTCGTAGACAATGAAAGTCAATGGCGGCTTTCTCTCCTAAAAAAAGAAGTGTGAATTCTCCCCTGGCTCTAAATCGACCCCCTAATGTGAAAACAGTCGTATCTTTTTCTAGCTCTGTTTTACCCTCTTACTAATAATCCGCCTGTAGAGCTTTCTAGGATATATGGCACAAGGCCTTGTGGCTTTGTAGCACCTCCAGTTGCTTTTAGATCACAAAATTGTCTAATATTAAAACTAAATGTATGTATATGAACGTTCTGGTTGGGGGGGGGGGGGGGGGGTTACTTATACACACTAACTGAGCAAAATTCCAGCAAGCATGTGTTTTTTTTCTACCAGTAGGAATAAAGGCATCTACATGCATCAGAAGAAATTCAATAGCAATAAGCTGTTCTTTCAGCACAAGCTGCTTTAGACAGGTTGTTGAGAGTTGAGCAGTTCTTCCCCTGTAAAAGTAGAATGATATGTTAAAAATCTATCAATTTTAATTTCCTTCCAGTGAAAGAAAATAACATGATTTTCAGTTTTTTGTTTATTCTAAGCATACAGCACGTCCTGCTCCATCTATAATAATTACACATGGGTAATACTCCGCCAGAGGGCGCTGTTCACTGCAGACATGCAAAAACAGGCTCCTCCCGGCCCTTCATATACCCAGGGACCTCCCACAAATCCCCAGATTTCTCTGCAGTGCTGAACTGCGAAGATATCACGCTCTCGCAGGCGAGCAGGGCTTTACAGCCCGTGGCCCTGTGGGACTATTTCCACCCGTCCTCTTTATGAAGAATATGCCTCCCAGCCTGGGCTGCGTTGGTCGAGTGAAGGTAGGCAGCACCTTGTGTGCTTAACAGAGCCATGCTCCACCGCAATCCCCCACCATAGGGTAGGCGGTTAGGCCGATGGTGAGCCTCTAGTGGATGCCCCTCCCGCATAGTTGCCCGTGCCCCTCACAGAGTTAGTCCCTGGACGCTGGTCCGCTTCTCCCTCGCTTCCTCCCGTAGCTCGGGGGAAAAGAAGGGGGGGGGGGGGGTATGTGTGGCAATCCTAGTGCAATATAACACGTTAAGGCCTTTGATCTTTTATTATACTTGGGTGTCAGTGTCGCGCTCCTTGCTCCACAGTTGCGAGCCTGTTTGTCTTTTCATTAACATTAGCGTACTGCCCAGACGGCAGCATCATTTTCCAGCGTGACAGCAATGTATGCGCTTTCTATCCACTACTGTCTTTCTTTTTTCCGTTGGTTAGAGCTTCGCGCCCTTTGGGGGAGGCGGGGACTTGGCATGACGTGCTCCGCGTCACAGCCTGGTCAGGCGCCCCTCGAGGTTCGCTTGGCGCCATTTTGACAATCTTCGCGCGCGTGGTGCGATCCGCCTCCTCCCTTGGTCATGTAAGTGCCCTCCGGGGCGGCATTGTTCTACGTGTTTATTCGGCTGCGCATGGCACTGACACCACCCCTCTTGTCCCATTATGTCTTTCAGACACCAGGACTTCGGTGGCTTCTCCCGGCCTCACATATATTACAGCGGGTCCACATAACAAATTCTCCCACTTCCTAGCGGGTCTTGGGGCATCCAGGGTTGCCTACTGCGTAAATCCCTGCGGACATACTGCTCAGATAATCACCATATGGAGGAATCTCAGAATTATGTACCCGGGGTCCCTCTGGGACGTGACCGGCGGTGTGTGGTCAGCCCCATGCTGATGCTGACAGAGCACGGGTCTGCGGACCGTGTGCTGAACAGGCACTGACCCTGCAATCAGGTTTGCCAGTGGCTGCACCTCCCTTCAATACACCCGTCTCCCCGGACCTAAACCTCATTCCTGATGAGTCTCACTCGAGCGGGGATGACCTGCAAGCCATGCCGCGCGTGCTGCCTACGGCGGAGCAGGTGCTGTCTGGATTGGCGGAGCGTATGGGCCCTGGAAAGAAGCGGTCCCTGACGCCTCCTGGCTCTCCGGTTCCTAACGATACCGATGACTCTGCTGATATGCAGGACCTTGATCCTTCTGAGGAAGGTGAGCTATTCTCAGATTCGGGCTCCTCGGATGAGATGCCCGGGAGCTGTGATGATTCTGGGCCCGGTTCTTGGGGCCTGTGTGACACAGATGAAATTCTTATTAAGATCTTTGAGGTTTTGTCAATCTCCCCTCCTGGAAAGGCTCCCAAGCCTAAGAAGGAGAGTTTCCACACAGCGCCGCCGCGCTTGGAGTTCCTGGAACAGGAGCATTTCCAGAATCTTATATCCCAAGAATGGGAATCGCCTTGTAAACTTAAAGGGGTCCCAGGGGTCTGGGATTGGAAGTACCCTTTCCCTCCTGATGTGGTTAATTTTTGGTCAGCACCTCTTGTGGTGGATGCACCGATTATAGGGGTTACTAACCCCCCCTTCATGACGGCTCCTTATTACCGTACCCTTCGGGATGCTGAGGACCGGCGCATTGACAGACTGGCTTCCCACGCCTTTTCGTGTGCAGGGACGGCTCTGCGCCTGGTCTGTGCCGCGGCCATCACTGCGGTGGCCGCCAGGACTCTTGTTAGAAAAGTACCTGACCACCGGACCTCCCCTGGGGGGTGCTTAATGCGCTATCAGACTGAGGTGTTTGTGAAGTTCATCCTCTCAGCACTGGATGACACCATTAAGATGTGTGCTAGAACCTCTGCCCTTGTGGTGGCTATTCGCCGCCTGGTCTGGCTGCGACAGTGGGGTGCTGACGATGCTACGAAAAAGGCTCTCACTGGCCTTCCCTTCAGAGGATGGCGACTATTTGGGGCCCGTTTGGACCTTTTTGAGAAAAAGGGTAAGGCCCCCCTGCGCAGAAGGCCGCTCCGGCCTCCCCGGGGCAGGGTCACCCCTCCACCTCCCTACGTTAGTGTCAAACACGAACCTGAGGTGTGCTTCCAACTGTTCGGTGTGGATTTCCACCATGGGGTGGGCAGGCAACGCCCTGGGCCCTCTGGCAGGACTAAGTCCAAATCTGCCAAGACCTCCCAAGCATGAAGGGATGCCCTCGCCCTTCGGGGCGAGGGTACTGCTGCAGCAGCTGTCTTCCATCTAGGAATGTACCTTCTCCTTCTGGTGGTTCCAGGAGGTAGTCCCCCTGGGGGAGGATAGCTTTTGCTGGGCGGTCCCTCTCAGTGGTTGTCAGGGTGCTTCTAGCCCCTGTTTTTCCCTCAGGAATTGGTGCAGGCCGTACTGGGCCTACAGAGTTTGGGCTTACTTACAGGTTGCCCTTAACAGTATGGGGCTATGGCCTCTATATTAACCTTCCTCCTTCCCTCAACAGTATGAGGCAGTCTGGGCCACGCTGGCCTATGGTAGGCCTGGCAATTCTACTCTCACAGGTAGTCCCTATATGACATCTCTGTTTTGGGACACAGGCACCCTGTGCAAAGGGGGGCTTCTGACCGGAGTTCTAGATCTTCTTAGTTCCCCCTGTGTCTGCTGGACACCAAGACCGTTACTAGGCGGTGTGGCAGGACCAACCCTGCGGCTTGAGGCATTGTTGGTGGCCTCTCTTTCGCTTCCAGGCTACTCGCCATGGCGCGACTGGGGGTGATGTCTCGGACATACCTGGGGGGGGGGGGGACATCCGCATTAGGACCTACCGGGTCGTCTTTCCTTACTCCCCAGTCTCTACGTCAGGCCGAGTGGATTGGTCGGCCGGCGGTGTCCCCTGGGAGTTACTGGATGGGTGCTCAGTCACCTCAATCCCTCTTGGTCCCTTATCTGCTATCTCCATTCCTTGGATTCGGTTCAGACTTGAGCCTTCTTCCTTGGCAACAAGTGGACTCCTGGTTACGGGGGCTCTACCCCCCTTTGCTGACATCTTACTTTCACCAGGCAGGATTGCAGCTGGTGGGCCTGTTGGTGGCGTATAAGATGATGTCCCCTATATACCGAGCCCTTGGGCTCTTCGGCACAGTAGGTTATTGATCCTACATGGGGTTCCAGCACCCCTGGGGCTTGGTCTGTGCTCATTCCCCCTTGGTAAGGTGGTTCCTCTTGAGCTGATCATATTCAAGGGCCCTGCCAGGGGGCACCCCCTTCTTTGCTTGCATCTTCCTGTGAATGGTCACTTTTGGTACCAAGTCTCGCAGGTAGGCGGGGGGGGGGGACTTTCTTCCAAAGCCCCCCGTGGTTCCTAGGTAGGGTCCCTTAGAGGGTCCATTTTACCTACTGGTTGTTGCAACAGTGAGCCTTCCGTTGACTCTATACGGCTGGACTTCTCCTCTTTTAGGACCTGTCTATTTGGGGACTCTTGTTCTGTTGGAAGACAACGGTCTGTTTTATTATTGGTCTGGAGCTTGAAGCAAGATGATCCCTCTGGAGGGTTCCTGATCCCGATCTGGGCGGGGGTCTACGCCCCCTGCTCCTCAGCGGTATTCGCTCCAATAGATGCCTTTCAGGGGCAGGTTATGCTATCCTGGTGGCGCTCTGAGAGCCAACTAGGGTGGCTCTGTTGGGTCTCGCTTATACCACAGGGGCTCCGCCCTTGTTTTTACTGTCCCAGAATATTCTGACTCTGGTCATGGGGGCTTAGTAAAATTATGCATAGACTTTCTATTTTATATGCCTTCTCTTCATTCACCCTACTATGTGGGATTCTGCACACAGTTGTGCTGATAGAGAGACCCGTGAGATTGATGGCCTGGGTGGCCTTGTGAACTGTGGTTCGCAGATGCTTCTGCTGAGGTCTGCTGACTTGTACGCTCTCTCAGGAGTGCGGTTCTGCCCTTGTCAGGCCCCTTCTTTTGTCGTCTCACTCTACAGACTCTTGTCTGGGGCTTGACAGCTGATTAATTCACCCCTTGGAGACGGGCTTATCTTCTGGGTGACTTGGTATATGGGGGGCTAGGAGCAAGCTTCCTCTTCCTCCGTCTATTGTGGTTCATGGTGTACCCATACTGATTGGCATGAGTTTTGGTCTCTTACCTGTTGGACGTTCTTGGTTCCCAGGGTTCTAGAGTCTTTACAGCATAGGTTGGGGTTGGCTCCCCATCTAGGTACTCTGAAGGTCCAGGTTCTGTCCTAGCTGTCTTCCTGTAGGAGTCTGGTTCTGTCTTCCTTGTGAGGAATTCTCTTGGGGTTTGCTCATGGGCATCTCCCAAGTAGTTTCTGTGGTTCCTGTTGGGATCCATTTTTCATTCTGTTTGCCCTGCGGATTTTCCCTTGGGACTTATGCTGGATGCTGTCTGAGCTGTCTTGTAGTCCAAGTCGCTTCTCTGGGGGCTCCTGCCTCAGTCAGACGTGTGCCTGAGAAGGTGGATCCGATTACTTAGCCTTGGCTCGATATATATCTATATGCACACCATGCCGTGGTGGTATTCCGTCTTATGCTGGACCTCTGTGCCCAAGTGGTGTTTTATAATCATTGTTAAGTCCTTTTAGTCTAACTACGGACCTTATTCTTAATAATGCTAATGTTAAGGGTCTACATTCCCTCAACAGGTGTTGCAATTTTTCCTGATGGTTTCTTGTCCCTTAGGGGGACTGATGCCCTTGGGGTCTGCGGGCGCCTCCTTATGTATGCGCCTGATATCGCTTGCTTCCAGGGCCACTGCGCCCTTTGGATTGATCTTACTTGGATGCCTTCTGGTCCTGAATAAAGTTTTCGGCTTCTTGCTAATGAAGGGGTCAGTATTCCCGCCTTTTGACGGGTGACCAGTTCTCATTCCCCTTGGGAGAGTTCTAAGTTTTCCACGAGGCTTCTGTTGCCTGTGGGCTGGTTGGGCCACTACACTGGCCTATTCCTTTAAGGGGGAAGAATCTCCCTTTTTCATTATATTGGTGTTTGGGTACCATTGGCCCTTCAGCACCAGGTTTTTTTCTGTTGAATAAGTTACTAGACTGTTGCTTGTCTCTGTTCATACCTTTCAAAGGTCTTGTTATGAGATTGACGTTAGAGCCTCTGCTCATGTCATACCTGGTTGCAAAGTTTTGCAGGTGACAGCGCCTTTACTGTCCGCTGTGCCTTGTTTTTGGGGATCCCACCCTACTTTATGGACACTGCTATTGGATGTCCCATGTGTAATTATTATAGATGGAGCAGGACGTGCTGTATGCTTAGAATAATACAATTCAGTGAAATACTCACCTGTAGAATTGGTATTATACGCATACAGCACGTCCTGCTCCACCCCACCCTGGTTTTACATTTTTCTGGATCCCCTGTATGGTGATTGTTATCATTACTATTGTTACCAGTTGGTGGTTGGTTTCTCCCGGCTTCTTTTCTCACTGCTTTTCAATACTGGGGATTTGTGGGAGGTCCCTGGGTATATGAAGGGCCGGGAGGAGCCTGTTTTTGCATGTCTGCAGTGAACAGCGCCCTCTGGCAGAGTATTACCCATGTGTAATTATTATAGATGGAGCAGGACGTGCTGTATGCGTATAATACCAATTCTACAGGTGAGTATTTCACAGAATTGTATTTTTTTAGGCAGGATGTAGAAATAACCATTTCTTCTGCTATCTAGTAATTGCCTAGTATCTAGTATCTACCACTGCTGTGTTACTTTAGTTTGGTAAGAACAATAAAGTGATTACTGGCCTATCTGTACCATCTGGAAAATAAAATACAAATAACTGTGTAATGCCCTGGACATCTCCAGTGATTCAATACTTTCCATAATGCTGTTTCTCCTTTTCATTCTTTATTGTTGCCGCCAATTTTTGCATGTGTGGCTTCCTGTTTGGTCACCAAAGACAGAAAAGGGTAGTGTCTCCTCCTCCTCTCAGATTTAGCAGACACTATTGCTATTGTAGCCCTAATTACCAACAGTATAAAAATACCAAAACACATTGTAACGCTTTATTTGCAATCTTGATTGTACAGCATTGAACAGACATGTTATATATTGTGACATACACTCCACTTCAATTCTTCATGACATTTGGGTTATTCTACAGTAGAGGGCGATCTTCTGCAGAGATGAATGCAAAAAAAAGGAGCTCCTCCCAGTCCATAAATACCTGGGACCTCCCACCAATTCCCCAGTTCCTTCTCTGCAGGGAAGGCGACAAGACAGAAGATGAAGACTTCTCTTACTTGCAGGTAAGCCGCGCCCGCGCCCGGCCGTTTATGACCCCTATTGCTGCCAGGACTCTTTCTAAATTGTCCCTATTTGAGCCTCCCAGCTTTGCCTGCGGGTCCTGGTGAGGGTAGGTAGCACCCTATGGATGCGGAAGGAGAATTGCTCCACCGTGAGACCTCATTATAAGGGGTAGGCGGTTATCCAGGTTTTGGTGATCCTGGTGTGGGATGCCCTGTCCCTTCATACCTATGGCCGGATTCTGGCCGGGTCCCCCCCCCCCTTCCGGGTCCCTTACTTCCCTCCTTGGGGGGGGGGGGGGCTGGCTGGCCGTCATACTCAGTTTTTAGTATATTCAGTGACTCTGTGTGTGGTGTGTTTCACTGTTAGTGTATGTGTGATGGCAGTGACTCATCTGGAAGTAATCCCTTGATGATTTGATTACAGTGCATTGTTACACTGTTTGCCTAGCCTGCTGGTGATTTTTTCTCTCAGCCTGGGGGAGCTTCTCTCCCTCAGGCTGTGTTCAGGGAGGGCGCGGTAGCCCCGCCCCCTCATTTGGCGCCATTTTGGGGCCTGCCCCGGTTGGATCCGCTCTGCTGGGAAGGGGGGCGTGGCCTGGAGTGTGCGCTTTCGGCGCTGGCCCGCCCTCCTTCTCTTCCTGCTTCTCCTCACAAGGCTCTCGGGGGCCATCTTGTGCTGCTGCTTGCTAATCCGTGGGGACGGAAAGGACCTGGTGGCCACTTCCTTTGCTATGCAGGGGCCCCTCTCTAGCGGGGGGGCTCCCCCTTGGTTGCGCTATGAGTGATTTTGCTGGGCATGTCTGTTTTTCTGATGTTTGTGTATATTTTTTCTGATGTTTATATATATATATATATATATATATATATATATGTGTGTTTATACACTGCTGTATAGTGACTGATTATGCCTTGTTGTGTGTTACAGATTGCATCATACATGTGCATGTTAAGGGGTTCCTCCTGGTCCTGGGGTCCCTAGTCTTTAAATTGATCACTTCAAATCCTCCCACTGGGACTTTTAAGGGGCATCCCGGGTTGCTTTTGCTTAAATCCCCTAAGGTCTTGCGACTGACCACAAAACTCACCATATGGAGGCTCCGCAGGATACCGGGCTTGGGCTCCCTCTGGGACAATCTCGGCCATGTGTGGGTTGTGGGGCATCCCTTACGGGTGAGAATGTGCTTATTTGTATACCATGTGCACAAAAGGCCATATCGCGGCAGTCGGGTGCCCAGCCTTCTGGGTCGGCGCCTCCCGCTTCATCGCCTTCCCCTCCCCGCCTTATCCGTACCCCAAGTGACATTGGTGTTAGCGGGGAGTCGCATTCCGATGTTTGTGCTAGGTTGGCAAGCATCGAGAAATTTATGGTTAGCGTGGTGGGCAAGAAAGAAGGCCCAGGCTAAAAAGAGACATTTGTCGTCGGTCCAGGCGACTTGGGATATTGATGATGATTCATTTGATATGTCAGATTATTCCCCATTAGAGGAGGGGGAATTGTATGAGGAGTCAGAGGATGACAATGTTTGGTTTGGCGAGGCTGATGTTGGGCAGGCACCGGGGGATGCTGTTGACACAGCCACGGTTTTGTCACATCTCTTGGAGGTTTTGGATATTGCGCCGCCTGAAGCATCCCCTCTCAAGAAGGGGGAATTTTTTGGGGCCCACAAGCCTCGTTTGGAGTTCCCTACCCAGGGTCATTTTGATGCACTGATCCTTAGGTAGTGGGAGAAACCTAGTCGGCTTCCGGGCGTTCCTCAGGGATGGGATAAGAAGTATCCTTTCCCCCGTGGAAGCGGTTAAGCGCTGGGCTTCTCCTCCCGAGGTCGATGCACCAGTTTTGGTGTTGACCAACTCCTCCATGCTTCACACCACAGACGCCACTTCCCTTAAGGATGGTGAGGATAGGCGCCTTGATCAGATGGCATGCCATGCCTTTGCCAGTGTTGGGTCGGCCTTGCGGCCCATTTGTGCATCTGCGCTAGTGTTGGTGGGTGCTAGGTCTCTGATTAGGGACTGGTTAAATGACGCTCACCTTGATCCGGCCAGCACATAGTTCACTACGCTTAAAAGGTTTGAATTGTTCATGAATTTTGTCTTGGCCGCTATGGAAGACACTATTGTTATGTGTAGCAGGACTTCAGCCTTATTGGTGGCCATGCGCCGATCGGTATGGCTCAGTCAGTGGACGGTGGACTTTGCGGCCAAGAAATCGCTCAGAGCTCTTGCCTTCTTGGGTACGCGGCTGTTTGGAGATAAGTTGAATGCTGTGGCAAAGGGAGGTAAGTTACCTCAGCGGAAAAAACAGCGCCGTCCCTTTCGGGGGGCAGGCTCTTTCAATCCTTCCTTTTGAGGCGCCAGAGCTGGTAGAGGTTTGATCTTCTCGGGTGTCAGAGGCTCTTCCTGGAACAGGGGCAGAGGTCGGGTCCGTCCCGCTTCGGCCTGGGGTTCCAAACCAAAGCCTGTGGGTAAACCAGCTCAGCAATGAAGGGGTGCCCTCACCCGCTCAGGCGTCGGGGGACGGCTGCGGCTCTTCTTCCAAGTCTGGGCTCGGGAGGTCACAGACAATTGGATCTTGGAAGTGGTCTCCTCCGGGTATAAACTGGAGTTCGAGTACTGGCCTCCTCCAAGATTTTTAAGGTCTCGGGTGCCCTTGGACCCTCAGGCGGGTCAGGGGCTCCGGTTAGCAGTAATAAATCTTCTGGACATGGGAGTTTTATGCCCGGTGCCTCCGTAGGAGAGAGGCAGGGGTTTTTACTCCAATCTTTTCACGGTTCCCAAGAAAGAAGGTTCTGTAAGACCCATTCTGGACCTCAAGGTCCTCAACAGATTCATCAGAACCAAGAAGTTCCGCATGGAGACTCTGCGCTCGGTCATCAGTTCCCTTCGTCAAGGGGATTTCATGACATCCATAGACATCAAGGATGCATATTTGCATGTTACAATTTTTCCAGTGCATCAGAGATTCCTCAGGTTCGAGGTGGACGATCTACATTTTCAGTTTGTAGCCCTTCCCTTCGGGTTGACCTCAGCGCCGAGGGTCTTCACCAAGGTTCTGGCGGGCATAATGGCCCTATTCAGAGCTCAGGGAATTCGCATTGTGCCGTATCTGGACGACCTATTGATTTCAGCTTCTTCCCTCCGTCAGGCGGAGCTGGACACCCACCAGGTGGTGTCGACCCTGGAGAGGTTTGGGTGGGTGAATAATCGCCCCAAGTCCTCTCTCTCGCCATCACGAGTGATTTCATTCCTGGGCATGAATCTGGATACCATTCAGGCCAGAGTGTTTCTACCCCAGACCAAGGGGCAGGGGATTCAGGATCTGATCTGGCCTTCTTCGAGGCAGTACCGTTTGCGCAGTTTCACATGAGATCTCTTCAACTTCACCTATTGACGCATTGGGACAGGTGTCCGCTGTCGTTGGATCAACCGTTCAGGATGTCTCCCAGGGTTCGGCAGTCCCTTCGGTGGTGGCTGGAGTCGAGCAACCTGTTGAGGGGCAGATCCTTTCTGGTTCCTCGCTGGGAGAAGGTTACCACGGATGCCAGCCTGTCGGGCTTGGGAGGTTTCTGGAAAAGTCATCAGTTCAGCGGGGTGCGGGGTCCTCATGAGGCTCACAACCCCATCAATGTCTTAGAGCTCAGAGCCATCCGGCTTGTCCTGTCACGGCTGACGTCGCACTTACAGGCTCTTCCGGTTCAGATTCAATCAGACAATCGGACGGCGGTAGCCTACATCAATCACCAAGGAGGGACTCGCAGCAGGAGTGCCCTCAGGGAAGTCTCTCTGATCCTGCATTGGGCGGAGAACAATGTTCCTTGCATTTCGGCAATCTACATTCCGGGAGTGGAGGACACGGAGGCGGATTCCCTGAGCAGGGGGTCCTTTCGCCAAGGAGAGTGGTCTCTCAACCCCGGGGTTTTTCGGTCTCTTTGTCGCAAATGAGGGACTCCGGAGGTGGATCTCTTTGCCTCACAGCACAATCACAAACTCCCGGCCTTTGTGTCTCTATCTAAGGATCCTCTAGCTCTGGCAGTGGATGCCTTGTCCCTTGCTTGGAAGGATCTGGGGTTTCTGTACCTGTTTCCTCCCTTCTCCATGCTGGGCAAGGTAGTTTACAAACTGGCTTTGGAAGGGGCACCAGCAATTCTGGTGGCTCCAAGGTGGCCAAGAAGGGTTTGGTACGAAGACGTAAGGCTGGCGGTGGATCAGTACTGGCTTCCCATGTTTCCGGATCTGTTATCTCAGGGTCAACTACTTTATCCCAATTTACCAACGCTGGCTTTGACGGCTTGGCTGCTGAAACCTTCATCTGAAGGAGGAAGGTTTGTCTGAGGCTGTGGTTCAGACCTTGATTAGAGCTAGGAAGCGGTCCTCTTCTGGCATTTACTCTAGGACTTGGCGGTCCTATATTGACTGGTGTGAGTCTAGGGCCTTGCCTTGCAGGGTGTTTTCGATCCCTAGGATTTTGGAGTTTCTTCAGCACGGTCTGGATCTTGGGTTCCAGTTTAGTACCTTGAAAGGGCAGGTCTCTGCTCTGTCGGTTTTCTTCCAAAGATCTTTTGCCTTACACCCGCTGGTTAAAATTTTTTTCCAGGGGGTCACTCATGTTCGACCCCCTTGGAAGGCTATGGTTGCTGTTTGGGATTTGAATTTGGTTCTTTTGGCTCTCCAGGGTCCTCCTTTTGAGCCATTACAAGATATTGCTCTTTCTGTTTTCACTCAGAAGGTTGCCTTCTTGGTGGCTATTACCTCTGTTCGGCGTGTCTCTGAGTTGGCGGCTCTGTTGATTCAGGCCCCTTAATTTGAAAGACACCAGGACAAGGTGGTCTTTCGCTTTAAGCCAGATTTCCTTCCTAAGGTGGTTTCTGCTTTCCATCTCAATCCTTGTGTCCTAAGCCTAGCAATGACAAGGAGAGGGTTTTGCACAATTTGGATGTGGTTCGCTGTGTTAAGTACTATTTGGTGACTACTTCTTCTTTCCGCAAGACGGATGCCTTTTTCGTGGTGCCCTGCGGGCCCAGGAAAGGTTTGGCGCCCGCCAAGTCTACCATTAGCAAATGGATTTGTCAGGCCATTGTTGGGGCCTATTCTGCTAAGGGGAGGACTCCCCCTTTTAGGGTCACTGCGCATTCTACTCGTACTGTTGGTGCGTCCTGGGCTTTTCAGCACCAGGCTTCTGTTGAACAAGTTTGTAAGGCTGCTACTTGGTCTTCCGTTCATACGATTTCCAAGTTTTACAAGGTTGATGTGCGGGCTTCAGCGGATGTCGTTTTTGGCCGCAAGGTTCTGCAAGCTGCAGTGGTTTAAGTTGGTGCATTCTTTGCTGTTTATGGTTCCCACCCATGACGGACACTGCTATTGGATGTCCCAAATGTCATGAAGAGTTGAAGCGGAGTGTATGTCACTCTTGGAATAATACCATTTTGTGAGTACTCACCTTTTAAACGGATATTATAAGTTTGACATACACTCCGCTTCACCCACCCTTTTTGGTATTCCGGATCCTTTATATGGTGAACCATTGTTTCTTGGTTGTTAGTATTGTTTTATTTGGTTTTTCCTGGTCCCCTTACTGCTATCTTACACGGGGGAATTGGTGGGAGGTCCCGGGTGTTTATGGACTGGGAGGAGCTCCTTTTTTGCATTCATCTCTGCAGAAGTTCGCCCTCTACTGGAGAATAACCCAAATGTCATGAAGAGTTGAAGCGGAGTGTATGTCACACTTATAATATCCGTTTTAAAGGTGAGTACTCACAAAACGGTATTTTTCTCAAAAAGTACAAAAATACGATGCTGAATCAATCCTATAGTGACTTAAAAGAGCTCTGGGAGAGGCTACAATGGGGAAGGCTCTATTTCACTGTTTACTATTATAAGAAGGTTCAAGACAGACTTGCTTCTTATTACATTAGATCACTTTATTCCCTTAGTTAGGTAAGACCTCCCTCCAGGGGTACTTTAAGGACAACTGTTGGTGATCCAGTAGAAGGATGGTATAGTAACTGCGGACCAATATATTTGTTGGGATATTCTTAGTATACAGTACGTCCTGCTCCAGATAAGAATCATTACACTTGGGTATTACTCCGCCAGATGGCGCTGGACTGCAGAGACCGCGAAATTGGCTCCTCCCGGCCCCTCAAATCCCCGGGACCTCCCACAAATCACCAGAATTTCTCTGCAGTCTGGACTCCGAAGGACAAGAAGATGGCTCTCTCTTCTCGCAAGTGAGCGGGGCTATTAGCCTGCAGCCCTGTAGGACTATTCCCACCCGTTCCATTTTTAATGTGCCTCCCAGCCTTGGCTGCACTGGTCCGGGTGATGTTAGGCAGCACCGCTGTCAGGTGCTTAGGAGCGCTGCTCCACCGCAGTCCCCCACCAAAGGGTAGGCGGTATAGGCATATGGTGAGCCTCTATGGGATGCCCCTCCCGCCTTATTGCCCCTTGCCCCTGTCTATCGGTGGGCCCTATGTTATGTGGCCGCTGCCCTCCCTCGCTCTCCCTTGTAGCTCTCGGGGGGGTGTATTTGCCTTGGTGCTTCACTGTATTATGTGCTTCTTGTTGGTGTCAGTCTCCGCGCTGACTTGCTTGCACTGGTTACGTTTTTTGAAAATGCTGCCGCCGCCGCACGTGCTTCCACTGTGTTCCGCGGTTGGCGGCGGCATTACCTCAGGCGCTGATGCGCTGTTATTGGCTGCTTGTCACGTGGGCTGCTTCGCGCTCTTCGGGGGGGCGGGGCACGCGGATGCCACGTTTCGCGTCACTGTCTCCGCTGCCCGCCCCTCGAGGTATACCCGGCACCATTTTTTTCTGGATTCAGCTGCTGTGTGGCTGGCATCTACCTACCGCGGTCCGTGCGTGCCCTTGCGGTCAAACTCTATTTGTTTCTCCCGGCCCTACTCCCTCTATTTAGTTATTAAACTTGTGAGGCCTAGTGTGTATATTACCCCCACTTCCCTAGCGGGCTATTGGGGCATCCCGGGTTGCTTTTATAGCGTGAATCCCTATGGGCCTATTGTGCCGCTATAATCACCATATGGAGGCGTCTCAGGATAATGTGCTCGGGGTTCCTTCGGGACAATCCCGGCTGTGTGTAGCTTGTTGGGTGTCCCATACTAGTGCTGACAATGTTCCGGTTTGTATACCTTGTGCCCAGCAGGTGCTTGCGCTGCAGCCTGGTTTACCAGTAGCTGAGCCTGCGTCACGTATGGCTTCACCTACTCCCCCAAGCTTAAATTTGACTCCCATTGAGTTGCATACTAGTGGAGATTCTCAGCCTGATGTGTCTTCCAGACTGGCTAGTGTTGAGAAGTTGCTTGCTAATACCTTGACGGGTAAGGCCTCTGCTAAAAAGCGGCACTTGACGCCTGATGTCACTCTTTTCCCTATGGAGGCTGATGAGTTCTTGGAACTGTCTGGTTATACCCCCTTGGAAGAAGAGGAGTTATTCTCTGACTCGGAGTCATCTGATGAGAGGCCCAGGGGTCATGATGATTCTGGCTCTGACCGCTCGGCCCCAGATGATACTGATAGGCTGTTGGCTCAGATTTTTGAGGTACTGTCTATCTCTCCCCCGATTGCGGCCCCCAGGCAGCAGGGGGAGTTTCCTGAGAAAGCCCATTTTAATAATCTCATGCTCAAAGAATGGGAGCATCCCAGCAGGCTCCCCGGAGTCCCTAAGAGTTGGGATAAGAGGTATCCCTTTCCTGCTGATGTGGTGAAGCGTTGGTCATCCCCTCCAGAGGTGGATGCCCCGGCCCTAGGGTTATCTAACACCTCTGTCATGCATTCCCCTAACTCTACTACGCTGCGGGATAGTGAGGACCGGCGTATTGATCAGCTGGCGTCCCATGCCTTTGCCTGTGTGGGGACGGCGCTGTGCCCGGTCTGTGCCTCTGCCATTACAGCTGTGGCTATTAGGACCCTGCTTAGAAGTGTCTTAGAGGGTGCTCCTGATGTCTAGTGAGGAGTTTCATGCTCTCTCTCGTTGTGAGGTTTTTGTGACTTACGTCCTTTCTGCCTTGGATGATACCATTAGGATGTGTGGCAGAGCCTCTGCCCTAGTGGTGGCTATACGCCGCTCGGTTTGGCTGCGCCAGTGGGCTGCTGACACTGCTCTCACTGGGTTTCCCTTCAAAGGACTACGCCTGTTTGGGGACCGCCTGGACCGGTTTGCTAAGGGAGGCAGGTTACCCCAGCGCAGGCGGCAGTCTCGGCAGGGGAGGGGGGGTCTCCCTTACCGGGGTCCGAGGAGATTTCTGGGGTAGGGGCAGAGGACGGGGACGCCCTGGCTCATCCTGGGGCTCCAAGCCTAAGTCTTCTCCCAAGCCCCCTCAGGCATGAAGGGGCATCCTCACCCATCCGGGTGGGGGGATGGCTTCAGCATTTTGCTCACGTCTGGAGGCTTCATGTCTCAGACCGGTGGATTCAGGAGGTAGTGTCCTCCGGTTACAAGATAGAGTTTGCTGCCTGGCCGCCCCCAAGATTCATCAGATCCCGGATATCTCAGGACCCCATGTCAGCTCAGGCTCTAATTCTGGTGGTGCAAAGCCTTCTGGAGCTGGGGGTCATCTGTCAGGTCCCCTTACGAGAAAGGGGAGAGGGGTTCTATTCCAACCTTTTCGCCGTTCCCAAAAGAGATGGGTCAGTCAGGCCCATCCTGGACTTGAAGATCCTCAGCAAATTTGTCAGGTGCAGGCGCTTTCGCATGGAAACTGTGTTCTGCTATCAGTTCCCTGCGTCCAGGGGATTTCATGACCTCTGTGGACGTCAAGGATGCTTACCTTCATATTCCTGTTTTTCCAGGTCATTAAAGATTCCTCAGGTTCGCTCTGGAGGATCAGCACTACCAATTTGTCACCTTGGCTCCCAGAGTGTTCACCAAGGTGCTGGCAGGGGTGATGGCTCTGCTCAGGGCTCAGGGCATTCGCGTGCTGCCATATTTGGATGACATTCTCACTTTTCAGTCCCTCCATCAAGCAGAGCTGGATACTCAGTGGGTAGTGTCCACCCTGGAGTCATTTGGCTGGGTGATCAACCATCAGTCTTCCCTGTCTCCCTCCTTGGTGACTCCCTTCCTGGGAATGAATCTGGATACAGTTAAGGCAAGGATTTTTCTTCCTCAGCAGAAGGTGGACAATCTACTGGTGCAGGTTCAGTCCCTGCTCTCTTGCCCTCATCCCTCCATCAGGCAGGGAATGCAGCTGGTGGGCCTGATGGTGTTGTGCTTCGAGGCGGTTCCTTATGCTCAGTTTCACATGAGAAATCTGCAACTCCACCTCTTGTCAGTATGGGACAAGGATCCCGCGTCCTTGGACCAGGTCCTTGTTCTATCCCCCCTAGCCAGGCGGTCCCTCTTGTGGTGGCTGGACTCCAGGAACCTCTTGGCAGGCAGATCCTTTCTGGCCCCCTCCTGGGAGACAGTCACCATGGATGCCAGTCTGACGGGTTGGGGGGGCTTCTGGAAGTCCCTGCAGTTCCAAGGGCAGTGGGGCCCTCAGGAGGCCCACACACCCATCAACATTCTGGAACTAAGGGCGATCAGGTTGGTGCTGGTTCACTTGACCCAACACCTTCGGGGCCGGCCTGTTCAGGTACGCTCGGACAACCAAACAGCGGTTGCCTACATCAGTCATCAGGGGGGGACCCGGAGCAAGGGGGCCCTCAAGGAAGTGTCTCTGATCCTGTCCTGGGCGGAGGACAATGTTCCCTGCATATCTGCTGTGTACATTCCGGGGGTGGAGAATCTGAAAGCAGACTCTCTGCGAGAGGGTGTTTCACACTCTATGTCACCGCTGGGGCCAACCAGATGTGGATCTGTTTGCGTCCCGTCACAACCACAAGCTCCCGGCTTTTGTCTCCCTGTCCCAGGACCCTCTGGCCTTGGCAACAGATGATCTAGCAATGTCATGGCAGGACTTTCAGCTCCTGTATGTCTTTCCCCCATCCCCCCTGTTGGGCAGGGTTCTGCGCAAGATAACTCAGGAGGGGGTGCCAGCTATCCTGGTGGCTCCCAGGTGGCCAAGAAGAGTGTGGTTTGCAGACGTGGTGCAGCTGGCCAGACCTGTTAACTCAGGGTCATTTACGCCATCCCAATTTACAAACTCTGGCTTTGACGGCCTGGCTGCTGAAACCTCCATCTTGATGGAGAAGGGGCTGTCTGCCTCTGTTGTTGACACCATGATAAAGGCTAGGAAGAAGTCGTCTTCTATTTACAATAGGGTTTGGTGTGCCTACATTGACTGGTGTGAGTCTAAGTCGCTTCCCTGTTGTGTGTTCTCTATTCCCAGGATTCTGGAGTTCCTGCAGCATGGGTTGGAGATGGGGCTCCAACTCAGTACTCTGAAGGGTCATGTCTCTGCCCTGGCTGTTTTCTTCCAGAGGTCCTTTGCCCAGCATTCTCTGATCAGGACTTTTTTCCAGGGGGTTACTCATGTGCGTCCCCCACGTAAGCCTGTGTTGCCTGTTTGGGATTTGAACTTGGTCTTCTCTGCCTTGCAGGGTGCTCCCTTTCAAAACCTGTGCAGGATGCTGCCTTGGCCATTCTCACTCTCAAGGTTGTCTTTTTGGTGGCTATCACTTCTGTTAGGCGTGTTTCTGAGTTGGCGGTGCTTTCCATCCAGCCCCCCTACTTTGAGAGACACCAGGACAAGGTGGTGTTTCGCTTCAAGCCAGATTTTCTGCCTAAGGTCGTGTCTGCCTTTCATCTGAATCAGGACATTAGGGTTGATTCAGAGAGACAAAAAAAAACGTTTTAGTGCCGATGTCGTATTATTTTCAAATGTTTCGGCTCTCGTATGAATGTGCGAGCGATTCTATGCATGTCTTGTAAACCTGTAAAGTTTCCGTCCGTTCGTATGCCAGAGACCGAGTACCAGGATGTCATTTTCCATCGAGACTTTTCTGATTCATTTTCTCAGGTAATAACGTAGCCTTTCGTTTTTGCCCTTTTCCAATTGTATCCTCACACGAATCCTTTACGTTTCCCGATAGATTCTGTTTCCCTTTACCCAAAAATAATCGTCCGGAGGGAAATCTTTACGATCTTGCGCCTGTGCACTACAAACTTAACTCATTAAAGTGCTCGCCTACATATTTGACACCCTCACTTCTACTACAATGTTTAGCAAAATCACTTAGCGCTATCCTCCATCTTCCTTTTTGAACCCTTAAAGCTCACCCTAACCACTTAGCACTATCCTCCAGCTTCCCTTTTGAACCCTTAAAGCTTACCCAAATCACTTCGCGGTTAGGTTCTTCCATTTTAGGTCCCTAAAACTTACCAAAATCACTTCGCGGTTAGGTTCTTCTTCCATTTTAGGTCCATAAAACTTACC
Source organism: Gastrophryne carolinensis (assembly GCA_027917425.1). Lineage (NCBI taxonomy): Eukaryota > Metazoa > Chordata > Amphibia > Anura > Microhylidae > Gastrophryne > Gastrophryne carolinensis. The sequence continues at coordinate 415,183,764 of CM051237.1, read as the reverse complement.
CAAATCACTTTGCGGTTAGGTTCTTCTTCCATTTTAGGTCCCTAAAACGTACCCAAATCACTTCGCGGTTAGGTTCTTCCATTTTAGGTCCATAAAACTTACCCAAATCACTTCGCGGACATCTGAATCTTTAGCTCAAAATATGTATTTGCCCCTTTGTTTGTTGTAAATGTATGTGTATTTAAAATGTTACTGATACGTTGGTTTCTTTTTTTTATTTTTAATATTAAATACTTATATAATTAAAAAGGTTTTAGTTTTTTGTATTTACATTTTTTTTTAAACTTTTTGGCTGGCCTAATAAAACTTTTTTTTTTTTTACAAAAAACTTTTTAAAATAAATTTAAAATTCAAACATTTAAAAACATTGTGACAGCAGAACAGGCCCAGGACCCAGGACTCCTCTTCGTCTTCTTCTTTTGTCCTCAACGAGTCAACCATCACCTTCATATCGGCCACCAAAGCAAGGACCCTCCTATTCATTTCCAAAATTTGTTGCAGTGTGGTCCCTTTAACAAATAGTGAAAAAATCATTAGTTTGATACCAATACATGTTTGCCACCTGTGGATTGAATGTTTTTAAGTTACACAAATAAATAAATGTGTAATTCTGGAAAGTCATTAAGCTAAGGAAGTGGCCACAGGTCAGTCTTATATTGCCATTGCCTAGGCCTTGATGTATCTGTGTGTTCATGTCAAGTACCACATAAATGCAACTAATGGCATGACTACTTACTTGGTTGGTGGCCGAGAGATGGCTCGTTGGGGACAAGACGATGTCCTGGGTCCTGGCTCTGCTGTGAAGAAGTGCCTATAGAAACATGGGAAATACGGTCAGTTTAAATGTCTTATTCCACAGTCATCAAATGTATCTTGCAAAGTCTGGATCACATCACTCACCTTCTCCAGGTTCTGCTTTTCGCAGATCTGCTGCCTCTTCCCCTACCTCACCCGCTCCCGAAGCATCTAGAAAAACATATGAAAGGAATCAGTTTGGTAGGAGATAGCATGTATATGTGTGTGCGTATACATGAAGAGTGACATACCAGAGGCTCCCGCATGCGTGGCAGGGTACGACTGCCTGCCCACGCCGTGCCGCCCCTCCTCTGTGGTAAGATCCAGGGGCTGGTCGGAGGACCCAACAGAGGGGTAGGACCATCGCCATGGAGATCCACCACCTTCACTCCCAGCTGCAGAATCATGCAGCACTGGTCGGCCTGTCCGCCTCCGGGTGCGGCGAATGCGGTAATCCATTTACAACACTACCAAAGAAAAGGCATTATAACTAAAGGCCTACCTTCTGTCGTAGTTACATCTTGCATGCAATCGCTTTGTACTTACTTGGGAAATGGATTCCAAAAAACCTCCGCACCCGGGGCATGTGCCGTCGTTTCAGGTCTGACCAATGCTGCATGATCTGCATGTGGGTGAAGGTGGTGTTGGTCTGTTGTTGGATTTCATAGATGATCTCCAGGACGACGTTGCGTTTTTCATAAGAGTTGGGCAGGTAGTCGTACCTGCGCTCCAGCATGGTCTACAAAACACAAACAAAACATACCATATATTGATAGCCATTTAAAATTAATTGGTAGCAATACATTATTTTAGGAAATGCCATTAACACACACACATTTCTAGGCTAAGGCAATTTTTGAATCTGGCCGCACTGTTGTATGGCACGTGTGTGCCGTGACTTTGGTTGTGCATGTAGTTTAACACATTTTGAAATCAATCCCTTACTTCCTGCGCATCCTTAACATGTAGAACAGCATTTAAATGTCAATTGAAAGGGCTACAAATACACTTACGAGCATGATGATCTCTTCTTGTTGGCAGGTGAAGATAGTGGGCGCCATCTTTCTTCTTCTTCTCGGCAGCAGATAAGTAATTCCCCAGTGGTTTCTGGGTTCCGCATGGCCGTGCGAACGGCCGGACATACGCGTAAGCGTCACACGCCGGCTACCTTATTTAAAGGTCCCTGGACACACAGCTCATTCTCTTTGAGAGTCCAAGCAAAATGCCACCCGAAAAAGCAGCAGCCAAAACTGCAAAGGAGACCACGCTGAAGAAGGCAGCCAAGCGGCATGAGCATGCCAAAGGCCCACAAACAAGGTCTCAACAGGCCAAAGCCAAGTTAAGGCCTACAACCAAGGCTCCGCCAAAGCGGCATCCAAAGCCAACTACCAGCTATGGGAAAAAAAAGGTGGCGGCAGCAGCCAAAGGCAAGACGCAGGCACCAAAGCCTACAACATCTCATGCCCTAAAAACGGGTAAGAGGGTATGAAGCCCCACCCCACCCTGCCCCACATCCCCCCCCCCCCACGGGGCACCAAGGCACTTGGCATCGGCCCAAAACACAGGCCCAGAAGCCGCAGCAGGGCCAGAAGGACCAAAGAAAAAGCAGGCCCAGAAACCCTAAAAGGAAGCCAATGGCAAGCTCCCCCTCCCCACCCGCACGTGGCTACCAAACGACGGCCAAGAGTGGCCGACCCACCAGCTCTGGGTCACCCCAGCCAAGTACCTCCAAGGGCCCACAGGGCCACAAGCACCAGTTCCAGCTCCTCCAGACCCTCTCTTCCTCGCCCACATTCCCCACCGGCACAGGTTGGCAGGCAATCACCCTATGCCACATCAACCCCTGCAACTTCTGTGGCCACCCAGCCACGAACACCCAGTCCCTTTCCCAGTGCAGTACAATCAGCAGCCAGCCTCCAGTCCTTGATGTCTCCTACACACACCCAGGCCAGAATGTCACCCCATTTGCCTGCAAACAATGAGGAGCCACAACCACCACAAACAGGGCACACATTGCGCAGAGGCCACTTGAGTGGCCGTTTTGGTGAGTCCCAAACTCTGGCATTGGCTAGTGGGCTAACGCTATATTATGATGAGCTATATGGGAGCAAATCCAAATCAACTAGCAAGCAGCGCAAATCTGAGATTTTGGCAGACCTCACCAGACAAGTCAATGCAGCGGGGGACGAACTCAAAGATGTAGAACAGATTCAGCGGAAAATATCGGACCTCAAATATGCCGCACGGAAGAAATAGAATAAATGGCGGCAGTACAGGTACATATCTTATTTGTTGGTTTTTATACTTCTTGTATAGACATCAGTGAGCTTATTTCTGAATACTATGTTTTTCAGCTTACAAACTGGCGGAGGATTCCCCACTAAATTGAAATTTACCCAGGCTGAGGAGATGGTGCTGGGCCTGCTACATCCTGTTGCGTTAGAGGGACACTCGGTACAACAGGACACGGACAACCCGCCAATTACAGCAGGTTAGTAATGTGTGAATTTCCATCAAAATGGACCAAACAGTCAAATTAGCCAGCAAGGCATATCTAAACACATGCCCCTAGGGTGTGCCTTGTAGTGGAGTGATCAATTTGACCAGGGTGTGTTGTGTGTCAACAGGTAATGTGCAAATTTGCAGGACCATACATGACATTTATGAACACTTAGGAAGAGTATTAAAGTATAGGGCTAGGGCTCTCTAGCACGGCTATGGTACAGTCTGCTGAGACCACTGTCCCTAAAGATGGGGAGGATCGTCGAATTGACCAGTATGCTCGCCATGGTTTTATTTATGCTGGGTCAACGATGCGCCCGATGTGCGCTTCGGCCCTTCTTCTATTGGCGGTCAGATCTGTAATCCAGGGGCTATACGAGGATCTCAATCCCGCTTGTAAAGAGTTCACTGTGCTTAAGCAGTGTGAATCTTTTGTGTCCTATGTTCTATCCGCTCAGGACGATGCGCTGGCTATGAGTAGCAAGACAGCGGCAATGCTGGTGGCCATTCGTCGGTCTGTATGGCTGCGACAGTGGTCGGCGGATTCAGCTTCTAAAAAGGTGCTCACAGCTCTCCCCTTTTTGGGTCTGCGTCTGTTTGGGGAGAGAATTGATTCTGTCGCGAAAGGTGGTAGGATGCCACAACGCAGGAGGCCTCGACGCACCTTTAGGGGGGCAGGTTCTGGTAGGCCTTCCTTTCGAGGATACAGAGCGGGTAGGGGGGCTTCCTTTCCCTCTACCAGTCGTACAGGTTGGACTCGGGGGAGGGGCCGTGGCCGTCCCGCTCAGTCCTGGGACTCCAAGCCCAAACCTGCCGGTAAGCCCGCTCAGCAATGAGGGGCTGCCCTCACCCGTGCGGGTGGGGGGACGATTACGACACTTCTCCCAGGTTTGGAACCGGGAAGTTCCGGACAGATGGATCCAGGAGATAGTGTTGTCCGGTTACAAGCTGGAATTCGAGTCTCGCCCTCCTTCACGGTTCTTTCGGTCTCGGGTGCCCATCGATCCTTTGGCCGCACAGGGGCTCCTGGCGTCAGTAAAGAATCTGCTAGAGATGGTGGTCACCCGGCCGGTACCGCGCTTAGAGATGGGCCTCGGTTTCTACTCCAAACTGTTCGCAGTCCCCAAGAAAGATGGGTCAGTTCGTCCCGTTTTGGACCTGAAGTTACTCAACAGGTTCATCCGGTTTCGAAAGTTTCGCATGGAAACCTTGTGTACTGCCGTCGGCTCTCTTCGGCAAGGGGACTTCATGACGTCCATAGACATCAAGGATGCTTACCTTCATGTTCCCATCTGCCACGCTCATCAACGTTTTCTTCGATTCGTGATGAAGGATCAGCATTATCAATTCGTGGCACTTCCGTTTGGCCTTACCTCAGCTCCAAGAGTGTTCACCAAGGTGCTGGCAGGGGTCATGGCCATTTTCAGATCTCGGGGCATTCGTGTCGTACCTTATTTGGACGACCTTCTCATCATGGCTCCGTCACTCAATCAATCGGAGACAGACACCAGCATGGTGGTCTCCACGCTGGAAAGCTTTGGTTGGGTTATCAACTTCCCCAAGTCCTCCCTCGCTCCGGCCAGGGTAGTGTCCTTCCTGGGGATGCAGTTGGACTCTCATCAGCACAGAGTGTTTCTTCCCCAGTCCAAAATTCATCTGATTCAGGAGTTGGCTCATGTCCTACTCTCCAATCCTCGGCCGTCCATCCGTCTGGGGATGAGGCTGGTAGGATTGATGGTTGCCTCCTTCGAGGCAGTTCCCATCAATATTCTGGAACTGAGAGCCATCCGTCAGGTGCTTGCTCTCCTGACTCAGCACGTCCTGGGCCTTCCGGTCCAGGTGCGTTCAGACAATCGAACAGCGGTTGCTTACATCAATCATCAGGGAGGGACTCGCAGCCTGAGTGCTCTCAGGGAGGTGTCCCTGATCCTGACCTGGGCAGAGGCCCATGTTCCTTGTCTCTCGGCGGTGTACATTCCAGGAGTGGAGAACCAGGAAGCGGACTGGTTGAGCAGGGGCTCTCCCCGTCTGGGAGAATGGGCTCTCCATCCTCGGGTGTTTCGCTCACTGTGTCTCCGATGGGGGACACCGGAGGTGGACCTGTTTGCCTCTCGTCACAATCGCAGGCTCCCGAACTTCGTGTCGCTCTCCCAGGATCCTCTGGCTCTGGCAGTGGACGCCATGTCCCTGAGCTGGGGGGATCTGGGATTTCTATACCTGTTTCCTCCGATACCCATGCTAGGCAGGGTGCTTCGGAAGTTGGCTCTGGAAAGGGTGTCCGCCGTTCTCGTGGCCCCAAGGTGGCCAAGGCGAGTGTGGTTCGCAGACATCGTTCGGCTGGCAGTGGACCAAGTCGTTCTGCCTCTTCGGCCCGATCTGCTCACTCAGGGTCGATTGTGTTACCCCAATTTACCAGCGCTAGGTTTGACGGCCTGGCTGCTGAGACCTCCATCCTGAAGGAGGAGGGTCTTTCTGATTCAGTCGTTAAGACTCTGATCAGTGCTCGGAAGAGGTCTTCTTCTATCATCTACTATAGGACTTGGAAAGCTTATATCGCTTGGTGCGAGATAAGATCTTTTCCTTGTAGGGTCTTTTCGGTCTCCAGGATTCTGGAGTTTTTACAATCAGGGCTGGACTCTGGTCTTCAGCTTAGTACGTTGAAAGGGCAAGTTTCTGCCTTATCTATCTTTTTTCAGAAGCGTGTTGCGCTTAAGCCTTTAGTTAAAACTTTTTTCCAGGGGGTTACGCATGGAAACCATTACTCCCGGTTTGGGATTTGAATTTGGTTCTTTCTGCTCTTCAGGCTCCTCCTTTTGAGCCTTTGCAAGATATTGCTTTGTCTACCCTGACTCAGAAGATTGTCTTCTTGGTAGCTATCACTTCGGTCCGGCGTGTCTAAGAGTTGGCGGCCTTGACTATCCAGGCGCCTTACTTTGAGAGGCATCAGGATAAAGTGGTCTTTCGGTTCAAGCCAGACTTTCTTCCCAAGGTTGTTTCTGCTTTTCATTTGAACCAAGACATTGTTCTTCCCTCCTAAGAATGACAAAGAGAGGGTGTTGCATTGTTTGGATGTAGTACGCTGTGTTGAGTACTACTTGATTATCACGTCTCCTTTTCGTAGGACGGATTCCTTTTTTGTTGTGCCCCATGGGCCTAAAAAGAAGGGTTTGGCACCAGCCAAATCTGCCATTAGCAAGTGGATACGTCAGGCCGTTACTGCGGCCTATTCTGTTAAGGGGAAGGTTCCCCCTTTTCGTATCACTGCTCATTCTACTCGCGCCATTGGGGCGTCTTGGGCTTTTCAGCACCAAGCTTCTGTTGAACAAGTTTGTAAGGCCGCCACTTGGTCTTCTGTTCATACTTCTAAGTTTTACAAAGTTGATGTGCGAGCCTCAGCGGATGCTGTTTTTGGCCGCAAGGTTCTGCAGACTGCAGTCATTTAAGTTATGCTTCACCTGGCCTTGAGTTGCCCATCCCTTGTGGACACTGCTTTTGGATGTCCCAATAAGTGAAGAATATTTAAAAGTGAAGCGGGGTGTGTGGCACACCAAGAATAATACCATTTTGTGAGTACTCACCTGAAAAATGGATATTGTTGGTGTGCCACACACCCCGCTTCACTCCCACCCTTTTTTTCGGTAGTTCCGAAGCCTTTATATGGTGAAGCTTTTTATTTATATCAAATTTGATTTTGAGGTTACCGGTGGAATACTGGTACCTTGTCTTTCTGCTTTTTAATATACTGGTGATTGAAGGGAGGTACCAGGTATATATAGGCCGGAAGGGGGCTCATTACAAGACTTCCTCTCTGCACTACGTCACCTGGCGGTGGATTAACCCAATAATGGATGAATATTTAAGAAGTGAAGCGGGGTGTGTGGCACACCAACAATATCCATTTTTCAGGTGAGTACTCACAAAATGGTATTTTTACTGTACTTGGATTGGGACAGGGTGTTCTTGTTTGGGTGGGCCACTGAGTAACAGATGTAGATGTGGCATAGGTATGTCTGCTTTCAACCTGTGCCTGTGGCAAATGTGGGCAAGCAGGAGAGGGCATGTTTGTGTGCATATTTTTACAATGTAACATCTGTGATTTGTAATGTTGACAATGCTTGGCACACATATGTTACTCTGTTATTTTGAAGGTTAACTTTCTCCTGTAGTGCCTTACTTAGTAAATCCAGGCTGTGTGCAATTGGTCTGTGGCATGTTTTGACCTTAATTTCAGGTCCATGTATTCCCCCTAACTATGTGAGTTACCATCACCTACAATTCTGTTGAACCTTTAAAAATTAAACAAACGTGTTTATGACTAAGTTAATGTCTGTCGGTTTTTGGTTAATAAATATGACTTAAAGTAGCCCCAAAAACAAACACACACAAATATGATAAAAAGAGTAAAAATACTGTTGATTTGGGTAATTCATTCATTATTTTTTGGTTCTTAATCAAACAAAAATAAACAAACAAATGGAACAAAGCAATCACAACAAACAATGTCAAAACAAACTTAAAAAAGGAGAAAACAATTAAGCAAAATGTGTTGCTATTAAATTAGCACGGACGGCTTGGCCAGACGCACTGTGCTGCCCAACATAGGCATCCTCTGGCTCATCGGCGGGTGGAGAGGGTGGAAAATCCACATACCGGGGGATCCGCTGCAAGATAGCAAAATTATGCAGCGCAGCACAGGCCATGATGATATCTATGACCTTTTTTGGGTCATACTGAAGGTATCCCCCGGTATGGTCCAAACATCTAAATCGGGTCTTCAATAGGCCAAAGGCCCTCTCCACCACTGCCCTGGTTTTGCGGTGCGCCCTATTATAGGCCTCTTGGGCGGCATTCTGTGGCCGTAGTACAGGCGTCAACAGCCACGGGAGAAGTGGATATCCAGAATCTCCTGCCAAAATTAAAGGTCCAAATTTATAAAGATTAATCCATACATTTCAGCAAAAAAAGGCAAAAAATACCTGATTAAGAAGCTAGGTGACATTGTCCAAAAAACATGAGCATACATATTGCACAGGCCAAAGCGACAAAGAAACATATCTAATAGATGGTGGGCCAAATTAGAGAAATAATATTGCGAATGCTGGGCAATTAGGCAGACTGTTAAGAGCTATTGTTTTCTGTCTGTGCTGGTCAGCAATGTTGTATGGGTTAAGTTTGCATTACCCATTTTCTGCTTTGACTGAGTCCCAAACAGGTCTAAGCCGGCCCCTGCACTTTATCCCGCTCACCTCTACTCAGTAAGTGTAATGCATGTAAGCAAAGATGGCGCAGACCCTATCATAAAGTCTAGAACAGATTTACTGAAAAGTGCGGGGAAGACTGTTTACCAATTTGGCTCTAATTACACTTTGGAGTTGTAACAATGCAGGACAAACATTTTGCAAGGCTTTGTTGCTAATGTAATGGGTCCAGTCGTGTTTCACATGTTCCCAAGATGATGAAAAAGGATAGTTTAAGAAATGTGAATAAAGCAAAAATCCAAGCCATACACAGAAAATCTATTGAGGTTATTGGACTCAACTTACCAAGGAGCCATGCACCCGCAAATTCACTCAAAACGACGGAATAATCCTGATCTTCGAAGGATGTAGGCGTCATGAGATGAGCCAGGGTAGCCTGCGAGGACGCTAAGAAAGCGCATGTCCTGGGCCACCACTGCTTGCACATTCAGTGAGTGGCCCATTTTGCGGTTCCTGGGAATAAAGTGACAAAATTACATCAGTAATCAGTAACCCCCCCAAACACCCCAAACTCCTTACCTTATCTCCGGCCGCCGCCGCCTCCCTCGCGCCCCTCTAGACGTGCGCGCGCCCGCGCCGGACGTCTGTGAATGGCTGGCGCGGGCACGCGCGCGTCAAGAGTGACGCGCGGGAGGCGGCGGCGGCGGCGGCGGAGGAGCCGCTTGTCCGCGGCTTGTCCGTCGGCGCTGGGAGCGGGGAGAGGTGAGTTTTTCTTGGGGTTCGGGGGGGTTTCACACAGCGGGGCACCCCGATCGGGGGTGCCCCACCGAAGTGGACCAAGACCCAGGATAGTCAAAATCCTGGGTGTTGGTCCACTTTAAATTTAAGTGCAGACCAAAAGGAGATGTATGTTAGAGCCTTTAAAGTTTGGATTTACTTGTTCAATTTTAAGTACACTTTAAAATGTTGGACTTTGCCCAACATGAAAAAGGTTATAAGAGAAAAATACGGCCCATTGGTTCACATGCACTCTTTGCAAGGAGGGAGTATTTGCATGGAGGGACTGTTTACAATGAGGGATTAATTACAAGGAGGGACAAGTACCCAAGAGGGATTAATTTCAAGGAGGGACAAGTACCAAAGAGGGATTAATTACAAGGAGGGACTAGTACCAAAGAGGGATTAATTACAAGGAGAGACTAGTACCAAAGAGGGATTAATTACAAGGAGGGACTAGTACCAAAGAGGAATTAATTACAAGGAGGGACTAGTACCAAAGAGGGATTAATTACAAGGAGGGACTAGTACCAAAGAGGGATTAATTACAAGGAGGGACTAGTACCAAAGAGGAATTAATTACAAGGAGGGACTAGTACCAAAGAGGGATTAATTACAAGGAGGGACTAGTACCAAAGAGAAATTAATTACAAGGAGGGACTAGTACCAAAGAGAAATTAATTACAAGGAGGGACTAGTACCAAAGAGGGATTAATTACAAGGAGGGACTTGATCCAATGAGTGATAAATTACAAGGAGGGACCAAAACAAAGGAGGGATTTGTTCAAAGGAGGGACCCCAAAAAACAACATAAAATATATAAATTAAAAGTTAGCTCAACATGGAAGACTGAACTTGCCTGTATATGTACTCGTCAGCAGCCGGAGGGACAAGGGCAACGTGGGTACAGTCAATGGCACCCATGACGTTGGGCATATCAGCAATATTATAAAATGCCAGTTTAATCGCGTTTCTGGCTACCATATCCTCAGGAAAACAAATATATTTTCGAGTTATGGTAGCCATGCCTTCCAAAAACTTGGATAGGGCGCGGCTCAGCGTAGGCTGGGAGATCCCCACGGAGAGGGAACGAACGAGCCATTCGCCAAAAATTGCAGGCAGCCAAGCATCTTGGTCATACCTGAAATTGCTTGCCCCTTCCTTGTGGTGCGGGCTAACCATGGCCGCAGCTCACTATACAACTTATGGAGGGAAGCGCGATTAAGTCTGGTGAGCTCGAACAGCTCAACGTCATGCATGGCATTGATGTCCATGCGTCCCCACCGGTGCAATCTGACCTCCGGACAATCTCAATGCCCATGAGCTGCAGATCTTCATGCTCCTCAAATGCACTTGAGTCGTCCATAGCTGCTAGCTTGCTAGTTCCGACGTCTAAATGGTCCCGTAAGGGGATCGGAAATTAAACGGATTTATTGGGTGTGGCCCCTCTGCAATCAGCTCTCTGAATTATCGACAGCCCATTGCAATAACGTAAGTTTTCTGAACGGTCGAAACATTTCAGATTTGGTGGGAAAAAGGTCCCGAAATTACGTAAAACTTCAGTTTTCCTTTGGATCATCGAAAGAGCATATACGTATTAGTTCGAACCTTTGTGCGAGTAGAAAATGGACGAAAAAAACCAAAAAAATGACAATCACCCACCCAAACTTTCACAGACAGCTACGGAAGTCCGGACGAACGTGTCTTTGAATCGAGGCTACTGTTCTTCCTTCCTTGTGCCCTAATCCTAGTAATGCTAAGGAGAGGGTTTTGCATTCCTTGGATGTGGTTAGGTGCCTGATGTACTCTCTGGTGGCTACTGCACCTTTCAGAAAAACTGATGCTCTTTTTGTGGTCCCTTCTGGTCCTAGGAAGGGTTTGGCGCCTGCCAAATCTACTGTCAGCAAATGGATCCATCAGGCTGTGATTCAGGCCTATTCTGCTAAGGGGAAGAATCCTCCCTTCCGCCTTACTGCTCATTCCACTCGTGCTATTGGTGCCTCTTGGGCTTTTCAGCACCAGGCTTCTGTTGAACAAGTTTGCAAGGCCGCTACTTGGTCTGCTGTTCATACCTTTTCCAAGTTTTACAAGGTTAATGTTAGGGCCTCAGCTGATGCTGCTTTTGGCCGCAAGGTTCTGCAGGCGGCAGTGGTCTGACCTGTCTGTTGTTACCTTTGGGGATCCCACCCTACTTTATGGACACTGCTATTGGATGTCCCAAGTGCAATGATTCTTATCTGGAGCAGGACGTACTGTATACTAAGAATAATACAATTCTGTGATTACTCACCTGTAGAATTGTTATTATGAGTATACAGTACGTCCTGCTCCACCCCACCCTTGGTTTGCATTATCCTTGGATCCCCTACATGGTGATTGTTATCATTGTTTTATAGTTACTAGTTGGTTCTGTTATCTTTCTCCCGGCTTCTCGTTAACTGCTTTTCAATGCTGGGGATTTGTGGGAGGTCCCAGGTATTTGAGGGGCTGGGAGGAGCCAATTTCGTGGTCTCTGCAGTCCAGCGCCATCTGGCGGAGAAATACCCAAGTGTAATGTTTCTTATCTGGAGCAGGACGTACTGTATACTCATAATAACAATTCTACAGGTGAGTAATCACAGAATTGTATTTTTCACTTTCTTGGGTTTTGTTCCTTCTGGTGGCACCTTGATTTAGCAAGCCCGGCTCAGGATCTCCAATAAACTCCCCCTTTTGTCATTCTCACAGCACATTTTTACCCTAAAGCAGCTTCATCCTGGTCTAATGCTCAGAAACTGGCTTCTGAAGGTGGGTCCCCTGCCATCCTAGCACCCTGCAGCAACTTGCAAAGGAAGCTTGTTGAGGTAGTGGCTGGCATGTCATATTTAATGGAGTTGGGCATACTTAGTCCCCTATGTAACCTGTGAATGGGTGCCTAAGGAGTACTAAGGTGCATGCACAGCATGGGACTTGTTTGTTCAGGTTGTATTTTCTGGTCCCTGGAAAGCTTAAACTAAAATTATCCAATTTCTCCAAATTTTATTGGAAGACCACAAAACATCTGAGTAACATTGAATGAAATTGATATTCTGTTAGTGGGAAAAGGTTTCTAAATTTCATCTAGCCAGATAGTTTGCCAACTTTAACCCTTTAAATACCTCTATCCTGGTTATCACTTCCACTAGCCGGAAGCGGTAGACAACATGGAACATCAACTGGTGATATATTGGTGATGGAAGGAAGGAGGAAAATTATTAAATATTCTGTGTTGGTGTTTTTTACATTTAACCGTTTGTGAGACCTCAATACCAGTTCACAAGGCAGAAGGTGCTGGCAAGTCACCTGCCAGCAAGCAGGTGATTTGTCATAACCTCCACTGCATTACCTGCATCCCCAATGCCCAGGGGGGTGCAGAAGAGCCCACAACCCATGTGCTAGCCGTGGGGGGTGGCCACTCGGCCTTCGTGCCCTGGTCTATCAGCCCCCATAGCTGCCTGGGTTGGTTTTACTCGGGAGAGGGGAACCCACACCATATATTTAAGGGTTTAACCCTAGATAGTGCTTGTAGTTGTTTTTTTTATCTCATAAAACTCTCCTTTGCAGTGTCTATTTATACATACAGTACCATTATAATTGGGTACTGTTTTTTATTTAAAAAAAAAACAGTAACATTTGCAAAATATATTAAATATAAAAAAAGAAAGCACTAAAAAAATTACAGACAAGACATTTCATGCAATTGTCTGCAAAAAAATATATACAGTATTGGAAAAAATGGTGAAAAATAGTCTGGCAACAAAGAGTGACAATATCTCTAGGCAGGCTGGCTAATAAAGGGTTAAAGGATGATTCTTCTTTCATTTTGCAAATACATGGTAACATAGTATGTAAGGCTGAAAAAAGACTTTAGTCCATCCTTCTCCTTCTAGTCTAGCCATAGCTGGAAAAGTTATTACATGCAAGGAGGGCATCCAGGACACTCTTGAACTCTTTTACTGTATCCTTTATAACTACCTCCTCTGGTAGTGAGTTCCATAGTCTCACTGCTCTTACAGAGAAGAATCCCCTCCTATGTTGGTGGAGAAAAGCACCTTTCCTCTAACCTTAGTGGTTGCCCTCGGGTTATGTTTACACTCCGGGTTATAAATAGGTTGTAGGTCCGATCTTTGTATTGACCCCTAATATATTTATATATAGTTATTAGATGACTCCTCAGGCGTCTCTTTTCCCTACTAATTATATCTGTTGTTGAAAATATTAGAATATTAGAATATTCTAGACTATGCATTGTTCCTGAAAATCATATAATAATCTAGTTTATGCATTGGGAATACCTGTTGAGGAAGGCATGTTAACTTTAAGTAACTAAGCTGTCTACAAACTTACTAGGCTGGTGGGCGACCTGTTCCTGGGGGACCACCCTCCTCTCTGGTGCCTGCCACTCCTCTTGGTCTGACTGAAAAATATAGTGATGTATAATTTCATATTTGTTAATGACAACATTTAAATTAGAATGTGTTTGTGACATCACCCACCTTCTCCTTGCACCTCTGGTGCTTGGCCTTGTGGGCTCGGAACTCCAGGCTTAACTCCAGCCTCTTCACCCGCCACCTCAGCATCTAAAAGTATATAATTAAGAAATGAGTGTGTGTTTACAGTGCATGTACCTGTGTGTGCTTCTGTATGATAATCATACCTGAGTGCTGTTGTTCCCAGATCTCCTCCTCCGATTCCCTGCCGAGCAGCTGATGCCCCTCCTCTGCAGACAGGTCCAGGGGTTGATCTTCAGGACTTGCAGAGGAGGAGGAAGACATTGGCACTGGTCTGCCACCACCTTCCCATCTCCCAGATCTCTCCAGCCTTGGCAGGACTCCTCGCCTCCTGGTGGGCCTAATTCTATAGGTATATTCGCTCACTAGAAGAGAATAGCATTCATAAACATAAAGGTCAGTGTATTCCTAAGATGTAATGGCAATGTACTTGTGAAATTTTTCCAGAAGAATTTCCTCACCCGGGGCCTCTTCCTGTGTTTTAGGTTCGACCAGTGCTGGATGATCTGGGTATAGGTGAAGGTGGTGTCAGTTTCCTCCTGTAGCTTGGATACTATGTCCAGTGCCAATGTCCGCTTTTGGAAGCTGCTCGGCAGGTAATCATACCGTCAGCATCATCTAAAAGGTTGAAGAAAAACAGATGTAATTAAAGCAACATACAGAACACTTTAATTATGCAAGCAGGTTATTATTATCACTCCCCGAACATATTAAACCATTGTTAATGTCTGATCCTATTTTCGGATAGTAAATTTGTTTGCTGCACACAAACATTTGCCTATAGCTGAGTTTAAATGTACATTTTTGGCCCGCTTGTTTTGCCCATGATGCCTAGACGCCTATGCATGCACCTTGGGTAGAACCAGGAAACCCAGCCATGACGCTGAGAAAGCGAAGGTCTGGACCAACCACACGGTTCAGTCAGGTGAGCTTGAATAACTCAACGTCATGTGTGCGAGCGATGTCCAAACGTGCGTGATGCAACCTGAAATCTGACATGCAGATGCATAGTATGCCACGTCGCTGCAGGCGCTCATATTCCTCCACATAATCCGCCTCCATCACACTGCAACTCACACAACGACAGCAAACTTTCACCAGGAAATACACCCTGTAACTTTAGCGGAAACACCCTTGTATTCTTAGTATACAGTACGTCCTGCTCCAGATATAATACTTAAACTCGGGTTATCCTCCGCCAGATGGCGCTGTACTGCAGAAGCATGCGAAAACAGGCTCCTCCCGGCCCCTCAAATTCCCAGGGACCTCCCACGAATCCCCAGATTTCTCTGCAGTGCTAACTGCGAAGACATGAAGTATCACTCTCTCGCAGGTGAGCAGGGCTATCAAGCCTGCGGCCCTGTTGGACTATTCCCACCCGTCCTCCCTGTGATGTGCCTCCCAGCTTGGGCTGCGTTGGTCGGGTGAAGGTAGGCAGCACCTTGTGTGCTTATGGAGCCATGCTCCACCGCAGTCCCCCACCAAAGGGTAGGCGGTTTAGGCTGATGGTGAGCCTCTAGAGGATGCCCTCCCGCGCTATTGCCACATGCCCTGTGTAGCGGTGGGCCCTATACAAAGGGTCGCCATCCTCCCTCGTTCCCCCCGTAGTCCAGGGGGGAAAGAAAGGGGGGGGGGGTATGTGTGTGTAGCAAGGTCTTGTGTATGTTTTACACATTATGGCCTTAGTCTGCCTGGACTAGTATCCCTGGGGTCAGAACCGCGCTGTTAGTTCCTACTGTGTAATTGTCACCACCGTGCGTACTTCTTCCCTTGCTGGATGTGCGGTGCCGGGCGAGCGACGTCGCCTCAGACGCTGCGGCGTCTTCATTGGCAAATCATCTCCTCTAGTGTCCCATTCACTCCGCTCCTATAACAGTTTGTATCCACCTCAGAGCTTCGCGCTCTTCGGGGGCGGGGGGGGGAACATAGCTTGGCGCGCTCCACGTCACTGGACGCTCTGGCCCGCCCTTCGAGGTTCGCTTTGGCGGCATTTTGATGCTGGTTGCACGCACACGTGGTGGCGGTCCTCCTCCTCCCTCGGTCTGTAAGTGCCCTAGCGGGCAATTTTCATGATCCTTCTTACTGCGCATGGTTCTGACACCCTTTATTCCCATTATGTCTTTCAGACTGGTGAACACTATTGGCTTCTCCCGGCCCGGTGTTAAATTATAGCGGGCCTTGTTAAATTCTCCCACTTCCATAGCTGGTCTTGGGGCATCCAGGGTTACTTAGAGTGTAAATCCCTACCGGCATATTGTGCCTTTGATTAATCACCATATGGAGGCATCTCAGAATTATGTGACCGGGGTCCCTCCGGGACAAGACCGGTGGTGTATAGTGTGTGGACAACCCCATGCTGATGCTGGCAGGGCTCGGGTCTGCGTACCCTGTGCCGAGCAAGCACTGGCCCTGCAATCAGGTCGGCCAGTGGATACACCTTCCAGGCTGCCTACGGCTGAACAGATTATTGCTAGGTTGTCAGAGCGTATGGGCCCTGGTAGGAAGCGCCACCTGTTGCCCCATGTTTCAGTATGCTCTATGAGAACTGAGGGGTTTGCTACTCCGTGTGACTATACCCCTTCTGAAGAAGGGGAATTGTTCTCTGACTCCAGCTCTTCTGATGAGATGACGAGGACTCACGATGATTCTGGCCCGGAATACTGGAGCCAGTGTGACACTGACGACCTGTTGCTTAAGGTCTTTAAGGCATTGTCTATCTCTCCCCCTGGTCAGGTCCCCAAGCCTAGAGGGGAGCGTTTCCATACTGCGACTGCACGTTTGGAATTTTTAGAGCAGGCTCATTTCAATGCTCTTGTCCTCAAAGTATGGGAATGCCCCAGTAAACTTCCAGGGGTCTGGGATAGGAAATACCCATTTCCCCCTGAGGTGGTAAATTGCTGGTCGTCACCCCCCTTGGTGGATGCGCCGATCATAGGGGTCCCTAACCCCCCCTTTATTACAACCCCTGCCTATAGCGCCCTTCGGGATGCTGATGACCGACGCATTGAGCTGCTGGCCTCCCATGCCTTTTCCTGTGCTGGGACGGCGCTGCACCCGGCCTGTGCCGCAGCCATTACTGCGGTGGCCGCTAGAACCCTCATCAAAAAATTGCTCAATCATCACCCCGAGGATCTCCCTTGGGAGGTGTTCAATGCACTCTCCAATTGTGATGTATTTGTGAAGTTTATTCTATTGGCGCTAGATGAGACGATTAGAATGTGTGCAAGAACTTCCGCCCTTGCGGTGGCTATTCGTCGCCTGCTCTGGCTGCAACAGTGGGGTGCTGATGATGCTACAAAAAGACTCTTACTGGGCTCCCCTTCAGAGGGCGACGCCTATTTGGGGCCCGTCTAGACCTGTTCGGGAAAAAGGGCAAATCACCCCTTCGCAGACGGCCCTCCCGGCCCCTTCGAGGCAGGAGCACCCCCCCCCCTACCTTAGGGATTTTTGGGGCAGACTCCTTTCCCACGAGCAGCAGGCAACGCTCTGGCCCCTCCGGCGGGGCTAAGCCCAAATCTTCCACCAAACCCCCTCAAGCATGATGGGGCGCCCTCGCCCGGCTAGGTGAGGGGATGGCTGCAGCACCTTGCTCTTATGAGGAGGCATTTCGCCTCACTCTGGCGGATCAGGAGGTGGTGTCCTCCAGATACAGGATAGAGTTTGCTGCACTGCCTTCCCCAGTTCTTTATCAGACCCCAGGTACTCCTGGTCTCTGCCCCTGTTTGGTTGCTGGCTCAGGCCATGTTAGGCCTGCAAGGTCTGAGGGTCTCTTGCAGATTGCCCGTAATAAGCAGAGGCAAGGGCCGATATACCACCTCCCACAGCCCCCCAAAGGATGGGTCAGGTGGCCCATTCTGGATTCACAGCAATTCTCTATTACAGGCAGTTTCCTGCATGGATACTCTTGAGTTTGGCCATCAGCACCTTGCGCCCAGTGGGCGTCTTGCCGCCCGGGCACTCTTCAATGCTTATGTCTACATCCCTGTGCCCTCAGATCGGTGAGGCTCTCCAGGTTCGTGTTGGAAGTCCAACACTGTTAATTGTGGCCTTGCTATCTGGCATCTCTTCAATTCCTGGAGTGTCACTCAGGTGCTTCGATGGTGATGAGATCAAGGGACGTCCGCACGATGTTTCCCCGGACGCCCTTCCTCACTTCCCTGTCTCTGAGTCAGGATAGTTGGATACCCGGCTGGTGGGCCATTGGGAGTCTTTTGGATGGGTGTTCAATCACCTCGAGTCCTCGCTGTTCCCGAAAGTGGTGACTCCATTAATAGAATGATGCTGAATCATGTTCAAACCAGATTCTCCCCCTTTCAGCAATTTGGTGGGCATTCCGGTCTCATGGGCTCGGTCCCTCACTACTGTCCCAGTTCTTAACACCAGGCAGGGATGCAACTGGAGGGCCGTTGTTAACTTGCTCGGCAGGAGCCCGAGCAGCTAAAGAGGTCCCTATATGCTTAGTTCCCTTGGGCCGTCGGCGACTTCTAGTGGTAAGCATAGGACAGGGATCCAGCACTCCGGGAGCAGGGCCTGTGGGCCTTCCCTCCTGTATGACGTTTTTTCTCTTGAAAGTGGATGAACTCGTGGGACCTGTCTGGGGGCAGTTTCCTCTTGCCTTCCTGGAGGCGGCCACCATGGACGCCAGCCTTTCAGGTTGAGGGGATGGTTTCTTCCAAAAACTCCCAGTGATTTTGGTGTTGGTGGGGCCTTTAGAGGGTCCTCACGTCTATGGAAGTCAAAGCAGAAAGCATTTTTCAGTTGGCTCTTCTCGCTTGACCGTTCCCCCTCCGGAATTGCCAGGCTGGGGGTGCTCGGTCCGTCTGACGACAGACGTACTACATTAACCATTGGAAGGGGCCTGGAGCTGGCGGACCTTCCAGGGAGTGTCTATGTTCCCTTCTGGGCGGAGACAATGCTCCCTGCATGTTAGTGATATTAGCTCCGGCGAAGCCCCTCTGCGACAGGATGTGCTAATCCCCGTGTCGTTATGGAGTCCAACCAGTCATGGATCTGTTGGGTCCCGTCACCTTCACAGGCTATCGGCCTTTGTTTCCCTGTCCCAGGATCCTATGTCAGTGGGTCCGGATGCCTTTAGTACCGTCTTGACAGGACGTTGGTTCTGTATGTCCTTCTCTATTCCCTCTGCTAGGCAGGGTTATGCGGTAGATTACTCTGGTAAGGGGACCAGTGATTCTGGTGGCCCCCGGTTGACCTAGCATAGTGTGGTTGCAGACATGGTACTGCGGTCAGTAGTTCTGCATCTTGCCAAGAGTGCCAGTTGATAACTCAGGGCCCGACTTTACGTCACTATAATTCATGGTCCCTGGCCTAGTCGATCTGTCTGCTGAAACATACATCTTGTTGGAGACAAGTTTTAGCTGTCTCGGTGTTTGTGACTATGGGAAGGCTAGGAGTAAGCCTCTCTTCCTCGTCTTCTTCTATTGTTGTTGGGTATGGCATACCCACATTTATTGGGCGAGTCTAGTTCTCTTATTGTTGAACGTTCTCGGTTCCCAGGTTCCAGTGTGGCTTTCAGCATGAATTTGGAGTTGGTTCCCCAGCTCCGTTCTCTGATGGGTCAGGCTCTGCCCTGTCCACCTTGCCTTAGCAGTCTCTGGTTCAGCCTTACTTGGTTAAGACTTCCTTCAGGGGGTGCTCATGTGCGTCCTCCTTGTACTCCTATGGTCCCTGTTGGGATTGAAGTTGAATTCATTCTGTCTGCTTGCAGGATTGTCCCTTGGTCCTATTCAGGACACTGTCTGGATGTCCTTACCCTCAAGGTTGTCCTTCTGGGACTGTTGCCTTGGTCAGGCGTGTGTTAGCGGGCGGTTCGGTCTACCTAGCTCTCCTTCCTTGAGATACACCAAGATAAGGTGGAGTTCCGCCTGAAGCCGGATTCTCTACATCTGTAGGTGTTGTATGTTCAATTATCTGAGATATTGTTTTTCCACGGCTGTCCCCCTTCCTTGCAACGTCGAGGAAGTGGTTCTGCATTCCTTATGCAGGTGTTGGCAGTTTTTCTTAGAAGTCACTGTGTCCCTTAAGGGAACTGAGGTTCCTAGGGGCTTGGGGTCATTACATCCTGAATGTGCTCAATCTCGCTGCTCTCGGAGTTGGGTGGATGTTACTCCTGGTACCTTGTTTTTTGACCTTGGCTTCTGCCAAATTCATTGCTAATCGGATTGTCAGGCTATTACTCAGGCCTATTCAGGCAAGGGGGAGAACCTCCCTTGTCGCCTTGATTCCTTCTATGTGTGCTTGATGCCTCTTGGGCTTCAGCTCCGGTTTTGCTGTTGAACGGATTGGTTAGGCCACTAACCTTGGCCTTCTGTTTCATTCCTTTTGCAAGGTTTCTTTTTACAACGTTGATGTTAGGGCTTTAGCTCATGCGGTCTTGGCCGTCTGGTTCTGCAGGTGACAGTGCTTTAAACTGTCTGCTGTGGTAGTATTGTTGTTGGGGATCCCACCCTACTTATGGACACTGCTTTTGGATGTCCCGAGTGTAAGTATTATATCTGGAGCAGGACGTACTGTATACTTAGAATAATACAATTCTGTGAAATACTCACCTGTAGAATTGGTATTATTGGTATACAGTACATCCTGCTCCACCCCACCCTGTTGTTGCTTTTTCTGGATCCCCTGTATGGTGATTGTTATCATGGTTATCTTTACCAGTTGTTCTGGGTGGTTTAATTCTCCCGGCTTCTTGTTCACTGCTTGTCAATGCTGGGGATTCGTGGGAGGTCCCTGGGTGAGGGGCTGGGAGGAGCCTGTTTTCGCATGCTTCTGCAGTACAGCGCCATCTTGCGGGGGATAACCCGAGTGTAAGTATTATATCTGGAGCAGGACGTACTGTATACCAATAATACCAATTCTACAGGTGAGTATTTCACAGAATTGTATTTTTATTGGCCGTGTTCGAATCAGCAATCAAGGTATGGAATCATTTGCAAGCCCATACCAATAACGCAACATTCCAGAGAAAGCGAACTATTTACGCGAAATATACGATCATCGAATATGCTTATTTGCGTTAACGTAAACGCACATACGCATGAAAAAAGACACGAAAATCCCGTTAATGGCTGCAAAAACTCACAAAAAATACACAAACATGTGAAAGTGAAGGAAAAAGAGGCTGTAAATCAGGGCTATTATCCCTTAAAAAACATTCAAACAGCTTGTATCTAACCTATCTATCTATACCCCCCCCCCAGAACAGATGCACCCTTCCCATTTCTGACAAAGAACTTGTAGCCCACTGTGAAGTTGGCCCAGTTCTCTAAGAAGTCAAACCCCTCCTTTTCAGTCCAAGTTTTAAGCCATCTGTTTACCCCCCCCTTTCATCTCCTGTTGCCTCTCTGGTGTGGCTCTTGGTACTGCTAGTATTTCTGAGAATACTACAGTTGAAGCCCTTGCCTTAAGCTTATGGCCTAAGTCCCTGAAATCATTTTTAAGGACCTTCCACCTACTTCTTCCTATGTCATTGGTGCCAATATGCACCATGACCGCTGGGTTTTTACCTGCCCCTCCGAATAATCTAACAGCCTGATCTGCGACATGCCGAACTCTTGTGCCAGGAAGGCAACACACCATTCAGCGACCACAGTCTTTGTAACAGATTGCCCTGTTCTCCCATTCCCCTTCCATTCCTTACTGGAGCAGACAGTGGTGCTGTCTTGCTGCAGCTGTGTCACCCCTGAGCTAACATCCTCTGCATCTGCCAACCTGGCAGCTGCCTCTTTATCCTGCTCAGTGAGCCAGTGACCAGACTCTTTTCCATGATACCAATGCTTATCAGTGTTGCCAGTTGCTCCTTTAGATTGTCAATGCTGGCTTCCAAATTTGCAATGCGCATACATCCGGAACCAAAGTATGCACCCTCGACTGATTGTTCAAGCATTGCATACATAGCACAAGACGTACACTGGACAGCATTGTTAGACATGGAGCACATTATGTCAATTTGTTGGAACACAAATCCCTTTATTAAATAAATATTTTACAAACACTCAAATAACACTCTGGACTCAAAGGTGGATACTTACAGCTTCAGCACTTCTGCTTGTAACTTCTGCTTTTAACTCCCACTTTAACTCAGACTTACCAAGCAGCTCTTAACAGACTCAGCATTGCAGAGCCAGCTCCAAGAGTTGTGGCGTTCCTTATAAACCACCTGCTTCAAATTAGGCCTGCTCAGCAGGGATCTAGGAGATAAAGGGAGGGGGGGAGTTTGACTTAGTTGGTTTAAATTTGTGCCAGCATTAACACACACTGATTCGCTAAAATAAACCTGCTATAGTTTGTACTATTTATTTACCCAGTGCGCCCAATTTCTCCTACTTTAATACAAATTGGGACTGGGTGGTTTGCAGAGAGTAGCTCTCCTCAAGCTAGTATAAATATGGCCTTTTGTCATTTTGACTAATGATATACATTGCTGCAATAAAAATGTCATATATCTCTTATAATTTGGCATGTTTTATTGCGTTTATCTTGTGTATGCTTTGCAATTCGGATATAGGGCTGCTCTGAAAAGCGTTGCCTTGCATTTGTTAAAATAATCCACACAATACTTAGGAGCCAAAGCAATTTCATTTTAAATGTCTTACTATAAGATGAAAACATTGTTTCATACGGAGTGTAATCACATTTTCCAGGTAATTGCTTTTGATGAAAAAGTCACTACACATTTATGTTTTCCTAATCAAATTGAAACTGTGATGTGCACACCGCTGTTGCCCAAATGCCCAGTATGTGCTACATAAAATGTGCTTTTGCTTCTACAACTATTTGCAGTGGTAAACTCACAGTGAAAAAATTGGGCCAGAGTTAATAAAAAGCATGTGATTTAGAGCACCAATAATCTCTATTAAAGCAGAACAAAACCCGTGATTTTGACTATCCTGGGTTTTATTCCGTACCCCAGGGGCATTTTAGATTCCAGGGCCAGCTACAGGGGATTTTGTTCTGTTTTAAAAGTGTAACTGTATAAGAAAGGTTTTCCAATTTATATTAACTATAAAGGAAATATTAAGGGCCTTATTTATGATGTGCGCCATTTAGGTGGTCTTATCTGGCGCTGTGCTGTGGACTACATTGGCGCTAGCACAGAATGCTAACTAATTAGTTTTGATTGTTGCACTAGGTATTGGCCAGCCTATGGCAGTGCTTGTTGGACATGGCTGCTGATTATTCCAGAGCCAATGAGCGCCACTTTGGACCGCCGTTTTCCGGTGCTCAGCAGCATATTTATTATTTTTTTTCCACCTTGAAATCTTAGGAGCTGTATTTTTCCGCCGCTGGTCACCGTTTTAACATTTCATTGTTGCAAGAAATCGCTGCATTTAGGCTGTGTTTTAGTTGTTGTTGTCCAAATTACATATTTTTAAGCAAAAGAAGCCAATAAAATCAATTTTAATAACCATAACCTCCCCCCCCCCCCCCCAAAAAAAATAATTTTGTGACATCTACGTCCCCCCTAGAATAGGTTCATTAATAACCGCCGAAACCTGAAGGGGACTTTCTAAAGAGATCAAAGGAATACCTAGGGCAGAGACTAAGTACTTATCCAGAAAGCTGCTAGACGCCCCACTACGAATAAGGGCAGTGATCAACTTTCTAGAGGACTCCCCAAAAATCGGGCGGGCAACAACAATTTTCTAATATGAGGGAAAGATAACTGGTCGCCTAGATGAGTTCCCTCTACCGTGTCTAGGTGCTGAAGTTTTCCACCGACAGCTTATAGGTAAAAGTCTTAGCAAGGTGAACAGGGTTCCCGCGATACATGCACAGGCCTAGTGTCCGACGTCTAATTTTTCAGCCTGGGAGAGGTAAGTCGTACCAAGTTGCTCCTCTGGGTGGGATGAGGATGAAGAGATGGAACCCATAAGACATGACTCTTGGCGGGGAGAAACCCCGGGTTCTCTAGTCGTCATTCCCGGAGACGTCTAGCCACTTAAATGGCTACTTGCATATACTCATCCAGGTTTACCAAAGCATCCTTTATGCTCTCTGAAAACACAATTCTAAACTGACTGCAGAGGACAGGATTGTTCCAATGTGAGTGAATCGCCCACCGGCAGAATTCGTCACTGTATTCCTCAGCCGAACGTTTCCCTTGTTTCAGGCTTCGCAGCTTAGTGTCGGCAGTCGAAGCCCTGTCAGGGTCTGCATATAGGATCTCGATGGCAGAGACAGCTTGTAAGGCCTCATCGGTGGACACTAGTCCGAATGCCCAAGACTGTGGATCTCCTTGTAACAGAGAAATTACCAGGCCCACTCTTTGTATCTATGTGCCAGAAGAGTTGGGCCATAGTTGGAAGCATAGTTCACAGGAGTTCCTGAAGTTAGAGAATTTCATACGATCCCCCAAAAACTTCTCCGGAAGAGGAACCTTTGGCTCGACAGAAAGTGATGATACTTGTGGTGCAGACTGTTGATGGTATTCCTGCATGGCAACACATTGAGCCAGCTGGTTTATGGCGGTAGTCATGGCCTGCACTTGCTGCACAAGTTCTTCCACCATTTGGGAACCCCATGATAATGTCAAATCCCGGGGACACTCGTCTTCTTGGTGAGTTCACAACCCCCAATCTCTGCAGCTAGCTTCACCTATAGCCAAGCCCCCGTTTGCCGGAATGCTTTAAACGCCTCACTGGATGGACACAGTTGCCCCCTGGCCATGATAGCTCAAAGGTTGTAAACTCACAGCGGTAAAGACTGATGAACCGAAGGTAAGACTGGGCGTTATCAGGTAAGCTGGGATCATACACAGATAAATAGTTCTTATGATAGCAGCTCCAAGGGAAAAACACAGCTAGCAGTACCAGGGATGAGACGGGTATGTAGTCTGATCCAGGCAGAAGTTGGTTCAGGCAGCGGTCATGAAACAGTCAGGTAAGCAAGGTCGGTAACAGATAATCAAAGAGGAGTTTCAGGAATATAGCACCCAGCTATGTGCTATATCACAGGCGGTGAGAGAGTGAGGAAGGAAACCCTTTATAGGGCTAAAGCGGACGGGATTGGCCAGAGGGGAGCAGTTCTTATTGGATCCACAATAATATACGTCTAATGGCCCAGAAAGCCTTAAGAGCAGTTCGCCCACAGTAACACTTGCCGCCGGAGGGCATAAAATGTGCAAGCACGAGCAGAGGAGTGGGGGAGGCAGAGGCTCCGCTTGAGCCAACGCTGCCCGAGACGGCGCCTGATGATGATGTGGCTGCCGGGTGAAGGGGAACTCAGCTAGCCGCCTGAGCACACGCCGCCTGAGGGACTGGGCCAAAGGTAAGTGCGTTGTGACATTTATATAATATAATATACAAGCTGCCTGTGTTTCTGAGGCATTTAGCTCTTAGTTTAGCGTGGGTTGTTGGGGGCACAGCTCTCCCCTCATGCTTACGAGTGTTACAAGATGGCCGCCCCCATGCAGTTCTGCAGCAAAAAATCGTCCTGTTATTCTAGCACATTTGCATGGAGTTAAGCCCTCTCAAGTTTTTGACGGGGGGGAGCTTTAGGAGTGCAATTTACTGAACTTTCTTTTTTGACTTTTGGTAGCGCTTCAATCCAGTTCTGCCCAATGTGATCTACAGCACCAGGTTTCATCTGGCACTGCTTCAACCAAAGCGCCAGTTGCTGCATCATTTTCGGCGCTAGTGATATATTTAATGTGGGCTCTTCACGTCTGACTAATCTGAATTTTCTGTCCTGAATAATTGTTAATAACTTACTAAATATCTTCTTCCTGATTCCTTTTAAGGTTATTTTTTAACATCTTTTGAAGTGTCCTGATTTTATGTGTATAAATGTCTGTGATTTTGTAATTCTTTGTATAACAATATGTCTGACGAAGAGAACTAGGTATTCTCAAAAGCTCACTTTAATATTTACTCCATTAGCCTGCAAAAGGTATCACCTTATTTCTGCACTTTTCTACTGTTTTGACAGTACAACACATAACACAATAAATTTAAATGTCTTAAAATACAGCAGTAATAAATGATAAATAATTAAGGTAAGTCAAGGTAGACCAGTCATTATTGCCCAGTAAATTAATGTAAAACAATAGTGGCCTCAGTACCAAATTACCTTTAGTCCTAATGGAGTTTATGAGTAACTTGGATAACTTTACCTAGAATGTGTACTTGGTTCTTCATTTATTTGCTTTTGTGTGTGGAACATTCGATTTTAATCAGGTTTATGGTTAAATTAACTGCATTTGTTCCTCCAGTTTCATTAAAACTGCCAATAAAACTGGTGAAATGGCGGTACAGCGAGAACCTTTAAAAAGTTTGTAATGACTTCTCCCTAACGTATTCTTAACATTAGGTCAACCACAAACTATTATAACAATTTCATTGTTTGAATTTTAAGACAAAATAATTCACATTTAGGTTACGTTATTACTGTGCATTCAGTTCTTTCGTTTTTGGCCTTTTGCTTTTGGCATAGTTTTTGTTGTGGAAATATAAGTACAAACCTTTTTATTCTCTAACTAAATTAAATAAATAATGTGTGACATTACAGCAACAACACAGCTACACATATAATAAGCAAATATTTGACTTAAAACAGCTTCAAGAATAACTTTGTGGTCAAATACATGCAAGATGCCCATTTTCAGCTTGCAATTTAAATGTTACGGGAGAAGACGGGTGGGTTATTTAAGCCAGGTAATAGGCTTATCTAAAAAGTATGTTTTAATGGTGCTTTGAAGGTTTTAAGGCTTGTAGAGTGGCACATTTCTGTCCACAAGATGAGTCTGTGAGGAGGTGATCAGGGTTGAGGACAGTAGGAGGTTGTGGGTAGAGAATGTGCTGTGCCTGGGTTTGTATTTATAGACTATAGATTAAATATAGGAAGGGGCTTGGCCAGAGAGAGAATTGTAGGTTAAGGTTAGAAGAGATATTGGGGGTCATTGGAAAAAGGGGCAGCACCAAAGAAGTGAGAGGAGAAATGGTAACATAACACAGACTTAAAGTTATGGTTAAAATCCTGGGTTTTGGTCCTTAAAACAAACTCCTACGACGCATGTGCGGCCGCTCGTCTAATCAGCGCACTTGGATCCGCTTGAGCCCCTTCATCCAGGAGCTTGTCTAATACGTTTGGATCCGAGTGCGCTGGTGACTGCATCCCCCTCTACCCTCTAACACGGAGCATGCCCGCGCTGGCCATTCACAAATGCCTGGTGTGGGCAGGTGCCCTGCTAGAGGGATAGCGGGGATGCAGCCACTGCTCATGCATGTGCATTTGGACTGGGATAAAAGGTGAGTTTATGGGCGACCTGGGGGGTTTCACACAGCAGTGCATCCCAATTCAGAATGCCCCGGGGGGAGAAAATCAATCAGCCCAGGAATCTTAAAGATTCCCTGGCCGATCTCCATGGGTTTTGGTCCAATTTAAGCTATAGAACCACTGGGGTGTGTCCATGCATGGGGATACCAGTGCTGTTACA
The DNA here is from genome assembly GCA_027917425.1 of Gastrophryne carolinensis. Lineage (NCBI taxonomy): Eukaryota > Metazoa > Chordata > Amphibia > Anura > Microhylidae > Gastrophryne > Gastrophryne carolinensis. Next base: position 415,156,507 of record CM051237.1, on the reverse strand, counting down.
TAATGGTTACAGGCCCATGGTAAGGCAGGATGGGTCAGCAACAGGCAAGGCAAGCTTTAATCTCAGGCTTGGCATAAGACATAGTCAGACATGCTGGGTCAGCAACAGGCAACACAACGGTTAATAGCAGGCTTGACAGAAGGCATGATCAGACAAAGCAGCAGGCTTGGCACAGTAGAAGGGGTCAGACATGCTGAGTTGGCAATGGGCATGTCCAGGGCTAATAGCAGGCTTGGTAGGTGACCTGTTCAGATAGTGTCAGCTACAGGAAGGGGTGTCCCAGCGCTTCCTAGGCATTAAGATTAAAGGTAACCTTTAATCACAAATAAATTGTATCCAAACCTCAAGATATAACCCGGGGGGGGGGGGGGTGAGCAACCAGCGATGCATTTCAGGGGGGAATCCCCTGTATCAAGCTGATGCTTGAATGTGGCAAATGCAGCAACTAAATAGTAAAAACAATGGTCAGGTGACTAGATTCAGCCAACCAAAGAAAACATAACAAACGGGTCAAAGGCCCAGCCAGTAGATTGAGCAGAAAATGCTGCTGGGTTAGGTAGTTTCTTGGCAGCCCACGTCATACACCGGAAGATAGAAACACCCAATAAACAAAAGCACATGTTCCCCTGACAGGACGTAAGCCAAAACTGCCAAGCCCTCTCCCCAGTTAGAAGCCGCCACTATAGTGGATGTCAATGCGTAAGTGATGTGGCTCTTCCAAAATACCCGCATAACAAATAAATAGTGATGCACGGGGCCGGATTATGGGCGGGGCTCGAGGGGCGCGCGCCCCGGGGCCTCCACCACTTTGCCTGAACCAGGGGGCCTGCACCACCAACCATCTATGGGACGCATGTGAACAGTGGCAGCGCCGCGCACCTGTTTTTTTTTTAATGCCTGCAGGATTGTTAGCCTGCGATGCGGGCATTAAAAACACGGATGCGTGCCACCGCCAATGCTCACAGGTGCAGGCAGCGCAGGCAAGTCCTCCTCCAAACTTTTTCTGCCCCCGCGACTCGCCCCCCTCCTCCAAGCAACAGCCTCGTTTCCGCCCCCCGCACCCGTCCAGCCCCCCTCCTCCAAGCAACAGCCTCGTTTCCGCCCCCGCACCCGTCCAGCCCCCCTCCTCCAAGCAACAGCCTCGTTTCCGCCCCCGCACCCGTCCAGCCCCCCTCCTCCAAGCAACAGCCATGTTTCCGCCCCCGCACCCGTCCAGCCCCCCTCCTCCAAGCAACAGCCACGTTTCTGCCCCGCACCCGTCCAGCCCCCCTCCTCCAAGCAACAGCCAAGTTTCCGCCCCTGCACCTGTCCCCCTCTCCGAGTGCGGGGCGGTGTCAGTGCGGAGCCGGAGGACTGAGACTGCCACAGGCGGGGAATAATCTTAGAGGCGGTGGCGGTAAGTGACGGCAGCGCAGAGTAAATATGATTTGTAGGTTAGGTTTGATAAGTAGGTTTGATAATATGATAGTTAGGTTTAGGCGAGATTTATCACGTGGACAGTGGAGAAGAGGCCCTTCCGTTAGGTGAGTATTTCATACCTCCCAAGTGTCCCTGATTTGGAGGGTCCATGTCCACCCTGTCCCTCGTTCTCTTTTGTCCCTCTTTGAGGTGTAACATGTAGATTTGAAGCAATAAATGATTCATTTGCCTATTCAAAGTGTCCAGCTTGTTTTAAAATGGTCCAACACCCAGGATTTTCACTATCCTGGGCTTTGGTCCACTTCCCCTGGGCACCCCAATCGGGGATGCCCCGCTGCGTGAAACCCCCCAGAACTCCCGATAAAACTCACCTCACCCCGCTCCTATGGCGCATGTGTGGCTGCTCGTCCAATTTGCTCGCTCAGAGACGCTGTGGTATGCACATCCAAGCGGCGTCCAACCACAGCAGCTCCGAGCGCGCTGGCGGCCGCATCTCGCGCTTCCCTCTAACAGGGAGTGCGTCCGTGCCGGCCATTCACAAATGGCTGGGGCGGGCACGCGCCCTGCTATAGAGAAGCGCAAGATGCGGCCCGCGCAGGCGCCGTTGGACCGAGAGTAAGGTAAGGTGAATGGGGCATCCTGGGGGGTTTCACACAGCGGGGCATCCCGATTTTGGATTCCCCACGAGGAGGGATTGTATTGGCCGATCAGGCAGGGTGTCGGTCCATTTTAACTGTTATAACCCATCACCTATCCTTCCCTCAATGAGGGGGCGTGGCCTAATTTTACAAATGTCCCTCTTTCCCACCCTGAAAAGTTGGTAGGTATGATATTTAGTAGTGGAGCGGAGGCCATTTCCTCACCCACATCCCCTTACACTGCCCTCACCAATGTCGCAAGTGGGATGCCTGGCTGGTGATGGTAGTTCTGTGCAAAAATAAAAGTATTTTCTTTTATATTGATGTGTATTGTGTGTTTTAAGGGTGTTCGGGATGCCCCACTGTGTGAAACCCCCAGGTCGCCCTCTACACTTACCTTACATCCCAGTCCAACGGCGCATGTGCGGGCCGCGGCCTCATCCCCACTATCCCTCTAGCATGGTGCTGGTAGTTCTGTGCACAGATAAAAGTATTTTCTTTTATATTGATGTGTATTGTATGTGTGTTTTTAAGGGTGTTTAGGTGTACTTTCTTGCCTAGGGTTAGGTGGTAACCCTAACCCTAATCGATCGATCCCCCCCCCCGGGGCATCCAAAATCGGGATGCCCCACTGTGTGAAACCCCCCAGGTCACCCAGTATACTCACAAAACCCACCAGTGGTCAGTCTGGAATCTTAAAGATTCCAGGGTCATCCCGCTCCCATCCCAGCCATTCAGATCTATTGAAGTCTATGAGAGCCGGCAGCCAAATGACATAGTCACAGCAGATGGCCCTCATTGAACCCACACATGTGCCATTGAAATGTGGAAAGGTGAGTTGTAGTGGGCAAACTGGGGGGTGTCATGCTGCGGGGCATCCCGATTCTGGCACAGAACAAAACCTGGGAGTCAAATTCCTGGGGTATGTTTCGTTTTAAAGTAGACCATGGGTAAAACCATGGGTTTTGGAGCATCCCAAATTGGTATCAAACTGTGTGAAACCCAGCCAATCACTAGTAATACATACCTTGCTTGCGTTTCCACAGTGCAGGTACAACTCTCCTCCAATCAGCTTCTCATGCTGCACATATTAATGTGCGACTGGGGAAGCTGAATGGAAGCCCAGCCAAACTTGGCACACAACCCCCCCTCTCCCGCATCCCTGGGCTGTGTGCGGCCATGCCAGGCATCCAGCTACAGCGGGCATAGCCGCGTATAGCCCAGAAAAGAAATGCCGCTGCCAGACACACATGCCTTGGGGATCCAGGGGGACTTGGGAGAGAGAATCAAGTGGCCCTGGAGTCTTTGACGTTCTGGCAAGTGTGCGAGTGCCAGACAGTCACTGGTCAGTTACTTTGCTGAGCTATTACAGAAAAAATACTGTATCTGGGGCCTCCACCAGATTTTGTGCCCAGGGGCCTCCACCACACTTAATCCGGCCCTGGTGATGCAGATACGGAGAATCTCCACCTGCAATAATGCGGGAGAGGAGAATAAATAAACTGTTAGTGTGTGTCATCCACTTGCGGGAAAAAAAAGAGTGATGTGAATATAAAAGGCTCCCAACCCAAGAAGAAGAAGAAGTTGGTGGCGATCTCCAGCATAACAATCACTACAGGCTTTACATAAGACTCTAATGAGGCAACCAACTGGAACAGTACACACAAGTGTGCAATGTCACTACTTTTTTTAGATACTTTATTTATTCCACCAAGTAAGTACAGCATACAAGCAAGGAATGCTTTTTGGCAAGGAGATACACCATGAGAGCTATTAACAATTACACACTAACCAAGCAATAACAGTAATTGATGTTTAAGGTTTAGTGCAGGTTAATTTGTGAGGATAAAGAATCAGCAACATACAAGTCTGTAGAAACTAAGAACCTCTCACACTTGTTTTATTTAGAGCAATAACGGCCAGAGGGAAAAAAACAGTTTTTGTGTCTGGACGTTCTAGTCGAATGGGCCATGAATCTACATCCAGAGCGTAAGAGCCTGAAGAAGGAATGCACGGATGAGTGGTGTCCTCTCTTGGCCCTTGAGGAGATTCTACTCATGAGTTGCTTGTCCAAAGATGGTAAGGGGGATCCAATTATCTGCTTGACTTGTCCTTGGTTGTAGCCCCACCCTAACAGACTGTGAAAGGAGTGGTCAGGGTCAACTGTGGAATATTGGAACCATTCTGTGGAGTGACAGATCACGCTTCTTTGCCTGGCAATTTGATGGAGGAGTCTGGGTTTGGCAAGGAGAACATTTCTAGCCTGACTAAATTGTGCCAACTGTAAAGTTTGGTTCAGCAGTATTGCTATTGATAGAACAAATCCTAAATGGAATGTTAGACATTTCTTGGAAGCAGGACCAACCTGTTTCCCTTTGCAAGATTTCAGGATGGTGACCCCCAAACACCCACACACTCAAATGGAGAAAACACAGAAAAGATAGAGATGGATCAAGGAAAACTGGGGTAGAAAAATAAATAATGGCGGAATAGAGAGGAGTAAGAAGACTTGAAAATGAGATCAAAAGAAGGAAGAAAAGGTGAAAAGAGAGGGAGCTGGGAGTAAATTAAACATAGAGAGATGATGGAGAGGGGGATGGAAAAGAGAGAGAGAGAAAAAATACAAGGATGTTAGGATGGCAAAAAAAGTGAGAGAGAGAGATCGAAGAAATGTGTAGAGCAAGATATGCAGGTGGAATGAGGAAAACAAAAAAGAGATGAATATGGGACAAATAGAGAGAGGGAAGGGGAGGAATGCAGAGATCGAAAAAATGAGGTATAAGTGTAGAGAAAATGTGGCAAAGAAAAGTTAAGTAAAAAAGGAGAATGCTGTAGGCAAGGTGAAAATAGAGACAAAAGAAAGATGGAGGGAATGCGGAAATGAGAATGAAATGATGGAAATGTAGAAAAACAAGAGATTGGTGAAGAAAGAAAAAACAAGAGAGACAAATAGGTCTAGAAAAAGAGAGGGCAAAATGAGGAATCCTGAGAACGAAAGACTGAAGTAAGCTGGGAAAGAGGGATGAAGTGAAAAAGGAGGAAGACAAATAAGGAAAATAGAGAGAGAGATGGAAGGAAGGGGACAAGAAAAAGAAAAGGGAGGACATGGAAAGAAAGAAAAAAATAAGGGGTTCTCATAAAAGAAAAAGAGGGAGAAAGGGAAATTCATGAAAAAAGAAAACAATGATAGAGCCAAGAACAAAAAAGAAAGAGATGTGTGTATTTTGGAATAAAGTCTGTTGGTCCAGTTGAGAGCTCCTGGATCCCCCTTATATGATGGTTGGGATGGTGTCCTGTGCGATGACGCCATGGTTCGAAGATCTGACTTTCTGAGTGTGCAAAGTTACTGACCATTCAGATTTCTATGACACAAGGTCATAGTGATTCAGTGGTGAATAAAAGGAAAAATCAATGTCAGCCAGTATTTAGGAATCTAGTAAAGAAAACGATGAGTCACTGTATAGTAAGGGAACCAGTTAGACATTCTGTTCCAGTCACAGTAAAAAGAGAAATATTTGCTTTGGCTAATGGAGGTGAATTCTGTTGTCACTTCTAATATGTTTGAAAAGTGTTTCATTTCTCTAAAGGGACATTTTTAGCAGGGTGTTAAAGGACATTTATTCTAAATGTTAAAAATGTTACCAATACCAATTTTATAATCATTATAAAATAAAGGCAGATATGCAAATGGTAAGTGACACACATTTTCAGAAATTGCAGGACACTCGCTAAAAGCAAAAGTAATGAGACTGTCACAGCCATCAAACAAAATTTTATGTTACGAACAAAACTGACTAGTGTTATTTTACATCTACTGTGTTTTCCCGAAAATAAGGAGTAGTGTGTTTTTTTTTATTTAGCATTTTCACAAATGCTTTAAAAGATAAGCCCTACCCCAAAAAATAAGACCTAGTTAGAGAGGGATATGGCAGCCACCCCCTCATATGGTCCGGCTGCGAAAGGATGTGGCCGGGCTGACACTGCCCCCCCATCAGGATTTGTTTGCTGCAGGGGGATGGGGGTGGCTGTTTTTCTATCCCTCTGCCTATCTATCTATCTATCTATCTATCTATCTATCTATCTATCTATCTATCCCTCTGCCTATCTATCCATCTGCCTATTTATCTATTTGTAAATTAGCCCTGTCGCCTTTTTCGGAGGAAAAAATGAATACAAAACCTGTCTTATTTTCGAGGAAACGGTATAAAAATTAAAAGGTCCCTGTCCAGGTACATACTAACTTCCTCCCACTTGGCAAACTTTGTAAAATGGACCACTTCGATGTATCCCAAAATCTCTAATTATATCTAAATGCCTTATGGTTCTAAGCAAAACTGCTTTCTTCCCTTTAATTTCTGGGTGGTGGCTGAGCTGAGAAGGTCATGTCATGGTGCAGTTTTATGAATCATGTGCGTGCTTTGCTGTGGTCAGAGACAGCTGCAGGACCACCAAGACTTGCTTTACTCACTCATGCTGAGAGCATCAAGGGGCTGTCAGACCACTTTTCTTGTGTGGTCCTGGAGGAATTAAATTGAAATGAGGGCAACCATTGAACACCCATATCTACTACTCCTACTACTTGCCTCCTTAGCCCCCAACCCTTCTGTACCCAGCCCCGCTGTGCCCCCAAACACAGCCCATGTTCTTTCCCTATTGCTATATCATCAGCAGAATAGCTGTGGGTGACTATACCCACCCATGCTTCAGCGCCATTGATTTTGATTGCTCATATCTACCTCTGCCCGTACCTGACCCTGCAATGTTGCTGCCTCAGCCTTGGAGCAAACTTGTTAACTGCCAGAAAGTTGATGGGGTCAGAGGGTGATCATGGGCCGTTTAAAGGGTAAAATCCAGATGTGATTTTTTTTTTACTCTAATCTGCTGCTGGTTGTTATGAATTATTTTTGTGTAATAAAAGACCAATGTTTTCTGATAGTCAAGAGTGTTTTTTGTACTTGTGTTAATGCCATAAACAAGCTCATAAATGCACACCATAAGCCACTTAATATCTTGCAAGGTGAACAATTTAATTTAGATATACATGATGTACAGGATGTACATGATGTACAGGAGGACTACAAGTCACACTCAGCACCCGGAGCCCTCAAAAAGTACATCATAATTGATAGTAAAAAGCTGCTACAAAGAGGGAGCACGCTACACAATATATATATATATATATATATATACAATATGTACAAAAGCTATATACAAATGTGACAAGGATATCGGTTGTCTAGTCAGCTCCTACAGTGTGGTGCAGTAAAATGAAGGATACATTTTGTGGAGCTGATTGTTTTGCAAGAATAAATAAATAAATAGCATGAAAACGTATTAATCGTAAAAAAACATTAGTGTTTGTATGAACATGATGGCTAACATGTAGGATTCCTGGTGGGCTTAATGCTGGAGGCACATGGCAGGTTCTAAAAGTCTAAAATGAAAAGTCCAGTACTGGCAATAAAGAGTGTCCAGATGTCTGCTGATGACGCGCGTTTCTGGAAAAATCCCTTCTTCAGAGCGGAATCGGAGCCAGTGAGGTGCGCAGGAGCGAAGTACTTATGTTTATGCAATGACTTGGAGCTGGACCTCTAGTATTGCTTATAACTGCCTTTCAGTGTCAGGCCCCAAAGTGGTAAAGCACCACCACCATGCTTTACAATTGCATGCTCACTAAAACTAACTTTCTCCCACCTTATCCTCCTTGGAAACAGTAAATAATAAGCTATTTCAAAGCACCTGAAAAGCTCTGCTTGTAAATAAATACCTTATGTATTCTAGGCAAAACCGATTTCTTTGCTTGAATTTTTGGATAATGGCCAAGCTGGGAAGAACAAGTCATGGTGCCGCTTTATAAGTGAGAGACAGCTGCGGGACCACTTTGGCTTGACATGCCCGCTCACACTGAGAGCACCAAGGGGCAGAGTGTCTGTAGGACCACTTTTTGGAGAACAAAATGTAAAAAAGGGCAAACGCCTTGTGTGCTGCAGGAGATAAGACACATGGGGCAGGCATCGGATTGGCTGCTTGTTGGCTAATTATTGCCGTGGGTTCACAGCCCCTTTAAAGTATTATGGTAGGGGAGTATCTAATATGTAGGTGACACTACCTAGGGTTATGCCATTGATAACCATAATATGCACAATAAAAGCAAGGCCTGTGTTGGTGGAGTTGGAAAAGGCGTTGCAGGCTTTTGGGGAATGTAAAGAGATAAATAAAGAGATACTGGAGATACTGGTTTGAAAAGCTTAGAAAATATATACAGATGTGTTGCATACGTCATTGAAAATCAATAAAGGCATGATAATGTACTGTGCCGTTGTTCATTCAACTGGTACGTGTCAAGTTTTCTACATCTGTAATACATATTTTTAAATGGACTGAAAGAGGAACTAGGTCTATTATTTCATTTATAGATGAAGAAGATGTAATCGTCCCTCATGGTCATCACTAATGGTGGAGATCTTCCAGTGGTGGCCTAGCATGTCAGTTTCTCAACAGTGAAAAGAACATGTTATTCTCCTCTTTCACCACTAGATGACACATTGATCAATGTTCACTAGGCTTTGTGAACCACTGGGGTAACATTTTATAGAGAGAGAACAATGTAGTTATGAAGGGAGTTAAACTGGACCTTAAACCTGAATAACAGTTTTCTATCAGTCTATCTTATATGTTTCCCCCACTCTGTACATACAGATTGCCCACATTAAATGTTTAGAAAATGCAGTAGATGCAGGTAGGATGATTTTTAAACATCCAAGATGGCCGCACATGGAGTATCAGGCTGCCTGCAAACAGGGAGTGTCTTCTGACTGTGCTGCTCTGTATTGTGGGATTGCTGTCCTTTTCCTCTGCTCCTCTGCTCTGTCTGTGCAATGCACAGCTATAACCCTGCCCTCTGCACTTTTCACCCCTCTCCTCAGTATGTGATGCTTCTGCTGCAAGATGGCGGCTCTCGTATCCAAGAGTCCAGAACACAGTTGCAACCCAGTGGGGGAAAGAATATTAAGTAAGTGACTCAAAGCATAAAAAATATTAATTTTAGATGCTGGGGAATCGTTTTTTAAAGGTTTGGGCTTTACTAAATGATGCTGAAGGTACAGGTTAATAATCAATAATAAACCAATTAGTAAATATAATAAATCAAAAGAAAGCAGGTAAAAAGTGGGGTGTTCATAATAGAATGAACAAAAAAACAGGGAATTAAATTAGAAAATTCGTAGATTGTTTAGGATCCTTCAAAACATCAAAAGTGAATTGAGCTCTAACAAAAGAAAGTACTACAGTGAAAAAGGCTAAATATAAATATTTAATAGGTCACCCATGGAGCTCTATATACAAAATAAAACAAGAGTTTTTATAACTCCTATTCCAATCTTTTTAATATAACGAGAAATATATTGACCCAGAATGTAATTGCTTTTCGGGGGAAAAAAATCTCTTTTCTGCCTATTAGCACGGAATTGAAGAAACAACTGGGTAAACCATTCACCTGGGAGAAGGTTAAGTTAGCTATTTAGTTCATGAAGTTTGGATTAGAGTCTATGTATAGATGGTTTTTCAATAAAGTATTACAAATCTTTCAAAAAGGAGTTAACATTTAGATCTCGATAAAGTAAATTGTATATCTGGTAAGCAAGGTTAAAATGTAGGATGTGACAATTTGTCTAGAGAGGAAAGAAGGGCGATGCAGGAATTGGAGAAGGCGGCTGGAGTTATTATACGCCCCAGTGATAAAGGGGGCAATGTTGTCCTCCTGGATGAAGGATACTATATAAAGGAGATAGAAGGGCAGCTTAATGAAACCAATACGTACAGGAGAATCTGGGAAAATCCCTTCCCTAGGGTGGTGGCACGCCTATGTGACAAGCTAGATTGGGCCAGAGAAGAGGGCTTATTAGCCCCCAAGGTTTGGAATTATTTGAAGGTAAGCGAGTACAATATTCCAGTGTTGTACACTATTCCCAAGGTACATAAGTGTTTGTCTGAACCGCCTGGGAGGCCCATTGTATCTGGGAATGGGGGCCCGCTGGAAAGAATAGCCAGATTTGTGGATGAGAATCTGAAACCTCTAGTAAAGATCCTGCCGTCTTTTGTGTTAGACAGTAACGATTTACTGCGGAAATTAAGGCAGGTCCACATGAATGATGATTGGCTACTTGCCAGTATAGATGTGGAAAGCTTATATACATCTATTCCCCATGCAGTGGGCCTCGAGGCGGTCAGACAGACACTTGAGGAAGTGGGACCTTGTGATGCTCATTACAATGAATTTGTGGTTGAGCTGCTAGAATTTGTTCTAACTAACAATTATTTCCGGTTCAACCAGAGGTTTTTTCACCAGATCCGTGGGACGGCCATGGGAGCGGCCTGCGCCCCATCGTACGCCTGCCTTCACCTGGGGCGGTGGGAGAGCCTCGAGGTGTATGGGCGGGCGGACTTTGGGGCGGGGGTCGCTCTCTGGCTGCGATACATAGATGATATTTTGGTGATCTGGAAAGGGACCGCGAAGGAGCTTGAGAGATTTGTAGACAGTCTCAACCACAATGATCGTAATATTCGGCTTACATACAAATGGGACCCTGAGAAAGTGGAATTCCTAGATCTCCTAATAAGCAAAGAAGCAGGGAGATTAACTACCACCACATATCGCAAACCTACTGCAGGGAATACTTTGTTACACTTTACCAGTCATCATCCAGGCCCCCTGAAACGGGGGATACCCTTTGGACAATTCTTAAGAATCCGTAGAAATTGTTCCTCTGTCTCTGATTATCTACGTGAGGCACGAGATCTCAAGAAGCGGTTTAGGGAAAGGGGGTACCCACATAGGCTGCTAAGGACATGTAGTAGAAAAGCTCTGGAAATAGAACGGGATGCCCTACTCGATGGAAGATACAAGCACAGTGATAGGAGTAGGAGAAGGCATCTGGGGAAGGACATGGATAGGCAGCCGGTGCGACTTATTACCCAGTTTGGGGCCCATTGGGATCATTTTAGAAATATATTGGAATCCCACTGGCATGTCCTACAACTAGACCCTTCCATAGCTCGATGTGTAGGACCCAGGCCACTCCTCACGGCCAGACGGGCGAGTAATCTACGGGACCAGTTGGTCCATAGTGATTTCAGCTCAAAAACAACTGGAGTGGGAAGTGGGTTAGGAAGAAAACTCCAGGGGTGCTTTAAATGTGGGCGTTGCCAGATATGCAAGTATGTAGAAACTACCCAAACGTATTGTGGCTTGAGAAATAATGAGCCAAGAAAGATAAAAGAATTCATTAATTGTGCATCCACCCTAGTGGTGTATTTGCTGACATGCCCGTGTGGAACTAAATATGTCGGTAAAACGAAGCGTGAATTAAAGGTAAGAATAGGTGAGCATATCAGGGATATTAAAAAAGCTAATATGAAGAGCCCTGTGGCGGAGCATTTTTTGGGGTGTCAAAATAGTAATCCCATGGGTATGAAGGTGTGTGGTATTTTTAAGCTACGCGCGGAGGGGAGGCGGGGCTTTTGGGACATAAGATTGAGGCAAGAAGAAGCACGGTTGATTTTTGAATTGGGGACTATGTCACCCAGGGGCCTCAACACTGAGACGGGCCTCGGGGCCTTTCTATGACTCATGGGGATGTAAGTAGGAAAATGTGGTGGGGAATGAAGCCATGAGGTGGGATGCCCCATATATAACGATTGGAATCTCGTGTTATACGGCCCCTCTCTCATATGTCCTGCATTCTTCTGGCCCTTTACCCTGCCCTCTCCGTAGCTCCCCATGTTGCTTGTTGTTCTTTTTCTTCCTTTTCCCTCCAGTTCCCCCCTACTCTTCCTCCCTCATGAGTCTCTTTATGGTGTGCGCATGACCCACATGAGGAAGTGGTCAACATTTATTATAAGGGCGCACTTTGTCCCTTCCTCGGATAGAGAGATATATATATATATACTTACTTTGTGCTCTCTGGATATGGGGGTGTGGGTGAAGTGGACTTGCTTGGTGGTGGATGCCTCTGGATGTGTGTTTTGTCCCTACATGTATAAGGCGTAACAGTGATAAGAAGAGTGCTGCGGCTGCAACTTGACATTAAATGTGCTTGTGTAACCTATAGTAATATCTGCCATAAGGAACCGAAAAACACATCTTTAATAGAACGTGGATTACTATATATTGTTGGCGTCCAGCGCTGCTTGAAAGGCTATCCTGATATGTAAAATGACAATCTACCCAGGGGAATATCAGAGGAGTCTGAGCCTATAGGGTTAAGATTGAAGGCGGGAGTTAACCACGCCACAGGAAGTCCTTGAAGATAAAAGCCAGGCAGTGATTGGCCGCAGCCACCCTGACGAAGCCCCGGTGGGCGGGGCGAAACGCCGTTGGTGGACGGAAGGCCCGGCCACGCCCCCTCCTCTCTCCTCCATACCGCACATGCTGGCCAGCTAAAACTATATGCCGAACGGTGGAAAGCGCGGTAAAGCGTGAAGCTACACAAGAGGCTGCTACCCAGGAGAGGTAACACGGTAGAGCTGCGGGAGATGGGGTCGGAGGCCTGACGCATCGGCGCGGCCGGACCCAGCGCGGCTCCCGTGGATTTTACTTGTTTTATGTATGTGGCCAGTGTCACTTCACAAACCTAAGCCTACAGTGCAGAGTGTCTAGGACGTGAGAAGGCGCAATATGAAGGCACAGTATAACTTCAATAAATGTGTGTTTAGATGAACTGCTATATTTCATGTGCATACGCAATTTTCTTGGATCCTATAAGGAACTGGATATATATTAGCACCAAGCACTTTACGATTATATAGCTGGACTTTGCTGCTATCAAGCTACCTCATGCCCAGTATTCTTGCCCTTCCCAGCACGTTGATCAGCATTTGTGATTTAGGTCCGCTTTAGGATTACACCCTCCGTTGTTGCAGCCACCTATTAGAGTGCTCCACAGAGGCTGGCCAGCCCTAATACCTCAGGGATGTGTGGTGGTGTGTGTGAACATGAGGAGGTGTGGCAGTGGTGTGTGGGGGGCCCCCGTATCTATTATCGAGCTATGCTAGCTTTTTAAATTGAGGGATGGGTGTTTTGTGATGTATTTATGTGCTTTTTCCAATAAATGTATCTTTGTGTTGCGGGAAGCAGCCTGAGTGTGTAGTTTTATTTGTAAGTGCCAGCCCTATACTAACCACAGGTCCTCTTTGTGTTTATGCTAAGCAAGGTTTTCCAATGAATGAGACTGATTGTGCTCATACGCTCAGTTTGGGAATGATTTAACACTCTGTGCTAACTAACAATAAACTTTACTGCCTGTCACCCCCGCAGCATGGGGCCATCTTGATTTTAGATGCTACCTGGCATTTATAACTGGCAGATGATTATATTTTATTGTAATTTTAAACAGAAATTGATGCAGAATATAATTTTAGGGTTCAGAACAATAACGTGTATTCAAAGTATTAGTCTATTTTGGCATAAAAGAAGACAAAAGCTGTACTTTCCTTTTGTCCCTCTGTATTTCTTTTCTTTGGCCCTAGTGTTTTATACTTTACAGATTACCGAGATTGTGCATCCTGTTGTTCAGCGCCAGTCTACTTTACAAGGGAACTGCTTATTCCTCCATGTCCGCCCCACTTCCTTGACTACAATCGAGCGGGTGTGCCTTGCCTTAGCACACTCCATCATACCCCTCCCATTGCAACGAATGGGGCGGCGCTATTGTCCTTTTCATAAAATACTGAGATACAGTATGGGGCAAAAGTAAACTCTTGATCCTGCCCCAGATCGTCAATGATCAATCTTTGTTTCGTTTAATCAGTAGGCTTTGTAACTTGATTCAACTTGTGGCCATATATTCTATTCATTTACATCCTGCTTGGTGTACCTGCCTATCGCTAAAAAGGGAGGGTCTTGCAAATTATTTGGTGAAGTAATTTCAACTTCGCGTGTGGTTTTGGATGTTTACTGCAACCTGCATCACAGGGAGTTCATTAACAAAAATTGCTCCAACTTTTCCTTAAAAAAAAATCACCTGTACCTGCGATGAGGCATTTTTACAGGTCAGGTACATAATATTCCCAATGAGGTAAGTATTTTGTTTAAGTTTGGAAACGTGTCGCTGTTGCACAGTGTCAATGCAAATGCTATACAAATACTATACAAACAAGGTGCCCCCAAAGGTCAGGGGGGAAATACAGAATGCTGGAGCCCCCCTGAACACGTGATCTCCTTAGCTTCAACTTTGGGAGTTCCGTGACTGGCCATGTGCGCTCCGGTGGCCAATTGCGGGACTCCTGTCCCGAAGTTGAAAGTAAGACATTCTTATGGGTTTATGTTGGGGTGGCTCCAGCATGCTTGTTCTTTTTCAATGTCTGCAGGACCAACACTCGCTAAAGATAAAATGGGTCTTGGTCCGGTTTAAATAATGCTATATTTCTTTCCACTACCACAAAAATCCACAGAGACATTTAAAAATACATGGGGAGCTGAAACAATAGTGATGCAATATCCTAACAGAGTTAATCTCTCTATCCTAATAAATACAATTCAAAAGTGACCTCAAGGATAAAGGTGTAATGCATATGTTTGGAAAACAGCAGCACAATAAGGGGCTCTACATATCCAATAGGAAGCTATTGTTTTAAAACCTAAAACAAAAATATCCTAACCTTTATTTGCAAAAAATTTGAACACGTTTTTGGGGGGTTGGATTCGCATTCAAAATCACCCCCATAGTTAACCTTGCTTCACCAAAGAAATAGCATGACTCCCATAGTAATATTTGCTGAATGTGTACATGTAATTAATTGAACATAATATAATTCAGTATTGAGTTGAACTAAAGGTAAATGACTGCATTCACAATGATTTACATTTGTGTGTGTTTTTGAGAACTCTTTACAATCTAGCATCCGTTCAAGGTAGTTAAGGAATAATTAATATTAGGATATACCACTATTAGATATGAGAATATGAAATATCATTCATTATTATCAAGTTGATGATTATTATTATTATGTATATTGACATCTGTTAATTATTTCTATAAAAATGACCTAAAGTGCTAATATTAAAGTATTAAAACAGACCAAATCTTTTGTTCAGACACCCTGGAGCCTAAAAGTTGAGATGCCCGCTGTGAGAAATCCCGGTGGTCAACTGTAAATTCACCTCTCCCGATGGTACCCTCAGCATAATTATAACAATACCACATATGTATCAGTAGACACCTGTTCATGGCCATGACACCCCCAAACTAAAAAAAGCATTTATGACATTACCAAAAATATATGCACTATCAAGGGTTAAACCGTTAAAAATGAAAAATAATGAAGAAAAATTGGCACGGGGCCCCCCTCTTTGGGGGGTCCCACTTTTTTAATTTTCAAGGATTAAACCCTTACATTTTATGGCGTATGGCTTCCCTCCCCAGAAACACCAGGCGGGGCACGATTTATGGGGGTTGGTAGACCAGGGCTTGGGGGCTGACCGGCTGGCCCGGCCCCGGAGCCTACCAACCCATATAGCCCACAAAGGCCGAGGCTCTTCTGCACCCTCCACCCTGGGGTTTGAGTATGCAGGGGGTTATGGCAAGTCACCTGCCTGCCCTTTGAACTGGTGTAGGGGTTCCAAGGACCCCTTACTAGTTCAAAAAGGATTAAAATGTAAACACACACACCCAGAACAGAAGGCAGGTGATATTCACATGCTTGGCATTTAAAGGGCTAAATGTGCCACTGTTCATGCTGTAATGCTGTTGTATGTTTTGTATACAATGACTAAATGGGACCTTGCTTCTTACTAAACTTTAACGTCAGTGTTTAGCACATCTACCTCACCATGTGCTTCATTTGCTGACAAATCGTATTGTTTTTCTAGCATGAACATATGAAATTGTGAACAGACTCTCATTGAAACATTCCACACAAAAGCCAGAAAATTCTAATTTGGCCTCCTTAGCATTAAAATTCATCATTTTAAATGTTCCCACATGTCTTCTGAAGGTCTTTTAATAGTTATTGTTATTTGTTAATAAATGTTGGTTTTTAGAATTAGTTGCAAAAGCCTACAGCTTAATTCACAGATGATGTTGGTCCATAGAAGGTCAAAAGACCCCTCTTAAAGTGGACCTCCATTAAAAAAATCAAAGCTTAGTAAATTGCTCCCCTCTAGCAATCGGTGATGTAAACTATTTGAGATGGGCTTAACTCCATGCAGGTTTTATGGAATAGCATGCAGGTTCTTTGCCCCTGAACTGCATGGAAACTGCCACACAAAAACCCAGTCCCCATGGTTCAATTGCTTCAAATGAATGTGCAGTCATCCTTTTTTTCTTGCCAGAAGTTCAAAGCTATCAGTTGTAACAACTTATCAGTGCTCAGAAAAGTCTTAAAACATTGTATCAACATTGTAAACAACATAGTATAGATGCAATGTAACAGCTTTCCTCTCACACATACACGGAATCCATCCAGTAACTGTTTATTCAGTGTGTGTGTGTGTGTGTAGAAGATTATACAAGCCTCCCCTAGTTTCTCTCTCCGTTTGGTGTGGGCTGATGCTGCTGGCATAGCTCCACCCTCATGCTCATGTCTAAACAGAACTTTCAGCAAGATCTCTGCTCCCAAGTAGGTCAGGAGCACAGAATCTTTGTTACTCCACAATATCTGCATTGGGAAAGCCCTCTCAAACTGCTTACGACACAGATCATTGGAGGAGGGGGTATAGGGCAGCAGGAGGGGGTTTTGGGCCATAGACTTTAATGCCCTAGAAGGGAAGGTAGAATGAGTTGATAACCAGAGCAAGATTGCTGGGTAGAGACAGAGTCACAACCAGGAGGATAGTGATTGGTTGGAACTTAAGGTCTGAGGGAACAGCCTATCATATGTTTGACATGTGGACGAACATGTGATGGAAGGTTCTAGGAGGCAGCTAGAGGTTAAAACCTTCCATCACATGTTCGTCCACATATCAAACATATGATAGTCTGTTCCCTCAGACCCTCCAACCAATCACTATTGACGCAGCAGAGAAATCCCCCACTATAGGATGACCAGTAATTGGGAGCTGTAAAACAGATGCAGATATGTGGCAAACAGTGTTTATTGGTGGTAAACAGTAAACACAGGTGAACACAGCAAACATACACATGCTGAGGCTGCTGTACAGATACACAGGTGAACACTTCAAACATACATGCACTGGGATCCAGTTCAAAAGTCCAAAATCCTAAAGCAGAACAAAAGGCTGTTGCATGGGCCTTGGGTCTCACTTCAGGAAACAATACAAGAAGGCAAAACAATGCTGATCCACCAGCTGCAAGGGTGGATCAGCTTATAAAGTGCAGGAAGTAGCACAGGTGCTGGCTAATCATCAGCACCTCTGCAGGAGAGAGCCACCTGCTGGTGGAGCAGCATACGGCACGGGAAAACTCAGAAAATGGAGCCGGCCAAAGGCAATACAGGGCAGATGCATGCTCCTATATTGCGGAGGAACTCCAGACCTCACAACCTTCCTCCTGGTTGTGTCTCTACCCAACAACCTACTCTGGTTATCAACTCCTTCTACATTCCCTTCTAGAACAGTCTCCATTACAGTCTATGGCCCAATGATTGTCTTTGGTCTGGTCTCACTGCTGCCATCTTGCGCCTAATTAAGGGTACTACAAACTCTATACACTTTCATGGCTAGAATACATAAAAGGGTTTAATATTTTATTAACTCTATTTACAAGGGTTTCTTATTAAAGTGGACCAAAACCCAGGATTTTGATTATCCTGGGTTTTGGTCCGCTCCCCTGGGGTGCCTCGCTATGTGAAACCCCCCAGATCTCCTCCATCAACTCTTATAGATTCCCGGGCCAATCCAGCTGGGTTTTGGGCCACTTTAACTAACTGGCATGTTCCTATTTACATCTAGACCCCCTACATGTGTCTCTATCTTGCTGCCATCTTGAGTCTAATTAAGGGTACTACAATCTCTATACACTTTCATGGCTAGAAACCATAAAAGGGTTAAATATCTTATTAACTCTGTGTACAAGGGTTACTTATTAACTAACTAGCATGTTCCTATTTACATCTAGACCCCTACACACATGTACTAGAACTGTAATGCATCTTATATATTTAATTGTATCAAGCAAAGGAACAAACAAGGAAGGGTTAGTGTATAAAAGTATGTCATATAAGCAATATTGTTCCTGCTTACCGAGGGATATAATCGGATTGTCAGCTGTCTAAAAATAAATAATATCCCTGCTTACTTTGCAATAAAAAATATATCTGGCTTGATGTCCCCTGTACGCTGCTGTCTCAGGGCTCTCTCTGCTTTTACGTCTGCAGAGATAAAACCCGCACAAAGAATTCCTTTTGTGCTCAGCTGAACGGTAGGGTTAAACCAGCACCAAATTACCTTCCATCCATAGTAGGTGTTATAGGAGCATCTATTTTCTACTGAAATTTTTTATGGAATATAAGGATATATAATACATGGCAAAAAGGCGCATTCGTATTTATAAAATAATAAGGGAAAATGTATTTCTTGAAAAAAGAATATGTGATTCATTTCTAAGAGGTTAGGTGTCTGTAAGGTATAATGTTGTTGTTTCTAGATTGAGGTCTGTTTAAAGGCTTTTATTATTCTGAATATAAACTACATTCCGGATATAGAAATAAATGAGGAATAAACACAATGTGCTATGCACTGATTGCTGTTGCTGTTGCAGACCTATACTACAGAGCAATAAATGTAGCCTAGACACTGGCTGTGATTAGCTACTGTGGGCTCTAGACACTGATCTCCAGCCAACCTCCACATATTCGGGGCCAAGCTAAGGAAAGTGTTCCGGAAAATGCACAGTGAATGCACATTTAGGTATGCACTGCAACCTGTCTTGCCGTGAGCCATTTTACTTTAACACACCAAAAATGCAATAAAACGTATTTGTTCTACTTTTTCTTTAAAACGGATCAACAGTAAAAATTAATTAAATCACACCAATACAACAAGCAGTGCTCCTATGAATCCCTCTCTAGTGCAATTTAGATTGCTGCACATAAAAAATAATTTATCTTTTTCTAATGCTTTCTGGGATAAATTTTAAAAACAAGATGGCCACTCATGGGCTTGCAGGCCACCTGCAAACAGGAAGTCGTGCTGGGCTTCCTGTTACTGTGCATTTCAGTTATGTCAGTTGGGAGAGGAAGCTCCAAAATGGCAGCTACCTTTCTTTTCCAACTGTGCCAGGCTGTTGGTCTGGTTTAAGCTTTCTCATCTCCTTTGCCTGTGATGGAGCATTTTTACAGATGAAGTCCGTTATTTTTCCAATAAGTCACAGAGGACCAACAGTCAAAAATGACTTAAACAAGACCAACACAACAAAACAGTGCTCATATACATCACTCGCAGGGCAATTTAAATTAATTTACTTTTTTCTAACTCCTGCTGTAGTGAATTTTAGAAACAAAATGGTGGCTAATGCATTTGCAGGCCACCTGCAAACAGGAAGTGCCTCTGAGCTTCCTGTTACTGTGCATTGTCAGTTGAATCCAGGCAGCAGCATGGCTGAGATGCTGAGAGAGGAAGCTCCAAAATGGCCGCAACCTTTCTTTTCCAACTGTTCCAGGCTGTTGGTCCGGTTTAGGGATAGAGTCTGGCAACAACAGCAGCCAATGAGGTATGCTAAAGAATTTGCATTTTTTTGCATACCTCGCAGAATGCTGTTGTTCCCAGATTCTCACAAAATGATTCTCCCATCATTGGAAAAATGATGTACTTCATGTAAAAATGCCCCATCGCAGGGGTAGGTGAGATTTTTGGAAATATTAGAACAGAAATGTAATAAACTGAACTCTTATGAAACCATATTTTATTCACAATGGAACATAACATATATATATAGAACATATCAGCAATTTAAACTTTCTGTATTCTCCATAAACATTCTGTAGGGGCCTAGATGTAAATAGGAACATGCCAGTTAGTTAATAAGAAACCCTTGTACATAGAGTTAATACGATATTAAACCCTTTTTTTGGTTTCTAATCATCAAGTGTATAGAGATTGTAATACCCTTCAATGAGACCAGGCCATAGATTGTAATGGAAACTGTTTTAGAAGGTAAGGTAGAAAGAGTTAATAACCAGAGCAGTGTCAGGCCCCGTGAGACACCTGCCTTCTAGGTAAGCCCACAACCCCCAATCTCTGCTGCTAGTTTCACCTTTAGTCAAGGCTCCGTTTGCCGGGACGGAAATGAGCAGGAAATCTCAGGATCAAGACACACCCAGCTAAACACTATCACGGGCAGCGATAGACTATAAAGGTTATAGAGCTGAACCTAACGGGATTGGACAAGTGGTTGGTGCATACTTTGGGCTGATTGCTCCAAACTTTAAAGGACGCTTCGGCCAGAACAAACTCTGGGCTCATTGTCCCTTTAATTCAGCAGCACACAGCGGAGGGCATAAGAGAGATGTGCTTGCACAAGCATGTTCAGATAAGCCATGGATGCAGTGGTGAAGGGAGGAGCTGCCCAGCGGCCGCGTCAAGCGCTGGCATGGGCAGTGTCGGCTCGTGCGGCACTCGACACTGCCCCTGGGCAGGAATAGCCCCGGCCAGCCGCCTGGAGACAACGCGGGACCGATCCCAAGGTAAGTTAACTGTGACAAGCAGGATGCTTGGTAGAGACCTAGTAGCAACCAGGAGGAAAGTGATTGGTAGGAAGGTCTAAGAGAACAGCCTATCATAAGTTTGACGCATATACTAACATGTGATGGAAGGTTCTAGGAGGTTGCTAGAGGTGATATAAGCAAGAGATACCATGTATTAGTGTTCTAGACCACAGTGCTTACCATGTGAATTGTTGAGGAGCAGATGTGAGACCAGTTCTTGTCAGAGAGCATGAGATACTGATCCAGCCCTACGGCAGTGGCCGGAGGGAACTCAGTGGAAGAAATCTGGGGAATACTATTAGGGGAGTAAGCCCAGCTGGCTGACCTGAGGCTGTGGATGTGACAGGAAGGATGTATAAAGCTGTGCCATATGTTAATGTCTACTGTTGGAGTCAATAAAGAGGAACCTTGTTTTTATCTATTGGATTGTCAATCATCTTTATGAAACTGCACAGTGAATACAGACATCCCCTGTGGTAGAGCCCCAGCATCTTACCCACATAGACACACCTAGATCACCCTGGGCCCAGAAGAACCTGCCGTCCCCATCCAACATGAGGTATGTGAGGGCTACAATTCTATGTTAAAACATTAACTTATCCATTCAGAAATGGTAAAGGTAAAAGCCTAGGCTAAAGGTATAGCCGGGATATGGCATGGGATTGCTGATGCGGGGAGTGTACGGGGGGGGGGGGGGGCGTGGGATGCCCCTTAAAAAGGAAGACCACAGGACTTAGAGTCTTATAGCTCTTTATAGCTGCTTGTTTGTTCAGCAGTTTTCTTTCACATAAATTAGAACTACGCATGTTTATCCTGGCTGGGTTTAAATCAGCTTGCGTCATCCTTCCTAACCTCATTATCCATGATAATGATACTTACATGGAAACACTAACAACAAATACAGGTAGAAAACACTTGTTTATGCAAAATCATTCTCCCCTCAGACTAATTTCACCACTTAATTTAATCACTAAGGGATATAAAAAAAGAGTCTTCACTGCAGCGCGGTTTTCATATGCACTATTTTCTTTTGGACGGCTTTAGTCTGTTTAGTATTACCGGTATATCTGCAATAAATACTAGAGGAGGAAAGGAAATCTGTTAAAAACTAAAAAATGTCTGCCCATTTTCATTGTGTTTTATCCTCCGGTAAGTGTTGTATTGTAAGACGAAGTAGGCCCAAGGCCTAGAAATTGCATATTTAACATTTTTCTTTTAAATATGGAAGAGCCGACTTGGTACAAACAGTCAGCATATAAACCATGAACATTGCCTGCCATCAATGTCAATGATTCTCTGCACACGCTGCAGTGTTTATCCATAGGCAAATCTATTACACGGTGTGATTAACAAGATCTTCCAGTCTAGAACGTGATAACTGACAGGTACATACACTGGTCCTGAGCTGTATCGCAAATTCACTCAATGTTAAAAATCCATATAAAGATGTTAGATAGTGAGAGGGGGGATCATTTAAAATGGACCTTCACCCTGAAGAAGAGCGTATCTTATCCGTTTCTCCCTCCCTGTACATACAGATTGCCCACATTAGAAATCATCCTACCTAGACTAAAAATGTGAAACATATTAACTTTAGATGCTGGGGAATATTTTTTTAAAGGTTTGGGCTTTTCAATAAATGATGCTGAAGGTCCGGTTTAAACAACTAGACTAAAAACGAAATCCTGCCAAACTTGCGATTTTCTTCTCATGGGAGGAATAAAATTAAGGGGTTTTGATCATACCATTTCAATTTTATACGGGTGATCTACTTCATTAAATGCCTGTCTTCCTGAGTCTGCCTGTGGGACGCAGTAGCATTACACACTGCTGGGAGGAAGCATTTACAGTCATCAGAAGGATTGCAATAGCAATAAGATGTCATTCCAGCAGAGACTAGCTCAGGGGACAGACCATTAGAGTTGACCATCTCCCCTATAAAAGCGGAATGTTTTGTTTAAAATCTGTTAGCCTATATTTTTCTTTCAATAAAAGAAACAGGCTTGTCTGGATTTGGTGTGTAAATTAGCCCCTCCTCTTGCTATATATATTTTTTTTATTCTTAAAGTAAACTAAAATCCACCCCCCAACAACCCTGAAATCGATAAGATTCCAGGGCCGCTGGATTCCCTCCCCCCTGGGGCATCCATAATATCCTTTTGACAGGTCGCGGGCCTGCACCAGGCATTTGTAAATGGCCAACACAGGCACGTTCCCTGTTAGAGGATAGCGGGGATGCGGCCGCCAGCGAGCATGGATCTGCTTGTATTAGACAAGCTCCTGGATGAAAAGGCTTGAGCGGATTCGAGCTCGCTGTTTGGATGAGCGCCGCGCATGCATCATAGGACCAGGAAGAGGTGAGTTGGATCAGACGACCTGGGGGGTTTCACACAGCAGGGTGCCCCGGGGGCAAGGACCAAAACCCAGGATAGTCAAAATCCAGGGTTTTGGTTTAAATCAAATATAAATCTTGTTTCTCATGAAAAAATGTCTGTTCATTCTGGTGACCGCAGGAGGGGGAACAGCAAGTAAAAAAACTTGAAAGAGGGCGGGATGGAGGTGACAAAAATAAATCAGTGGGTTGGTCCAATGTTGGCAGCTGGGACAGGCAAAACTGTGATGGCAACGGATGGAGACGTCAGTAGCTTACGCTCTTAATGAACTTTACTGTATCTTATCGTAGCATTTTGATTGTTTGTCTGAACAAACCGACCAATCACACTGCACATGTGTCACCGCAGAGTTAGACACCGTTCACTTGACAATACGCATGGATAAACAAGGCTTCAGCCAGGACATGACAGAGGAGGGCCCTCCACTATCTAAGCCACACACAACATGATCAGATTGAACAAATCGATTGACCCACAATCACTTCCAGGCAAGGGCTGAAAGAAGTTACGTTCCTTGTTTTTATACTTTACAAGGACTATTGGGCCATCCATGTATAATCTCAGCTATTGTAGTTCACAAATCAAGTATTGGGCCATAACCAAAAATTGATGAGTGAGTTTAATTTAGATAGAGCCAGCTGCATTACAGAAAAAAATATATTAACAGTGATGATATGATGGAAAGTTACAATGTCCGGAAGTAAAGTGTTCAAGCTAATTCAAATAGGGCCTTTGTCTTCTGCCCAGCCCCTACAGGGGTTTGGCCATACTGGCTGCATGGCATCCTTTTATTCCTGTATGCTGTGAGAGGGAAGCAGAGAGCGAAGAGAGACCCTTTCCCTACATTCCCTGCTTAAATATCATTTCTCTGGTCAACCCAAATTTCTCCTCCCAACTGCCCCTCAGTTCCTATTACAAGGAAGCTGTCCTGAAATACTATGGCCCTTATTCATCAAGCGATAGCGCCAGGTAGTGTCTGACGAGCGCCAGGTAGCGGCAGCTAACCGCGACTACCGACTCAAGTACGCCCGGCGGCGCTCACAATGACGCATTTATCAAGCAAAATGAGGCTAGCGCCGGCGAGAGCGACGGCTAGCGCGGCATTCATCATGAAGCCGCCTGGACCGAACAGCGCCGCTGCAAATTCCCTCACAGCGCCAGGTATGAGCTGTCGCTCCCTGGCGATGTCCAATGCATTTCAATGGAGCAATCTATAATTAATCATAATTAATTGGGATTAATTTTTTTTTTTTTTTTTAATTTCAAAAAATCGGAGACCACTTCTGCAATGTTAGGATTTATTTTTAAGTCAAAAAAAAAAAAATATGTGCAGAATTGATCTAACAGGTCTGAGATTAATGTATTCATATTACAAAATTATTCTAAAAACATGTATAATGTTACATTCAAAAAATATGGTTGTTTAGGGGTTAAAAACTAGTTAATACACATCGCGGCAAGCGCTCTGGGGTTTAAACAAGGAATGGACAGCGACAGCACATTCGGAGCGTGATTTGTTGATGAATATGAAGCTAGCCGTTCGCTCTGGCCATTCGTTGTCAGGCGCTCACATACAACGCTGGACCTGTGAAACAGCGACCCCCCAGCCCGTATTCAACATTACCGCACACCGACTGAGTCGCTGTCATCAAGCTAATGCCGGCCAAGCACAGCGAATACTGGCTGGCGCTGAAAAAATCACGCTACAGTCGCTCATCTGTCGCTACCTGGCGCTATTAATGAATCGGCCTCTATGTCCACACACAACAGATGGTTTAAGTTAGATGGGTTGAAAGTCCATACATCAAGTAATTACTGAGAGGGAACTGAGACAGCCCAGACATTCTTTACGTCTGCATATGAACTGCTTCAATGAGGTCCGCAGACTAATTCAATTTAACAGAACTAAACCATTATATAATATATATATATATATATATATATATATATATATATCACGCTTTTCAGAACTAGCATGCACTTTTTAGAGCTTTAAATCAGTGCATCAGAGACCCCCTGCTGTATAATTCCATAATGCTGTAAAAAGTAGTAATTACAGACAGGGTATAACATACAGTACATAGATCACAACCAAAATGCTACAGTACAAAGTTCAAAGGGAATGCTATGAAATAAGGATACAATATAAGTAAGAGCCCTGCCCTTATAAGCTTTACAGTCTAAAGGACGGGGAGTAGAGACAAGAAGAGAAGGAACACAAGGGGTAGGTATTGAGTTTAGAGGCACGTGTCCTGTGGCGTTTCTTAAACCTGGTTATATGCTTAAAGAGGCACATAAGATCTTGGAGGCGGGAGTGAGAGGAGGGGACCAGGGTGGAGGACAAGAGAAGTTCAGAGACAGAGCGAATGTTACATTTGGGTGATTATCGCTGGATTAGAGATGAAATGTAGGGAGGAGCCTGGCTGGGAAGAGCTTTGTAAGTTATAGTTAGAACTTTAAACTGAATTCTTTGTAAAACTATTAGCAGTGCATTGCTGGAAAAGTGAGAGGAGAGGTGAATGAGGCGAGCAGCAGAGTTCATAAAATAATGGAGAGGTTCCAGTCTCAAACTTCAAATGGGGGGGGGGGGGGTGCAGAAATAAAGTCGGAACTCGGGATAGGATTATGGCATGTACTAGCATCTTCATTGTACCAGGTGAGAGAAAGGGATGGATGCAGGAGATATGCAAGTTGGAGATGGCAGGAGGTGGCTAGGGAGTAAATGTGCTGTTTGAATAAAAGGACTCCAGAATGATGTCTAGGCATCAAGCCTGTGGAGTTGCAGTTATTGTAACATTGTAAGAGGAGATTGTCAAGCTAGAAAGGGATGGAAATTAGACCAGTTCTGTCCACATACACTTTGAGGGAGCAAGATGGTAGTAAAGTTATGTTTATGTATGTCAAAACATATATAGGCCTGCGGAGGGGCACATGCTAGAGTAGAGCAGGGGTTCCCAACCTGTGATATTAGTACCAGTGGTGGTACTCAAGGTTCCATTAGTTGGTATTCAAGAAGGTTGCAGACTGACCTGTACCACAACCTGATCTGCTGCCCACAACAGTTTGCCCATCCTTAAAGAGGAACATCAGACCTTTTCCTATTTAAACATCCCTTCCCCTCCCTCACTGGCTTTTGGATATTGGCCTTATCTAAAATGCCAACATCCGTCAGTATTCCTGGCCCCTCTCCACCCCCTCTCCCCCTTGACCGACCCAGAGTGAAGGCTGCAGGCTTAGCCGTCCTCTCTTCAAATGTCCCTCGCTGCTCCTCAGATCTCGCACCGAGTGCCATTGCAGCCTATGCAATGACACTGCGCATGCACAAGATCTGAGGGACGGCGCAGTGCATGTCGGGATTCCAAGATGGCGCTGCCCGACGGAGGATGAAGGGGGAGTGGAGGGATGCTGAGCGCTATGCGACCGGAAAGGTAAGTTAACTTTAACTGTTTTATAAACCGGAGGGGCAGGGGGCCAGGCATTCCAGGTCTGGGGAGTATTTAATAACACTCCATGGTTTGTAATGTTCCTCTTTAAGTACAAAGTGTTTTAAAGCGGACCAAAACCCACGTTATTAACTAGCACAATTGCTCCACCTAGGAAAAGGCCAATTTTTACTGCTCCTGCTTCACTCTAATTCCAAATAATGGCGCCTGTTTTAGCTGTAAAGCCTCGCCTCCTCCATTAGTTGCTACTGGTGTGTGTGGCAATGATGCCATTGCCACACTTATGCAATGACTGATTGTCTGCCATCTTACAGAGAGGGACAGCAAAGAAAAAACGTGTTTCTAGTTCGACCCCCCATGAAGGAAGTATTGGTAGGGGCTTTGGCCAAATGTATTTCACACGCTCAGTGGGTGTGTTTGGGGTGGGGGTGCACTGTTAATGAGACTAAAGTAAGTTGCCCAGTTATCTAGCCTGTAGATATATCCTCAGGTTTGGTGGGCACAAAGCTTGTAAGTAACAGTTAAGAGTCTATATAGTGGTGCTATAGAAATTATAGTCTGCACTGCAGCCATTTAGGTATTTTTCTGGTCCCTATTTATATTTTGTTATAATTGCATATAGTATGGGCGAATTAAAAATAGCGCATACATTTTACAAATTGGTATGATTAAGGAAACAAGAAATAAAGAACATGTTGTACCTCCAGAACTTTATACTTGCTGATGAATAGTTACACAGTGTTATGTTATGCAGTGTAGAAAATGAAATTCAATTTTCTACTAAACTGACTCACTAAACTAAATCATTTCTTTGGAAGTGATCGGTCTTTATATGCTCGAAGGATATAACGCACAGATTAATGAAGCTGTTACCATGTATCAACAGATGTTACAGTGGCAGCTGTGAAGCTGCAGCTCATTATTGTAAATGTTAACTTAAAGAGGAACATCCCTCGAGTGAGGCTGATTACCCCATTTCTGGGGCATCCCTAGTTTGGGAAAGCACTAGCTAATGCAAAGCACACAGCATGCTTGCATCACTCAGTCCTGCCACTCCCATCAAAGAGGACAGCACAACACAAGGTAGAACTTTATATTTTATTTCATCTGAAAATCTATCATTTTAAAAAGGAAACAATAGAACATTGCCATGAGTAGCCCTACATGGTTGCAATACTTGTGAGCCTGAACAATGACTTTAACTTCACTTTAACCCTTAAATTTTAACTTTAATTATCGAAGCATGTGAATAAAATATGGTTGGATGAGATTTCCAAATAGCTTCTTTCTTTACATTTTGAACAGCGTCCCGAACATTTATAATTGTTATACCTGTTTATTCAATACCTCATGCAGTAAATGCGAACGAAATCTGTACTATGCACAGAAGAAGCCTTAGTCAAAGTTTTAAATTCTTTATGGGAAGCATAGATGCTGTTTTGGTGGTTGTGGTTTCTATGGACCAGTGGTTGCGTGACCAAACCGTTTTTAACAGTTTAGTTATTCAATATATCGGGGCTGTGCTATCAGATAATAACATATATTGCATTTTTTTCTCTTTACTACAACCTGTTCTTTGGAGATTGAGTGATACAGATCTGGACTCAAGATGGCCGACTACTATGTCTTGCCATTCGTTCACGCTTGATCTTGTTGAGTGTAACAGAATATATTGACATGTTCATCTTCAGAGAGCCTAATCCCCACACAGCTCATGTGACCTCAGGCACACAATGCACAAAACATCTTGTTGTATCTTTACTGAAATCGGGTTTATCTGCTGAAAATATTTTTAGCTTCTAATGAGTTATAGATTTCTCAGTAGCAGAATTCTAAATGTTACATGGAAATCTCTTTCTCAGCCAAATCAGCTACATGTCTGCAGCTACTGAATGGATAATAAAAAAAAGATGCCTATTAAGACATTAAATAAATATTTTAAATGTCATTGGTAGCTCCTAATGTATGTGTATATTAGACAGTGAATAAGGCTTAATTTGTATTAATTGTATTAATTACTTAATACAATCTGAGCAATGCTTTGTTACATTTGGAACATTTCATAGTAAAGTACGATTATGCATTACAGGACTCGAAATGTCTATGTTTAAAGTGAACTAAAACCCAGGAGTTTGACTATCCTGGGTTTTGGTCCTAGCCTCTGGGCCACCCCAATCTGGATGCCCCGCTGTGTGAAACCCCCCAGGTCGCCCAGTCTAACTCCTCTTTCCCTGGTCCTACTGTGCATGTGCGGCCTCTGGTCAAGCAAACCCGAGTGCTGTCAGCCACAGGGAGCATGTCTGAGCCAGTCAATAACAAATGCCTGGGACACGCTTAAATCGAGGGGGAGGGGGAGTTTACAGAGCGACCTCGGGGGGTTTCATACAGTGGGGAACCCCCAATCTGGATGCCCCATGGGGAGGGAATTAAGAGGCCCTGGAATCTTATAGATTCTAGTGCCGTCAACCATGGGTTTTGGTCCACTTTAATATGTTTTCCTCTTAATAATTATTTACTGCCACCTTAATGACACATTAAGGATATAATATTAATGCTGGGCCGATCCACCCACATATTTTCAAATGAATTGTTTAGCCAACAGCAGACTTAAAGCAGAAAAAAGTCAAAAAGTACTCTGTCACAGCAATCAGCCTATTGCCTGCTGTAAGCCAAGCCCTGTGTGCTCACCTAATTGTCTGGACCAGGTAAGTATCTTTTTTGAAATTTCAAATCAGGGTTAACAGGAGGGGGTTTACGTTGATGTCATTTACTGCCCAAGCTGTAATTACTTTTTACTTTCAGAACTACAAAACACTGTCTACTCCTAATATTGCAATCCTTTTGCCTAATATATAAGCTGCAGTCTTTGTCTTATCTCTATTGTGGAATTACTCAAGAAAACAATTTACACCTCAATGCGACTAAAATGAAAGACATGGTCATTGACCTCTGCATGTAGAAGGGGAGAACCTACCAATCCATCAGGACAAGGCCTTTGTTGAGAGAGTGATCTCAAATACAGAGGAAGCACTGAGAGTAATAGAATTTGGGCTGGGAGTTTAAAAACTCGCCCTGCTAACCCTCTCCTTGCAGTGTAAAATATAACAAGCATGGTGAGTCATGATCTTACATTGTAAAAAGCCAGCCAGCTCCCTTATCGGTGATACATTGTAAACAGCCAGGCTTGTGGCTGCTATTCATTGTAAAAAAAATATGTGTGTTGTGATACATTGTATAGCAATCATACTCTATGCTATTACAATGTAATGCAATTTAGCAAGCTACAGATACGTACAGGCAAGGAAACACACGAATAATTGGGTGCCACATATGAACTGAACTATTATATCATATTACATTACACCATAGCACACTATCATTTAATGCACCAGCATGCAGTACTGCTACTACTTACTACCCTTGGCTCGACCATAGCCTTCAATCCAATATTATTGTTGGGGTGTACATACAGAAGAGAAAGAAGCAGTGAAATCAAGAAGCAGTCAAACTTGTGCTGGCAGTTTTATAATTCACACTGCTGCAGCACTGTACAATGTAACAAAGAGAGTCCTGCTGTTAAAATGCAAAAAAAACCACCTAGCTCCCGGCTGTGTTACAGGTGTGGCTGTTGTTACACTGTAACAATAACTGCTTTCTGCTGTGTTACAATGTAAACAGCTTAACAGTTGACAGATGACTGCAATGTCTAAGTACTGCATCTTGTACTAATAAAATAACACATGTTTTTATGTGATATACTTTTTTTTATATATTCTCCATGTAGTTTTTATGTTTATACACATTTACAATGTGGTCAGCCATTTCAATTCCTTCAAATTTCATTTCAAGGTTCAACCACTGTTTACTGTTTAAATTGCAATCACTGTTTAATTTTCAGGCTGAAGCACTGTGTAATCTCCAATTTGCAATTACTGTAGACAAGCAGTCAACATCCATGCAATTGACTGATTTTCCCTTTTCATTCAAAACGTTCATTCTTCCTTTTTCCTTTATCTTCTTGCACAAGATGCCATACTAAACCCCTTCATTTACTACCCATATTACCAATGCACATGCCATATATAATAATTATGTGCATAATACGTGAGGGTGGAGGCAGATATCTGCAAATAAAAATTGTATTCAAGTATCACAGCAAAAAACAAACATACATGAATATGTATATATTTTACAAGAAAAGGATACAATGAGCATATATTGGGTTCAAGCTGTCATCAGGAGCGTTTTGGTCACCTCAAAAATAAGACAGGAGTCATGTATATTAGCACTAACATGTACAGTACAGGAGAGAAACAAACCATTACCATCAAGTCTATTGGGCACGATCCTGATGAGTGGTATGAGTGGCAGGCTATAGGTTGAAGTCAAGGAAATAACAAGCCAGAATATGCTAAACCAGTAATTATCACAGTACAAAATGTTTTCTGGTCAGTCAAGTAAACCATCCGCCCTGCATCATACCAGAAATGAGCCAACAGATATAAGTGTACAGCAACAGTGGATAATCATGATGCCATGCTAGAAATCATAACATGCCAAGAAGTACAAAAAGTAACAATACCAATGAGCAGAGTATAACCTGTGATCGCAAATGTCAATGCCCACGTTCCGGAGCACATGGCTCCTTTATCAAGGCTTTGTGGTACCTGTTAAGTGCTGTTTTATCTCTCCCACCCCCCCCCCCCCCGGCCGGCCAGTATGGCGTTTCCGGGCGCTCGTGGAGCACAGCCCGGAACGTCACTTCTGGTCCCGGCCTTCGTCATCTCTGCAGCCGGCTGGCAGCTGAATACAGTGCCAGTCAGTGGCGGAAGTGACGTCGGCGCACGGGCCGTCAATGCCGGGTGACAGCGCGTCGCTGGATCTAGGCAGGTAATGATATCTAGTTAAACAGTATAATAAACTGGTGTAGAATCATGTGCTGTCTTGGGGGAATTCATTGATCCATAATCAGGGGAGAGCCGATTCTCTAGTTCATACAGGGAAAGCACCATGAATCTAAAACACAGATAAGCATAATTAAAAAATGATTAAAAACAATGATTCAGGTTATTTACATCAGTGGTCCCTAACCTTTTTTTCACTGTGGACCGGTTCAGGATTTGGTAATTTTACCGCGGCACGGTGGGGCACTGGGCGGGGGCGGGGCTGACTGGGGTCGGGGCTGGGGGTGTGGCTGGGGGCGGTGCGGCGGCATTGATTGTTAATATTGTTTTGAGCTGGGAATAGAGAGATGGGATGGAACGGAGCTGGGAAAAGAGAGATGGGATGGGGCAGAGCTGGGAATAAAGAGATGGGATGGGGCAGAGCTGGGAATAGAGAGATGGGATGGGACAGAGCTGGGAAAAGAGAGATGGGATGGGACAGAGCTGGGAAAAGAGAGATGGGATGGGGCAGAGCTGGGAATAGAGAGATGGGATGGGACAGAGCTGGGAAAAGAGAGATGGGATGGGACAGAGCTGGGAATAGAGAGATGGGATGGGACAGAGCTGGGAATAGAGAGATGGGATGGGGCAGAGCTGGGAATAGAGAGATGGGATGGGACAGAGCTGGGAAAAGAGAGATGGGATGGGACAGAGCTGGGAATAGAGAGATGGGATGGGACAGAGCTGGGGATAGAGAGATGGGATGGGACAGAGCTGGGAATAGAGAGATGGGATGGAACTGAGCTGGGAATAGAGAGATGGGATGGAACTGAGCTGGGAAAAGAGAGATGGGATGGGACAGAGCTGGGAAAAGAGAGATGGGATGGGACAGAGCTGGGAATAGAGAGATGGGATGGAACTGAGCTGGGAAAAGAGAGATGGGATGGGGCAGAGCTGGGAATAGAGAGATGGGATGGAACTGAGCTGGGAAAAGAGAGATGGGATGGGGCAGAGCTGGGAATAGAGAGATGGGATGGGACAGAGCTGGGAATAGAGAGATGGGATGGGACAGAGCTGGGAAAAGAGAGATGGGAATAGAGAGATGGGATGGGACAGAGCTGGTAAAAGAGAGATGGGATGGGACAGAGCTGGGAATAAAGAGATGGGATGGGACAGAGCTGGGAATAGAGAGATGGGATGGGACAGAGCTGGGAATAAAGAGATGGGATGGGACAGAGCTGGGAAAAGAGAGATGGGATGGGACAGAGCTGGGAAAAGAGAGATGGGATGGGACAGAGCTGGGAAAAGAGTGATGGGATGGGACAGAGCTGGGAAAAGAGAGATGGGATGGGACAGAGCTGGGAAAAGAGAGATGAGATGGGATGGGACAGAGCTGGGAAAAGAGAGATGAGATGGGATGGGACAGAGCTGGGAATAGAGAGATGGGATGGGACAGAGCTGGGAATAGAGAGATGGGATGGGACAGAGCTGGGAATAGAGAGATGGGATGGGACAGAGCTGGTAAAAGAGAGATGGGATGGGACAGAGCTGGGAAAAGAGAGATGGGATGGGACAGAGCTGGGAAAAGAGATGGGATGGGACAGAGCTGGGAATAGAGAGATGGGATGGGACAGAGCTGGGAAAAGAGAGATGGGATGGGACAGAGCAGGAATAGAGAGATGGGATGGGACAGAGCTGGGAATAGAGAGATGGGATGGGACAGAGCTGGGAATAGAGAGATGGGATGGGACAGAGCTGGGAATAGAGAGATGGGATGGGACAGAGCTGGGAATAGAGAGATGGGATGGGACAGAGCTGGGAAAGGAGAGATGGGATGGGGCAGAGCTGGGATGGGACAGAGCTGGGAATAGAGAGATGGGAGCGGGGAAAGGGGAGTTCTTACAGGTGCCCTGGAGAAGGGGGGTTCACACAGCGAGGGCATCCCGAATCAGGATGCCTAAAGGAAAAGCCTGCGGCCAGCCCTGGAATCTTTTAGATTCCAGGCCAGCCACTGGGGGGTTCCACTTTAAAGGTATTCCTGAGCATCCCAAACCCCTGCAATCTTCCCCCATATTAACTAAACATTCAGTTTTCACCTCCCCCCAATCATTGACATTGGCAGCCAGCATTTACCTTATTCAAGCGCTCTTTCTTCACGCTCGGCCACCCCGCCCCCTATCTTTCCGCTCGCCCGCGCGCTTTCTCCTCCTGCCTGACCGTCCCACCCACTGCCTTTCCTCCCTCCCGCCCGCTGTCATTTCTCCCTCCCGCCCCGCCCGCTTTCTTTACAAGCTGTCATTCCCTCAGTGCCGCCCGCTGTCATTACCTCCCTCCCGCCCCTGTCTTTCCTCCCACCTGCCTGCCCCGCCCCACTTTCTTTCGTTCTGCCCGACTACCCGCCTGGCCGCGGGGTCCGGAAACCTAGCGACCACAGTCCGTTTGCGGGTTGAGTACCCCTGCTATATACGGTCACCCACCTGTAGGGCCGCACGGTGACTGCATCCTCCTCCTCCTGCACCCGATGGTAGCGAACCTCCGAGCGGGTAGCCTCAGGGCCCCGTATCATTTGAGCCACGGACCGGTAGCGGCCTGGGGGTTGGGGACCACTGATTTACATAATATTGAAGCAGCAACTTCTCCTTATAAGGCATCAAGTATTTATGAGATAATGATATACTTATATGGTATTAGAGTTGTGAGGCACAGGATTAATGTAGAATAGCGGCACTAAAGCAGAGTTAAACTTGGAATCCTTCTTTGGGATGCCCCACATGCAATTTTATTGTGCGGTCACAAGGGAGATAGAGGTGGAGGGAGGTGTTGGACTATGTTATGAGTGTGTCATATGGGCAAACGAGATATGATCAACTAGTGTGGGTAAGAGGTGGGATCTATTGCAGGTATGTGGTAACTAGTCTAAATAAATATTACCTCAAACTATTTGCGGGAACCAACTAGGGTGGTTCAGACTATCAGTAGGAATCCAAATGTGATTGCGGTGGTCTCCATGGGGGGGCATCCCAAAGTGTCAGTAACTGGTCGGATTTACCAGAAGAGTATAAACAGAGGAGAAGAATGTCATATTAGGAAAAGCATGTATGGGGGTGTATCCACCCATGACAGAAACACAGATATGTAGGCCAGTATATGCAGTGAGATCTCAGGAGCCCCGGTCTTAGGGGGTTGGGGTTCTTATATGAGAATAACAGGTTGGGCCTGGTAAATAAGTGTGAGCAAATACTATTGTATCTTCCAAAAGGGGAAAAGGGAAGGAAGGAATGGTCAGAAGGCCATGTATTGTGTATCAATGCTGAATGTGATGGATTCTATCGTAATATTATAGAAATGGAGAGTAGTCAAGTTCTTCGTTAAGACCTCTTGGGGACCTAGTTTGAAGTGTATAGATCCAGTGTAACTCGCGACAGAGCAGGGTTTTATTTCTATCTCCGCCCCTATATGGTGGTGGTATTTGCTCAATGGCCTGACAACATAATTGTGATATCTGATGTCCCACTTCTAGAAAGTGATGGGTGAGGGGTGATTCTATTGGGTTGATTCAAAGAAACATGTAACAGCTTGGATTTGGGTCACGATCATCCTATTTTTCACGTCCGCTCGTGCGTTCGTATGAACTTGCGAGTGATTCTATAAGCAAATACGTTTCTATCCTAAAATATACGTCCGTTCGTATGGCAGTTCGGGAATCAGACCTATGTCAGTTTCCATCCTGATTTTTCCGTTTCATTTCTCAGGTTGCAACATTGGTTTTGCCCTTTTTCCTTTTTTGTCTGGACGTAAATCCTTCTGATCTTGCGGCTCCGCACTACAAACTTACCTCATTAAAGTGCATTCTAAATATTTGTTCTTTTATTTTTCTTTATTTCATTCATTTTGTAGTAACCAACCATTAATGAATGCATTTGCATAAGTAAATCTTACTTTGTTTAATTTTTACTTAACTTGCATTTTTTACTTGTGGATTTAATTTTAATATTTTGGCTTCAAATGGTACAACTTTAAATTTTTTGTGTGGTTACCCACACCCTCTACATACAGATTGCTCACAAATATTAAAAAACACCCAGCAACTTCTGCATGTTATGAGCCTAGAAACAGCCAAGATGGCGGCTCAGGTATTATCGGGCAGCCTGCAAACAGAAAGGGCCTTGTGACTGTGTTGCTCTGGATTCTTTGATTTCTGACCTTTCCATGCCCCCAGCTCTGCTGTGTCTGTGCAAAATACAGCAGTAACCCACATCCTGCACTTTATCCCGCTCTCCTCTCCTCAGTAAGTGTGATGCATCTGACCAAAGATGTGCTTAAATAATTAAACAAAGCAAAGGTAAACAACTACACCAATAAATGCAATCTAAAAATATTATTCTAGTACCTCAATTTTAAAATAAATAACAAAGGACATAAGTTTCTTTAATTAACGCAAATATATTGCAAAATAAAGGTTTACATGCAAAGGACTAATTAAGGTCCACATTAAAATGCTTTTATAAGGCATACATGAATCAGGTATGCATTGCCATACAATTTATGGCCTCGGCCATGCTGATACATGCAGTTCATTGGAGCTCAAGACGCGCAGACTCCTCCACATAGCCAAAAAACCTGTTCAAGAACAGCAATCCGACTGCTAAAAGGTGTCGGCAGTGGCTTTCTTTTAAAACGCGTTTAGAGGTTTCTCTGAATCACACCTAAACACATCCAATTAACCTAAGTTTTACGTTTTGATCCTAAGTTTTAGGATTTGATCCTAAGTTTTAGGATTTGATCCTAAGTTTTAGGATTTGATCCTAAGTTTTAGGATTTGATCCTAAGTTTTAGGATTTGATCCTAAGTTTTACGTTTTGATCCTAAAATTTAGGAACGAACTTCCGCTGATCGTAAGAGCATATACGCATTCGTACGTAGGCTCGTGCGAGTCGGAAATGGCCAAAAAAACAGGAAAAAATGACTAACACCCACCCAAACTTACGATTCTCGATACGAAATCAATTAACTTTTGCTCTTTGAATCGAGGGGTATGTCTGCCCTGCGGTTGGCACTCCGGTGTTCACTGATACGGGTCCATAGAGGTTGTGTGGTCTTACCCACATATGCCAGGCCGTAGGGGCACAGGGGCACTTGATAAGGTAAACAAAGTGATCAGAATTACAGTTAAGGAAGGTTTTAATTGGGAATTTGCATCCTGTATGGGGATGTGTAAAATAGTCATTTTTGACCACATTGTACGCAGTGTCCGCAGGGGAACATACTTGTGATAGGGGGCAGGGAGCTAAGCCATGTCTGTGTAGAAGGTTGTGTAACAGTTTTCTTAATTTCAGCTTTTATGAGTCTGTGTCGTAGTTTCTTGGGGCGCGTGTGGACAAACAGCGGGGGAGCACTAAAGGTGGAGTGTAAATGTTCGTCCCCCGAGAGGATGTGCCAATGTGTTCTAATGATTCTTTCAATCTGGGGTGACATTCTAGAGTAAGTGAGGATTGTGGGAATACGGTAATTAGTCTTTTTAGGTTTATAGGATAGAAGAGAACCTCTGGGTTGAGAGAATGCTTTCATTTTGGCTTTTTGTAAGATTTCCTGTGGATAACCTCTCTCTAGAAAGTCATTTATGAGAGTATCCGCTCTTTCTAAGTGTGATCATCAGACATAATGCGTCGTAGCCGAATGAATTGAATGTAGGGGAGACTGGTCTTCATATTGGTGGGATGGAAACTGTCAAACCGTAAGAAAGTATTTCTGTCCGTCTCTTTTTTGTACAAGTCAGTGTGAATACTATGGTCTTTGATAGAAATTTGAACATCAAGAAAATGTACTAGTGAGTCACTTTAATCTAATCATGCAGAATGCACCTGCAGTAGATGACTTTCAAGATGAGAAATGTACTAGGATATTTGAAACTGCATATTACACAACCAATGTCATGTTGTCCTACAACCCAACTAGATTTTGTTTTTGGAAAGGAAAATAAAGCAGATAGGTGTGGCATGGCACAGGATTACTAATCACTTTTAGCTAGTAGGTGGAGCCATGCAAATAATCTATGTATGCCTCTCTTTGCTATTCCAGGGGCTCTCATCTGCTGAGTGGGCAGTGCTAAACTGACTAAAGAGATAGGCTAGCATGTCAGGAACAGGCGGTGTGACAGTTTTAGGGTAGGTTGTCAAAGGCTGGAGTAATTTAAAGCAAGAAAGAAACCAATATTTTCAGAGAAATCTTTATTTTGTACGGGGCTTCTATAAAAGCATCATATGAAACTGAAGCTGATGAAGCAAATTATACCACCTATAAAATCTACTGATGATTTCTGACAGTGATGCAAAGACTGGGTGAATATTATAATTCTTACCAAAATAGAGGAAGAGCCATCTGAGGGTACTGAGTTGGGATTCATAATCTCTGAACAGGGTACATTCTGAACATTCCCATTGTAATTGCCAGATCAATAAATTATACAAGAGTACAAGTGGGGTGGGTATGATGACATGCTTCTCAGCCACTCTCTGCTTCAGTCAGTGCTGAACCTCCTTTCTTCACTCACATCTACCCAGGACATGGTAGTGGTAAAGTAAAGTACCAAGGGTCACACCAGTATGATGTAGGACATGCCACGCTCAAAGCCAAAAGGCAAGACTCAGCATTCACCTTGGGCCCCCCTGCCTTTCTGGTGCCCAGGGCAATGGCACTGCTCACCCAGACCTAGGAATGGTCCTTTCCCTGAACAGTTTAAAAGCTGCCCTGGTTGCATGTATCAAACACCCTAGATCAGGGGTGGGCAATTATTTTTTCCATGGGGCCACATGAGAAACTAAAAATATTTTGGAGGGCCGGCCAAAAGGCTGAACTCAATTCTGCATAATATTAATTGTATTTCTTTATAAAAAGCAGTACATAGCATTGTTGTGACAAGCTGGTACGAGTATATGTTATAGTTAAACAATGAAAAAGTGAGGTTGCCTTACAAAAAATGTAATTTATTAAATAAACCACATTTTGTGTGTCCAGTGAGGTCTTACCCAGAGACATGATGGAATAACCCCCCTCCTTTACATTATTATTAAGGTAACACAGCGCTGCTCATACTTTTTACTCAGTAGCAATGTGAAAATTCGCAGATTCCCTCACATAAAGCAGAACAAAACCCAGAGCGGCCACTGGTCTTCCCCCTGGAAATCCCAGATCGGGATGCCCCACTGTGTGAAACCCTTTTTACTCAGTAGCAACATGAAAAATAGCTAGCTCCGTCCCTTAATGCGGAACAAAGCCAAATATGGGATGCCCAGGTGGTCAGTGGCCGCTCTGGGTTCTGTTCCACTTTAAGGGGGAGCCCACCATTTGTCAAGTTGCTACTAAGTAACAAGGGTTTCACATAGTGGGGCATCCTGATCTGGGATACCCAGGGGGAAGACCAGTGGCCGCTCTGGGTTTTGTTCTGCTTTCAGAGAAGGAGTCCACCTTTTTTCACGTTGCTACTGAGTAAAAGGGTTTCAAAAAGTGGAGCATCCCGATTTGGGATGCCTGGGGGGAGGGAGACCAGTGGCCGGCCTCGGATAAAAGGCTGTGTGAAACCCTTCCCACCTTGCAGCATGGTCCCCCCGCCCTCCCAAAGTCATTGGTCTGGCCAGAAATGGACTACAAGAGCCAATGCACCATCAAGCGCTGCGTACGGCATGTAACACATTTGGTGTGGACTACAATTGCCAGCAGCCTGCGACGTGAGGCACAAACAAGTGGCTGGAATACCTCGATCTCCGGCGTCAGCTCCGCAGCGACTGACACATGCCGCACAGTACAGGCCAAGGGCGGGAAGAGAAACTTCGCCCACAGCCAAACCTGCAGGAGGGAGCTGTCCAATAGGACAGAAGGCTGTAATCCACATACGCCCCCGCTACATTAGACTCACTACAGAGGGGCAAAAGTGCTGTTTAAACCCGGCGCTATCTTTTCTGGCAAGACTGCGCAGACAGTGGGCGGGACTGAATGGCGGGGGCGTCGGGCAGCGCGCGGCCACGCACCTTACAGGGAAAGCTGGTTGCGGGCTGGTCAGAGCCAAGCAAAGGGCCGTATGTGGCCCTGGGGCCTTACAATGCCCAGGTCTGCCCTAGAGGAAGCTCTAGCTATTATAAGTGGTGTGTCTGTTAGCAATGGCTATCATTGTGCTACAGAAAGAGAATGGAAAAGAATCAACTTAATTTAATAATCTAGTGGCAGTGCCTTAAATCTAACATTAGTGTGTATTTCAGGTGTATGCATAAGGGGCTACTTATCCAGAAAGTTCTCTGTGCAAAAAATGTCTACGTACCATTGTAAAATAGGGACAATTGGCTTGATGCAGAGCCTCCCCGTTCAGCTCCCCCGTGCGTTTCCCCGTTGGTTTTGGGCTTTGATCAGGTCAGGAAAGGGTGCTACGTTGATTTTAGTGTGCGTTTATGCGCTCAGGTGTGCGCTCAGCCGCCTTTCCGATTGTCGGCTCGCAAGAGGCTGTTTGCCGGCAAAACGGACGCCTCGTTCATTGGCCCGTTTTTTTCAGTGATGCAGAACCTTTATTTCCGATTGGATTCAGCCTAATAAAACAGGGCCGCCAAGCCTTCACTTACGGCCAGTCTGACCAGCCGTATTGGAGCTCCGTGCTTTTTGGGAATGCATTCCTCTGTGGGCCAACATCAAAGGCGCCAGCTACGCCGTCTGGTACTTCTGAGTATGGCAGAAACCAGGCTGCAGCGCACGCCTTTGGACATCGATGGCATGAGTGACGTTGACCTATTCGAGCTCACCCGCCTTAACCGTGTTTCTCTCCATGCCT
Organism: Gastrophryne carolinensis; assembly: GCA_027917425.1. Lineage (NCBI taxonomy): Eukaryota > Metazoa > Chordata > Amphibia > Anura > Microhylidae > Gastrophryne > Gastrophryne carolinensis. The sequence continues at coordinate 415,116,259 of CM051237.1, read as the reverse complement.
TGTATAGCGAGCTGCGGCCATGGTTAGCCTCCACCACAAGAAAGGGGCATGCAATTGCAGGTATGACCAAATTGGTTGGCTGCCTGCAATTTTTGGCGAACGGCTCGTTCCAGAGACTGGGTGCCTTCTCCCTGGGGATGTCCCAGTCTACGCTGAGCCGCAGCCTAACCAAGTTTTTGGATGGCTACCCTGGCACAGAATTACATTTTTTTCCCTCAAACAGGGGAAGCCTGGAATGCGGTTAAGTTGGGCTTTTATAACATAGCCGACATGCCCAACGTCCTTGGTGCAATCGATTGCACACATGTCTCGCTCATCCCCCCTGCGGACCAGGAATATCTGTTCAGGTATGTGGTTTGGGTCTGCTTTTTTTCTGGTTATCACACATTTTTTAAGGCTCACACTAATTACACTTGTGTTTTGCTTGGTGCAGGAACAGGAAGATGGGCCATTCCATCAATGTTCAGGCAGTGGCGGGCCCTGATCTTCAATTTTTCAGTCTGCTTGCTGGCTTTCCTGGGTCCACGCATGATGCGCACATTTTGAGGAACTCCAGCCTCTATCAACGGTTTCAATCTGGAGATATTTCTGGAGGATGGTTACTGGGTATGTGTATTAAAGTTGTATTTCTTGGCCCCCAGGTTTGAATGTGGATTTGCCACTACCCCACTAATCTGTGAGACCTTTCCTGGAAACTTGAAAAGGTTTTTGGTTTAATTAATGGGTGAAAGTATTCTCCACTATTGGCTTATGTTCTGGCCCTCTTATCTCAGTAGCATTACGCAGACATTTTTAATGAGTGTACAGGTTGCATGTGTTTGTAGGCTCAGTAAAAATGTCAATTCCTCCCACCATACCTAGCTCACCTATTTGTCCCTGTGTACTAATATTTCTATGCACACCTAAACCTTTTTTTAGGCATCCACCTTATGTTTGTCTTTTGTATTTTTGCAGGTGACTCAGGCTATCCCTTGTTACCATGGCTGCTCACACCCATCCTGCACCCATCTTCCCAGGCACAGGAGCGCTACAACACAGCCCATAGGAGGTCTCGCTCTGTGGTGGAACGTACCTTTGGGTTGTGGAAGATGCGTTTCCGATGTCTGGATCACAGTGGGGGTTCTCTTCAGTATCAGCCTGGCAAGGTTATTAAAATAATTATTGCTTGTGGGGTCCTGCACAACCTTGCCATTAGAAGCAGGATTGCTCGATATACTGACCTGGGTGCAGAACCTTTCCCTATTTCTGACGAGCAGACCCCTCCTTACACTGGTACACAAAGTGGCCCAGCACACACAATCCGTGCTGACCTTGTGGCCAATGTATTTTCTTGAAACCACCCCCTGTCTGCAGGCTGGGGAAGATTAAATCACACCTAATAAGTGTTACATGCTGGTCACAAAGCGACTCTAAATGCATTTGGGCTTTACCTATGCTGCCGGCGCATGTCCATTTTTGGCCAACTATATGATTTCAGGTCCACAACTGTCCGCTTGATTTGTTCAGTATCTCGATGGACAGAACACCATAATGTACCCAAACAGCATTGGCAACAGCCATGCTTTGTGCTTAGCAAAAACGGGCTGTTAGGGACCCACGGCGTGGTTAGCGCCCACATGGGTGTGTGTTGTCCCCTGCATCACTTGAAATAGATGGTTGGCTATCTGGGGAGTCGTGTGTGGTTTTTGGGCCGGTGGTTGAGAATGGGTTAATGTCTCCTTGCTCCTGCGTTTTTGGGAATGTGCCTGTGTCTGGGGAGTCCCCACCGTTTTAGTTGGTGCATGTTCTGCATGTGTCTTGTGCCTGCTTTTCTGTTTTATTTAGGATGAGGCATGTGTGCGGCTGCTATGTGGCTTTGGCCTTGGTTGGCTCTTTGTGCTCCCTTTAGGTCTGCCCATATTGATATGGTATCCCACACCAAGCGGAGTGCCTTGAGCTTTAAATATGCTTCCAACTGCGGTTGCGCGCCTGCGCGCACGCACGCACGTCACCGCGGGGGAATGTCAGAGCTAGAATTTGAAAAACAAGCCAAGATGTCCCCCACCATCTTTACAACGGAGCAGGACGAGCTCATCATGGATGTGAGTATGCGAGCGAGCGTGCGTTTATGTGCGCGCACACATTCCTTGTAATAAAAAAAGAAAAAAACGCAAGAATAGTCTGAAACAACTTAGTTTGTCACATTACAGACCAGCCCACCTTAGTTTAACCCATGTACGGAGATACAAACTAGCCTACATGCAGATAGCAGAACTAGGGCAATGTGAGGCAGCAAGAGGTTAATAAAGTGACTTGAGTTAGGCCAGGAAACTTGTTAATGTATTTGGTGGCTTAATGGTGTGTCCTTGTATTTTTTATTAACAGATGATGCTGAGGAATCGCTACGACTTCGGGTGAGGCGGTACTTCAACAAACATTTTCCATGTAAGTGTAGAAAATGAAAATGCACCTATAACCCTGGCATCGCCTGGCCGTGGTTTAATGATTGTGTTTGTATTTCAGCCCATGAATGGAATCTACGGTTCCGCCCCACCCGGACCAGGACACGCAGCCCAGTGTTGGGCGAAACAGGTGAAGGTGTAGGTGGCCCACCGCCAGGGTCAACGGCCACCCCCTCCTCTGTAAGTGACTCGGAGGAGCCGCTGGACCTCAGCATGCAGGGGAGGGGGCAATCTGACGGCAGGGAGTCTAGCAGAACAGAGCCTCAACCTGACTCCGGTAAGGGAAAGAAAGTTAGATATGTGGTAAGACATGCATTAAATACAGATACTATGTGCACTATTGTTGTAGATTCAGACGTCGCTGGAACATCCCAAGGGATGAGTGAGGAAGGGGGCGAGGAGGAAGAGGTTGCTGGGGAAGGTGAGTAGATTGATACCTAGAAGCCTAACTTAATATTCTATTCATGAAAGAACAACAGTCTCTAATATCAGTGTGTTTGTCATCCATACAGATTCACAACAGCAACAGTGGGAGGCTGAAGGGAGACTCCGCCCCCGACGCAATGTGCGGGCCAAACCTTGTAAGTGGTGTTTATTTAAACTAAAGAAAATGAGCAAACAATTACATTTGAAAACTAAAATTCAGAGACATTTCCAAATTAATTTTTATAAAAAAGCACTTAAAGCGGACCTTAACTCTGAATAAGAGTCTATCTTAAATATTTCCCACACCCTGTACATACAGATTGTCCACCTTACAAATCATCTTACCAACCTTTTCCATAGCACATCTCGGCTCTGTGTGAGCAAAGCACAGCTATAACCCACCCCCTGTACCTTATCCCACTCTCCTCTCCTCAGTAAGTGTGATGCTTCAGAGTCAACATGGCGTTGCACGTATCCTAAATTCCTGAACTGAGTTGCAGCCCAGTGGGGGAAAGAATAATAATTTATTGACTACAAAATTAATATATATTAGTTTAAGATGCTGTGGCAACGTTTCTGAAGAGTTTGGCCTTTTCATTAAAACACGCAGAAGGTCCCATTTAATAAGTACACAAACAATCAAAAAACCAAAAGAAAAAAACAATGTTAAAGTAATGTTGTTTTTCATTCACAGATCAAAGAACACAGGCTACAGACCCCGAGGCCTAATTTTTTTATTTTTGTAACAAAATGTAAATATGTTTTTTCTCGTTTTTTAAAAAAAAAAGTTTTTAATACAAAAACACACAAAAAAAAAAAAATAATAAATAATAATATTTCGAGAGTTGTGTTTCCTGCAAAAGTACCATCACACAACATCAGCACACATTTACATGACACACAAAAGGTTTAGATATGGGACAATAAAAAGAAAAAAAACACAAACAATAAAGGTATGCATTAAGGACAAGGTAGAAGGAACTACTAGATGATTAAGGTATGCATTATGGACAAGGAAACCCCCACCAAAAAAAAATAAAAAAAAAAGATGTGTGTCAAATTTGCATTTGTGGCCATATGCATATTCCAATGGAGTTTGCGGGATGTGCGCTTGCGTGTAGCCAGATTGGCAACTGAAGAGCCATGGAGATGTAAGTATACTTGCTAAAACCACCAAAATGGAAGGTCAAATACGACGGAAACCAAGTTCAAAAAGGCAGGAAAAATCAGGGAAAAACGGGCCGCCCGTGTGAACGTGAACGGGAGCCCCGATCAAATTGAAGGCACCCGAGAGAGCAAAAAAAGCGGTAACGCTTCGGTTGGAGAACTTTCTTCCTGGTTGTTGGTTATCCTTCTTCTGTGTTCAACTTTGTGATTTTACCAGGAGTGTTGCTGGATCTGGATTCCCACGATGGATTGGTTGCTGGTGGTCAAATAACGGGCTGACAGTCTGTGTTTGGTTAAAACACGATTTTATTCAAATTCAATAAATGAGGTAAGGTGAAGTTGGGTGGGGAGGGTATCGGGGGAGGGGGGGGATGTCCGTTGAACACAGAAGAAGGATAACCAACAACCAGGAAGAAAGTTCTCCTCCAACCGAAGCGTTACCACTTCAGAGGCCCTGGGCAGGTCAAGTACCCCCGGGCCCCGGCGGCAAGTGCCCTTGCATATTATTTCCAGTTTATTATACTAAGCTAAAAGGCTTGTCACTGTATGTTAATCAGAAGTTTTGCTGTGCACTATTAAGGTCTGTTTTCATGATACAGTCACCTTGTATTTCACAGCACATATCAAAATAACCTCAATGCTGGAAATATCCCAGACAGGGGTACATTTTTAACTCTCTCAGAGCAAACCCCCCATTGCTCATAGACACTCCTTAGCGCTCCACAACAGATATCCCCTCTCTCAACAGCCTACCATCCTAGTTGGGAGTCAGGATCTCTAGCACCAATACCATTATCTGGAAAGTGTTGTGTAGAGGTCTGAAGCCAAGACCACAAAATCTGTTGACCCTAGTCACTTGCTGTTTGAAGGCTTGGGTGACGTCAAAATATCAGTTAAACCTTGTCATGGGTTGTTATCTATGTTCTCTATGTGAATTTCAATCAGTGTAATAAATGCCCTATAAAGACTAAAACCCGAAGCATCATTCTTTGTTTTATGGCCAGTCAGTTTGAACTTTGTCTTGCACTTTGTGAATGATGTTTCTACTGACCATAGACCCAGACCTTCCTGAGGGGATCTGGTTATTTCTGTCAAGGTATGTGGCTCTCTGTGTATTGGATTAGAGGACATATTTATCTCTTGAATTGCTGTCTCCTAATTTCTCCCAAAAGGACCCAACTAATCAGGTATCCCCACCTAGAGCAACAAACCCCCCACAGTGAATTCGGTCTAGTCCGCTGTAGGAGAGTCCTAAGGTTGGTGTTGCTCAAATTTACCTCTGCTTAGTTGGGAGGAAATTTAGATGGGGTAAAATTCTTTTTGTATCTGTTTTCTGGAAAGCTATTAAAGTAACCAAATGCCTACTAATCACATAGAAAGGCCAAAAAAATAAGGAACATTGTACTCATTAAGAAATAAGTCAGGTACATTTTGCTAAGTAATCTATTTGTAAAATAGTTCTGCCTGAAAAAAATTCCCCTTACCCTATGAAAGGTGAAATCTGACAAATGATTTAATTCCACACTTTCTTTATTAACTAAATAAAGAACATACAGCCATACAATATTCTGCAGTTTGCTATGCACAGGGGCAATTATAAGACCCTTTCAGGCACATAACAATTCTCAATTATCTCAGCCAACAAATGTAACAAATATCAGTAGCATAGGCAATGCCAAGGTTATACATCCTACTATAGAAGATTTGCTCAGCAATGACAGGCGGAAGAAGAAGAGACTAAAGGAAAGGAGAGAGAGAGAATAGGGTGTCAATCCATTGTCCCACTCAACATTGGTAAAAGAGGTCTCTATGTTTCTTTCCCATTTAGCTTTACAGTCTGCTTTGTCTTTTTGACGCTGACCTGCTGACGGATTATATGACCAGAACAATAGATGAATATCAAGGCATTCACCTAGGCAAGCTTTCTCAAAATATATTAGCGGTCTGGAAAATAGGAAAATCAAATATCTCTTTGTTTACCCTTGTTGTAATAAAGACACCGGTTGAGCTATTTGATACTTCTGATGGTTTAGACACACATTCTTTAAAGAATTATTGAATGTAGACTATGGGATTTCCTACCAGAGGAGTCAGAGGACCTGGACAAGAGGGGGTGGCTTTATTGTGCTTAAATACTTTAAAGACAATCATCATCATCAGTCTCACTTAAGGATGATCTAACGTTTCCCTTCCCAGAGCTTTACTATCTAACAAAACAGCTAGTGACATTACCCACTATTACTTTAAATCTGCACACAGTCCTTTTCTTAAAATGCTATGTACCATTCAACCAACATGGCCAAATGGATGGCTCGGTAATTAAGCTCCACACCTGGGGCTCCAAAACCACCTTTCTCTTTAACAGCTGTCATTCTAGAGTAGCAATTTTGGGATAGTTTATTAGCCCAAATAAATGTGGTGCGAGTGTTTTTAACCTCCTATCTGAAGCTCAATGATAGGGCACTAAAAGTGCATTGCATCACATTTAAAAGCCTGGGAAGCACATTCGTATTAGTAACAGCAATAGGACCAAACCAAGAAAGGCCTAATCTCTCTTTACAGTTTTTTTAAGAGGGCGCATTGTTTAGCCTGTTCCCAGGTACTTAAAGTTCTGATACTCCCATTGAAAGGGGAAGGAGATCTCAAGATTTCCGACCTCTTTTATATGCAAATGAAGCAACTGACTTAAAGAAATTCATCTTTAGGTTTGCCGTCTTACTAAATCTCTAAAATTTAGACATCAAGATCAAGTTAGGCAGAGACGAGGCAGAATTTTTTCTATCACCCGGTAGGTCAACCCCTAAAATATTTCATGGTACAATTTTTTTCCAGCAAGAATGGTTCCAGCGACAGAAAGAAAATCAGAGAGGATACTGGGTACTCCTGAGGTGTGGTATTCTTTATGATGAAAACCAAAGAGTAAACACCATTAGCTCCTACTATGGTTGAAGAATAGGAGTATATAGCTAGGATTCTATTCCTCATCACCACTGCAAAACCTGTATAACTCAAGATGGTCGAAAGGCCTGTCCACCCTGTCAAATTTTTTCTTTGCATCCATTAACAGGAGAAGCGTACCACGTTTTATTTTTCAACTAACTAAATGATTTTAACAGTTTTCAACATGCTTTCCCTGGCTTCTTTTTTGGGTGTAAACCCCCACCTGGCCATGTGTGATTCAATTGGGAAAAAACAGATGGAGTCTTTCTGCAACAATCTTGAAATACTTTTTTACATCAAAATTCAATTTCGGCCTATTCTTTTGACGTTCTTATTTTCATTATTAATTGCAGTAATGTGCACTTCTAAACATGTGGGGAAATTTACCTATTTTGGAAGCTGTGCTTTAAACCTATATGGAGTGCTGTATAAGTAGCTCAGGGAATCTGGAGGATAGTTCAATGTACCCTTCTACTTTTTGGGCTGTACGTGCTGTATCAAGGAGGTTGTTGCCCTCTTGTTGCCCATCTCATTATAAACATTGTTAGGGGAAAATGAAAGCCCGCCCAATGCCTCCAGGAGTTCTTTCATGGTCAGAATTAAAGAATGTAGGTGCTTATCTATTAAAGGTCATTTGTGTGTGTGTGTTTATGTCAGCCTATCAAATTTTACCTTCTCCTTCTCTAATCAGGAGTCCTCTGGTCACTCATAGTTTAATACCATCCTTCAAATTGAGAAGAGCTCCTTTATCTTTTAGCATGCCTGGATTTAATCTACAGTTCCATTCTTTACACAATTTGTGAGGAAGTTCCAAGGTCATAAAAAACGGTGCCTGGTAAGTAAAGGTGTTTTGGCCTATTTCAGTAATCTTGTCTAAAACTCTATGTTTGACAAACATGTAATGTATCCCGGAGTAGTTGAGATGGGCTGATGAATAATATGTTAAATCCTATGTGTCAGGTACCATAAATCCCCATGTGCCTATCAGTCTTGGCTTCCTGATGCACTACTATTTTTACTAAGGAGATTGATGAAATAGTATCGGAGGTGTCAAGCATAGGATTTAAGTGCAGTTCAGATCCCTGCCCTCTAATGGGAGAGTACATATTAGGGAGAATTATTACTAGATAAGCTATTTTCTCATTTGCAAACAGAAATCCCCCTTCCAGGGTTTTTCATTCTTTAGCAGTAGGTGTGAACCAAGTGATTTGTTAAAAGTGGAAGTCGCATGAAATTGATAGAAAATCTCTTTTACTCAAATATGGGACCTTATGTTTTTTGAAGGGTGTCTGTTGTAGCATTGACACCTGTAATGCCTGTTACAAAAGAGGGAATGAAATTTAGTATGCAAGTACCATATTTCCCCAAAAACAGGACAGGGTTTTATATTAATTTTTGCTCCAAAAGCTGCATAAGAGATTATTTTTGGGAAGTCTTATTTTTTCATAAGCAACAATCTAAATTTATTGACAAGGGTATTATTGGTATTTTATTGGTATTATTGGTATTATTATTGGTGATAATAAATCTGCAACCCTTGCCTCTGCGTGTCCCAACAATATAACAAAGGCTGTCGCACAAATGCCGGGGGAGCTGCATGCAGAAGCCAGGAATTGTAAGTATACAGCATGTCTCACGTTGAACACAAGCTCGCTTTTTGCACAGTAGTGCCCATAGCAAATAGTAGAGCTTTATGGAATGGTCTGCACCAGGGACATGAGGGAGCAGTGGTGGGTTGATAGCGTACCAGGGGACCAGATGCCCTGGGCAGAAGGCAATTAGGTATCGTGGAATCTTTTGAGTGTGTTTTTGTCAAAATGAACTGTAACTAGGGCTTATGTTTGAGGTAGTAGTATGCAAGTTCAAGCTTTTAACATTTAGAGAGATCACTAATGATCTTCATATTGTGATCTGTCTGCATGCCTAATGTAATTAACCATTTAAACAAACATTAACTCTACAAAAGATTAGAAACAGACTTTCATTCATCATGCAAAAGGTAAAAATAAACAGCATGCCAAGCATTCCTCCATCTCTGTTCCTCCTCTCAGTTCTCATTGTACGGGCATTCCAATTACAGGCAGTGTGCAGGCATCCCAATTACTGGCAGTGTGCATCTCAATTGCAGGCAGTGTGTGGGCATCTCAGTTGCAGGCAGTATGCAGGCAGGAACCAGATCGTCCACCCAGCTAGAACCAGCTCGCTGTGAACTTGTGGCTGCTGACCACCGCTTCCGTAGCCGCCACTCCCCGCCGCCGCTCCTGCAAGACCAAAGCCAGCCGGGATGCCCCCTAGGCAAGGACCAAAAAGTTTTGTTCCACTTTAAAGGTCATCGCCATGTCTTTGGGAAGTCCAACATACTCCTATCTCTTTATAACAAAACTACACTTTTTTGGGATAGCAAGATTCATTAAAGCAATCTGCAAAAGTGTAGAATTTTTAGCATAACCTAATCAGATGTATTTAACATAACTACAAATTCCAATTTCAAGGCCAAAGGACATTTGCTTAAATATGCCAAGTGATTCCAAAGAACTAAGCAGATTTTATATGTTGAGGATGCAATATATGTAGATTTCAAATATTAAGCAGTTTTGTTTTAATCATGGTGCATAAGTGCTCTCTCATTTTTTCGAGAATCCTTCTTATGAGGAAGCGAGATGCTGAGGCTGGTGAGTTGCAGAGGTTCAAAGATCAGCTGTGATAATGAGCTTCTGAAGAGTTGAAGATGTGATTTGCTTGTCAGACATCTTTTGATAGCAGATTCCAACATTACGTGGAAACATAGAAGGTTGATGTCAGAAATAGTCCAGATAGATGGTCCATCTAACCTGACCTTGTGTATGTTTTTCTCTTTATTTTAGGATAGATCTATGTTTATATAAGCCATGTATAAATTCGCTTACTGTTGATTACAAGCGGCTACTAATCTTTCAGTAAAATAATATAATAATATATTAATATTTTCGGAGGGTTTTTGATTTGTTATCGATCTGCCCTTTTAGAGGTTGAGTTGTGTTTCTTATTAGTCAAGTCTCCTATGTTTTTTTATGTTTCTTCCCAATTAGAACTAGTTTCAAATTGTTAAAACAAACAAAAGTCTATGCCATTTGGGTTTCTCCTTTTTTCTTTTGGATCTGTAGGCATCATTTACATGTGACTTGTATGTAAATGTCAGTATGTTTTAACATTGCTTATAATCTGCCCCAGCTATCTTCTGGTTGTGACCTCATGTTCTGTTATTTAGTTACTTGTAAAAACAAACTCCTAAACTCTATTCAAGTTCCTATCTAGGCACCCCCCCCCCCCCCCCAAAACTTACCGGGTCTGAAGATTGAGCCCTGCATTGGTTGCGGTTACCGGCAGGTTCAGGACAGATGATCACTCCCCCAGATAGGTCCCAGTGACTGGACATGCCTACCACTATACCTACTATTTACTGCAATAGTCGGAGTGCCAAGCTCTCGCACACCCTCTTCATTGAAATGAATAAAGTAGGCATACCTAAGTCACTAACTGATGCAGGAGGAGTGGCCGCGTGACACACAGTTTAATAGTGATTGGTTATTGGGCGTGGGTGCCATGGGACCCAATACGTTTTACACTACTGTACTAGGAAGTTGCACTGCGATGAACAAAAGGTAAGCATGTACATACATGTACAGCCAAATATGACTGTATTTCTTTCAGAAATGCTCCATTGCAGTATTTTTTGCAGTATTTTGGGGGGAAAATTTTAAACACATTTTTTTCTCACTTTTTTGTATGATCTGTAAAAAAAAGTTCACGTGCTGTCCTAAATAATTCGTATGACCCCCATTGAAACATCACATTTATCTGCCAATGATCTAAAGACAAATTACTGCCATTAAAGAGTTTTTTTATCGAAAAAATGACCGGCCAGATTTTACCTCAATATTTCCAAAGTTCTGTTCTGATCAACATGGGTGACCATTTATTATTGTGTCGCTTGTTAATGTGATAGTAGTCTGTGTATTCATTTTTTGATTTGAGCTCAAGATAGACTTAAGAGTCAGTAAGAGACAAAAGCAAACGTTTTAACCTTCATCCTACCCAGATAGAAAGCCCTGCTACTTGTATTTCAACAAGACAGAAGAACCTGCAGATATTAATTATTCTGACTTGGAGTCCTGTTTTGGGACCATTAATAAAGAAGCCTGATGTTTGTTAAGGGCTGCATTACAAATGGCCATGACACGCAGTGAAATGCTTGTTCAGCTTTGAAAGAAACCAGGATGTATTGCTTTCCTTGAGGTTTTAATCTTATTAAAGTGGCTTACTGCAATGGTGATATTGTTTTGTTCCCTTCAACCTGGCAAGTTTAAGTGGCACTTTTACTTGAGTAATAAGCAAATTTAAATGCTTTGCTAACCTAGCAATAAGGATCTTGTTGTAGATATATAAGCCCATTAATAAATTAAATAGGCCAATAATTAGCGCAATGTGCTTGTTTTTGTGATTAGCAAGCATAATGAGTGCCTTGATTTGCAGATAGCCATATGGTTATTTTCAGTTTTCTCTTTTTCTTATCATCTCCTTTTAAGCATCACATAATATTTGATTGCAAATAATTTTCTTTTTTTCATAGAATTGAGCCTCATTTAGTAAAAGGAATTGTTCAAACTGTACTCACCGTGGTGCTACATCAGAGGAAACATGTCACGAGCCCTGGTAAGGCCACAGCTAGAATACTGTGTGCAGTTCTGGAGACCTTACCTGCAAAAATACATTATTCAGGAAAGACTTAAAGAACTTCATTTGTACGGTCTGGAAGAAAGAAGGGAGAGGGGGGACATGATTGAGACTTAAATATGTGAAAGGATTGAATAAGGTTCAGGAGGGAAGTGTTTTTAAGAAGAAGCTTAATGATAGAACAAGTGGGCACAACCTGAAGCTAGTCGGGGGGAAGATCAGGAGCAATGTTAGAAAATATTATTTTACAGAAAGAGTAGTAGATGCTTGGAACAAACTTCCAGCAGAGGTAGTTGAAAAATCAACAGTCACTGAATTTAAACATGCCTGGGATAAGCACACATCTATCCTAAGATAAAGAGTACATACAGTATACACATAAGGGCAGACTAGATGGACCGTATGGTCTCCTTCTGCCGTCAACCTTCTATGTTTCTATGTTTCTATGTAAAATATAAAAGCTCTAATAGTGCTAGTACTTGCTTTGCTGGGTGTCACAGGTGCAGCCTGGAACTGACACTCTTGCTATGGTGGAGATTTACAGATATTACTAGGTGTTGGTAACAGTTCAGGACTGGTGGGCCAGCTTTTGAAGGCCCACATGTAGCAGCCGGCATAGGTAACAGTTCAAGACCTGCTATATTGAGACCCATAAGTACTGTAATAGACGTCACAGTGTAGCAATCCTAGATTTGCCAGACAAGGCAGTTTGACAAGCTAAAGCATTTGCAGTTACGTCAAACTGACATTGCGCATGGTCAGCAACTGGGCTATGTGCTATGGCACGATCAGGCATAGAAAATGTCAACAGCAAACCTTGGCACTGGAAATGGGTCAGACAAGCAGGGTTGACAACAAAGCTGGAAATGGGTCAGACTAGCAGGGTTGAAAACAGAGGCTTGGCACAGGATGGGGTTATAAAAAACATTTTAAAAAATCACAAATCAATCACAAATACAAATACTTTTCCATTTTGGCCACCTCCTGGGGTTCCGGATAATTACTGATACAAATGAGATTTTGTTCCTCAAAATGAAGAAAAAATTGCCTCTACCCCCTGAGTGCTAAAGTCTGAGCAATATGATTACACATTAAGATCTCAGTCTAGCCATAACATTCAATATTGACATGCAACTTTTCATTTCCTTTTAAATCTCTTTTTTTCTTCAATCAGATTCCAAACATCTTGTGAATAATGCAATTGTCCACTTAAAAAACATGTATCAGAATTTAGCCTTGGCCACTTTTATGCTTGCCAAATAAAAGCATGGTTTTCCTATAGGAGGGATTTCAGAACACTCTGCCTGGATACACTGGCTGCTGCGGCCATGATGCTACCCAGAGCACACCGCTTACAGTACTCAGCTGCGATTAGACCACACAGGGTATAGAAGGAGGCCATTTTTTCTCTATTTGGGAGAACAAAATCTCATTTGTAACAGGATAGGGTTAGACAGGCCAGGTGGACAGCATGGGTCAGTAGTAGGGATTGGCACAGGACATGGCCAGACAGGTTGGGTTGGAAACAGATATTTAGCACAAAATATGATCAGACAAGCTGGGTCAGCAACACAGGCTTGGCACAGGATGTGGTCAGAAAGGTTGGGTCAGAAACAGGGCTGGGTACACAACATGGTCAGACAAGCCGGGTCAGCAACATAGACTCAACACAGGACATCAAACAGTATAGGTTGGTAGCAGAGGCTTTGCACTGGATCAGCAATGGAAACTTCAGAAGGTTAGCAGGGACTAGTTTTGTACAGCCTGGCACACTTGGTGCTTTTAAATAGCTACAGTACCTCCCAATCAACTGAGACACTGTAGCTGGTGCTCCCCATTGCTTAACCCTGGAGGTGATATGGTGGGGGTCAGACACTGCAACAAGTGCCCTGCATGTCAGATGCTGCCAGCGCTTGCCTGGCAACTGTGCTGATCACCAGCCCTCCAGCTGAAGAGCAATGTGGGAGAGTCAGGGAGGTACCAGACTGTGACACTCAAGTATGAAATGCTGGATAGAGAATTACTGGCTTGGGCAATAGAAACTTTGGTAGTTATTACAGGTCTTTTATGCTCCTCTTTTTATTTCAATAGCGATTATAACTTTATCCAATCATGTTAAGCCTCTGGCTGTAGAAATCTTTAAAGTAATTGTAAAGGAAAAAATAAAAAAACAGCAGCTACATTGCCAAACATTCATCCAGGGCTGTCAATCGCCTCTGGTCGGTGCTCAGAATGGGGAAATCCCCTTCCTCACTTGGGGTTCTGGCCACACCCCGCCAATGTGGTCCACCAATATCCCTACAGGTCCCATAACGGAACAACACCCCCCACTGGCTTGAATGGTGCTCTCCGCCATCAAGCCTAGCCAACCCCTCCCTCCACCTGCCCAGCCTCCTCCTCCCTTGCTCCCTCCCCCTGCCCAGTCTCCTCCTTGTGACGCCCGAGCCAAGGAAAGAAGCCGCTACGCTCCCGACTTCTGGCCAGGGGAAGTAAGCATGTGCCACTGCCGCTTCGGGCAGGGGAAGGAAGCCACTGCCACCTTCGCTCCGGCCGGGAGAAAGAAGCCGTGGCCTCCGCTGCTCCAGTCGGGAGAAGGAAGGTACGTTATTTGCTGCTCTGGGGAAGGAAGGCGTTGCAACCACCGCTCAAGCTGGGGTAAAGAAGCCGCTGGCATGTGTGCATGGATGTTAGGGAGTGCACGAATGCGCTTTGGGAGTATGTGCATGAATGTTAGGGAGTGCGCACATGCATGTCTAAAGCAAGCGGGTGTAGAGAAATCATGAAGCTGAACTGTAAACCTCAATATCTCAGCCATTTCTTCTTCAGTTTAAAAATGGAAAACACAGGACAGTGTCAAACGTAGCCCAGTGCAATGGTGAAACAATTGCCTTTGCCTTTAATATCACTTTAACCGACACATCCCAGCTTATCCATTGTAATATCTCACAAAGAAGCCATTGAAAAACACTTCTGATTTCAAGATAGCACGATGCACCAGTGCACCAAGTTAAGTTTTAACACTTTAGGTGCCAGCCAAACTAGAGTTTTTGTCACCCTCTGTTGCCAGACCCTTTTTCACTATTTTGCGCTACACAGGTTCAACTTGAAGGGATTTCCAGGCTGGGCTTTAATATGACATGTCTTGTTTATCATTTGTTTGTACATTCTCAATACTTTGGGGTAAAATATATGCAAAAAATTAAAAATCGCTTTTTTACAATTTGTAGTGTTTTTGTAATAAAAAAATCATATTGCACGTAAAAGCTCAATTTCTCCCAGTTACAACGGTACCACATATTTATTGGTAGACCCCCTTTCCTGCCAAGGAGACTCACCCAAACTGAAACAGCACTTTAAAGATTTTCAGATTAAAAACAACTGCTATGTGCACCTTTAAAATACAACTGTTATGCGAACCTTGCATTTTTTCAAAGAAAAACAACCTTTAGATTTGAAATACCCCCACAAACTTTATATTCTATGGTACACATCTCAAGCTTTCTAGTCATACCAGGCTTGTTGACATGGGCATAGTTTTCTGGAAGTAATTCCTTGATGAATTCTTTGGCTGCACAGGTTTCCCTAAAAAAGAATAAAAAGGCAGAATCAAAGTCACGTTTTTCTAAAAAAACAAGACAAAAAGCAAACAAAAAAAAACTTAATCTGAAAAAGCAGGGTCCCCAGAACAGAACAATACCCAACATACTTGGGTACTGTCAAGGGAAGAGTTGCCAAACACCCCAAGTAAGCTATAGGGAAGTGCACCGCATTAATAGTAATAGATAGGTGCCAGCCATAGGAGTAACATGAAACCACAACAACAAGATGAGGGAACCTAGACTAATCCCTCCAACCCCCACATAAGGCCGCACACTAAATGTAAAAAGTATGAAAAATATAATTTTAATAAATACCAAGTACATCAAGAAGACACCTTATAAGACATACACACAATTTAAAAAACACAAAACACAAAACAGGGGTATCCCAAGCACGGTGACTATTGCATGTAAATATCAATGTTATCACTATATATATGTACACAATGAATTGTGTAGATCACGCTATGAATGTACCCAAAATGCTGAGGATGAGGAAGTTACGTGTGTTAAATCGATATTTCGGTGAAAAAAAGTGAGTGCGAAACAGTCTGTATGTGATAAAAACGCTAAAGTGCTGAGTATATGTGCAAAAAACAAATAGTGTGTGCAAAATAGCAATAAAAACTAGACTCATAAGCCAAAACAATAAGTGCCAATATATGACAACAAAACCACGCATGTGAAAGAGCTGAGAAGATTAACAACGGTTGGGGCATTCAGCAGTAAAGTAACAAACAATACCAAAAGATGTAAACAATAAAGACAGTACTACTTAACCATGTCGCCAGGGGTCCCCCGTCGCAGCCGCCACCTACGCGTTACGTGTCGTGCAGACACTTCGCCAGGGTGTAACACCCCAAGTAAAGCATGCGCGTAAGGGTAATTTTATTTAAAAATTTCAGTTCTGCAGACAAAGTGCACACTTTGCACTTTTTCAACCAAAACAACCCCTTACATTTGCAATACCCCTACATTACATATATTCCTTACATTTCTTACAGTTCCTTAAAGTGGACCAAAACCCAGCAGGGTCAGCCCGGGAATCTATAAGATTCAAATCGGGGCAAACAAGAGGCAAATCGGGATGCCCCGCTGTGTGAAACCCCCCCAGGCCGCCTGAAAACCTTACCTGAATCCCGGTCCAACGGCGCATGCGCGGCCCGTCGCCACATCTCACGATTCCCTCTAGCAGGGTGCGTGCCCGCAACGGCTATTTAGGAATGGCCGGCGCGGGCGCGCTCCCTGTTAGAGGGAAGCGTGAGATGCGGCCGCCAGCGTGCTCGGAGTCGCTGAGTTAAGACGTCGCTTTGATGCGCATAGCTCAGATGCTCAGAGCGCGCTGATTGGACGAGCGGCAGCACATGCGCCATAGAAGCGGGGTGAGGTGAGTTTTATCGGGAGATCTGGGGGGTTTCACATAGCGGGGCGCCCCAATCGGGGAAGTGGACCAAAACCCAGTATAGTCAAAATCCTGGGTTTTGGTCCACTTTAAGTACACACGTTAAGCTTTCTAGGTGTATGCAGCTTATTGTAGTGGGCTTATCTTTCTGGACGTGAAAAAAAATTCTTTGGTTGCACAGGGTTTCCCTTAAAAAATTCATAAAAAAGCAGAATAAAAAACACATTTTCCTAAAACATCAATATGTAAATGAGAAAAAAACAAGCTGACTCTAAAAGGGCCAGATCCCCTGAACAGAACAATATCCAACATGCATAGCCACTTTTAACTGCCAGCCTACTTGAGATTTTGTCACTCTCTGTTGACAGGTCATTTTTCACCATTTTGTGCTATGTTTAACTGTGATTTTTGCAGGAATTCCCTGGAAAATTAATTTTTTTTAACATGACATGTCTTGAATTTTTTTTTGAGTTAAAAAAATAGCATAACCAGCCCAGTGACCAGCTATGCAGAGCTTGTAGAACAGGGAGCAGGGGGCAGCCTCAGTGGCTCCCCACCCTGCAGGCTACAACCCCACATAACCGTCATGTCCCCCAGGCTTCTATGCTCCACTGGTCTTTATAGAGGCAGGTAATTGGGGGGCTGGGGGTTAACTGAAATTTACCTACTCGCAGTTGACTTGCCAGCCCCCTAAGCCTTGTGAACTGGTATAGGGGTCTCATAGATCCCTTACAAGTTCACAAAGGGTTAAATGTTAAAAAACACACACACACGCATTAAAAAAAATATTTTATTTTTTTTAATCCTTACCTCATCCATCCCCAGCACTGTGTCCTACGTTGATCAATCTAACTTCTGCTCTCCTGCGGGAGGCCTTTTATACCTGCTGGGTGACAAGAGACAAAGGGTCAATTGAAAAAAAAGACATAGGTTCCCCCCTCCTGGGGGGGATTTTTAAGGGTTGAAATCCCTTAAAATCCCCCCCAAAAATGGCATTGGGTCCCCCTTCCCGGCATAACCAGCCTGGGCACTGTCACGATCAACTCACCTTCACGCTGGTCCCGCGGCGCCTGTCTGCCTCCATCCCCGCTCGGCGTCCGTGTTTCCGACGGGCAGCGTCAGACCGAGCAGGGACGAGCAGACACACCTCCTCTCCTCCCTGCCTATCTGTGACAGCTCGTGCTTGCGTGTGTGCAGTCAGCGCGCCAGACGGAGGCTGAATTAAGGTGGGCCAATGAGCCCTAGGGTTTTAAGGTGGATCAATGGTCCTATCTTCTTGGCAGAACGCCCTATAGTGTGAATTGGGCAATCAGCCCATGGATTGTTAGTTGCACCAATCATGTCCCTCTCGCCCACCAATCATGTCAGCCCCCATCAAATAAAGGTGTTTCCCTCACACTGTTCCTTGCCCATGAAAGCGTGCTGCTGGGTATGATTATCAGTATTGATACTTCCTGTTTGATCTTGCTGTGTATTGACCATCCCGTGATTGCCGCCTGGACTGACCATTGCCTGTTTCTTACTCCGATTTTGCCTGCTCTCTTGTACTGCGTACCCGTGACCTCCCGGCTTGACCCTTGGCTCGACTTTGGCTACTCTTCCGTCTCATCCTTTGGTGCTGCGCTTGTCTGGACTGATCTACCGTGTATGACCCCTGCTTGCCCGACCTCGCCCAGTCTCGTTCCTGGTTCATCCACCTTCCTCCCCGTAAGTCCGCATCCTTTGTGCTACCAAGTCCTGGGGGCAACCGTGCCCGGTGAGGTCCCGGCAGACAGGGGCTTGACAATAGGTAAAGCTAGCAGCGGAGATTGGGGGTTGCAGACTTACTCAGAAAGCGGGTGTTCCACGGGACCTGACATCACGGGCCCGAAAAATGGAAGAACTAATGCAACAGGTGCAAGCTATGGCCACCGCCATCAACCGACTAGCCCAACGAGTGGCAATGCAGGAAAATCGCCAACTACCTGCACCACTGGCACCTGTTTCCTCAGTCGAGCCGAAGGTTCCCCTTCGAGAAAATTTGGGGGGAATGGTCGAAATTTTCAAATTTCAAGAATTCATGCGAGCTTTACTTCCACCTGCGTCCCAACTCCTCTGGGTCTGAGACACAGCGAGTGGGCCTAGTCATCTCGCTTCTTCAAGGTGACCCACAGACCTGGGCTTTTGGACTGGCACCTTACGATGAGGCCTTACAGTCGGTCTCCGCCTTTTGTGCCGCCATGGAGGTCCTGTATGCAGACTCCGACCGTGCTTCTACGGCAGACTCTAAGTTATGGAGTTTGAAACAAGGAAAACGGTCGGCCGAAGAATACAGCGCCGAGTTCCGTCGATGGGCCATTGACTCCCAATGGAACGATCCAGCCCTGTGCAGTCAGTTCAGGATCGGACTCTCAGAAAGTATTAAGGATACTTTAGTTAATTTCCCGCAGCCAAAGAGTCTTGATGAGTACATGCAGCTGGCCATCAGATTGGATAGACGGCTCAGAGAGAAATTCCATAGAAACAATCCTGACAAACCTAGGAAGGTTCCTGAGGCGCCCTTCACAAGGGGCCTCAAGACCTTTCCTAGGTTTGTCAGGATTGTTTCTATGGAATTTTTTAATCAGGGCGTTAGCATGTACATCCCTAACTGGAATCCAACATCTCTCCTCAGGACCAAAACCCTTCCAATCTATTAAATATTGTAACGAATTCCGAACCAATCGAGAGTCGAGAATTATGTTAATCTCGAACTCAGGTTCATCTTCCACCACGACTGGAGGGGGAGATGACACCTGAACATTCCTGGTGGATTTTAAAGGGGTTTGTGAAATGTACTCAGAAATTTCATGGACGGAGGAAGCTTAACTTCAAAGGTAACATTGCTCAGTCTATTAGTGATCGGAAAGGGACCGATATACTTTGGCGAGGGTTGTCGAAGAGCAATATTTCTAGTGGATACCCAGACCAAGTCTCCTACCTGAAACGGTGGTTCTTGTGATCTATGTCGGCGAACACTATATGCCTCGCTGAGGCTTTTCTAAGATTTCCTTGTGCCTCAGACCATACATTCATTCTCTCTCGTAACCATTCCTCCAAGGCCGGCAAATTGGAGGAAGGGCCAGAGAGAGAAGAGGCCTTGGGATTCTTGCCATAATTACAGAAAAACGGCGAAAATGTAGTCGATTCGCTAGGCGCGTTATTAAAGGCGAATTCGGCAAACTCAATGAATTCCGCCCACTGTTCTTGACAATCAGACACAAAGCAGCGCAAGTATTGCTCCAAACACTGATTCACCCTTTCAGTCTGCCCATTAGACTGGGGATGATAGGCTGAGGAAAGAGACACCTTAATACCCAACCGTGCACAAAGCGCTTTCCAGAAGCGGGATACAAACTGAACCCCCCGATCTGAAACTATATTTTGGGGTATACCATGGAGATGGAAAACATGCTTAATGAACAGTTTTACCAGCTCCGGTGCAGACGGAAGCTTTGCCAGTGAATAAAATGCGCCATCTTACTGAAGCAATCGACCACCACCCAGATTACAGTATTACCCTGGGACTGTGGCAGATCAACAATAAAATGCATGGATATGTGGGTCCAAGGTTCTCCGGGAATCTCCAGTGGTACTAACAATCCTGCTGGAGATCCATGGATTGCCTTATTACGACCACATACAGGACATGCTTCGACAAAGGCGGTCACGTCGCGTCTGATGGTAGGCCACCATACATGGCGCTTGGCGAGAGCCAGTGTTTTTGGGAACCCTAAGTGACCGGCGGTCTTGGCGTCATGAAATTCTTGTAGGACGGAGAGACGCAACTGAGGTGGAACAAACTGACATCCAGGGGGTTTCCCCAGAGGAGCATCAACCTGGTATGGAATTAGCGAGCTAGACAAATCAGGGAGAAGGGCACCGACTACACAACCTAAAGGTAAAATAGGTTCTGTGGAATCAAATCGATCTTTACACTCTCCGAAATTGCATGATAAGGCGTCCCCTCTGGTATTCTTGGTCCCGGTTTAAAGGTGATAATGAAATTGAAACAGGAGAAAAAAAGCGCCCAGCGAGCCTGACGAGAGTTGAGCCTTTTGGCTGATTCTATATACTCTAAGTTATTGTGATCGGTATATACAGTAATGTGATGCAGAGAGCCTTCCAACTAATGTCGCCATTCCTCAAAGGCCAGTTTAATACCCAACAGTTCCCTATTCCCAACATCGTAATTTTGTTCAGCAGGAGAGAATTTACACGAAAAGAAGGCACAGGGATGTAGCCTCTCAGGATCACCTGAATACTGAGAGAGGACCGCACCCACGCCAAGTTCGGAGGCATCTACTTCCAAAAGAAACGGGCGATTGATATCAGGGTGGATTAAAACTGGGGCTGATGTAAACATTTCTTTTAGAGTCTGAAAGGCGCTTGTTGCTGAGGGAGACCAATTTTCAACAAAAGCCACTTTCTGAGTTAGATCTGTTAAATGGCCCACTATCGAAGAGAAACCCTTTATAAACCGTCTATAGAAATTGGTGAATCCTAGAAACCTCTGGACACCTTGGAGGGATCCATAACCAACCCTTGCTTAGAAATCAGATACCCCAAAAACGGAATTTCAGGAACCTCGAACACACATTTAGAAATTTTGGCATAAAGCTTGTTCTCCCGTAATCTTTGTAACACTGCCTTTACATGCTGGCGGTGTTCCAGGACCGAACAGGAGAAGATAAGGATATCGTCTAGATAAACCACCATAAATCAGCCCAAATAATCACGAAAAATGTTGTTTACAAAATCTTGGAAGACCGCGGGAGCATTGCACAGACCAAAAGGCATAACCAAGTACTCGTAGTGCCCATCTTTTACATTAAAGGCTGTCTTCCATTCATCTCCCTGGCGTATGCGAATGAGGTTATACGCCCCTCTAAGATCAAGTTTGGAAAAAATCTGTGCCCCAGATACTTGGTTAAAGAGGTCATTGATTAAAGGTAGCGGATACCTATTCTTTACCGTGATTTTGTTTAGTCCCCTATAATCGATACACGGACGTGAACCACCATCTTTTTTTTCGACAAAGAAGAACCCGGCGCCAGCAGGGGAGGTAGAGGGACGGACGAATCCCTTCTTAAGATTCTCCTAGATGTGTTCCCTCAACCGGATCTAGGCGCTGTAGTTTCCTGCCACCGGGGCCTTGTTAGGGCAATTATTGGCGAAATGGCCAGGATTTCCGCAGTACAGGCAAAGCTCTTGTGATCTGCATCTTGTCTTCTCTGCCTGGGAGAGGTGAGTCACACCAAGTTGCATGGGGTGCCAAGGAAGCAGAGGCAGCAGCACCCCTAGAGCTGAATTCTTGGCGAGGGGAACCCCATGGCTGGGGATTTTTATGCGGACTTACTCAGAAGGTGGGTGTTCCACGGGACCTGACAGGCACCAGCTATGCAGGGCTTGTAGAAGCCCTGCAGGCTATAAGCCCCCATAGCAGTCCTTGCCCCAGAATCATCTGCCCCCTGGGCTGTGGGGAGGTAGATAATACTTGCCGCAGGTGACTTGCCAGACCCTCTGACCTTGTCAACTGGTACACAAAGGATTCACAAAGGATTAAATGTAAACACACACACAGAAAAATGACTTTTATGAAAAGAAAAGGCGTGCTGTCCCACACCTCTGTGTCCCTTGCTGATCTGATGACAGATGCGGTGATCGTTGGAGGGGGGTGGGAGGAAGTGGATCCCCCTGCCCCTCCACCTCTCTCCAGCAATCACCACATCTGATACACAGAGAAATTACCGCGCTACACAGAGAAATAATAAAAAGTCTGGGGCTCAACGTATTGACAAGAAGTCCTTCCTCTCAATGATACAGAATTTAAAAGATTAGAATACAGAGCTCCAAGTATATAGTAAGATGTCACTGTCCTTTGTTGAATACGGTCACTGATAGAGGTGGAGCTCAGTGAGGAGTTTATTATCTAAATGTTTTTGGATGTTTTTAAAATGTGAAAATTACATAAAGCTTAAACCTTTGCAAGAATCTGGTAAGAGGCTATATAAGCAATTGTGGTGGTTGGCACTGAATACCGATATATCTACACAATGGGTGAATTATGAATTGACCGTATTCAACAAAGGACAGTGACATCTTACTATATACTTGGAGCTCTGTATTCTAATCTTTTAATCACCACATCTGAATGAAGGCACCGGAGGGGGGTGACGTCACTGGCTAGTGGTGGCGGAGAAGAGGGAGGGAGGGATTGCGGCCGCGGCTGAGTAAATGTAATTATTTTCTTTAGCTATGTCAGCGGCGACAGAAGCAGGGGGGGCTCTACTCCTGAAGCCGGAAGAGCCCAGGGGAAGGGGGGATCGTATGCCCCCGGGGTGAAGGGAAGACCCAGCTGAATCGAATGAGGGGTCGGGTGAGTGTTTTTTAACTTTTTTGTAGCCGGGGGCTGGGGGAGACAAGACATCTGAATTCTATGGGTTTGGCAGTTAAAGGGTTAAAGAAGAGAAGAGCCTAGACCAGCACTTCCAGGGGCCCATGCCCACACTCCCATATGCACATGCACAGACTCCAGACACACATGTGCACACCCCCAGATGCACATGAGCGCACTCCCAGATGTGCACACTCACAACTGCGCAAGCACGCACCCCCAGGCACTTATGCACACGCCCAAACATGCATGTCTGCAATCCCAGATGTGCAAGTTCACATTCCCAAACTACGCAAGTATGCACCTGCAGATGCGTATGCGCAATCCTAAACAAGCACTCCCAAATGCACGTTTTCACCCTTAGACACACCTACTTAGTAGGTCAGTAGGTGGACAGGCAAGTAGGTGTTTGGGAGTGGGTAGGTGTTTAGGCGGGTAGGTAAATGGGCAGATGGGTAGGGGGAACTGGGCAGCTGTGAGCACCCCCCCACCAGAGCACCTGCAGCAGCGACGGCTGGGCAGTGGGCAGTGGAGGTGCGTGCAGCCTCCCCCACCCCGCCTGCTGACAGGGTTTCTGGAAGCAGTGGTTGGACAGGTTTGTGACCACTGTTCTCTGGCTGGGAGGGGAGAGATTGAAGGGGGGGCAGCAGCTACTCTCGCTCCCAGCAGCGGCCAGGAGGAGAGAAATCTGAGGGGGTGGTGGTGACTGCTTTTGCTCCCGGAACCGACCATTGGGGGGGTGGTTGTCAGCAGTTGCTCTGACTACCAGCACTGGCCGGAAGGAGAGGGTGGTGGTGGCTGCTCTAGCTCCCAGATCCGGCCAGGAGGAAGAGATCTGATGGGGGCTGTGGTGGCTAAACCTCCACATACCAATACTTTCACACCAACACATAAGGGTGGCACTGGCCAGGAGGAGAGAGACCAAAGGGGAAGGGGCAGCCGCTGCTCTCACTCCTGGCATCGGCAGGAGGAGAGGGATTGAAGGGGTGACATGGGCTGCTTTCTCTCCCAGCCCCAGTGGGGAGGAGAGAGACTGAAAGGGTGACAGGAGCTGCTTTCACTCTTGGCTCCGGTGGGGAGAAGAGAGATTGAAGGGGGGGGGGGTGGCCACTGCTCTCGCTCCCAGCTCCAGCCAGGAGGAGGTCTGAGGGGGTTGGCTATTGCTGAATCCCCCCATACCAATAACCTCACACACACACACCGACACACACCATGATCACAAGATTGTTGGCTCTGCACCACATTAACTGCTGACCAATAGGCGTAAAAATACAGATCAGACACTTCCTGACTCACTTGCTAATCATCTGAGGCAGAGACAAGATTATTAACCCCTTCTGCTCTAATTCAACCTCTTCCGCTGAGAGGAAAGCCACTCCTGCTTTACCAAGACAGAGTCAGAGGAATATCAGAAACAGCATGCTGGTAATAAATCACTGGTCTGGGGGCACAATCCTGACATAAATGTTTATTTTACAAATTTTGACAAAAGAGAGTTTTCCTTTAACTTGCTTGGGTTTGCCTATGGAACACATTTTGAGGCATATCCAGTAGAGACACATTTTTGACTAAAAGATCTAGAAAGAGGGTAAAGCTGAAGTCAATAACATGCATCTTGTTATAGCAGTTCGGCTGTTCCAGAGGTGAGTAGCAACCTGGATAGAGGGATGACACTAGATATAGTTTCTAGACTATACAAAGGTAATTGACACTGACCTGCTTAGTCGCCTATTGGGGAAATTGAGGTATCTCAGGATAGAAAATACAGTTTGTGACTGGATTAAAAATGGGCTGAAGGAGCATGTGCAGATAGTTGTGATTAGTGATTAATGATTCCTATTCAGAATAGTTCCCAGATTTAAGCGATGAACAGTGCTGGGTACAGTGCTGGGCCCACTATTATTCAACTTGTTTAAAAATTATATAGAGGATGGAATTAAGGGAACCTTCTCTATTTTTACAAATTGCACCAAGATATGTACAGAGGTGACAATAGTTCAGGGAGCCATATATTGAGATGGGAATTAAAATCCTGGGATGAAAATAAAGGAGTATACCGTGCTAGAAACAAGTATCCTAAAAAATCTAATGATAGTCCTGCTCAACGTGCTGTAACCTATATTCCAATAACAGTTTCAAATGTAGAAATGCCCAAAGATAAGCACAGAGCAAAAGAAAACTTCTGTCAATATCTAATAAATCTTATGTAGACGGAAGTAAGGTGGTATCCAGTGGTGCATGCACTTCTTAATTATAGTGCCCTCCACCAAATTCAGACAAATATAAGACTGGCATGATCTGTATATGTCAGCAATAATGAGATTTGAGGTCATTCCATTTAAAAAACTGCACTTTGGCACTCCAGGATGTATCATAGAAGGACATTTCACAGGGAACATAAAAAGGCATCTAGCGCAACATTGTCTAAAACCACAAAGTTTTAACTAAATAGATCCAAATCCACTCACAAGCATGGAAGAAAAAACAGCATATTTGCATTTACACAGGGAGTGCCAGGCTTTCGTGCCACAATACAAACTGGTACGACCAATATGGGAAGGAAGGGTGTGAAGAGATCTCACCGTCTGCAAGCTACTTCTGCCAGGTCCATTGTGGGTGACGCCGATGCCGCCCCTCGCATTTCGACGCTAAATGCGACCTTTGCTTAGGCTGGCGGCATGGCAGCCAAATGTTCTATTAATAGCATTCGGGGCGTGGTTTTATCCCCTGCTATCTAGAGCATCACCAAAAGTGTTACTAAGGCTCCTCCAGTAAGAAGAAACGTGTTGGCAAGCGGCATCCAAGGGAGCCAAGTAAAAGTGAACATGCTGATTGGCTGAGCAGGCTACTCAGCCAATGAGTATGCTCACTTGCGCGCTCTCATCTCGAACCTGCATCGTGGGAGTGTGTGGAATGGGTGACCTGGGGATATACACAGCGGGGCACCCCAATTCGGGATGCACCCACATTGAGAAACAACACCCCGAAAAACAAAAATTGTGTGTGTTGTTTTTAAAAAACAAGTGGGCACTCACTGCACCTGGGGAAAAAAGAATTAATCCCAAAAGGCAACTAACCTTCTTCACCATGAGAACTGTAAATCTGTGGAATAGACTGCCACAGTAGCTGGTCAAACAGCAACAGCTGACAACTTCAACAAGGGATTAGACATTTTCTTGATGATAATAACTTTGCCTGTTACAATTAGCTACAAAACTTGGAATAAGGTAAGAAAAAGGCAAAAAAAGTCTACCAAATCCTTGAAGTGAATCTATCGCCATGCAGAAGCAGGTGGGCCCCTACAGACTAAAAGTGAATATGCAACTAACCTGCTGCACCAACGTTTTCATATTTTTGCAGCATAAACAGGGACAGGGGGTAAATTGCATTTTCAACAAAGGATCACCTTCACCTTTCCCCCTATTTCCATCACATTTACATTCCCTTCTTCTCTTTTTTCCCCTTGTCCTAGCTTTTTATTCCTTTTCTCCTGTTTTCCATTCCATTTACAGTGTTCTTTTGAGAATTCAAGCTATTCTGCAACAGTTCCTTGGCTTGCAAGTAATTATAAAAAAAGTCTCTACCTCTGGGTTTTTTTGTGCGACCCTTTAAACATGTGTTTCAGTTGTCCAGCTGGTACACGGTCAGGCCTATATTAAATTTTTTTACTGGTTCTGGGGTTTAGGCACCCCCAGTATGGTTCTAACAGCCTATGACCCAGACCTCGCTGTTTAGTGTTCCATCACATTTTATTGTTGTATAAACATTTACAATAAAAAATTGCCACATACACTATAAAAACATGATCATGATCGCTCGTATTCACAAACAATATATTAAGTTCATTTTAGTTTAATTTAATAATGTTTCCAACATATAGTTCTTACAACCAGTATCCAGTAATTATTGCTCCCTAGTTTTCAATCTTTGATCTGATTTTTCATGCTTCCCTTCCTTGGGCAAACATGTTTCGCCTCTGGTATTATTTTATGGGAAACATATTGAGACTATATATTAGAAAATAGTAGTAACAGTATGCGGCATCATTATAGTTCTATACATGTTCAATAGTGTTTTTGTGTACCTTCAAAGGGAATTTCATAAAGTCACAATTGGTATCTCATAAGTAATACAATCATAGCAGATTCCCCTGGAGATCCGGCACTGGGCTACCCTGGAAACAGATAGGATCCTTTAGTAATATAGCGATTAATTTTGTTAGGCTTTTAGATGGTTAACATTTGTACTGGCCTGGCTGGGTTATTCTTACTTTGTTCCCCAGGTTTTACACCTCCCCAGGTATGCACCTCAAGTGTCTCGCCCTGGATTCCGATCCTCCGATCCCAGGCCACTCTCTAAAATAGATGGAGATTCCATATGATCCCATAACCTAATCATTTTAGTAACAGCAATAACTGTATTGTTTCTAATTCATTGGTACTGTACCTTTAAGTGCCTAAATTCACGCTGCGCTGTCAATGTGGCGTCCCGCTCTCTGCCATCCTCACTTTGCTTGTTGACCTCCTCGGGTCTTTCCTGCTCGTTTGTCTAGGGGCATCTAGCGGCGCCACTTTTCGGGCGGCACTTTATATGCGCTCCAAGATTGGGAGCGCACCCCCCGCGCCCACCTCCGCCGGAAGCGTCAGTGTGCGCTTCAAGCCGTGGAGCACACACTGTGTCCATCTGCAGGTTGGGCCGGATGTGACGTCACCATCCGCCAGGAGCGATTTTGTGCGTTCCAGATCCCGGAGCGCACACCGCATCCCTTAGATGTTCATATCGGATGTGACGTCACCGGCCGCCCTATCATGTGCTCTGTGACTCCATGTTGTTGGAGCCTTTCTGAGCACAATTAGGCAGGGGTCAGGCAGACGGCCCCTATATATTGTAATAGTTGTTTCTACACATCTTTTGCACTTTCTGATTACATGAAAAACAGTTTGTGTTGTATTAGAGTTTGTTTAATTTCGTTATTTACCACGCCACTTCCTACATCCTGACCCCTACCATTAGCGCAGCGGTTGTAAAGATTATTAGGCTATGAATTATATTTTCAGGATCCCACTCATGTGTTCCAGGGTTCCTGGTGCCGGATCCCCCGGGTTTACATAAGTTATTATATTAGGATTTGTTCCTTATGTATAGTCACCAAGTTTCACAGTATAACATTAATAGTTTCTTAGATACAACATTGTTCTGCCCCCTGTTCTTATCCCCCTTGGAGCCAGACCCTTCCTATATACATATGTATACTTTTTCCTGATTTTCATTTCCACCATTGCCATCTTATAAAAACGAGCTAAAACCAAACATATCGTTTAAACCAGGAGGACGGGATGCCCCTAATCTATAAATCCATCGCGTCTCTAACTGTAATGTCATTTTCTCTATATTGCCCCCTCTCTGGGGGTCATGTATCCTGTCTATACCTTGAAATTTTATAGAATTAGGATTTTTGTTGTGGTATTTCAGAAAGTGTCGGCCAACAGGTGTTTTCTGGTTACCTACTTTTATACTGTATACATGTTCGTATATGCGTCGTCTAAATTGGCGGTTCGTTTTGCCTATGTAGAAGGACCCACAACCACACGTAAGGATGTAACATTCCTTGATATCTCCATAATGAAAGATGATCAGGGCCACATTACAACAACACTGTACAGAAAAGACACAGCAGCTAATACAATGCTGAGAGCTACTAGCTCTCATCCTAAGCACCTGCTAAAAAGCATCCCATATGGGGAGTATATCAGAGCACGGAGGAATTGTAGCACTTTAGAAGCATACCAAAATGAGGCAAACTTAATTAGACTAAGATTATTACAAAGGGGCTATAAACAATCAGTTTTGAAACAAGCCTACCAAAAAGCAAAGAGATATGAGAGACAAACCTTGCTATACAAACCAAGAAAAGAAAACACCCAACAAGGTCCAGCACTAATTCTAACATATAGCGAATCACATAATAAAATTCGCCAAATAGTCAAAAAACATTGGCCCATCCTCCTAAACGATGATAATCTCAAGAGCTTTCTCCCGAAGGAACCGCAAATAATATTTAGGCGGTCTCCTAACATAAGGGACAGACTGGTACACAGTCACCACAATACTAACAGAAGGGAAAAATGCTGTAAACAGCAGGGCACGTACCGCTGCGGCGGGTGTAATATGTGCCGCTATATACAATCAGGAGATACGGTTACAATTAATGAGAGGGATAGCTACAAAATTAAGCACTTTATAAATTGCTCATCAACAAACGTCATATACATCCTTACGTGTGGTTGTGGGTCCTTCTACATAGGCAAAACGAACCGCCAATTTAGACGACGCATATACGAACATGTATACAGTATAAAAGTAGGTAACCAGAAAACACCTGTTGGCCGACACTTTCTGAAATACCACAACAAAAATCCTAATTCTATAAAATTTCAAGGTATAGACAGGATACATGACCCCCAGAGAGGGGGCAATATAGAGAAAATGACATTACAGTTAGAGACGCGATGGATTTATAGATTAGGGGCATCCCGTCCTCCTGGTTTAAACGATATGTTTGGTTTTAGCTCGTTTTTATAAGATGGCAATGGTGGAAATGAAAATCAGGAAAAAGTATACATATGTATATAGGAAGGGTCTGGCTCCAAGGGGGATAAGAACAGGGGGCAGAACAATGTTGTATCTAAGAAACTATTAATGTTATACTGTGAAACTTGGTGACTATACATAAGGAACAAATCCTAATATAATAACTTATGTAAACCCGGGGGATCCGGCACCAGGAACCCTGGAACACATGAGTGGGATCCTGAAAATATAATTCATAGCCTAATAATCTTTACAACCACTGCGCTAATGGTAGGGGTCAGGATGTAGGAAGTGGCGTGGTAAATATTGAAATTAAACAAACTCTAATACAACACAAACTGTTTTTCATGTAATCAGAAAGTGCAAAAGATGTGTAGAAACAACTATTACAATATATAGGGGCCGTCTGCCTGACCCCTGCCTAATTGTGCTCAGAAAGGCTCCAACAACATGGAGTCACAGAGCACATGATAGGGCGGCCGGTGACGTCACATCCGATATGAACATCTAAGGGATGCGGTGTGCGCTCCGGGATCTGGAACGCACAAAATCGCTCCTGGCGGATGGTGACGTCACATCCGGCCCAACCTGCAGATGGACACAGTGTGTGCTCCACGGCTTGAAGCGCACACTGACGCTTCCGGCGGAGGTGGGCGCGGGGGGTGCGCTCCCAATCTTGGAGCGCATATAAAGTGCCGCCCGAAAAGTGGCGCCGCTAGATGCCCCTAGACAAACGAGCAGGAAAGACCCGAGGAGGTCAACAAGCAAAGTGAGGATGGCAGAGAGCGGGACGCCACATTGACAGCGCAGCGTGAATTTAGGCACTTAAAGGTACAGTACCAATGAATTAGAAACAATACAGTTATTGCTGTTACTAAAATGATTAGGTTATGGGATCATATGGAATCTCCATCTATTTTAGAGAGTGGCCTGGGATCGGAGGATCGGAATCCAGGGCGAGACACTTGAGGTGCATACCTGGGGAGGTGTAAAACCTGGGGAACAAAGTAAGAATAACCCAGCCAGGCCAGTACAAATGTTAACCATCTAAAAGCCTAACAAAATTAATCGCTATATTACTAAAGGATCCTATCTGTTTCCAGGGTAGCCCAGTGCCGGATCTCCAGGGGAATCTGCTATGATTGTATTACTTATGAGATACCAATTGTGACTTTATGAAATTCCCTTTGAAGGTACACAAAAACACTATTGAACATGTATAGAACTATAATGATGCCGCATACTGTTACTACTATTTTCTAATATATAGTCTCAATATGTTTCCCATAAAATAATACCAGAGGCGAAACATGTTTGCCCAAGGAAGGGAAGCATGAAAAATCAGATCAAAGATTGAAAACTAGGGAGCAATAATTACTGGATACTGGTTGTAAGAACTATATGTTGGAAACATTATTAAATTAAACTAAAATGAACTTAATATATTGTTTGTGAATACGAGCGATCATGATCATGTTTTTATAGTGTATGTGGCAATTTTTTATTGTAAATGTTTATACAACAATAAAATGTGATGGAACACTAAACAGCGAGGTCTGGGTCATAGGCTGTTAGAACCATACTGGGGGTGCCTAAACCCCAGAACCAGTAAAAAAATTATAAAAAAAGGCAATAAATTAGTGTTGGCCGAACCCAAACCGCAAAGTTGGGGTTTGCACTGAACTTTGCAAGTTCGGGTTCCCAAACTTGAAAACGTACTTCAGTCAGAAGTCCTTCTTCAAGTTCCGTGTTTGGCCCGAACCTAAAAAAAATGGTTGATGGGCTGCTGAGCGGGCCATCAATCAACTTATCCTAAAGTGTGCAGCAGCAGGAAGCTGTACAATGTACCTGAGCCCCGTGGTCCCGACGGCTATGGCTGGGGCTTCAGAAGGATCCCATGAGTGAGGACACTGGCAGCTTGCACTACATGTGCTCATAGCTGCTTCCAGTGTCCTCATTCATGGGAGCAGTTCTAGGGGTTGGCCCAACACTAATGGTCATTTCTGCAAAATTAATTTTTATATTGGTGGTTGCCAAATTTTCAAATGACTGGGAATTAAATCCAGGCGGTTGATTTCAATGGCATGTTTGAACCAATGGGGCGCCATTCTATGTGCAGATATTTTTTCTTTGTATACAGCCATAATTGGCTTGATGAGAAGATGGCATATAATTGTACTAGACAATAAATCCTAGAAAAGATTGATTTTTATATTGCCAATCATAATTATTCTTATAAGGCTTCAAAATGTAAACCTTTTTTTTTCTTTAGTCTTTAATTATTGGATATGGCGGATGACATGGTGCATACAGTATACCCTGCAGCTTCATAACTTATTCCATCCCATCTATTTCAATTTTCATGCGACAATTTGCGGAATATAACTTTAAAAGGATTCTTGATAAAAAAGTCATTCTGTACCCTGAATATAATATGATATGAGAAGACAAGGAAAGATATTTTGCTCTTGTGGTTAAATTATTAGATATAAAAGTTGGCCTGGACCAAGATCTTCAAGGTATATTTGTAAGTAACACATGTTATTATTCTTTATACCAGTAAAAGGTAATTTTTTTGTTACAGCAAGTTATAAATTAATTAATACAAATTAGAATGCATTGGTTTTTCCCAGAGTTTTCTGGGGTAAGAGTGGTCCCCTTGGTGTTAAAAGTGGACCAAAACCCAGGATTCTCACTATCCCAGGTTTTGGTCTGTCCCCCTGGGGCCCCATAGTTTGGGGTGCCCCGCTGTGAGAAACCCCCAGGTCACTGAGGTCACTTAAATCTCCTTGGGCCCATGCTGCGGCTAGAGCAACCTGCTGGAATCCTAACCTCAATCGGCTATCTTCGACTGTGCGCGGCCCCGCGCAACCATTCAGTTGTGTAGGGTGGGGCCGCACACAGCCTGAAAGGGGAGCCAGTAATGCCAACGCCAGTCGCGCATGCTCCAAGGTTCAAGGAAAAAGTAAGAATATTGGGCGACTCGGGGGGTTGCACAGTTCTGGATGTCCCCACAGGAGGCAGTAGGCCTGCCCTGGAGTCTCATAGAGTCCAGGGTGGGTTTTGGTCCACTGTATTACATTCTCAATGAATTTCGTACAAGTCGAGGGTCAGCTTTATCAGGAGATGCTAGAGTATCACATAGTTTGAAGTTCCTAGAAGTTGGGAGAACTTCCGTTATAGGCATATGCCATAGATACTCAACCCTCCTCCTCAAGGGCCACCAACAGGCCAAGTTTTGCATCTCTCTATAATGATGCACAGGTGATGTAATTAGTGCTGAGATCTGCAACACCTGGCCTGTTGTTGGTCCTTGAGGAGGAGGGTGGAGCACCTGTGGTGCCCTTTTGGGTAAATGCTCAGTAGGCAGGAGTAAGTACAAGTCTGTTGGCTCCTAATTAAGAAGATGCAGTACAGTGACTGGCCAGCAGTTGCCCATTTTATAGGTGGTATAAGCAACGGCCATGCAGATTGCAAGGGAGTCCATTG
Organism: Gastrophryne carolinensis; assembly: GCA_027917425.1. Taxonomy (NCBI): domain Eukaryota; kingdom Metazoa; phylum Chordata; class Amphibia; order Anura; family Microhylidae; genus Gastrophryne; species Gastrophryne carolinensis. The sequence goes on along the minus strand of CM051237.1, from coordinate 415,083,076 downwards.
AAGGCTGCCAGCTTTGAGACCCAAGGCAACACAGTAAAATCAATTTAAAGGAGCACTATCACAAAAAATGACCCAATGATAAAAAAATATGCTGGATGCGGGGGCGGGAGGAGGGGTCACTTATACACCCAGCATCAAGAAATATCCAGCCAGGCTTGTTTTTCTTTCTTTTAATGGGAAGAAAGGGACATCCAGGAGTGACTCTGTCACCCCTGCTAGACTAAACCTGTCACCCCTGGATATTATTCCTACCATGAGAGAATAAACCACAAGCTTTGCGGGAGTTTTATTCAGTTTAGGTAAATAAGTGACCCCTCCTCTCATTAGCTGATGTGTTTATATGGATTTTTAATATTACAAAATTTTGTGATAGTGCTCCTTTAAAATACACAAAAATACATGGTTTTGTGCTAAAAAATATCTAATAAATAAACCAATTAATGAATCAATACGTTTATCCACTACTAAAGGGCTTAGTGCCAACTTGTGACTTCAGCTTCGCTCCTCAGCTCCCAGCTAGTTTTCTAGCCTAGTGCCCAGTGCCTGGGGTGTCCCCATCAGTCAGCATAGTTTGTGTTATTAAGTCCTGGGGGCAACCGTGTCTGGTGAGGCTTCTCCAACATCCCATCAAATGGGGGATTGCTACAGGCGAAGCAGCGGGGTCATATAAATATGCTAATTATTGTGAAGAGTTACTTCAAAGGTAATTCCACTTTCAATGGCATTTTAAAAAGTTTCCATTACTGTGTGCCAAAATGATGTCTCTATGGTGCTAAACTTATCTGTGACTGTTTTTCTTTTCTATTTGTTTGCAACGCTGTGTTTTTGATGTGTGTACCTTAGCAACATACACCAACTAGTGTGTTTGGTATACGTAGCAGAGACTTCCTGACTCTGGCTTGCTAAACATTTGACTGGCTGAGGCAGAGATGACATTCCACATTCCAGAGCTCACGGGTGTAACCCTTCCTGCTCTAATTCAGCTTCTTCAGATGGAGGGTAACAATCTTGTATTTGAGTAGCTAAAGTGTTACTGGCAGCATTTTTACCTGAAGTGGTCATTACTGCTGTGTTATTTTGCCAAAGCTGCTGATAAGCTCACCTGTTACAGTGGAAGGACTCTGGGATTTGTAGTCAATAAGAGACTCAGAAACATAATGTTGGTAAGTAAATCACAGGTAAGGTGGCACAATCCTAACACACATGTCTTTGTTTACATCCCAGCAGAGGAAAACAATAAGGCAGAAAACCAAAAGGGAGTTTTGCTTTACTAGTTATTGATACAGTCTTAACACTTGCTTCTGATGTATAGGTTTTATATTAAACAAAAAAGATAACTTAGTGTACATTCAGGCTCATGCAACCCTTCTTCAAGTGTATGGGCATGGCATGTTTACAGTTGGCGTCCATTAAAAAAATGGACGCTGGTCATAGACAGAAACCATGTTCACCTGTCACCCAGAACCTGCACTGCATAAGGAAGATCAGCAAAGCTGAAAGCACCAGTAAGATGTGATTATGTGTCCGTGTGAGAGTCTGTGTGGGCAGCGGTGGGCTCCTCCATCGTCTGGCATTCTGGGAGGGGGTGGGGTTGTTGGGAGATTATGTTGCCTGTAAATGGGTGATTGGGGGATTCTGCCACACTGCCTGTAATGGAGGGACTGGGGGGAATCTGTCACACTGCCTGCATTGGGAGGGGTTCTGCATACTGCCTTTAATGGGGGGGACTTTGCCACACTGCCTGTATTAAGAGGAAAATCTGCCACACTGTCTGTAGTAAGGGAATTGGGGGGGGGGGGGATTCTGCACACTGCATGTAATAGGGGATGGGGGGTATATTGCCACACTGCCTGTGATGGGGGAGATTCTACCACACTGCCTGTAATGGTGAAATGGGGGTAGATTCTGCACACTGCCTGTAATGGGGGATGGGGAGGTATTCTGCCACACTTCCTGTAATGGGTGAGATTCTACCACACAGCCTGTAATGGTGAAATGGGAGTGGATTCTGCACACTGCCTGTAATGGGGGTATTCTGCCACACTGCCTGTAATGGGGAAATGGGGTGGATTCTGCACACTGCCTGTAATGGGGGTATTCTGCCACACTGCCTGTAATGGGGGAGATTCTACCACACTGCTTGTAATAGTGAAATGAGGGTGGATTCTGCACACTGCCTGTAATAGGGGGATTCTGCCCGCTGCCTGTTATGCCGAGATTGGGGGAGACTCTGCACACTGCCTGTTATAGGGTGATTGGGAGGGGAGTACTTTAGCACAACATTTGGTTGAGAATATATTTTCCTTAAACTCCTCTTTTAAACCCTAGATGCGTCTTATAGTGGGAAAAATAGGGTAGCTATTGTTCTCGCCATTAGATCGATATATATAGATTTGATTGCAGTTACATGTCCTTTTATTCAGGCTGATTTCTTTATAATTGCAGAGAACAATACAATGTCATCTTCAGATAAGGCTCATCTGTTTTTTTTTTCATTTTCTTAAATCAGTGGTTTATTTTATCTTCATTCTCATGTCCTTTTAGAATGTTACAGAAAGGTGACTCAACTGATGGCAGCAGATTTATTCCCCCCAATCGGCTTTATGACGTAAAGCAACAGATTGCAGAGGGTGAGAAATAAATCTTCCTGTCATGTCCTAATGAGAAAATGAGAGAAGAATCATGACGCAAGACATCCTGCTTTATGGGGGTTATTCATGAATGGAAAGCGCCAGGTAGCGCCTCGAAGCGGCAGGCAGCGTCTGGTGAACGCTGGGCACTGTACGCAAAACCACATTTATGAAAGCGATTCTGGTGAGTGACTCTAACAGCGCCATGTAGCGTCCGATGTATTATTACAAGAGGCTCAGTGTATAGCGCCGGCACTCTAGCTTCCAGAGCGCCGGTTATTACCTTTCGCTCACTGTAGCTCTCCCATACATTTCAATGGCCGTTCATTTGCTTGTGTATAAACAGCGTGTTTGACAATTGTTTTTTGTGTTTTTTTTTTTGCTCAGATCATTGTGTGACCTCTCCTGGCTGCAAACAAACATTTTTAGAAACTGTTTTGACTTTTTATATTTTTATGCAGAATTGTATTTACAGGTCTGGCACTAAAGTGTTAATATCACAGTGTTTAAACAATGTCATTCCATGTGATTTCGCTTTGTTACGGGTGGATATGTGTTCAAAAACAGACTTTAATCACACAACGTCTGGCGCTCTATGCTACAGCGACCAGATTTAGAGCGCCGACGCTGTGTGTGTGTTCTTTTTTGATAAGTATGGTGTGGAGCGCCGAGAGTCGGTCGCACTGAGCTGGCGCTACCTTTTGCTCAGTGCAGCGCTGTACTGGTGTTAAAGCGCCCAACGTACATCACATTCATCATTGCCGGCCAGGTTATTAAAGCGACTGAGGCGCTCTGTTACTGCGCCCGATACATGCTTACAGTGTCTACTAGTGGTTGCACCGCTATACAGACGCTTATCTGCCGGTACATGGCGTTCGTAGTGAATCAGCCTCTATATTGTCTGTCCACTTGAGAACTTCTCTAGGAACAAGAAGCCAATGGATAGCTCTGGAGATTCTCTGTGCCAGATGTGGTGAGGGATACATCACCACAAAGCACCATGTTGCTTTACCAAATAATTAGCATGACCCTCCTTGTAACGCAGCAGGGAGCTGGCTGACTTTTTACAGTATAACAGCAAGAATTATGCCCTGCTTGTTACATTGTGTAGTCTGGCAGCAGCGCATGTTTAATAACACTCAATGCTGCTGCTGCTGCTTCAGTAGTGTGGGACTTTGTTTGGATCCATGAACTTTAAAGTATACCAAAACCCACAGAGATTGGCCCAGCAATCTATAATATTGATTCCACCCCCGGGGCATCCAAAATCGGGATGCTTCGCTGTATGAAACCTTCCCCATCGCCAATGAACGTACCTTCTTTTCCAGTCCAACAGCGCATGTGCAAGCTACGGCCGCATGCCCGCTATACCTCCAGCAAGACACGAGCCCGGATCTGCTCATATTAGATGAGCTCCTGGATGAAGGGGTGCGCTGATTGGATGAGTGGCCGCACATGCGCCGTAGGACCAGGAAGAGGTGAGTTTGTTAGGGCAACCTGGGGGGGGGGGGTTCACACAGCAGAGCATCCCCAATTGGGGTGCCCCGGGGGCAAGGACCAAAACCCAGGATAGTCAAAATAGTCCAATTTAAAGATGAACCAGGATAGCATAATTAGATGTTTTATCTAAAACACGAAAACCACCTTTGATGAATAATACATGATGATAAATGGCTAATCCAAGCTTTCCCTGTGCATAGAAACTGTAGCACTGTGAACCAGTATTAATTCACACTGAAGACAAAACTTTAAGCTTGTTGTAGACAAAACGTTAAGGTTTTTTTTATTGGAGGAGGACTGAGTATTTGGTCACATGTCCACCACAAGGAAAGCTTCATGAGATAATCTAGAGTGCGAAGAAGAAGACTGATGACTTTTTACTATCACACTGCACCAGAACCACTTGAAATGACACTTACAAATGTTCTTTAAGACTCATCTCCCCAGACATTCTCATTTCAGGCTGCAAAGAAATTGAATTTTCTTTCCATCTTCCTCGTGTACCTAGTACACAATAGAAGAATGTGAGGCAGGGTGGGGGAGATGCTTCACGTTATGTTCTTATCAGAAACAAGAATCATCGCTGGATATTTGGAAAACTTGTACTTGCCATAACTAAATTTGTGTAGGCAGGGGGCAGACTGGCCATAGGGAGACCAGGGGCAATGTCTGGGGGGCTGCACTGCTGTGGGGCCACTTAAACATAGAAGTGAAGTTGCAAAAAAAGGAAGGTGAATTTATTTATATACATCAAGCATCTAACATAGGAGTTTTAGGATTCCCATGAAGGTAACACATAAGGCTGGAGGGCGGGTACACTAATAGACACAGTATTTACAATATATACAGTACATCAAATATCCTGGGATCTGTGTTTGGTTGGTTGCATACAGCAAAATATGGCATTGAGAGTACCAGGATTTTATAGCAAGATATGGATCAGCAGAGATTGGTTTCAAGGTAGATAAAAGATTGGTTGCTATACTTCAAGGAGATTGTGAGGCACTTATGTATGATGATATTATCCCAATCCAGGGATTATAGCTCCAAGTGTCCTCAGGAAATAAAGATCAGCTTTGGAAGTCCAAGTACTGCTGCCCAGTTAGTAAGTTCAAGTGGTGCTGCTGACGCTGCCGCTGACACGTGTTTCGGTTTAGTAACAAAAACCTTCCTCAGAGCGTTGGGTAACAAGCGGTGTCCAGTTGCGAGAGAGAAGCGTAGTGCCTGTCAGCCGGTTCGCTGACTGATCTTTAAATAGCGCGCTATGGCGCGAATCCCCCCCGGGCCGGCACTTGTGACGCCCTTGTGACGCGTGGAACTCACTTCCAGTGACGCGCGTCCCGGCCTCGCGCCAACCAGCCTGCGGTCGGCGTATTGCCAACCGCATGATGGTGTCGCGCAGGCACATGGGGCGCACGTCACAGCGGTGATCAGTGGAGCTTTGGAAGGTGAGTAGACTGATCGTAGGGAGATTTCCTCAAGGCGGGGATCCACGGAACTGTCTGTAAATAAAGACAAAGTGTTTATATATGCAATATTGGAACATATGCTGTTATTGAAAAGACGCATACACTAATCTGGACTGAAATTGAGCCTATTGCAGAAAATAAAGAACTATCTGTCACATACATATAGCTCTGTCTAATTATGTGGGCTTCCTGTGGTATTATTCTAGGCTTCCAGTAACCTGATATATAGGAATAATAATTCTGTAAGTATGCCCAGATGATGAGGATAATTACAATTCCAAATAGCGAGTACTGTAGTATTATTGGTGGGTCTTTAGAACGTGGTGTGTATCAGCCCGGGAACAGTTAGAAGGATAATAAGGATGTTTAACAGGATGGCAAAGGTATGTCATGGGCTAGAGTGTCTCCTAAAGAAAGATGAACAAAGAGATAAATGCCAGGGGACATCCATAAAAATATATCTAAATGGATGATAAGTTCCCACCCGTTCGTCCTAAAGATATGTTGATGATTATGTTAGGGAGTCTTAAAGTAATAGTAGTGTTATACAGGGTGCCCATATAGACTTAAGTATAGCATAAGGCAGATCTAAAGTGATAAGACTGAAGTAAATTGGCACAACCTGTATAGCACTGCTAGGTAATTGAAAAAAAAAAGGAAAATATCAAAAACTGAACAAAGGTCGCTACCTGTGATTTAGTAGTGATAATTTCAATACTGGGTGGTCTTGATAGGGATTATTGGTGGCTTGTAGGTAGTCACTAGATGCGGAAGAAAGATTTATAACGGTTAACGAAACAATTATGTTAAATATATCAATTGAAAAATGGAGAGAGGTTGCATTCTTCATTCATGCCCCTGGGGTGTCTATTGTTCAGTTCATATATCCAAAAGAGTTCCCTTCTAGACAATCTGTTAGCCAAATCTCCCCCTCGTTTGTGGGGGTGTACTTTTTCAATCACAAGAAATCTCAATTGGGATGTTTGGTGGTTGGCTTCAGCAAAAAGCCTTGCTACAGGTGAATTAAAATCAAATCGTTTGAAATTACTGCGGTGCTCACTAATGCAAGTTTTGACCTCCAGAACTGCGCACAATATTCTAGCTGTGGCCTCACCAGGGCTCTATACAGCGGCATCACAACCTCCCTCTTCCTACTGGTGATGCCTTGAGCTATGCAGCCGAGCATCCTGCTTGCTTTTCCTACTGCCTGGCTACACTGTTCACTCATCTTGCAGTTTTCAGTAATCAGTACCCCTAAATCTCTCTCCTCATTCCCAGCAAAGACTGAGCAGGAAGGAAAAAATGTATTGTAAAGATCTAGAATGCCTAACAGCATACTAATGAAGCGGGATGCATGTTCATTCAATGTTTTCAGTTTTAAACCAGAGAGAATAAATTGTACAAATTAAAACATATTGTAGCAGAATAAAGCAGCATGCATGACATTTATTCATCATAAGCACTATGCTTTTGAGGATGTTCTGTAATCTTTTCATTAACAGTTTTGCCTGCAAATGAATATGTATAAGCACTCTGGCACTTTACAATCTTATAATTTGTCTTTATCTCCCAATTTTAATTTTTTCAAAATACATTTGCATAATACAACTAATACACAGCCAACAAAATACACAAATATTAACACATCATGGTGCCTTGGCCACTGGTATTAAGAGATTCTGAACCCCACAGAGAACCAGAGAAAAATCCCTTCCCCTCCTTTACCTTAAATCCAAGCCAAGAATTCAATTAACCAGCAGCTTTCCCAAAGCACCGTGTGATCACCTGCCTAATTGGACTACAAGGCCTATCACCCCACGGACATACAGATTCTCGGCTAAGGCAAAAAGATTGCTCAAGTCAAATATAGGTTTTAATGCAATAAGCACACTAGGCAGATAATACAAACATTTGACTATGATGGAATGAATACAAATGCCATTCTGAGTAGCGGGATACAGGTTACAGGTACGGTGAGTTACCAGCAGAGATACAACAACAGTCAGAGTTACTTTAAAATGCAGATGCAGAGTAGTGATAATGGGCTCCCACAGGGAAGCGTGTGGACAGCTTATGAAAATCCCAGGCACCTCCAGCACGCATGTGATTTGACCTCCTCCAGAGAGTGACAAGGGTTGGCCCGGGGTCTGTTAGGGGCTATACATTTGGGCGGGGGGGGGGGGGGGGGTCATATGGCTCTGGAGACGGCACCAAAGGATGCGACATCTGATGAGCCCAAAGATGAAGTCCCTAGATGGGTCAAAACTGAGAACCCCTTTTTTATTGGGTTCCAGTGGCTGCATGGCATGGAGAAACGTATGCCTGCATGCAATTTTTTGTGGGCCCGTTCTGGTTTGGTATCTGGCTTGGTGCTAGGACACACACAGCGACCCAGGTACGATCTGATTTGTGTTGGTGCCGGATGTCTGAGGCACTGGTGTTTAATGAGAGGGAGCTCTCTCCAAGGGTTGCCTCTGCTTTAGACTCTCAGCCCAGAGGTGTGAGAGAATCAGCAGAGAGCCTGTGATCTGAGCTTGGCTCAACTCACAGATGCAAATTCGCCTTCCTGGAGAAATTAGGTCCGGTGTGTGCTTTTGGCTGGAAAGCTTTAATGCTATAGCGGAAAATAAATGGGGGAACTCGGGACTTGTATCCAGGTTTCAGGCATTTTTACAAAATTAAACAAAGTGCATTTTTATACAAAAGTTGATCTGAGTGATCTGTGGCTGATGTTGACAGAAGGACATATTTTGCCCTGATGAGCTTTTTCAACATCTCATCAGACATAAGGGTTGATTCAGAGACAGATTCGCATGGAATTTCGCATGTGTCTGTGTATTTTTTTTGTCTGTTTGGCTTGTTTTTTGGTTTTTACGTTACTTTTTCCATTCGTATATTCGTTTGCGCTAACACGTATATGCGCTTTCGATCTACGGATCTAAATCTGATAATTTGCGTTAGTTCGGATAACTTACGAATCTAAATCTGATAATTTGCGTTAGTTCAGATAAGTTACGTTATTGAAATGAGCTTGCATCTGATTCTGAGACCTGATTGCCGAGGACCCACCGTCCTATAAAACGTTTTCATTTCCGCTCCACTTACGGGACCATTTTGGACTCGGCTAGCTTGAACATGTTTTGCGGCTTTGTGGAGGAGTAAGAGCACCTTCAGCTCCAAGGCATAGCATGTATCAGCATGGCCGAGGCCAGATTGCACCGGCGACGCATGAATATCGATCGCATGCATGACGTTGAGCTGTTCGAGCTGACCCGACTTAATCGCACTTCCCTCCACAAATTGTATAGTGAGCTGCGGCCATGGTTAGCCCGCACCACAAGGATGGGGCAAGCAATTTCAGGTATGCCCAAGATGCTTGGCTGCCTGCAATTTTTGGCAAATGGTTCGTTCCAGAGGCTGGGTGCCCTCTCCGTGGGGATGCCCTCTCCGTGGGGATGTCCCAGCCTACGCTGAGCCGCGCGCTATCCAAGTTTCTGGATGACATGGCTACCATTAGTCCCAAATATATTTCCTTTCTGTACTACATGGTAGCCTGGAACGCGCTTAACTTGGGTTTTTTTAATATCGCCAACATGCCCAACGTCATGGGTGCGATTGATTGCACCTACGTTGCACTGGTCCCTCCCGCAGCTGACGAGTACATTTATAGGTAAGTTAATTATGTCATTTGGTTATATTGTTAAGGCAAACTGTATTCTAACTATCTATTAATCCCTCCTTCTAAAGTGTCCCTGTGAAACAGTTTACAATGTATACCTTAATCCCTCCTTCTAAAGTGTCCCTGTGAAACAGTTTACAATGTATACCTTAACCCCTCCTTCTAAAGTGTCCCTGTTAAACAGTTTGCAATGTATACCTTAATCAATTTTTTTCATGTAGGCCTTATCAAACCATTTTAATGCTGACCTTAATTAGTCATTATCATGTTAATCTTTATTTTCTACCACATCCATATAATATTTGTTATTTAAACTACTTATGTACTTTGTTAATGTTATTAGGATGGTAGAAAAGCTTTTTTTAGGTTGTTCGGAGTTTGAGTTGCTTACATTGGCTTGCTGTAATTTTTTTTTTTCTTTTTTCAGGAACTGCAAGATGGGCCACTCACTGAATGTCCAAGCAGTGGTTGGCACGGACATACGATTCTTTAGTGTACTTGCCGGGTATCCAGGCTCATCCCATGATGCTTATATCTTGCGGATTATTCCGTCGGTTTGAGTCTGGAGATTTCTCTGGTGGATGGCTTCTTGGTAAGTTTCCTCAAATTCCATCATTTCCTTTTCACTGTATGCCTATGAATATAGTTGATGACCCATGTTCTAACCTATGGCTGTTTATTTCCCTTGGTGATATGTTAAACAATAATGTTGCTTAGAATGTGTAATTTATGTAAGTATTTTTTGATTCTTTCAGGGGATTCTGGATATCCACTCATGGCCTGGCTCCTGACGCCCGTTCTTCGGCTGCAGGATGAGGCCCAGGAGTCGTACAATCGGGCCCACCGGAAGACCCGGGCCGTAGTGGAGAGGGCCTTTGGACTCCTGAAGTCCAGATTTCGATGTTTGGACCATACAGGGGGGGCACTGCAATATGACCCCAACAAGGTCATCCAAATAATGCTTGCATGCTGCATGCTGCATAGTTTTGCCATCATGCAGCGTGTCCCCCGGTATGTCGATCTGCCCCCCTCTCCACCCAGCCAGGAGGCAGATGACATTTATGATGGCACCGTTAGTGCCTCTGGGCAATCTGTGCGGGCACATCTGATTTCCTCATATTTTTCATAACATTTGTTTTGTTTGTTTGTTTATGTTGTTGTGTGTTTTGAATATTATTTGCCTCTGAGAAGGCTTTTTTCTTTTTGCAAAAAAATATAGTAATGAGTTAATTACTAAAACTGTTACACCTGATTTGAGCCTCATGCAGTTTATTTTCGCATGTTTGTCCTTAAAAACCTTCATTAATATCCAAACAACACAAACATTAATGCATCAACTTAGGCAAGAACAGCTAAAGTCACATTCAATCTATTCTTTTTTAAATATGTAAATTTATATTTGAAGGGAACTCGCAGACTCCATGTACATACATTTTAAAACATAACTATAAATTGTGGCAATCCACACATCCAGGAGTTCTAAAGCAACTGACTACAGGGCGAAGTTTTCCCGCACACCAACATCAAGATCTATAGAGAGCAACAATTTCCTGGGGAATAGTCGGCCAGGAATACATAGGGCCACATACCCACCCTCTTCTGCTCGGCCACATTTGCCACTGGCACAGGTGGAAACCAGCCATACCTATGCCACATCCACGCCTGTAAGTTCGGTGGCCACCAAGCCAATGACCCCCAGTCCTAATGCCAGTCAAGTCCAATCTTTGCCATGGCCAAATGTTGTTTTTTGCCAGCAAAGAATGTCCCCCAATATTGCCAACAAACATGGTGAGCCAGCCAGCATTTTCTTAGGCCCAAGCCTGCAGCGTGGGAGCTTGAGCGTTCGCTTTAGTGAGGCTTAAGCTCAGCCATTGGCTAGTGGGGTATGTGAGAACTCTAATGAGCTATTTGGCCAAATTCCTAAACAAACCAGCAAAGCCAGAAACAACCCAATCTTGGTAGCGCTCACTACACAGGTAATTATAGTTGGTAGGTAGAGGAAAGAATTGATGTTGCCCATAATAAGGTTGTGGTGGGCCTTGGAGGTGGCCCAACACCTGGGCATGTGTGGCATTCATAATCTGCCACTGCTCCAGCATCTGTCTGTTGCTTTTTCTAAATCCATCTAGCATGGCAGAGAAGTTTGCATTTAAGGTTGCCATTTGTTCAGCCATCTGGCTGTTGCTCGTCCTAAAATCAGTCAGCATGGTGGTGAATGTAGTATTGAAGTTCTCTAATTGTGCAGTAAGCTACTCTGTTGTTCATTGAGTCACCTGCCTAAAGTAACGGCTGTCATGGCGCCATGCTGACTCCATGATCGGCACGCGCCTCCCCTGGGAAACTGGTCGACGTTGTTGACTGCATCTTCCACTTCCCCGGGTTTGAGCGCCTGCAGATGCTGGAGTTCTAGGGCGAGCAACAGTACCAGATGTGTGGTTGCCAAAACCTCTGCAGCAGAGCTAGCACTGGGGACTGTAGGCTCAGTCTCAGCCTGCTGCCCACGATGGGCTGGCAGCATACGTTCAGCTTCACTCTGCTGCAGAGGATTTGGTGCAGTAGGATGCTGGGGCAGTGGCAGATTAGGTTCCAGGGGTGTAAACCTACAACCCCAGTGGTAGAAACACAAAGAAGTAAGTGTTGTCTATTATTGACTAGATTCACATCACATGCAGGGCTTTGGTAAGAGAAATTGTTTAATATTGACCAGAAATACTGTCAAAGGTGGTGTATGGCCTGCAAACCTTTTTAAGGACCATTAACTACTGCACCCTGGGAGAGTGTCCATCATGAAGGACATTCCTCAGACATTAAACACCCGCCGAAAACATTAACCTCCCCTCAAAGGCACTCCCTATGGGCCTGTGTTCATATCTGCCTGTGAGCCTCATTTCACAAGTTTACAATAGTTCACATTAAAACAAACATTACTAACCTGCAGAAATGTTCTGGATGTCCATGTCGTGTCTGCCAGAGAGACCCTCTAATGCGACGGGGTGTATTAACACCAGGACAATTTCTTCAGCTTGGGTATATTGTAATTTGGTGGGGAAGCCTCCACCAGTTTGTAAGCTGAAAAATAGAGGTTACAAAATATTTGCCATTGTGGTCACTACAACAAGCAGCAAAATGCAAACCTAAAAGATGTACCTGTGATTGCGCCATTTATTCAGCTTCAGAACTTCAGGTCAGATATTTTTCTCTGGATCTGCTCCACATCTTTCCTCTCTTCCCCCGCTGCATTCACCTGTCTGGTGAGCTCTTCCCAGATTTGGCTTTTTCTCATTTTGCTGGTTGATTTGGAATGGCGGCCAAATAGCTCATCATAATGAAGTGCCAAGGCTAGGGTTTGTGCATCTCCAAACTGGCAGCTCAACTGGCCTCGCCGCAATGTTCGGCCTAATGGTTGTTCTTGTGGCTCATCTATGTTTGTTGGCAATTCAGGGGACATTCTGGGCTGGCTGTGTGGTGATGAATCGGCCGTCACGTGGCTGGAAAAAGACTGGACTGGACTGGCATTAGGACTGGGGGTCCTTGACTGGGTGGCTACCGAACTTACAGGCGTGGATGTTGCATAGGTCTCGCTGGTTTTCTCCTGTGTGTCAGGTCCCGGAGACACCCACCTTCCAATAAATCAGCAACCCCCAATCTCCGCTGCTTTCTTCACCTATAGTAAGCCCCCGTTTGCCGGGACGCTAGACACGCCTCACCGGACACGGTTGCCCCCAGGTCTTATTAGCACAAAGGATGCTGATTTATGCAGGGGAAGGCAGATGAATCCAGGGACTAGACTGAGTAGCGAAAAACGGACAGGGGTCATGCACGGGTGGTCAATCCAAGGAGGCACGGTACAGAAGGGTTAGACAGAAGAATGGTCAGGGGCAAGCCAAGGGTCACAACGGGAGGTCAGAAGTTCGCGGTACAAAGGAGCAGGCAGAATCGAAGTCGAAGGGCAAGCAAGGTCGGTCCAGGCGGCAATCAGGGATGGTCAGAACAAGGCAAAAATCACAAGGAGAAGAGCTTTCCAAATAACACCCAGTAGCACGCTATAACGGGCAATGAACAAGTGCAGGGTGAAAACCTATATAGGAAGGGGACAGGCTGGATTGGCTGAGGAGGGAAGTGTGTTGATAGGGGCAATTGGGGAACTCTGGGCTGATTGCCCCGTTTAAACCTGGGAGGCGGACAACAGTAACCTGCTACTGAATACAAGGGCTCATTGGCCCAACACTAATTACCTCCGGCGGGCGCGCTGTGTGCAGCGCCGCCGGAGGGCATATGACAGTGACAGGCGCGCGCGCGTGCGTGTACGGGGGCACGCGCCGGGAGCGCGCCGCACGGAGAGCGGCGCGCCCGCTCCCGACGCGGCTAGGCCGGAAGCCTCCCGAGGGGCTGCTCGTGACAGCCGAGCGGCGGGCGGGCAGGAGCGACGCCGGCCCGCCGCCGGCTGCAACAGAGAAGGACCGGAGTCAGCGGGGGAACGTGGGGCAGGTGAGGAGATCGTGACACTACCCCCCCTTCACGAGGGGCCTCAGGACCCTTACCAGGCTTATCCGGATTCTCACGATGAAACCTATTGATAAGGGTTTTAGCATGGACATCCTTGGCTGGTACCCAACACCTTTCCTCAGGACCAAAACCCTTCCAATCAATTAAATACTGTAGAGAGTTTTGCAGCACCCGAGCGTCAAGTATTCTATTAATTTCATATTCAGGCTCATCTTCCACTATGATCAGAGGAGGAGACGACACCTGAATATTCTTGGCAGATTTTAGCAAAGAGACATGAAAGGACGACGGAATTCTCATGGATGAAGGTAACTGGACCTTAAAGGTAACGTCGCTTAGTTTATCGATGATAGGAAACGGACCGATAAATTTAGGCCCTAGCTTAGACGAGGGTTGCCGAAGGGCAATATTTCTAGTAGAGACCCAGACCCAATCACCCACCTGAAATGGTGGTTCAAGTGACCTATGTCGGTCCGCAAAGATTTTATAAGTTCTGGAGGCTTTCCTTAAGTTAGTCTGTATTTCAGACCACACTTTAATCCTTTCTCGTAGCCATTCCTCCAAGGCCGGCAAGTTGGAGGAAGGACCAGAAAAAGATGATGCCTTAGGGTTTCTACCGTAATTACAAAAAAAAGGCGAAAACCTAGTAGATTCACTCGGCGCATTGTTAAAGGCCAATTCTGCAAATTCGATGAATTCCGCCCATTGTTCTTGCCGATCGGAGACAAAACAGCGTAGATATTGTTCTAAACATTGATTTACCCGTTCCGTCTGTCCGTTAGACTGAGGGTGATAGGCGGTAAAGAGCGACACTTTAATACCTAAACGATTGCAGAAAGCTTTCCAAAAACGGGATACAAACTGAACTCCTCGATCTGAAACAATATTCTGCGGTAAACCATGGAGGCGAAAAACATGCTTAATGAATAGCTGTACTAAATCTGGTGCCGACGGTAGTTTTATCAATGGAATAAAATGTGCCATTTTACTGAAGCGGTCCACCACCACCCAAATTACAGAATTCCCCTGTGATGGAGGAAGATCAACAATAAAATCCATGGATATGTGCGACCATGGTTCAGCGGGGATTTCTAAGGGGACTAATAATCCCGCAGGAGACCCATGAGTGGCCTTACTTCGAGCACATACCGGACATGCTTCGACAAAGGCGGAAGTATCGCGTCGGATGGTGGGCCACCAGACATGACGTTTGGCGATAGCCAAGGTCTTCCGAACGCCTAAGTGACCGGCCGACTTGGCATCATGTAGTTCCTGTAAAACGGCCAGACGCAAATGAGGTGGAACAAATAAACAATCAGAGGGTTTACCAGGAGGAGAATCAACCTGAAATGGCACTAACGAGCTAGACAGGTCAGGGAGAAGCGTAGCCACAACACAACCTAAAGGCAAAATCGATTCAGGGGGACCGCTCTGGTCCTTACAATCCCCGAAATTACGGGATAGGGCATCTGCTTTGGCATTCTTCTTTCCCGGCTTATAGGTGATAATAAAATTAAATCGAGAAAAGAAGAGTGCCCAGCGCGCCTGACGGGAGTTGAGTCTCTTGGCGGACTCTAAGTACTCCAGATTCTTGTGATCAGTATACACAGTGATGGGGTGTAGGGAACCTTCTAGCCAGTGACGCCATTCTTCAAAGGCCAGTTTAATACCCAATAGTTCCCTATTCCCAACATCGTAATTGCGTTCAGCAGGTAAAAACTTCCGAGAGAAGAATGCACAAGGATGTAGTTTCTCAGGATTGCCCGCATACTGAGAAAGAACAGCTCCTACTCCCAGTTCCGAGGCGTCAACCTCCAATAAAAATGGAAGCCGGGTGTCGGGATGTATCAAAATGGGAGCGGAGGTGAAAGTCTCTTTTAACACTTGAAAGGCGTTTTTAGCTGAGGGAGGCCACTCCTCAACAAAAGCGCCCTTACGAGTGAGATCTGTTAAAGGACTCACTATGGACGAGAAACCCTTTATAAACTGCCTGTAAAAATTCGCAAATCCTAAAAATCTCTGAAGCGCCTTTAGGGTTCTAGGTTGTTCCCACTCCAAAATAGCAGAAACCTTGGAAGGATCCATCACCAATTCCCCGTTTGGAGATTATAAATCCTAGGAACGGGATTTCAGACACTTCAAAAACACATTTGGAGATTTTAGCATACAGACGATTTTCCCGCAATCTCTGCAACACCGCTTTGACATGTTGACGGTGCTCCACCAGGGAGCGGGAAAAAATCAGTATGTCGTCCAAATAGACCACGAGAAACTGACCCAAAAAATCACGAAAAATGTCATTGACAAAATCTTGAAACACTGCAGGAGCATTGCATAACCCGAACGGCATCACTAAGTATTCATAATGCCCATCTTTTACATTGAAGGCCGTTTTCCATTCATCCCCCTGCCGTATGCGAATAAGGTTATATGCCCCTCGAAGGTCTAACTTGGAGAAGACCTGGGCCCCAGAGACCTGATTAAAAAGGTCATTGATTAATGGTAGGGGATATCTATTTTTAACAGTAATCTTATTTAACCCTCGATAGTCTATACAGGGGCGTAAGCCACCGTCCTTCTTCTCGACGAAGAAGAACCCAGCACCGGCAGGGGAGGTGGAAGGACGGATAAACCCTTTCTGGAGGTTTTCGGTGATATAATCTTTCATGGCCTGCTCTTCAGATCTAGTGAGATTATATAATTTCCCCTTAGGGGGCATAGTACCTGGGAGTAACTCGATAGGACAGTCGTAGGCCCTATGGGGTGGAAGAATGTCAGCGGATTTCTCCGAAAACACGTCTGCCCAATCTGCATAGACTGGAGGTAAACCATCAAAGACAATAGGAGTGGTTCTAAGGGATATGGAGAAACAACGAGTTTGACATGAAGGACTCCACTTCACCAGATCCCCAGACCTCCAATCTATAACTGGGTTATGGACCTTTAACCAGGGAAATCCTAAAACAATAGGAGAAACGGGACTTTCAATGACCAGAAATTCTATTTCTTCCGAGTGGGCAGATCCTACGACTAAATTTACCCAAGGGGTCTTGTAGGAGACCAACCCCCCCTCAATGGGCTTATTGTGGACCGCCAGGACCCGAAGGGAATTTTCTAATGGGATTAACGGGATCCCTAGAGTGATGGCTAAGGATCTATCCAGGAAATTGCCAGCCGCTCCACTATCAATGAAGGCGGAGGCAATAGTCCGGGAAGGACCCCAAGAGAGTGTAACGGGTAAGAGTACACGATTATCTGGAGGGAACGATACCTGACCGCCTAGAAGAGGTCCCTCTGCAGGTTCTAGGCGTTGAAGTTTCCCGCCACCGGAGCCTTGTTTGGGCAGGTCTTAGCAAAATGACCCGGATTACCACAATAGAGGCAGAGGCCTTGGGATCTGCGCCGAACCTTCTCCGCCTGAGAGAGATGGGTAACGCCAAGCTGCATCGGTTCCTCAGGTGACAAGGAAGGAGAGGAAACGGCTGCCCCCTTAAAGCTTGGCTCTTGCCGTGAGGATCCCCAAAGTTGGTCCTTGCCTCTTTCCTGGCGTCTTTCTCGGAGACGTCGATCCACCCTGATAGCCAGCTGCATATATTCGTCTAGGTTTTTAGGCAAAGGATAGTTCACCAAAATGTCCTTGATGTTGTCAGAGAGCCCAATCCTAAATTGGCTACATAAGGCCGGATCATTCCACTGGGAATCTATAGCCCATCGCCGAAATTCTGCGCTATATTCTTCAGCAGAACGTTTGGCCTGTCTCAGGTTCCGTAATTTAGAATCCGCCGTCGCAGCCCGATCTGGGTCAGCATACAGTAGTTCCATGGCCGAAAAAAAAGAAGAGACCGACTGCAAGGCTTCATCAGTCGGAGCTAAACCAAACGCCCAGGTCTGTGGGTCGCCCTGGAGAAGTGAAATGACCAGGCCAACACGTTGCGCTTCGGATCCAGACGCGTGGGGTCGAAGGCGGAAGTAGAGCTCACAAGAATTCTTAAAGTTAGAAAACTTCGCCCGATCCCCCAAAAATTTTTCCGGGAGAGGAATCTTGGGCTCGACGGCCGGACTAGGATCCACTGGCGCAGGCATCTGACGACTCTCTTGAGTGGCCACTCGTTGAGCCAGCTGGTTAATGGCAGTGGCCATAGCTTGAACCTGTTGTATCAGTTCTTCCATCTAGAAGGTATTCTTCTTTTTGGCCCGTTATAATGTCAGGTCCCGGAGACACCCACCTTCCAATAAATCAGCAACCCCCAATCTCCGCTGCTTTCTTCACCTATAGTAAGCCCCCGTTTGCCGGGACGCTAGACACGCCTCACCGGACACGGTTGCCCCCAGGTCTTATTAGCACAAAGGATGCTGATTTATGCAGGGGAAGGCAGATGAATCCAGGGACTAGACTGAGTAGCGAAAAACGGACAGGGGTCATGCACGGGTGGTCAATCCAAGGAGGCACGGTACAGAAGGGTTAGACAGAAGAATGGTCAGGGGCAAGCCAAGGGTCACAACGGGAGGTCAGAAGTTCGCGGTACAAAGGAGCAGGCAGAATCGAAGTCGAAGGGCAAGCAAGGTCGGTCCAGGCGGCAATCAGGGATGGTCAGAACAAGGCAAAAATCACAAGGAGAAGAGCTTTCCAAATAACACCCAGTAGCACGCTATAACGGGCAATGAACAAGTGCAGGGTGAAAACCTATATAGGAAGGGGACAGGCTGGATTGGCTGAGGAGGGAAGTGTGTTGATAGGGGCAATTGGGGAACTCTGGGCTGATTGCCCCGTTTAAACCTGGGAGGCGGACAACAGTAACCTGCTACTGAATACAAGGGCTCATTGGCCCAACACTAATTACCTCCGGCGGGCGCGCTGTGTGCAGCGCCGCCGGAGGGCATATGACAGTGACAGGCGCACGCGCCGGGAGCGCGCCGCACGGAGAGCGGCGCGCCCGCTCCCGACGCGGCTAGGCCGGAAGCCTCCCGAGCGGCTGCTCGTGACAGCCGAGCGGCGGGCGGGCAGGAGCGACGCCGGCCCGCCGCCGGCTGCAACAGAGAAGGACCGGAGTCAGCGGGGGAACGTGGGGCAGGTGAGGAGATCGTGACACTGTGCAAGTGGCAAATGGTGGCGAGGAGGAGAGGGTGTGCTCGGGGGGCTGGGGCTTCTTGCCCTCTGCCTTTTTGGGCCCTTGGAACTTGTGCTCCGTTTATCATGGGATGTGGTTGCGCGGGGAGCAGGAGAGGGTGTTCTTGGGGGGCTGGGGCTTCGGGCCCTCTGCTTCTTTGGGCCCTTGGAACTTGTGCTCCCTTTTCCTTTGGATATGGTAGGGCGGGGAGCAGGAGAGGGTGTGCTCGGGGGGCTGGGGCTTCGGGCCCTCTGCTTAATTTTCCCCTTGGACATGGTTGTACCTTGCAGTTTGGATGTGGGTTTCTTCTTTTGGGGGATCCTTCCTTGCTTGTGCGTGCTGTTTTTGATGGTCCAGGATTTGTGGGCAATGTAGCCTTGTGGTGGCCACTTTTGCTCCGCGTTTCAGGAACCTTTGTAGTCGATTTGTGCGACCGAGTGCTCGGTCTGGAGGATGAAGTGTCCTCATGCCGCTGTGGCCTTTTGGTCTTGGCCTCCTTTGCTGTTGGTTGTTTTGCGCTCGCTTTTTTGGGTGCCATGAGGACAATCTCAAAGAGAGTGAGCTGTGTGTCCATTACCCTTTAAATACTATTGACTGGGTATGACGCGTACGCGTTTGCGTATGCGTGCTTCTGGTCGTTCGTCCGGCCGTGCGGAACCCGGAAACCGCTGGGGCATTACCTATCTGCTGCGGACAAGAAGAAAGATGGCACCCACGATCTTCACCCGCCAACAACAAGAGTTCATTATGCTCGTAAGTGTATTGTAAGGATGTTGATTTGCCATCTAAATGCATGCCTAGTCCTTAAGGAAGCTCAGGAACAAACAGCTGTTTTTAAAAGTGATTTAAACTCTGTGCCAAACAGAAGTTAGTGCGCACATGTGCGAACCAACTCACTTGCATATAGAAGGATAGTTTAAGGCTATAAATGTGTTTGGGAATGTCATTTAGTCAACTGATCTAATTGTGAATGATATTTGTATGCTGTTTGATCTAACAACTATTTGTTTTTTGTGTTTTTTAGACTATGCTTCAGCGCAGGTACGACTACCTGTCCAACGCATTCCAGAAGAGGAATGTGGCCCTGGAGATTGTGGCCCGGATCCAGCGGGAAACGGACACCCCCTTCACTTATACGCAGATCATGCAGCACTAATTGGACCTGAAGTGACTGCACATGCCCCGGGTGCAGCGATTTTTGGCGCTGCATTTCCCAAGTAAGTACATAGCGATTGCATGCTAGATGTAACAAATACAGAAGGTAGTCCTTTATTTCTAAATGCTTTTCTTTGATAGTGTTGGAAATGGAGTACCGCATAAGACTCACCCGTAGGCGCGCAGTCCGGCCAGTGCGGCATGAATCTGCAGCAGCAAGTGAAGGTGGTGGATCTCCAGGGCCAAGTTCCCACCCCTCCTCTGTAGCTGCGTCAGACCAGCCCCTGGACCTTTCTACAGAGGAGGGGCGTCACAGCGTGGGCAGGGAGTCGTACCAAACGACTGAGCCATTAGCCTCTGGTATGTGACTCTAAATGTAACCCCACACACATACATGCTAATTAAACCAAAGCTGATTCCATTAATCTCTTTTTATAGATGAATATGTAGCGGGTGAAGGATCTGGAGCAGAGACTGCAGCAGAGCATGCCCTGGAGGAACATGGAGAAGGTGGGTGATGTCACACACACATTCTAAGTGTAATTTGCTTACTGTTGAATCAGACATTAGAAGTGAGCCTATTTTAAATGTCTCTACAGCCTCACATTCCCAGCAGTGGCACGCCCCAGACTGTAGGGTGGTCCCCCAAGCAGAGGTCACCCACCACCGAAGTAAGTTGTAATGTATATTTTTGGAGTATGTGTAAAATAACATAATCACCAATCAACCTAAATCCATTGTCAATGTCCTTAGCATAATGACATATAACCTCTTCCTTTAAGAAATGCCTTAGCATAATGACATATGGCCTCTCCCTTTAAGAAATGCCTTAGCATAATGACATATGGCCTCATGAGTTAGCTTGCAACCTAATAATCATTCCATCCACAGCTGTTAAACATGTATTTTCAGAACAATAATTTTATTTTATTTTTTTTTACAGACACCGCACGTGCGAGATTGGCACAAATCAGTGCCACGGTGTTTCGGTTGGTGGGCGAGCTGCAGGAGCTGCGTGATTCGTTGGGGACCACATATGAAGAATAATTATCTGGGGCCTGGCATTGCTTTGTATATAGTTTTAATGTTTTAGAATTAAAAAAAAAATTAAATATTTTAAAAGTTTAACATTTTTTAACAAAAAAAAAAAAAATCTGGTACTTGCTAACATTTTCACCAATTTTTTTTTTTTTAAAAGGCAACAAAAATTGCCAGTTGGTAGTAAAAAAAACAAAACATAAAACTTGTTTCTGTGTCATTTACATTCATTAAGGGTTGGTTACAGCAAAACGTAGGAAGAACCCAAAACTAAAAAATGAAGATTATCCAGACCACGATGTGATGTAGGTAAGCATAAAGTGCGCTACATGAAGAAGAATGAAACCGGCATGTGATTGAGGTAAGCATTAAGTGCTCAAAGGGAAGAAGATACAGACTGCGATGTGATTGAGGTAAGCATTAGGTGCGCAAAGGGAAGAAGATACAGACCGCGATGTGATTGAGGTAAGCATTAGGTGCGAAAAGGGAAGAAGATACAGGCCGCAATGTGATTGAGGTAAGCCGTAAGTGCGCAAAGGGAAAAAGATACGGACCACGATGTGATTGAGGTAAGCATTAGGTGCGCAAAGGAAAGACGATACAGACCGCGATGTGATTGAGGTAAGCACTAAGTGCGCTAAGGGAAGAAGATACAGACCGCGATGTGATTGAGGTAAGCATTAGGTGTGCAAAGGGAAGAAGATACAGACCGCGATGTGATTGAGGTAAGCATTAAGTGCGCAAAGGGAAGAAGATACAGAACGCGATGTGATTGAGGTAAGCATTAGGTGCGCAAAGGGAAGAAGATACAGACTGCAATGTGATTGAGGTAAGCATTAAATGCGCAAAGGGAAGAAGATACAGACTGCGATGTGATTGAGGTAAGCATTAGGTGCGCAAAGGGAAGAAGATACAGGCCGCGATGTGATTGAGTTAAGCATTAAGTGCGCAATGGGAAGAAGATACAGACCGCGATGTGATTAAGGTAAGCATTAAGTGCGCAAAGGGAAGAAGATACAGACCGCGATGTGATTGAGGTAAGCATTAAGTGCGCAAAGGGAAGAAGATACAGACCGCGATGTGATTGAGGTAAGCATTAGATGCCCAAAGGGAAGAAGATACAGACCGCGATGTGATTGAGGTAAGCATTAAGTGCGCAAAGAGAAGAAGATACAGACGGCGATGTGGTTGAGGTAAGGATTAGGTACGCAAAGGGAAAAAGATACAGACTGCGATGTGATTGAGGTAAGCACTAAGTGCGCAAAGGGAAGAAGAAAAAAACCACAATGTGATTGAGGTAAGCATTAGGTGCGCAACATGAAGAAGAATGAAACCGCGTTGTGATTGAGGTAAGCATTAAGTGCGCAAAGGGAAGAAGATACAGACCGCGATGTGATTGAGGTAAGCATTAGGTGAGCAACATGAAGAAGAATGAAACCGCGGTGTGATTAAGGTAAGCTTTGTAGCAGAAGTGAGTGATCAAATATGGAGACGAGCACATTAATTAGTTAATTTTGATGTGCGCAGGCATAAGGTCGTAAAGACTTCCATCTGGATGTTTATTTATAGAAAAAGGAATTCAAAATGTAACGGGAAACGTAAATCATTCGTTTGAGGCGACGTTGGAAAAAGGGAAAAAACGGAAGCCTGCGTTGTTTCATGAGTAATCGAAACGAAAGACGAAAGCTGAAAAATGACATTCTCGTTGGCATACGAACGGACGAACACTTTACAGAAGGCTTGTGATACATGCTTAGAATCACTCGTACACTCATAGCGAGCGGGAAAAAAAAAAAAATGTTACTCTGAACTCCAATGTTTTTTATTATAATATCTCTAAAGAATGACACAGCATTCTAAAATTCATAATACATTATAGTATTGATTCATCAAAAAATGTGACAATCCCATTTTTTCTTAATATTAATACACTTGCCTTCAATATACAGTTGCCAGGTGCAACCTTGAGGAAGAATCAACACTTTATTATGTATATCTAAGATATATCAGGTGTATCCAGCCTGAGCCGCTACATATAGTATGGGTTCTCTGTAAGCATACTTAAATCTATACCCTCATTAAACTGGACTCAAGTTTTTAGTCACTTATTTATTATTCTTTCTCCCACTGGGCTGCAACTCTGTTCAGGACTTTAGGATACGGGCGCGGCCATCTTGACTCAGAAGCATCACATTTACTGAGGAGAGGAGAGTGGGATAAAGTACAGGGGGGCGGGTTATAGCTGTGCTTTGCTCAGACAGAGCAGAGCTGGGGCGAGGAAAAGGTCAGCAATCCCAGAATACAGAGCAGCACAGTCAGAAGACACTTCCTGTTTGCAGGCTGCCTGATGCTCCATGAGCCACCATCTTGGATGTTTAAAGGCTCATAACATGCAGTAGATGCAGGTAGGATGATTTTTAATGTGTGCAATCTGTATGTACAGGGTGTGGGAAACATATAAGATAGACTCTTATTCAGAGTAAAGGACCGCTTTAAGTAACCAGTGGGCTGCTGTTACATCTGTTCATAAATAGGTAATATGTATCTTACCAAAATAAGGACGTGGTTATAAATCAGGGGTAATCCTCAAAACTCTAAATGGTAAAAAAGAGAGAGGTAGCGTTGCCGCTTATCACGTTATCACGCGGAAAACACTGTGCGCACACGTTCAGAAGGCTGACGCCACTCCATGGCAAAATGGCATTCAAGGACCTCAACTCATATATGAAGAAGTCAGAGACACCACTCCTCTGTGTCGCTGCAGCAGCCTATTCCATATTAAGAACATATACCGCTGCTAATTTTTTTTGAATAATTCTTTTCTGCTCTGGAGCAGTTTGGTCCGATTTTTTGAAGTATTCTGTTTGGAATGTACCAAACCAAATCAACAATATTCTGATTCTGATGAATTTGTAAACAGCAGCACTAATGCGTATCATGGCATAAATCACTAACAAGAAGAGACAGAGATGCAAACTACAGTCAACAGCAATTTGCTTGTAAAATTAAAAGAGCCAAAATGATGTCCTTCACCTATGTGTGTTTTCTGGAATCAGCTTTCACTAACTATAGTCCGTTGCCATTGTCAGGAAGAGGGAAGTGAGCCTTGTACACACAGAACACTTCTGTTGAGGTGAGGGAGCTCACTCAACCTTACACATGGCCAGCAGCAGCATTCTGTGTGTACAGGACTCTCTTCTACGTCTTATAGATCTTGGTGTACAGACTTAGGCCCTAATTTATGAAGGAATAGCGACAGGTAGCGACTGGTGAGCGGCCGGTAATGACGGGGCCCCGCCACGAGAACGCCGGCTCCCCACCACAATCACACATTTATCAAGCCAATCCTGCTTAGCGACTGAGATAGCGCCATATAGCCACTCATTCATCATTATTCCAGCCTCAGCCCACAGCGCCAGCGTCCCACCTTGAACAGCGACAGGTATGACCTCTCGCTACCTGGCGCTCTCCAATGCATTTCAATGGAACAATCTTACAATCTTTAAATATTCATAATTCATTGTTATGATTTTTTTTTTTTTTTTTTTTATGTGAAAGATTCTGTGACCACTTCTGCCATTTTAGATAATTTTTTTAAGGTAAAAAAAAAAAAAAATTGTACAGAATTGATATTACAGGTCTGATATTAATGTATTCATATTACAAAATTATTTTAAAAACTTGTTCTTTTTGGTTTCCAAAGATATGGTTGTTTGGGGGTTAAAAAACTACTTTTAACCCATCGCCGCCAGCGCTCTGGGGTTTAAACATGCATTTTACAGCGCGAGAATTTTTTTAACGTGATTTTTTAATGAATATGGTGGGAGCCGGTCGCTAGGGCCAGTCGCTATCATGTGCTCCCATACAGCGCGGAACCTGTCAAATAGCGACTCCTCACCCAATATTCAACATTACGGCAAACCGACTGAGTCGCTATCAACAACCGAACAGCGGTCAGCGGCCAAGCACAGCGACTACTAGCGGGCGCTCTGAAAATGCCGCTACAGTCGCTCAAATGTCGCTACCTGCCGCTATTAATGAATCTGCCTCTTGGTATACAGTTTCCAATAGCAGCAGACTGCAGACAGTAAAACCAGCTTCCATAAAAAACACATTTCCTAAAATAAGGAAAAAATACTAGAACGGCTCAGTACCTTGAAGACATTTTGGCACACACAATGCACACTTTCACATTCCCTTTAAATACAGAGTAGACTGCACAGTACATCGAATAACCAATAAAAAAATCAAATCAATACCTGAAATAAAATGTTAAAATATCATTTACATACACCATGTGCTCTGCACATCTTTAAATGAATATTCTCCTCCAAGGCCAGAACCAATCTATATGTGCCATAACATAAAGCAGGAGACTACATAGCATTTATTATAAGTCCAATAATATCAATACAATACATTCATATGCTCAAAGTATAAAGATAATGCAGATGAACATTCTGAACATGAGTATTCTAAATGTAGCCACATTTTAAAAATGATAACAATCACAATCAAGTGCCAATTTAACCCTTTGCACAGTCACTAGCAACCAATCGGGGCTGATAGTTCGCTGGGCACACACAAAGCAGAGAAAGTTGGGGATGTCTAAATCTGAGCCACCGGAGAAGGGAGGAAGGAAAGCACCGTGTATTATGAAGTGATCCAAAACTCTTTCATGGCTTTTGGATGCCTTTTAGATCACTTTAAACAGGAAAGGTGGCTGTACATATTCAAGAAGCAAACATGTTTCAGACTGTGTCCCACCCTGGAAATATCATCAGCTTATCGCAAATCCTTACATTCGCTGGGCATTCGCTAGTTTGCCGCATTTACGGGCAGGCTGATTCATTACTAGCGGCAGATAGCGACAGATGAGCGTCTGTAGCAGGCATTTCAGAGCGCCCGCTAGTCGTCGCTGTGTGTGCTCGGCCGTGGTTTGCTAGTTCAGAGCGACTCAGTCGCTGTGCAGCATTGATGAATACGTTGTGGGGAGTTGCTATATGAGAAGTACAGCGCTGTATGGGGCGAACGTTAGAGACTGGTCAGTGCGACCGACTCACACCATATTCATCAAAAAAACAACCTCACACACCACCGGCGCTCAAAAATGCTTAGCTGAAGCCCAGAGCGCCGGAGGCTGTGTGATTAAAGGCTGTTTTTGCACACATATCCACCAGTAACAAAGCGAAAACATATGGAATTACATTGTTATAACATTGTAACATATTACACATTAATATTACACATTAATGCCAGACCTGTAATGTCAATTCTGCATAAATATATAAAAAAATGAAAAAAGTGTGAAAAATGGCTTTTTCTAGGCCAGGAGAGGTTACAACATTATTTGAGATTTAAAAAAAAAAAATAATAAAAACCCCCTGTTTAAAGAGAAGTAAAAGAACGTCCATTGAAATGTATGGGAGAGCAACAGGTAGGGAGAGGTAATACGTGGCACTCTGCAAGGCTGAATGCCGGCGCTGTACGCTAAGGCTGGGATAATGATAAATCGGACGCTACATGGAGTTGTTCTAGACGCTCACCAGATTTGGCTTCATTATTGTGCCGCTGTACAGGCACTACCTGGCGCTATCCCTTCATGAATAAGGCCCTATGGTAAAAGTGACCTATTCACCAGGTTAAGGCTATGTTTGCCGTATTTACATCCTGTCATTTTCACCAAGCAAATGGTGCGCCAGCTTTTAACTGTAAAGCCCATTGGAAGCTATGCTATTTTCCATGACAATGTCTCTATGTAATTTTTACATCTTTCAGCATTAGATAGCTAACTAGTATTGGAGAAACAACTGCTAACAGTTTTCACAAGGCTTCCCAAACAATCCAGACACTCCAGACACAGCACACATACATTCTCTCAGAGACTCATCCCATGCTGCAGTAAGCTGCAAGGTGGGTTTTCAGCAAGATTTATTAAGACACACAGGTCTACCCACACAGCGCTAAACTCCCAAAACAGCTGTGAGTGTAGTAAATCAGGCCCTTAAAGTATTCATCTTACTAATGGCTTACTAATTACCCACTTATATGCTTTGTTTCCAATTTAAGATTCTTGTTAAAGCAGACCTAAAGCCATAATCACTTACAAGGTAATTTTAAGGTCACTGTCCACACACTGCTTTAACCTCATAACCAAGTAGCCCTACATGTCTTCAAGCCCCCAGGCATTGTTTTTAAACAAAGTTTGCAATGTAGAGAAAACGTACTTTATGTTTTATGTTGATTTCTACATTTCCTGGGTGGTGGGAATATTCTTTCTCCAGGTGTACTGCTTGTATTAGCATCAGGCTTTCCTTTACAGTGCAGAAAGGAAGGCAAAAGAAGGATTAATTAGCAGCCAAGAGGTGAGGAACAGAGGCAAATATTCTGAATGAATGGGTAGTCCTTCGTTTAAGGACAATCCCCTCGATTGATGGACGATGCACTGGGGGGGGGGGGGGGGGTTGCCAAACGGAGACCACAAAGGAGTGATCCTTGGACTGAAACTGAAAGTACACCCCAAGGTCGGCATCACTATAGGCAGGGGACTGGAATGTTAAGATTTAACCCCTGCCAGAAAAATGCCTTTAATCTTCATCACCCAGCATCCTGATTTGAGATCCGTCCCTTGTTAGAGCCCAGGAAATCCCTGGAAATCAGTTATAACTTCCTCCTGCATTCCCGGACATGTCAACAGCCACATCTGTGAGTGCACATCACCCCTGATAACCAACAGGGCTAATTTGCATGCCCAGACAGCTGTCACATTGAATACATTGATGAAAAAGTCAACGTTGATGCAGCGGGTACAAAAAGTGCACCTTAGACTGGCGATTCTGAACTAGGCGCAAAAAGCGCACTACTTTCTTATAGAAGTAAAAAGTACCATTCTTTATCCAGCACCAGGCATATAAAGAGCACTATTTTATTTTCCACTCGGGGGGGGGGGGGGGGGGGGGAGTAGAAGTTGAAGGGTCATTTTAACATGTGACCTGTAATAAAAAAATGTAATATTTATGATGGGGATCCAGTGCAGATTGTTTGATCACAATGTGAATACACAGGATTTTATATGAACTATAGACATTTTATATGAACTCACATCACGGTTTGATACTGCCAGATAGTGATCATATTATCATAATGTCGGTGGGTCCCCTCACATTCCAGCAGGCCATGTAAATGGGTTCTTTTCTAGCTTTAGAACAAGAGATCCTCTGAAGTTGTCCTCCTATGATTCTCGGCAACCACTGCATTTAGAAAAAGAAAACTTTCATCTCATTGCATCATGGGACCATGACAGTGAAGCTGCATATATTGAGTATATTGAGTTGTATGTCAGAATGAGCCAAGCAAAGTGTTGTAAAGATGAGGCTTAAAGTGATTGTCCAAGCACACTTAAAAGTATTCCCACTGTGTAGGGCTACATATGGCAATGTTCTCAAATGTTTTTATTTTAAAACACACAGCTAGATTGCCATAGTGCAGGAGGTGTTGGCAGCTGCTTTCACTTTAGCTTTCTTTGTTCAAACATCAGTTTTTTTCCATTACCTGGCCCTTCCTCCGCCTCCCTCCCCTCACCATGGTCAATGCATGTGGGGTCAGTCCAGTGCCTCTGTCCCTGTCACATTCCCTCTCCTGCCCTCCCATCATGAACCTCGGCTGTGAATGTGCTGTGAATAGCCTATGTACGTAGATTTCTGTGTGATTCATATATTACTTGCGTGCACTCCCAAATGCACATGCACATGTGCATTTGGGAGTATGTATATGTAAGCCTGGGAGTGCATGCACATTTGGGAGTGCTCACATTTTTTGTCTTGAGAGTCCGAGCACGTGTATTTGGGCGTGTGTGCATTTTGGGGACATACATGTGTGTGCATGTGTGTCTGTGAATGTCCACATATGCGTCTGGGGTTACACGCATGTACATTTGCGAGTGCTTGCTTGTGCATCTGCGGGTGCACAAATGCGCCTGGTAGTGCACATTTGGGAGTACACACATGCGCATCTGGGAGTGTGCACATTCACATTTGGGAGTACTCACATGTGCGTATGGGAGTGTGTATCACACGTGTTCTTGAGGGGTTTAGCTCCCCAGGCGTGTGGGGAGTGAGTTCTTTGTTAGGGGCTTGGGAGACGTCCCTATGTGGGCTTGCATCCAATAACTCCAAATGAAACCGACTTTATAGAAAGGGAACTTACTTTATTAGCAGGACTTTAGGTACACTTGGTGATTCACAGCAGGTCACGCAATCTTTATCCACAGCAGGTCATACAGTTCCATTAGCAGATCTCATAGCACAGCATTACATCCAGGTGGACTTCAACAGGTGGTGGCCACTCATCCTGGTCCCATAGCAGAATACTGAGGCCTTAGCTTCCTCCATCAGCATTTCCGGTGGAATGATTCACCTTTTCTGTGGTCACTTGTTAGGTATGAATGTGTCTCCTCTGCTCTCTCTTACACCAGTGACTGCTGACTGCTACCAGTGACTCTGCTGGTACCTTCCTCACTCCCTGTTACTATAATACAGTCCTACACTCCACTGAGGTGACTCTCCTCATGACCTCCTTATATAGATTCCCTCTGGCTGGCTTCTAAAACCTTCACTAGTCTTACTCACCTCACTCAGCCAATGGCAGCACAGCTGTACCCCTATGTGATTAGGTTATAGCCAACAGTTTGGTAGACCTGCAGTGTCACAATCCATTCCTTATCCAACAGTGCGTCGTTGTGGTGATGTGGTGCAATTGCAGGACAGATATGAACCACCACACTGAAGAACCACAAAGATAATTGTTGAACACTTTACGCTGGCCACAAGTGTACGCAAGCATGTCTGATGGTGCTGGTCCAGAGAGGAAAGCAGCACAGCCAGGGAGTCTGAAGCAAGTTCTCAGGCTATTACAAACTCCCGCTCATGAGCCTTCTTCAGAGAGACACAAAAAAACTTCCGTTTTCGTGCCGATCTGTTTTTTTGTGAAATGTTTCCGTTCTCGTATGAGCGTGCGAGCGATTCTATGCATGCATTGAAAACCTTCTGTAAAGTTTCCGTCCGTTCGTACGGCAGATTACGAATTACAAGGATGTCATTTTCCATCCAGACTTTTCCGTTT
Source organism: Gastrophryne carolinensis (assembly GCA_027917425.1). Classification (NCBI taxonomy): domain Eukaryota; kingdom Metazoa; phylum Chordata; class Amphibia; order Anura; family Microhylidae; genus Gastrophryne; species Gastrophryne carolinensis. Next base: position 415,052,871 of record CM051237.1, on the reverse strand, counting down.
CATTTCCACATGTTACAATGTAGGCTTTCGTTTTTGCCCTTTTCCCATCGTATCCTCCAACGAATCCTTTACGTTTCCCGTTCGATTCTGTTTCCCTTTTTCAATAAATATTCGTCCAGACGGAAATCTTTACCATCTTGCGCCTGCGCACTACAAACTTAACTCATTAAAGTGCTTGCCTACATATTTGCCACCCTCACTTCTACTACAATGTTTAGCTAAATCACTTAGCACTATCCTCCATCTTCCCTTTTGGACCCTTAAAGCTCACCCAAACCACTTAGCACTATCCTCCATCTTCCCTTTTGGACCCTTAAAGCTCACCCAAACCACTTCTCGGTTAGGTTCTTCTTCCATTTTAGCCCCCTAAAACTTACCCAAATCACTTCTCGGTCATGTGAATATTCATCTTTAAATATTTCTGGGCCCATTAGTTTTGTGTTAATGTATTTTGTAAATGAAATGACAATGTAACATTTTTTTTTATACCATCATAAAATATAAAATTAAAAAACATTTTGAAAATGTAAAATTTTTACTACTATAAAAAACAAAATACATAGCAATGGGAGGCCACTGAACATTATTCTTCATCTGTGGTCCCCAACGAGTTGCGCAGCTCCTGCATCTAGCCCACCAACTGAAGGACCCTGACACTCAGTTGTGCCACTCTGGCACGTGTGGTCCCTGTTAAAAAACGTAAATTAAAATATTGGTATAACCTTGTTGGGGTCATACTGCAGTGCCCCCCCCCCCTGTATGGTCCAAACACCTAAATCTGGACTTCAAAAGCCAGAGGACCCTCGCCACTACGGCCCGGGTTTTGCATAGTGCCCGATTAGAGAACCCCTGGCCCGCATTCTGCAGGCAAAGAACAGGCATCAGGAGCAAGGGTGAGTGGCACATCTTGCGGTTCCTGCAACTAAATATAAAATAATTACACAAAGCAAAGGCAACCAACTTAAACAATAACTCCTACAACAAATTAAGATTCAAGTTCAACAATCCAAATATAATTCCCAAAGGACATAAGTCTAAAAAAATATAGCAATTATATGGATGTGTGGGAAAATAAATGTTTACATGCTAAGGACTAATTAAGGTCAGCATTAAAATGCATCTATAAGGCATACATGAAATGTATTGATTCAGGTATGCATTGCTGTACAATTTGTGGCCTCGGCCATGCTGATACATGCAATGCCTTGGTGCTAAAGGCGCGCAGACTCCTCCACATAGCCACAAAACATGTTCAACAATAGTAATCCGAGCCCTCAAAGGTCCCGTAAGTGGATCGGAAATGAAACGGATTTATAGGGTGGTGGTCCGTCGGAAATCAGCTCTCTGAATCAGACAGAAACCATCCCAACAACGGAAGTTATCTGAACGAATGGAAAATTTCCGATTTTGTTTGGCAATGTTCCGATTTGCTTCCGTTCATCGGAAATGGACGAAAAAAAGCAAAAAAAAGTCTAACACCCACCAAAACTTTCACAGACAGCTACGGAAGTCCGGACGAATGTGTCTCTGAATCGAGGCTATTATACTGATTATTGTGCAGCATCACAGCTCCTTGTGCCAGGCCCACATGCTTCAGAGGAGAAAACATGAGGTGAAACTGTAAACCTGTAAACCTTCATATCACTTCTTCTTCTTTGATTTGAAAATGGAAAACAGTTTGGGACAGTGCCAAAAATAGACCGATACAATGGCTTTGCCTACAATATGACCTCATTTTTCATTGTTTCTTATTGTTCTCTGTGATGGGAATGGCTTAGCTGAGTCATACAAGCACATTGTGCATTGCATTAGATTGAGCTGGGATTGACTGACAGTGTGGGGAGCTATATTTTAGCCCAACACTAACAAAGGGGGTGTCAACTAGACACAAGTCTCATGACTGTGTTTGTGGTTCAGATCGGGGGGGGGGGGGGTGCTGGAGGCAGAGAAAGAAGAATTTCATTTTCCTTTCCGTGACTGGAGCAAAGAGATGGAACTCACACTGCATCAGGTAATCCGCCTGATAAATGATTTTAAAATTTGATTGGTCAATCCATTTAAAAGTCCATTTTACTGAGTTAAAGTGATTGTCCAAGCATACACTCATCTTTAGTCTAGGCTCCCAGATGGATTACAATGGAGGGTTTGTGTCAAATTGGGTTTAGCACACCCCTCTTTAGCACACCCCTCCATTTCAATAAACAAAGTAGGCATGTTAGGGTGGCATAAACCCATGTTGATGGACTCCGCTTTGTTTGCTCAGTGCTGGAGAAAGGAATTGCTTGTCACCCTCATCAAGTATGAAGAGGAGCTGCGGGGGACAAAAGGTGAGTATGTACTTTTTTATTTTATATTCAGGACAGGTACTTTTAAGGATAATTCTGCTTTTAATGGCCTTTTTAAAAGTTTCCATTAGTGTGTGCCAAAATGATGCCCTCAATGTGCTAAGCATGTTCTGGAGTATCAGAGACTTCCTAACACTAACTTGCTAATTTCCTGATTGGTTAAACAGAGACGACAGGTTTAACCCTATTTGTTCTTATTCAGACTCAGAATTTGCCACATTCATCACATTTACTTAAACCTAGTTAAACCTGGCCAATCAGCCTTTTTGCTTTTTAAAGTAGACCAAAACCCAGGATTTTGACAATTCTAGGTTTTGGTCCTTGCCCCCAGGGCACCCTGATCCGGGTGAAAATATATATGTCATAGCTGGCAAACAGCGAGGCAAATGTTCCAGCAGTTCACCATTTCTTTGCTGTAGGGCCACCACTGGGTCTATCATTGAGGTTTTGAGAAAAAATAGGCTGCATTCAAAAATAAGCATCTTAAAGTGTTGGCTTACATATTACATTTCTTTACTAGTGTTGTGCAGGGGCGTAACTATAGGGCGTTCAGCGGATGCAACCGCACTGTGGCCCAGCGGGTCAGAAGGTCCCATCATTGTTGTGCTCTCATGGCATGTACAGGAAACTAAGCACCATTTCAGTGTTTAGTTTAGTCTAGTTTTAACCAATTTAGTTAAAATGACAGGAAAAGGGCACTGTATGAGCCCTGACAGGGCCCCATTTAATGTTTGCACCCGGGCCATGTCACATTTAGTTACGCCATTGGTGTTGTGGTAGGCCTCTGCTGGCTAGAGACCATCCACCATCACCAGCAAGATGCTGCCAGAAAGACCAAGAGAGTGTGGATGTTAGTGGGGCCTGCGGTGAAGACCACGAGGTGACAGCAAGGCAGTGGAGCTAGGCAGAGACAATTCAAATACCAGTTGTGAAAGACCAGGTATCATTGTAACGGCAGTGGAGGAGGTGGTAAGGACCTGGAGCCCGATAGGCAGCAGAAACCAAACCTGTGACAGCAAAAGGAGGCAGCAAGGACCTAGAGACTGGAGGGCGGCTGCACAGAGCCACATGGTGACAGTGGAGGAAGCGTCAGGACCACAGAGACCATCATCGGCAGTGGGAACCCAAGGGGTGGCAGCCGAGATCCCAGAGGCTGGTCACAGCATAGGAAAGCCTGGAGCTGCTCGGACTGAAAACCCTAATGAAAGTCAGCAGTAGTAGCAGAGACTGGCCGAAGGCTGGGGGCACATCATTGGAGAGGCTACTATGGACTAGGAGGTGATGGGGACTACCAAAATTAAAACAAATGTCTGCATTTGTATTAAAAAAGCCCCCATTTTGATTCCCTTTCAATCTGTTTATGTGCAGTGTAATAATGTAATAATATTCCTGCCTACATACAATGTAGTGTAACTTCGAAGGAAAAAAGGGAAGAAAAAAAATTCTTAATATATTTTGCTTAACATACAAATATCTACTAACATATACAGTATCGGAAATGAAAAATATCTTTTCCTAAGTGGATCACTATTGGTGCCGAGAAATACTGTTGAAAATAATTTCAGCCTGCAATGCAATTTTTGTGAGGAGTAGCTAGGCTTTCTGGCACCCAGGGCAAAGATTCGGAATGGCGCCCCCACCTGTTCTCAGGCCCCCCTTTGGCGCCCTCTTACCTGCTGCACCTGGGACAGGTGCCCCCCAGCAACCCCCCTGGGTAAAGCTGCTGCGCTATGAAAGTATTAAACAAAAAAACAGGTCTAACTAGTAGGCCTCAGTTGCAAATACATATTGAAATTGTATAGTATATTTTGTAGTCTAATTTAATATTTGAAATTAGGAGAATGGGGTAGGAGAAATAAAATGGAATGGGACCTTTCTAGAACTATGTATTGCATTGCCACATTAGACCTTACCTTTTTCAAATTTCCTTCATCAAATTACTAAGAAAGGTGTTCTAACCTAATGTGCGTGCTGCTGTGTTGCCTGCAGGTAGAATTGAAAATATAAAATTATAATGAAAAGTCCATTAGATCCTGTCTGATATATCCACAGATTATGTTCCCAAAGGCCACAAGAATAGCTGTTATAAAAAAGACATTAGAATAACAAGCTTTTGCATGAAATGGCCTTTGTAGAGTTAGAAATAGCATCTCATGAGTATCAGCAGAGTGTATAGAGCACGTAGCATGTTTTATTTTAGTTAAGTACATGTATTCAGAGAAATGTTAAAAGGGTCACTGAAATCTGGGAAGATATTCAATTTGTGATTATTATGTTATTATCCACAGATATTTCTTCTTGCTGTGGGTCAGACACTTAATCTGGACCTTCAGCATCATTTAATGGAAAACCCAAATCCTTAAAAAATGATTTCCCAGCATCTAAAATTAATATATTTTAGATTTTTAGTCCGTTGCCCCCACTGGGCTTTAACTCTGTTCAGGACTCTAGGAAAGAGGCACACACTGAGGCACACACTGAGGTAGTATATAGATCCAATAGCAGAACACAAGAAAGAAACATTGTGTATGCTGAAAGTTCCTAGGCTTGTAAAATGTAGTTCTTAGGCTTGTAAACTGAAGTCCTTAGGCTTGTAAAGTGCTGCAACAGCAGCAGTGTGGCACAGCATACTCCACTTGTCAGGACGGCGAGGTTCACATATTGGACAAAAAGTAGGATTGGTCCAAATGAGGTGTAACATCTCACAGTCATTCAAATGCAATCAACAGCTTATCCCAAACAGGTTCGTGTCCCAATGCTTTTTATGAAAATGCAATATAGATTGCAGCCCTCCCGGGGGTCTTTTTAGCTTGATTGCCTGAACTTGCATGTTGCAGCATTGTCTCCAGCTTTCCTTCATTAAATTGTTGTGGGTCCTTCCATCACTTCATCCTGGCTTCCAGCCAGTAATTGTCTATGACCTGCTGTAGGGAGCGGCTGTCAGCAACCACTCACCAGGACTAGCGCAGCAGGGCCGAATCCTTGGGGACTTCAGACTAAACGTCCAGGTAGCAACCAAAAGCATCACCACTGCTACTTGGTGAAAGAGATAGATTCAGGAGGCTGGCAAATCCCAACTGGCAGAGCCACGGGAAACCCAACCCAACAAGGTCCTGGAATCTACAAGGTGCCCTGGACTTACTGGGCTGCAAAAACATCTTGGGTCATCCACCTGATAGAACTGGGTATCCATGTGCAGACACAGCAACTCTGAAGACAAAGCCGGAGATGGAGTAGAGGGACAAGGGCAGGCAGTTATATTTTGTGACTGAAGATTCGAGGTCAGAAGGCAGGCTGTACAGGCTCAAACAAGAAAAGCCAGGGCCAACCTAAAGAATCAGCCCAATGGGAAATCTAAAGCTGAAGTTGAGAAGGATTAAAACACAGGAGAATCACAATCACGGTCAAAGGAACACAGCGGCCGGAGTATCTGAAGTCAATCCAGCATGCCCACATTGGATCTGATAAGTGCATTTCTTTGTGCATTTCTCTGCACACCCACAGTATGCAGGGGACGATTGTCAAATCTTCATGCATGCTCATTTCCCTGCACACGTGCAATATGAATAATAATAACCCAGGACCTTTATATCTGAGAGGAGGTGTTTCCACCAGTGACCTCCTGGTGTCACAATGATGTAACTAACATGTCAGGGAATTTTTTTGGAATCACTTCATCTGGTGTTTAAATGTCCCTTATTTCAGTGAAGGAGAAGATTTAAAATGAAAGTGGGCTCATATAACATCCTGTGGACATGTCCAAGGATCATGGGCTTCTGTATTTGTTATCATGTTTGCATGTCATATTAATCCTCATGTCATATCCCTTATTGTTCATTCTATTCATGCATACTGTATGTTTTTCCCAACCCATTACCCAACACTTGTGTTGCCAAATGATGGTAGATGCATACTTGTAAAATCAACTTACAGTTCAGGTGGGGTGTGACCACCTGCTGGTTTGGTGGCCCTATAAACACATGGAGATAATATATGCCCATCATCTGTTACTAGAAATGCACCAAAATGGAGCATCATATCTACCCTTCTGCCTCTCTTGAAGATAGTCAGGTGCATCTAGTTACCGTACCTACAGTGGCCAAGTTTCCTATTGGCTGCAAGTGCTCATGTGGAGCATTCAACATATGGTTTGCTCTGTGTAGTTTTTTATTTATTTTTAGATTTTGATTGAACACCTTAAATAGCAGAACGAAAATAAGTGTCAGCATGATCCCCTTTGTGCCCGACTCTACATTAACCTCATTGCTGGTGTTTACAATGCCTAGAACTTCCAGCTTCAAGGGTGTGCTAGACCTCCTAAAGTGGTCTGGTCCAGCTGACAACCGACGAGCCAAACAGAATTGGTCTGCAAGGCACATGTGGCTCCCGAGCTACAGTTTGGGAATCCCTGTTCTAGATGATAAATTGCTCCAATTCTTTGGGACGAAACAATTTAATCTATTTAACAGAATGTTACCAAATCCTTATGCCACCTTTGTTTTAACCATATGCTCTTTTGCTATCTATTGTTTGTGTGGGCATGTATTGGCCATTAAATCTTCTTAGGCTGTGCTACAGGTTTAATCGCCATATCCTGTCTGTGTGGCACACTTTTGACTATTATATTGCTGTATCGGTGCATCAGGCACAAACTGACACCTTTTGGTTGTCAAGGTGCTCATTCTTACAACAAGAGCAATAGTTTGTCAATGGAAATGCCAGCAAGCGGTCAACAAGAATTTGCTCATTGATCGAGCGTCATATCATTTTCGCTGACATCAAGTTTCTTGTTCATCGCTTTAATGTCGGCAGGTGTAAACAGAAATTGGCTAGAAGTAGGACCATACCTTAATCTTAATTACATTTGCTTTAACAAACAGTTGCTAAAAAATCTTCAAAGTGTGAATGCATGTTGTTCGATCGTTCACAACTCACATATGCGATCACTTATGTGATTTTCCTCTCAAAAATCGTACCATGTAAATGCACCATATTACATTGTTATCTGTTTGCTTTAGTGTTTAGAGATGGCCCAGGCAGTAATTTTAGTGCCCTGAATGGGGATTAGACTATTTAATGTTCCTGCAAGCCAAAATGAAAACAGATTTTTGTTGTGTAGAGTTAGTTTGAGCATTTCAAAACCCTAAAGGCTGACATTTTATACTGTGTGTATATATATATATATATATATATATATATATATATATATACTTGATCACAGTAGCTTTTTATGCATATACCTTTTAATTAGCCTTTAAAAAGAATTTGTAAAATGTTGATTGAACCGTGATAAATGTTTTGTAGTTCTAAGTACAGTTGACATGCCAGTAAATAGATCTGCATAAAAACTAACTGAAGTCGCCATTGTTTTACAAGTTAGAATTATAATAATGGAGTTCAAATAATCTGTGTTTATTCAAATTGCATTTTCTTAACAACACTTTGTATTTAATACAAAAGCCACAACATGAAATATCACAAAATCATATGAAATCTTCATGCTGACTGTGAAAGTAGTGAAAGTAGGTAAAGTTCTGTAGCAGACGCTTCTTTTTTTCCTTTTTTTCTGTTAGATGAAATGTAAAAGCTTTGTCAGCAAAAACACTGTTTTGAAAATTGAATTTTAGAAAGCTGTATAATAAATATGACAAAACATAGAACCCAAGGGACTTCAAGTCCTCTGCAATATGCCAATGCTTATCAACTTTAATGACTTCAGTGATACATTAATAGCTCTCATTGTTAAAAACTGTTTTTTTAAACCACAAGAAAGTTTGAAATAAAGGTATAAAAGGATAAAAGTATGAGCAAAAGAAAAGATATTCTAGACCTGTCATCCATTCATAACTATTGCTGTGCTTATGTAGCATAGGACAACTCCAGCATTCCACTGGCACAGACTTTTGCCGTGCCCAAATGCCACTTGTTAGAAACGTACATACAGCAGCTGTTTGTTGTCCAGATGTTGCTCCTGTTCACAATGCTGCTGTTATGGCCCCCTCGGGATCCCCATGCTAACCTGCAAAACCACACTAACCTTGACTATTGAACAATTACTAGGTGTTACAGTATTCTTGACTCAGCTTGTCTAAACTTGCATACATTCTGCCTGCCCTTATGTTTGACTCTTTTTCGTCAAAACTTAGCTTTAGTTACTCTTGCTTTGGTATTTTTTTTAAACTAACCCTTATTCTGTGTTAACAAGGTTGCTTTAACCTTGGAATGACCCTTGTGCCCTACTGTCCATCAGTTCTTGCCTTTTTAAAGTGGAAGTCTAAACAGACTCTTGGTCTACTGCCTAGGGGACTTTCCTATTTGAGATACCCTGCAGTGTATACATGGTGCAGCTAGCAATGGGTTGGGATACATACTCATCTTCCAGGTACTCACAGTGGTCACAGTAGAGTGCTCCGTAGAGCTGCAGCATCCCTGTTCCTTCCACTCTGTGTATGACTTTATTCACTTCACTGTGTTAAACCCCCCGGATTGTTCAACCCACTCACCTATTCCATGAGCTTTCGCTGTATCCCCAACATACCTCTCTGGCTAGGTGCGCAGCAGCACAAGGCCTTTCTGAATGGCTGGCAAGGGCCCCCCCACAATTAGTGGAGGAGGCAGGGATGCAGCCGAGGGAGCTCGCTCCATTTAGATTTCCTTGCGGCACTGAGAGAAAATCTGAATGGCTGTGATAGATGACCCACCAGAGAGGAACCAAACCCAAGAAAGTTAATTGCATGAGTGTTGTTCCTCTTTAAGTCCTAGCCAACCAAATTACAACCCCTTGCGGAATAACTGCAAAGCATATGGTGCATGTGCAGTGGCAGTAGGGGAATTTGTCCTGAACACAGACCCATTATATGATTTTTGAATATGAACTATTCTAGTTCAAACAAGTCATGTGCAACATTTCTCCAATGTAAATTTATTGAAATCATGTAAACGTATGGGTATGTCCTAATAAAAACTTACATTGGTTATTATTCATAATCCAGGGCCCCATATGATGAAGGTCAGTATTAACAGTATAGCCTCCCACATTTGAGAAATATTTATTTAGTGAATCACTTTATAATAATAGTTTTTTAAATGGGTTATCCATGTTTTTAAAGTTCCCTTTAACGCTCTCAGCAAATAAGTGCAGCGATGTGTTATGTGCTGTGAAATGTGTTGCATGCATTCTTTTTCTCTTGAAACCATAAATATAATAATAATAATAATGAAACAAAATCACACAGATATACCTAATGGTTGTGAAATACTGTACAAGTCATATTTATGTGTTTTGACCGTCATTTACTAATGTTGAATATATTTGCACGTTTTTTTTCACAACATTTTGGCACAAACAGCACATTCAACACCTTCAGTTTAATAAGCAGTGCAATGGTGAGTAAAATTAAATTACTTTAGCTTAATACAGTCGACCTCCTCTGTAACTGGACCAGCACTTGTTTTGATTTCTATTTCCCCACTGCACTTACTTCCATTGTAGGTGGATCTCCACTTCAGAAGGATGATCTTTTTAACGCATTTCACAGTATTGTTTTTAACGGTCACAAAACACATTGTGTTGATCATGCTGTTGCTCATTGCAATACACTCTACAATGTAGAATGCAGAAAGATAATGCTTTTCCTTAATGAAAACTGTAGGGAAAAAATCCCGAACAATGGTGAATCCATAAAATGGGGCCCAACAAAGGACATAAGCTGTGAGGATACACATAAGCACCAAAACTGTCTTTCTTCGGCATCGCAGACGCTTCCTAATTTGCTCTGTTTGAAACCCAGGAACTGTTTTAAACCAAAGCTCTTTAGAGATCCTGGCATAGCACAGTGTCATGGTAAAAACTGGTCCAACAAACTCAACACCGAAAATGAAGAGAAAGTAGGATTTATAGTAGATCTGTTGATCAACTGGCCAAATCTGGCCACAAAATATTTTTTGTTGACTTTTTCCAATATAGAGTACTGATTCTGTTGCAAAGTATGCTGAAGGGATGGCTATGAGTAGAGAAATAATCCAGACAAAGGCAATCAACAATGAAGCAGTCTGGTAATTCATTCGAGGCTTCAGTGGATGTACAATTGCCAAGTACCTGCAATACAAAACAAGAATTAAGAAATTATTACAAAAAAAACAAAACACACAGTGATATTAAACTGTCGTCAGTGAGGGTCAGCAACAACCAAACCACAGAAGACATAACCATGTCTTCAAGATGAGCACATTCTTTAATTAGCTTGAAAAGGCCAAACATTGTAGAACTACTGGGAATACTCAATCTAGCAAAAATTCAAAATATAGCCGAGGCTATGGTACCTAGCACCCAAGCATAAGTAAAGTTAAGAAGATTAGAACCACATAATATTTTGTCTCCATTTCTTAGTTAAACAGATTTTACGTGAAATTATTTTCTTATTAAGTATTTGGTCACAGCCCTCTTACATCTCCCATGGTAAGTTAAACCATACTTGGAAGCCTCCTTTTTGTCACAGACTAATTAGATTGTTGGGCAAACAGGGAGGTTTGGGAACAGGGAAATGGGTTATGGAGGCAGCTCTCAACCAGAATGCTAATTCCTCCCTTGAGGCCACAACTATGGTTGGCTCAAGATGTTACAGGGAAAACATAGACACAGAAAAGGTAGACCAGGAACAGGGGCACAGACCAGGACTGTGCAGTGGGGGTTGTCACAGGTAGACAGAGTGACAGGATGTTAACAGGGGGACAGAGTCACAGGCTGAGAACATGGACAGGAAACAAATACACAAAGTCATACAACCCATCTAAACCATCAGAGTGGCAAGCTGTCAATTACCCAGGGTGTGAGGTTTGATGACGAGCCAATAACCAACCCATGTCCTCCGATAAGATCCCAACGCCAAAGGTTTCACAAGGTCCCTGACAGTCCTATGGTGCTGCAGACTTAGAGAAAGAGATTAGGCAGGACACAACTGCACTGCTGATGGACTAACACTGAACACCAAAATCAGGAAACAGAAATAGCAATAAGCTTAAGGCTTACTAGGAAATAGAAGATCTTAGGCACCAATACAGGTCAGCCCCTGGGGATCCAACAGATAACAGGGGCTGGATGTACTACAGAGAGCACATGCACACACAGGCAGTGTGGCACAATGCAATCCAGGGGGGTAGCACACATCTTTATAGGGCAGACAGAAGTGGAGATTGAAGAGATCGGCGAGGGAGCGGGGAAAACCAAACAGAACCAAACCAAACAGAAGACAGCCAGATAAATACCAAAGCCATACACAATAACAGGTGGTGTTAGAGGGAAAGCATCAAACATACCACAGTTCAAAGCCACATAAATACTAGTTCCCATTTCACCATCTATTGTGCCATTTACATGTTTAAGGTAAGTGACCAGCAACTGCCTCAGTGGGTTCCATAGACTTCTACTCAGTTAGCTTAACCCAAAGGGACAGTCCAATCAATGGCAATATTAAGACAGCAATGAACTCCCACTGTGGCTCACCTATGCTGGGAGTGCTGAGGGGCAGGTGTGGTCATGCAACAAGATTTGCAGGAGGAATTGAATTGCATAGAAGGGCACACTTTGGACCTGGTACAGCAGCGATTTAATTGCAGCACTGTACATGTAAAGGCAAGTATAACCTTATACTGTTTTTATATAGGCAAGTGCAAAATGTTGTAAAATAAGTATTTAAAATCATAGTAAGAGAAGGAACTGATCAGAATAGGACAACCTTGGCCTGTCTGACCAGCCTGGATATTTATTGTAATAAATGGCAACTAAGAATTTCTGCTTTTAACAAGGTTTTTTGCATTTTCAATCTAAAATATCTGCAAATTGTTATTGGTCACTGTTCCACTGCAACCCAACCCACAATTTTTTCAGCGAGTCCACATTGCGATCATTTCCTGCTTTAGGACAGTCACAACTTGTCCAAAAATGTTCACTGTTTTTCAAAGAGGAAAGGTTGAACTGTTAAAACGTCCTTGTTTTTAGTAAAATATCTTTCCCTTTGCTAGGTAAGATAGAACTGATCATTTTAATTTAAAAAAATCCTTTTCTTTTCTTCATTTTTTTAATATCTTTGTCAGTGATGAATATTGCAATTATTTTTTCTGTTATGCTCCTGAAAACAGGAAAATATGACAAAATTAAACATAGGTAATATTTTGCCTTTGTTGTCAAATCCTGTGATAAATAGGTTGAGTTTCAGAAAGAATAATAAATTACCATTTATTCTGTAGTCTGGAAGAGACAGAATAATAGCATACATAATGCAGTAAATTCTATTATTCATCCCGTACTGCATAAGCTATGACACATGTCAATGTAACAAATACATCCCATTAAAATGTATGCAAAGTAAACAAAGTAAACAAAATGTATGCAAAGTCGTCTGAATACATATTGTGGTACGTGAGACCCTATCAGGTGGTTTTACACTGCAGACTGACCTGTCTCCCAACCCGATCTGCCCACACCTACAGTGTATTTTACCCAAACCTGATTTGCTCCATAATTACTACACTGCTCGAAAAGGTGGTAATTAATTTGTTCCTTTCAAGTAGTTGTTTTCTGTGTTTCCTAACACAGTTATCATTCAGTGACAATTCATATAGACCATTCATGTGGTACTTGGGAAAAATAAATAATAGAAAGTGGTACTTGTTGAAAAAAGGTTGGAAACCCCTCGTCTAGCTCTTCAAAACATTTTGGTCTTGGCGATTGGGTCCCGTGTTGTGCTTGTACATATCCTGTACAGTAGGGACTTGCTGAAACAGTGGACAGAGAAATCCACTTTATTGCTTTTGTTATTATGATGATAGCAAAGGGCAGGAGGAAATAGCGAGATATACATAGCATACAAAGAAAGATTGCGCTTACAGGCTGACCGCTGAGAATGAGCTTCAGCGGTCAGCCTGTAAGCGCAATCTTTCTTTGTATGCTATGTATATCTCGCTATGCCATCTCTCTGCTTGATATTTGTGACTGCTACTTTTGGGTACAATTATGGACCATGCATATGATAACGTCCTTACCTGCTATATATTGTCATTTATTTACTTATGTATACTGTGAGGTTCAATCATTGTACCCTGGCATGATTTTGCTGTATCTGGTTTGCTTCATATACTGACCCCTGGTGGTCGCATTAGTATCTACATAGTGTTTAAACTAGTTACTGGACATACCTTGTATATATATATGTGTTTGTTTCACAAATTAAATCACTTTTGATTGATGCATAGCTATTTTGAGTGGGTGTTCACTTACTCCATTTTCTATTTGCATGGTTATTATATGTGCATATAGGGTTGGTGCACAGGATTAGGTTGAACCCCTCATTGGTCTGCTCTTCCTTATCAGGATTTCTTGTAGGTGTGCTCTGATCTCTCACTAACTTAGTAATCTAAACTGAGCAATCAGAGATAAGCTCAATAATGAGTCTTTTACTGCAGCATTATTTTAAAACTCTCCAGTGACTGACATGGGGGGGGGGCACATACCATAGAGGCAGGGGAGGCAGCTACCATAAGGCTTGTTGCAGAAGGGGACCCCACTAGCTTTAACATGTCCTGAGGGGATTACAGTGGCAGTGTGAGGATGGAGGGGGATATGGCATTGACATTCAGAGTGCAGCTGGGAAGCAATGCTTTTCTATTTACTAGATGGCTACATTCGGCTCTCCATACCATATACCATATAAATGATATGAGCTTCACATGAGAGCTGATGTCTCTGTTGGGACAGAGAGCTGAATGCAGCAACGGTGAGTAGAAAATCATTGGGGGAGCTGATAGCACTGGGGGGGGGGGGGGGGGGCACTAATTTGTTTTCAGGACCTATGGAACATGGCACTTGGCACATGGTGAATGGGTTACTTCCACAGCTAATATTCATATTTAAGTCAGACAAACTTTAAACTTTTACTGTATGTAAATTAAATTTAGCTAAATATATATTTTTAAAACCAAAACTATCAACCCTGGATAAAGGAAACATTGTCAAATAAACATGGGACAGAGTTGAAGGGCTCCTTTGCTTCACAATTTGCCCTCACCGGCTATTGTGAAGGCCATTGCCACGAAAGTATTACTATATTGCATTGCAGTGCATTGACTGACTGCTACAGGTGTCACATACCTGGTTGGAGACACAGCTAAGATAGATACAGACAGCTCCCAGCAGTACTGCCTGCAGCCTCCCCAGGAGGTGGATACTGGGAAACTCAGCAGGGGGTTGGACCGGAGTGTCAAGTGTGATGATGATGCATAATCAGGGATACCAGACAGGAGCTGAGGAACATCTAGAAGGCAAAAGAGAGTTAAGGCTGACTGTACCTGGAGGGAGCTGGCCATGAGCAACTGATGGTTCCGGCATGGGGAGTCTGCCAACAGGTCTGGTTTTCGCCAGAGCCTTCTGCAAGGACTGCGTTGCAGACAAGCTAGGGTCCCACTCTTGTTACCAATGGCCAGTGAGCCAAATTTCAACATGGGAAAAGTCCAGTTTAGGTTTTGGAGCAGAGCAATGTAATAGAGCCCAAGAGACCAGGGCCAGGAAAAGCCATAATCCAGAGCCAGATTTCAGAGAATCAAAACAGGTAGTCATCCAAACCAAGGATTAAGATCCAAAGCAGGGCCGGTTTCCAGAGCTAGAGCCAGAGCAGGGTCAATATCCAATGCCAGAGAGTCAAAGCCATAGCAGGGTAAATGTCCAAAGCCAGGGATTCAGAGCCAAAGTCAAGTGGGAACGTACACACAGGACCAGGAGGCAAGCGTCATTTCTGCAGGCAACATCCCAGTGACACAGAACCCGTTTTAAAAGGCAGCTTGGTGCCAGGAAGTGCCAGCCTTGCATGCACAGGAACTTGCATACACGCGCTCCGTAGATAGTGGTGCGCATTTGCAGAAACTCACACACTGGAGTGCAGCTTTGTGCCTGAGGAAGTTGACCTTCCTAAAATTCAGTGTTTTTGCCCTCCCAGACTGAAAATCTTTCTCACAGTTTATGTTGAATGCAACTATATTGTGGTCACTGTTACCAAGATTTTCACAGATTGTTACCATCCCTATCAGGTTCATCATCATTTGATATTGTCAGATCTAAAAGAGCATCACCCCTCGTAGGTGCCTCCAGGAACTGATCCATATAGTTATCTTGCAGCAAGCTAAGGAATGCTCTCCCATTGTAGTAGAAGCATTCTCCATTCGATCCCTGAGTAGTTGAAGTCCCTCATCACCACCAATGAACCAGCCTGTGATACCGGCTCTATCTGTTTATACAGCTGACCCTCTTTTTCCTCAGTTATGTTTGGGGGTCTATAGATTACATCAAATTGTATTCTAACATTGTTCACATCGCCCTACACTTCTACCCACAAGGATTCTGCATCCTTACAATCTTCTGCTAGTATCCTCTCATTAATATATATATTTAAATTATTGCTTTATATAGAGACACACTCTGCCCCTTTCCTACTTGCTCTGTCTTTTCAAAAGAGAGCAAAACTTGGCACATGGTGAATGGGTTACTTCCACAGCTAATATTCATATTTAAGTCAGACAAACTTTAAACTTTTACTGTATGTAAATTAAATTTAGCTAAATATATATTTTTAAAACCAAAACTATCAACCCTGGATAAAGGAAACATTGTCAAATAAACATCGGACAGAGTTGAAGGGCTCCTTTGCTTCACAATTTGCCCTCACCGGCTATTGTGAAGGCCATTGCCACGAAAGTATTACTATATTGCATTGCAGTGCATTGACTGACTGCTACAGGTGTCACATACCTGGTTGGAGACACAGCTAAGATAGATACAGACAGCTCCCAGCAGTACTGCCTGCAGCCTCCCCAGGAGGTGGATACTGGGAAACTCAGCAGGGGGTTGGACCGGAGTGTCAAGTGTGATGATGATGCATAATCAGGGATACCAGACAGGAGCTGAGGAACATCTAGAAGGCAAGAGAGAGTTAGGGCTGACTGTACCTGGAGGGAGCTGGCCATGAGCAACTGATGGTTCCGGCATGGAGAGTCTGCCAACAGGTCTGGTTTTCGCCAGAGCCTTCTGCAAGGACTGCGTTGCAGACAAGCTAGGGTCCCACTCTTGTTACCAATGGCCAGTGAGCCAAATTTCAACATGGGAAAAGTCCAGTTTAGGTTTTGGAGCAGAGCAATGTAATAGAGCCCAAGAGACCAGGGCCAGGAAAAGCCATAATCCAGAGCCAGATTTCAGAGAATCAAAACAGGTAGTCATCCAAACCAAGGATTAAGATCCAAAGCAGGGCCGGTTTCCAGAGCTAGAGCCAGAGCAGGGTCAATATCCAATGCCAGAGAGTCAAAGCCATAGCAGGGTAAATGTCCAAAGCCAGGGATTCAGAGCCAAAGTCAAGTGGGAACGTACACACAGGACCAGGAGGCAAGCGTCATTTCTGCAGGCAACATCCCAGTGACACAGAACCCGTTTTAAAAGGCAGCTTGGTGCCAGGAAGTGCCAGCCTTGCATGCACAGGACCTTGCATACACGCGCTCCGTAGATAGTGGTGCGCATTTGCAGAAACTCACACACTGGAGTGCAGCTTTGTGCCTGAGGAAGTTGACCTTCCTAAAATTCAGTGTTTTTGCCCTCCCAGACTGAAAATCTTTCTCACAGTTTATGTTGAATGCAACTATATTGTGGTCACTGTTACCAAGATTTTCACAGATTGTTACCATCCCTATCAGGTTCATCATCATTTGATATTGCCAGATCTAAAAGAGCATCACCCCTCGTAGGTGCCTCCAGGAACTGATCCATATAGTTATCTTGCAGCAAGCTAAGGAATGCTCTCCCATTGTAGTAGAAGCATTCTCCATTCGATCCCTGAGTAGTTGAAGTCCCTCATCACCACCAATGAACCAGCCTGTGATACCGGCTCTATCTGTTTATGCAGCTGACCCTCTTTTTCCTCAGTTATGTTTGGGGGTCTATAGATTACATCAAATTGTATTCTAACATTGTTCACATCGCCCTACACTTCTACCCACAAGGATTCTGCATCCTTACAATCTTCTGCTAGTATCCTCTCATTAATATATATATTTAAATTATTGCTTTATATAGAGACACACTCTGCCCCTTTCCTACTTGCTCTGTCTTTTCAAAAGAGAGCAAAACCTTGAAGATTGACAGTCCAGCCATGTGGGGAATCCAGCCATGTCTCAGCCACACCAATAACATCAATATTTTCTTCCAGTACCAGAGCCTCACGCTCCCCCACTTTACTTGCCAGACTTCTGGCATTTGTGAACATACACTTTAAGTTCCTATCTAGTTTTACACGTTGAGCTTTAGTATTAGCTTCTGCAGTAATGCATCCCCCTAATTTTTCACTGCTGGTTTGCAAAACATGGATTTCCTTATCCATCATGGAAGTCTTCCCCCCTTCTAATTCTTCACCCACCGTCATATGCTGTCCCCTAAGTAACCTGTCTTCCCCTTTATTTTGCCCCCTCATCTCTAGTTTAAATACCCCTCCTAGTATCCTCTTACCCAGCACAGCAGCCCCCTTCCATGCAGGTACAAATTATCTGTAGAATACAGTTTGTACCTCAATGAAAAGTCAGCCCAGTGCTCTAGGAACCCAAATCCAGTGCCCCTCAATATAAAGTACCTTAATGAAAAGTCCCCTCACTTATAATAAAACCTCACTTGAAAATACAACCAGAACTCGCAAAAGCTCCAAAACTTGATTTAAAATAATCTTATTTATATCAAACCAATACTTCCCTACACCAGTGTCAGTCTATGGCTAGTCTGGTTCTACTACACTGCACCCATATACAAGCAACAAAAGCCTTTTTAAAAGAAATTGTTGCAGGTTTAAGGCAACAGGAATTCCATAGGGATTAGAGTAAAAAGTCCTGTCAAACCAGCCTTGAAAACTGAAATAGTAGAGATGAGGGGGCGTCACAAGGCAGGGCTATGGAAAAATGACAATGCGCCCAAATACCAGCACCCAAAGACTTTTTTAAAAGTTAAAAGAAATTGTAATGGGTTCAAGGCAACAGTGATTCCATAGGATTAGAGAAAAAAGTCCTGCCAAACCAGCCTTGAAAACTGAAACTTTTGCAATTAGGTCGGGCATGACGTGGCAGGGCTACAGTAAAAATGACAATGACAATGCGTCTGAATACCAGCACTCAAAAGTTTGTTTTAAAAGAAAAAATAGATGGTAGTGGGTTCAAAGCAACAGGTACCCCATGATGATTGGAGTAAAAACTCTGGCCAAGCCAGCCTGAGAAACTGAAACTCTAGGGATTAGGGGGGTGCGACGTGGCAGGGCTTCAGGAAAAATTACATTTCGCCTAAATACCAGCACCCAAATCATAAAGATAAAATAAATTGTTGTGGGTTCAGAGCAACAGGGATTCTATAGAGATTAGAGCAAAAAGTCCTTTCAAACCATCCTTGGAAGCTGAAACTAGGGATTAGGAGGATGTGAAGTGGCGGGGCTACAGCATAGCAGACGAAAAACAGCAAAATGAAATAGTGTGTCAGCTAAAGTATTCATTCCACTGATGCACTGTGTGACTTGCTGAGCATTGACCCATGTGTCATCTTGGGGTGGAAAAAATGAAGAATACCATGTTATTTTCACAATGTGGAAAACCAGGAATTACAATAGCGATATTGCCGGTGAACCACTGTGCAACTTTCTATTCTGTCTGTCCCATCTGTAGATATATCTAGGTTTTGTATTTTGTTTTTACAGATATAGAAGTTAAAAAAGCAAAGGCTTGGTGAGAGCTGCTGCATATAACCAGAGACCTGGATAATGCATTGAAAGCAAAGGATAGTTATAAGGTGCAGCAGGAAGCTTGTAAATGGTTGTTTTTGCTAATGACATGAATAAATGCAAAATTGTAAAAAATTCTCAAATTGAAATATGGTGGGAACAGTGACCAATTAAATTTAATCATGATAATTATAAAGATATGAAGATATTAACTATGCAATAAATACGGGTCAGTTGAAAACACTAGAGCTCGAAAAGGATAAGGCAATACTGGTTAACACGCCGGTTAATACTGGTTAACAAACAAAAATGACTGGTACAGTAGCAGCTGCAAAAATCAAAAAGGAATTCACATTGTCTGTCTCTGAAATGTCATCCAGACAGTCTCTTGACCTCCACTATTCCTGTAAATGCCATTGCTTAAAGTTGCCCCATTGTGTGAGACTCTGGGGGTCACTCAATACACTCATCCTTTGGCCAGACCCGGCCTGAGTGGTTGCAGATGACACCCATGGCATTTCTGTTTGATAAATATGCGGCTCTCATGCTGGTGACACCCTTCTGCTCCTAGTTACATCCATGGAATTTCTGTTAGATTAATATTGGGATCCCATGCTGGTGACATCCCTCTGCTCCCAGTAATATGGGGCTCCGGTGATGGGAGTGGGCTCACACAGTTGGGCATCCTGATTCGGAATGCCCCAGGGGCACTTGAAGGTGTACATTTTTTGTGCCAAAAATGATGTCATCAAGGTGTTGAGCCTATCTATCATTTCTATGGTAGTAAATGTGTGTTTTATGTAAGCAGTTTTCACTACTACAATCTGTTGCTATTGGAAACTGTACACCAAGATTTACAAGAAGAGAGACATGAGTCCTGAACACACAGAATGCTGCTGCTGGGTATATGTAAGTGTGAGCTCCCTCACCTCAGTAGCGGCCATAGCAGCAGTGTTCTGTGTGTACAGGACTCTCTTCTTGTAGGTCTTCATGTACTGTTGCCAATAGCAACAGATTACAGTGAGTGAAAACTGCTTCCAAAAACACATTAAAACTTTTGGAACAAAATTGGGGATTTTGACTAGCCTGGGTTTAGTTCATTAGCCCGGGGGAAGCAATTTGCATTACCTACAACCTGTTGTTATTAGAAATAACACCATGAAAGTCTGTACACCAAGATCAACAAGAAGAGAGCACACACAGAACACTGCTGCTATGGCCCCTGCTGAGGTGAGGGAGCTCACTCAACCTTATAAGTTTTCACTACCATCAATCTATTGCTATTGGTAACTGTACACCAAGATCTACAAGAAGAGACAGGTGAGCCCGTTATACACAGAACACTCCAGCTATGGCTGTTGCTGGGGTGAGGGCTGCACACTGGCAAGGGGGGTTCTTGGGGCCTATGTGAAGGACCCAGGCCCATGTCAGGCCATTTTGGTTAGCCTTAGCCTTTACTTTGGGACCCATATCATGCCCCAGGCCCAGCCACTTTTCTAATCAGATTCTAGGCATAAAGGGGGGGGGGGTACAAACCCAGTGGTTTCTGGGTGGGCCCTGCCATAACCTATGTGTAATGCCTTGGTCCAATGCTTTGAACAGGTGGGTGGTGGCAGATTCTACTCAGATTCTAGGTTAAGGGGGCCCAACCTGGCACTATAGCAATTATGGCTTGGGCCCCCCATTACCTTTTTGTGATGGCTGGGACCAGGTTTTGGGCCCCATGTCAGCTGTGCCGAAATGTCCCACAAACACTAGACCCAGCCAGAGGAGGGGAACACATACAGTCAGTCTACAGTTCCTGGCCGGGTCCCTCTATAAAAGTGCCATTGACTTTAATTGTCTTCCTAGCTGGAAATTCAGTAACAATGAAAATCTTATGATTTGTGCATTTTTTCATACCAGGAGATTTGTATTACTGAATAGAGGCCACTTTGTCTGTTGTAGTTATCATAGGTCTGGCTCTCATGCTCCTCCTAGTGTCAACAACACTGAATAGCACCCATTGTATTGAATTTCAATACAATATCTAGATAAGAAATTTTCACCAGTTTCACTTATGGTGGACCAAAGCGCACTAAACTTGTGAAATACATTTGGCCAAAGCCCCTGACGATATTTCTTTCTTAGGGTGTAGAACTAGAAATGGATATTTTTACTTTTTGTATTGTCCTGGAACACTGATTTTGGTGTGAGATGGCAGGTGATCAGTCATTGCATAGTTGTGGCAATGACATCACCTGTCACACACAGCAGTGACAAATAATGGAGGAGGCAGAGCATTAAACCTAAAACAGGCGCCATTATCTGGTATTAATGTGAGGCAGGGGCTGTGGAAATTAGCAAAAGGTACTCTTCATAGGGGGAGCAATTCAGGGGATGCTAGTTAAAAATGTGGGTTTTTGTCCGCTTTAAATAATTGTGTTAAGATAAGGGAAAAGTAATGGTGGCTACATCTGTATATATATATATATATATATATATATATATATATATATATATACACACACACAATCCTCCTGTCAGGCATGATTGGAGGATCAGTGGGAGGGAGGCAGTGTGGGTAGTAAGTATCTGCACACAAAGATTTCAAGCACAGTGCTGTATCTTCAGACACACACATCAAAATCCCTAACACGTTATAAGTGCCAAATCTGTGCATTCCTTAATTTTTTTTTATTTTTCTTTCTACTGACTGAGCAACTTTCCTGAATTCAGGTGCGAAAAAATATAGAAGGAAAGATTTTTTAAAAATAAAGTATGTCGGTGAAATGTTTCTTTTTCTAAGGCCTATAATATAAGAACATACATTTTTCAGAGGTTTCAAAAGATTGTTGTCCTTTTACAAAAGTCAGCATTTTCTAAGCATACTTTACACTGACATATTACCTGCTGTTTTCAATGCCATTGTGAATGAAGGCATTTACTTTCAGAATACTACAGAGTCAACACATTTACCAGCAGCAGGGGTCACAAAGCAGAAGCACTGATAAAGCAGATGAGCGGATGAGAATGGTGCTTGGGAAAAATGATTTTCAGTCTGTGGCGTGTCAGCTGAGGTCCAGTAGGGGCAGCAAAAACCAGAAGTGCTGAAAGTGCAAACTGAGCCCAGATTGGAGCAATCATTGTACTATTTTGTACTGACATCTAACTGGTTCTGCTGCCTTCTGCAGGTTGAATAGCTCTTAGCAATCCCATTATAAATGCGCTGTTTTTCATTGTGTTTTGGATGTAGCAAGACTTTGTCTTTTTTCCATACGACCTTTCTTTCTTACATTTCTCCCTTTTTCCCCAATACTTCCATCATTTTCTCTTTTACACTTTATCTCTATATTCTTATTTAAAGTGGACCAAAAAACAAGGATTTATCCTTGGTTTTGGTTTTTGCCCTCCGGGCAACCTGATCGAGGATGCCCTTCTGTGTGAAACCCCCGAGGTCGCCCAATCTCACTCACCCTACATTGGTCCTACAATGTAAGCGCTGCCTCTTGTCCAGTCAGCGCGCTCAGATCTGCTCCTGTCTCTTCATCCAAGAGCTCATCTAATGCAAGCCGATCCAAGCGTGCTGGTGGCCGCTCCCCCTGGTACCCTTTAACAGGGAGCATGCCCGCGCAGGCCATTCACAAATCCCTGCTAAAGGGATAGTGAGGAATGCGGCTACTTGCGCATGACCCGGAAAAAAGGTGAGATTTCGGACGACATATTATCATTTCTAGCTCTCTTTCACATTATCTCCCCTTTATCTGATCCAGTACCTTGATTCAAGTTATGAAAGTGAAAGTAACCACTGGGAGCCAGGTTGGACTGTTGAGTGGAAAGTTAAGCTCCACGAAACCGCATTACCTTACAGCAGCTTGTGATTTGCGAGACTTGTGAGTGTGTGCATTATGGTCGATTCTGCACCGTGAGTTTTTCCCTTCATTTTATGTTTATTTTTCCCTCTCTATTTAAAACATTTCACAGATAAATATGGTGCAGAACTGCATCACAGAAAAAAAATGAGAAAAAGTGTTTACTCACAAAAAAAAAAAATGATTAAAAAGTACTCTTGCTGAATCAACCCTATTGTCATGAAACAGCAACCAATCTGCCAACAACTTTCCGCAATGTTTCTTTTTCATTGCCCCACATTATGCCCTCGTTGTGGAAGCATATGTGCATATCCGGCATAGAATGTTGAATGAATTCCCTGCAGCTGTCCCTCTTCTGCAGCAGGCATCCAGACAGGCTTGGTATGTGAGCACACAGAAAAGATGCTTGGTATGCTGTTGTTGCCCATCCACGTGCCATGGGATCAACAGAAAGGTGAGTTTTATGGTGATTCCGGGGGTTTCACATATCATGGCATCCCAAATTGGGATTCCCCAAAGAAAAGAAGTCCACCATTGCTAGAATCTTTTAGAGCAACAGCTTTACATCCCTTCCATTCTGTCCCAGAATTAGAACTTTTATTAGTAATCTATACCCCTGTATTCCCCCAGTGTCACATGCCAGGAGCTGACCCTGCTCACCAGGTGAGATAACCTTTGGCAATGCCTGAACTTGGCCTCTGCCAAGGATTGGAGTTGCAATACAAAGATCTATCTATCTATCTATCTATCTATCTATCTATCTATCTATCGTGGGAGTTATACCCTTTATAAAATATGTATCTAATTTCACAGAGGCTGGTGGTGAGCAGATCGTGGCAGGCACACCCACCAGGTGGGGAATTCTGGCCACTCCACTTAGTGTTCTCCATTATCTCTCTCTATCCATTATAACATTTATTGTACTGTAAACTTGCTCATTTATGTAACAACTGCCTATAATATCTAAGGTTATCTGGGGAAACTTCATGAACATATTGGGTTAGTGAAGGTTATTTACTGTGCTGGTAAATTAAACCCGTTTTAATTTATACATTTTACTGTGTGTGTGTGTGGATAATTTCTCACACAATAGATTGTATGTGCAAAGTATTTAAGGTATTAAATATATTTCTTCTTAGGACATTTCACTGGATGTATGAGGACAGCCTCAGCGACCATTGGTTTGTATAGAATTCGTGGCCGCTGGGCTGATATGATTATTAGTATTTGCGGTATTTATAATATTAATCTCTAGTAGAAATATTGGAGATTAATGTGCAGCAAATATTAATTTAAATCATATTTTCCGATTTATCTATCTATCTATATATCTATCTGAAAGAGATTGCATATGTACATGTTTATTCCTAAATATTCTTTATGTTTTGAAAGTTAAATTGCGATGTGTAATGGTGTGACTTTGATGCACACTGCCTATGCTGCAAAGCGATTGATGATCACATACTGTTTGTTGAAGCAAAAGAGGAAAACACTTCATTGATGAAAGATTAATTGCAGCCATAAACCACATTTCTGATAAAAGGCAAAAAGTACCCTTACCTTGATACTAAAGTATATGCTTTGGCTTTGATATTGTAATGTAATAAAAGAGCAGTAACATGTAAAACAAGCATTGTTTCCAATGTAGAACACTTAGCCTAAACTATCTACCCTGACAGTACAGTCATAGGGACACAATATTTGAATCATATTCTTCCTTAGTTTTTCTCATGGGTAGATGTGTTATAAGATAAGTGTCACAAGATAGTGAGCTTTTCACAACAATGTATTTTTGTGATAGTTTGTCATGCAATGTTATATGGCAGGGGTGCACAAACTTTTTTGGTCTAAGGGCCCATTGTCTTATTGTTTGACTTCAAGCGGCCACAATAAAATGTAAGTTGCAAGTTGTCAAAAGGAGTATGGTTTATACAGGCAAACCTTAACCTTAAACCCTAAAATGTGCATATGGTTTTATGTAGGTGCAAAGGTGAGCAGAGGTGAGGTGGGAAGAAGTGGTTAGAGGTGAGGTTGGAAAAGGTGGGTAGAGCTAAGATGGAAGGATGTGAGAAGATGTGGATAGATGGTGAGGTGAGCAGAGGGGAGGTGGAAAGAAGTGAGGTAGGTAGAGTTGAGGTGGTGAGAGGTGAGCAGTGGTGGACAGAGCTAGGGAGAGGTGGACAGAGGTAAGGTGAGCAGAGGTATGGTGGGAAGAGTGAGACAGAGGTGGGCAGAGGTAGGATGGGAAGAGATCAGAAGAAAGACAGCACCATAGGAGATGACCCTGGAGGTTTCACACCACGGAT
The DNA here is from genome assembly GCA_027917425.1 of Gastrophryne carolinensis. Taxonomy (NCBI): domain Eukaryota; kingdom Metazoa; phylum Chordata; class Amphibia; order Anura; family Microhylidae; genus Gastrophryne; species Gastrophryne carolinensis. The sequence continues at coordinate 415,027,588 of CM051237.1, read as the reverse complement.
TATCCAGATTTTGGATGCCCCGGGGGCAAGCTAGCTGACGCACAAGGGTTTGAGCCGCTTTAAGAGGGGGGCAAGACCTTCTTCCTACAACATTTTGAGATAGAAGTAATGGAAACTTTTTTGTAAAAGAGAAAAACACATTTCTTTTACAATCCAGTCTAAAAGGGTTATTGTACCACCATGTGTTCAATACCAACAACCCTGTTGTCTTGATCCTTTTAACTCTGTGTGATAATAATAGGTAAAGTGGCAACCTAGTCACCATTTTGTCTCTGTTCGTCCATTTTGTGTTTTAAAATGGATGCCCTCTTACAGCTAGCTGACATGATCATGGTGTCATGGCATAGCAAATGTGAGTCAGGAATATGTCCTGACATGTCCAGGATGTGACAAACAACTATAATATAGCAAATTTAAATAAAAAACATGTTTGTCAAGAATAAAGTTAAAAACAAGTTTTTCAAAATTGAGTTTAAGATGTGTTTTCTGGAGATAAGGTTGAAAAACATGTTTTTCAAAGTTTAAGTCAAAAACATGTTTAGCAAAGTTTAAGTCAAAAACAGATCGGGATGTCCCGCAGGGTGAAACCCCCCCAAATCCCCTTACCTTGTCTTCGGCGGCGGCCGGCCGGCGCCGCCTCCCTCGCGCCCCTCTAGACGTGCGCGCGCCCGCGCCGGCCGTCTGTGAATGGCCGGCGTGGGCGCGCGCGCGTCAAGAGTGACGCGCGGGAGGCGGCGGCGGGGGAGCCGCTTGTCCGCGTCTGTCAAATCCCTTGTCCGTCGGCGCTGGGAGCGGGGAGAGGTGAGTTTTTCGGGTGATCGGGGGGGTTTCACACAGCGGGGCACCCCGATCGGGGGTGCCCCACCGAAGTGGATCAAGACCCAGGATAGTCAAAATCCTGGGTGTTGGTCCACTTTAACCTGGATCTTGCCATTATCTGGGATGAGGCGACCCGAAGTGAAATGGCAAGATCCGTGCCGAATATAGCTTCGGTCCCTCCCATCATTATGTCATGTCCCATGGCCTGTGTTTCATATTTCCCGCTATTCAGTCTGCCACACAATTTGTGTATTTGTGTACATAGCGTGGTTCAGTGAGGCCCAGTATTTGATCCATGTTCTGTTCTCGTAGTCTAGCACTAATGCAGTTAGCTCTTCCCTTTTTTCACCTGTGGCCCGGTGGCGCTGTCTTCAGAACCCTCCACTTTCAGCCTTTTGATGGAGTCAGAATAAAGGTAGAGAAGACCCTTGGCTCATTACTTTCAGCCACAGTTGGATAGATTTGGAGGATAGCTCCGAAAGAAATGTTCGGAATGACTGAAATGAAATGTTCTTATGTGTGGGATATAATACTTTTGGGTATAACAGTGTGGGCATAAGGTGTGATTCATTTTTCCAATATGAAGTAATTATAATGTTACAGATGAATAGTTAAATGGGACCAAAACCCATATTTTTAACTAGCATCCCTTGAATTGTTCCCCCCATGAAGAGCACTTTTTGCCAATTCTCACTGCCCCTACTTCACTCTAATACCAGATAATGGCACCTGTTTTAGTCGTAAAGCTCCGCCTCCTCCATTCATTGCCACTGTTGCATGTGGCAATGATGTCACATCAATGTAATGACTTGATTGCCAGCCATCTTACACCGAGGGACAGCAAAAAAGGACGATTCAAAAGTGAAAATATCCATTTCTAGTGATATACCTTAAGAGGGGAGTATTGGCATGGGCTTTGGCCAAATGTATTTCACAAGTTCAGTGGGTTTTGGTCTGCTTTAAGTGCTCTATAAAAAAGCCACACAATTGTATCTACTTTTTTCTCAACTGAGCAATGACACACCGGTGGTGTAGGATCTGGCCTTGAGTTGTCAGACAGAGCTGCAGGTTGCTCTGATAAGGCGGCTGGCTGCAAAAGCCTGCACCCAGATTAGCAGGGTGTGCTATAGGAGGTTCAGCCACTGGTGCCCAGAACAGGCTGAGTACTAGGGACCAGTCAGGACCAGGACTGGGTCAAAAGGCCACATCCTAGGTGCACGTTGGCACCAGGAGGTGCCCGGGCATAAACTCCCCACAGGAGCTACAAAGAGCAAAGGCCAAGAGGCCTTTTTCCTGGATGGAACAAAGTGAGTAAGCCCGTGTGGCCAGAGAGGCCTACTTGGAATATTTTGTGTATACTAGAAAAGCTGATAATTATTTGAATTTGTGAGACAATAAACTGAAGCAATCCCCTGTATAAAGTGTCTTCCCTGTGGATTGTGCCAAAAGATCCCTGAAAGCTTACAGCAGACACGAAGGCAGTAATCAGTATAAACATATGAGCCCTTACCTGTCAACGGCTATTGCGAGCAGAGCATTTGTTGAGACATAAAGAGAAACATATCTGAGATAATTGACAGAGGCGCATAGGACATGGCCATGTTCCCAAGACAACTGCTTTACTACATAATAGTCCATTTCAAAAGGACAGCAGACAATGGCTACAATGAAATCCGAGATGGCCAGGTTGGCTATTAAAAGGTTGGTCAGATTTCGAAGCTTTTTGTACCTTGCAAGGGCTGCTATAAAAATAAAGTTTCCGATTCCACAAACCAACATTATACAAACAAGAGCCACCCCGATGACAATCTTTGCAGCAAAAAATGTCCTTGTTTTGGTTACATCTTCATCGTTGTTGAATTCATAATCACTGTAGGAATAATTTGAAGATACACTGTCGTTCCTGGAGAAGAAGTCCTCACTTGGGCTGTACATTGGAGACTCCTTGTCGTAGTCCATGACTGGGTCGTGTAAAAAAATGGCAATAAGGAGATTCAGCTAATGGCTTCTTCTGATTGTTGATACACAGGGTTGTATGGGGACAGTGAGACGCCAAAACATTTCTCTAGATAATGTAATCTGAGAATGGATCAAACAGTTCTCCGGTCCAAATCTGCACTGGAACACAAAGCCAAAATAATTACTAATAAATAGGCTTCAAAATGTTAATGTACAGTTCAAGTTTTTTTAAGCAATCTGACAATCATAAATGAGCATTTTCTGCATGTGGAGGGGATATCAAAAGTTGACCCCCCTTATATAGCCCTACACCACAAGCTCAATATTGGTGGGCTTATACCTACCACTCCTGAGTTTCCTCACTGGGTCCTAGCACTAGGTGGCCACTGCTGGCCAATTAATTTTTCCGGACAGGCTAGTGCAGAAGTCTGTGCTTGCCCGCCAAGTGGTCATTTGTAGACAGGTCACATAAGTGGCAAGTATGAGCCCAGCCATATTGAACTTGGGGTGGCTATGCACACGGTGGCATTACCAATTGGCACCATCATGCAGACAAAGCAACCTAACAGTAATTTTTTACTGCTGGATCTCGTGAATTACGCGATCGCAAATTATCTTACATGATCAACTTCTTTTAAATGTGCTGTATTGCAAAATTTTTCTAATAAATAGACCATTAAAAATCATTTTTTTTATTAACTGGAAGGAAGAGGAATTGAGCCTCCGGTGTATAATGTACCATTTTGTTGTTACAGGAATTAATTGTCCAACTCTAATGCCTATCTCCTGAGGAAGCCTGCTCTGAAATTATATCTTATTGCTATTGTAATCATTTTACCCTTCATGCACTGCTTTGCCTGGATATTAGAGTGGTCAATGCTACTATTTCTTATAGGCTGGCTCAGGGGACAGGCATGAGAGCTGGAAAGGTGAGCAGTTCTACCATATATTTGTGGAATGGTGCATTCAAAGACCTGTTGCCACTGTTATTTTTCTGTAAAATCATAATATATATATATATATAAATATATATATATTCATATTCTCTTTCACTCTGTCACTCAGATTAGTTTTTACACTCCTGCTGTAGCCAGGAGCAGCACATGTGCTATCCTGGGTTTTGGTCCCCCAGGTCATCCGAAACAAACCCACCCCTTCACGGTCCCATGACACATGTTTGGCTGCCCGGCATTCATAAATGCCTGGCACAGGCATGCGCCCTGCTAAAGTTATAGCGTGGAAGCGGCTGCTCACACATGCATCATTGGACCGGGAACGAATATGAGTTTTCGGGCAACCTGGGGGATTGAACACAGCGGGGCACCCATGATGGGGGTCCCGGAGGGGAGCGGGGGGGGGGGGGAAGGGAAGGGGAGCCTTATAGACCCCAGTGTGGGTTTTGGCCCACTTTAAGTAAACATGAAATGCTTCCCTTGCAGGATGGGATGTTACCTCTAGTCCATGAGCAGTTTTATTTTATTTTGCTTCCTATTGGTTTATCTTAGGCAGAGAGGCTTGTAATCTATTGTTCAGAGCCTGTGGTGACACCCCCACTCCCCGCACACTGCACTTCACCATCCCTCCCAGTAAACACTTTAGGATAGACGTCTGTTGGATTTCCAAAGAAATTTAAAAGAGGGAATTAAGTATGCTGGGACTTGTAATCCAACACCCTCTCCTCCTTCCCCAAGCCTTTATAATGTGTTGTGGAGCAGGGCAGCTGTCCAAACATTTAGGCACTTTCGGAAGCAGGCGCTGGGAAGGGTCACCTCCACCATTACCGGCACTGGGCCTGTCTCGTCCCCATCACTCCTGTGTGCCCAGGCCCTGTCTTTTTGGGCAGCCGATCGGCGACGCCGCGCTGTGTTATGAGGTACCTCATACAAAAAGGTACCAATGAGTAGTTGGGTACCTATTTAAATACAAATGAATAAAAACACAGTTTGGCTCCTGCGATGCAGTTAGGAGAGCCAAATAGAGGCCAGCAAACCAAGCACACAGATTGGCTGAGCAGGCCTGCATCATTGAAATGCCAGGAGGGTGGGTTTCCTGGGCGAACCATGTGGATATGCCAAAATAGGGGTGCCTTCTTCAAGTCTCATGATACTGTATATTTGAATGTTTAGTGCCTAGTCTAGGGGACTAGCAACAACTAGTAATCCATTTGGCACAATGGCGCAGGAGCATCGTATGTCGCTCCAGTGAATACACAAAGGATGGTCATCCCAACATATGGGGGAATCCCATAAAAAATTTAAAAAGGTCTGAAGCCAGGTTGTCCAGAAATATATGTAGCACACAACAAGGTACGCAGGTTACAGGTAGTAATGTGAGCACCGGATACCTGGGCCAGGGACTATTTAGGGGATTAACCCCCTTCTCTTAACACACAACCAGGCATTGAGGCCTGTCGGAGTTTGTGTAGTAAATTAGGGTATGCTTGATAAGAGGTGCAGTCACTCCATGCTCCACCAGGGATTCAGAGGCAGGAAGAGACCTTTGTAATCACTGAATAAAGAATGTGCTCTTTCAACAGATGTAATGTAGGGTCAGATACCCAGCTCAAGTCCTCGATCAGGGGACTATCTACCATCTCCAGCCCTGTCTATTAACACAAGGCAAGCAGGAAGACAGATGGTAAATAGCACTAACAATGTATGTTTAATGTGAAGCGGAACATGAATCACATTTTTTTCTGCAGAGTCACTAACAGGGATTCAGAGGTAGCAAGAGACCTCCGTAATCACATGTTTTTACTAGCAGCTTCTGCAACTCTGGATCAGCCAACATTATCCGAACTTCTCAGGACAATGCACATAACAGGCCAAAGATCGCAGGGTACCGACAGTAATATGAGCGTCAGATACCCTTCTCAAGTCCTCCATCATCTGTTAGCATGCAGTTTGGGCTTGGAAGCATTTGGTAAGTAGTGCAATTCTTCAGCAAATGCCTAAATAGCAGCAGAGGGGGTTCAGAGGTAGCAAGATACATTGTGAATCACCATCTTAGCAGTGTGCATTTTTTCATCAGACTGGTCGCGTACTTCTGCAGAGAGGGTGGAATGTGCTTCATGTGACGCAAAGGTACAGCTAATATTGTGAGCATCAGTTTACCAAGCCCTAGCCCTCCAGTAAGTGGTTGCTCCCCTATGGATTCCCATAATGCATTGAGTGAGGAGGCTAGGTGGGAGGTGACGCAAAACACCCAGCGGCTGCTGTATTTTACAGTTCCCACAGATTTGCCGCAGCACATTCTTCTTCAGGAGGCGGGTGTAGGCCCTCTAGGTACCAGACCAAACCTGCCTTGGCACTTATCTACAAGCCCATCCAGCTAAAAAAGAGGCTTCTCTTCATTAGTATGCAATAAGCCATTCAACATTTTTGTGTAACCTAAGCATTTTGCATGTTTTCTGCTCTAATGATGGTGTTAGCATTGTACAGTTTTGCTGCCATCTAGCAGTAAGAATATACATCGGTAACACACTGCGCTTCTAGGAATAGCTCCACGCAACTTTTTAAACTCACACTGCATGTTTAGGCGCTGTGGCGACTGTTGTGTATTGCCTTACGAAAATGGGGGGTATCGTATGGAACAAACTCTTACATCGACTGTAAACACTCCATACCACATCCTAGTTTGTACATCTTTTTGGGCCAATGCAGTGATTTAGTCCATTCCTCTTTTTTGCTTCCCCACCCCCATCTCACTTAAAGGAAACACTTTTTGTAGGTTCATATTTAGGCCCCAAGGAGGGTCTGCCTAACCCTCTGCACTTAGGAGTTACTGTGTGCTGTAGATTATGCAATGCTAAAACTTGCAGCTCCTTCTGCAGGATGGGATGATACCCATTCAGGTAGTAGAAAGCAGTGTTGAAACGTCCCTGTAGAGAAACAACATAACAACATCCATAACAACCAGATAAGATACACATGGGTCATGACTAAAACAAAATGATGGTCAATGAGCGGCCGCACCTCCACTCTCCCACGGGCTAATGCCGGGAGAGAAACTATGGTGGTCTGCCCCCCTTCCTCCTCTTTCTTGCTTTCGGCCATTTCTTCTTCAATTTAAAAATGAAAAACAGGGAGAGTGCGCATGCGCGGGGTGCAAGGATGGCAGCTGCCTGACTGCGCTCCATGCCCGACGGCAGTAGAACGGGGCTGTACGCGCTGCTGAGATCTTGGAAGCGCCAGTGAGCGCTTGGGGCCGTACCTCTGGGTGTCACAGAGTGGCGGGGGCAAGCGAGAGACGCGAGAGAGAGACGCTGGTGCAGCCTGGAGTAAGAGAGGGAGACATCACCTGCGGAGCTGGCAGCCAAGATGGCGGACGACCTTGATGTGATTGAGCACAGTGAGGCATCGTTCTTGGAGGAAGAGAAAGGTAGGATGGGACTGGCCAGCCCTGAGTCACAGCTGGATGCGAGAAGCACCTTGCTTAGCCGCTTTGATTGTATGCTACAGAGTGCTCTGCTTGCTAACACAGAGCTGATAAAAGTAACAGGCAGTTTTTCAACCTTGGAGGCCAAAATGAGTGATGTAAAGATAGCCCAGGAAGTCCTTGACACTGAAGTAAAGCAACTTAAAGCTGAAAACCTCTCACTGGCCGCTAAGTTAGAGGACATTGAAAATAGGGATCGGCGCTCTAACCTGCGATTTAGGGGCATCCCTGAGCATGTAGAGGATGCTAGGGGTGCAACTAGAGCTTTGTGCCAAGAACTGGTTTCGGGTGTATCCGTCGAGAGGCTGGATATGGATCGGGTGCATAGAGCCCTAGGACTGCGGAGGCAGCCCAGTGATCCCCCCACGATATTATCGCTAAATTTCATTTCTACGCTTCTAAGGAACTAATCCGGAAAGCGGCGAGGCAACTTCCTGAATTGTCATTCCAGGGCTATAAGTATCAAGTTTTTTCCGACTTGTCGGCGAGCACTATGGCCAGGCGGCGTGAGATGAGGCCCTTGTTGTCGATCCTTCAAGAACATAGGATAAAGTACAGATGGGGTTTCCCCTTTCGCCTCACTTTTTCATATAATGACGCTACTTTTTCTGCAGTTAATGTGGAAGAATTAAAGGCTCAGATAGTCGCTGCAGGAATATCTAGGTCTATGAAGTCTATGAAGTCTCCAAGAGTGGGTAAGGACTCAATCACAGCGGTCTGGAAAGCATCAGAGGCGTGGAGTTCCACGATCAAGCTGCAGCTCTTCATTGGTTTTCGAGGGCACCTGAGCAGTATTTACTTTCATTTCTGTATTTTTCTATATGTTAATGACGTATACCATTGTTAACATAGAGCTTTGGGCATAAGTTGCTTTTAAAATTTCTTTTTTTATTGTTCGCTGTTTTGGCTCCTTGCTGAAGTGTAGGAGGATGTGGTTAATTTTATGCCTGCTACGGTGCTTGCTACTGATATATGTTTTTTCCATCAGTGGAAACCATAGCGTAATAATTATTTCTGCTATATGATATAGTGCCCACCCTGTTCGTCGGCTATTGTATGACGTACTCTCGTTTAATCAGAGGGATTTTCCCAGTGATTTTTTGGCAATTTTATTGGTAATTTCTAATTTTTTGACTAGTAGTCTATATAAACAGTCCTGGTAGTAACCAGGCTGGCGGGCAGTCCCTTCTCTACCTATTATTGGGTTCTGAGGGAGTGTCGGTTGCCTCCCTCCTCTTTCCTCTTTTTTATTATTTACTTAAATATTTTAGTAGCCTAAAATTCTTTAATAATGGTGCTTAGCTGGGAAGCCCATAAGCCAGTTATTAGGGGTCGGTTAATTGGGATTGCGTCCAGAAGAAAGCGTGAGAGAAATGTGTGTATTGAGGAACTGGAGAGGAAATACTTAGAGGTGGCTGAAGAAGCCAAACAACAGATGTCCCCCAAAATTCTTTCTAGGCTATTTGAGGTGACTCGGGAGCTTAACCTAGCACTTGCAGGCAAAGCTGAGAAAGTAATGGGATGGGTGAAGCACAGATACTATTGCAAGGCCAACAAGCCGGATTTGCTATTGGCTAAGAGGCTTAAAACCCCAGACCAGGGATATACGCCTATTAGATTGAGGAATGAGAGGGGTGAGCTCACGAGTAATCCCAATAAGATAGTCAAAGTATTTAGGGAGCAGCTACTAAAATTATATACTAATAATGCCCCTGCCAAGCCTGAAGAAGTGAGTGGGTTTCTCGCTGATGTTCCCCTACCTGAACTTCGGTTGCAAATGAGGGAGTCTCTGGAGGAGGGTTTTTAGTCTGGAGGAGATCCAACATACAAATGATTAGCTAAAAGTTAACAAGAGGCCCGGGGCCGGACGGCTTCCCGGCGGCATACTATAAGACATTTAAATCTATTATTGCGCCTAAATTGGTAGTGTGCTTTAACGGGGTGCGCTCTGGGGCTTCCTTCTCAAGAGACTCCCTCACTGCTTCTATAAGTATGGTCCCGAAGCCTAATTCGGACCATACGGTGTGGTCTAATTTCCGTCCGATCTCGCTTATTAATGTAGACATGAAGATACTGACAGGCTATCGGTGTGCATGCCTGGATTGGTTCACAAGGACCAGGTGGGATTCATACCAGGCAGGCATGCTGGTGATAATATAAGGAAAGTGGTTCAGCTTGCACATCTAGCTAGGACTACTCAAACGCCGGCCATGCTTCTTTCATTAGACATCAGGAAGGCTTTTGATACGGTGCTATGGAAATATCTGTTTGGTTTGCTGGGCAAGTGGGGGTTTGGGTCTAAATTTTTAGGGATTTTAGAGAAGATATATTCAACCCCAAGGGCCTTTGTTAAATATAATGGTTTTAAATCTGAGGATTTCCCGTTACAGAGAGGTACCAGGCAGGGGTGTCCGTTGTCCCCTCTTTTGTTTGCCTTAGGGATGGAGCCCTTGGCACAATCGATTAGGTTGTCCCCGGATATATCAGGGATACGAGTGGGAACTACTCATTATAAGCTAAGTCTCTTTGCAGACGACGTGCTGGTGGTGGTGTCGGACCCTTGTATATCCCTACCTGGTATTTTGAGGAAGTTAAAGGGGTTTGAGTTGGTCTTGGGTCTTCAGGTAAACATGGCTAAGTCAAAAGCTTTGAATATTAGCATCCCCTCCGAGTTGTGCGCTAGCCTAAAATGTTCTTTTACTTTTCATTGGGAGGAGGCTGGGATTAAATATCTTGGAATTAAGTTGACTAGTGATTACGCGTCCCTCTTTTTGGCCTTCTGGATAGATGGAAAGGATATAGATTGTCATGGCTTGGCAGGATAGCTCCTATATTTGGCTCGAACATTGCCAGTCAGAATCCCTCGAAATTTTTTACAGATGCTGCAATCTAGAATAATGATTTCGGGAAATGTGGACTCCATGGGTTAAGGAATTTATGCCGGCTAATTTTGATGTCAATTTGTTGGTGGCTTTTTTTTTTTCTTCCCATTCCCCTTTTTCCCCCCTCCCTCCTTTCCTAGGTTTCCTTCTTTCTAACTTATATTCGGTTAGTCCCTATAGTGGGATTGACCTATGGTTATAGTCCATATATTGTTGAAATATAGAGCTAGCTGGTGGTCCTTTTTGTTATTTCAAAGTGCTATAATCGATATTTGTACTTTTATTTGTGTATATCTTCGACCTGATTGTGTGAGGTAGTTATATCTAACATGATGATGCAATGTATGGAACTTTGTATGTGCTCGTATCAATGGTAACGATTGTATTCTGACAATAAATAAAAAAATTGTATGATGAAAAAAATGGAAAACAGTTTAGGACGGTGCCAAATGTAGCCTGACACAATGGCGTAAAGTTGCCTTTGCCTGAAGTATGTTTTTAATAATCCAGACACAAAGGTATAACAGCTTGCAAAGTGCAGTACAAGTGGGGGTCAGTCATTATTTCAGAATAAACACAACATTTCTATCAAAAAACAGGGGCAAAGTCAATTGCCCATAGGATTGTAACAAGAAGAACAGTGGGGAGACACCCCACTGTAATGATGTTACCAGGTTAGGCTTCTTAGATGACCAAAGGAAGACCCGGGCTGCTGGGAGTAATCCCATGTGGCAAAGAGGGTGCAGGATGGGAACATTTTGGACCTACCCTGAACCTAGTCTATTCTCCAAGAAGGCTCTCGGGACAGGCACTGGGCTGTCAGCTTCACTGAGTTCTGTTTCTGGACCTGGATTCTTTCTCTCCCCTCAGGACACCCAAGCTCCTGCCCTTCCAGATGTAGCAATGTAATGTCAGTGTGTCCAATTAGGCGCTCTAACCTGCGATTTAGGGGCATCCCTGAGCATGTAGAGGATGCTAGGGGTGCAACTAGAGCTTTGTGCCAAGAACTGGTTTCGGGTGTATCCGTCGAGAGGCTGGATATGGATCGGGTGCATAGAGCCCTAGGACTGCGGAGGCAGCCCAGTGATCCCCCCACGATATTATCGCTAAATTTCATTTCTACGCTTCTAAGGAACTAATCCGGAAAGCGGCGAGGCAACTTCCTGAATTGTCATTCCAGGGCTATAAGTATCAAGTTTTTTCCGACTTGTCGGCGAGCACTATGGCCAGGCGGCGTGAGATGAGGCCCTTGTTGTCGATCCTTCAAGAACATAGGATAAAGTACAGATGGGGTTTCCCCTTTCGCCTCACTTTTTCATATAATGACGCTACTTTTTCTGCAGTTAATGTGGAAGAATTAAAGGCTCAGATAGTCGCTGCAGGAATATCTAGGTCTATGAAGTCTATGAAGTCTCCAAGAGTGGGTAAGGACTCAATCACAGCGGTCTGGAAAGCATCAGAGGCGTGGAGTTCCACGATCAAGCTGCAGCTCTTCATTGGTTTTCGAGGGCACCTGAGCAGTATTTACTTTCATTTCTGTATTTTTCTATATGTTAATGACGTATACCATTGTTAACATAGAGCTTTGGGCATAAGTTGCTTTTAAAATTTCTTTTTTTATTGTTCGCTGTTTTGGCTCCTTGCTGAAGTGTAGGAGGATGTGGTTAATTTTATGCCTGCTACGGTGCTTGCTACTGATATATGTTTTTTCCATCAGTGGAAACCATAGCGTAATAATTATTTCTGCTATATGATATAGTGCCCACCCTGTTCGTCGGCTATTGTATGACGTACTCTCGTTTAATCAGAGGGATTTTCCCAGTGATTTTTTGGCAATTTTATTGGTAATTTCTAATTTTTTGACTAGTAGTCTATATAAACAGTCCTGGTAGTAACCAGGCTGGCGGGCAGTCCCTTCTCTACCTATTATTGGGTTCTGAGGGAGTGTCGGTTGCCTCCCTCCTCTTTCCTCTTTTTTATTATTTACTTAAATATTTTAGTAGCCTAAAATTCTTTAATAATGGTGCTTAGCTGGGAAGCCCATAAGCCAGTTATTAGGGGTCGGTTAATTGGGATTGCGTCCAGAAGAAAGCGTGAGAGAAATGTGTGTATTGAGGAACTGGAGAGGAAATACTTAGAGGTGGCTGAAGAAGCCAAACAACAGATGTCCCCCAAAATTCTTTCTAGGCTATTTGAGGTGACTCGGGAGCTTAACCTAGCACTTGCAGGCAAAGCTGAGAAAGTAATGGGATGGGTGAAGCACAGATACTATTGCAAGGCCAACAAGCCGGATTTGCTATTGGCTAAGAGGCTTAAAACCCCAGACCAGGGATATACGCCTATTAGATTGAGGAATGAGAGGGGTGAGCTCACGAGTAATCCCAATAAGATAGTCAAAGTATTTAGGGAGCAGCTACTAAAATTATATACTAATAATGCCCCTGCCAAGCCTGAAGAAGTGAGTGGGTTTCTCGCTGATGTTCCCCTACCTGAACTTCGGTTGCAAATGAGGGAGTCTCTGGAGGAGGGTTTTTAGTCTGGAGGAGATCCAACATACAAATGATGGGCTAAAAGTTAACAAGAGGCCCGGGGCCGGACGGCTTCCCGGCGGCATACTATAAGACATTTAAATCTATTATTGCGCCTAAATTGGTAGTGTGCTTTAACGGGGTGCGCTCTGGGGCTTCCTTCTCAAGAGACTCCCTCACTGCTTCTATAAGTATGGTCCCGAAGCCTAATTCGGACCATACGGTGTGGTCTAATTTCCGTCCGATCTCGCTTATTAATGTAGACATGAAGATACTGACAGGCTATCGGTGTGCATGCCTGGATTGGTTCACAAGGACCAGGTGGGATTCATACCAGGCAGGCATGCTGGTGATAATATAAGGAAAGTGGTTCAGCTTGCACATCTAGCTAGGACTACTCAAACGCCGGCCATGCTTCTTTCATTAGACATCAGGAAGGCTTTTGATACGGTGCTATGGAAATATCTGTTTGGTTTGCTGGGCAAGTGGGGGTTTGGGTCTAAATTTTTAGGGATTTTAGAGAAGATATATTCAACCCCAAGGGCCTTTGTTAAATATAATGGTTTTAAATCTGAGGATTTCCCGTTACAGAGAGGTACCAGGCAGGGGTGTCCGTTGTCCCCTCTTTTGTTTGCCTTAGGGATGGAGCCCTTGGCACAATCGATTAGGTTGTCCCCGGATATATCAGGGATACGAGTGGGAACTACTCATTATAAGCTAAGTCTCTTTGCAGACGACGTGCTGGTGGTGGTGTCGGACCCTTGTATATCCCTACCTGGTATTTTGAGGAAGTTAAAGGGGTTTGAGTTGGTCTTGGGTCTTCAGGTAAACATGGCTAAGTCAAAAGCTTTGAATATTAGCATCCCCTCCGAGTTGTGCGCTAGCCTAAAATGTTCTTTTACTTTTCATTGGGAGGAGGCTGGGATTAAATATCTTGGAATTAAGTTGACTAGTGATTACGCGTCCCTCTTTTTGGCCTTCTGGATAGATGGAAAGGATATAGATTGTCATGGCTTGGCAGGATAGCTCCTATATTTGGCTCGAACATTGCCAGTCAGAATCCCTCGAAATTTTTTACAGATGCTGCAATCTAGAATAATGATTTCGGGAAATGTGGACTCCATGGGTTAAGGAATTTATGCCGGCTAATTTTGATGTCAATTTGTTGGTGGCTTTTTTTTTTTCTTCCCATTCCCCTTTTTCCCCCCTCCCTCCTTTCCTAGGTTTCCTTCTTTCTAACTTATATTCGGTTAGTCCCTATAGTGGGATTGACCTATGGTTATAGTCCATATATTGTTGAAATATAGAGCTAGCTGGTGGTCCTTTTTGTTATTTCAAAGTGCTATAATCGATATTTGTACTTTTATTTGTGTATATCTTCGACCTGATTGTGTGAGGTAGTTATATCTAACATGATGATGCAATGTATGGAACTTTGTATGTGCTCGTATCAATGGTAACGATTGTATTCTGACAATAAATAAAAAAATTGTATGATGAAAAAAATGGAAAACAGTTTAGGACGGTGCCAAATGTAGCCTGACACAATGGCGTAAAGTTGCCTTTGCCTGAAGTATGTTTTTAATAATCCAGACACAAAGGTATAACAGCTTGCAAAGTGCAGTACAAGTGGGGGTCAGTCATTATTTCAGAATAAACACAACATTTCTATCAAAAAACAGGGGCAAAGTCAATTGCCCATAGGATTGTAACAAGAAGAACAGTGGGGAGACACCCCACTGTAATGATGTTACCAGGTTAGGCTTCTTAGATGACCAAAGGAAGACCCGGGCTGCTGGGAGTAATCCCATGTGGCAAAGAGGGTGCAGGATGGGAACATTTTGGACCTACCCTGAACCTAGTCTATTCTCCAAGAAGGCTCTCGGGACAGGCACTGGGCTGTCAGCTTCACTGAGTTCTGTTTCTGGACCTGGATTCTTTCTCTCCTGTGCAGGCCTTCCTTCTTCTCTGTTCCTTTCACTTCTGATGGGTCAACAACAACTCTCACTGTCTGATTTCTTTATATATCCCCCTCAGCTCCTCCCTTGGTCATCATTGTCGCCACCATCAGCCTATCAGAGCCCTCTGACTCATCCTGTAGTATCAAAGTGCTTCCTGCCTATAAATATTCATTTCCTATCCTATGCTTCCCTCCAGTGGCCGAACTATGTGACTACTTATAGTTTTTGCTTTATTCCCTAAATAAAAATAACCCAGAGCTCTGTTTGCCTTTTTCCTACACAGTTTTCTTGTCCCTAGACCCCTATGTACACAATAAAATATAAGAATAAATGGAACGATATACACAAGAAATAAAAAATTTGCAGACTGCTTTCCAAGTTCTGACTAGGAATGTGCGTTAGTGTTTAAGCACGTGTTTGGGTAATTAGTGTCCTTGATTGCAATGTATGCCTAGCCTTAGTACATTAGGAGCTGTCATTTTGAAGGTTGTTTTTTCTCCCTAGTTACTTAGCTATTAGGCCATTTGAGAGTTGTAGCCAAACACATGTAAGAGTCTATTTTCGCATGAGAAAAGGCCACACTCACCAGGTGAATGGTGGGGAGCAATTTCCCCATACCTTGACGCCATTTTATCTCATGACTCTGCTGAAATATTTTCGCATGCGAGATAGATTTGCCAACGTGAACAATCATGTGTGTGCTCAATCTGCAAAATAAAACATTTGCACAGATAAAAATGGTGCTGAATAGAAACACTTAAAGTAAAAAGGATGTGAAAATGTATTGTTTTGCAAAAATAATTTCTGCATCTTGTTGAATCAGCCCTATAGCTGCAAAATCTTCACATGGGCAGGCTGATTCATTACTAGCGTTAGGTATCGGCAGATGAGCGTCTGTATAGCAGCGCTTAAAACAACCGCTAGTATACGCTGTGATCGGCTATCGGGCGCTGTAACAGAGCGCCTCAGTCGCAATGACGAATGAGATGTATGTTGGGCGTTCTAACACCAGTACAGCGCTGCAGCGAGCGAGAGGTAGTGCAAGCTCTAAATCTGGTCCCAGGCGCTGTGTGATTAAAGTCTGTTTTTGGACACATATCCACCAATAACAAAGCGAAAACACATGGAATTACATTGTTGTAACACTGTGACATTAATACTTTAGTGCCAGACCTGTAATGATAATTCTGCATATAAATATAAAAATTTCAAAAATGACTTTTTTCTAGGCCAGGAGAAGTGACACAATTAAAAAAAATTAAAAACAAAAAACCCTGTTTAAACAGAAGAAAAGGAACGTCCATTGAAATATATGGGAGAGTGACAGGTAGCGAAAGGTAATACCTGGTGCTCTATTACAGTGTAGGGCTGATGCTCTGTTTAGCTGTCAGATGCTGTTACCCCCATCCTGGCAAATACTTATTTAAGGAAACATAAATAAAACTAACTAAAATCTACTAATCACGTGGTTTGAAAGCCATGTTTTGCTCTTGGTCCTGCTTTTTAGGGTTAATTTATTCGTGAAGGCTTGCAAGCAAAGAAAAATTCACTTGCCAGCTTAGTTTATTAGTAGTGTTTCTAATGGAGATCTTCTTTAAGGACCTTTAATAAATCAAGCCCATTGCATGTGTGCTAGACAGTGGCGAGTCAAAATTACAGTAATCTCAGCATGAGCTAGTGATGGGATATATTTGTCTTTCTATGCCGAGCCAAGCTTCCAGCTGCTGCAGATAATGGTTGTGGTTGACTGTCAGCGGGAGCTTGGTTCTTAGTCTATAAATGTGCCGCCTGCCACACTTCCCGTAGGAATCAAACCAGGAGCTGATTTTCTTCTTTATTTTGATTTATTGCAGTAAAAAAATACAATTCTGTGATTACTCACCTTGTAGAATTGGTATTATAAGTATGCAGCACGTCCTGCTCCAGATAATGATTCATAACAGATGGGATTACCTCCGCCAGAGGGCGCTTGACTGCAGAGATGGCAAAAAGAGGCCCCTCCCGGTCCATATATACCCAGGACCTCCCACAAATTCCCCAGTATAGAAAAGCAGTAAGGAGAACCAGGAGAAGCCAATGAAATCAACAACGTTAACAAGGATAACAATCACCACACAGAGGATCCAAGATAATGCAACAGGGTGGGGTGGAGCAGGACGTGCTGCATACTTATAATACCAATTCTACAAGGTGAGTAATCACAGAATTGTATTATTCTAAGTATGCAGCACGTCCTGCTCCAGATAATGAAGTGTCCGTAACTTAGGGTGGGATCCCAAAAGCAACAACGCGCAGTTCAAACCACTGCCGCCTGCAGAACTTTGCGGCCAAAAACAGCATCCGCTGTGGCCCCAACATCAACCTTGTAAAACTTGGAAAAGGTATGAACAGAAGACCAAGTAGCAGCCTTACAAACTTGTTCAACAGAAGCCTGGTGCTGAAAGGCCCAGGAGGCCCCAACAGCATGGGTAGAATGAGCAGTAACACGGAAAGGAGGATCCTTTCCCCTAGCAGAATAGGCCCTAAAAATAGCCTGACGAATCCATTTGCTGCCCTTCTTGGGGCCCGAAGGAACCACAAACAAGGCATCAGTCTTTCTAAAAGGTGCAGTAGAAACCAAGTAGTACTTCAAATTCCTGACCACATCCAGGGAATGTAAGGCCCTCTCCTTGGAAATACCAGGATTAGGGCACAAGGAAGGAAGCACAATGTCCTGATTGAGATGGAAGGCAGAGACCACCTTATGCAAGAAATCAGGTTTAAATCTGAAAACCACCTTGTCCTGGTGTCTCTCAAAGTAGGGGGCCTGAATAGAAAGGGCCGCCAACTCCGAAACACGCCTGACCGAGGTGATAGCCACCAAAAAGGCAACCTTAAGAGTAAGAAGAGACAGAGGAGCCTCATGCACAGGCTCAAATGGAGGGCCCTGAAGGGCAGACAAAACCAAATTTAAGTCCCAAACTGGCAACAGAGGCTTGCGAGGGGGACGCAAATGAGCAACCCCCTGGAAGAAGGTATTGATCAGAGGATGTTGAGTGAAGGATCTCTGGAAGAAAACGTGACCCTTGAGCGTGCTGAGCTGAAGTCCCAGGTCCAAACCATGCTGAAGGAATTCCAGAATCCTAGGAATGGAAAACGCCCGACATGGAAGGACCCTAGACTCACACCAGTCAATGTAGGCCCGCCAGATCCTATAGTAGATGGTAGAAGAGGATTTCTTCCTAGCCCTGTTTAGAGTATTAACCAAAGACTCAGAAAGCCCCTCATCCCTTAAGATGGAGGTTTCAGTAGCCAGGCCGTCAAAGCCAGCGTTTGTAAATTGGGATGGCATAGCCACCCTTGAGTGAGAAGGTCCGGGACCAGGGGCAGAGCGTACTGATCTACCGCCAGCTGAACGATATCCGCGAACCACACCTGTCTTGGCCACCGGGGAGCCACCAGAATTGCTGGTACCCTTTCAAGAGCCAGCTTGCGCAGAACCCTGCCTAGCAGGGGAAATGAAGGAAAAAGATACAGGATACGGAACCCCTGCCAGGATAGAGTCAGAACATCCACCGCAAGGGCCAGGGGATCCTGGGACAGAGAGACAAAGACTGGGAGCTTATGATTGTGGTGGGACGTAAACAGATCCACCTCTGGTACCCCCCAACGGACATAAGGACAGGAAGACCTCGCTGCTGAGAGACCATTCCCCCAGGCGAGAGGTCCCCCTGCTCAGAGAGTCCGCCTCCAGATTCTCCACCCCCGGAATGTACACTGCCGAGATGCAAGGAACATTGTCCTCCGCCCAGGACAGAATCATGGACACCTCCTTGAGGGCACTCTTGCTCCGAGTCCCTCCCTGATGATTGATGTAGGCAACCGCTGTCTGGTTGTCTGAGCGAACTTGGACCGGCCGGCCCTGAAGGTGAGGAGTCAACTGGGCCAGTACCAACCGAACCACCTTCAGTTCCAGGACGTTGATGGGGGCATGGGCCTCCTGAGGGCCCCACGGCCCCTGGAATTGAAGGGTTCTCCAGAAGCCCCCCCAACCCGATAGACTGGCATCCGTGGTCACCGTCTCCCAACAGGGGGCCAGAAAAGATCTGCCCCCCAACAGGTTCCTCGAGTCCAGCCACCACAAGAGGGACCGCCGGGTCATAGGAGACAGAACAAAGGCCTGATCCAGAGACAGGGGACTCTTGTCCCAGACTGATAGGAGATGGAGTTGAAGAGGTCTCATGTGGAACTGAGCATAAGGAACTGCCTCGAAGCAGGACACCATTTGTCCCACAAGCTGCATCCCTTGCCGGATGGAAGGGCGAGGGCAAGACAGAAGAAAATGAACCAGAGCTTGAAGAGAATCCACCTTCTGCTGAGGAAGAAAAATCCTGGCCTGAACAGTATCCAGATTCATGCCCAGGAAGGAGGTCACCAGAGACGGAGACAGGGAGGATTTGGGGTGATTGATCACCCATCCCAATGTTTCCAGAGCAGTCACCACCTGCTGGGTATCCACTTCTGCCTGCTGATAAGAATGAGAGGTGATGAGAAGGTCGTCCAGATAAGGAAGAATACGAATGCCACGAGCTCTGAGTAGAGCCATAACACCTGTCAGCACCTTGGTGAAGACTCTGGGGGCCGAGGTGAGACCGAAGGGCAGTGCTACAAATTGGTAGTGTTGGTCCTCCAATGTGAACCTGAGGAACCTCTGATGCCCTGGGAAGACTGGTACATGAAAGTAAGCATCCTTGATGTCTATGGAGGTCATGAGGTCCCCCGGGCGCAAAGAGCTGAGGGTCTCCATGTGAAAGTGTCTAGTCCTGATGAACTTGTTGAGGAACTTTAAGTCCAGGATGGGTCTGATGGAACCATCCCTTTTGAGTACTGTGAAGAGATTGGAATAAAAACCCCGACCTCTCTCCCCAGGAGGGACCTGACAGATGACCCCAATGTCCAATAGGTTTTGTACAGCCAGAAACAGACTCTGAGCTGCCAGGGGTTCTGGAGGAATCTGAGACCTGAGGAATCTTGGAGGCGGCCAGGCAGCGAACTCTAGCTTGTAGCCGGAGGACACAACCTCCAGAATCCACCTGTCTGAGACCTGCTGTCTCCAGACAGGAGCGAAGAGCCACAGCCGTCCCCCCACCCGGATGGATGAGGGCGCCCCTTCATGGCTGAGGAGGCTTGGCGACAGATTTAGGCTTGGACCCCCAGGAAGATCCGGAGCGGGCACAACCTCTGCCCCTGTGCCCCAGAAGTCTGCCCTATGACTTGCAAAGGAAACCCCTCTCCCAGGATAGGAGGGGATCCACGATAGGAGGGGACAAGGGCACCCGAACCCCGAAAGGGCCGCAGCTGCTTCCTACGCTGAGGCAACTTACCCCCCTTGGCAACAGGTCCAAGCGATCACCAAATAGGCGCAGCCCCTTAAAGGGGAGCCCCGTGAGGGCCTTCTTAGCAGCATTATCAGCTGCCCACTGACGCAGCCAAACAGAGCGGCGTATAGCAACCACCAAGGCAGAGGTTCTACTACACATCCTAATGGTGTCATCCAAGGCAGAAAGGACATGCAATGAACATTTCACACTGCGACAAGGCCCTGAACTTGGCACTAAAAGTCTCATCAGAGGCGCCTTCCAACAGACCCTTGAGGAGAGTCCTAATATCAACAGCAGTAATAGCAGAAGCACAGACGCCAGAAAGGCATGAGAGGCCAGCTGGTCAATGCGCCGGTCCTCAATATCCTTGAGGGTAGTGGAATCAGGGGAATGGACCACAGATGTGTTGGACAACCCCAATACTGGAGCATCCACTTCTGGGGGGGTAGACCAACATTTAACCACATCAGTGGGAAAAGGGTACCTTTTATCCGGGAAGCCGGCCGGGACGCTCCCATTCTTTGAGAACAAGATTATTGAAATGGGCCTGTTCTGGAAATTCCAGACGTGGTTTAGCAATACTGAAAAGTCCCCCCTGTAGCTTGGGAGCCACAGCAGGAAGGGAGATCGAAAGCACATCAAAAAATCTGAGTTAACAGTCTTTTGGTGTCATCAGCATCCCAGTGATCAGAGCCATAGTCAGCACCACTGAAATGCTGATCATCAGATAACTCTGAATCCGAGAATAATTCACCCTCTTCAAGTGGGGTATAATCAGACAAATCAAGGAAATTCTCATTCTCCACAGGAAAGGCAGACGCACCCGGCACCACATGCCTCCTTTTAGCCGGGGCCTTACGGGCCGCAGAGCTAGCAATCAGCCTCTCAATGTTAGTCAACCTGGAAGACACGTCAGGCTGAGACTCCCCACAGTATCTAGTTCACACTAGTACAGTATTTAGTTCACTGGGAGTCATAATCAAGCGAGGGGGAGTAGGTGAGGACATAGTGGGCGCAGGCAGTCACAGATAGCCCAGAATGCAGAGCAAGCGCCTGCTGGGCGTAGGGTACACAGGCCCGCACATCATCGCTCACAGGGGATGCCCCACACCTTACACACAGCCAGGCTTGTCCCGAGGGGACCCCGAGCACAATATCCAGCAATCACACCAGGAGAAAACCAAAATGGCGCTGGAGGAACCTCAAGGGGCGGGCCGCAGGAGGGTCTGACGCGGAACGCGCCGACAGAGCAAGCCACGCCCCTCCCAGAAGCGCAGGGATAGGCCAGGCGTAACAGCCAGTGGGCGCGCAGGTAATATTGATGATGATGCCGTCGCTGACCGCGGCCGCCAGAAGGCGCGCGTGTCATTGGCGGCAAATTCAAATGATAAAGTAAAGACAGAGCGCGGAGCTGGGACCCCGAGCATTAAGAAGTGCAAAAGACACACACAAAAACACAATAAGTGCACATACACCCCCCCCCCCCCCCCCCCCCCCCCGAACGGGATAACGAGAGAGATGTCAATAAAAGACCCACCGATGACCAGGGCAGTGAAGGGGAAGAGCGGACAGGGCATCCCAATTCAAGTTCACCATAACCTGCACCGCCTATCCTTTGGTGGGGGACTGCGGTCGGAGCAAAGCTCCGCAAAGGATAGCACCTGCGATAGGTGCTGCCTACCATCACTCGACCAGCGCAGCCAAAGCTGGGAGGCATAAGTAAAAGGTGGAAAGGGTGGGAATAGTCCTACAGGGCCGCGGGCTGTTAAGCCCCGCTCACCTGCAATAAGAGAAGCCATCTTCTGACCTTCGCAGCCGACTGCAGCGAACAAACTATGGAATATGTGGGAGGTCCCGGGTATATATGGATCGGGAGGGGCCTCTTTTTGCCATCTCTGCAGTCAAGTGCCCTCTGGCGGAGGTAATCCCATCTGTTATGAATCATTATCTGGAGCAGGACGTGCTGCATACTTAGAATATAATGTGAACATTTTGAAAAGATAGTATAATAATAAGTCAATGGACCAGCGGGAAGTGGGGGGGGGGGGGTATCTGCTTGACGGATGCCCTGCTCTGCTGGAAGCCAACACTTGTTGCTCGATACTCACCTACTTCTCTGCTCCTTCGCTAGTTCGTATCCCTACATGACCTGTGCTGGACATTGTGGGTCACCAGGGCAGTCAGTTGCACATGTACACATGTAAGCTCAGCTAACTACCATTACTGACAACCAGGATAACACATGTGGCAGGATATGGACTGAAAAGCAGACCCTCCATAAACCCAGATCAGACATACCTTCTAGCACAAGGCTCATTGGCTCTCTTGCTACTGCCCCTTTGAAATCATCACTGGATGCTCCCCACTAGGTCTTGCATTTCTGGACAGAGGTGTACTCCAGTATACAAGACCAGCCTGAGGTGTCCATAGAGATTAAAGGGTGCCTTGGTCTGGGCTTGTACAAGTTCACCTACAGGCTGGATGTGCGGGCAGATCCACATCTGTTGCATTTTCAGGGACTTAGGCACATTTGAGTTGCCTGTAAACTGCATTTAACCTAGGCACCATGGCACCATTGTTAGTGAGCCTTTTTAGGTGAGATAAAGCTCAGACAGAACAGTAAATACTTGCCCCATTGGTCTGCCATATTACAATGGTGGACATCACACTCAGATGTGGAAGAGCAGGACAAACAAGGACAAATGAATGATGTAGCATAGAGGTAATATCAGATGTACAGGTCCCAGGATACAATCTTGGAGAAACAATTGCTCTCCAATCACACAGACATTTTATATATTTTTAGTTCCCAGATGGTCTTGCTTTTTTTATTTATCCTCCACATGATCATGCCGACCTATTCCTAGATCTGTCACATTCCTTGGCGATGATGTTCCCTGTATCTCTGATCATTTGAAGTAAAGGAGTTCTCCTTTTTACTATGAATGAGGAGAGACTTAAGTAAAATGCTGTCCTACAATGTGAACGTTGATCTTCCCACAATAAGGAAGGATAAACACAGAAAAATAATATGATGGACTGAACCTGGGAATTCTATTGCTCCTGGTGCAAGTCAATTATTTTGTTAGGGAAAAGCTTTGGGAAGATGATTATTTCTGCCATCATTCCCAGAAGCGCAACTTGCGAGGCAGCAAAACAGCAGCAGAAGGAATGTAATCAATCCCTAAATCCTTTCAACATCTGTGTAGCAGCTGCTATAAAAGAAAACTTGTCTTTAGAGAAATATCGGAGCTGCTTTTGCTAATGGACATCTAGAAATGCTTAATTGTATGGCTGTGAGTAATCAAATCTATGTGATGCCAGGAGAGCACTTTCACTGAGAGCTCACCCTCTGTCTCTAAAATGGTCAAACTTCACCTAAATATGCAACAAACCGAAAAATATTGCAAACATTTGTTTTAAATTTTAAGACCGAGTCCAGACAATAACATAAACCAAAGTCTATACTTCAGGCAGTTCTGGAGTCTTGAAACTTACCGATGAGAAAGACTAAACTATTCTGTCCTTCATCATGGGGCAGTCCATCAAGATGGTTTCATGCCCCCCTAACATGCCAACTCCATTCAATGCCACAGAGGGGGAATGCTGAGGCAGGAAATGCCAAACCCACCTTGGCACACCCCCTTCTAGGAAAAGTAGTGCAAGCGTGTTGGGGTGTAAACAAGGTTCCTGGAAGGCCACCGGTGTTAGGGGACTGAATCACTTTTCTCCCTCATGGGTAGGTTTGAAGATGCAGGTGTTACATGGAGAAAAGCTGGAGTTGTATGGGATAAAACATATTTATCAACATTTAACCGAAACACTAATTTTTTACAAGCAGGGAGTTGTTTCCTAGTGTAGGATGGCATTCCGATTGCTGGTGCCTCTCTACGCATTAACCCCTGTTAAACTTGAGAAATCTCACCTTTATCTTCAGTACCACTGTTAAATCAAGTGCTGCGATTGGCCACTGTGGTCACATGGTCCACAGGCAAGGTGGCCAATCCCAGAGCTCGATTTTTTTTGGGGGGGCAGGGAGAAATGTATGATTTCTAAGGTATAACGGGGAATAATGCACAGGGAGGCACCGGCAATCAGGATAACCCCTGAACTAGGAATAACACCCATTTTTGGAAAAAAATGGGTGTTCCAGTTAAACATTCAACTTTAACCTGAATATAAGCAGCAAATCTGACATCTGTGAAAGTTCTCATTCATCCAGGTCATGGAATAAATCGAGGCAATTAGATTTGTTGTGTTATTTTCTTGAAGACGTTTTGCTAGTCATCTGACTGCCTTTCATAATTCAGAGTGGCTGGAGGAAACTGGAGGCATTTATTGCTGCCAGATTTCTGTCCACGTCACTGTGAATTGACAAAGCCAGTCAGATGACTAGGGAAACATCTACAAGAAAACAACAGTTGCCTTGACTAATTCCTACAGAAATCTGACAAGTTTCTGTGGAAGGCTCATACTGTGTTCTAGACCAGTCTGATTTTTCACCAGGGCTGTTAAAGCTCCCAAATGGAGCCTAATACTTGATAGATGAATGAGAGCTCAATGACGTAGCTATCCGTGAGATGACTACATCCATCGCTGCAGATAATGGATGAGGGCTAGTAAAGAGAAGCCAATTCCTCGAAGGATCAGACACAGGTGGGCTAGGAGGGCTTTGCCTTCCAGGAGGTTGTAACAGGGTGACTGAAAAGCAAAGGAATAGTGATAAGGGGACTATGAATAGACTCTAAAATTGGTACACGCAGTATATAAAAGTAATACGGACACCTGACCATTCTTATCCCTATTCTTGTGTCTTTTTTCTTGCATTGTATTTCTGAAAACCTAAATAAAGAGTATAAAAAATATATAAGCATACATAAAATAAAATCTGTATAGCATCAAACATCACTGTGGGTTTAATTACATATTCCCAACATAGATTAAAAGGATGACAGTAATCTTATTGGATGCTATAGGCAACACTTCCATTCCCCACTAGATTGCCTAGTAATCTATATGCAGAATGCCAGTATGATAGAGATACAAGTGACTGCTTAGCTAGATATGTACAAAAAGCAGGCACTTTAAATAACAACTTCTCTGTATTTTATTTAATTTTTATATAGATTTTTTCAAGACAGAATCTCGGGTAGAGCAATGTCCCCAGAAATGTTCTTTGCTACATAATGCAATTTATGCCAAAGACTGCAGCACGTTCTAAACTGCAAATAGCTCCCACCGCAGGCTATAGGTTTTGTGCTGGGAACACGGCTTAGTCATACGTACATATGCTGGTACTTGTCTCCAGATGATACTCTCTAGATCAATATATGTATATAGTAAGCACACAGGGGCAGAACTCCGGGCATACACGGCATAGTCACCTGGGAATGGATGTACGCTTTTTTCAGATTTTGTGCAATCTGTTTTCTTTTCAAGGATTTGTATTGAAAGTTTGTACAGAATAAAGAAAATCATTAGAATAGTCTCAAAAGATTTACACTGCGAACCTCACATGAGGACTGCAGGTCAACTAGGAGATATTTATAGTCCGAAAAAAAAAAGTATGTACGTAAAAGTATAGTAACCACTTATAAATGGATGAAAAGTATGCAAACTTCTAAAAGGGTCTATCAAACTATTCGAATACTTTTATAACTATAAGTATAAAATAACTATTTTAATTATATTGAAACCAAATAAAGAACCACATTTAAGAAAGCAAATCTGGTCAGTACCTTTAACATCGCCATGTAGCGTCACATGTATTAATCCAGGCGGCTCAGCGTATAGTGCCGGGCTCTAGGTTCAGGAGCACCATGTAGTACCTTTCATTAGTCGTGTGTAAATAGCGTGTTTGGCAATTAAAATTTTTTTTCTCAAATCATTGTGTGACCTCTCCTGGCTGCAAACTAACACTTTTATATATTTTTTTGACTTTTTATATTTTTATGCAGAATTGTCATTACAGGTCTGGCACTAAAGTGTTATTGTCCCAGTGTTAAAACATTGTCATTCCATGTGTTTTCGCTTTGTTACAGGTGTATATGTGTTCAAAAACAGACTTTAATCACACAGCGCCTGGCACTCTATGCTATAGCGACCAGATTTAGATCGCTGACGCTGTGTGTGTGTAGTCTTATAATATATATAATATATAGTGAAATATCGCGTGGAGTGCCGAGTGCCAAACGCACTGCGCTGGCGCTACCTGCCGCTCGCTGCAGTGCTGTACTATTGTTAGAGCGCCCAACACACATCACATTTATCAATGCTGGCCAGGTTACTAGAGCAACTGAGATGCTCTGTTACAGCACCTGATACCCGCTTACAGAACCTACTAGTGGTAGCGCTAAGCGCCGCTATAAAGACGCCCATCTGGCAATACATGGCGTTAGTAGTGAATCATCCTCCACATATATTCTGTCATTGTATATTAAGTTATTGTATTTGTGTTGTAACTGTTGCACTTTTTTGTAAAACTTTGAATTTCACCACAGTAGATGAAGCAACAGTGAAAAATAACACTGATTACTGAAGTACATACAGTCAATATATATTGTAGGATGGAATAGGCAGGCTCCCCTTTTTCTCTCTATTAAGCATGATACAGAATTGCAAAGTTAATGTATTAGTGTTATTTGTATTGCCCTTGTTCACGAAACACTGTTTGGTGTTCCATAGCACTATACTGTGCACACCAATAACAGGTAATACTGATCATTAGATACATACTGTATATATGTTAAGCTAGTATCAGCAGAGCACCATTTTTCCTATCAGACTGTACGGCTTTATATGGTGTGTATGAGATGTGCTGTATGTCAAAGTTAATTATCTGTATTTGTGTTATATTTATAGTGTTTGTACAGTGCCATAGAAGATTATAGCACTATATAATGAACAATAAAAAACACAATTAATGATATAGTCAGCCGATACAGATGGAGTTCTCCTATATTGTAGACTGTCAGATATACTACATACACAAATCCACCGCTCTGCCGACCCAAGGATCGGCTGTATGCACTGAAAGGGATACTGACCACCCCTATGTTGCCACTGGAATCAGGAAAAGGATCAGCGCGCCAAACCAAGGTCCTAAAACATCACATTTAATTAAATCCTTAAAAGCATCAAAACATCATCGTGTGCTCACAGGCAGACAATTGGCATTAATAGGCGACGCGTTTCGGGGGGGGGGGGTTAAATCCCCATAGTCTCGTCTCAGACATACTATATATTTTCATGGGTTGTGTGTTAACATATTCCTGTATTGATCAGTTTGGGAAACTTTGTAGGGTGCTACAGAAGATGAAAGCTCTACACTGTATAGGCAACAAAAAACTAATACATATACTATATTGTATTCTGTTATACATGTGGGGTTCCATTTTCTACTGTAAAATGTCAGAAATACTAAAATAGTATATATATATATATATATATATATATATATATATATAATATTCATATTATCTGTATTGTCCTGTTTGTAGAAAGTGAATAATTAAGGTCATACTTTTTATGGCACCATGACCTCAATTCAATAAACATAACGTAAATTACATTTCTACTATCCCGGTGACAGGTCTGTGTCCATGGGTAATGCGTTGTGTAAAACCCCCCAAATTTAGAGGAAGGGGAGGGACTGCATCCCTGGTCTCCCTGTGGTCAGTAGCACCCATCTGCCCCAAGCCTATCTGGTGCATGTCTCACCCACGAGATGCTAGGGATATGGCATGGCATTGCCAGTATGGTGAGTGTTTGCCTGTGATTGGTGTGGTTTCAAACAGCAGGCATCCCAAGGGGGGTAATCGACTGGCCCTGGAGTCTTTTCGGCAGGCCAGTTAATTAACTCCCCCCTGGGCATGCTGATTTGGGATGCCCCGCCGTGTGAAACCCAACTAATCACCCGCAAAAACTCTGATAGGTCTACTTTAAACTAACTCATGTAAATAAGGGGTGTTTCTTGCTTTATCTAATAATAATTTGATATATATGATAAAAAATGGACTTTAATTTATTTATATTAAAATCCATAGGAGACAATATGCATGGCCTTCCAGAGCAACAAAGTTTATCTGGGGTTTCAGACTTCCATCCATGTTATTCTGATTGTTAGTGAGCTGTGCTCTCTCTTTCTGTTTAACTTTATCTCATAATAAGGAAGACAATAAAATAAGGTGTGATTCAGTGATGGGGAAGTCAAAGCCTGATTTGCACACTTTCACATGGGTTACATTACAACCTATTACTTTAGGTGTTAAAGTGGACCAAATCCCTGGATTTTGACTATCCTGGGTTTTGGTCCTTTCCCCGGGGCACCCCGATTGGCGATGCCCCGCTGTGTGAAACCCCCCAAATCGCCTAAGGCGACTCACCTCTTCCCAGTCCTATGGTGCATGCGTCCAATCAGCGTGCTCGGAGCCGCTGACCTCATGTTGTCTAAGGCTTCATCTAAGAGCAGCCGCTCCAAGCACGCTGATGGCAGCATCCTCTGCTTCTCTCTAACCAGGAGGGTGCCTGCGCCGGCCATTTACAAATGCCTGGCGTGGGCACATGCCCTGCTATAAGAATAGTGGGGATGCGGCCATGCATCGCGCAAATAAAGCATATGATATATATGAAATTTTTAAACAAAATTTACTGAATCAATGTCCATACTTAACAAAGAGAACTAAAGACAACAATATTGGTGACTGGACTGGACCACTCTGTCTACCTCACTATTTATTGATACAGTATGTATGTTGTACTGTATGTCAAAATGCATCATATTTCCTATATTTTTCTGTTTTTTTTCACTCTGTGGAGTTTCAGCCTGTGTGAGAGCAGCTTGACATAAGTGCAGCAGGACAGAAGTGTGTAGTTTTAAAAACTGCAGTAGTTTGAAAACAGCAGGGGTTGGACACAAGAAATAGTGGTGAGTACAGCATTTACTTTTTAGCCGTGCCTATTCTTATTATCTAGAATGTCTGGTTTGGTGCAGTGTAACTCTTGCCTGGCCGTTGTGTTTCGTAGTACTCTGTGGAACTTGCGATGCTGTCCAATTTGTATGCAAATGAAGGGGTTGTATGACAAGATTTCAAAATTACAGTTTCTACTCTTCAGTCTGAAGTTATGAAGCTATCCCAGCCAGTAAAGCAGCTTGGTATACAGCCACCACTCCCACAAAGACTTCACAAGAGAGGGGCAGAGTGGAAGACTGTTGGCTCAGGAAGATTGCGCAATGTAAACAAAAACATCAACATTTTGGACTAAGCCAATATAACCCATTTGCTGTTCTTTCTGAGCTTGATGTGGATGTATCTGCTAATGCTCAGTCTCGGCAGGATTTGGTAAGATCAAAGGAAGTGGACTTAAATAAGGGATCATATAAAATGAGTACAAAAGGGCAGCAAGGAACAGTCACCAAGCCAACCAATAGGAAAAGGCATATTCTGGTTGGTGACTCAACAATTAGAGGTGTGGACTTTGGACAGGATAAAGATGAGCTAAAGGAAGTGAGGTGTCTCCCAGGTGCCACGGTTAATAGGGATAAGAAACGTATTCTAAATATTGTGAAGTCTGCAAGCAAACATAACCGAGTGGACATTGTGCTACATCTTGGCACAAATGACTTATCCCAAAAAGATTTGTTTGTTGTACAGAGGGACTTCCAAAATTTTAGTCAGGAACTTTGCAAAATAACAGGTTCCATCACCTTTTCTGAAGTTTTGCCAGTATGTAATCAGGAAAAAAAGGCACTCAACATCGCTAAGTTCAATTTGTGGTTACGTCAGTGATGTGAAGACAAAGGCTTTGGATGTATTAGTCATGATGTTAGAAGGTGGTCGAACAGTGAGTTGTTTAAGAGGGATGGCTTGCATCCTTCACAGAAAGGCACAGAAGAACTTGGAGTGGAACTCAGAGCATTTTTTTATTTAAACTAGAGGAAGGGGACAGAGGGTGATTTCTGTCCCCTACCATTTAGGATAAAGCAGGACATTGAAGCAGGAAGCCCGGTTAGTGGTAGGCTAGAGGTGGAAAAGATCAAGGACACACTAAAATACAATACCAACAACATTCACATGATGTGTACCAATGCTCGCAGCTTGGGCAACACGCTCTGTGAATTAATGGCTATCATATCCAGGGATGAATTGGATCTTGTTGCAATAACAGAGACTTGGTTCAAGGATCACAATGACTGGGAGATAGCCATACCTGGTTACACATTGTACAGAAAAGACAGATTGGATAGAAAGGGCGGTGGAGTAGCCATTTATGTCAAGACTACCCTTCAATCAACAATAATTCAGCACACACATAATGAACTAGAAACTCTCTGGGTTACCATGCAGACTAAGGAGGGAGCTGTGGTCAGAATTGGTGTGATATATAGGCCCCCTGGACAATCTGAGGATCTAGATAACCCGTTAATAGATGAAATCAGTGGAATGGCAGAGAAGGGGGACATTGTCATTATAGGGGACTTCAACATGCCTGATGTGGACTGGAATATCCCAAGTGCATCGACATGCAAGAGCAGGACTATATAAGAGGCACTTAATGGAGTGTCTCTAAAACAACTTGTGACATTGCCAACTAGAGGAGATAACATTCTGGACTTAGTTCTGACCAATAGGGATCTGGTGTCCGAGGTCAGGGTTGAAGAAAATCTGGGTTCCAGTGACCATCAATGCTTATGGTTCAGAATAAAAACAGACATTGTGCAATCACACACCAGAACCAAAGTGCTAGACTTTAGGAAGACAAACTTTAAGGAAATGGCGGAGTATGTAGAAAGAAAATTAGGTGAGTGGAACAGAGTAGCAGAAGTGAGTGCCCAGTGGTCATTATTATAAATGGCCATCTTAAAGGCAACTAAGCAATATGTGAAACAAACTAGCAAGAATAAAAGGAAGAAGAAACCATTATGGTTTACTAGGGAAGTCAGCACTATCATAAAAGATAAGAAGTCTGCCTATAAGAAGTATAAAGTAAGTGGAAGTGTAGCTGACAGAGAGGCATATAAAATTAAACAGAGGAAAGCAAAACTAATTATAAGGACTGCTAAAGGGCAAAATGAGGAAGAAATGGCCAAATCTATGAAGAGGGGAGATAAAACCTTTTTTCGATATATTGGTGACAGAAAGAAGAAAAACAATGCAGTCTCAAGAATTAGAAATAGGGAAAATAAATATATTGACGGAGATAAGGCTGTGGCTAACCATCTGAATAGCTACTTTTGTTCGGTATTTTCAGATAGTTGCAGGCATTGCCATAGCACAGCATCCAGCTGGGAGGGCACAGCTCCGGAGTTTCTGGAGGCTGATGTCTTAGCCGAGCTGGCACAGCTAAAGGTAAGTAAGGCGATGGGTCCAGATGGAATCCACCCCAGAGTTCTAAGGGAACTTAGGTTTGTGATTGCAGCCCCTCTGACTGATTTACTTAACCATTCCCTTTCAACTGGTGAGGTTCCAGATGATTGGAGAATGGCCAATGTCGTACCAATCCATAAAAAGGGGAGTAGAGAAGAAGCCAGTAATTACAGGACAGTTAGTTTAACATCTATAGTGGTCAAATTAATGGAAACACTCTTAAAAAAACAGATAATTTCCCATCTAAAAATTAATGACCTATTGGACCCAAAACAGCACGGCTTTTCTGAGGGCAGATCATGTCAGACCAATCTTATTGATTTCTTTGACAATGTCACTAAAGTGTTAGATGAAGGTGGTGCTTTGGATATCGCCTATCTGGATTTTAGCAAAGTCTTTGACACTGTACCACATAAGGAGCTCATAGATAAATTATTGAAGGTAGGACTCAATCCCTGGATAGTTCAGTGGATTTCCAGTTGGCTGAGGGATCGGTATCAGAGCGTTGTTGTAAATGGCATGCAATCTGAACAAAGGCGAGTTACAAGTGGTGTGCCGCAGGGCTCTGTCCTGGGCCCCATTCTTTTTAATATATTTGTAAGTGACATAGGAGAAGGCTTGGTAGGAAAAGTTTGTCTGTTTGCTGATGATACAAAGGTTAGTAATAGGGTGGATATTCCGGGAGGTGTCTGCAACATGGAAAATGATTTAGCTTTACTGGATAGATGGTCAAAACTGTGGAAACTAGAGTTTAATGTCTCTAAATGTAAAATCATGCACTTGGGTAGAAGGAATCCCAGCTCTGAGAACCGTATGGGCAGCACTGTGTTAGCCAGGACCTCGGAGGAGAGAGATTTAGGGGTACTGATTACTGATAGCTGCAAGATGAGTGGACAGTGGAGCCAGGCAGTGGGAAAAGCAAGCAGGATGCTCGGCTGCATAGCTCGAGGCATCACCAGTAGGAAGAGGGAGGTTGTGATGCCGCTGTATAGAGCCCTGGTAAGGCCACAGCTAGAATACTGTGTGCAGTTCTGGAGACCTTACCTGCAAAAAGACATTATTCAAATAGAACGTGTCCAAAGGCGGGCAACGAAAATGGTGGAAGGACTTAAACTTAAAACTTATCAGGAGAGACTTAAAGAACTTAATTTGTACAGTCTGGAGGAAAGAAGGGAGAGGGGGGATATGATTGAGACCTTTAAATATGTGAAGGGATTGAATAAGGTTCAGGAGGGAAGTGTTTTTAAGAAGAAACTTAATGATAGAACAAGGGGGCACAACCTGAAGCTAGTCGGGGGGAAGATCAGGAGCAATGTTAGAAAATATTATTTTACAGAAAGAGTAGTAGATGCTTGGAACAAACTTCCAGCAGAGGTAGTTGAAAAATCAACAGTCACTGAATTTAAACATGCCTGGGATAAGCACACATCTATCCTAAGATAAAGAGTACATACAGTATACACATAAGGGCAGACTAGATGGAGCGTATGGTCTCCTTCTGCCGTCAACCTTCTATGTCTATGTCTATGTCTATGTCTATGTTTGTAAAGGGTCACAGAAAATGGTGGCACTATATAAGCAATCATATAAACAAAAAGTCTTATGTATATATGCTATGCTAGTATAGACAGGGTTCAACTATCTGTATCTATAAGTATTTGTACAGTGCTACAGAAAATTATAGCATCATTAACTAAATTATATTATTGATATTACTAGCATCTCAATGAAGATGCCTTTTTTCTCCATTTGCGAAAATATTAAAAATGTTAAAATAAAAGTTTAAACTGTCACTGTCCTGTCCAAAGTTCTAAATGTTCTTTATGTCTGTAGATATTAACTCCAATATAAAACATGGCTAAAAATGGGATTCTTTAATATTATTAGGTATAATCCTTTAATGGAAGCAATATAAATGCAGCTTTCATTCAATTCAAATATTGTGTTTTGTATGTATAGACACATTTTGATAATAGTAAAAAAAACATTATTTTACTTATTATTGTAATAATTATTTACATATGATTTTTCTTTCATTATATATATGTATACATATAATTGTATTATTTATAGCGCACCATCATATTCTGTGACACTGTACAAAGCAGAAATTAGGAGGAGGGTAGGACATGTAACATACTTAATAATACACGGGGCATCATTAGTCGTGTATAATACAAACATGACAATAAATGCAGAGGCAGCAAAACTCTTTGGTTACATTGGAAAAAGAATACGTTAGTAGAGAGAGTCCTGTCCTTGTGAGCTTGCAATCTAAAGGTATTATTTTAATTATTATTATAATTATTAAAGTATTATTTTTCCTATGAACAATCGCAGCATGTGGGATGCCTAATCATAGCTATCAATATCCCCTGGTTTGCCATGTACAAAAATAACAGAACTAAAGCAAAGTCATATACTCTAAAATCAAAGTCTTCAGAAGTGAAAGAAACTGATTGGCAGATGCTTACCTGTCTTTTGTAGTATTTGTAAAACATTCTTCATAGTGTAGATGCAAAAATCAGAGCTTCTCTATGAATAAGAAATGGCATCTCGCCCTCTGCATATACTGGCTTCCCTTGTAAATATGATGTGTGCCGCTAAATTCTGCTCCAGTGAATTGAGAAACTCGATGGACCTCCCTCTAGGGAGGCTTATACAGGTCTGCTATCATAGCTGCTTGTTACTTGCATATGCTGCTGCCCTCTGCTGGTCTCTCTCTAAATTGCAGCATGGCTGTACAGTGCTTAGAGCTAAATAATAGACAAGTATAAATAAGGTTTATAGATCTAGGCACCAAGGGGGTTATTTTCTTGTTTTTTGGCTGCTCTGCAGTGTTTTTTTGCCAAAGGAAAATTATTCATATTTTTTTTTAGATTAATGAAAAGCCCACAGCGTCCAGGCTCCCGTTCATGAATACATTTAATATTAAAAATCAGCAAATAAGCCAATGACTTCAGAAGCAAGCATATCATGCAATGAGCTCCTTATAGTGATTAGCTATTAGTACGATCCAGCACCGTTCTCCGGGGTCAGACGGCAGCCACACAAAGTGGCATTGCCACCCCTGCTGCCAATTTGTATCTTTCTGTAGGGCCACACAGAAAGGCACAGAAAAAACACGTGGAGGCTGATTCACTATTAACGCCAGGTATCAGCAGATGAGCGTCTGTATAGCGGCACTGTACTGTAAACATGTATCGGGCGCTGTAACATAGCGACTCGGAGGCTGATTCATTAATAGCGACAGCTAGCGACAGATACCGACTGTTGAGGGACTGTAGCGGTATTTTGACAGCGACCGCTAGTAGTCGCTGTGCGCTAGTAGTCGCTGTGCTTGGCCATTGTTCGGTGGATGATAGCGACTCAGTCGGTGTGCCGTAATGTTGAATACAAGATGCTGAGTCGCTATTTGACAGGTTCGCTGTTGTATGGGAGCGCATGATAGCGACTGGACATAGCGACCGGCACCCACCATATTCATTAAAAAATCAGCCTTAAAAATTCCTAGTGCTGTGAAATGCATGTTTAAATCCCAGAGCGCAGTAGGCGATGTGTTAAAAGTAGTTTTTTAACCCCCTAACCACCCAAAAAAAAAATGGAATGATTTTGAAATAATATTCAAACCTGAATAGTTTCAAATCAGACCTGTAATATCAATTCTGCAAAAAAAAAAAAATTTTTTTAAAAATCCCCAAAAAATACATTTTCAAAGGAAGAATTGTTCACAGATTTTTTTTTTTAAATTTAAAAGAAAAAAAAAATATTAAAAAATAATTATTAATTAAAATACATTCTGCCATTGAAATGCATTGGAGAGCGCCAGGTAGCGAGAGGTCATACCTGTCGCTGTTCAAGGATGTTCGCTGGTGCTGTGGGATGAGGCTGGGATAATGATGAATGAGTTGCTAGGTGGCGCTATCTCAGTCGCTAAGCAGTATCGGCTTGATAAATGTGTGATTGTGGAGGGGAGCCGGCGTTCTAGTTGCGGTACCTGGCTTTACTGGCCGGCTCCCCAGTCGCTATCTGTCGCTATTCCTTGATAAATAAGGCCCTCGGTCTCTGTAGTAACCTGGCCGCATTGTTGAATGTGATGTGTGTTGGGCGCTCTAACACCAGTACAGTGCTGCAGCAAGCGAAAGGTAGCGCCAGCTCAGTGCGACCGACTCTCAGCACTCCACACCATACTCCACACCAAAAAGGAACACACACACAGCGTCGGCGCTCTAAAGCTGGCTAAAGCTGGTTACAGAGCGACAGGTACTACAAGTGTTTGTTTGCAGCCAGGAGAGGTCACACAATGATTTGAGCAAAAAAAAAAGAAAAACATTTCCAAACATGCTCTTTATACACAACTAATGAAACCACATTGAAATGTATAGGACAGGTACTACATGACGCACTGGAAGCTAGAGTGCCGGCGCTATACGCTGAGCCGTCTGTAATAATACATGTGACACTACATGACGCTGTTAGAGTCGCTCACCAGATTCGCTTTCATACAGCGCCCGGCGTTTACCAGATGCATGCGCTATCCCTTATTAAATAACCCCCACAATGGTTTACCTGAATAGGCTGTTGCACGCACAGAGGTGGGGGATGCCACTTTTCATCTTTCCGTGTCCCCCATGCCCCAGAGAATGGTACTGGACCGTGCCTAAGGTAGGAGTTTTTTTCTTTGCAACCAGGAAAGGGTGGAAGGGCAGAGAGGTTATTTTTCATTGGAATTCTGGGAAGCATCTGGGATGTGTATTCTAGTCTCTCAAAGTGAAATCATCTGAATGCCCCCAATATGGGAAGACCACTTCTCATTTGTGCTAATTATTACCTTAGTATCAAAGCAGGGGTCCCGAACCTGTAGCTCGGGAGACACATGTGGCTCATGGACCCTCCTCTGTTTGGCCAGACCAGAATACTGGTAGAGGTCTAGCATATGCTTGAGCCTGGGGGCTGGCGCATTACCCGGGGCCAAGCATTGTTAGCACTGGGCATGGAGTTAAAGGAACTATCGCAAAATTGTGTAATATTAAAAATACATATAAACACGTCAAATAATGAGAGGAGGGGTCACTTATAAACCCGAACTGAATAAAACTTCCACCAAGCTTGTGGTTTTCCTCTCCTTGTAGGAATAACATCCAGGGATGACAGGTTTAGTCTATCAGGATATACTTTTCCTTTTTTTAAAAGAAAAAAAACAAGCCTGACTGGATATTTCTTGATGCCGGGTATATAAGTCACCCCACCTCCTGCTATCCAGCATATTTATATGGTTTTTTTTTATTAGCCCATTTTTAGTTCTCCTTTAATGTGGAGTCCAGTAGAGAAGTGTGGCAGCTTACATGTCTCTGCAGCTTCCAGCGTTGGATCCACAGTTGGATTCTCAGACTTCCAGTTGAGTTTTATAATAATTGTGTCACATACAAGGGGCACAGAAACAGCACTGGAAGCTGCTGAGATAGGTAAGCTGGCATGATTTCCCAACTGTATAATTCTCTTTGAGGCCTGGACATCTGCTTGCTGTGGGCAGGTATTTTATGCCTTAGGAGATCTATGGGCACTTTGCATGTTACTTTTTTTTGTGGGGGTAGAGGGATAGGCATGCTCTCTGCGGATAATGTTTCAGGACTTGGGAGGGGGGATCTTATACAGGGCCGGCCTTGGTGCAAATGTCACCCTGTGCATAATTTCAGGATTGTGCCCACATTCGCTTAATGGGAAAAAGATGGAAGAACTGTAAACAGAGAGATACACAGAATAGAGTGAGGCAGGGGGTAGATGGGGCAAGAAAAAGGGGAAATGTAAAACAGGAATTCAGAAATAAGGAGAAGGAGTAAGACTGGAGTTAGGCAGAAAAAAAAACAAACACAAGGATATATGGGGAAAAAAGAAAAGAATCTGAAAAAGAGGGGAAGAAGGAAGGTATATGGAAAAGAGAGAGATAGAAAGGTAGGGGATGGGGGTTAGAGAGAAGCAAGCGAGTGAGAAAGAGAGGTAATGTGTAAGAGAGTGAAAGAGAAGGAGAGAATAAGTAAAAGAAGAAAGAGAATGGGGGAATGAAAAAAAAGAAAGAAGCAGCAATGAGAAAATTAGAAAAATAGAGAGTAAATGAGGGAATTTGGAAATGAAAGCGAGTACGAGGGAAAGATTAAAAGAGAAAGAGAGAAGGAGGAAAGGTGAAAAAGAGAGATAGAAGTAGAAAATGTGAAAATGAGAAGGCGAGAAAGGGAATGTGGAAATAAGAAAGAAGGTGTGATGTGTGAAAGAGAGAAATAGAAAGAAAGAGGGAATGTGAGAGAGAAGAGTTTGGCAAGGGTAGGGAAATATGGAAAAGAGAACAAGAGAGAGGTGGCTTGTAAAAGAGAGAGAAAAAAAGGATGAGAGAGAGAAGGGTCGAATGAGGAGAAGAAGAATGAGGAGAAGAAGTGCCATGAGCGTAAGTGACAGTACATTCACACGGCTGCACAGGATTGGGTGACTGACCATTGCCAAAGAACAAAGGAGATGGTAGTGGACTTTAGCACTAAGAAGGTGAGAAATCACTGAACTGCCATGATCAACAGACCACATCTGCGGCAAGAGTAGCCATCTGTATTTTATATATCCAAAGGTCTGTCCTGGACCTCTCATATT
This sequence comes from Gastrophryne carolinensis, assembly GCA_027917425.1. NCBI lineage: Eukaryota > Metazoa > Chordata > Amphibia > Anura > Microhylidae > Gastrophryne > Gastrophryne carolinensis. The sequence goes on along the minus strand of CM051237.1, from coordinate 414,989,640 downwards.
GACTACCAAGCTAAGAAAGCTTGTCAATGCCTTTTTCATCCAAAGCAGCTAAAATACTTCAAATCACCCCTGGCTATGCTTAAAAGCTTTATTAATATTATTGAGAGTATCCTACTTGAGAGTATCAGGGCCTGGTTTGAGAACAGCACCATGCAGTATAGGTTGATTCTCCAAACATTTGTGAGGAACGCAGAGCACACTACCAGACCTTCAGGCAATCTTCTGAAGGTCGGTGTAGGAATATGTCAAGGAGGCCAGTTGTCCCAACAACAGGTTCTTAAGAAAACTGTGACCAGGAAAACACTTTTGCTCACAGTAAGCAAGCACAGAAAGAAAGAGAAAAAGCTTCTTTCTGAAAGCTGTCTGGTACCTGAACAGGAAGTCACTTTGATCTATGTCCCTAGAGCCCCCATACTTACAAACTATACACAGCCCAAGAGAAAGCTCATACTTTAGCAGTCATGTACATATATACATACATAGTGGGTACTCTTGTACATCTTATATTGTAGTGTATCCACTGTAAACCTGTAATGTCCTGTTCATATGTTAATCTGATGGTAATCTTAAACTCTTTTGTATCTGCAGATAGCCCTAAAACTAATTTCACTGTATGTCATACATTGTATGAAAATGCACGTGACATATACATCTTGACTTGACATAACCTGTATCCCAGCTTCACCTTCCACGCAGATTGTCTGTCCCAAGTGAGTTGTTTTTATGTTACTTCCCAAAGTAGGCTTATCCCAGGGAGAAGGAGAGGTGGATGGGGTGTTACAAAATGCTTGGACTTCCTCTCTAAGTAAGACGTTCCACATTATTAAGTGACCACTGCCATCAAATAGTGCAAATGCCTTGGACAAGGTAAGCATCAGCTATTTCACAAAAAAGTTAAGCTTTAATATCATACTGTGAAAGGATCTGTGGCAGATTCAGAGCACATACAGGTTTGTGCAGATAAAAGCATAACTAGGAAGGTTTCTGCCAGACAAATTCAGTAAATTAAGAGAGCCATTACAAACAAATTCCTCCCTGGTCATAACCCTATTGAAAACCTTGGGAGTATCTAAAAGATATTGGGAGGCTATTGTCACATCCTGCAAAGAAATTCAAGCAGAAATTTTCCAAAATCACAAATTTAATAGATGCAAGTAATGTGAAGGTGATATCAAAGTAGGGCTCCTATGTTACTGTGTAACTTGCACTGTTTGATGTTTCTGTTAAAAAGCTTTCAATATCAGTAAATGTGACGTGTTAATTCTGCAAACTCAACAGATTAACATTTTAATGAAATGAATGAATTCTTTACACTGTATTGAAACTATAAGGACAATTTATCACTAGCTCCTTGTAGCACCACTTGAGCGTCTGCAGAGAGACGCTATTAGCACCTCAGCCGCCATGCCAGCCACAGGCAGACGGTGCTGTTAGTGTTCGGTGCTGTAGGCTACTCATGGCGCTGTGTCTGTGTTTGTTTTTTTTTTCCAGTGGAGCTAGCGACAGGTAGCGCCGGTGGGGAGGGCCAGAAATCATTTGTATTTAACATGTAAATGAACAGCGCCAGCACGGGTGCTCAGAGACCACGATACTCAGGCATGCGGCGGCATGTGCAATACAAAAAAAGGCTTTAACTGGGGATGGCTGCACAGTGATCAAACGAAAACACATGGAATGACATTGGGGACATACAAATGGCATGTCACATGATTGGCAGGCATGAAAACGCTAGCACCAGGTAACCTAAATACAACAATGAACGAAAAAAACATTCAGAAGTCTAGAAGTCACCAAATAAAACGGGACTCGAATGGTTAATTGAAGTCAATGGGAGAACGACACTGAGCGCCTGACGTGATGTGGCTCTGTAGGGAACAAAGCACCCGATGCTCTTGTTATATGGAACACTACATGGCGCTAGGAGAGGCATCATAAATATGCTTCCTAGTGGCGCACCTGCCACTACGTGTCGCTACGTGGCATTAGCGTTACTTATAAAAACCAGGGCAGGGAGGACCCACAGTTTAGACAGATGGCCCTAAGTGGCAGTGAGTGAAGGAGAGTGCAGCAGACCAATGATCCATAGAAATGCTTTATATTAACTGTGTGAGCAACAGGGGAGAAGCTAAGTATACAGAAATAAAAGACATAATAAGGGATAGAATAAAGAAAAGACAGAAAAATGCAAAGTTCTGAAAAAAATTAATTACAAAAATGAAAATCAGGGATCAGAAGAGTATAGTGGAAACCAGTATGAGAAAAGGAAAAGGGAATAAGGAATAGAGGGATAGAGAGAGAAAACAAGAAGAGCAAAGATAAAGTAAAGAATGGAGTAAGAAAAAGTAAGAATGAATGAAAGAGAAACACAACACAGACTAAAGTGAAAGAAAAAAAAGTCCAAAAAGTTTGTGAGGAGTTCATCCCTAGTAGTAGCAACCAATGCTAGGCTAAAGACTGGACGATTGGGGAAAGAAAGAGGCAGGACAGGTCAACTAATTTGATACACAAAGTTTGTACATGCTTACTCCAAAGTGGAGAACCCAAAAACGTTTTTTTAGGTCCTTTGGATACACAAGATGTCTCCTTTTGTAGCAGTGTCCTATGCAGTCAGTCTATTACCATACCTTTCAGTTCACGCACCTGTTGTCCTTGGACTGCCACAGTTTTTCTTGATAAACCGGTATCCCTTGCCATGGTTTCTTGCTGCCTGCCTTGATATTGCTCCGGTGTTTTTGGAATAGTGCAAAACTCTGGATTCCAATTTTTGTCCCAATGCGCCTACAATGGAGATGCTTGACACTTGATTATCCCTTTAAGGTGCAGCAATATGCAGAGAGCTAGATGTATTCCATAGAGGAAAATAAAGCCTCCCTGTATGTCCATCTTTTTTATTCCAGCCATTCATATCTTTACCTGGTCACTCTGACTTTGTCATTTTAACCAGCCAGAGTTAGGAGGAAACTAATATTTTTCTGTCAACTTCTCCAAAAAACTCACAATTTATAGCCATGTTCTGTTTAATGTAAAAACAAACTTTAGCTGTTCCACCTAACTGTCCTTGTGTGTCTGGAGCTACAAAGGCGTGTGCCTGGACATGTGTCACGATATCTTTACCCATTGCAATGATCAGGCTGTGCAGACATTCTTAAGGTTGTGATAATAAGCACTCACTTCTGAACAATGAGAAGAGAGAATTAGACTGTCATCATGTGAACATTTCCTTCACCCATCACCAGATCCTGCCATATAAAGCTTTCAGCAGAAGGAAAATGCAGCACACTCATACATTGTACATGGATGCAATATAATCAATATTAGAATTTCTAAAGTATATACCGAGATTGGGAACAAACTGTCCCAATGACTCACATTTTCGTTTGGAAAGCCCATTGGTGAGATGTGCTAGAATTAGCCCTACTCCATGTCTGGACTGTGTTGGCCTGCCATAACTGTGCTATATTCAGGATGGTATTTTTTCTTTTCTCTTTTTGGTTCACCTACATCATCAGGTCATGCTAATTATCTGGTGAATCTAGGTGCACTTTGGGTATGCTTTGTTGTATGCATTGCAACCTGCATCTCAATGAGCTTTTTATCTAATTTTTCACAAAATACACTGTAACATTTTTACAACTGGAGTACATAGGCGGAGTTTTTCTAATGAGGTAAGGATGTATATATATTTACGACATAACGACACCCACCCAATGAACTATAAAGAAACAAATAGCAGTTTGTTTCTACATACCCCATAGGGTACTTTTATTTTCAAATCCCTAACAAAATATCTTTACCTCATTGGAAAAATTATTTAATTATTTAATATATCTGATCTGTACAGGTACAGGTGAATTTTTGAAAAAACTATAACAAACCCTTTTTTTGTTTTATATCTATATATACATGCATATATATATATATATATATATATATATATATATCTATATATATATATTATAAATATATATATATATATATATAGATATATATATATATATATATTTTTTTTTATATATATATTTTTTTCTTTTTGTATACATTTAGAAAAAATGTAATTTTGTGTATGTTAAAATTTTCCCTTATGACTGTCATTCTAATTGGCGTGTTGCATTTGCTCATAATTAGTTATGTTTGGCCCCCATTTTACATATTTCTGCTCCACCAAGGTCTGTTTCATTTTTTAATGGATTTTATATATTTGTTCACTGGATGATTCTGCACTTTTTGGAGAGGGGGAGTATGTTCTTTTCACACAGACACACATTTTGTGCTAGACTGCAGGTAAAGTGAAGTATTTTTAATTATTTGACCTGTTGACATCAAAGAAATGGTCATTTCATTTAACAACCCAGCTGCGACAATAGCAGATAAAGTGAATGAATATGGTCAAGAAACTATTAGCGAATCATGCCTCCAGCAGTACTAATAATGCGCCAGCTGTTACACTTTATCCAATTAAACCACAAGAATACATCTTGAAATTTTATTTTTTTAAGTAATAAATCTAATTTATTTTCTTTTGATATTTTCCTATTACTTACGAGCATTTAATTTCAATCTTACTAAATCTAAAATACATGGTGTTCATCCAGTTTGCATTAGATATATAGCATTGTTTTTGCCTTTAGAGTCATAGCTTGAAAAGCAAATTAGCCCATTATTTTGGGCCTGGTGCAGCAAAAGCAATCTGTATTTTACCATTGCATGCCTTTGTGTTCCTTTTACAAAAAATATTTCAAAGCAAGATCTACTTTCACAAACTTTCATTTTGGACCTCAGGAAGGATCAGTGGTGTCATAAGGACACAAAGCGTACATTTCACCCTCTTGCTTGTTGTTGATCTTACTTCCAAAGCCCTGGTATCTGAGCGTAGGGGCTGCACATTTGGTTTTTCACCAAGAGGACATATACAAGTTTGAGGCCAACCCAAGGCACCCATTGTTCTCTGTAGGCACCTTGACAATACAACTGAAAGTGCACCCCCGCGGGGCTGGAGGTGTTCGACTGATGCTGCAGAGGTGCATGAAAGGAAAACAAAGAAGCTCTGTGCCCCATGGCCTGAGGTCTAATAGGAAAGACTACTATAGTGGATTAATATTTTTGATAAATACTTTTAAATGAATACCATTCCCTATTCTCATTTTTATGAAAAATAAACTCCTGGTTAAAGCCTGCAGGCATGTTCTCCCCTGGGGGCTGCATCTAGTAAATATGGCAGTTGACACTTTTGGCAGTTGATGCAACAGCAGGACAGAAGAGGTAGAAAAAAGGAGTTTATATTTTATATAAGTTTCTTAATTGAGATTGGAAGTTGAAAGGGAACGTTTGTGAAAGTTCTTATGAGACTGCTTTAAGAAGCTCATAAGACGCACCTAGGATTTAGAAGGAAAAAATATGCTGAACCAAATGGTGTGTTAAAATACCCCCCTCCCAAAATGCAATAGCAGCAGATGTGTGCAGAATCCCCCTCCTCCCCCCCAAAAAGCGCAAGGCTGTGTGCAAAATCCCTGGCAATCACCCCATAACAGGCAGTGTGGCAGAATCCGCCCCCAATCTCCCTATATTAGGCAGTGTTGCAGAATCGCCCCAATCCCAAATAACAGGCAGTCTGGCAGAATTTGCCCATCCCCTTTATAACAGGCAGTGTCACAGAATCCCCCCTCTACAATCTCCCTACAATAGGAAGTGTGACAGAAGCTGCCCTTTGGCAGAATCACCCCCATTCCCCTATAAGTGTGGCAGAACCCCCCGAACCCTCTATAACAAGCAGTGTGGTAAACCCCCCCCACATTCCTCTATAATAGGCAATGTGGCAGAATCCCCGCTCCAATCCCCCTATAACAAACAGTGTGACAGAATCCCCCCACTCCATCTATAACAGGCAGCGTGCCCCCCAATCCCTCTAAAACAGGAAGTCTGACAGAATCCCCCATCACCCTATAATAGGCAGTGTGGCAGAAGCCCCCCTCAATCCCCTATAACAGGTGGTCTGGTAGAATCACACCCCATCCCCCTATAACAAACAGTGTGGCAGAATTCCCCCCACTCCTTCTATAATAGGCAGTGTGCCCCCAATCCCTCTAAAACAGACAGTCTGACAGAGTCCCCCCATCACCCTATAATAGGCAGTGTTTCAGAATGCCCTGCCCAATCTCCCTATAATAGGCAGTGTGGCAACCCCCAAACCCCTCTATAACAGGCCGTGTGGCAACCCCCAATCCCTCTATAACAAGCAGTGTGACAGAAACCCCCCATCCCCCTATAACAGGCAGTGTGGCAGAATTCCCCCCACTCCTTCTATAACTGGCAGTGCCCCCCCCCAATCTCTCTATAACAGACAGTGTGGCAGAATCCCCTGAATCAACCTATAATATATAGTCCAAAAGAAAACATGTACAGGGGTCTTGTTAAGACAGTCTAGGTCAGCTTGTGAGTTTACAACCCTTTAGTGCAGTATCACTTGAGCAAAGTATCCCTTTGTAGTTGCACAAGGATTTAGAGATAGAATATTATGAAACAAGTTTATGATTTGGCTGCACCCAATTTATTCATGATAAATTAGACCCCTTTTTCTCAGAACAAGTCATGTATTGTTATTTCCCTCTTTTATAGCTGGTAGGTATGTTACAGTATTGAGTTGGGAGGCAAGTATTTTACGGTTCCTCATCTGCCATGGTGCCATGCAAAGAGTTTTCACTTAAGTGCCACTTTAGGGTGCCACTGGTCACTTGTATCTTGGCCTGAGTTTTTCTATCATAGCAATTGCTCTAACAGAAACTAAATAAATAGCCCCTTAAACCTCATAGGACTTTTGTGATTTAAGATTCTTGTTATTGCTTCTGCTTATGTCTTCACAGGTTACATTTTGTGGTGAAGAAATCACCTCTGGATAATCCAGCTTCTGTACTCTGCTGTGAATACAGTCATCTATTTCTAGTCACCCACCTGAATGGAGATTGGCCATAACAAGTGTGAGGGTGTTTGTCTTTTTATTAGCATAAATTAGGAGAAAGTTACTCCCTCCAAATACTTTTCAAGTTTTCAAGTTTTCCAAAACAAAAAAAATACGAACTTGGCTGGAGTGAAATGTCTTCTCTTTTGAATAAGTGTGGTCTCATGCCCAGAAAAGTATTGCAAGTATTGCTAGGTTTAATTATTTCTAAATACCTAAAATTTTTGGGATTTTACATTCTCCTTAGGACCATGTATTCATACAGAAAAACAAATGACTGCATTTAGTGTTTTGGCTCAGAGCGCTCTATATTAATGTGATCTGCATTAAATATCCAAACATTTATTTTCTGCATAATGTTTACAATAGACTGAAATTTACTAAAATGAATTTTTACCCTTTGCACTTCATAGTTTATTTTCTTCAGGAGCCAGACTAAAGGCCAGAACATTTTAGATAATGCTTCAGCCAGGCCCAAGCCTCTATATAAATAACCTGTACTCTCATTTTTATGCTGCTTAATGTTTCCCGTTAAAACTCAAGCCTAGGTTAATCATTGTAAATTGTTCTAAAATCTGCTGTTGTAGAAACATTGAAGGGAACAGAAGACGGGGAATGTCAGACTTTATTTTGTGTTCCCGAATGACTTGTAAACCACAGGGCAGAACGATGCCAATGATACTCTTTTTTCAAATGTCCAAAACGGTTTCACAAAGATGATTTTTCCACACTGTGTTTTTCCAATACATTTAATGAAGTGTCACTTCTGAGAATATGTGAAATTGAATAATACTCTACATTATCCATAAAATAGAGTGTATGCCACTATTCCCTGAGGCATATTTGAAATCCACATGGCCATGGTGCAAATTGTAGACAAGGAACTGACGCTAAATAGTGCTAAGATTCATTCAACTCCTAAAGGCTCTTTGTAGACTTAAGTAAAAAACACACTATTTCTCCTGCATAGCACAATACTTAAGGTTCAGATGTTCCAATACTTACAAGACATCTGGCCCCAACATCCATGTACACCTCTTATTGCCTCTTCCCTTCCATTCATGGGCTGTAACAGCAGAGTAAAAGTGAAAATGAGAAGCATTTAGCATGAACACTATGAAGCAAATAATATTACGGTGGACCAAAACCCACCCTAGAGTCTATGAGGCCCCTGGGCATCCAGATGTAAAACCCCCAGGTGGCCCAATAACGTCACTTTCTCTTCGATCCAGTAGTGCCCATGCTCCCTGCTATACCTTTTGCAGGGTACCCACTCATTACCCATGAGAATACCCATGAGAGTTAGGGGGGTGCTGTGCCAGCAACAATTTACACCAAATTGACAGATATATGCCTCAGAAACAAGGAGAAACTTGCCTGTCTTGCCTACTGTAGCAAAAGAAATCTGTGTGTTGGAAGCTGTTACAATGTACTGTATCTCTATGGCGGCTGTGGCCGCAAGAATATTCAGTCAGGAGATACGATGTATTTAGAAGATTTTGGCTGTTAGCAAAGCAAAGATGAGTCATTACAGCTGAAGGCTTACTAATTCTGGCTAGCAATAAGAAATGATTGCACAGAGCTATGAGGCAATTCTGATTTAGGGACTCATTTTTTCAGAAGCAGATTTTTCATGTGCGTGGCAAGATGGCGACTGCCATGCATGTTTAAGAGTACAGAATCTGCCTCCTATTCCAAACATCTGCATAAGCTTTTGTCACTGATTGCCAAAAGGGGACTTAGAAGAGCAATTTACTAAGTAAAGGTCCGCTTTAACACAGGCTGGCTCTGGAATCTAAAAGATTTCAGGGGCCATTGGTGGCTTTCTCTGGAGCATCCCAAATTGGGATGTCCCACTGTGTAAAACCCCCCAGTTCGCCTGTAACAGCTTTCCCCCGTTCTAATGGTGCATGTGTGGGCTCTCATCCATTTTTTTTTTAAGTTTTTAAAAAACAGCACCCTATGGAATATACTGAATAACTGTCATTTTTCTGCAAACTACATAGGACACTGTTATTTCTGAATTACAAAAAATAAATATCCTTACCTGATTGAAAAACTGTACACCTCATCTGTAAATATGCCTCATTGTATGTGCAGTGCAGTGTTTTCCTGGAGAAAAACTTGAAAAAACATTTTCTATTGCAAATTAAAACACTTAATCAGCTACAGATTGTAATTCACACCACAAGGCACCCCAAATGGTAGCTTGCTGCACCAGATAATTAAAATGATGCCCAAGAACTTCCTCAGCTAACTGATCGCTTGGTTGAACAGTAGTAAACTGACCAGATGCCCCACTTTCGGTGGACAGTCCCACATTGAGGCCCACTGTCCCTTCAAAAACTCTGGGAACACCTAAATGTCTCACTTTGCTAACATAATGGGGAAGAACAGAGGATGTCTGATCAGTTTACAACTGCTCTGACTCTTTGGCTGAATGGCGGTAGTGAAATAAATAAATTGTATGAGCATTGACTCAATCACCAGCCTTTTTTATGAGCCAAAGATGCCTAGAGCATGTGACCTGGGGCAGGGCTACAACTTCTCATGCACACGAGTAGCATCAAATGCTGCTGATATTTGTTCCTCAAAAGCCTGTAAATAAGACACACCCCTAAACCACATTCCCACCATGCCTAGTACCCACAAACTGATAGATAAAGGAATAAGTAAAATCTGTGTGGAAGCAAAAAAGAAAAAGGAAAGAAATGTGAGTGAGAAAAAAACAGGGACAAAAGAGAAAGGGAAAAAATAAAGGCCCTTATTTATGAAGGAATAGCGACTGGTGAGTGACCGGTAATGACGGGCACCGCCACGAGAACGCCGGCTCCCCACCACAATCACACATTTATCAAGTCAATCCTGCTTAGCGACTGAGATAGCACCATATAGCCACTCATTCATCATTATTCCAGCCTCAGCCCACAGCGCCAGCGTCCGACCTTGAACAGCGACAGGTATGACCTCTCGCTACCTGGCGCTCTCCAATGCATTTCAATGGGACAATCTTTAAATATTCATAATTAATTGTTATTGTTTTTTTTTTTGTTTTTTTTTTAAATGTGAAAAATTCTGTGACCACTTCTGCCATGTTAGATATTTTTTTAAAGGAAAAAAAAAAACAAAAACAAATTTGTGCAGAATTGATATTACAGGTCTGATATTAATGTATTCATATTACAAATTTAAAAAACTTGTTTTTTTTTGGTTTTCAAAAATATGGTTGTTTGGGGGGTTAAAAAACTACTTTTAACCCATCGCCGCCAGCGCTCTGGGGTTTATGCATGCATTTCACAGTGCGAGAATTTTTTGAGCGTGATTTGTTAATGAATATGGTGGGAGCCGGTCGCTATGGCCAGTCGCTATCATGCGCTCCCATACAGCGCAGAACCTGTCAAATAGCGACTCCTAACCCCGTATTCAACATCGCTGTCGCTGTCAACAACCGAACAACGGCCAAGCACAGCGACTACTAGCGAGCGCTGTGAAAATACTGCTACAGTCGCTCAACTGTCGCTACCTGCTGCTATTAATGAATCGGCCTCCCCGTAACAGAATGTGAAGGAGACAGTTACAGGAAGCCCAAGGATACAGGTCATTCGGGTGAGTGTGCAGCAAATAGCTGCTACTAAAAATCTACTGTGCCTTCAAGATTTGGCTTCAAGTTTTCTAGCAAAGTAAAAAAAACATGATTCAGCAGAACAAAAGTACAGTGCTATTCTGCTGAACGGGGATTGTGTGATCAGCTCTGGAAAGGTTGTGTGACTATAGAAAACCCTGTCACCAGCAAAGCTGCTCTGCTATGTCAGATAGTGCCAAGCTCAGTATAAACACAAAGCCTCTGTAAATAAAAAGCTTATACACATGAGTTTACCATTGTCAAAAGTGAGCAGACTTCTCATTTCCACATTAAATTCAGCTAGTGCGTTTAACAGTTTCACTGCCAGGGGGCATGTGTGTATTACCATATTATATACATATATACGTTTTTATCAAAGAAACTGTAAGGGTAGCCCCAAAACCACAACCCCACAAAAAACACCTCCGCACCACCGTATAATCCAAAACAGTTCAAATTTTATTATTTCAATTGGGCAAAGACAAAAGAAACACAATTAAAAACTATTTAAAAGACATATATCACGTGGAGGCTGATTCATTAATAGCGCCAGGTACTGGCAGATGAGCGGCTGCCAGTAGTCAGTGTGATCGGCTATGGTTCGCTGTTACCGAGCGCCTCAGTCCCTGGCCAGCGTTGATGAATTTGATTATTATATTATAATAATATAGTACCACCATATCACCGCATGCTTGTAGATATATTTTGGTGCTTTACACATTTTCTGGTGCGGTGACACAGATTGTTTATAAAGTTGTTGGTTGCCCTGTATATACATTTTTACATACCCTATTTTTGCATTATATGACGCACCTGACCATAAGACGCACCTAGGGTTTAAAGAATGGAAAATAAGAAAAAAAAAATATTATGAACTAAATGAATAATTATGACAGCCTCCCCGGCATGAATATGAGAGCCCCTCTGTATAAATTTGACAGCCCCTGACTGCACATTACCTTTCTATGACGTGCCTGGCTTGGACCCCAGACTCTGTTCCCCCTGCACTCTGTCTGCAAGCTCCTCCAGTGCTCTCCCAACTCTTCCATGATCCCTGCTGATCCTCATCTCTTCCCTGCTTCCCACTGAACCTCCCTCTTTGCCCTGCACTCCTATCTCTGCCCACTTCCCCATCTTTGCCCTGTTCCTTGCTACACCCCACATCTTTCCCTGCTCCCCACAGCACCTCATCTGCTCCCTCCGCCCCATCTCTGACCTGAACCCCCATCTCTGCCCAGCTCTCCATTGAACTAATATCTCTACCCTGCTTCTCCATTTTTGACCTGTCCCTTGCTACACCCCACATCTTTTCCTGCTCCCCACAGCACCCCATCTCCGCCCTTCTCCCCATCTTTGCTCTGTTCTCTGCTGCACCCCATCTCTGTAACACAATTCAGAAATGAAGGTTCAGCAGCTAAGCCCCCATATTTTGCTGAACCTATTTGGGCTTGGGGATAGTGATCACTGGCAGTTCTGTCGGAAGGGCCAACAAAGGTCCTCAGTCGGCAATGAGAAAAACTCTGTGGCAAGGAATTAATTGGCGGTAGGGGGTTGGGTGGTGAAATCTGTAACATATTAGACCCTGCAGAGCGTCAATTGGGATAATGGTCCGCATCTTACTGTAAATCTTGTTAATGGCACTGATGCCTCCTGCACTGCCCTTAGCTGTTACGGCTGTCTGTGCACTTCAGCTCACACAGGTTGGGGAAACAGTGGGGAACAGCTGAAGATGTTGTAGGAGGCATCAGCACCACTAACAAGATTTACAGTAAGATGCCAGATGCTCCCAATGTTTACAGACATGGCATTCTGAGCCCCCTTCTCCCGCACCCAATGCTCAACCCTTCAGTCACAAAAATGATTCGCTCCATCAGACTCATCCCACACACTTTTGGAGATAAAAATACGGTATATGTTTTTCATAAATGAATAAACATCACAGTTTTTCCAACTAACTAAAGTTAGAGCAATTTTAGAGTAGTTTTAATTAACCAGTAACTAAGAAATTGTTACGCAATATACATATTAAGAGGCAGTTTGGGCCTAAAGGGAAGGAAGCTGGTTGGGACATGACTGAAGTGCTCTTGATCAGAGCACCTAACCACCCAACTGCTCCTAGGGTGTCTTATTATGGATGCCCACCACTCCAGGCATGTGTACACTCACTGCACAGATAGGTTATATGCGAAGGAAGAATCCCTACAGTGGCCACCTATGCCCCAAAAATTGCACAAAAATATATAGAAAAGAATTAATTTTGGTAGCATTCTCACCATGCTGACCTACAACAAATGAGCAAGAATTTTCCCTAGGGGGCCATACATCACCTGTTTCCTTTAACTGAATGGAAACTGGCAACCATTGTAAATCAGGCCATAAATACCCTACCCTGGCATTCCCTCTTTGTACTGTACGAGGACTCATTTTCCAGAACTGTTACTGAAACTGGTAAGTTTTAGAGTAACAAACCCTCTGGAAGCAGCTGTAGGGACAAGAAGATAGTATTCCAACATTTTACTTGTGTTGATTCAATTTGGACAGTGCTACTGTTGATTTGTTGTTTAAGATGACTTGACTTTGTGGTTCAGTGTGCTTGCTATAATAGAATATTGATTGACTAATAAAATAATAAGTGTCTGACAAATAATATATGTGCAATATTATTATTTGCCTATCGGATATAAAGGATAACAGATCATAAATACACGAAAGTAAAAAAGAACAGCAGATAATTTTCTATATAATTACTGTTCTATATGTGATGTTTATTTCAAGGCTGAACTACTGTATATTCTGGCACGAAACAGAGTGCTGATGTTGTCCACAGGACTGAAATATAGAACTTCCCAGCTTCTCATTTCTGACAATGAGGGTACCAAAGGTGGTAAATCCTGTATTCCTGCGGAATAAAACCTGGGAATTTGACTTTCCCAGATTTTGTTCCGTTCCCGGGGCATCCCAAATGTATTTTTTACCCAAAATATTAAGAAAACACAATAAATTACATACAAGACATATTCAAGCTTAAACTGAAAAAAATATAATTTTCCTGAAAATCCCTGGAAATTCCCGCAAAAATCAAGTTAAACATACATAGCGCAAAATAGTGAAAAATAGACACCTATGTTGGACTGTTTTTGTTTTCTTTGAGAAGAAAGCTTTACAAAGGAGTTAAATCTTAGTGGGGGATAGTACTTATTATCGAGGATAAGGAAAATGTGGGAATAACATTTGTGTGCCTTCAGTTTATAAGAGTTATTCATTTCTAGTGCATGGTTCTGTCTTGTGAAAGGAGGTACACCAGAAGTTGTCACTGAATTTGAAAATTCTGTTGAACAAATATTAATGCACTTCCTCTCCTGTCTGCCTTCTTAGAAAGGAAACTCACTTCCTCATTCTGGTTTCCTTCACCACCGGGCCACTGTGGTCCACCAATCAACTTTCAGGGGGCTAAGAACGGAAACACACCCACTCCCTGCCCAGACATTCTGAGTGGCTGCCTTTCTCTGCAGCTATGAAACCCCGCCCTCCTCTCTCCTCTCTGATCTCCTGCAGCATCTCTCATCCACTCCCTTATCTGATCACACTATGTGCTGGCAATAATAACTAGAGGCACAACAATCCACTTATTTTTTTTTTTTACTATGATATAGAGCTGTCTCAGGCACACGCGTTAGAGACTGTCCGTTATGAATATGTAAAGCACACAGTGTGCTTACATCACATTGCTGTTGCCACACCCTCTGTTTCTCCTCAATGTGTCTCTACATCTTCTATGCTCTAATAATTTTACAAATTACATAGGAACTACTTTTTGAAAACAGATTGAAGTTTGGGACAGTGCAAATTGTAGCTCGAGACACTGGAACAACAATTGGGCTTGCCTTTAGTATAACTTTAAGTATTATTTTTATCAGTGAAAAACGTATTAATAACTGTTTTGCCATATATATATATATATATATATATATATATATATATATATTATGTAATAACAGAAAGAACCATTTTTAGTATACACTATATACAGAATGTCATAGAAACATAGAAGGTTGACGTCAGAAGAGACCATACGGTCCATCTAGTCTGCCCTTATGTAACTGTATGTTCTCTTTATCTTAGGATAGATGTGTGCTTATCCCAGGCATGTTTAAATTCAGTGACTGTTGATTTTTCAACTACCTCTGCTGGAAGTTTGTTCCAAGCATCTACTACTCTTTCTGTAAAATAATATTTTCTAGCATTGCTCCTGATCTTCCCCCCGACTAGCTTCAGGTTGTGCCCCCTTGTTCTATCATTAAGTTTCTTCTTAAAACCCCTTTTTTCCTGAACCTTATTGAATCCGTTCACATATTTAAAGGTCTCAATCATGTCCCCTCTCTCCTTTCTTTCCTCCAGACTGTACAAATTAAGTTCTTTAACCCTTCTAGTGCCAGCTACGTGAGTCTCACGTAGCTGCCTCTCCAACCGTTAAGTGCCAGCTACGTGAGACTCACGTAGCTGACTTTAGAACCCGATAAAAAAAAAGTAACAAAGATACAGACTTACCTGACCCCTCATTTGAAAGTGCCAGCAATTCTCTTCAAGTATCACCTGTTCGATTTCCACCCCCGGGCCTCTGATCTTCAGGAGGGGGCCCGGAATAACCCCCCCCCCGCCATCTGAAAGAAAAAAAAAATGTAAAATGACACAAACTCACCTGACAGCCCGATCGCTCCTCCGATGTCTTCTCTTCACCAGGGGGGGCTCCGACCCCCCCCTGGACTTACCACGCTTCGGGTGAGGACCCAGCAACGGGCCTTCACCATCCTCTTCGGCCGGTGCTTGCCCCGCCCCTAGTCCCGCGCACTTGTGGGAGGAGCGTGATGACGTCATCCCGCTCCTCGTATACCGGCACCCGGCTCCGATCTGTCACTTGTCGGTAGCGATGGGAGCAGGGAGGGTGGGAGGCAGGGAGGCTCTGATCCCCTGCCTCCCACCAGTCCTGCTCTGATCACTACCAACAAGTGTCATCTGCAGCGGCGTGGGACACTGGATGGGAGGTAAATATAAGTGAAAAAAAGAATAATAAAATATTTTTTGTCTGGTATCTTTTTTCTTTTAACTATTTGTGAACTGGTAAGGGGTCCATGAGACCCCTTATACCAGTTCACAAGGCTCTGGGGCTGGCAATCACCTGCGGCTAGCGGGTGACTTGCCATAACCCCCAGCCCCCCCCATTACCTGCCTCCCCAACGGCCGGGGGGGGCAAAAGGGCCCGGGCCACTGGCCACTTACTGGCTATGTGGGCTAGTAGCCTGCAGGGCCAGGGGCCACCAACCCTGGCCCCTGCGCCCTGTTCTACAAGCCCCCATAGGTGGTCCGGGTCGGTAATGCTGGGTAAGGGGGACCCTACGTCATTTTTTGTGGGGATTTTAAGGGTTTAACCCTTAAAATTCCAAAAAAAATGAGGGCCTCCATTTTTTTTTACATTAACCCCATACAACTATGCAATCATATTGCATAGTTGTATCCTATCTGAAATCTCCTAAACTGCTGTTTTGGACACGTTCTATTTGAATAATGTCTTTTTGCAGGTAAGGTCTCCAGAACTGCACACAGTATTCTAGCTGTGGCCTCACCAGGGCTCTATACAGCGGCATCACAACCTCCCTCTTCCTACTGGCGATGCCCCGAGCTATGCAGCCGAGCATCCAGCCTGGCTACACTGTTCACTCATCTTGCAGCTATCAGTAATCAGTATCCCTAAATCTCTCTCCCCCGAGGTCCTGGCTAACACAGTAGTGCCCATATGGTACTCAGAGCAGGGATTCATTCTACCCAAGTGTCATGATTTTACATTTAGAGTGCATGATTTTACATTTAGAGTGCATGATTTCACATTTAGATGATTTTACATATCAGTGACGAACTGGCCATAGGGAGGCCCGGAACAGGGTGAGTTGCACTGCTTTGGGGCCAGTTGGGCTTCTGCTTCTAATATCCTTGTCCGGTTTCTTCTGTCCTCGACCACCCCAGCCCCCAGTTACAGCCTAAGCCAATGTTCTGCCTTAGCAATGCTATCATAGATGTGGGGGGGGGGGGGGGGGTCATACTCAAGTACCATGCCACGTTGTCTGCCCCTACAATACTAAGGGTTCAGTACTATCAATCTGGCCACATCCAACCCAACCCATAATTGTCCCAGCAATGCTTTAGATGCAGCCATGGAGCACACCTGTTGACTGGCCATGGAGCACAATGGTGAGAGAGGGTGTTCAGTGGGGTTATTATGGGCAGGTCATAGGCTGATTTTTGGCCTCCGACATGCCACTACTGAACCCAACATAACTATAAATCTACTGTGTGTTCAGTAAAAATTACAACACAACATTTTACGTTCTTCGTCCTCCCAAAAGAGAATGGGTCGGTATAATAACATAGCAATTAGCAATCTAGATTGACGCTTTAACAGGCCAGGGTGAAAACCAGATAGTCTGAAAGGAATTAGTGGATGAGAGTTCATGCTAATTATTTGTTATTTGTGAAAACAGACCTTCATGTTGTAGCATGCAAAGTTTTGCTGCATTCCTTTAAGCGCACCAAAACCCTCAAACTATCCCCTTGCCCCCCTCTCCCCGGTACCCCACCCGAGTACATCCAGCGAGGCTGAAGGCTCGGCAACTAATTAGTTTTAAACCGCACCTTCACCCCGAATAAGAGCCTATCTTATTTGATTCCCCCACCCTGTACATACAGATTGCCCACATTAAAAATCATCCTGTGTGGCATCCCCCCATCTCCTTCCCATAGGCAGTGTGTCATTCCCCCTATCTCATTCCCATATGCATTATGGCATTTCCCCCTCCCATTCCTATATGCAGTGTGGCATTCCCCCTCCTCCCATTCCCCATATAGGCAGTGTGGCATGCCCCCATCCTATTCCCCATATAGGCAGTCTGGCATTCCCCCCCTCTATTCCCCATAGGCAGTGTGGCATTCCCCTCTCCCATTCCCCATAGGCAGTGTGGCATCCCCCTCCCATTCCCATAGGCAGTGTGGCACCCCCAATTCCATTCCCTGTATAGGCAGTGTGGCATTCCCCCCCAACCCCGCAGAGAAAAAAAAGGTATACTTACATGAACGTTGTCCCCACACTGACTTCTGATGCCGCCACTTCCTCTCGGTGTGCACGCTGACCGAGAGGCAGTGGCTTAGCTGGAAGCTGGAAGCCAGAGCGGGGGCGCCACTGCCTCTTGGCTCGAGAGGCAGTGGCAGCACCGCAAGCCAGAGCAGCAACAGCAGGCACGAGACTCATGTTAGTATACTTTTTTCACTTTTTAAAAACATTTTTAACATTCACCCCACTTTTGGCGGAAAATATGGCATCTTATAGGACAAAAAATACCATAGTTAAATTAGCTAAAGAATGTTCCTAGACTCCAAGCAAAGTCTAGACATTTCTGCACGTCTTGGACATGTGCCTTCCATGCTAATCCTGCAACAGGGATTTCATTAGGGAGATATCAGGGGGTCTGTACAGATGCAGCATTTATTATCCAGCTGCCTCTGTTGCTTCACATCCAACACCCTGCTATGTGCCCACAGCTCAGCTCCTGTGTTAGATTCCAGCTCATTGTGATGTCTCAAGCATTCCACCATGCTGGAGAAATCACTTTAATGAATAGCACATCTGCAAGTTAGAGCCAGAGCCTACTAGGTATGCATTGTTCTGGAAGGGGAAAGTATGATACTGTGCAGGAGAAGGAAGCAAAAATAGGGGGAACCTAAGCCAGAACTAGGGCAGACAGCATCCCAGCAACTACCTGATCACGTGGAAGGAACCTAAGCCAGAACTAGGACAGACAGTAACCCAGCATAACCAGGTCACATGGAAGGAGAGCCTGTAAGAGTAATACAGCAAGATTAAAAAAAACACTACATCAAAGGAATCTCATTGTTAAAAGGTATCAGGAGAAGCCAGGAGAAGGGTGCAAAAAATATCAAGGCATTAGATACTCAGATGTAGCTAAACTTACCTTATATCCACAATGTTTAAACTTGGGGACTTTTTCATGAAAGAGCTTCCATGTGGTATCCCATTATTTTATCTCTTTTCAGGAAATGCTGCAGTTCAGATTGCCAACGTTAAGGTGGGACGTGTTCTACAAATGTATTTAATTGAAATAAAAAGAAAATTCAGCTCTGCAGACAAGGTGTGCACCTTGCAATTTTTCAACCAAAACAACACTTTACATTTTAAATACGCCCACAAGCTATATATTCCACATGCATCTTAAGCTTTCTATGTGTACCCAGCTTGTTGTAGTGGGCACATCTTTATAGAAGTAATCCCTAGCGGAATTCTTTGGTTGCACAGGATTTCCCTAAAAAAAGAATAGAAAAAGCAGAATCAAAGCAACATTTTCCTAAAAAAATATACAAACAAGAAAAAAACAAGTTCAATCTGAAACCTGAACAGAACAATACCCAACATACATAGGTACTGGGTGCTGCTATTGGCTCAGCGGTGGCCCGATTTTCAAAGAAAACCGTATTTTTCCAACTCTGAAGCCACGTCAAGTGGCACTTTTGAGATTGCCAATTGGCTGACCTCAAAAGTGCCACAGTGACAAGGTGCAGCCAGCTGGTCCCATCCCTGGCACGCTGTTTGGGCATGTGCGCTCCCGAACACAGCCATTCAGCACGTGGGAGTGCGCATGGCTGCAGGGAAGCCAGGGATGCAGCATTGCCGGACCCGCCGGGTTCGGGTAAGTTTACCTGCACCCCGGGGGGTTTACACATCCGGTGTAGGATGCCCCGGGGGAAGGCTAGTGGCTGGGCAGTGTGGGTTTTGACCTGCTTTAAACATTTCAAACGCCTTTTCAACCAAAACAACCCTTTAGATTTGAAATACCCCCAACAAACCATATATTGCCTAAAAGTATACATAAGCTTTCTAGGTGTAGCCACTAGCCAACTTGTTGTAGTGGGCACATCTTTCTGGAAGAAATCCCTCGAAGAATTCTTAGGTTGCATAGGGTTTCCCTAAAAAATGTATAAAAAAGCAGAATAAAAAACATTTTCCTAAAATATCAATATGCAAACAAGACAAAACTAGCTAAATATGAAAGCTCAAGGTCCCCCGAGCAGAACAATACCCAACATGCATAGGTACTTTTAACCCTTTTACCTGCCAGCTTACTTGAGATTTTGTCACCCTCTGTTGACAGGTCATTTTTCACTATTTTGCAGTATGTTTAACTGTAATTTGTGCAGGAAACTTTAGAAAAATTATATATTGTTTTTCTTTATTTTCTTCATGAAATATTTTGTTTGTAATTTTTTTCCAGTGTTTTTTTAATATTTTTGAGTGGAATATATTAAAAAATCTGTTTTTTTATTTGTCTCCTTTATTTTATATAAAAAATGTATTTTATTCAAGAAAAAATGCATGTGAAAGCCCCATTTCTCCTGATTATAACAGTAACACATATGTATCGGTAGCCCGCAGTCTTGCCCAGGAGAACCCCCCAAACTGAAAAGAGCGCTTTATAACATTTACAAATAAAATAGAACTAATATTCACACTATAAAGTGGTTTCAAGCAAAATAATTGGCATAGGATCCCCCACACGTTCTGTTTTTTAAGGGTTAAAACATATAAACATCTAAAAAATGGCATGGGGTCCCCCCTTCCCTGTAAAACCAGTCTCGGCAGCAGCTATGCGGGACTTGTAGACCAGGGCACGGAGGCCAGCCTCGGTGGCCCCTGCCCTGAAGGTTACAATCTTTTGCAGGCTCTTCTGCTCCCCAGGCTTTTGGGAGGCAGGTAATGGGGGGCTCGGGATTAATGATAAGTCACCCACTTGCTGCACGTGACTTGCCAGCCCCCCAAGCCTTGTGAACTGGGGTCTCATTGATTCTGTACCTGTTCACAAAGCGTTAAATGTAAACAAACCATACAGTCACAGTGAAAAAGTACTTTATGTTTTTATTTTTTAACCCTTTTGTTGCCAAGCCCGTAACACCTACGTGCTGGCTTGGCTGGGCCTTAAGTGCCAAGCCCGTAGGTGTTACGTGCTTGACTTTCCCCCCTTCTAGTTTAAAAAATAAAAATAAAAAATACTCACCTGACCCCTTGTTGGATCCGGCCGGGTCTCCTCTTTAATTTGGTGCCATCCGATCCCCCGTGGAAGAGCCCCCGGAATAGGCCGCCCCCCCCCGCTTCTGCAGCAGCAGCTGCTAACTGTAAAAAAAAAAATAAAATAAAAATGACATTCACTTACCTGTGTGTGCGCTGGCTCCCGCTGTCCCTCCTCTTCACCTGGGGGCCTCCGATCCCCCCCCAGGACTTACCGATCTTCAGGAGAGAGCCTGGGAGGCTCTCTCCTCTCTTCTTCTCGATGGCGGCCGCCATCTTGCCTCTAAGCGTCATCCCGGCCCCGAACGGGCTTCAGCTTTCTCAGCTTCTCAGATGCCGGTGATCGGCGCTGGGGAAGGAGGTGGCAGGAGATCCTCTGATCTCCTGCCTTCTCCTTCTCTGGATGCCGATCACCGGCATCTGTCAGCTGAGCGGCGAGGGACAAGAGCTTGCAATCGAAGGTAAGTACAGTAAAAAAAAATTTTTTTTTTTTTAATAAAATACTTTTTATTATTGTGTGGTGGTTTTTTTTAACAGTTAACCCTTTGTGAGCTGGTAAGGGGTCCATGAGACCCCTTATACCAGTTCACAAGGCTGGGGGGGTGGCAAGTCACCTGCCCTAGCGGGTGACTTGCCATTAACCCCCGCACACCATTACCTGCTTCCCCAAAGGCCAGGGGGGGGCAGAAGAGCCCGGGCCCACATAGGCTATGTGGGCTCGTAGGCTGCAGGGTGGGGGGGCCACCAAAGCTGGCCCCCCCACTCTGTGCCTACAAGCCCCCATAGCTGGTCCCGGGCTGGTTACTTTGGGTAAGGGGGACCCCACGTCATTTTTTTTGGGGGGATTTTTAAGGGTTTTTAACCCTTAAAAATCCAAAAAAAAATGGGGTCCCCCTCCCCGAAAAGGGGGACCCTATGTCATTTTTTTTTTTTAATTAACCCTTTGTGTTCTGTCATCCAGCAGCTATAAAAGGCTTCTGGGCAGGAAAGGGTGTCTACCTATACATATGTGGTATCGCTGTAACCGGGAGAAATTGGGGTTTCTCACGCAATAAGATTTTATTGACAAACTTACATTTTTTATTACAAAAAAACTCTACAAATTGTAAAAAAATATTTTTTTTTTAATTTTTTTTCACACATTTCACCCAAAAATATTGAGAATACACCTAAAAAATACAAACAAGACATTTCATGTTAAAGCCCAGACTCTGTTGAAAAAAACAATATATAATTTTCCTGGGAAATCCCTGGAAATCCTTTCAAAAATGACAGTTGAACATGTGTAGCGCAAAATAGTGAAACATCGTCTGGCAACAGGGAGTGGCAAATGCTGCAGGTTGGCTGGCAGCGAAAGGGTTAATATTTACCTCCCATTCATATCGTTGCGATATGTCCCATGAGTGTGATGAGGTCAATAGAATGACATCATCTGCCCCATCCAAAAAAGGCAGGTACAGTGACAGCCTGCAGCAACAACAGAGGGGTCCTGGCCCTCTCCTCATGGCAGAAAAGCCCGGGGGGGGGGGGGGGGTTGGAAGGCTGTCAAAAGACCTATAGTATTATTAAAGGAACTGCAGGATTTTCTGTCTTTGTACTGCATGTGACAACAATCTCCCATATTCTTTATATGTCTGGACTGTGGGGTAAGGCGATACTGTATGTATGTGGTGTGTGAGCATGGAGGAACTCTGCTTTTTTAAAACCAGTGTTTTTTTAATTTTAATTTTATAAAACAAGTGTGGGAGCCCTGCACTGCTACAGTATCCCTGTGTAGCGGTGGCAAAGAGCCACGCGTGCAACCACCATGGGATCTAGAAATAGGGAAAGTATAAAACAGGGGTGGTTGGGGGTTATGGGACCAGGTGAAAAATATGGGGTTTGGACCTTTTTAATTAAACTTCATATCAGGAGTCTGGGTGAATGCTTAGTGTTTACTTGACGTTAAAGTCCCTGTCCAGTCTCACAATGTCTTCTTCCCTCCCTAATACCCCACAGGAGCAATGTAATATCTGCAATGTAAACGAATTTAATAATATCTGTATTCTAATAAAATAACCTCTCCTAGCAAAGCCGTTGGCTTCATCTCCATTCCTGGACATGTCTTTTGAGTCAAAAACATGTCCAGATTTACTTATGTTGGAAGCTCCAAGGGACAGAGGCAACCCATAGGACTGCTTTTACTTTTACTTGGAATAAAAAGGAATACATATAATAAAAAAGAGGATCAAACTTTAGAGACCCGCTAGGTTGTCTTTAGCACACCAAAGGAAATTAATGAGAAGCACATGGTGGCAGCCTTTAGGTGAGCTACCTGCAGCCTTATTATTGCCATTGCCTGGACTGTCCCTTTAGCTGGGGATAAAAGTTAGAGAGAAAAGCTGGCCTGGGTTTTACTTAAAAATAGCCTGTGGGATTCCTTGAGGCAATCTAAAGTTAACAACAATCCTCCAAGATGCCTCAGAAATGATAAATTAGCTACAAGCAAGGGAGTAAACATTGCAAATCACAAATCCAAAATACAGCAAAGGACATTGTACCCAGCTGAAAAACTAATCAGCGATGACTCACTGAAAGGGCAGAGCAAAAAGTAACTTGACATTAAAATAACAAACATGAAAACAGAAATAAAAGTAATTTAATCTTTGAAAACTGTTCCTCCGAATGTCTGTAGCTAAGAATTTCCACCAGACATTTCAAAATCACTTTTTGAAGATCGATGTAATTTCTTGCAGATCTATGCCCTTTATAGGATCTTAAGTTCAAGACAAAATGGTCATGGCACGTTAACCGCTCTGCTAATCATGCTGCAATGTCAAAACTAGTTTTGTATGTTTACTGACAAACTTTTAATTAATAAATAAATATATATATATATATATATATATATGTATATATTGTGAGGATCAGCTCTGGTAGACAGCAGGATGTTAGCAGTATAGAGGCTCAGAGGCGAAAAGTTCAACTTAAAGTCCATGTTTATTCACACAAAGTCCATAACACAAAATATCCATTTTGGGTTACATTACCATTTCAGGAAAAATGCCACAGAATTGCATCAGACAGGCAACGGCCCTTTTTAGTTTTTGTCAAAGCTTGCACACTGGTAGCCAAATCCACCTCGGGTCCACATGAAATAGCCTGTATAAGAGCTTCCAGCCAGGCACACAGAGTCTCACTCCACACGTGAGCTCTAAACACAGCCAGTGCACAGCTGACTCCCCAGGCTATTTATGCGGCCCACAAAACCCGGACCTGGGTAGGGGATGGAGTCCCACCCTGCTCTAATCCATCCCAGTAAAGCCGTCCCAGGTTAGCCTTTCGGCTATACTAAAATTTTAGCAGCCATTAGCAGCTCATGCTGGAGAAAACTACACAGCTTTACTGCACCAAGGCCAGATACCTTGGTGCCACATACCTACCGTCAATGACGGCACCTTGCCACAATATATATATATATATATATATATATATATATATATATATATATGTGTGTATTTTACGCCATATAAGACGCACCTGCCTATAAGACGCACCCTGGATTTGGAGGAGAAAAATTAGAAAAAAATTATTGTGAACCAAATGGTGTGCTAAAATAGCCCCTCCCAATCATCCCATTACAGACAGTTAGTAGAATTCTCCCCAATCATACCATTACAGACCCCACATTACAGGCAGTAAGCAGTATTACACATTAAAGGTAGTGAGGGGCATCCCCAATACAGGCAGTGTGCGGGCATCCCCAATACAGGCAGTGTGCGGGCATCCCCAATACAGGCAGTGTGCGGGCATCCCCAATACAGGAAGTGTGCGGGCATCCCCAATATAGGCAGTGTGCGGGCATCCCCAATACAGGCAGTGTGCGGGCATCCCCAATACAGGAAGTGTGCGGGCATCCCCAATATAGGCAGTGTGCGGGCATCCCCAATACAGGCAGTGTGCGGGCATCCCCAATACAGGCAGTGTGTGGGCATCCCCAATACAGGCAGTGTGCAGGCATCCCTAATACAGGCAGTGTGTGGGCATCCCCAATACAGGCAGTGTGCGAGCATCCCCAATACAGGAAGTGTGTGGGCATCCCCAATACAGGCAGTGTGCGGGCATCCCCAATACAGGCAGTGTGCAGCATACCCTGAAAAACAAGGGGCCTATTCCCGTACGGTGGCGCGCGGCCTGTGACTCCTGCTAGCTTCCAATGATGCTGGCAGGAGTTACAGGCCACGCCCCCGGGCCGAAATCTGCCCGCTCTGAACTCACTGCTGCTCCCCGCCGCCGCTCCCCACCGCCTCTGTAGGAGGTGGCAGGGAGCGGTGGCTATGGAAGCGGCAGTCAGCCGCAAGTTTAGAGAGGGACGGTTCCAGCTTCTGGGTGGGCGTGGCCTGTGACTCCTGCTAGCGCCATTGAACGGTGGCAAGATTCACAGGACCTGCCCTACCCAGGGGCCGAAACCGGATGGCTCTGGATCTGCGGCGGAGAAAGCAGTCAGGCGACCTACGGAGTCGGGCGATCCATAGAATGTAAGTTTTTTTTTTACATTCGCCCGATAAGATGCACTGATATTCCTCTCGAATTTTTGGGAAAATAAGTGCGTCTTATAGGGTGAAAATGTGGTATATACATAAATATAATAAAAAATAATAAAAAGTGAATAAAAAAATTAGAAGGTGAATATTTGTGGATCAGAGAAACTGCGTTTTCTCCAATATTTTAAATGAACAGTACCTTTACTTGCCCAAATAGTGATGGGCAAACCCGAACCGCAAAGTTCAGCCAGACGCACTTGTTTGAGTTTGTCGTCCAGCCTGAACAATGAAAAGCTGGTTGAATGGCTGCTAAGCAGCTTATCAACCAGCTTCACCTAAAGGATTCAGCAGTCGAAGCTGTCCCACGATCTGCATCCTGTCAGTATTGAAATGGTCCACTCCCGGGGGCCACACAAAAACCGCCACCAATACCTAAGAATGAGAATACTCCTAGTGCCAGCACTGCCAACTGGAGTGTCCTCACTCATGGGGAGCGGGGCCATTTTTCTGTGGCCCGGCCAAGGATTATTTCAAATGAAGCAGACCACAGGGCTGAGATAATTTTTTACAGCTTCACGCTTCCTGCTGCACACTCGGCAGGAGTCACACATTGAGCCTTTTATTACAACAAACCACCCCTCATTGTCACTTAGTTTATCTAAAAGTTTGGAGGGAGTACCAGCCCCTTTAGACTTTGTATTAGGGGAGCAGCTCAGAAAATACTGTGGAAACAATTTTGATGCCTGGTTGGTTTGCCAGAAAAGGAAAGCAGAGTATTGAGAAAAGAATTGTTAATAAGCGGTGGCGTGTAAACTGTTAGCAACAGAGGGGGTGAATATAAGATCAGATACCCAGGATCAATCAGCACCACTGGCCTTAGGTAAGTATTATTCATTTTTACATGTGCTTTCACAGAACAGTACTAGGTTTTTGTACCTCTTCCCTCTCCTGATTATTCTGGTAAATATGATGCATTCCGCAAAGCTGCATGTGTAGCCACAAAAAAATGCAGGTTTATTAGCAGCATAGAAAATACGAGTTGGGAGGGAGGCTTCCAGGGCCCTAACTAGGGTAACTTTTTTGGTGCGGACATCCAGGGCTGCTTCTCCATGCTGGTCCCTGGGGCGAGGGCAGAGGTATTTTTAGAGACAGAAAGAGAGAGAGGGTAAGTATGGGTCCCCCTTTCTGATCTCATCCTATTAGATGGGTGCTTACTAGATGAGTGCTGGTGGGGTTGGTAGCCCCATGGCAGAAGCACTGGGGTGACCCATGGTGGCATGGGTGGGTGTCCTCATCTTCACCTCCAGGTGGGGGTGGGGTGGTCCGGGTCGTCCCCAGGGCAGTTGCCTAGAAAGTAGGGAAAAGGTTAGTATTAGGTGGCTCATTTGCCCAGATCATAGTCCTCACCCATCTCCCTTCCCACTTACCTGAATTTGAGGAGTCCTTCTCTTGACCTTTGGCCCCTTAACAGGTCCTGTCAGACGGTTGCTAGCTGGGGATGCCAGGGCCTCCAAATCGTTGGATCGCACAGCCCCATTTATCCGCAGCTATGAGAAGATCTAAGCTGCCAGGATGAGTCCATTCAATGAGGGGTAGCCCATGTTTTCCCCTATGTCCCCTGAAAAAGATGAATAACTGTCTCATGTTTTACCTGGGGTTGTGCCTTACTGCTGCTAGTGCCAGAATTGAATTAATTGTGAACTATAAATGAATGGTCCATCCTTTCAGGCCCATGTCTCAAAAAAGCATTCGCCTAACTGTACCTGAGAACTGGTGGAGTGTTGCTGTGTGTGTGAAGGATTGACCACTATCCCCGTTTTCCCCTCTCCCTATCGGCATCGCTACCCACCTGCCCTTTCTGCCCTTTTTTGGATTACACGTGTAGACTAAAGCTGGCAGGATGGTTGTTATTGGCTGGGGAAACTATTTTCCTTAAATAGGGAGGAGAGTTCTACCTAATGGAAGCCCTATCGCGCAGCTGCACACAGCTGCTGTATATTATTTCAGGTATGGTTCAATGCTGAACTTCAGTTAAAACTTTTTTCTTTGTTCTGTGGAAATGGGTTAGAGCCACCCTTCTGGTCTTTTTACAGTCTATAAACCCCTTTGGTCATTTATTTTTATAGGGTGTGTTCAAACAAGGTTGGTGTCAACGTCCCTAGAATCTCATAAATAGTGCCATGTTTTAAGTTGACAGCCATAGCCTTTTCATTAGCTTCACTTACTGTCTGCAGTAGAATTAACTTAATACGACCCAAAGGGTTTACTTAAAGCGGACCTTCAACATTATTTGATGAAAAGCCTAAACCATTAAAAACTATTCCCCAACATCTAAAATTAATATATTTAATGTTTTAAATCATTATATCATTATTATTATTCTTTCCCCCACTGGCCTGCAACTCTATTCAGCACTCTAGTATATGGTGCCATCTTGGCTCAGTAAGCCCAGCAATCCCAGAATGCAAAGCAACACAATCAGAAGACACTTCCTGTTTATAGGCAGCCTGTGGCTCCATGAGCCACCATCTTGGATGTTATGATAAAATGCGTGATAAAATGCAGTAGATGCAGATAGGATGATTTTTAATGTAGCAATCTGTATGTGCAGGGTGGGGGAAACATATAAGATAGACTGTTATTCAGGGTAAAGGTCCGGTTTAAAGCAACACTGCATCCCTTCCCCCAAACATATCAGCTTGCTTCTATGAAAAGCGCATTAACATTCAATATTTCTACTTTTACTTTTTTAAATAATCTATAAATTGAACTGATGAATACACATCATTACAATTGACAATTCATTGTGTGAATGTAAATTACCTATTTACAGGATATATTCCCTTTGTTAGCTACAGTATGTTTAGTAATCTGTGCCTCGCTCTGCCGTCAAAAAAAGGAACAATGACTTTGCCTGTAACAAAATAAATGCTGACAAATACTGGAATGCCAGAGAACATCACCCTTGTGGTCTGTTGCTTTGAACTAACTTTCATGTTGTTATTGTGGATGGCATTCAGCACGCAGGGGCGAGGGGATAAACTGCTTTTTGTTCTTTGCCTAATAGAAATGTGTTCAGATTAGCCTGACCATAGAGGAGGAAGGTCTGTTAGAAAGGTAACAGCAACATGTACAAGACCAGCTACTCACGAGAAGTGCGCAAGGAGAAATACGAGAGGTCTGATGGCTTTGATGACCAAAGTCTTGTAGAGATTAGCAACCTCGGCTTATCTCAGACTCAAGGCCTGGAGAACTTGCAGCAGCTCCATGAAAGGTTTGCCAATTACATAAATCGAGCCAGAGTGCTAGAACAAAGAAATGCCATCTTTAGGAAGCAGCTGGAGACCTTCCAACGTATGGATGAGATCTCTGGCCTGGAAGAGGCTTTTGCGGAACAGATTGAGCTAAATCGACAGAGACTACGAGAACTAACTTCTGATTGGTCCAAACTTGAGAGGGAGTACAAAGACGCCCAGAGAATGGTCGATGATTTTAAAACCAAGTAAGTTGAATGGTTTGTTATGTGTTAGCTTCACACAACATTAGCTGCATTATTCTAGAACAAATTTATACCTTATTATTTCTTATCAATTTTAGGGTTCAATTTGGTAAGCCTTTTCACATGATTAGCGAGCCCTCCTATTCAATCCACCATTATTGTATATCAGACAACTCTATCAATCGGTGCAATAAATGGACATATTGGGGTCATGATGATTATTCAATGAAGCTGGTTTAACTCAGGGTGCATATTTGGGTGCAAAATGCAATCTGCACCTCAGTGGCTTTTAACTTAGAGCACATAAACAATGTTCGCTCAGTGTTTATTCCAGAAAAATCACCAGTACTTGTGACTGGACATTTTTACAGGTCTGGTACATTTGTTGAAATTTTTGGGCCATGCAAAAAGCCTGTACCCCCCATAAGTTGATATATTATATATATTATTATTATATATATTGATATTTTCTTCAAAATTTGGAAACAGCAGCACCCTATGGACTATGCAGAACATTTGGCAAATTCTTTAGCAAAGCCAATAGGAAGCCGTTTCTTTTTCAAATAAAGTGGACCAAAACCGGACATAGCATCTATAAGATGCAAGGTAAGGATTGACTTCCATCCCTGGGGCATCCAGATTTAAGAATCCCTGCGTGAAGCCCAACCTCGACTGTCTTACCTTGCCAACAAGCTCACAGCGCCTGCCCGGTCGGCAACAGCATCTCTGGCATATTCTTCGAGCTATGCGCAGCCGTGCCAGCCATAACTAAATGTGTTGCCATGCCCAGCCTAGAAATGCTGCTGCATACCAATTGCTATTGCAGCTAGAATTCCATTCAGCTTCTCAAGCCGCACATTAATATGTAAGGCTGAAAAGGCTGATTGTAGGAGAGCCAGGCCTGCATTGTGGGAGTGCCAGCGAGGTAAGTATAGCACTTGATCAGCGGGGTTTGGGGAAAATCCTGGGTTTTGGTCCGCTTAAAAAATATCCTTAACCTATTTGAAAAATGATTAAAAAAATGGGAAAAATTAGAACAAATATAAATTACAGATTTTTTTAGTGTGTTGAAAGCTCACTCAGTTGTTAACTTCCATTCACACTGAAAAGCACACCCAAATGTAAACTTGCTTCACCAGATCTAGACAGTGCGCATCAAAGTTTGTGCTAATGTGCCAGAGTTTGTGTTCAAGTTTGATTTTCAGAACAAAAACATAAACCAGCAAATACATTTATGTAAACTGCAATGTGCACTGGGTCTTTATCACTACATGCAAGAAAGTAAAATACAAAATTATTTGTTTATTTATAGAATTCAAAATTATCAAAATATCAAAATTCTTTGCCCATGCAATGGGGCAGTTCTACAGGTGAGGTGCAGATTATTTTTAATGGGTAGATATTTTGTAACAGCAATCCAAATACATTTGGAGAGGCTTAGGCCCTTATTTAACAAGGGAGCGCCAGGTAGCGAATGGTGAGCGAACAGTAATGACGCTCACCGCCACGAGAACGCCGGCTCCCCTCCGCAATCACACATTTATCAAGCCGATCCTGCTTAGCGACTGACAGAGCGCCAGATAGCGAATCATTCATCATTATTCCAGCCTCACCCCAGAGCGCCAGCGAGCGACCTTGAACAGCGACAGGTATGACCTCTCGCTACCTGGCGCTCTCCAATGCATTTCAATGGAGCAATCTTTAAATATTCCTAATTAATTGCTATTAATGTTTTTTTTTTTTTTTTTTTTAAATGGCAAAAATTCTGTGACCACTTCTGCAATGTTAGATATTTTTTTTAAGGTAAAAAAAAAAAAAAATTTGTGCAGAATTGATATTACAGGTCTGATATTAATGTATTCATATTACCAAATGTTTGTAAAAACATGTTTTTTTTTTCCAAAAATATGGTTGTTTGGGGGTTAAAAAACTACTTTTAACCCATCGCCGTCAGCGCTCTGGGGTTTAAACAAGCATTTCACAGCGCGAGAATTTTTTGAGCGTGATTTGTTAATGAATATGCTGGGAGCCGTGCGCTATGGCCATTCACTGTCATGCGCTCCCATACAGCGCGGAACCTGTCAAACAGCGACTCCTAACCCCGTATTCAACATTACCGCACACCGACTGAGTCGCTGTCAACAGCCGAACAACGGCCAAGCACAGCGAATACTAGCGTGCGCTGTGAAAATAACGCTACTGGCGCTCATCTGTCGCTACCTGGCGCTATTAATGAATCGGCCTCCCCTTCATGTGTTTAGATTATGCTATTTTGTAGATGCTAAAATAAATATCTACCCCATTAAAATTAATGAAATTCATTTGCAGGGAATTTAGATTTTTAAAATAGAGAAGATACCATACGTTTCACCATATAAGACTCACCTGCTCATAAGACGCACCTAGGATTTGGAGGAGGAAAATCAGAAAAAAATATTCTAAACCAAAAACACTCCATTACAGAGGCAGATACAGTGTGGTATTTCTCCCATTCCTTCCCCATATGCATTATGGCATTCTCACATTCCCATAGGCAGTGTGACATTCCCCCCCATCCCATAGGCAGTGTGACATTCCCCCCCATCCCATAGGCAGTGTGGCATTCCCCCCTCCCATGCAGTGTGGCATTCCCCCCTCCCATTCCCATAGGCATTATGGCAATGCCCCATCCCATTTCCACAGGCAGTGTGGCATTCCTCCCTCCCATTCCCATAAGCAGTGTGGCATTCCCCCCTCCCATTCCCATAAGCAGTGTGGCATTCCTCCCTCCCATTCCTATAAGCAGTGTGGCATTCCCCCCTCCCATTCCCATAAGCAGTGTGGCATTCCTCCCTCCCATTCCCATAAGCAGTGTGGCATCCCCCCTCCCATTCCCATAAGCAGTGTGGCATTCCCCCCTCCCATTCCCATAAGCAGTGTGGCATTCCTCCCTCCCATTCCCATAAGCAGTGTGGCATCCCCCCTCCCATTCCCATAAGCAGTGTGGCATTCCTCCCTCCCATTCCCATAAGCAGTGTGGCATTCCCCGCTCCCATTCCCATAGGCAGTGTGGCATTCCTCCCTCCCATTCCCATAAGCAGTGTGGCATTCCCCGCTCCCATTCCCATAAGCAGTGTGGCATTCCTCCCTCCCATTCCCATAAGCAGTGTGGCATTCCCCGCTCCCATTCCCATAAGCAGTGTGGCATTCCTCCCTCCCATTCCCATAAGCAGTGTGGCATTCCCCCCTCCCATTCCCATAAGCAGTGTGGCATTCCTCCCTCCCATTCCCATAAGCAGTGTGGCATTCCCCCCTCCCATTCCCATAGGCAGTGTGACATTCCCCCCCATCCCATAAGCAGTGTGGCATCCCCCCCTCCCATTCCCATAAGCAGTGTGGCATTCCCCCCTCCCATTCCCATAAGCAGTGTGGCATTCCTCCCTCCCATTCCCATAAGCAGTGTGGCATTCCCCCCTCCCATTCCCATAAGCAGTGTGGCATTCCTCCCTCCCATTCCCATAAGCAGTGTGGCATCCCCCCCTCCCATTCCCATAAGCAGTGTGGCATTCCCCCCTCCCATTCCCATAAGCAGTGTGGCATTCCTCCCTCCCATTCCCATAAGCAGTGTGGCATTCCCCCCTCCCATTCCCATAAGCAGTGGGGCATTCCCCCCTCCCATTCCCATAAGCAGTGTGGCATTCCTCCCTCCCATTCCCATAAGCAGTGTGGCATTCCCCCCTCCCATTCCCATAAGCAGTGTGGCATTCCCCCCTCCCATTCCCAATTATAGGAAGTGTGTCATTCCCCATAGGCAGTGTAGCATTCCCCCCTCCCATTCCCATAAGCAGTGTGGCATTCCCCCCTCCCATTCCTATAAGCAGTGTGGCATTCCCCCCTCCCATTCCCATAAGCAGTGTGGCATTCCTCCCTCCCATTCCCATAAGCAGTGTGGCATTCCCCCCTCCCATTCCCATAAGCAGTGTGGCATCCCCCCCTCCCATTCCCATAAGCAGTGTGGCATTCCTCCCTCCCATTCCCATAAGCAGTGTGGCATTCCCCCCTCCCATTCCCATAAGCAGTGGGGCATTCCCCCCTCCCATTCCCATAAGCAGTGTGGCATTCCTCCCTCCCATTCCCATAAGCAGTGTGGCATTCCCCCCTCCCATTCCCATAAGCAGTGTGGCATTCCCCCCTCCCATTCCCAATTATAGGAAGTGTGTCATTCCCCATAGGCAGTGTAGCATTCCCCCCTCCCATTCCCATAAGCAGTGTGGCATTCCCCCCTCCCATTCCTATAAGCAGTGTGGCATTCCCCCCTCCCATTCCCATAAGCAGTGTGGCATTCCTCCCTCCCATTCCCATAAGCAGTGTGGCATTCCCCCCTCCCATTCCCATAAGCAGTGTGGCATCCCCCCCTCCCATTCCCAATTATAGGAAGTGTGTCATTCCCCATAGGCAGTGTAGCATTCCCCCCTCCCATTCCCATAGGCAGTGTGACATTCTCCCCTCCCATTCCCATAAGCAGTGTGGCATTCCCCCCTCCCATTCCCATAAGCAGTGTGGCATTCCCCCCTCCCATTCCCAATTATAGGAAGTGTGTCATTCCCCATAGGCAGTGTGACATTCTCCCCTCCCATTCCCATAGGCAGTGTGACACTCTCCCCTCCCATTCCCATAGGCAGTGTGACATTCTCCCCTCCCATTCCCATAGGCAGTGTGGCATTCTCCCCTCCCACTCCCATAGGCAGTGTGACATTCTCCCCTCCCATTCCCATAGGCAGTGTGGCATTCTCCCCTCCCATTCCCATAGGCAGTGTGACACTCTCCCCTCCCATTCCCATAGGCAGTGTGACATTCTCCCCTCCCATTCCCATAGGCAGTGTGGCATTCTCCCCTCCCACTCCCATAGGCAGTGTGACATTCTCCCCTCCCATTCCCATAGGCATTGTGGCATTGGACCGGGTGTGTGCATGCACTGGCCCGAGAAGTAGCGGCGATGGTGGCAGCAGCCAGAGCGGGGACAGTGGGCGGGGCTCAGTTACCCTTCCCTCTTACTGCCCACCGCTCTTTAAGCGGCTGGTGTCCTGGAAGCCGCAGCGCGATATATATATATATATATATATATATATATATATATATATATAGAGAGAGAGAGAGAGAGAGATAACATGCAACAATCAGTGGCATTGCACCACCCAAACAAGTAGGATTCAATGAATAAAACAATAATTTTCTTGGGTGTATCCACGAGAGTCACTAAAACAAACTTACAACAATTTATGGGCCAGCAACCAACCTTAGTGACAAATTCCTCCTGGCACCACCCCACAAAAATCTCAGTGCAGAGGTAGCAACATCCATGAATTTGTAAAAAAAAAAAAAACACCCAATGGGGTAATCCAAAATATGAAGAGGCTTTCTTAGGGAGTCATGGCAATTATTTTGTGAATTGGAAATGTCATCTTGTGAGTTTTTTAACTTTAACACACAAAAACTACAATAAAAAATGTTTGTCCTAGTTTTTACCCAATAAATTACCTGCACATGTGCACATTTTTACAGGTAAGGTACATCCTTTTTCCAATGACATTTATAATAATTTCTGTTATGTAGGAAAAAAGTGCAAATCATTTAGAATACTGTATCCTTTATAGGGTGCTGCTTAATATCTTTCTAAAAAATCATTAACCTCACCTGTAAAAATACCCTGTTGCAAGTATAGGTAGTTTTTTTTATTGCACTTTTTGTGTGTTTTAAATCACACTCACTGAGATGCCGGTTGCAATTCACACCCAAATGTGTACCCAAGAGTTACACTTTTTCTTTTTTTTTTTTATTTCTTTTCCATTTCATTTCTATTGTGAAATATTTTACATTTAGACCTAAATTTACATAAAACAACAAATCTGATCGACTTAAAAAATACATAGCACACCGCTTAGAGCCAAGTGCTTCCAAACACAGCATCGACCTCATCACTATGGGGTTATTTAAGAACCGATAACGCCAGGTAGTGTCACGTAGCGGCATGTAGCGTTGGGTGAACGCTTGGCGCTGTATGTGAAAACCACAAATGGACCCCCAAGAAGCAAGGCCGCACAACCCAAGGTAAGAATGTTAAAAGTTATTGTATCTTTAATCAAATTATCAAAAAAGTACCAAATTACAATAACATATATACACACAAAGACACAGTTAAAAACATATATAACAAAACCCTAAGTGGACTTGATATATTGACTCTCCTTCAGATATATTGCACTGTGCCCAAATAAATGAATTTTTTTATTAAATTACCACATAATTGTTTGTATAATTAATTGTAGTGATAGTTATATAAAAAACCCTAACCAAAATATAAATGACCCAAATTAATACATGAATATGTACAAAAAACCCAAGCTGATGCATAAATATGTGCAAATACTGTGCAGTGAGTAAGCTGTGCCACTAACACCCTAAGCACCAACACATGGTGCAAAAGAAAACGAAAGCCTTTAGTAATAACACAAAAATGTGACAGAAACAATGTTAAACAATCCAAAGCTCATAAGAACAGGGCATAGTCAGAAGAAAAATAAATCAAAAATTATATCACCAAAATAACCGGAGTCAGAAATCGCCACTTAAGGGATCTGTTGTTATAATCCCTTAAGTGGCAATTTCTGACTCCGGTTATTATGGTGATATTTTGTGTCAGGGTTCCCCCAAGGCCAGCACCCTATTAGTAGTATTCATTGGCAGTGCAGAACTCCATATTTGTGTGAAGTATGTGAAAACCACATTTAAGAAAGTCATTCTGGTGAGTGCCTGTAAAAGCTCCACATGTACTACTAGTGGCGGCTCAGTGTATAGTGCAGGCTTAATATGGGCTTCAGCGCAGAGTGTCGGACGCACTTAACTGGCGCTACCTATTGTTCGCTGCAGCATTGTCCTGTTGTGATATATAGTGGTGTGCATTGCCGTATGGATTGCAACCTGCGTCTCGTGAGCTTTTTAGCGATGACACCCAAAAAAAATGCAATAAAAAAGTCTTTCCTATGTTTTCCTCCAAAAATGACCTGTATGTGTGAGGGCACATGTTTACAGTTTACGTATGGTAATTTTACGGTGATGTTCCTAACCTGAAAAAAGTCCCATTACAGGTACAGGTACATTTTGGGGGAGAAAAGGTAGAAAAAAATAATTTTGCAGCTAAAAAGCTCACCGAGATGCATGTTGCAATGCACACAGCAAGTCACATTGGCTTCACCAAATATTTAGCATGACCCCCCCCTAAAACATTTCACATTAATGAGTAGATTGATGATTGTCTTGCAGTGCTGCAATCTTTTTCTGGCCAATGTAGTTGATATATTGATCAAATTCTTTGTATTTTCTATGTGCTGCTAATACCACACCAACGAACAACGCCACCACTGCTGCGTGCCTCACACAAATCATTCTGAGTTGGAATATTCCTTTCTAAGTAGAAATAAAATGACAGTAAATGTGTTTGACACTGTAATACATTTCATTACACTGTAATAGCACTTTATCGAATTACAGCCACAGCATTGACACTTTATCCACCGCTTAACATTGTCTGCATTCCCCGGCTGTTCGGAATAAAGAAAAGATGTAAAAAGCGTTAAAACAGATGTTATTGTTTTATAGTTTGCTAAGCATTTTATTAATTGTGTTATGATTTCTGTGGTTTTATATAACACTGATGGGCAGCAATGTTGCCTCCATTTAGCTTAAAGGACTATTCTGAAAAATGGCCCAATAATATAAATCCATATAAATATGCTGGATGGAGAGTGGAGGGGTGACTTATACACCCAGCATCAGGAATATCCAGCCAGGCTTGTTTTTTTATTTTAGCGGTAGAAAGAGGAAATCACGGGTGGCAGGCTCTGTCACCCCTCATAGAATAATCCTGTCACCCATGAATTTTATTCCTACCCGGAGAAGAAAACCAGAAGCTTGGCAGAAGTTTTATTTAATTTTGATGTATAAGTGACCCCTCCTCTCATTAGCCACCATGTTTATATGAATTTATAATATTACACAATTTTGTGATAGTGCTCCTTTAAAGGAAAACTTCCTTTTTGTCAGGTTTTTGGTGTTCTGTCTTATTGTTTTCCTCTTCTGGAATGTAAAAAAAAAAACGTTTGTGTTAGGTTTGTGCCCCCAGACCTTTGATTTGTTTATCAGCGTGCTGTTTCTGTGATTTTCCTATTCCTGAGACTTTGTTTTGCTACAGTGGGAGTGGTTTTCATGGCCTTGAGTAAAAACAACGGACTACAAGTCCCACAATACTTTCAATGTAACAGGTGAACACTTTAGCAGCTTTGGCTAAGTAGTGGAGGCCGATTCATTAATAGCGGCAGGTAGCGACAGTTGAGCGACTGTAGCGGCATTTTCAGAGCGCCCGCTAGTAGTCGCTGTGCTTGGCCGTTGTTCTGTAGTTGATAGCGACTCAGTCGGTTTGCCGTAATGTTTAATAGAGGGTGAGGAGTCACTATTTGACAGGTTCCGCCCTGTATGGGAGCGCATGATAGCGACTGGCCCTAACGACCGGCTCCCACCATATTCATTAAAAAATCACGCTCAAAAAATTCTCGCGCTGTGAAATGCATGTTTAAACCCCAGAGCGCTGGCACTGATGGGTTAAAAGTAGTTTTTTAACCCCCAAACAACCATATTTTTGGAAACCAAAAAAAACAAGTTTTTAAAATAATTTTGTAATTTGAATACATTAATATCAGAACCTGTAATATCAATTCTGTACATTTTTTTTTTTCTTACCTCAAAAAAATTATCTAAAATGGCAGAAGTGGTCACAGAATTTTTCACATTTAAAAAAAAAAAAAAAAAAAAAATTAATAACAATTAATTATGAATATTTAAAGATTGTTCCATTGGAGAGCGCCAGGTAGCGAGAGGTCATACCTGTCGCTGTTCAAGGTCGGACGCTGGCGCTGTGGGCTGAGACTGGAATAATGATGAATGAGTGGCTATATGGCGCTATCTCAGTCGCTAAGCAGGATTGGCTTGATAAATGTGTGATTGTGGTGGGGAGCCGGCGTTCTCGTGGCGGGGCCCGTCATTACCGGCCGCTCACCAATCGCTACCTGTCGCTATTCCTTCATAAATAAGGGCCAAAGCAGCCTAATGACCTGTCCAGTTGGGAACCCTGCAGTTAACCCTTTTGCTACTAGAACACTGACTCACTGAGATCTTTCCAAACTGAAGAAGTTGGGTTAACCCTGTCACCCATGCATTGGCCAATTAGAGGATTAGCAAGCTAGAGTGAGGAAGTCTATAAGATGTACCCAAAATCACCACTTTGCTTTACATAGCTAAGGTAAACACTTTGTTGTTATGAACAACTGTTTTCTGCAAACAAATAGGAAATTAAAAAATAACAGATAAGCATAATATATTGAAGACATTATTTTGCCACACAATTATTTACATTTTGAAAAATGCCATCGAAAGTGCAATTACCCTTTAAGTTTGTTTGTTAAAGCACAGAAAACTAAAAGTTTTTCTGTTGCCAGAAATCCAAATCCATTGGAGGGGGGGGGGGGGGGAGCTGCACAGAGGCAACACAGAGTGGCGTCCCCCTGCTCAAGTGTATGGGCAGGCACACACATACAGAAGAGGATGCTGCTCTGTGCGGCCTTACCAAGATGGCTGCTCCCAGGGCCAGTAACATCTGGGAAACTGCACTGGATTTTGGGCGAGGTAAGGTGATTTTTTTGTATCCCCCCCGTCCTGCCATCCTGGAGGAGGAAGGCACAGCAGGGGGTTACTTAGAGATTGGCCTTACACTTTAAATAACTTTTAATAGTTTTTTTTATTATTTTGCTTACCAAAACATAGCAGTGCAATTGTATTTAATTTTCATTTTTTTAAATTATTATTTTTCTAACCCCTGTCTTACATTCCAGGGGAGGGGTCAGGGTGGGGAGGGGGGGGGGCTGGAGTCCATTTGAGACTGGACCTCCACTCTAATTATCTCACTTGGTAAGTATGAAGCCGATTCATTAATAGCGCCAGGTAGCGACAGATGAGCGACAGTAGCGTTATTTTCACAGCGCACGCTAGTATTCGCTGTGCTTGGCCGTTGTTCGGCTGTTGACAGCGACTCAGTCGGTGTAATGTTGAATACGGGGTTAGGAGTCGCTGTTTGACAGGTTCCGCGCTGTATGGGAGCGCATGACAGCGAATGGCCATAGCGAACGGCTCCCAGCATATTCATTAACAAATCACGCTCCAAAAATTCTCGCGCTGTAAAATGCATGTTTGAACCCCAGAGCGCTGGCGGCGATGGGTTAAAAGTAGTTTTTTAACCCCCAAACAACCATATTTTTTGAAAAAAAAAAACATGTTTTTCAAAACATTTTGTAATATGAATACATTAATATCAGACCTGTAATATCAATTCTGTACAAATTTTTTTTTTTTTTTTTAACCTTAAAAAAAATATCTAACATTGCAGTGAAGTGGTCACAGAATTTTTGACATTTAAAAAAAAAAAAAAAAAAAAAAACATTAATAGCAATTAATTATGAATATTTAAAGATTGTTCCATTGAAATGCATTGGAGAGCGCCAGGTAGCGAGAGGTCATACCTGTCGCTGTTCAAGGTCGCTCGCTGGCGCTGTGGGGTGAGGCTGGAATAATGATGAATGATTCGCTATCTGGCGCTCTGTCAGTCGCATTGATGCATCTCATCTGTAATTCCACGGCACACTTGTGGTCCTCTGGTGGCATCCCCAAACTGTTTGCACCAGGCAGACCATAATGGTTGCCTGAGAAAGTGGCCCTAGCCTTAGGGCTCGATTATAAGGTTTTTGGTTCACTTTCAAGGGACAGTAAAGACTAGGGGGTTTATTCATCAAGGGATAGCGGCAGGTAGTGCCTCGTAGCGACAGGTAGCGAACGGTGAAAGCCGGCGCTGTACACAAAACCACATTTATCAAAGCGATTCTGGTGAGCGACTCTAACAGCACCATGTAGCATCCGATTCATCATCACAGGTGGCTCAGTGTATACCGCCGGCGCTCTACCTTCCAGAGCGCCAGGTATTACCTGTCGCTGTCCCATACATTTCAATAGACGTTACTTTTCTTCACTTTAAACAGGGTTTTCTTTTTTTTTTTTTCTTTTTTTTTTTTATCCAGATCATTGTGTGACCTCTCCTGGCCTATTAAATGAAAATGAAAACTTTTTAGATTTTTTATATTTTTATGCAGAATTACAGGTCTGACATTAAAGTGTTAATGTCACAGTGTTATAACAATGTCATTCCATGTGTTTTCACTTTGTTACTGGTGGATATGTGTTCAAAAACTGACTTTAATCACACAGCATCTGGTGCTCTAGGCTACAGCGACCCAATTTTGAGCGCGGGCGCTGTGTGAGGCTGTTTTTTTGATGAATATGGTTTGAGTCGCTCACACTGAACAGTCGGTACCGTTCGCCCCTATATAGTGCTGTACTGGTGTTATAGCGACTCACACATTCATCAATGCCGGCCATGTTACTACAGCGACTAGGGCGCTCTGTAATAGCGACTCTCGGCTGATCAGAGCGACCACTAGCAGTTGCTCTTAGCGCCGCTGTACCCTCATCTGCCGTTACCTAGCACTAGTAATGAATCAGCCTGTAGATTATAAATACACTCACCTGCAAGCCTGCGGACACTTACCTGCAAGCCTGAATACTGGCAGGCTGATTCATCACTAACGCCAGGTAGCGATAGATGAGCGTCTGTAACAGGCATTTTTAGAGCGCCCGCTAGTAGTCACTGTGCTTGGCCGTGGGTCGCTGTGCAGCAATGATGAATACATTGTGATGAGTCACTATTTGACCAGTACAGCGCTGTATGGGAGCGCATGTTAGCGACTGGTAGGTGCGACCGACTCACAACATATTCAGTAAAAAAACAGCGTCACAAAACTGTGGCAGTGTGTTTAAAGTCTGTTTTTCAGCATGTATCCACCAGTTACATTGTAATAGCATTGTAACATAAACACTTGCCAGACCTGTAATGTCATTTCTGCAGAAATATATAAAACATGAAAATTTTTTGAAAAAAACTGCATTTTAAATGCCATAAGAGGTCACAACATTATTTGAGATTTTTAAAAAAATACAAAAAAAAAACAAAAACCCAGTTAAAAGAGAAGAAAAGGATCGTCCATTGAAATGTATAGGAGAGCGACAGGTAGCAAGAGGTCATACCTGGCGCTGTGCAATGCTGAACGCTGGCGCTGTTCGCTGAGGCTGGGATAATGATGAATCGGACGCTACATGGCGAATCGCTATTAACGGCTATTTCTAAGCGTCCGAGAGCCTCCATAGGGTTGCAGAACGTTTTGCTTGGCTGTAACATGCATAGGATGCATGCTGGGTTAGTGAAATAATATTGTAAAGAAGTATGACATGCAGATCAGAGGCATCACTATTAGATTGGCTGTCGCAGAGCGGCACAATTACAGAGCCTTGAGGTGGCAGCAGCATGATGAGCCCATATATTGCCTGAAAGACACACTCTAGACTTGGCAGCAGCATAGGGAGCCCATATATTGCCTGAAAGACACACCCAGGAGTTGGCAGCAGCAGAAGGAGCTCATATATTGCCTGAATGACACACCCAGGAGTTGGCAGCAGCAGAAGGGGCCCATATATTGCTGAAAAACACATTGGAGTTGGCAGCAGCATAGGGAGCTCATATATTGAGTGAAAGACACACCCAGGAGTTGGCAGCAGCATAGGGAGCTCATATATTGCGTGAAAGACACATTGGAGTTGGCAGCAGCATAAGGAGCTCATATATTGCGTGAAAGACACATTGGAGTTGGCAGCAGCATAGGGAGCTCATATATTGCCTGAAAGACACATCCAGGAGATGCCAACAGCAGGAGGAGCTCATATATTGCCTGAAAGACACACCCAGGAGTTGGCAGCAGCATTAGGAGCCCATATATTGCCTGAAATACACACTCTGGACTTGGCAGCCGCATAGGGAGCCCATATATTGCCTGAAAGAGACACTGGAGTTGACAGCAGCATAGGGAGCCCATATATTGCCTGAAAAACACACCCTGGAGTTGGCATCAGCATAGGGAGCCCATATATTGCCTGAAATACACACCCAGGAGTTGGCAGCAGCATTAGGAGCCCATATATTGCCTGAAAGACACACTCTGGATTTGGCAGCAGCATAGGGAGCTCATATATTGCCTGAAAGACACATTGGAGTTGGCAGCAGCATAGGGAGCTCATATATTGCCTGAAAGACACATTGGAGTTGGCAGCAGCATTAGGAGCTCATATATTGCCTGAAAGACACACCCAGGAGTTGGCAGCAACAGAAGGAGCTCATATATTGCCTGAAAGACACACACATGAGTTGGCAGCAGCAGAAGGAGCCCATATATTGCCTGAAAAACACATTGGAGTTGGCAGCAGCATAGAGAGCTCATATATTGCGTGAAAGACATGCCCCGGAGTTGGCAGCAGCATAGGGAGCCCATATATTGCCTGAAAAACACACTGGAGTTGGCAGCAGCATAGGGAGCCCATATATTGCCTGAAAGACACACCCAGGAGTTGGCAGCAGCAGCTCATATATTGCCTGAAAGACACACCCAGGAGTTGGCAGCAGCAGAAGGAGCCCATATATTGCGTGAAAAACACATTGGAGTTGGCAGCAGCATAGGGAGCCCATATATTGAGTGAAAGACACACCCAGGAGTTGGCAGCAGCATAGGGAGCTCATATATTGCCTGAAAGACACATTGGAGTTGGCAGCAGCATAGGGAGCTCATATGTTGCCTGAAAGACACATTGGAGTTGGCAGCAGCATTAGGAGCTCATATATTGCCTGAAAGACACACCCAGGAGTTGGCAGCAACAGAAGGAGCTCATATATTGCCTGAAAGACACACCCAGGAGTTGGCAGCAGCAGAAGGAGCCCATATATTGCCTGAAAAACACATTGGAGTTGGCAGCAGCATAGGGAGCTCATATATTGCCTGAAAGATACACCCAGGAGTTGGCAGCAGCAGAAGGAGCCCATATATTGCCTGAAAAACACATTGGAGTTGGCAGCAGCATAGGGAGCTCATATATTGCGTGAAAGACACACCCAGGAGTTGGCAGCAGCATAGGGAGCCCATATATTGCCTGAAAAACACATTGGGGTTGGCAGCAGCATAGGAAGCTCATATATTGCGTGAAAGACACACCCAGGAGTTGGCAGGCAGCAGCACAAGGAGCCCATATATTGCCTGAAAAACACATTGCAGTTGGCAGCAGCATAGGGAGTTCATATATTGCATGAAAGACACACCCAGGAGTTGGCAGCAGCATAGGGAGCCCATATATTGCCTGAAAAACACATTGGAGTTGGGAGCAGCATAGGGAGCTCATATATTGCGTGAAAGACAAACACAGGAGTTGGCAGCAGCATAGGGAGCCCATATATTGCCTGAAAAACACATTGGAGTTGGGAGCAGCATAGGGAGCTCATATATTGCGTGAAAGACAAACACAGGAGTTGGCAGCAGCATTAGGAGCCCATATATTGCCTGAAAAACACATTGGAGTTGGCTGCAGCATAGGGAGCTCATATATTGCGTGAAAGACACACCCAGGAGTTGGCAGCAGCATAGGGAGCCCATATATTGCCTGAAAAACACATTGGAGTTGGGAGCAGCATAGGGAGCTCATATATTGCGTGAAAGACAAACACAGGAGTTGGCAGCAGCATAGGAGCCCATATATTGCCTGAAAAGCACATTGGAGTTGACAGCAGCATAGGGAGCTCATATATTGCCTGAAAGACACACCCAGGAGTTGGCAGCAGCAGAATTAGCTCATATATTGCCTGAAAGACACACCCTGGATTTGGCAGCAGCATTAGGAGCCCATATATTGCCTGAAAGACACACTCTGGACTTGGCAGCAGTATTAGGAGCTCATATATTGCCTGAAAAACACACCCAGGAGTTGGCAGCAGCATTAGGAGCCCATATATTGCCTGAAAAGCACATTGGAGTTGGCAGCAGCATAGGGAGCTCATATATTGCCTGAAAGACACACCCTGGATTTGGCAGCAGCAGCAGCAGCAGCAGTGTAGGAGCCCA
This sequence comes from Gastrophryne carolinensis, assembly GCA_027917425.1. NCBI lineage: Eukaryota > Metazoa > Chordata > Amphibia > Anura > Microhylidae > Gastrophryne > Gastrophryne carolinensis. The sequence continues at coordinate 414,945,793 of CM051237.1, read as the reverse complement.
TATATTGCCTGAAAGACACACTCTGGACTTGGAAGAAGTATTAGGAGCTCATATATTGCCTGAAAAACACATCCAGGAGTTGGCAGCAGCATTAGGAGCCCATATATTGCCTGAAAAACACATTGGAGTTTGCAGCATAGGGAGCTCATATATTGCTGGAAAGACACACCCAGTAGTTGGCAGCAGCAGAAGGAGCTCATATATTGCCTGAAAGACACACCCTGGAGTTGGCAGCAGCAGAAGGAGCTACCATGCATCAGCTACTCGCTTGCATCAGCTATCGGTGGGTGGAAATCCTGGATGATCCATGCCTGATTCATCTTCACAAAGGTGAGTCTCTCCACATTTTTCGTGGACAGACGAGTTCTCCTTGGCATTACTATGGCCCCCGCAGCAGATGGCAGATGGCACACTACTGGCCGGGCAGGACAGCTTTCCCAGGGCAAACTCTGCTAGTTGTGGCCACAAGTCAAGTTTGGCTGCCCAGAAGTCCAGCGGATCCTCAAGGTGCGTTGGCATGGTCATTTCAAGGTATGACACGACCTGCTGGTTCAGGCCCTGCTCCAGGTCTTCCTGCTGCTCATGAGTAACCTCACTATGTGGGTGCAGAAAGCTACTCATTAGCGACTGAAGACTGAGGCTGCAGCTGATGGAGCTGCTGCTGCTGCTCCTGCCACCCCCCCCGGCAGCCATGGCAGTGGAAGGTGAGCGCAGAGGACCTGCGAGAGAATGGACCACGACGCAGATAGGCATTGGCAAACTGACTATGTAGAATATCTTTGTAGTAGGTCAGTTTGTCCTCCCTCTCAGTGGGTGTAAAAAATGCCCCCATTTTGTGCCGGTAGCGAGGGTCCAATAAGGTGGAGAGCCAGAAGTCCTCCAGCAGAAAAATGGAGACAATTCTGGGGTCACTACGCTAGCACATGAGCATGCATCATGCCATTTGTGCAAGTGACTCGGAAAGACTCCATCTGGGTCCTCTGTCTCGCCTTCCTTACAACCCTCTAGCTCCACTGGCTGCTCCTGCTTCTCCTCTCCTGTCAGATGACTAGATAAACCGTCCATTTTGCCAAAAGTAAACTGTGCTTCACTGTGCTGCTCCTCCTCCTCCTCAGCTCCAACAGAGTTTATGTGGCCATGAAATGTATGCGCCATGTCTCCAGTGCCCTGACCAGCCATGGTTTCCAACATGTGTTGTATTACATGAAGCAGCGGAATCACGTCGTTCATGCCGAAATACTGGCGGCTGACAAATAAAGTGGCTTCCTCAAAGGGCCTGAGCAAATGGCAGGTGTCACGTATGAGCTACCACTGGTTCACATTAAAGTTACACAGGGGAGTTTCCCTATCTGCTTGGATCATCAAGAAATCAGTGATGGCTTTTCTCTGTTCGTATAGTCCATCTAACATATGTAGGGTGGAATTCCAACGAGTGGGAACATCGCAAATAAGACTTTGTTGGGGGATACCATTCTGGTGCTGTAGCTCAAGAAGGGTGTGCTTGGCAGTGTAGGAGTGGCTGAAGTGCATACAAAGTTTCCTTCCTGTTGTTAGGATGTCTTGCAGATGGGGGGAAGACTTCAGAAAACACTTGACAACTAGGTTAAACACGTGTGCCATACAGGGCGCATGGCTCAGGCTTCCTTGTCACAGCGCAGACAAGATGTTACTCCCATTGTCAGTAACCATGGTTCCCATTTCCAATTTTCACGGAGTAAGCCATGTTTTGATTTCTTGATGAATGAATTTCCGGAGCTCCTCCCCTGTGTGACTCCGTTCGCCAAGGCCAACCATGTGAAGCACAGCGTGACACCGCTGTGCCCTGCACACATGGTGGGCTGAAGGAGCATTGAGAATTGACTGTACAGTGGAAGCTGAGGAGACGGCGGAGGATGAGGAGGTGAAGTCGTACACTGTGACAGGCAAAATGTCCTGGGAGCGTGGAGGCCGAAGCGGTGTGACCTGTCCAAGTTGCTGTGCAGGAACCACATTCACCCAGTGAGCTGTAAAAGAAATGTATTTTCCCTGACCGTAGTTACAGCTCCAGATATCGGCGCTGCCGTGCACTTTGGTGCACACCGACAGGCTCAAGGACCGGCCCACCTTCTGCTCAACAAATTTGTGTAGGGCTGGTACTGCCTACTTTGCAAAGAAATTATAGTTCGGGACTCTCCACCTCGCTTGGCACTAGCCATCAGCTCTCTGAAAGGTGCAGAGTCCACCACCGTAAAAGGGAGGGACTGCAGCACCACCAACTTGCACAGGAGCACATTTAGCTTCTGCGCCGTAGGATGAGTGGGCACATACTGTTGTCTCTTGGACATGGCTTCACTGATGGAGCACTGGCGGGGTGACTGACTTTTAGTAGGAGGAGCAGGAGCATCTGGAGCGACAGAGGATGGGTATGACGCACAGCTACCTTCGGCTGAGGTGCTGGAGCCTTGGCTGGGTGAAATTGGAAGCGGCGTGGCACTGGCTGACGCAGCAGGCTGGACCCCCACTTCGGAGCCTTGGTTCTCCCAGGCCACTTTATGGTGACGCTGCATGTGTTGCCGCAGGGCCATGGTACCAACATTGGGGCCCTGGCCACGCTTGTCCTTCTGTCTACACATCTTGCATGTGGCCAGGTTACCCTCCTGCGGATGCTTGATGAAAAAGTGCCACACTGCCGAGTAGCTAATTTTCCCTCTAACAGTCCGCACTATTTCACTGCTACTGCTGCCAACTCTAGGAACCCCTGCTCCACTACCTCCCGGGAAGGCAGCCTGCCGGGCAGCAGTTGGTCTACCCCGCACCCGGCCACGTGTGGCTCCAGACATCCCAATTCTGCCACCATGCTGACTGCCAACCCTACTACCACCTTGCTGCCTCAGCTGCTGATTCTGGGGCAACCTGGGACCCTCTTCTCCTGATGATGATGAAGCCCCTTCTGCACCAGGCTACCAAGTGCGATCGGCTTCATCATCATCATCATCATCATCGAGTTGTGTCTGCACGTCACTGATGTCCTCCTCGGTTTCCACAAGAGCGTGTGCTGCAGGAGACGGAACGCTCGCCACACCACATCCTGGCACATCTCTGCCTGACATTTTTACTGCGTTTAGGAGGGGAAAACAATATACTACACTACACCTAGAACAGTATTTTTGTAACAGCAGGTGTGTAGAAAAGTTAGATCAAAATAGGCAGACACTGTAGCTAAAATCTAATGCAAAAAGACACTGTCAGATGGTCTTACACAGGATGCCCCTGGTCAGAGTAAAATGCACCACAGGCAGTTTTAAAACGTGGCTTTTGTTCAAAATGTAAAAAAACTAAAGATGCAGGTACTCTTAAAAGCTAAGTGCTAGTATTCGGGATGCCCCCTCCCCCCCCCCCCCCGGTGAAAGGCAATGGGTGCTTTAAACTTGAAAACCAGACTTTTTTTAAAAAAAAAAGGCAAAAGGTAAGTCGGCCGGTACTCTTAAAAGATAAGTGCTAGCACTGACAATGGCCCCAGGTGAAAGGCAATGGGTGCTTTAAACTTGAAAACCAGACTTTTTTTTCAAAAAGGCAAAAGGTAAGTCAGCCGGTACTCTTAAAAGATAAGTGGTAGCACTGACAATGGCCCCCGTGAAAGGCAATGGGTGCTTTAAACTTGAAAACCAGACTTTTTGTTAAAAAAAGGGAAAAGGTAAGTTGGCCGGTACTCTTAAAAGATAAGTGGTAGCACTGACAATGGCCCCCGGTGAAAGGCAATGGGTGCTTTAAACTTTAAAACCAGACTTTTTTATACAAAACACAAAAGGTTAGTAGGCAGGTACTCTAAAAAGACACGTGCCAGTATTTGGGATGCCCCCTCTTCAAATACACAGGTTGCCTGCCATGATAGATGAAAAGTGACTTTGCTTACAAAATGCAACCAGTTAATAGACAGGTACTCTTGAAATAATAATGCTAGTGTTTGGGATGCCCCCTCTTCAAATACACAGCTTGCCTGCCTTGATAGTGGAAAAGTGACTTTGCTTACAAAATGCAACCAGTTAATAGACAGGTACTCTTTACTCTTGAAATATTTATGCTAGTGTTTGGGATGCCCCCCCAGCGAAAGGCAAACTTTGCTTAAAAAGTGCTTAAAAAGTGACTTTGTTTACAAAATACAACCAGTTAATAGACAGGTGAAAACCAGATTTATTTTTAAAAAAGGCAAAAGGTAAATCGTCCGGTACTCTTAAAAGATAAGTGGTAGCACTGACAATGGCCCCCGGTGAAAGGCAATGGGTGCTTTAAACTTGAAAACCAGACTTTTTTTTTAAAAAAAGGCAAAAGGTAAGTCGGCTGGTACTCTTAAAAGATAAGTGGTAGCACTGACAATGGCCCCCAGTGAAAGGCAATGGGTGCTTTAAACTTGAAAACCAGACTTTTTTATACAAAAGGCAAAAGGTTAAAATATAAGTGCTAGCACTGACAATGGCCCCTGGTGAAAGGCAATGGGTGCTTTTAACTTTAAAACCAGACTTTTTTATACAAAACACAAATGGTTAGTAGGCAGGTACTCTTAAAAGACACATGCTAGTATTTGGGATGCCCCCTCTTCAAATACACAGGTTGCCTGCCTTGATAGTGGAAAAGTGACTTTGCTTACAAAATGCAACCAGTTAATAGACAGGTACTCTTGAAATATTTATGCTAGTATTTGGGATGCTCCCCCCCCCCAGTGGAAGGCAAACTTTGCTTAAAAAGTGACTTTGCTTACAAAATGCAACCAGTTAATAGACAGGTACTTTTGAAATATTAATGCTAGCACACTTTTTAAAGAATGACACCAGGAAAAGGAAAAGCTAAATAGGCAGGTGTGTTATTAACACTAAATAGGCTTCAAAGCTAATGCAAACACTTTAAACTTTCCCTGTCTTTCTCTGTCACTGTCACAGCCTCTCTCCTTCTCTATCTGTCCCTCGCTTGGCTTCTTCTGTTCTATCTTATCTATCTCTCCCTCGCTCCGCAAAATGGCCGCCGCCTATATAGGTCTGTGACATCATCGGTAAGCCTGTCTGCTGATTGGTAGCATGTGACACCTACCCAGGATTCCTTGCCCCATGGGACATGCCCTGACATGTGGATACACCATTTTAGATGGACTGTATAGCAGTAAATGGAGTTTTAAAGAAGCGTTTCAAGCGATCGAATCGCAGCAATATTCGAAATCGTAACGAATCTAATATTTCCTGAAATTCGTAACGAATTCGGGTTCATCAGAATCGATTCGCTCATCTCTAATGAAAACCTGATGCTGGAGAAAGTAAGCTAAAAGGAAAGGCTGAGGGTTGGCTGGAGGAGCGCTTTGGGAATCGAAAGTGGACCAGAACCCTTTAAAGCCAACTCTGGAGTCTAAAACGCTGGCTGATTTCTGACCCCCTGGGGAATTCCAATTTAGGATGCCCAGATGTGTGAAACCTGGGATCGCCGATATACTTACACCACCGGTGATACCATGGCACATGCACAGCTGCATCCCAGGCATCTCACGACTAAGACGCACTCCGACACCCGGGTATTCAGACATGGGAGATAACCCATCAGCCAAAGGTAGACATAGGAGGCGTTCACTTACCATTGATATGGACAACATAAAGCTCTGATTGTATGAGAGCTTAGTCTGAACCCTGGAAAGGTGAGTTTTGGGGGGCTATCCAGGGTTTTACATAGCGGGGAATTCAAATCGGGATACCCCAGGTAAATAGAACAAAATGCCAGGTTTTAGTCCACTTGAAGAGAAGGCTGTTTTGTAGGGATATGCCATTGCAATCAAAAATACAACTTACAAACAAAAAAAATGCAAAAACATAAGAAATTACAGCAATTATTTATTTCAAGTATCCAATTTTTGGAGGGGCAGAGTTTTGAGAAACTTTATACTTTAACTCTGTAAAGTGGAAAAAATATTTTTTTTAACTGCATCCAAACTTCTCAGTGTCATATTTTAGCCAGAGCAGACGTTAGGTACAAGTGGTATAGACTGCTTTTTCCATAATGGTTTTGCAGGGTCGGGGTGTCATGATGAGCTTAAATCATAATGTGTAACCCCAGTATGGAACCCTCACTCAAGGTCCCAATGAAAGTGAACTTCTTATAGAACATGTTCTCGTACATTTACCTCAATAATAATGATAAAGTGAGTAGAATGAAATCCTTAGTTGTATAGATTTATACATCTGCCTCTGGTAACCTCTCATTCTTATTTACAGATACACAAATGAATGCGAGTATCAGCAGCTTCTTAAAGAAAATCTTGATAGGTTAAACAAGGTAAGGAAACTTTAGATATGGGTTTTACTAAGTTTTCTAACTTTTTACAGCAAACCTACAGGGTCTGCCACACTGTTCATGGAACCCCCCTCTCCACCCCCCTCGCCATCAATTTGTAAAGTCTCCCTTCTGGACAGTGGCTACAAACATTATAAGTTTCAGATCAATTTTCTAGCTAACCGTCTGTGGTTACACCCCTTGCCAACAACAAGGAACCTTCCGCATTTTATGTGTGCCCATGCTCCTCACCAAATCACGCATCACAACATGGACAGTATCTGGCCCAAGGACGAAACCTCCATCTTGTACCAGTGACACTGTATCCAGTACCCTCTGTCCACTGGATTGTGCTGTAGGGCATAAGGGTTGGTAATTAGTAGGACTGGGGGCTGCTGGTTCAGACCTTGACCTCTGGGATTACCAGCCCCTATGTTTGCCTTGCCAAGTTGGTAAGCTTTAGACGGTCACACATTATTTTTCTGATTATGATGAGCTCAAGGACACATGCAGTCCATTTTTTTGTCCTTCAAAGTCCCAGCAAGATTACGTGGCTGCAGAAGATTTGCCCAGAACCTACTGAACCTGCTTACTTTGCATTCCCTGGGATGAAGATGAGTAACACCGAACTTAGGTTTCTCTTTCATGGACCTTGCATTGGTTTTACAATGTTGTACCATGCATCTATTGTATGTGATATCTTCATTTTTTTATACTATGTATATTTATTTTTGACTACTAAGACTAGTAGTGAGTAAACAATGCCCAAAGGTAAAACCAAAGGGGCGGGGGGGGGGGGCAGCAGATTGGTGAACCTCCCCCAATGTTCCTCTCTAAGTGCCTAAAGTTTGGATTGCTTTTATGCTCTTTTCTGATCTGTATTTACTAATTTGTGTTATCAGTATAATGCCCAAGACAGTTTCTATTGCAATATTTTTCTTTTACATTCAGTAAATATGTTCTCATGCCATCTTGTGGTCAATGTTTATATTTGATGTTCTTTTTTTGTGGCTTTTCAATTGTAATTTTCAATCATTTGTAAGTAAGAAAATTAGAAAACTGAAAAAAGGGGAAGAAAGAGAGCGTGTGGAAATAAAAACAGGGAATGTAGAAAAGATATTTAATCTTATTTAAGAAGGTCAATGCCACACAGCTCCACTTTTTTGCTCTCAGCGGCACTCGATCGTGTACGATTTAATAAAATAACAAAAAAAAAAAAACACCCATGGGGCCACCGCCTAGCATCTTACTTAAAACTAGCACTAAAAAGGATGCTGTGTTTAATGCTTATAATTCATATTTAACACATTTATTTTTACAGAACTTGCATTGTGGCTTGTCAATAATAGAAAAGCAGCACCTAGATGGTCCAAAAATGATTTTAATGGTTTCTTTTGCAGCCGAATGCACTGTAAAGTTTCCCCCCTTTGCCCCCAGCAGTGATTTCTTGTAACTGTAATGAAGGAACGCCGTCCAGTGGCGGAAAAATACAGCACCAAAGATTTCAAAGAGGAAATAAAATCATAAATATGCAGGGGAGCGCCGGAATAATGGCGGTACAAAGATTAGCGATATCTGAAGGGAATCACCAGAATAAGCATAGTTAAAAAGGGAAAACGCTGGAGTGGGACTCCCGGATATCAGGATGTACTAGCGGCGCACCTTAACAGGATCATGGACTGGAACAGGCACAGGGGAAGCAAACAATGGGTACAACTGGAGCAGTTGTGGGCTCCGGTTCCACTGGCGGGGCTCCCATGGTCTCCAGGAGAAATCCCGTGCACGCTTAAGTCGCACCCCACGATAGGCCCGACCCTCAGGGTATGGGAAAGACATGCGATTAGAGAGAATATAGCGCCAGCGTCTCTCCGCTTCGCCCTGTTACGGGTGCGCTGGACTTCCCTCCAAACCGTCTGGATATGGGTTTTACAAGATGGAAGGCGCCTGGACGAGGAGCTGTCCGGGATTTCCTGAGCGGTTTTAGCTGTAAGTCATTGCGGGAACTGCGAAGCTGGGGTGATCCTCCTCACCTATCTTACTGGAGGGCATTACAGGTATCGCACTTCCTGGCGAGCCTACCCCCACCCGAGGAATTCGGTAGAGAGCTGACACCATTCGAGCGCGTGTGTACGATGGATGAAACAACCAAGGGTGCGCTATCCCCAAGAGAAAATCATGTACCTAACTTCATAATGGCATGGGAGACGGAACTTAAAGTCACATTCGCACCAACCCAAATAAAGAAAATCCTAGAGCTGGCACAGGGGGCCTCAATAAGCAACATGTACCAGGAGGCGGGTTATAAAATACTGAGTAGATGGTATAGGTCGCCACAGGTACTACATCATTTTTACCCATCAGTACCTCCCCTTTGCTGGAGATGCGAGAGGGCCCCGGGCTCCGTCACGCATATCTTCTGGGGATGCGAAAAAATAAGAGGATTCTGGGAGGAGGTGAAGTGGATCCTTAAGATAACAGGGGAGCCCATCGAGCTCTCCTCGGAAGTCCTGCTTTTGCACTCCACCAAAAGCTCAGTGGGAAAATACAGGAAATCCTTGACAATACACCTGATAAATGCAGCTAGGGCATGCATACCCACCAGATGGAAGTCACCTGTTCCCCCTACCAATGGCTCAGGAATACGGAGGGTGGAAGACATCAGATGGATGGAAGACCTGATGGCTCTCCTTCAACGCACAGAGGAAAAACATTGACTCCGGTGGATGCAATGGTCTTTGTTTGTAGAATCAAATGAAGGCAAAACCCTCTGGGATGGGACCTGAGTTGGTTGGGAGATGACCGGGGGTCGGTGGTGGTGCGGGGTGTCTGGTACGGGTCGGGTGGCGCTGTCCTCGCCCAGTGGGGGCTCCCTTCTCCCACTTGGTCGGGGGGTGCTGTTGTTGCTGCTCTCTTCCTCCCCTGCTCCTCCCCAGTCCCCTCCCCCTCCGGCCTCCCCCCCTGTCCGCACCCCATCCTCCTCCCCCTCTCTCCCCTTTCCCCCTTCCATCCTCTCTTAACCTTCACACCGTTCTCACCTTGTTTTCTACCCTCTCCCCGTTCTACTTTCCCCCCGCCTCTCTATTCCCACCGAAGACCCCGGGCCAAGGACCGCGGAATGAGGTCACTCCCGGCGTTGGAACCTAGATGGAGGTGAGGGGTTTTTTTGGCACTAAAGAGGAGAAAATTCCAACCACATGAAATTGACATGGCTGGCACGTAAGAGTTGGAGGTAGCCATGAAAATTTCCCGTGGCCGGCATTTAAAGGGTTAATCTATTTCTACTCACCCATCATCATTTTGGTTCCACCATACGTCATCATTTGCCATCATTCGTACCGTTCTCACCTTGTTTTCTACCCTCTTCCCGTTCTACTTTCCCCCGCCTCTCTCTTCCCTCACAAAAAGCTTCCCTCTTCCCCTTGCTTCTGTCAACAATAGAAAATTGGGGGTGGTGAGCGGAGGGACACAATCCTACGCCTGCCTACAAACGGTGGATAGGCCATGGGCTAAAATAGATGTGTTAACAGTCATGGTAAAAGCTTTAAAAAATATGTCTGTCATACTTAAGAGATTTTACTGCCATGTTTAATTGGATAATTGTGATCTGTCTCTTTGCTACTGCTCTTCTCAATAAAGATTTATTGTTAAAAACAAAAGGGAAAACGCAGAGCCAATAGTGAAAATGTAGATGGGGAGCCTGATTTATGACATGTCAGCGCCTGGTAGTAACACTCAATGCCACTTTTTTTGCCTCAGCGCCCCTCAGTGTGTGATTTAAGAAACCAAAAACAGACTTGTCAATAATGTAAACACAGGACCTACATGTCGCCAATTGTAATTTTTTTCTGTAAAATAATTTATCATGGCTTCTTTTTCTTACCAATGTGTAATTTGGTCAGTAAAAATTAAAATGAAGCCTAAACACACTGTAAAGTTTGTCCCCTTTGTCCCTAGCAGTGATATCCTGTAAGTGTAATGAAGAAACACACACCAGCGTCAGTAAAATAAGGCGCCAATCTTTTCAGGGTGGAAATAATTCATAAATACACTGTGCAGTGCCGAAAAAAGATGGCGGTACAAAGTGGTGCGCACTGGTGCTGGTAAAATCGGCGGTCACAACCAACAAGAGTTACATGTATATCAAATATCACATGATAGTCCTTTAGCAAAAGTTCTCTCAGAGCCTGATCAAGCTTCAGCACTAGTCAATGTCACTCAGCGACAATATTTTGTCTCAGCGGGACTCGTGTGCGATTTAGCAAACAAAAAACAGGCAGTGCCAATGCGTCCTCCAGCCTGTGTCAAATTTATCACTAGCGCCATATAGTTTGTTAAGCTGTGCCAGTTTAAAGTGGTGCTTTAGGTTTAGGTCCTAGACATGGACAGAACTGTATTGAAGTGTTTTATGCTTATATATAATGTTACACGCATTTATTTGTACAGAACTTGCATTGTGACATGGATGTAACCAAATGTAATTTTTTTTCCGTGTAAAATAAATTATCTTTTTTTGCCTTATCAATGTGTGATTTGGAGCTCAACAACTAAAATGCAGCCTAAACACACTATAAAGTGTGTTCCCTTTGTCCCCAGCAATGATACTCTGTACCTGAATGATACACTGTAACTGAAATAAGGAAACGCTAACCAGTGCCTGTAACATACAGCTGCAATCTTTTCAGCATTCACCAAAAATGATTAAATACGGCGTGCAGTGCCTAAAAGATGAAAGTACAGTGGCGCTCACTGGTGCTGTTATAATCAGCATAATGCATAATATAGCATAATAGCATAATATAACAGATGCCAGTAACTAGTGCCCCAGTCCAAGCTGATTATTTAACATCAGATGTGAAGTGCAGCGCCATTCTGTACAAGTAGCAGCGCCAAATTAGAAATAGATGCCGGCGCTTAGAAACAAGCCAAATGGCATCAAAATGACGCTTAGGGCCTGATTTATCAAGCACTTATGCCAGACAGTGCCACATTGGTGCAAATTAGAGTAGTGATTTAAAATTTTCTTTTCACGCTTGCTCATGTTGCTGCACTGCAAGAAATAAGCATGCTGAGAAATGTAGAAATCATATTTTGCACTCCTCTAATTTGCACTGAAATGGCATTGTCTAGCAGAAGTGCTTGATAAATCAGGCCCTAAATGGCACAATTCTTGAATAAGGCCCTTAGTCAAGGAATATTGCAATAAGGATCTATAACCTTTTACATACAGTTTAGAGTTCCCTGATAATGTTCAAATTGCAGCTTCTGTTTGTAAATGGAGATGACTGAGAATGGCACTTAGGTATTGGCAGACTGTAACAATCTTGCATTTCACTATTGATGATGCTTCCTCAGAGGGTCACTCTGAGCTATTTAATAGTCTATTAAATATTTAAATAGTCACTAGCTGCTATAAAAAGCCCCCAATCCCTCCTGTGGCAGGTAGGAAGTTGTCAGAAGTCCAGTGCAGGACAGAGAATCTGTGTTCTCTGACCCACCGAAGACCCCGGCCCAAGGACCGCGGAATGATGACACTTCCGGCGTTGGAACCTAGATGGAGGTGAGGGTTTTTTTTGGCACTAAAGAAGAGAAAATTCCAACCACATGAAATTGACATGGTTGGCACGTAAGAGTTGGAGGTAGCCATGTAAATTTTCCGTGGCCGGCATTTAAAGGGTTAATCCATTTCTACTCACCCATCATCATTATGGTTCCACCATACACCATCATTTGCCATCATTTGCAGCCTGCCTAGGCTATAAAAAAACTTCCTATCCTTCAGCTATTTGTGTCCAAGTCTGCATCTTCTATAGACCCTTTAATTCCCACATCCAGACATTTCCAGACATTTTAAAGGTTTCCCATAAATGGTCCTTAAAGGATGTAGTCCTTTATTGTTTACATCACATGTGTCAAACCCAAGGCCCAGGGGCTGGATACAGCCCTCCAAGCCTTTTTATGTGTTCCTCTGATGAGTACCAGACAGTGGTGGCAAAGTGGTAACCCTTCTAACTGGGCCGGTCATTCCAAGGCTTCTACACCGGCAGCATGTTCTCCAGTCCCAGGTGTGGTGCCTTTAGAAGCAACTGGTGTGCCCCTTTTTAATGCATTGGGGAGAAGAGAGTAGTGACGGCATCTGTTCTGTGTCTCTGTGCAACCCCTGTCACCACACAAAGAGGGCGCTGTCACAGCAGAGGGCGCTACATCTGCTGCAGGAAAATTATAGAAGTGCTGCCCTGGCCAAAATAATGCTGCATCTGTCCTGAGCAAAATAATCCAGTGTCTGCATCTGTCCTGAGCAAAATAATCCAGTGTCTGCATCTGTCCTGAGCAAAATAACTCAGTATCTTCATCTGTCCTGAGCAAAATAATTCAGCATCTACTTCTGTCCTAAGCAAAATAATTCAGCATCTGCTACTGTCCTGGGTAAAATAATTCAGCGCCTGCATCTGTCCTTGGCAAAATAATTCTACTTCTGTCCTGGGCCAAATAATTCAGTGTCCATATCTGTCCTGGGCAAAACAATTCTACTCAGTCATCTGCAAAATAATTCAGTGTGTACATGTGTACTTGGTAAACTAATTCTGCTTTTGGCCTGGGCAAAATAATTTAGTGTCTGTATCTGTCCTGGGAAAAAGAATTCTATGTATGTAACAAAACATTTGAATAGTCGTGCTTCCATTTTGTTTTTTGTTTACTATTACCGTATTTTTCTCCCTATAAGACGCACCTGCTTATAAGACGCACTTAGGATTTTGGGGAGGAAAATAAGAAAAATAATATGTTTAACCAAATAATAGTCAAAGTGCAGTATCCTCCAATTACAGTAATCCCCCCTCCCATTCCCAATAGCCAGTGTGTCATTCCCCCTTCCCATAGGCAGAGTGGCATTCCAGCCATCCTATTCCCCATATAGGCAGTGTGGCATTCCTCCCATCCCATTCCCATAGGCAGTGTGGCATTCCTCCCATCCCATTCCCATAGGCAGTGTGGCATTCCTCCCATCCCATTCCCATAGGCAGTGTGGCATTCCCTCCATCCCATTCTCCATATAGGCAGTGTGGCATTCCCCCCTCCCATTCCCCATACAGGCAGTGTGGCATTCCTCCCATCCCATTCCCATAGGCAGTGTGGCATTTCCCCCTCCCATTCCCCTATATAGGCAGTGTAGCACCCCCCCCTCCCATTCTCCATATAGGCAGTGTAGCACCCCCCTCCCATTCTCCATATAGGCAGTGTGGCATTCCCCCCCATCCCATCTCCATAGGCAGTGTGGCATTCCTCCCATCCCATTCCCATAGGCAGTGTGGCATTCCACCCATCCTATTCCCCATATAGGCAGTACGGCATTCCTCCCATCCCATTCCCATAGGCAGTGTGGCATTCCCCCTCCCATTCACCATATAGGAAGTGTAGCACCCCCCTCCTATTCCCCATATAGGCAGTGTGGGATCCCCCCCATCCCATTCCCCATATAGGCAGTGTGGCATCCCCCCTCCCATTCCCCATATAGGCAGTGTGGCATTCATCCCCCCACCCATTTCCCATATAGGCAATGTGGCACCCCCTGCCATTCCCCATATAGGCAGTGTGGCATCCCCCTCCTATTCCCCGTAGAAGCAGTGTGACATCCCCCCCATGTTCCCTATAGGCAATATAGCACCCCCTCCCATTCCCTATATAGGCAGTGTGGCATCCCCCCTCCTATTCCCCGAAGCAGTGTGGCATTCCCCCCCCCCCGTTCCCCATAGGCACACAATAGCAAAAAATAAATAAATAAGCTCACATGTTACTGGCGCTCCCGCGTTGAAGATGTAGGCGTGTCCCCGCCGCTGCTCCTTCCTGGCCGGGCTGCGCAGACACCCGTCCCTGTGAATCGTGTGGGTGTGACGTGCATCACGTCGGCACAGGCCACGCCCACCTGTTCTATGGAGCCGGGTGTCTGCGCGGCCCGGCCAGTAGGAAGGAGCGGCGGGGACAGGGACAACCGCTCCTTCCTCTCATCTGCAACTTCTCTGCTGCCTCTTCCCGCAAGGGCAGGAGTGAACAGCCGGGTCCATGCAGCTGATGGGCGTGGCCTGAGTCTACGCGGTGCAGGCCATGCCCACCCGCTGCACGGAATCGGCTGTTCACTCCTGCCCTTGCCGGAAGAGGCAGCAGCTGGGGGGCAGGAGATGATGGCGGAGAGACAGGCGCTGCCTCCGTCCCTGCCACTGCTTTCACTACCACAGCATTAGCGGGGACAGGGACAGAGCCTGCCACTCCTCTGTCTTCTTCTGGCCTCCCGCAGTGTGGCAGGCAACGCGGGAGCGCCGGTAACGGGTGAGTTTATTTTTTTTTTCTTTTTTACATTCGGCCGATAAGGCACACTGACATTTCCCCCCCACTTTTGGGGAAAAATTGGTGCATCTTATAGTGCAAAAAATACGGTATCTGAAGTAGCCCTTGGTGAAAATGAGTTCGACAGGGTGAAAATAAGGGCTTTATTTATCAAGGGATAGGGACAGGTAGTGCCTTGTAAGCGGCTGGTAGCGGCTGGTAGCGTCTGGTGAATGCCGGGCACTGCACGCAATACCACATTTATGAAGGTGATTCTGGTGAGCACCTCTTACAGCATCACGTAGCGACAGATTCATCATCTCAGCGGATCCCGGCGGCGCTCTGACTGACCAGAGCGCCTGGTATTACCTGTCCCTACCTGTCGCTCTCCCATACATTTCAATGGACAATATTTTTCTTCTCTACTTTTTTTTAATCAAATCCCTGTGTGACCTCTCCTGGCCTATTAAATGTCATTTTTGAAAACTTTTTAGATTTTTTTAATTTTTATGCAGAATTGTCATTACAGGTCTGGTATTAAAGTGTTAATGTCACAATGTAATTCCATATGTTTTCGCTTTGTTACTAGTGGATATGTGTTCAGAAACGGAGTTTAATCACACAGCCTCTGGCGCTCTGGGCTACAGAGACACAATTTTGAGTGCCGGCGCTGTGTGAGGCTGTTTTTTTGAAGATTATGGTTTGAGTCACTCACACTGACCAGTCGCTACCGTTCACTCCCATATAGTGCTGTACTGGTGTTATAGCGACTCACACATCAAATTCATCAATGCCGGCCATGTTACTATAACGACTGAGGCGCTCTGTAATAGCGACTCACTCACTAGCGGTCGCTCTTAGTGCCGCTGTACAGACGCTCATCTGCTATTACCTGGAGCTAGTAATGAATCAGCCTGCCCAATAAAAAATAGTGGGTTTAATTTCTAAAATGAAACAGCTGCATTTGCCACATGTTCCCACCATAGCCCTGATCCATGTTTCTGTGTCAGGTTTCACTCTGCAATTTAACCCCTGCCACCCGCTGTATGCTATTTTATAGCCCTGGAAACCATGATGTTGGATCTTTTTATCTGTCCCATTACGTACAGCTTTGTTATGTGCAAATTATACTGACATCTTTGTACATAATCGATCAATAAAACTCCTATTAAAGGCAAGGATTGATAAAAGGAAAAAGTCAAAGATAAAAGTGAGCTTTATTGTCCTTTATTTTCCATTAGTAATGTGATAGTTTTGCCTCCACAGTCGGTTGTATCATACAAGTGATCCTGCATCTGCTCAGTTGTCTCCTGGCTCAATTTCTTGTTATGGGAAACTAAACATAACTTCTATTATTAAAAGTCATGAAACGCTAAAGATAGCCAGTGCTAATTCATTTCTCTGGAATCTCTAAATCTTGCCATACATGGTAGACAGAGGAGCAAATGGAAGTCTTTGGAGCCTTTAATATTTCATTGTATTTATCCTCAGGGGCAACAATGAAATATCAAGGTGGTACTGGGTTACTTTTCTTTATTTTATAATAATTTCAATCTATGAGACACAACTGAGGCCAAAAGTTTGTCTGATCTTACATCTAGCTGTTAGGTAGTTTGGTTGTTCTTATACAATAGATATAATCATGCGTGCGTATTGGCCAGCTATGAATTCAGTGGGTGATCACATCTGCCTATGTATAGCCATGTGTTGCTTGAATGGGGCACAAGGGGGGTTATTTAAGAACGGATACCGCCAGGCAGTGTCCCGTAGCAGCAGGCAGTGTCTGGTGAACGCCGGGCGCTGTACGCAAAATCACATTTAAGAAAGCGAATCTGAGCTCCTCTAACAGCGCCATATAGCGTCACATGTATTACTAGCGTCGGCTTGGTGTATAGCGCCGGTGCTCTAGGCTCAGGAGCGCCATGTAGTACACCGTCGCTCTGTAGCTCTCTCCCATATACTTCAATGGGCTTTCATTAGTTGTGTATAAATAGCGTGTTTGCCAATTAATTTTTTTTTTTTTTTGCTCAAATCATTGTGTGACCCCTCCTGGCTGCAAACAAACACTTTTAATATATATATATATTTTTTTTATATTTTTATGCAGAATTGTATGTACAGGTCTGGCAGTAAAGTGTCATTGTCACCGTGTTAAAACCATGTCATTCTATGTGTTTTCTTACTGGTGGATATGTTTTCAAAAACAGACTTAAATCACACAGCGTCTGGCGCTCTATGCTATAGCAACCAGATTTAGAGCGCAACGCTGTGTGTCCTTTTTTGATAAGTATGGTGTGGAGCACCGCGAGTCGGACGCACTGAGCTGGTGCTACCTCTCATTTGCTGCAGCGCTGTACTGTTGTTAGAGCGCCCGATACCCGCTTACAGCGTCTACTAGCGGTCGCTCTAAGCGTTGTTATACAGACACTTATCTGGCAATACGTAGCGTTAGTAATGAATCAGCCTCTTGTATATATAAGGATAGATTCACCACCAGGTGAGAGAACTCTTTTTAGGAAAAAAAAATGCCACTTTAATAGACTACTTTGGGGATGATTCTGCACCAGTTGCTGAATCACTCCCAAGGTAAACAATGAAAATGAATAGCAATTCTCTCACCTGGTGCAGATTCAAAATGGTGCTTAAAAATGGTTATAGGCTAAAGCTATCCACTTGCCTTAAAATCCTGATTCTACAACTAATGAAAAACGATATAGTGTAATGTTCTATCTATGCAAAAAGGTAAATAGGCTAAACCCGCGCTAATAGATTGTTTCTAAAAATTATTTGTTACTAAGATTCAATAGAAATGCTTTAGTGTATGCTCAACGTGTATAGAACTCCACTATCCCAGCAAGTTCAGGTTAACAGTATCCAACATATGAAACACAGAGCAATTGAAGTTTTAAAAGGTTGACAACACACTGAAATGAGATATATGGTTATTTCTAAAAAGTCCAAAAAAAAAATATATATATATATAGATCTCACCACCCATTGCTTACACCGCGGCCGCAGGTGTCCCAATGATGGAAGGGGAGAGGGGGTATGTGGGTCCTCGTTGTGTTGTAGATGCTGAGTGCTGACTAAGAATAACCGCCTTGCTGCCTGTGTCTGACGCGTTTCGTTGCGCTCCAGCAAATTTTTCCAAGACTTCCATCATTGGGACACCTGCGGCCGCGGTGTAAGCAATGGGTGGTGAGATCCTTGTCTGCTAACTAATGCTGAATGTGTTTTAATGAAATGTGAGTGCGCATTTTATAACATTTTTACAACAAAGGTCAAATTAAAAGCGGTATCACGCTATTTTAGTCTATCTTCCCCTTTTTTATGTACACTTTGTCAATACATCCACTGGGAGGCAAGATTCCCTATGAAAGAGGAATATTAGAACAAGCTTCATGGGCAAAAAAATGATTTGATTGAAGAAGATCTAGAGTATTTGGCGAGGAGAGATCGAGATTCTCATTTGAAAAGCTTAATTGGCTCAGCCATCTGGTAAGAGTAAGCAATCTAGGTGGTGGGCACTTGGTGGATTAACTGCAGTCATATCCAGCATATCTACTCTTTTGAATATATACCTACTGGCACTGATAAAATAGAGATAATTTTCCATCTATTAATCAGGAAGACTGAACTATATATATATATTTTTTTTTGGACTTTTTAGAAATAACCATATATCTCATTTCAGTGTGTTGTCAACCTTTTAAAACTTCAATTGCTCTGTGTTTCATATGTTGGATAATGTTCTATCTATATCTTATCCAGAGTTGCCCCGCCAAGTTTTGGAACCCCATTGATTTCAATGGGGATCAAGTTCAGCTTTGGCTCAAGTTATGATACCTGAACTAAACTTTTGTTCAAAGTTTGGCCGAACTTGCTGAACCTGAACCGCCAGGGCATGGCGGAATGCTATTCAGAACAAATTAATTAGAAATATTATGTGCTTTTACCAATAGCCAAATAGCCTTCACTCGGAGCAGACAGGAACTCTTCAGCAGTGTATTACAAGTCCTATCCAGTCTGTTTTAGATGTTTGTCACTTGCTGGCTTTAGGTCTACAAAGTACCTGGCCAGCCGGTCACCCCGCTGCCTCCAAGCCCCCTCTCTATGAGATACAATCACTGTCCCCTTTGCTCATTGGAATACAGTGGTAACAGATTTAAGTGATTCTCACATTTTCCCTAAAATGATACCATTTTCCGAATGAAGCTTTCTGCTCCATTTATCACATGACTGGTTCTTTGTAGAATTAGGTAGTTAATAATATAGCAAATCGTATTGACACAATATTCATGCTTCAAAAGCATCTAAAATCCTGAAACTGAAATAGCAACAGATTAATACCATTTTATCCAATTTATTTTAGTCCAGTTAGTTATTTTAGTCTCTTTTTTATAAAAGTGTCTGATAATGACCTAAACTATGTACCAAAGTAATGTCCCATTAAAGAAGTAATGCAACTGTTTAAAATGCTTCCTAGACAACCTTTGGGCACATGATGCATCCATATAAGACTTTTTGTTCATATCCAGGTTTTTAAGCTTTCCATTTATTGTTGAGAATCTCTAGAACATGGAGGAGCTTAGTAATTACATGAGGGGTGATGTCAGATGCAAAAATCTGTCTATTGATAGTGAAGACAGGCATTAAAGCGACAGTCCCGGGAGCAAAAGCACATGGGGCCTTTCCTACCTAGGCTGCATCCCTCTGTTCTTAGCAGGGCTGGTTCCTGTGCTGACTGCTCATTTCTCCTATGACTTTCAGTGTCCTGTGCTAAATTCAAATGAGAGTGACAGGCTCTTGAGTGGTCACCTGATGCACCTCCTGCTGCAAGGCCAGGAGCTAAGTGCACAGCTTCCAGGTCTCTATAGGATCAAGTCTGCATGCTGGCTGGTAGGTCCTAAGCCTTAAAGAGACAAAAAAAGATAAAAAGCAAAAATGAAAAGCTACTGTATACTCAGCTTCTCTCTCCCCAGCAGCTTTCTCAGTGTTTGGAAGTGTGCAGTTGTGCTCCATAAGAACTCAATCACCAGTTAGGTTATGTTCACACCAAGCCAGGTTTCTGCAATCACTGTTGGCAATGCAGTGCACCTCAATCACAAGTTGAATTCCTGCCCATGTCTGTGCCCTTCACACCCAGGGAGCGATTGCACTGCAACTGGGAAAAAGTCCTGGAAAATCAGAGTGCAATTCCTCCTCTGGTGTGAAAGCCCATAGACAAGGACTAGGAGTTAGATTTGCATCTTTATTGACCAAATGTCTCACTTTTGGTGGGACAGTCCTACTTTGAGGCATTTGGCCCCACCATCTCCCAAGGGGCATAAATATAGCCCTGATGGGGTCCCAGAGCAGAGCCCCCATCATGGGCCCCCATCAGCACCCCCTCCCCCCGGATAGACACTTATGGTGCCTACACACAGAGGCAGGGGAGGCCTGTGCACAGGAGATGATGGGTGGACGAGGCGCTGCTCCACAGGAACGAAGAGGAGGTGAGGGAACCGTTCAACACAGAGGCTGGGGAGACGCAGATGGAAACATGTGCACAGGAGACGAGATGCTGCTCCACAGGAACGAAGATGATGGAGCCATGCAGCACGCACACGGAGGTGGCGGAGATGCGCATGGAGGCACGCGCACAGAAGGCGAGGGGCAGGCGAGGAGCTACTTCACAGAAACACCAGCATGAAGGAAGGAGGTGGTGGCGGCATGGCTTGGTAGGGAGGTATAGTATGACATCTTGCTGGCACCAGGCGAAAATTCTAAAGAAGTGGTGTAGGTCACTTGTTCCGGGCTCCCTTTTTCCACTGGCCCAGGGGCACGTGCCTGCACTGCCTCTATGGTATGTATGCCCCTGCGTCTCCCCAGAAACTCTAGGGACACTTAAATGTCTCACCAAAGCACCAGCAACAGGACTTATATTAGCTTAAAGCAGTAAGTGCCCCTCTGCAGCACCCCCTTTTGCTGGCCACCCTAGGCTTGTGGCCTAGGTTTGCCTAATTTGAAACACACACAACGGGGTGCAGTGCTGCCTGTGTAAAAATCTGCCACATTCCTGCAGTACATCTGCCATGTCAACAAACTTAGTACATTTTGACACTGTCATTGACACTGTCATTTTTTTACACTAGGTTTCTCCAAATAGGCCATCCTATGTCAGTATCTGCGTACCTGTGGGCCTGTATGCTGGATTTAACAGTGTTAGTGAGCACTACTGAAATACTGTTTAGTTGGGCAGAGGCTAGCCTCAACAGATGCAGATAGACCTGAGTTCAACCACGCCTCCACATAGATAGCTCACAAATGTATTATTTGTATAAAAAACATCATCAATTTATTTGGATTTACATTAAAATTGAAGTTTGAAAAAATGGCCTTCCATTGCAGCAGCTATATTGCTGTTTTTAGGCCATTAATACATCATTGTAACAGCATAGTTATTACCATCACCAAGTACACAGTACATCCATTATAATACTGTATTTAGATTGATTGTGAAGATATACATGAGACAGCTGATCAATACTTTTTTACAGCGCTTGACATTCAGTGAAAGCAACTAGTTTCGCCCTTTCTATGGGCTTCTTCATAGCTATAAATCACCCACTATTACAGCCTGGATATTTGATCAGATTAACAGCACGTCTAGGATAACCAAAAC
This sequence comes from Gastrophryne carolinensis, assembly GCA_027917425.1. Lineage (NCBI taxonomy): Eukaryota > Metazoa > Chordata > Amphibia > Anura > Microhylidae > Gastrophryne > Gastrophryne carolinensis. Next base: position 414,924,528 of record CM051237.1, on the reverse strand, counting down.
CACAGGAAAACACACACAAAGAAAAAAAAAAAAAGGGGAAAACACATATATGTAAATGCATTAATATATAGCTGAGAGCATTGAAAATTGTGTATACATGTTAGCTAAGTTATACACAAGTGAGTAGTACTTAAGCTCCAGGTGCTGGACGCATAGTTCAGCTCCAAGTGCTGGAAAATTGAGACATCATATCTGTGTGGTACAATAAACAACACAACAATTCTTATTAGTTGTGGGCCAGGGGGGACTCCCAACTTGGTCCGGCATTCAAAAGATAAGCAAAAAAGTCAGACTTACTTTTAATCACTGCATTATGTTGAGATGGTGAGGCATCGGTAAAATAAACCCAGCTGATCTGTGAAGGGCGGTCGGTCACCAGACCATGAATACTACATTGAAACAACCGTCATTTTAGTGCAACTCCCATTATTTAGATGCAAAGAGGTACAGAAATCAAATAAACAATAGAAAATGAAGAAAAAAAAAAAAAGAAAGAAACAAACCAAGGGCCACCCTACATCTGCGAGTCATGACCGTTGTTGAGAGAAAAGATTCTACACGAAGGGAAGAAAACTCAGAGTCTCATTGAGACCTGGTGGTCTATGCGCCTTCAGTTTACTAATCCAACACGTTTCCCGCTGGAGAGTCATTTTTTCGACATCTCCGCCTCTGGGATGAAGGTGGATACGGCCCTGGAACCCTGGAATTACAACCCCTTGGGGTCCTGTTTGTGGCAGTAAAAAAAATTTCGACCAACAGGTGTTTTTAAATTTCCACATCTAATATCATACTGATGTTCATAAATTTGTTTTTTAAACGGTCTATTAGTCTTCCCTATATAATAGTGACCACAGGGGCAGCTCAGGATATAGATTACATGTGGAGTTTCACAGTTTATGAAATGTTTCAAATAAATTGGCTTATGTCCCGACACTGTTACACTTTTACCCATTTTAATGTACTTACAGGAACTACACTTTTTCTGACATTGGTATGTCCCGGCCACCTTGCAGCACTTCGTAGGCTTTTTATTAACAAAGTGGCTGTGAACTAATTTGTCATGGATGTTTTGTGCACATCTATAAAGGAATTTGGGCTTCTTTGGAAGGATGGTGCGTAGTTGGCAGTCATCTAAAAGAATATGCCAGTTCCGTTTAATGATATTACTGAGAGTGTGATGATGTGCGGAATATGTTAGAATAAAGGAAAGAGGAGGCTCTTGTTGTCGTAATCTAGGTTTGTACAGAAGTTCCACCCTAGGTCTGGTTTTTGCCTTTTCATATGCAGTTGTCAGCGTTTTTGAGTTATAACCCCTTTTGAGCAATCTTTCTCTAATCCCATCCGCAGCCTTTTGAAAATCACCATCAGTGGTGCAATTCCTACGTGCCCTGATGTATTCACTGTAGGGAATACTCTGGAGTAAATGTCGAGGGTGTGAGCTGGATGCTTGTAATATCGTATTTGCTGCTGAAGGCTTGCGAAAGAAATTAGTATGAATCAACCCTAACTCATCCACAGAGATTGTTAGATCCAAAAAATTGAGTTGGATATGATTATATTCAAAGGTTATTTAAATTTAAGGTTTTGAGTATTCTGATTCAAAGCCCTTACAAAGTCTTTTAAGGTTGATTCCGGACCTGTTCAGAGGAAAAAAATGTAGTCGATGTTGGCACATGGCACAGGTACTCGGCAAATTTGTCCTCACTCCACAATCCCCTCTCCCAACGGCCCAGTTACAAATTAGCGTAGGAGAGGGCACAGGTGGTCCCCATGGCTGTACCTTGTATCTGATGGTAAAGGTGGCCGTTAAAGAGAAAGAGATTGTGGATGAGGACGAATCGCAGTAATTTGAGTAAGAAGATATTAAGATTGTGTTGTTCGATGTCCAATTCGTGCTTGGGGGTCCTTCGGGGCAATCCCGGCTGTGTGCCATGTGTGGGGTATCCCCTGTGAGTGACAGTGTCAGGGTGTGCGTGCCGTGCGCCCAAAGTGTCTTGCGCTCCAAGCTGCTTTGCCTGCATCGCTTCCCAGCTCTGTGCCTTCAGCATCACCTACCCCCCCACTCCTGCAATTGGCCCCCAGTGAGGGGGATATTAGCAGGGGGTCACAGCCTGATCTGGCACTTCGTGTGGCCAACATTGAGAAGCAGCTTGCCGGGCCTGTTCCTAGGAAGGCCTCTGGTAAGAAGCGGCACCTGACTTCCACTCCTTCACGCTCCACAGAGAAGTATGAGGAGTTTGATGCCACTGGTGGGCGTTATTCCCTAGAGGAAGGGGAACTGTTCCAGGAATAAGAAAAGGCAGGGTGAGCTCTTTCACCCTGATAAACAGCGTCTTGAGTTTCCTGAGCAGGGACATTTCACTACTATGGTACTTAAGAAGTGGGAACGTCCTAACAGGCTTCCCGCCGTGCCCAAGGGCTTAGATAGGAGATATCCTTTTCCTGCTGATCTAGTAAAGCGGTGGTCATGTCCCCCTGAGGTGGACGCTCCCGTGCTAGGTCTGTCCAATATCTCAGTCATGCCTTCCCCTGACACTACCACTCTGAGGGACAGCGAGGAAGGGCGCATGGATCAGCTGGCCTGCCATGCTTTTACTTGTGTGGGGGCTGGACTGCGCCTGGCCTGTGCTGCTGCCATTACAGCTATTGCCCTTAAGAATCAAGCGTCTTTGTGACGGCGCTATGGCTGGTAGGAGGAGGGGGGATTGCTCTGATTTTGTTGCATTTATCCTTACTGCCATGGATAATGCTGTGAGACTGGGCAGTAGGGCCTCTGCACTTTTGGTGGCCATGCGCCGCTCTGTTTGGTTGTGTCAGTGGGCAGCTGACGCTGCTGCTAAGAAGGCTCTCACTGGGTTCCCCTTTGCGGGGCTGTGGCTCTTCGGTGAGTGTCTTGATGTTTTAGCCAAGGATGGCAGACTGCCTCAGCGTAGGAGGCAGCCCCGGCCCTTTCGGGGGACCTCTGTCTCCCTCACCTCCCTTCGTACTCCCAGAGGAGGTCGGGGCTCCCTCTTCTCAGGTAGCCGCAGAGATTCTTGGGGCCGTGGCAGATCCCGTGGTCGTCCCGGTCTCTCCTGGGGTTCGAAGCCCAAACCCCCTCCCAAGGCCCCTCAGGCATGAGGGGGCGCCCTCACCCATCCGGGTGGGGGGACGGCTTCGGCTCTTTGCTCACGTCTGGAGGCTCCGTGTCTCAGACCGGTGGATTCAGGAGGTGGGGTCCTCTGGATACAAGATAGAGTTTGCAGCCTGGCCGCCCCCAAGATTCATCAGATCCCGGATGTCTTTAAACCCCCTGTCAGCTCCAGGGTTGCTTTCGGCGGTTCAATGCCTGCTGGAGTCAGGGGTCATTTGTCTGGTGCCTCCTCAAGAAAAGGGTCAGGGGTACTATTCCAATCTTTTCACAGTCCCCAAAAAGGACGGCTCTCTGAGGCCCATCCTGGACTTGAAGGGCCTCAACTAGTTTGTCAGATTCAAGCATTTTCGCATGGAGACGCTACGCTCGGCTATCAGTACCCTTCGCCCGGGCGACTTCATGACCACCGTGGACATCTAGGATGCTTATCTTCATGTGCCTATCTTCCCAGGTCATCAGAGATTTCTGAGGTTCGCGCTGGAGGATCAGCATTACCAGTTTGTAACTTTACCCTTTGGTATCACCTCGACGCCTCGGGTGTTCACCAAGGTGCTGGCAGGGGTGATGGCTTTGCTACAGAACCAGGGCATTCGTGTCCTTCCTTACCTGTGGCCCAGTCCTTTCATCAGGCCGAGCAGGACACCCCGGTGGTGACATCCACTCTGGAGTCCTTCGGCTGGGTGGTCAACTATCCCAAGTCCTCATCCTTGGTGAGGTCCTCTCTGGGCATGACACTGGATACCTCTCAGGTCAAGGTGTTCCCTCCTCAGCAGAAGGTGGAGGGCCTTCAGAAGCAGGCACAGGCTCTGCTCTTGTGTCCTCATCCCTCCATCCGTCTGGGGATGCAGTTGGTGGGCCTGATGGTGTCCTGCTTTGAGGCGGTCCCCTTTGCTCAGTTTCACATGAGACCTCTTCAGTTGCACCTCTTGTCAGTCTGGGATCGGGACCCTGTGTCCCTGGATCAGGAATTTGCTCTGTCTCCTCTGGCCAGACAGTCCCTTTCGTGGTGGCTGGACTCAAGGACCTTCTGGTGGGCAGGACTTTCCTACCCCCGTGCTGGGAGATGGTCACCACAGATGCCAGTCTGACAGGCTGGGGGGGCTTTTGGAAGTCTCTGAAGTTCGAGGGTCGGTGGGGCCCCCAGGAGGCCCATGCTCCATCAATGTACTGGAACTGAGGGCGATCAGGTTGGTTCTTTCTCAGCTGACCACACACCTTCGGGGTCGGGCTGTTCAGATTCTCTCAGACAACCAGGCGGCGGTTGCCTACATCAACCATCAGGGAGGGACTCGGAGCAAGTGATCCTTCAAGGAAGTGTCCCTGATACTGTCTTGGGCAGAACAGAATGTTCCCTGCATCTCAGCGGTCTACATTCCGGTCGTGGAGAACCAGGTGGCGGACTCCCTGAGCAGGGAGACGTCTCGTCTGGGGAATAGTCCCTCAACAACCAGGTGTTTCTCTCCCTGTGTCACCGCTGGGGTCAGCCAGATGTGGAGCTGTTTGCATCACGTCACAATCAGAAACTTCTAAAGTTTGTCTCCTTGTCACAGGATCCTCTGGCCTTCGCCACGGATGCACTAGCAATGCCTTGGACGGCAGGGTCATGCGCAAGATAGCCCAGGAGGGGGTGCCAGCCATCCTGGTGGCCCCCTGTTGGCCAAGAAGGGTGTGGTTCCCAGACGTCGTGCAGTTGGCAGTAGATCAGTATGTCTTGCCCAAGGATCCAGATCTTCTCACTCAGGGGCAGCTACGCCATCCCAATTTACAAACGTTGCCTTTAACGGCTTGGCTGCTGAAACCTCCATCTTGATAGAAAAGGGGTTGCCTGCCTCTGTTGTGGATACCGTGATTTGGGCTAGGAAGAAGTCCTTGTCCTTTATCTATTACAGGGTCTGGCATGCTTACATTGCCTGGTGTGAGTCCAGGTCTCTTCCCTGTCGGGTTTTTTCCATCCCCAGGATTCTGGAATTTTTGCAACATGGTTTGGATTCCAGCCTTCAACTTAGTACCCTCAAGGGCCATGTTTCTGCTCTGGCAATTTTTTTCCAAAGATCCTTTGCCAATCACCGGTTGGTTAAAACTTTTTCCAGGGTGTTACTCATGTGCGTCCACCTCGTAAGCCGACGCTACCAGTCTGGGACTTGAATCTGGTGTTGTCTGCTATGCAGGGTCCTCCCTTTGAGCCTATTCGTGGGGCTGCCTTGCCCGTTCTGACTCTTAAGATAGCCTTTTTGGTGGCTATCACTTCTGTCAGGCGAGTTTCTGAACTGGCGGCGCTTTCCATCAAACCCCCTTATTTTGAGAGGCATCAGGAGAGGTGGTGTTTCGGCTTAAGCCGGATTTCTTGCCTAAGGTCGTGTCTGCCTTTCATCTCAATCAGGACATTGTTTTGCCTTCCTTGTGTCCTAATCCTGCTAATTCCAAGGAGCAGACACTGCATTCTTTGGATGTGGTCAGGGCTCTGAAGTTTTATTTGGTCGCTACTGAGCCTTTCAGGAAATCTGATGCTCTTTTTGTTCTCACTTCTGGACCTAGGAAGGGTTTGCCTCCGGCTAAATCCACTATCAGCAAGTGTATCCGGTCAGGCGGTGGTACAAGCCTATTCTGCTAAGGGAAAAAAACCTCCCTTTAGGGTTACTGCTCATTCCACTCGTGCTATTGGTGCCTCTTGGGCTTTTCAGCACCAAGCTTCTGTTGAACAAGTTTGCAAGGCCGCTACTTGGTCTTCTGTTCATACTTTTTCCAAGTTTTACATGGTTGATTTTAAACCCTCAGCGGATGCTGCTTTTGGCCGCAAGGTACTTCAGGCGGTAGTGACTTGAACTGCCGGCCGTTACTTATTGGGGATCCCACCCTACTTTTGGACACTGCTTTTGCATGTCCCAACTGTTATGAATACTGAAGCAGTCCGTGCCATGCAATAAGAAAAAGACAATTCTGTGAGTACTCACCTGTAGAAATGTTTTTGTTCTTGCATGGCACGGCCTGCTTCACCCCACCCTTGTTATCGTTATTCTTGGTTGCCCCTTTATGGTGATTGTTCCAAGTTAATTGGGGTTTTTTACATTTTTAACCTTTATTCTCTCCCGGCTTCTTGTCTCACTGCTTGTCTACACTGGGAACTCTATGGTTAATCCCGTTTTTATAGGGGGCCGGGAGATGCCACAGCTCTTCTGCAGTACACTGTCCACCTTGTGGCGTCATAACCCAACTGTTATGAATACTGAAGCAGGCCGTGCCATGCAAGAACAAAAACAATTCTACAGGTGAGTACTCACAGAATTGTCTTTTTAGGATGCTGCAGAGGTTGGCGGTGGATCTTTTAAGCACTGATTGCAGTAATATTGTTAAAGTTATCCGAAAACACTATTACAATAAAAATGTGGCAAACTTTGTAGTACATTTAATTCCATTTTTAGTGTTTGGTTTGACAAACAGGAGGAAAAATTGATATTCCAAAATTTGTAAAAGAACAGTAGTTGGTTACATCTAAGTCATGCGTTTGCATCATTGACATATTACAAAATCTATTTGCTGTTTTTGGTTTTCGTTTCAAAATGTTTCCATTATAAAAAATGATTATATTCAGCCACAAGTCTATGTTCGGGTTTGTCCCGAACATGGCAAAGCTGGTTGATGGGCTTCTAAGCAGGTCTGCACTGTGAAGAAGGTGCAAGTCATAAATTCATCTCTAGCTGGTATACACATTGCCGCTAACCTTCGCACCCTTCTTAAATGAGCCATAAAATAATGCTGTGGTAAAACCCTTGGCGCTAAATGGATTTGTGGTGCTTCATAAATCAGGCTCCCAGTCACAAGCATTGTTTTGGGACTGGGCAAACAAGCCATTTCCACATTTTGCTTTTCAGCTGTGTAGAAAGTTGTAGAATACTTTTTGTGGCCATTTTTATCGTTTTTGGTTGAGTATGTTGGCTGCACTGTGGGTCGGGTAGGCGCAGCTTTTTTAACAACATTAATTAATTTACATTTTTGTATGAATAGTGTGAGATGTGTCAGGGATCGCCCTTTTCTGATGTCAAGGGACACGTATTTGTCTTTGTCCAATCAGGCAAACAGCAGAAAGTTCGTTCAATCTGACTCTTGGTCAGCTTTATTGGTAAAGGTTGCAAAAGCAAAATAAAGATAACACAGCAACAAAAGAAAATCCTTGCCTGTCCGGCACTAACTAGACAAGTGTAAACCCTCACTACTAGCTGGAGAGCTTCTCTCTGCCAGCTACAAAAAACACTTCCAGCAACCTTTACTCACATGAACCTCTCCACAGACCTGGGCTGTGTCCTCAGCCAGAGAGAGAGATCTGCCCCCTGACTTCCTCCTTTTGTCAGCCTCTCATTCCCCCTAATTAATTACCTGACAGGTGAGAGGCTCAGCTATTACCTCACATAGGAAAGGAACCTGGGAGAAATATACCTGTCTTCTACTATCAGACCTGCATGAATGTCACAATAGTTAGGATACCTTTTTAATAGCCGTACAGCCATGAGGAAACCTTTTTGTATCTATGATTACCGTAAGGTTCAGGGCCAGACCACAGTACAAGATTTCAGTGGATCTGGAAGGTAAGTATATAATAAAAGCAAGCTAGTCATACAAAATTCTAGAATTCTTTTGACTAGAGGCTATGAGCTTACTTCTCACTCTTTTTAAGGAAGCCGACGAGGCCTTGTTAAGCAATCTTGAACTTCAGATTGAATCTCAGTTCTTACAAGATGACATCAACGCAGCAAAGAACAGATACAAAAAGGTATGGCAGTATGATGACTGTACAGTTCTGCAAAGTCACACCTTGCTTCTTGCTTTGTGGGGTTCTAGCATGAGAGCTGAAATGTAACCATAATGGAAATGTAACAGAAATCAGCATGCTTTCAAAATGGTATTTTCTGAAAATTATTAGTGCGCATATAAACTGTTTCCCAATGTGTCTATGGTGCTTGCCCATAAAAAGTGTATAAATTGGGCGCTGCGGGTAAGGGAAAGTCTCATCAAAGCTTTTTCTATGGTCACATAATCATTGCAAGTTTAAAAGCAAAAATCTTTGTTATGGTATGGAAGAGGGTTTACTATAAAGTCATTGTCCTGACACACTCATATTTTTTTATTGTTGTCTAGGGCAATGTTTAATTTGTTTCCTTTTTGAAAATTAAGCTCTAGTCCCAGAGTAAATTATAAGGTTTGATATTATGTCCCTCATGTCCTGTGATGTCACAAAAGTACCCTTTCTGCATTGCAGTGGAGTGAGATAAAATTACACGGAGGGCTCCCATTGGGGGGGGGGGGGGGGGTTGTGTCAGCTTGACATGAGCCTAAGGATTGTATTTAGGTTCTGGGTCTGTGTTGGGGAAAATAATGCAGGCAGCAAAGAGGAAAAAGACATTTCCCTTCCCCCTAAGTAAGATTATGGGGGGATGAAGTGGAGTTTCCAGCAGAGGGGTCCTTATTTAAAGTGCCTGGAATGGCAGTTAGATTATCCCTATTAGAGATGAGCGAACTTTTGAAAAATTCGATTCGACTGATTCGCCGAATTTTCCGACAAAAATCGTTTCGACCCGAATAAATTCGCGACGAATCGCTATTAAAAACGGCTATTTCTGAGCCTCCTAGAGCCTCAATAGGGTTGTAAACCATTCAGCCTTGCTGTAACACGCACAGGATGCGTGCTGGGTTAGTTAAATAATACTTTGAAGAAATATCACATGCAGATCAGAGGCATCGCTAATAGAATCGCAGAGCGGCACAATTGCAGAGAGTTGAAGTGGCATCACTATGAGGGGCAGAAGGAGCCCAAATATACACTGGAGTTGGCCTCAGGAGCCCAAAAATTGGATGAATCACACCCTGGAGTTGGCAGAAGTTGGCAGCAGCAGCAGCAGGAGCCCAAATATACACTGGAGTTGGCTTCAGGAGCCCAAAAATTGGATGAATCACACCCTGGAGTTGGAAGGAGTTGGCAGCAGCAGCAGCAGGAGCCCAAATATACACTGGAGTTGGCTTCAGGAGCCCAAAAATTGGATGAATCACACCCTGGAGTTGGCAGGAGTTGACAGCAGCAGCAGCAGGAGCCCAAATATACACTGGAGTTGGCTTCAGGAGCCCAAAAATTGGATGAATCACACCCTGGAGTTGGCAGGAGTTGACAGTAGCAGCAGCAGGAGCCCAAATATACACTGGAGTTGGCCTCAGGAGCCCAAAAATTGGATGAATCACACCCTGGAGTTGGCAGGAGTTGACAGCAGCAGCAGCAGGAGCCCAAATATACACTGGAGTTGGCCTCAGGAGCCCAAAAATTGGATGAATCACACCCTGGAGTTGGCAGGAGTTGACAGTAGCAGCAGCAGGAGCCCAAATATACACTGGAGTTGGCCTCAGGAGCCCAAAAATTGGATGAATCACACCCTGGAGTTGGCAGGAGTTGACAGTAGCAGCAGCAGGAGCCCAAATATACACTGGAGTTGGCCTCAGGAGCCCAAAAATTGGATGAATCACACCCTGGAGTTGGCAGGAGTTGACAGTAGCAGCAGCAGGAGCCCAAATATACACTGGAGTTGGCTTCAGGAGCCCAAAAATTGGATGAATCACACCCTGGAGTTGGCAGCAGCAGCAGCAGGAGCCCAAATATACACTGGAGTTGGCTTCAGGAGCCCAAAAATTGGATGAATCACACCCTGGAGTTGGCAGCAGCAGCAGCAGGAGCCCAAATATACACTGGAGTTGGCCTCAGGAGCCCAAAAATTGGATGAATCACACCCTGGAGTTGGCAGGAGTTGACAGTAGCAGCAGCAGGAGCCCAAATATACACTGGAGTTGGCCTCAGGAGCCCAAAAATTGGATGAATCACACCCTGGAGTTGGCAGGAGTTGACAGTAGCAGCAGCAGGAGCCCAAATATACACTGGAGTTGGCCTCAGGAGCCCAAAAATTGGATGAATCACACCCTGGAGTTGGCAGGAGTTGACAGTAGCAGCAGCAGGAGCCCAAATATACACTGGAGTTGGCCTCAGGAGCCCAAAAATTGGATGAATCACACCCTGGAGTTGGCAGCAGCAGCAGCAGGAGCCCAAATATACACTGGAGTTGGCTTCAGGAGCCCAAAAATTGGATGAATCACACCCTGGAGTTGGCAGCAGCAGCAGCAGGAGCCCAAATATACACTGGAGTTGGCCTCAGGAGCCCAAAAATTGGATGAATCACACCCTGGAGTTGGCAGGAGTTGACAGTAGCAGCAGCAGGAGCCCAAATATACACTGGAGTTGGCCTCAGGAGCCCAAAAATTGGATGAATCACACCCTGGAGTTGGCAGGAGTTGACAGTAGCAGCAGCAGGAGCCCAAATATACACTGGAGTTGGCTTCAGGAGCCCAAAAATTGGATGAATCACACCCTGGAGTTGGCAGGAGTTGACAGTAGCAGCAGCAGGAGCCCAAATATACACTGGAGTTGGCCTCAGGAGCCCAAAAATTGGATGAATCACACCCTGGAGTTGGCAGGAGTTGACAGTAGCAGCAGCAGGAGCCCAAATATACACTGGAGTTGGCTTCAGGAGCCCAAAAATTGGATGAATCACACCCTGGAGTTGGCAGAAGTTGGCAGCAGCAGCAGCAGGAGCCCAAACATTACTTTAAACAGACCCTGGGGTTGGCCTCAGGAGCCCAAAAATTGGATGAATCACACCCTGTGGAGAGTCATGTGGAGAAAAAGTAGCTTAGTTAGTAATATCTACATAAAATTATGAATAAACAAATGCAAAAGTTTGCCAAAGTGAAGTTTTGTTTGAGGGTGTGTTTCCACCTTTTAATTAAATCAGAAACAAGAAGGTGTCATTGCCTCTGACTAATTAGCCCTCAAAAATTCTTGGAATTTTTAATCTGGAATCATGTCTGATCCGTCTTATCCGAAGAATATTAATAAAAAGTAAGAGTAACGTAAAGGATTTTTTATCAATACTTACTTGTGGTCCGATGCGGAGGAATGTCTGTAACTTGAGAGCAGCGCCTTAAATCTGTTTTGCACGATCCATCTTTCTTGGTCTGGCCCCGTCATCAATCTACTGGAATACATCAGGCATTGTTGGGAGGAAAGCTTGGCTGATCCATGCGCCATTCATTTCCACGCAGGGCAGTCTCTGGAAAAAAAAAGTCTGTATAAACCAGGGTCTTTTTCATATAAAAACAAATGGTTATTCTTGCTTTTCAACCATATGTTCCACAGCTTTACCAGTCATTGTGTCAGCCAATGAAGCAACTTTGTCTGGAAGTGCTGCAAAAGCAGTCCACTGCATCACAAGTGGCATCTGACACCCCCAGTCAACTGTCTGCCTGTTATGCTTTGGGTTCAGCTCCACTATCCATTGATCTGATATCCAAGATCTGATAATCATAAAATTCAGCAGCTACTGCCCAGCCAAGAAGTGGAGGAGACACTCGCCTCTTCTTCCACTATCCGGCAACTAGTGATGAGGAGAGTGTCGTGGGAGGAGGTGTTGCAAGCCGAGGTAGTGGAAGAGGGTCCCTGGAGTCTGCGGCGGTGGCGGCGGCAGCAGCAGCGAATTATTGCGGACTGTTGGTAGGAAAAATCAGCTACTCAGCGATGTGGCAGTGTTCCATGCAGCATCCTGTGGAGAAAAAGTAGGTTAGTTAGTGTATATACATAAAATTATGAATAGACAAATGCAATAGTATTGCGAAAGTGAAGTTTTGTTTGAGGGTGTGTTTCCACCTTGCAATTAAATCAGAAACAACTAGCTATCATTTGCCTCTGAATAATTAGCCCTCAAAAATTCTTGGAATTTTTAATCTTGATGTCTGAGGGATTTCTCCTCTCAGACAGCGTCACCATAAGTCCAGCCTGCTGCATTACCCAGTGGTGGACCTTTCAGAGAACTGATGGCTTGTGCCGAGCCGAGGTGGAGAGTCACATGGCATGGTTGTTGAACAGAAGGTGGGCCAGTCCTTTAGCCTGTCAGTGTGTACCAAAGTGCACAGTGTTGTCTACGCCTGGAGCTGTAACTATAGACTCATGGTGGACAATATATATCCTTTTAGGCCCCCTTGGTGATTGTGGTTTCACGCTGTTCTTCACATGGTTTTCCTTGACCATCAGAGTCACACATGGGAGGAACTACTAAAAATGAGAACTCAATCCATGAAAGCATTGCTTAATCCACGAAAACTGCAAATTTGGACCCATGGTGACTGACACTTGGAAGAACATCTTGTTTGCGCTGCGACAAGGAAGCCAGAGTCATGCGTCCTGACATGGCACACGTGTTCAGTCTAGTTTTGAAGTCTTGCCCCCATCTGAAAGACATCCGAACAACAGGAAAGAAAGTTAGCATGCACTTCTGGCACTCCTACACCACCAAGCACAACCTTATTGAGCCTCAGCGTCACAAAGGTGTACCCCACCATAGTCTGATTTGCGATGTTTCCACCCGTTGGAATTCCACCCTCCATATGCAGGATCCACTATAGCAGTGGTCCCCAACCCTGTCCTCAAGGCCCACCAACAGGCCAGGCTTTGCAGATCTCCACAAAGATGCTCAGGTGGAGTAATTAGTGCAGCTGCAGAGCAATAGAGCTGGCTATTTGGAGATCCAAAAAACATGACATGTTGGTGGGCCTTGAGGACAGGGTTGAGGACCACTGCACTATAGGAACAGAGAAAAGCCATCACGGATTTCTGGATGATCCAAACGGATAGGGGGACACCCCTGTGTAAATTCAATGTAAACCATTGGCAGCTCATACGTGACACCGACCGTTTGTTTAGGCCCTTTGAGGAAGCTACATTATTAGTCAGTTGCCAGGACTATGAGATGAACGATGAGATTCCACTGCTTCATGTACTACAACACATGTTGGAAAGCATGGCTGGTCAGGGCACTGGAGACATGGCACATACATTTCACAGCCACATGAAGCCTGTGGGGGCTGAAGTGGAGGAGGAGGAGGGGGTGGGGCACAGCAAACCACAGTTTAGGTTTCACAAAATGACCATTTTATCTAGTCATCTGACAGGAGAGGAGGTGTAGCCACAGGAGCTAGAGGGTTGTGAGTAAGGCGAGACAGAGGACCCAGACACACCATGGCAGTTTACAGTGGAGATGGAGACAGGTAGTCCCTCCGAGTCACTTGCACAAATGGCACGATGCATGCTCACATGCATGCGTACTAGTGAGCGCAGAATTGTCTCCATTTGTCAGCGGGAAGACTTCTGGCTCTCCAACTTATTGGACCCTCGCTTCCGGCACAAAATGGGGGCATTTTTTACGCCCACTGAGAGGGAGGAAAAACTGACCTACTACAGAGACATCCCACGTAGTCAGTTGGGCGATGTCTATTTGCGCCATGGCCCATACTCCCGCAGGTCTGACTCTAGGGGAACTTTGCGATCACCTTCCACTGCCATGGCTGCTGGGGGGGTGGAAGGAGCAGCAGCAGCTCCATCAGCAGCAACCTCAGTCTTCAGTCGCTAGTGAGTAGCTTTCTACACCCGCATAGTGAGTCTACTCATGAGAAGCAGGAAGACCTGGAGCTGGACCTCAAACAGCAGGTCATGTCATACCTTGACATGACCATGCCAACACACCTTCAAGATCCACTGGATTTGCTGGGAAGCCAAACTTGACTTGTGCCCGCAACTAGCAGAGTTTGCCCTGGAAAAGCTGTACTGGCCGGACAGTAGTTGATTTAGATGGCAACTGGGCTGCTCTATATAACGAAGCAAAATGGCAAATTTACCTCACTATATAAGCTATTGCCCCTCAGATTTACACAGGGGCTGCTCTATATTATGCTGCAAAATGGCAAATTAACCTCACAATATAAGCCATTGCAGCTCTATATAAATAAAAATAAATAAATAAAAAAAGGGCCTGTAGAAGCTTATTTAGTATAACAGATAGGGTGACATGTGCTGGTTTGGGATGCCCATATGGGCTAGTGTTTTGGCAGCAGTACAAAAACCAATGCAAAATGCAATAGCTTAATAAAGCTGATGCTGATCAACGCTTATTTAGTATAACAGATGGGGTGCAACATGCAGGTTTGGGATGCCCTGCGGCCTGGTGTATTTAAAGCAGACCAAAACCAATTCAAAATGCAATAACTTAATAAAGCTGAGGCTGTAGATGCTTATTTAGTATAAACAGGTAGGGTGCAAGGTGCAGCTTTGGGGTGCCCTGCGGCCTGGTTAAATGAAAGCAGTCAAAAAGGAAGTGCAAACTGAAGTAGCTTAATGAAGCTGATGCTGATCAACGCTTATGTTGTATACCAGATAGGGTGCAAGGTGCAGCTTTGGGGTGCCCTGCGGCCTGGTTTATTAAAATCAGTCAAAAACAAGTGCAAACTGAAGTAGCCTGATCAACGCTTATGTTGTATAACAGATAGGTTTAAAATAGCATGTGCCTTGGGATGCCCGTGTGGCCTGTTATATTTCAAGCTGAACAAAAAGTAACAATAATCCAAGTATGAGACATCATTTTGACCTTCTTCACAGCGCCATACTTTGAAAAAAAAAAATTAATTTCATGCCGATCAATCCAAAGGTCAATGCCCCTAACAAAAATAGTGTTCGGCATAAGTTTTCCTTCTGGAAGGACGTAACCTTTAGTTTACATGGTTGGGGTAGGTTATCTTACAAATTGGGATACCCCAGGCAGCAGTGTCATTGAAAGAGACAGATTGTAATGCAGGCCATACGCAAGCAGAGAAACTCAGGCTGCAACAGGCCTATTTAGTTTACATGGTTGGGGTAGGTTATCTTACAAATTGGGATACCCCACTGTATATGAAACCGAATATAAATGCACACCCAAAAGTGGACACTCAGCCTCCAAGAGGCCTGCTTAGTTTAAATAAGAGAGCTGCTTAGTATGGTAGGTAGGTTATGTTATGTTACAGAATGGGATGCCCCAAGCAGACTTGAGATCAGTATATATGCACACAGCAGCAGTGTGTTAGCAGGCTCATACAGGCCAAATTTCTTTAAATAAATGTGCAGCTTACAGTAAATGCAGAGGCTAATGGTATGTTACAGAATGGGATGCCCCAAAGCTGACTTGAGATCAGTATATATGCACACAGCAGCAGTGTGTTAGCAGGCTCATACAGGCCAAATTTCTTTAAATAACTGTGCAGCTTACAGTAAATGCAGAGGCTAATGGTATGTTACAGAATGGGATGCCCCAGAGCTGACTTGAGATCAGTATATATGCACACAGCAGCAGTGTGTTAGCAGGCTCATACAGGCCAAATTTCTTTAAATAAATGTGCAGCTTACAGTTAATGCAGAGGCTAATGGTATGTTACAGAATGGGATGCCCCAAGCAGACTTGAGATCAGTATATATGCACACAGCAGCAGTGTGTTAGCAGGCTCATACAGGCCAAATTTCTTTAAATAAATGTGCAGCTTACAGTAAATGCAGAGGCTAATGGTATGTTACAGAATGGGATGCCCCAGAGCTGACTTGAGATCAGTATATATGCACACAGCAGCAGTGTGTTAGCAGGCTCATACAGGCCAAATTTCTTTAAATAACTGTGCAGCTTACAGTTAATGCAGAGGCTAATGGTATGTTACAGAATGGGATGCCCCAAAGCTGACTTGAGATCAGTATATATGCACACAGCAGCAGTGTGTTAGCAGGCTCATACAGGCCAAATTTCTTTAAATAAATGTGCAGCTTACAGTAAATGCAGAGGCTAATGGTATGTTACAGAATGGGATGCCCCAAAGCTGACTTGAGATCAGTATATATGCACACAGCAGCAGTGTGTTAGCAGGCTCATACAGGCCAAATTTCTTTAAATAAATGTGCAGCTTACAGTAAATGCAGAGGCTAATGGTATGTTACAGAATGGGATGCCCCAAAGCTGACTTGAGATCAGTATATATGCACACAGCAGCAGTGTGTTAGCAGGCTCATACAGGCCAAATTTCTTTAAATAAATGTGCAGCTTACAGTAAATGCAGAGGCTAATGGTATGTTACAGAATGGGATGCCCCAGAGCTGACTTGAGATCAGTATATATGCACACAGCAGCAGTGTGTTAGCAGGCTCATACAGGCCAAATTTCTTTAAATAACTGTGCAGCTTACAGTTAATGCAGAGGCTAATGGTATGTTACAGAATGGGATGCCCCAAGCAGACTTGAGATCAGTATATATGCACACAGCAGCAGTGTGTTAGCAGGCTCATACAGGCCAAATTTCTTTAAATAACTGTGCAGCTTACAGTTAATGCAGAGGCTAATGGTATGTTACAGAATGGGATGCCCCAAGCAGACTTGAGATCAGTATATATGCACACAGCAGCAGTGTGTTAGCAGGCTCATACAGGCCAAATTTCTTTAAATAAATGTGCAGCTTACAGTAAATGCAAAGGCTAATGGTATGTTACAGAATGGGATGCCCCAAAGCTGACTTGAGATCAGTATATATGCACACAGCAGCAGTGTGTTAGCAGGCTCATACAGGCCAAATTTCTTTAAATAACTGTGCAGCTTACAGTAAATGCAGAGGCTAATGGTATGTTACAGAATGGGATGTCCCAAAAACCAGAGAGCACCTGGCAGGCAGCAGTAAGACTATGCACAGCAAAAGTGTCTTTATCATGCCTAATTTCAATTAGAATAGGTGCAAATGGTTAGGTTCTTAAATAGAGGCTGGTGTAGTCACAGAATGGGATGCCCTAAAAACCAGCAGTAAGTACACCTGGCAGGGACAAGTAGTGCTATGCCCAGCAAAAGTGTCTTTATCAGGCTAATTTCAAATATGATAAGAGCAAATGCTTATATGGTCTTAAACAGAGGCTGCTTTAGTCACAGAATGGGATGCCCCGGGCAGGAATCGAGCTGCCAGGGTACAGTAGTGCTTTGGCCAGCAAAAGTGTCTTTATCAGGCCTAATTTCAAATATGATAAGAGCAAATGCTTATATGGTCTTAAACAGAGGCTGCTTTAGTCACAGAATGGGATGCCCCGGGCAGGAATCGAGCTGGCAGGGTACAGTAGTGCTTTGGCCAGCAAAAGTGTCTTTATCAGGCCTAATTTCAAATATGATTAGAGCAAATGCTTATATGGTCTTAAACAGAGGCTGCTTTAGTCACAGAATGGGATGCCCCGGGCAGGAATCGAGCTGCCAGGGTACAGTAGTGCTTTGGCCAGCAAAAGTGTCTTTATCAGGCCTAATTTCAAATATGATAAGAGCAAATGCTTATATGGTCTTAAACAGAGGCTGCTTTAGTCACAGAATGGGATGCCCCGGGCAGGAATCGAGCTGCCAGGGTACAGTAGTGCTTTGGCCAGCAAAAGTGTCTTTATCAGGCCTAATTTCAAATATGATTAGAGCAAATGCTTATATGGTCTTAAACAGAGGCTGCTTTAGTCACAGAATGGGATGCCCCGGGCAGGAATCGAGCTGCCAGGGTACAGTAGTGCTTTGACAAGCAAAAGTGTCTTTATCAGGCCTAATTTCAAATATGATAAGAGCAAATGCTTATATGGTCTTAAACAGAGGCTGCTTTAGTCACAGAATGGGATGCCCCGGGCAGGAATCGAGCTGCCAGGGTACAGTAGTGCTTTGGCCAGCAAAAGTGTCTTTATCAGGCCTAATTTCAAATATGATAAGAGCAAATGCTTATATGGTCTTAAACAGAGGCTGCTTTAGTCACAGAATGGGATGCCCCGGGCAGGAATCGAGCTGCCAGGGTACAGTAGTGCTTTGGCCAGCAAAAGTGTCTTTATCAGGCCTAATTTCAAATATGATAAGAGCAAATGCTTATATGGTCTTAAACAGAGGCTGCTTTAGTCACAGAATGGGATGCCCCGGGCAGGAATCGAGCTGCCAGGGTACAGTAGTGCTTTGACAAGCAAAAGTGTCTTTATCAGGCCTAATTTCAAATATGATAAGAGCAAATGCTTATATGGTCTTAAACAGAGGCTGCTTTAGTCACAGAATGGGATGCCCCGGGCAGGAATCGAGCTGCCAGGGTACAGTAGTGCTTTGGCCAGCAAAAGTGTCTTTATCAGGCCTAATTTCAAATATGATTAGAGCAAATGGTTATATGGTCTTAAACAGAGGCTGCTTTAGTCACAGAATGGGATGCCCCGGGCAGGAATCGAGCTGCCAGGGTACAGTAGTGCTTTGGCCAGCAAAAGTGTCTTTATCAGGCCTAATTTCAAATATGATTAGAGCAAATGCTTATATGGTCTTAAACAGAGGCTGCTTTAGTCACAGAATGGGATGCCCCGGGCAGGAATCGAGCTGCCAGGGTACAGTAGTGCTTTGGCCAGCAAAAGTGTCTTTATCAGGCCTAATTTCAAATATGATAAGAGCAAATGCTTATATGGTCTTAAACAGAGGCTGCTTTAGTCACAGAATGGGATGCCCCGGGCAGGAATCGAGCTGCCAGGGTACAGTAGTGCTTTGGCCAGCAAAAGTGTCTTTATCAGGCCTAATTTCAAATATGATAAGAGCAAATGCTTATATGGTCTTAAACAGAGGCTGCTTTAGTCACAGAATGGGATGCCCCGGGCAGGAATCGAGCTGCCAGGGTACAGTAGTGCTTTGGCCAGCAAAAGTGTCTTTATCAGGCCTAATTTCAAATATGATTAGAGCAAATGCTTATATGGTCTTAAACAGAGGCTGCTTTAGTCACAGAATGGGATGCCCCGGGCAGGAATCGAGCTGCCAGGGTACAGTAGTGCTTTGACAAGCAAAAGTGTCTTTATCAGGCCTAATTTCAAATATGATAAGAGCAAATGCTTATATGGTCTTAAACAGAGGCTGCTTTAGTCACAGAATGGGATGCCCCGGGCAGGAATCGAGCTGCCAGGGTACAGTAGTGCTTTGGCCAGCAAAAGTGTCTTTATCAGGCCTAATTTCAAATATGATTAGAGCAAATGGTTATATGGTCTTAAACAGAGGCTGCTTTAGTCACAGAATGGGATGCCCCGGGCAGGAATCGAGCTGCCAGGGTACAGTAGTGCTTTGGCCAGCAAAAGTGTCTTTATCAGGCCTAATTTCAAATATGATTAGAGCAAATGGTTATATGGTCTTAAACAGAGGCTGCTTTAGTCACAGAATGGGATGCCCCGGGCAGGAATCGAGCTGCCAGGGTACAGTAGTGCTTTGGCCAGCAAAAGTGTCTTTATCAGGCCTAATTTCAAATATGATTAGAGCAAATGGTTATATGGTCTTAAACAGAGGCTGCTTTAGTCACAGAATGGGATGCCCCGGGCAGGAATCGAGCTGCCAGGGTACAGTAGTGCTTTGGCCAGCAAAAGTGTCTTTATCAGGCCTAATTTCAAATATGATTAGAGCAAATGCTTATATGGTCTTAAACAGAGGCTGCTTTAGTCACAGAATGGGATGCCCCGGGCAGGAATCGAGCTGCCAGGGTACAGTAGTGCTTTGGCCAGCAAAAGTGTCTTTATCAGGCCTAATTTCAAATATGATTAGAGCAAATGCTTATATGGTCTTAAACAGAGGCTGCTTTAGTCACAGAATGGGATGCCCCGGGCAGGAATCGAGCTGCCAGGGTACAGTAGTGCTTTGGCCAGCAAAAGTGTCTTTATCAGGCCTAATTTCAAATATGATAAGAGCAAATGCTTATATGGTCTTAAACAGAGGCTGCTTTAGTCACAGAATGGGATGCCCCGGGCAGGAATCGAGCTGCCAGGGTACAGTAGTGCTTTGGCCAGCAAAAGTGTCTTTATCAGGCCTAATTTCAAATATGATAAGAGCAAATGCTTATATGGTCTTAAACAGAGGCTGCTTTAGTCACAGAATGGGATGCCCCGGGCAGGAATCGAGCTGCCAGGGTACAGTAGTGCTTTGACAAGCAAAAGTGTCTTTATCAGGCCTAATTTCAAATATGATAAGAGCAAATGCTTATATGGTCTTAAACAGAGGCTGCTTTAGTCACAGAATGGGATGCCCCGGGCAGGAATCGAGCTGCCAGGGTACAGTAGTGCTTTGGCCAGCAAAAGTGTCTTTATCAGGCCTAATTTCAAATATGATTAGAGCAAATGGTTATATGGTCTTAAACAGAGGCTGCTTTAGTCACAGAATGGGATGCCCCGGGCAGGAATCGAGCTGCCAGGGTACAGTAGTGCTTTGGCCAGCAAAAGTGTCTTTATCAGGCCTAATTTCAAATATGATTAGAGCAAATGCTTATATGGTCTTAAACAGAGGCTGCTTTAGTCACAGAATGGGATGCCCCGGGCAGGAATCGAGCTGCCAGGGTACAGTAGTGCTTTGGCCAGCAAAAGTGTCTTTATCAGGCCTAATTTCAAATATGATAAGAGCAAATGCTTATATGGTCTTAAACAGAGGCTGCTTTAGTCACAGAATGGGATGCCCCGGGCAGGAATCGAGCTGCCAGGGTACAGTAGTGCTTTGGCCAGCAAAAGTGTCTTTATCAGGCCTAATTTCAAATATGATAAGAGCAAATGCTTATATGGTCTTAAACAGAGGCTGCTTTAGTCACAGAATGGGATGCCCCGGGCAGGAATCGAGCTGCCAGGGTACAGTAGTGCTTTGGCCAGCAAAAGTGTCTTTATCAGGCCTAATTTCAAATATGATTAGAGCAAATGCTTATATGGTCTTAAACAGAGGCTGCTTTAGTCACAGAATGGGATGCCCCGGGCAGGAATCGAGCTGCCAGGGTACAGTAGTGCTTTGACAAGCAAAAGTGTCTTTATCAGGCCTAATTTCAAATATGATAAGAGCAAATGCTTATATGGTCTTAAACAGAGGCTGCTTTAGTCACAGAATGGGATGCCCCGGGCAGGAATCGAGCTGCCAGGGTACAGTAGTGCTTTGGCCAGCAAAAGTGTCTTTATCAGGCCTAATTTCAAATATGATTAGAGCAAATGCTTATATGGTCTTAAACAGAGGCTGCTTTAGTCACAGAATGGGATGCCCCGGGCAGGAATCGAGCTGCCAGGGTACAGTAGTGCTTTGACAAGCAAAAGTGTCTTTATCAGGCCTAATTTCAAATATGATAAGAGCAAATGCTTATATGGTCTTAAACAGAGGCTGCTTTAGTCACAGAATGGGATGCCCCGGGCAGGAATCGAGCTGCCAGGGTACAGTAGTGCTTTGACAAGCAAAAGTGTCTTTATCAGGCCTAATTTCAAATATGATAAGAGCAAATGCTTATATGGTCTTAAACAGAGGCTGCTTTAGTCACAGAATGGGATGCCCCGGGCAGGAATCGAGCTGCCAGGGTACAGTAGTGCTTTGGCCAGCAAAAGTGTCTTTATCAGGCCTAATTTCAAATATGATTAGAGCAAATGGTTATATGGTCTTAAACAGAGGCTGCTTTAGTCACAGAATGGGATGCCCCGGGCAGGAATCGAGCTGCCAGGGTACAGTAGTGCTTTGGCCAGCAAAAGTGTCTTTATCAGGCCTAATTTCAAATATGATTAGAGCAAATGGTTATATGGTCTTAAACAGAGGCTGCTTTAGTCACAGAATGGGATGCCCCGGGCAGGAATCGAGCTGCCAGGGTACAGTAGTGCTTTGGCCAGCAAAAGTGTCTTTATCAGGCCTAATTTCAAATATGATTAGAGCAAATGGTTATATGGTCTTAAACAGAGGCTGCTTTAGTCACAGAATGGGATGCCCCGGGCAGGAATCGAGCTGCCAGGGTACAGTAGTGCTTTGGCCAGCAAAAGTGTCTTTATCAGGCCTAATTTCAAATATGATTAGAGCAAATGCTTATATGGTCTTAAACAGAGGCTGCTTTAGTCACAGAATGGGATGCCCCGGGCAGGAATCGAGCTGCCAGGGTACAGTAGTGCTTTGGCCAGCAAAAGTGTCTTTATCAGGCCTAATTTCAAATATGATTAGAGCAAATGCTTATATGGTCTTAAACAGAGGCTGCTTTAGTCACAGAATGGGATGCCCCGGGCAGGAATCGAGCTGCCAGGGTACAGTAGTGCTTTGGCCAGCAAAAGTGTCTTTATCAGGCCTAATTTCAAATATGATTAGAGCAAATGCTTATATGGTCTTAAACAGAGGCTGCTTTAGTCACAGAATGGGATGCCCCGGGCAGGAATCGAGCTGCCAGGGTACAGTAGTGCTTTGGCCAGCAAAAGTGTCTTTATCAGGCCTAATTTCAAATATGATTAGAGCAAATGCTTATATGGTCTTAAACAGAGGCTGCTTTAGTCACAGAATGGGATGCCCCGGGCAGGAATCGAGCTGCCAGGGTACAGTAGTGCTTTGGCCAGCAAAAGTGTCTTTATCAGGCCTAATTTCAAATATGATTAGAGCAAATGCTTATATGGTCTAAAACAGAGGCTGCTTTAGTCACAGAATGGGATGCCCCGGGCAGGAATCGAGCTGCCAGGGTACAGTAGTGCTTTGGCCAGCAAAAGTGTCTTTATCAGGCCTAATTTCAAATATGATTAGAGCAAATGCTTATATGGTCTTAAACAGAGGCTGCTTTAGTCACAGAATGGGATGCCCCGGGCAGGAATCGAGCTGCCAGGGTACAGTAGTGCTTTGGCCAGCAAAAGTGTCTTTATCAGGCCTAATTTCAAATATGATTAGAGCAAATGCTTATATGGTCTTAAACAGAGGCTGCTTTAGTCACAGAATGGGATGCCCCGGGCAGGAATCGAGCTGCCAGGGTACAGTAGTGCTTTGGCCAGCAAAAGTGTCTTTATCAGGCCTAATTTCAAATATGATTAGAGCAAATGCTTATATGGTCTTAAACAGAGGCTGCTTTAGTCACAGAATGGGATGCCCCGGGCAGGTATCGAGCTGCCAGGGTACAGTAGTGCTTTGGCCAGCAAAAGTGTCTTTATCAGGCCTAATTTCAAATATGATTAGAGCAAATGCTTATATGGTCTTAAACAGAGGCTGCTTTAGTCACAGAATGGGATGCCCCGGGCAGGAATCGAGCTGCCAGGGTACAGTAGTGCTTTGGCCAGCAAAAGTGTCTTTATCAGGCCTAATTTCAAATATGATTAGAGCAAATGGTTATATGGTCTTAAACAGAGGCTGCTTTAGTCACAGAATGGGATGCCCCGGGCAGGAATCGAGCTGCCAGGGTACAGTAGTGCTTTGGCCAGCAAAAGTGTCTTTATCAGGCCTAATTTCAAATATGATTAGAGCAAATGCTTATATGGTCTTAAACAGAGGCTGCTTTAGTCACAGAATGGGATGCCCCGGGCAGGAATCGAGCTGCCAGGGTACAGTAGTGCTTTGGCCAGCAAAAGTGTCTTTATCAGGCCTAATTTCAAATATGATTAGAGCAAATGCTTATATGGTCTTAAACAGAGGCTGCTTTAGTCACAGAATGGGATGCCCCGGGCAGGAATCGAGCTGCCAGGGTACAGTAGTGCTTTGGCCAGCAAAAGTGTCTTTATCAGGCCTAATTTCAAATATGATTAGAGCAAATGCTTATATGGTCTTAAACAGAGGCTGCATTAGTCACAGAATGGGATGCCCCGGGCAGGAATCGAGCTGCCAGGGTACAGTAGTGCTTTGGCCAGCAAAAGTGTCTTTATCAGGCCTAATTTCAAATATGATTAGAGCAAATGCTTATATGGTCTTAAACAGAGGCTGCTTTAGTCACAGAATGGGATGCCCCGGGCAGGAATCGAGCTGCCAGGGTACAGTAGTGCTTTGGCCAGCAAAAGTGTCTTTATCAGGCCTAATTTCAAATATGATTAGAGCAAATGCTTATATGGTCTTAAACAGAGGCTGCTTTAGTCACAGAATGGGATGCCCCGGGCAGGAATCGAGCTGCCAGGGTACAGTAGTGCTTTGGCCAGCAAAAGTGTCTTTATCGGGCCTAATTTCAAATATGATTAGAGCAAATGCTTATATGGTCTTAAACAGAGGCTGCTTTAGTCACAGAATGGGATGCCTCACAGCAGACTTAAGATCAGTTCAGTATATATGCACAGTTAGTTACTATAAGCAGCCTGAAAACGCTAACAAAGGCTGGATGAAAAAAAAAAAATCTCCCTGTCAGCCAGCTCCGTTTTTCCTACCTTTCCCTGGCTTTCTGTCTGTCTCCTGTCTGTCTCCTGCCTGTCTCCTGCCTGTCTCCAGCCTGTCCCTGTCTGTCCCTGTCTCCAGCCTGTCTCCAGCCTGTCTAACTGCCTCAGCTACACAGCGTTCTGTCTGTCTGTCACGAATGCAATAGAGAAATGAGGAAAAGCAAGATGGCCGCCGTTAAATACCGCTGTGTGACGTCACCGGGCTTGCTGGCTGCTGATAGGCTGCATGTGACTGCCCCAGCTTGCACTGGCGCGGGATACATGTCCAGACATGTCCCGCCCGCCATCTTAGAATGCCTGTAATGTAAATGAATGGATGTTAAAGGAAAACTTCGAGTGATCGAATCGCGGGGAAATTCGGATTCGATCCGAATCGAATTTTTCCTGAAATTCGGATCGAATCCGGGTTCGTCCGGATCGATTCGCTCATCCCTAATCCCTATGGGTTGTATCTAGGCAGATAATGGGGCCATCATTAAAGTGGACCAAGACCCAGCAGGATCCAGTCCCTCCCCGTGGGGCATCCAAAATCAGGATGCCCCGCTGTGTGAAACCCCCCAGGACGCCTGCAAACCTTACCGGAATCCTGGTCCAACGGCACATGCGCATCTTGGTCCACTTTAAGATCAGTCAGTTTTTCGCACAATTTTGCCTTTTCTAGTAATGCTTCCTCTGTTGTTATAGCAATTAACCTGACATCAGAAATTCTTTCATTTAAGTATTTTAGGTATTCCTCATGTTGATTGTCCTTAATCTTGCTTAATTTTGTCATTTTCTTCTTTAACCATTTCCATCAAATTCAAGCAACAAGGTAATAAACCCTGAATGATGAGTTCCTTCTGCTTCATTTCTTTGATTTTACTGTCAAAAGCGCTATTACCTAGAAAACTGTTCAATGCCTCCCATGAATTCTTACACTCATGTGGGATTTCACATGCCCCCCCCCCCCATGATTTTCTATATAATCCATCAACCATCCATTAACTTTTTCCATCTTTGTGTTATCAATACCTGACACATTCAAGGCCATGTTAAAAAACTGTCAGAAGCAATAAATAATACAAATAAATTAGATCAATATGCTCACCAGTTCCTAGGTCCTTTGAAATCCTGCTGTCCTGCGGGTTCTAAACCTGCCAGGTCTTCATATCTGGACATCGAAGGCTTCTCCTTCCCCACAAACACCTGTCCTTCCAGCTTCCTGAGTATTGCAACTCTACTTTCCTTGTGTTTTTCTGGCTCCAAGAAATCTTCTAAGCTTAGTCTGTCCAAGGGTCACGGCGCCAATATGTGTTGTTATTATTCAATTGTTGGTATTTAAATTGATAGTAGCTAGCGTTGTAAAGTGGCCTTAAAAAGAAGTAGCAGACCTGAAACTTTCCAGAGCCATTGACTTGTATAAGCCAAGATATTCCAATCAGCCAGGACAGGCAGCAAGATTTTAAGAGATAGGCCTTTAATTCTTCAATCAAGATTTTTGCATTCGTTCAGTGGTCATCCTTGGCCTAACTCTATACCAGCATTTCCTTCCTCATCATTTTTTTTCTATGTCTATGCAGTTATCTCACATGGACTGTATGTAAGATGTATTTTGATTGGCTAATTAGTGCCAGCCAATTAGGAAAAAGTACATGATTCTGATTCATTGGTGCTGGCCAATCAGGCTGAGAAGGAATTGTAGAAAGCATTTTTCTATTCATTTAAGGGATGAAAGGACAAATACTCCTGTTAAACAACCAACTGAATAAACAGGAGGGGACAGTCAGGCCTCAACCTAAAACATGTAGATTGAATTGTAAAACAGTTGTAAGGTTGGATGAGACAATGGCCTTCTTCCAGCAAAAAAGCCAGTCTGTCTTCAGCTCACATTTCTGTTACAAATACATCATAATGTTCCTTCAGAGGCAGAGTACTGTAGTGACTTTCTTGGTGACCATGGGAGTATGAGGTGGCTCATAAAACCTAGCAACCTATTCCAGGATTCTTAGGCTACTTTCTCTGATTTCTGCTACAGAGAACAGAGCAAACTGACCCCATAATTGCTTATAAGGTTTAATGGCTAATTACTTTTATTACTTCCCTGGGGTGATATTGGTGTATTTTAAATAGAATCATTACTATTTAGTGGCTACTTCACCTGCCCAATCCAGCTCTTTCAAGATGTCACATACCTACAACTTGATGATCTTACCCCCAGGTCATTCTTTTGGAGGAGCACCGGCATGAGGCATCTTGGGATCTTGATGAACTCAAGTATCACTAATGATACTGTACATCTGGTTGGGAAACATTTGAAATAAAGCATGGATATACTATAAGAGGGCTGTGGTGGGTCTCTAAAGGAACCCTCACCTGACCTGTGTGGGTTTTAAAATGATATCTACATTTTTAACAATACTCTGTTTACTGTTTCTGCAGAACCTTATGGAAATTCAGACATATGTTAATATTCTGCAACAAATCAATCAAACAACCCCTCCAGTGACCACCATCACTGTTGGCATGTATGAGGTAAAAATATGACTGCTTTCTTCTGACTGAAATACATTATCCACAGATGATGTCTGATACAAAATTGTCTTTCTTCATAGGAGAAGCTGATTTCCGAGAGGAGAATCCCGATATTACAGAGCCAACTTGAAGAGTACAAGAGCCTTTTATGTCAACTGCAGGCCCAGAAGCTCAAGCTTCATGCTGATGTAAGAAATGATAAATTACTGTTGTATGTATCACCAGGCCTTAGCTCCTTATCTCAACATTTCGGGCAAATTGAGAAGCCTCGAGATAGGGCTGCTGAGGAATAGGAACCCTGTACAGAGAAAACCACTTAAGCAACACGGGGCTCTGAGAGATTAACATAAAGGTGCTTGTGGGGAATCTATTCTGAGATGGAAAGCACAGAGGATATCAGGATGCTTTTGGCCAAATGTCAAGAAGTGTTTGGGATGGTTTGTCATTTGGGGAAACAATTATCTAGGCACTTGAACTCCATTTAGTGGAGTGATCTGCATAACTAGTAAAATGAAATATTCCCAGTCCAAGGAAATGTCTTTTTAATAATGGCATCTCATTCACACTCAGGGCTCTGCTCTGAATATGTATTCAAAGAAATATCCTTAATGAGAATTAAGATAATAGAAAGATGGCAGGGGTGCTAAACCACATCTATGAGAGCTCTTTTAATGGACTGCTTATCAACATGGCTGACATAACCCTTTATCTAAACTCATTCCCATCCGTTTCTAGAGCTGTGAATAAAGGGGTTATTTATAATTTGTCTTACTCTGACTTATGTGGACAGTGCTATAAATTTTGCTCTATAATGCTGTTAATACACATAGCTTCGTAGTCCTGCACACTGCAGTGGTCCTGTTTCAGAGCTACTTGGAGGCTAAAAACCCAGATGGCCTTCAGTGAGCATGTGAGCATCCATTTATCTCTATTTTTCCAATACCGCCAACCCGTCTTTGGACCTTTTCTATCTGATAAAGAACCATACACAGTATTCCAGATGTGGTCTCACAACTGGAATACTGTGTGCAGTTCTTTTTCAAGGAAGATCAGTTCTATACAGCAGCAAAAAACTCTTTTCCTGATACTAATCAGAATCCTACCAGGTTATAGCCCAGGTCTTCATGAGGATGGGTCAAGGGTTAATATCTTCTTCAATAGTTGCGGCCTTATTTATCAAGGGCTAGCGCCAGGTAGTGTCTGACGAGCGCCAGATACCGCCAGCTAACGGCGGCTACCGAATCAAGTACGCCCGGCGGCGGTCACAATGACGCATTTATCACGCTAAATGAGGCTAGCGCCGGCGAGAGCGTCAGCTAGCGTGGGATTCATCATGTAGCCGACTGCAATGAACTGCGTCGCTACTAATCCCATCACAGCGCCAGGTATGACCTGTCGCTCCCTGGCGGGCTCCAATGCATTTCAATGGAGCAATCTTTAAATATTCATAATTAATTGAGTTTAATTTTTTTTTTTTTTTTTTAACTGTCAAAAATTCTGTGACCACTACGGCAATGTTAGATTTTTTTTTTAATGAAAAAAAAAAAATATGTGCAGAATTGAGATTACAGGTCTGAAATTAATGTATTCATATTACAAAATGTTTAGAAAAACTTGTATAATTTTTACATTAAAAAAAAATGGTTGTTTGGGGGTTAAAAACTACTTTACACACATTGCCGCCAGCGCTCTGGGGTTTAAACAAGGAATTCACAGCGCGAGAAATTTTTGAGCGTGATTTGTTAATGAATCTGCAGCAAGCCGTTCGCTCTGGCCATTCGCTGTCAGGCGCACCCATACAACGCAGAACCTGTGAAACATCGACCCCTAACACCGTATTCAACATTACCGCACACCGACTGAGTCGCTGTCAACAAGCAAACCCCAGGCAAGCACAGCGAATACTAGCTGGCGCTGTGAAAATCACGCTACTGGCGCTCATCTGTCGCTACCTGGCGCTATTAATGAATCGGCCTCCCCACCTCATGGTCATCTGACAAGAACCAGGTGATGTTCATGCTTTTGTAGAATGTGCATAGATGCAGGTACACATGGAAAAGCAAAAGAGGGGTGAAAATGCAAAAAGGTAGAAAGGCACAGAAAAGGTCAAAAGAGCCAAATAAATAGATTGAATAAATGTGATGAGAGCACTTTCTCATGTGGAAAACAAAAGGAGGGGCAGATTCTTCACTTTAAACTCAAAAGCACAAAAAATAAACTTACACATCACAGAAAGCTGTGAGTCAGCTGTGGGCTATTTCCATTTTAAACCGGACCTTCACCGTTATTTACTGAAAGACCCAAACCCTTATAAAATGATCCCCCAGCATCTAAAATGAATATATTTTAAGTTTTTAGTCACTTAATTATTATTCTTTCCCCCACTGGGCTGCAACTCTGTTCAGGACTCAGCAATCCCAGAATGCAGAGCAGCACAGTCAGAAGGCACTTCCTGTTTGCAGGCTGCCTGATGCTCCATGAGCCGCCATCTTGGATGTTTAAAGGCTCATAACATGCAGTAGAAGCAGGTGGGATGATATTTAATGTGAGCAATCTGTATGTACAGGGTGTGGGAAACATATAAGATAGACTCTTATTCAGAGTGAAGGACCACTTTAATATCAGACTTGTGGCTTTTACAATGTGTTACATAGCAGGAATCCTAGATTTAACAATGGGTTAAATGAGTTACACAGCAAGGAGATGACTGGCATTTACAATGTAAGATCATGAATCATCTTTGCTTGATACATTGCACAGCAGGAGGGAGAGAAGCTGCAGTGCAATGTAAAAGCCTCTCAGCCCCTGATTCAGTGCATTCAGTAGTAATGCTGCAATTGTAAAAGAGGAAGTAAATGTGGAAAAAGGAGGAACAGGCATGTGAAAATTGGAATTAGATATGAGGAATGTATAAAATAAATTAAAAAGGTGGGTATAAAAAAAAGAGAGATGGGGGGGAGGGAATTAAAACACAAAGAAAAGGAAAGTCAAGAAAGCAGAGACTAATATGGAAGTGACTACTGCTGACAATGAAGCCCTTTGTGAGCTGATGGAAATCCTGGCAGTAAGTCACTGGTGAAACTTTGAGCCAAATGACAGAGTATACCTGGCAGGACACTAAACTGGGCACCTGTAATCTAAAACCAACCCTTCTCATCACTATAGCCCCCCCCCCCCCCCCCCCACAAGGGAGGATAAGTTGGGCGACCAGGTAGTGAAACCAGGTAATGAGATGCCAGAATGCTAGGCTCAAGTTAGCACAGTACTAGGGGAGCTGAACAGGTGAGTAGCAGATAAATAAACTTGCTGAATTCAAGGGTCACAATTGTAGCAGCAGATCATGAAAATACGCTGG
The DNA here is from genome assembly GCA_027917425.1 of Gastrophryne carolinensis. NCBI lineage: Eukaryota > Metazoa > Chordata > Amphibia > Anura > Microhylidae > Gastrophryne > Gastrophryne carolinensis. The sequence continues at coordinate 414,894,489 of CM051237.1, read as the reverse complement.
GTTTGGTGTGGGCAGCTGGAGTTTGGTGCAGGATCATTAGCGAGGCTAGACCAGGGGTCAAACTAAAAGGTCAGTCCAAAGAGTAAACATGGTCTGGGTTTTATCATAAGAGCAATTCAAGTGCTAAGATCACAGGTAGCAAAGGCTGATGATCAGGCAGCATTGTGATGATGTCAGGTGCTCCTTTTAAATGTCAGCATGCAGGTGAGAAGTCCCGGGAGCAGACTGTCTTCTGGAATAAAATGCAAACTTTTGCTTGGATGTGCACATGCGAGAAAACAAACACATAGGGAGGCCTCCACCCGGTCCCCAAAACCTCAAGGAACAAGCTGCACTACTCTAGATAATTTATACATATAAGTATTTTATTGGTTCCATATACAAAACATAGTATAATCATAATTCACTTGTGTAAAGTGTAAACATGATACCTGTGCAAAATAGCATAATCTAGCAAATAAGAAGGACACAGCAGAGCAACAGGGACACAGACATAACACATAAGGTCGCACATGTACAATCGGACGGCAGCACCCCACCCCCCCATCCTACGCGTTACGTGACGTCACCACATCACTTCCTCAGGGCTGGGTAGTGTCCAGGGTCCCACCATCACCTCCCTTATATACCCAGCACCCCCCAAACACATTCATCAATGCCCAGTACAGCTGCATAAGTGACGGACGCCGAGCGTCCGTTAACTTTGTTAAGTTTTGCTTATATCCACATGCGAGAAAACTTCCAAGAATCCAAAAATCCAAGAGGGATTCTGATGGGAAGAAACTGGAACAAAGTAGAGCTAGAGAAGGAGAGAAATGATGAAGGTGATGTGTAAAAGAGAGAGAGATATGAGGAAATGTGGTAAAGAAAGAAAGGAGGAGAAAATGTGGAAGGGAAAAGAGAAGGTGAAAAGTTAGAAAGATGAAGAGTATAAAACAGAAGGAGAAGGAGGAAATAAAGAAAAGCATGAGGCGAAAAAGAAAAGAGGGAATGTAGAAAAAAATGAAAAAGGTGGGTATAAATTAAAAGAAAATGGCAGAGTTAGAGAAAGAGAGAGATTGATGAAGGCAGTGTGAAAAACAGAGATAGCAATAGACATGCTAGAAGGTATTCTGTGTATTTATATCACTTGTTTTCTCCTATTACTGCTGCTTGTGGTAATAGGGATGGATAGTGACATGCAAACAGACAGCCATGGGTTAATGCTTCCCAAGGAGAGGTTATCATTAGCCAAACTTACAGCCAATGGATGCCTTTAATGGCATTGACTTAATGGGCTGCCCCCCGATGCACTGACTATATACAGAGTCTTTGTAGACGAAAACAACTACTAGCCTACCAAAGCTTCCGCAATATGTAAGGCCATACTGAGGGGACCAAGCACTTTGGATACTTAGAGATATCCATAAATGATGTGCTATTTGTAGATGTTATTTTGAGTTAACAGTTTCGGATTTGTGGCCTCTGGGTGCCCCTAGTTTCTGCTTATAGTTTTTGGGTGTTGTAAGAAATTGTCCAAGCAATGAAATGGCCACACCTGCTCTATATACTGCAATGGAAGGCGTGTGGCTAGACCAGGCCTGGCATGCCCAAAGCCTGACACTTCTTCTCTATTGCAGTGAATAGAGCAGATGTGACCAAATTACTGTGAAAGGTGGCATGTGTCTGCCTCGGAGGTGGTGTCTAGGACCGGTCTGGATCCAGTGATTGGGTGAGCTTCCGAGCGCTGAAATAATAGCAATCTTTGGAATACAAATACTAGTCAGCCATACTGTACCTGTCCTCATACCTCTCTTACAACAGGTTTTAACCTGGCCAAGGTGTAGAAAACCTATTCTTCCTTTAACTGTCTGTTCTGTGATCACACCTTGCCTTCACTTGACCAAAAGAGATGCCACCTCAAAAGGACCAGCAAGGGACCCCGTCATGCTGTGACTTCTCATTCTGCAAAATAAAAACATGTTAGGACTCCCCTCCTTCATCTTTAACACATCATTTTCCTAAAACAAAAAAAAAATATTTACCTTGTATCCAAAATAGGACCTCAACCAAAGAGGGTGGGCAGGGGGGGATTGTTTGCTCTAAGTGTCCAAAAAGCAGGGGGATTACGAGGCTCCTTAGCCTTATGTATTCCCTCTCTCCACATCCTCTGACCTTGACCCAATGTATTTAACCCCTTCCTGCCCACTAATTTCTGCAGCTGTTCCCTTGCAGAATGCTCCCAGTGATGCTGCCCTGTGTTAAAACCCTGGGTGCTCCTTGACCAGCCCACCCACATGTGGTTCTCCAGCCAGTGCACTCCACGGCTAGCATTGTAGAGGCAAAACATGGGCTGGGATGGATATGGCCACTCTTAAAACAAACCAAAACCCTATTTTCCTCCCCTGCCCCTTAATGCGCACCCCTTCCCCACCCGAGTACCTGGATGTAATCCATCATCCTCTTTAGTCTAATTTTAATATTATTATCTACTGTAATATTATTTTATGAATGGGGCTTGAATGGGCTTGTAGCCATGCCCACCCCAGATCTAGACATTCCACCGGCCCCATCCCTGTAGTCATTTTGAATGGCAGGGTACCGGAGTGCAGAGATGGTGAAAGTGATGTGGAATGGTAGGCATGGAGGTATACTGATGAGGATGGCGGGTTGACGCAGTGGGGCATTCCAAATCAGGATGCACCAAGGAGAAGCTGTCATTCAGCTCTTGGGTCTTTTATACTCCAAGGCCAGCCAAACTGGGTTTTGGTCTGCTTTAAACTGATAGTCCTGAATCTTTAGTATCGTAGGGGCAGATAATGTGCAAGGGTGGATATGGCCCCTACAGCCATGATGCTGAGGCTATAGCATTGGGGGGCAGAACAAGAGCCGGGGTTTCTTGGCTGGGGGTGCTAAAAGAACAGACAAGATGAAGAAGCAGGCCAGCTGTCCCAAAAGCATTGCGACCCATCGGGAATTATTTTGGGTCTCCCTATGGCCACTCCGCCCCTGCTGAGACACAAAAGGGACACTCCATGTTGCTAAATCTTTCCAGCTACAGGCTGCAGTAAAACCAATGTAACTCTCAATACAAAAAAAAAACTTACGTTTAACCTGCTAAAAGAAAATGTATTTGTCTCCTTTACAATACCACCATCTACTGGCTAAACAATATTACTGCATGATTTTGCTTCCTCCAGCGAGATATATACTATCTGGAAACTGGAGATCTGTTTACATCTTATAGTCCCAGTATAGGACCAGTTTAGTAAATATGACAATTCTGTTTAGAGAAGAGCAAGTCTATTGGTTCATCAAGCTGATATCCCTATGTGACCAGATGAAAGTGGGGCCAGACACCCTAAAACATGAATTGTTTAGGTGAGGTGGGAAGAAGTGAGACGGAAGGAGGTTGGGGGAACAGAATTGGGAAGAGGGGAGGTGAGGTGGGGAGAGGTGGAGGAGAACAGAACTAAGAGGGAAGGTGAGGTGGGAAGAGGTGGAGGGGAACAGAAGTGGGAAGAGGGGAGTGGAGGTGTGAATAAGTGAGGCAAAAGATGAGAGGTGAGGTGGGAAGAGGTGGAGGGGAACAGAACTGGGAAGAGGGGAGGTGAGGTGGGGAGAGGTGAGGCAGGAAGGGGTGGGGGTAACAGAAGTGGGAAGAGGGAATGTGAGGTGGGAAGAGGTGGAGGGGAACAGAAGTGGGAAGATAGAAGGTGAGGTGGGAAGAGATGGAGGTGGGAAGAGGTGATCAGAGGTGGGTAGAAATAGACAGAGGTCAGGTGTGCCAAATTGAGGTGGGCAATGGTTTGTCGAAGGTGAGATGGGAAGAGAAGAGAGTTAGGTAGAGGTCAGATGTGATGTGTAGAGGTAAGGCGGGCCAATGTGGTAAAAAGTGGGGAGGGAACAGTTTACTAGAGGTAGGTAGAGCTATACAGAGGTGAAGTGAGCACAGGTGAGGTAGGAAGAGGTAAGCAGAGGTGAGCCAAAAAGAGTCCCCATAGACATCTCAAGACACACCCATGCAAACAACACACCAGTTGCACATGTGTGTCATCCACCTCTACAGAGAAGTTAATCTATGCCCCACTTCCTACTTTGGGAATTAGCGATGCCCTTTAGTGATGTTTATTAATGTTCCAATAAAAAAAGCCCTGATAAATACAGATGCAACCAGCATAACTTCAACTCGTTTGTGGAGACTTACTTTCAACACAGTATCATGATATGTCTCACAACACATATACAATATAACTAGTCACTAAAAACTTTAAGGCCAAGAAGATGGGTTACCTATACATCCTATATGGAAGAAGCTAAGCCAAGTGTTTTCTATAATTTCCTGAAAGAAAGGAAAATAAATGGGTGAAGGGCTTTGAACAGACCATTTTGCATTTATAGGGGAAAACTACTGAACGGTAGCAATCTGTTCCCTGTACTGCAAAACAACGTATTGCTATTGTAATCCTTCTGTGTAGATGCTTTTACCCATCATGCAATGCTACTGTTCCCCACATGCTGACTCAGGAGACAAGCATTGGAATGGAGCAAAGAGTAAACAATAGGCTTGGTGAGAACTTTTTTCCATTGCTTTGTATCAGGAGCCCCTCCTCTCACTATCTACGGGGTTTATTTTAAACTTAGACAGTTTCGCACTCTAGCTCCTTTAAGCAATTTACAACATGGGAGGCAGTAAGAGGTTCTGTGAGTTTTCCCTCACTTAGCAAAAAAATATAGTTTATTTTATTTAGCAATTAAAATCCCTTGCAGCATCACCACCAAGGGCTGGGATCCAGCAATTCCTTTTAACAGTGTTGGTATTTCTCTGCAGCATCCTGGGGGCCATGTTTCCACAGTAAAGGCATCATGCCACGGCAGGGTGTGGGGGGATGTGGAGAAACACCCACATTATTTCTGAATGTGATAGATGGTGGGGTCTAGCATGCAAGATTTTTATGACTCGCATGAGAGATTTTCATTCATTCATTCTCCTCATTTCTTGGCATCCAGCCAAGAGCAATGACAGGACCCCGGGAGTGGCGCTTTTATACCCTTTATGAAATCTGAGAACCAGGAAGGAAGAAGGAGGGGGGGGGGGGCAATGGACCAAGAAGACCCTGGAGATGGGGAGGGGGCCCCAGGCAGAGAGAATGCCACCCGGTGGGGACAGAATTTAGAAGGCAGAGCGGTAAGTAGTCTAATTTAAAAAAATACATTTCTATTTTGGGGTGTGCTTTTTGAACTATTGTTGGTGAACCGGTAAGGAGTCCAGGGAACCTCTGTACCAGTTCCCCGGGTAGGGGGAGGCAGCATGGAGACGAATGATATGCTGGTAACCATTTTTAATGACTGGCATAGGGGCTGGCTAAATGACAGGGCCAGGTGGTGGCCAGTTGGCCTCTGAGCTCTAGGTTAAACCCCCCTGGTGCCTGGGCTGTTTGGCTAAGGTAGGGGTGACCTGTTTTTTTTTTCTTTAATTTTTATTAATTTAAATTAACAAAAAGTAAAAAAAAAACAGTACTGCATGTCTTTTTTTGTGAAAAAAGCATGCAGGAGTATAAACGCACTTTTATGCTTAAATCTTTTTTATTGATATTCAATTTGGATACAAACATACCTTTGTCTAATCACAGGTTGTAGAAAAACATTGTACATATCTGTTTTGCATTTTTCCAGTACAACTGTTCAAGATCAATATATTCTTCTAGGTCAGCCCGCCGGTCAGACCAATCAGCATTATCGCCGCAACAATGTATCTATTATTTGTCTAATCACAGGTTGTAGAAAAACATTGTACATATCTGTTTTGCATTTTGGCCAGTACTCCTGTTCAAGATCAATATATTCTTCTTGGTCGGCCCGCTGGTCAGAGCAATCAGCATTATCGCCGCAACCAATGTATCTATTATTTGAGCATTGAGAATTTTAACACTTATTTCAAGACTGATCGCCTCGAGCTGGGGTTTGAACTTTTGTAATCAGCTCATCCTGTGGGCCATCATGAATTAGAGACAGATGTCTCTATAATACCTCTATGGTTTCCGTCCCCTCGAACGTCCCCCAGACCTTGCTGCACTCCCCTCTCATCCAAAATTTTGGTACCCTCCCCGATCCCAGCACCTTCGATTTATCCCGCTGCTTGCCCATTTGATAGTGCTATAGGGTCATCCCCATCCGCTATCCTCATGAGGAACCAAGTGGTTTGACCTTACAAAGCGCAGATTTGAAGCTTGAAATTGTCGGCTGCCACTCAGGGGGCTATATGAGCATCAATATATGCTCATGCTCATATAGCCCCCTGAGAGCCCCCTGAGTGGCAGCCTGGGACTCTCAAGTATTATGGTGATATGAACTTTATTTCTTTTATACATATGCCTGTCTCTTATTTATTATGAAATTGCATTATGGATTTTATGTTTTGGCTGATTGTTTGCACATGTGAAGTTTTGCACAAATTGTAATTTTGCACACGTGGTTTATAGCACATTGCACTTTCTGATCAATTTGGGCCATGCATAAACCATAGCTTTGGTTTGTGCAAGCACAAAAGGATTCTCTTTCTTTGGGTTGTGTTGTTTACTTTATTTTATCTCATTGTTCTTTGATTATTCACTTAGTCACACCATTTTGGGATATATTAGCTATTTATGGTCTATGAAGTTATACAGTTATTAATTATATACTTTTTTGAGTCAGGCAGTGTATATATACCTTTATTAGAGTCATTTAAGGGTCAGCCACTAGAGGGCCTTGTCTTTCATGTTTTTTAAAATAGTCTCTGTGTGTATGTCAAGTGTATAGTTTGTCTTAATTGTATTGGTACTTTTTGACATTAAAGATATATATTTTTTATACTTTGGTTTGTGCGGCCTTGTTTGTAGGGGACTGCATTGTGTCTGTGCTGGCAGCTCATTGTGGTTAGAATAAAAAATATTCACCTGCAGAAAAAAAACGTTAAACCATTTTTCTTAGCTCATTGGAGTAATAATGCACCTCACCAGTAAAAATGCCCCATCACATGTGTGGGAGTCCATCTAGATGCAGGAAGCAGCATGTGTAAGTCACCTCTCAATTGCGCTGTTGTAATGGAGATGGATGCAAAAAGTAGGGGAGGTTGATTTATAATGCAGTAGAAGAGGAGACCCCCCCCCCCCCCCCATGGTGCTGTGTTGTAACAAACATTAACAATTAATACCTTATAAATATATATTTTTGCATTGTGGAAGCTTTTGTTTATTATGGTATGATTCTGCCACATTTTAAGAATGTAATTTATTTTACTATCCAGTCAGTATTAAATATAACTAAGAAGTTTCTATAAACAGGACCTCGAATTCTCGAAGATTTGCCTGGGAAACACTGGGGTTTGCAAAGCATTACAGTAAGCCCTCTGCTACAGATCTTGATTGTTCTGCTGCCATCTGCTGATATACTTTAGGTAGTGCAGTGACACTATACGGCAAATATTTAGGATTCTTTTACCTGCTGCATGCAGCATCGACTGGGGCCAACAATCAGCCAAGGATTGTACCTGCAGTTTCCTCAGTTTCAATGTTCAATTGAATATAAAACTGAAAAAATACAATGAAAAAATAAAAAGGTAGGCTATTCTTCATTTGATAACATTTGTATCTAATGAAGAATGCCAAAAAATTACCCAAAAATATTAGATAATATACTGGCAGACAGTTTCAATGTTAAATTAAATGCATTTTATAGGTGACATTTAGTAAAACACTTAAATCTGAAAGAATACAATTAAAAATTAAAAGTCAGGCTATTCTTCATTAGATGAAAATAGTATCTAGCGACAAATGTCAAAAAAATTACCAAAAAATATGAATAAAATACCCACGCAGGCAGTTTTAATGTTAAATTTAATGAAAAACTGAAAAAATACAATTAAAAAATGAAAAGTCAGGGTATTCTTCATTAGATAAAAATTGTATCTAATGAAAAATGCCAAAACATTACTAAAAAATAGAAATGCAGCTCATCAACCAGTTTTCCTTGTTCAGGCTGAATGTCGAACCCCAGCATGGACTGAAGTCCAGGTTCAGGTTTGGGTTCGGGTTTCGGGACACAAACTCGCAAGATTTGGTACGAACTCAAAATGTGCAGTTTGGGACTACTTTTGACTGCTTTAGAAAGTATCACAGCTGATTACAATAGAAACTATTAAGATAAATGCAATTGCCCCTTTGCTGTAATAATGTAACACAATGGAACTCTCAGCAAGGAGCTGGCAGGATTTTCAGAATGACTAATCTTGTTTGTTATAGCCACAGCAGGAGGTAGAAATAGCCTATCCCAATATTTTAACCTCCCATCCCAATAAATAGCTCTCTGGGCTCTGCCACCTCTGTATTTGATCCTCATACTGATTTGTCAATTTTATTTTTGTATTTAGGCCTAACATGTACGGTATGACTTGACTCTAATACCCCTGTAATCAATTTTATTTTTCCCTTTTCTTTTTTGAATAATCACACAACACCATCATTGTTAAGAAAACATATATTTAAGGTGGAGCAAAACCCAGGGATATGATTTTCCGGGGTTTTGTTCTATTCCCCCGGGCAACCTGAAATGGGATGTCCTGCTCTGCATCCTTCAGCAGGTGGCTCTCACTGATTTGAATGGTAAGTGCACTCTGTCGCATCCCCCCCACCCCCAGGCCGTGGACGCGCATCTGAATTGCTCCCCTTTAAAAAAAAAGTGAGATCCTAAAAATTCCCAGAATATATTCTTACCTTACTGGAAAAAAAAAATCTCATCTATTAAATTTTCTCATCATAGGTGCTGGTGATTTTGGGCAAAAGATGCAAAAAATATTTTTATTGCATATTCTTGTGTGGTAAAATGGCAAAGTTTAAGAGATGCAGGTTGCAATTTACACCATAAGACACTCCATGCTTGACCAAATAATTTGCATAACCATTTGGGGGTATGCTAAAGATTTAGTGCAAGTTCATACATGCATACGTTTTCCAGTAAGGCAGTGGGGAGAGAGGTGCAGGAGATAGGTGGGGAGTGGTTATGGATGAGGTGCAAGTGAGCTAAATGCTAGATGGAATTGTGTAAATGGGTCAGTGTGTATAGTGAGAACAGAACCACATATGGTCAATGCCTGAACTAGTAATGAACCTGTGACTACCTCTAATGGTTGACAACCTACAACCTTGCTTATCTGTACTGCAACTCAACCTTGAAGTGGCTTAAGGTGGACATGTTACCTCTTGTCTATGTCTTCAGTGGCAGCTCCTGTGAGTAAATGAGAGTTATATCATCTTTGTTTACCAAGCTGTCAAGACAATCAAGCTTGGATTTTCCCCCATAAAGTCCAAGCTTTATGTATGTCCCCATCCACCCTTCCTCCCCCTGTGCTAATTTGGGCATTAAAATAAAAAAAAATACATGATTGTATTGACACTCCTGGCAGCAGTGGGCTTGAGTTAGTTACCCAATCAAGGGAGCAGTACAGCCGCGTGGCTCCACAAATATGGTGATTGACCTGTCATGTAAGGTCCTAGATTCAGCTTCCATGCTGAGTGTCTGCTTCCCAGTTTTCTTTTCTTTTATTTCCCAAATTGGGTTCAGTACAGGAAGGGTGGGCGGGCCTCTCTTTAAGACCAAAAGCCATAGTTATTATTTATTTCTACAATGTACCATTGTACACTGGTGGTATTTAGCTTTAAGACACTAGTTCTGGGTGGAAGGGAAGGAGAGACACAGGAGTAAAAAAGGAGCCAGTTGGCCTATTTATGGCCAATAATCAGATAATATATGCACATGTATTTCCTGTATATCATGTATTTCCTGCAATGGCAATATGTCCAATTTGCTTTTTTTCCTCCCTTTCTTGGTTTAGTTCCAATACACACAAATGGAATAAATGTGTATAGCAAAACCTTTGTTACTGCAATCCTTTTCTGTGAGAAATACTTCATTTTCTTGAAAAATGTCAAGGGTACCAACATTTACAGCCATGACTGTATATATATAGTGTGTGTGTTAATGTTTATATGGACCTGCTTCACACTGGTTAGGTATAAGGCCGGTTACCACTATTGTTGCCTCTAATGTGGCGGTCACATCAGAGTACAATACCATGATGTAAACCATTGGAAAATGTTGGATATGCTTTTTGACGTGTTATACTTGGTAGGCTAATGGCACCTTCCAACGACTTAGCCTTGCTCCGCTGCCAACAAATAGTAACATTAACAAGAAAAAGTTTATGGAGCAGACTACCACAGAGCAGCAGTTAAAAATCTGTTTACGAGTCAACAGCACATATCATGCCCAGGACAGCAGCAGCCACACCATAATTTAGATGCCATTAACAAATGTCATGTTTTTCAACCCTGCCTGCACTTTGAAGCTTAAAACATGTTAGTGGTTTCAGAATATAGACTTGAAAACATAATAAAACAAATAGTGTAATCATTGAGAAAGGCCACCATTGATTTCTATGGTTGTGTAGCAGTCTCCCAGGAAAATTAGACCACCCCCCATGCCTGTTTATCTCCAGTTTTCATTGCTGTATTGGAAAAATTTTGCTAGTGATGGACCAATTTTTCTTTGGTAAATACAGCTGCAGAAACAGAATATATATATATATATATATATATATATATATATATATATATATATATACCATATTTTTGGCTCAATAATAGTTATTATTAATAATATTAATTTTTTTCCCCCAAAAGTGTGGGGGAATGTCTGTACTTCTTATGAAGGTTATATAAAATAAGTTCACTCATCTCAACCACACTCCTCTGCACACTGCCTGCTATAGAGGATTGGGGGGATTCCGCACACTACCTGCTATAGAAGGATTGGGTGGGATTCTGCACACTACCTGTTATAGAAGGATTGGGTGGGATTCTGCACACTACCTGCTATAGAAGGATTGGGGGGATTCTGCACACTGCCTGCTATAGAAGGATTGGGTGGGATTCTGCACATTGCCTGTTATAGAAGGATTGGGTGGGATTCTGCACACTGCCTGTTATAGAAGGATTGGGTGGGATTCTGCACACTGCCTGTTATAGAAGGATTGGGGGGATTCTGCACACTACCTGCTATAGAAGGATTGGGTGGGATTCTGCACACTACCTGCTATAGAAGGATTGGGGGGATTCTGCACATTGCCTGTTATAGAAGGATTGGGTGGGATTCTGCACACTGCCTGTTATAGAAGGATTGGGGGGATTCTGCACACTACCTGTTATGGGGGTATAAAGGAGGGATTCTGCACACTGCCTGTTATAGAAGGATTGGGTGGGATTCTGCACACTACCTGTTATAGAAGGATTGGGGGGATTCTGCACACTGCCTGTTATAGAAGGGTTTGGGCGATTCTGCATACTGCCTGTTATAAAAGGATTGGGTGGGATTCTGCACACTGCCTGTTAAAGAAGGATTTGGGGGATTCTGCACACTGCCTATTATGGAACGATTGGGGGGATTCTGCACACTGCCTATTATAGAAGGATTGGGGGGATTCTGCACACTACCTGTTATAGAAGGATTGGGGGGATTCTGTACACTGCCTGGTATAGAAAGATTGGGGGGATTCTGCACACTACCTGTTATAGAAGGATTGGGGGGATTCTGCACACTGTCTGTTAAAAAAGGATTGGGGGGATTCTGCACATTGCCTGTTATAAAAGGATTGGGGGATTCTGCACACTGCCTGTTATAGGGGGTTTGTGGACGGGGATTCTGCACATTGTATATTTTACACTTAGATTTTAGGGTAGTATTCATGAATTATATTGGTGAGTATTAGTTACTGATGACACTGATTGGCTGCCGGCACACACGTGAGACATGGTCGCATCCTCAGCCACCGGAAAGACCTGCCCCAGTGCCCGCCCACTGGCCATTCATGGGAGTCTGTTCCCTGCGCTGGCTTGTAGTGAAGGTGAAGATTATGGGCATTCTGGGGGGTTATGGGTGGGGGGACTCCAGCATTCTGGATGCCCCCCCAAGCTTGTTTTGATTTGCTGTCTGTGGACCAACACCCATTAAAGAAAAAACGGATGTTGGTCTGGTTTTACATATATCCAAGGAATAAGGGGATTTACTTTACTTTTTTTTTTAAATATTTTTCGAAATATGTCCTTTCATATGTACTCTCATGTAGAGCCTTCTGATACTGTCTAGAATATCCAGTGGGAATATAATTTTTTTTCTGTATTTTTACATTTATATTTTGTATTAATATTTTGTATTTTATATTATATATTTTATTTATATTATATTTCTATATTGTTCTGTACTGAAATTATTTTTTGTATTGTTGTACAGGCTTCTATGCTGGATCAAGCTATTAAGAACACTCAGGAAAGCTATGACGATGAGATTCAGTTGTACAATGAACAAATTGAAGGGCTGAGAAAGAGCATAGATGAAGCAGAGAGGCAGTTGGAGAAGTATACCAATGACTGTCGCCAGCTTGTGATATACCAGCAATCCTTAGAAAACGAATTGGAGAGGTATAAGAGGATCATTGAGAATGAAGATAACAGGTAATTGCACATCTTTACATTATTGGAAGCGAACTGCACGCCTCCGTTATGAACACTTTATTTACGTCCTGCTTATGGTTGCAAACTGGAGAAATTAGAATTGCATTGCCAATACAGCTTAAAGGATTTCTGTTGCAAAAATAGTCTAATAATAAGAACCTGTATAAATATTTTAGGGGCAGTCCGGCAAGACCATTTTTTTAAACCTACCCTCCCTAATGAACCAGTGCTGAACCAGGGCGGGAGGGTTAAATTTAAAAAAATTTGTCAGGTGCATTCAGAGCTACTTGCTGCTATATGTGCTTCAGCCAGACTAACCACTGGATGCCGCGCGTGCGTGTGCGCTCTCTCCACCCATTTACCTTAGTGGGTAGGAGCATACACTCCCGGCAGCACCTGACAGTTGCCCTGGCTGAAGCAAAGCCTGGTAAGTGTTTTTCTATGTAACCACTCCTGCCCTGGGGTAGCGGGGGGAGGGAGAGTCTAGTTGGACTGGCCCTTTAAGGAATAATATCCACTTGTGTATTTACAGTATTTGTAGATTGTTACTTCATATTTTACACTTATATTTTAGGGTAGTATTCATGAATTATATTGGTGAGTATTAGTTAGTATAAGTTACTGTATACCTGTATACATATACTAGATGGCAAAATGAGGGGTTACGTATAGTGGACCAAAACCCAGGATTTTGACTATCCTGGGTTTTGTTTCCTGTCTGCGGGGCACCCCGATCGGGAACGCCCCACTGTGTAAAACCCCCTAGGTCGCCCGAAGGAGCTCACCTCTCTCCGGTCCTACGGCGCATGCGCAGCCTCTTGTCCAATCGGCGTCTCGGATCCGCTCCTGCCCCTTTGTCTAAGGCAAGCAGGTCCAAGCGCTCGGCGGCCGCATCCCCCACTACCCTCTAACAGGGAGCCTGCCTGCGCCAGCCATTCACAAATGCCTAGTATGGGCATGCGTCCTGCTAGAGAGATAGTGGGGATGCGGCCGCTGCTCATGCATGTGACTAGAGATGAGTGGGTTCGTCCGAATCAAACTTTAACGATTCGCTCATCTCTGGTGGGAGCGGGGAGGCCAGCTGCGCTGTCAGCGCAGCCGGCCTCCCCGCTCCCACCAAGCCCTGAAATGGAAAAAAAAATGCCGGCATGGTGGGAGCGGGGAGGCCGGCTGCGCTGTCAGCGGGCGGCGGAAGCCGGCTCCCGCCGCCCGCTGACAGCGCAGCCGGCCTCCCCGCTCCCACTATACAGCAAACACTTACCGGCATGGTGGGAGCGGGGAGGCCGGCTGCGCTGTCAGTGGGCGGCGGAAGCCGGCTTCCGCCGCCCGCTGACAGCGCAGCCGGCCTCCCCGCTCCCACCATGCCGGCATTTTTTTTCCATTTCACGGCTTGGTGGGAGCGGGGAGGCCGGCTGCGCTGTCAGCGGGCGGCGGAAGCCGGCTTCCGCCACCCGCTGACAGCGCAGCCGGTCTCCCGCTCCCACCATGCCGGCATTTTTTTTTTTATTTCAGGGAAAAATCGAATTTTCCCTGAAATTCGGAGCGAATTCAGGTTCGTTAGAACCGATTCACTCATCCCTACATGTGACGTTGGACCAGGAAAGAAGGTGAGTTTCTGGGCAACCTGGGGGGTTTCACACAGCGGGGCATCTCGATTTTGGATGCCCCAGGGGAAGGGAATCAAGCGGCCCTGCAATCTTATAGATTACCAGGCCGATCTCTGTGGGTTTTGGTCCACTTTAAAGATGCCATTTGAAAAAAAGCTTGTTGTTTTCTTTCAATGGAAGTAAGACAAATCAGGGGTGACAGGTTTTTGTACCATTAAAATTAAAGGGATCATCCAGGCTAAGTGTAAAATTAAAGTAGTTTCATCATCAGTTCTGGGGTGTTGCTGCATAAAAATGCTAAATCTGAGATCCTCCCCTGCTTTCTAGCCAAGTCCTCTGACTGTATTTATGCATGGACACTGGACACTTTTATTTAGCACTAGTCTCCGCCATCTTGCAGTAGTCTATGTTGAACGCACTATTGCCTGTGTCTGCAATATGAAGGCAATTCTGGTGAGCGACTCTAACAGCGCCATGTAGTGTCCGATTCATCATTACAGGCAGTTTAGCGTATAGCGCCAGGTATTACCTGTCACTACCTGTCGCTCTCCCATACATTTCAATGGCTGTTCCTTCAAATCTCTTTACTGATCCAAATTTTTTTCTTTTATTTTTACTCTAAAATTGTGTGACCTCTCCTGGCCTGGAATCAATTATTTATATATATTATATATATATATTTTAGATTTTTAAAATTTTTATGCAGAATTGACATTACAGGTCTGGAATTAAAGTATTAATGTCACAATGTCACAACAATGTCATTCCATGTGTTTTCGCTTTGTTGCAGGTGGATATGTGTTCATCACACAGCGTCTGGCGCTCTATGCTATAGCGACCAGATCCAGAGCACCGACGCTGTGTGAGTCTGTTTTTTTGTTGAATATGGAGTCGCTGAGAGTCGGTCGTACTGAGCTGGCGCTACCTTTCGCTCGCTGCAACGCTGTGCTGGTGTTAGAATGCCCAACATGAATCACATTCATCATTGCGGGCCAGGTTACTACAGCGACTGAGACGCTCTTGTGTAACACCCGATGGCTGATCACAGCGCATACTAGTGGTCGCTCTAAACGCCGCTATACAGACGCTCATCTGCCAATAGCTGGTGATGAATCAGCCTCCATAAGAAATCTGAAATCAGTGGGAGTGGGCTGCAGATTACTATCCACTGACTCATTCTCTGCTATCTCTAATTTAATGAGCGGGCAAATAGAAATCTCTTGTCATAAATCATTGCAGTTAAAGCCAACCTAGTATCATTATCTTTAAATTATTTAGTTAATTAAAGTCACTTTCCAGGCAACCTAAAAAAACAAACATCACCTCCCTGCCAGCCCGGGGGACTCCTCTATTTAGTCCTGCAGTGTTCCGTCAGCTCAAGTGC
The DNA here is from genome assembly GCA_027917425.1 of Gastrophryne carolinensis. Lineage (NCBI taxonomy): Eukaryota > Metazoa > Chordata > Amphibia > Anura > Microhylidae > Gastrophryne > Gastrophryne carolinensis. Next base: position 414,878,974 of record CM051237.1, on the reverse strand, counting down.
TGCCATTTATTTATTTTGTTTGCCTGGAGTGTCCCTTTAACAAACAACAGGACCTTCATTTAGACCTGCATTTGCCACCCAGTTTAACCTTTTTACGCCATGTACCCCATTGTGACAAGAAGTTCAACCAAGTACCCCCAAGGGGGTGATTAGTTATAAATAGTTCAAAAAGAGGTAGGTCAAAGACCTTATAGAGGCTGATTCATTACTAATGCCAGGTATCGGCAGATGAGCGTATAGCGGCGCTTAGAGTGACCGCTAGTAGATGCTGTAAGCGGGTATCGGGAGCTGTAACATAGCACCTCAGTCGCTGTAGCAACCTGGCCCGCATTGAAGAATGTGTTGTGTGTTGGGCGTTCTAACACCAGCACAACGCTGCAGGGAGCGAAAGGTAGCGCCAGCTCAGAGCAACCGACTCTCGGCGCTCCACAACATACTTATCAGAAAAGGACACACACAGCGTCGGTGCTCTAAAGCTGGTCGCTATAGCATAGAGCGCCAGACGCTGTGTGATTAAAGACACACGCTCTTTAAACACAAGCAAATGAACGGCCATTAAAATGTATGGGAGAGTGACACTGAGTGAAAGGTAATACCTGGCGCTCTGGAAGCTAGAGCGCCGGTGCTATACGCTGAGCCGCCTGTAATAATACATGTGACGCTACATGGCGCTGTTAGAGTCGTTCACCAGATTCGCTTTCATAAATGTGGTTTTGCATACAGCGCCTGGCATTACCAGACGCTGCCTGGCGCTACAAGGCTCTACCTGGTGATATGCATTCTTAAATAACCCCCATAGTTTCAAGCAAGAAGGAATAATTTTTCACTGGTAAAATATATACCAGACCAGTTAGTTCCTGCTCTGCACATTGAAGGAACTATTATCTGTCATTTTGTGTCTAGAAAGAGAAGCTCATTCAGACCATATGCTGATACACCTTAATTATCACTCCACTATTATATTTTATTTTTCTTTAAATTCAATCTAAAAAGAGGTGTACAAACATACTGTAGCATGGGGGATAAAAATACCAAAATGTAGCAAAGAGAGAAATTTATGAGTAACCCCAAGCTCTGGAGCTGGAGATGTATAGTTGCCACCGGAAATGTGTCATAGAATTAAAGAGGAACATTACAGGTCTTGGGGATTATATAAAAACCCCACAAACCTGGCTTGCCCAGCCCCCCTGCCCTTCCAGTTTAGCACTTAACTAATGAAAACGTACCTCTCCAGTCACATTGTGCTCGGCAACCCTACCTCGCTGCTCTCTGTAGGGCAGAGCCAAAGGCTCCCTGACAGACACTGCGCCACTACTCAGATCTCACACATTTACTGTGTCATTGCAATGACATGGGAAGCAGACGCATGCGAGATTTGAGGAGCAGCGCTCGGGATTTGAACAGCAACCGGCGAAGAGGTGAGTATCCTGCCATTATTCAGTTGCGGCTAAGGGGCCGTTAAGGGACAGCTGAGGTGGGGAGGGGGTGGAATTCAGCAGGATGTCAGCATTTAAGATAATGCTGGCATCCAAAATGCAGAGCGAGAGAGTGGAGGGATTATCCGAGAGGAACTTCAGAAAAGGTCTGACATTCCTCTTTAAACCAGACCAACAGCCTGGCACAGTTGGAAAAGAAAGGTAGCGGCCATTTTGGAGCTTCCTCTCCCAGCATCTCAATAGTTAATTAGTAGGTTGGCACTCCACAAAAGATTAGATAGAAAAGAGGCTATATTAGTGAGAGGGTGCAGCTTCCTTTGGGATCACTTCCTCCTATGATCCCCAATCAAATCAATATAAACCATACCAAATATAAGGAAGTCAAAGCACACCAAGTATTATATGCAAAAAAGATTTTTTTAATATATATATATATGCCACAAAAAGAAAATATTTACACTTCTATATACATAATCCAAATGATGACAATATCCAAGTATAGACCATATCCTGAGATTCATATATATATACAGAAAAAAGGATGCTCATAAAGAACTAGATCCAAGTATGTTGTTCTGGGGAGGCTGTATGCACCAAGACACTGAGCAATATATGTATGTGTTAGTATTAACAGTAGCAATAAGTAGTAAAGGCTATAAAAAATGGTAAAACATTACCTTTCAGAGAAAAGGTCAGGTGCTAATGCAGTAGTCCCCAGTTAGATCACATACATGGTTAGGTATCTGAGTTATCATGAATGTCAAGGTAAATAACGAGTATATATATGTATATGCATAAATAGATATAACCATATATATCTGTGTCAGCAATTCAGTACTGTCATCATATTACAGGCCCATGGTGCATAATAATCATACATTAAAGCTGTAATCATGACGCTTAGTCATAGTCAAAATAGAACAATACACAAGTATGAAATGGCAGTAGCATAGAAAAGTCTGAGCATGAATCAACTATGATCGCCTATACAATTACCGACGTTTCACGGCACACGGCCGTTTCATAAGGGCAGCGATACCTCCTACCTGCAGCTAATGCGTCTTTATAGTAATGGCTTTCCCCCTGACCGGCTAGTGTGTGAGCGTCACGAGCGGCGCGTTTCCGGTGGCCGCTCGTGACGTCACATCTGGAGTCCGCGTCCCGACCGGCACTCGGCTCCCGAGCGGCGGAAGTGACATCACCACCTAGCGAACGGAAGTGGCGTCACGCCACCTCAGGGCACCATGCACTGGCAGGGGGGTGTCGGCCTCCGGGACTCCACTTAGATGGCGGCGCAACAGCGCAAAACAGTTACAATGTAAATACACAGGTAGTAGCGGCAGTGAAGTATTTTGATGGGGAATATCTGGAGCCTTCAATTCGGGGAAGGCGATTCACTCTTGGTCTGTACAAAAAGAATTAAAATCAATCAATTAAAAACAAGATAAATAGGCGATCTTTATGTCAAAATAAGAAATACATTGAGTCTCACAATACATCACATCTCAAGAAAGAACAATAATAGAGGCCAGGATTCTCGTTCTGACTGGTGGCCTCCTAGAATATCATAAGGCGTGGTACACTTAATTTAAAGGGGAACGCCAGAAAATAGTCATACGTTGCTATACCGTGCGTCACGCTGGTGTCCCTGTTCAAAAGAAGGGAATGTGATACACTAAATATTAGAGATGTCTGTATATTCAGTGTCCACAAGATCTTTTGGAAAAATACCTGTCTACGTGAATATATCAATAAATGAACAAGGGGAATGGGATGAATGGGATATCTGTTGTTGGATGCTAGATCCATAAGGTAAATAATTACAGGATACCGAATGTGAAATTCGACCTTATTCATATGGAGTGTAATTGAGTTCTTCATTAATGCCCCTGGTCAATAGCCATGAACCTGAGTTGGGACACTTGATGGTTTTGTTGTAAGAAATGTCTGGCAATGGGGGAATCTATATCCCCTCTTCGTATTGCTCTTCTGTGTTCACTAATTCTGGTCTTGAGGGGTCTTGTGGTTTTTCCTACGTATGTCATGCCGCATGGGCATTTAAGGATGTATATCACAAATGTGGAGTTGCAATTAAAGACATTTTTGATGGAATATTGTTTCCCTGAGCGGGGGTGGTTGAATGTGTCACCTCTAATTACTGAATTGCATTGTGCACAACTACCACATCTGTATATACCCTTAATGGTACTGCTAGGTGGCAACCATGAATGGTAGGATTGACACGGATCCCTAGGTACGTTGGTGTCGGCTTTAATAAGGTTGTTTCGCAGATTGCGTGGTCTCTTTCTAACAAACAATGGTTGTTCCGCAAAAATCTCTTTAAGTTTTGGCTCACTACCTAGTACGTGCCAATGTTTTTTGATTGTCTGTTCAATTTTTGGTGATAATGTGGAAAAGGTCAAAATTGCTGGAATGCGATTTGGTTTGTCCGTAGGACAATGTCGTAGTAATTGTTGTCTACTTTGTCTCATGGCTTTTTCACGGGCCGTCTGTAGGTCCTGTATTGGGTAACCTCTGGTCAAGAATTCATTGATCAATTCTTCAGAGCAAGATAGAAATGTGCGCTTGTCAGAAATAATACGTCTTAGTCGTATGAATTGACTATATGGTAAGCTTTTTTTCAGAGAAGAGGAGTGGAAACTGTCGTGATGTAGGAATGTGGTCCTGTCTGTGGGTTTGGTATACAAGTCAGTGGATAAACTATTGTTCGATAAGGTTACTGTTACATCTAAGAAATGTACCTTGTTGTTACTGTACTCCAATGTGAAACTGATGGTCGGGAGATGGTGATTAAGTCTGTTGGTGAATGTCAAAAGATCACTTTCCGATCCCTGCCATAGAAAAAAATATATCATCGATATATCGAAGCCATAGCAATACATGTGTTTGGAATGATTGATCAGTGTATACAAAAAGTCTTTCGAACCGGTCCATGAACAAATTAGCGTAGGACGGGGCTACATTGGAGCCCATGGCCGTCCCTTGAAGTTGTAAATATAATATATATATATATATATATATATATATATATATATATATATATATATATTATCTCCCAGCATCTCAGCCATGCTGCTGCACCTGGATTCAACTGACATAACTGACAGTGTCCAGTAATAGGAAGCCTAGCAGCACTTCCTGTTTGCAGGTGGCCTGCAAATGCATGAGCCGCCAATTTGTTTCTAAAATGTACTACAGCAGAAGATAGAAAACTGTAAAATAAGTTTTATGTGCAGAACAGTTTGTTGTGTTGGTCTGGTTGAAGTCATTTTTGATTGTTGGTCTGCTTTAAGTATGTTATACATACTCATAGGCAGGCATTGGGTGTCACACCCACCTTCTTACAGCAGACTGGTCAGTACATTCTGTGGCCTCAAAAATAAAAATAAACACACCTGTACACATACCTATTGCCAATTACACAAGAAACTTGTTGTTTTACCCCAAAGTCTTCTGTAAACACTTGTTGTGCTTGTATTTCTGCAAATTGATATAGATTTTTCTTTACATTCTTTTTTTTAAATTAGACTGAACTCAGCAATAATTGGAAGTCCAGTCACTCTCTTCATGCAGAGCTACCCATCCTCTCAGCTCTCATCCACCAGAGGAAAAGGTAATGGGAGTGTGAATAGATATATAGGTTTCATTCCTTAGAGCCAGGGGCAGAATGGCAATGGGGAGACCTGGAAGCTGCACACCTTTGGAGCTGGCTGGGCTGCTGCCTCTAGCACCCCTGTCCAATCCTTGCCTCCCTACTGCTCTATCACCCCCTTTTATACGTGGAGGCTGATTCATTACGAACGCCAGGTATTGGCAGATGAGCGCCTGTATAGCGGCACTTAGAACGACCGCTAGTAGACGCTGTAAGTCGGTACCGGGCCCTGTAACAGAGTGTCTCGGTTGCTGTAGTAACCTGGCTGGCATTGATGAATGTGATGTATGTTGGGCACTCTAACACCACCAGTACAGCGCTCAGTGCGTCCGACTCTCAGCCACCCCACACCATACTCAAGAAAAGGACACACACACACAGTGTCGGCGCTCTAAATCTGGTTGCTATAGCATAGAGCGCCAGACACTGTGTGATTAAAGTCTGTTTTTGAACACATATCCACCAGTAACAAAGCAAAAACACATGGAATAACATTGTTGTAACATTGTGACATTAATACTTAAATGCCAGACCTGGAATGACAATTCTGCATAAAAACCAAAAAAATAAAAAAAGTTTTCAAAAATGACTTTTTCTAGGCCAGGAGAGATGACACAATTATTTGAGAGAAAAAAAAAATAATAAAAAAAAAACCCTGTTTAAACAGAAGAAAAGAACGTCCATTGAAATGTATGGGAGAGTGACAGGTAGCGACAGGTAATACCTGGCGCTCTGGAAGCTAGAGCGCTGGCGCTACATGCTGAGCCGCCTGTAATGATGAATTGTACGCTACATGGCGCTGTTGGAGACACTCACCAGATTCACTTTCATAAATGTGGTATTGCGTACAGTGCCCAGCGTTCACCAGACACTGCCTGCCGCTACGAGGCGCTACCTGGCGCTATCCCTTGATGAATAACCCCCATAGGCACCACTGTACACCACAGCCATAGAAATCCAAGCTTACGTTCTGCCCCTATGCTATAGCCTCAGCATCATGGCTGATTGGGGCATACCCACCCCTGCCTAATTATCCACCACATAATACTAATGTTTCCATCAAGTGAACATTTTCGCCCCATGCCGATGAACTATCCCAGCAATGCTATAGCATTAGCATGGATCACACTCATTGATGGTCAGCAGGGATGCTGCAGACTGGTCATGGGCTGACTGGTGGGTGGTAAAATTCCAGGCTGATTTTTTATCCCAGTTTGCCACTGGTTAAAGCACTCGCTGGCAACAGGTTCCCAACTACATGAAGTTCTGCAAAATACTGTACCTCCCAAATTTGGGTCTCTGTAGAATAGCAGTCTCCCTGAAATTGATTTTTCATAGAGGATTTAGGTTAATTAAAAAAGTTTTTAGTGGACGGTAAGAGGGGACAAGAGGGGGATTTTGTTTGCCTTTAGCCTTTAGGCTACATCCGTACAGATGTAGCCTCACAACACAATTTGACAATAGTAATGCATAGATTTAAGCACAATTTCCCCTTGGAATACTAGATTATCTATGTATATTGTAACAGTGGGTGACAAGGTTCCATAGGCTACAGTGTTATATAAAATGTTTTTTTTTCATGGGAAACAAACATTTTTCAAATCAGTTCATATATATATTGGCATACTTTTGATTGTGCATTTATTAATGCATTGGACATTTTGAATAAAAAGTTAATTTTAAGTTTTAGTTACCTAAGAAATGTTGAGAATCCTACAATTCCTGAAAAGTCCTTGTCATGAAATAGGGTTCTAACATGCCAGTTCATACAGAGTTACACTTGCAAGTAATCTTTTTAGGACCAGTTCCTTATCTCAGGTATGTCTGAACTTGAAATATATTTTTAGAACTTATGCAATGATTACTTCAAATCTCCAAGCATGACCTTTAATTTCTGTCTAACCATAAATGTGACATTACAAAAAGGAAATAGTGCTTAGAGATAGGGCTGGCTGTGCGACCACATTTGGAGGTGGTCATGGAGAAATGGAAAGGAAATAAGGGGCAAACAGTGGAGACCTGCTAGAGCATCTAAAGTGTGCTACTGGAAATGAAGGATAGGCACATGGGACAGGCTTCAGGTGATTTCCCTGCTGCTTTATCACTGCCATTGCCTGGACTGTAATTTTAACAATGCCCAACAAGGGAAGCTAGCTTCTTCAAAATGGCATTACAATTTCCTGTTGGCATAGCAGACACCAATTTTCTGAGACCTGGTATACCAGAGTACCAGAGTATACACCTGACTAATTTGGAAATCAGATGGACATACTTCCTTGTAACTGATATTATTTTTTATTTGCTATGTGTGACTAAACTCTTATGATTGTTTCATTGACTTACAGACATTACTCTGGCTATCAAAGATATTACTACAGCCAAGCCAAGGCAGAAAGGAGTTTCAAGGAAAATACCAAGAAAAAAAGATTTGCCTATTGAAATAAGTGAGGTTAGAGGTGAAGAAAAAATCACAGAGAATAAGCAGGAAAGTTTAGATAAAGAGCAAAAAAGAAGTTATGATGAGTCTTCACATGGAGAAGGTGGCTGGAATAAACATGAGTTATCTCCACAAGATGTACCAGATGGAGCACAGATAAGTAAAGCATTTGACAAGTTATGCAATATAGTAAGAGATAAAATAAGAGGGTACCAAAAAACAGAACCGTCGGCAGAATTCTTCACTAAGGGCCGCTATGTGCTAGTAACAGGAGAGTCGAGTTACATGGATCCTTGCTTCTGTTCCTCCACTCCACAAGCAGGAGGTAGGATCTCTGTTAACATCATCCCTGAAATTTTACCAGGAGATGACATTGTAGTCCCTATTCCAGAGGAACCTGAGCCTTCTGAATCATCAGAAAGTGAAGATGATGAATCTAGTGCAGAAAGCAAAAAAGAAGAAGACCCAGAAGATATTGACAAGTCAAAAGAGGAGAATGGAAAAAAGGACCAAGGGTTTAAAGATCCAGAGGGTAAAGATAAAACAAGTAAGCCCTCAGATATCACTAGACCAGATGATGTTCCATTCGGATCTAATGGGTCTTCATCTGACATTAAAAAAAATCAGAGGTTTAGCAGAGGTCAAAGTGACAACAACAGGGACGAAGGGTGTCTAAGGCCTTTAAGAGGAAGAGATTTTCCAAGCTCTATGAGTTATGAGAAAGTTGAAGTGGTTGAATCAATTGAGAAGATTTCAGATGACAGAGTGAAGAGTTATGAAGAAACCGCCATGATTGTAGAAACCATGATTGAAAAGACAAGGAAAAAATAAAATAACACAATTGGTTTTCAAGGTGTTATTTTTTTTAGAAGATATATTTTATTGATTTTCAAGTGTAAGATGTTTTTACTGTAATTTAGATTATTGCATTTAAAATGAAAGAAGATTGCAGTTACGATATGGTATCGGCTTTGGAAAAAAATGTTGAGTTGTAATAGCTTAAAATGCATACTATAACCTAAAAGTCATTGAGTCAAAGATAATCTCATTTAAGGAAAAAAGCTGATAGCAGTTAAATGGCGATGCGTTCCATTGAACGGTTATAGATTTAGTGTAACATCTTGGTAAGTTGCTTGCAAATAAAGATTATTCAGTTCAAGCAGAATGTTTTTACGCATCTCTATTTACAGCACTACAATGTTTGCTATTTTTTAAGAGTATGTGTAATTACAGAGAAAGGGATAAAGATATACACTAAAGCTTGTAATTAAAGGACTGATGCAAAAATGCAGAATCAGATAACTGTGGAGCAGCGGCGGATGCCCCAGCCTGGTTAGTGCTGCAGAAAACAGGGATTCAAAGGACAACTGCACACAATAATAAAAGTCTGCATAGAGCCCCTTTTTTGATCATTGTTACCTGCTGCCAGGGGCAGACTGGACATAGGAAGACCCGGGCAAATGCCCAGTTGGGGGCTGTCTGGGCTGCTACCTTTACTAACATTCACATCCGATGCCAGCCCCCCATCCCCTTTATCAGCTTAACTCCTAATGGCTGTCCTCTCTATTCCTGTCAGCACAGAGCTGCTCCTGGAAGTAGGAACAAGGCAAAGAGTAGTGGCGGACCCACCAAATTCCTTTGACATAGCCCACCAATCATAGGTGATGACTGGTGGTCTATAGCTCCACCTTCGTTTGTCAGCTCAGCAAGAAGGAGCACACTAGTATTATGTAGCCCAAGCCGTCACAGCCAGCACATTAGTTAAGCCAAAACAGCATTTCTCTCCTTTGCACTCCTTGTGCCTTTCACAATATGACGTGTGTCTAATTAGCACATGCATAGCCACGCCTAATTTGCATTTCAATCACCGCCTCAGCTAATTAGCAGTTGCCTCATCTTGTGCCTGTGTGATAGTGATTAGGTGAAACCGTCACAGCTTTGGAACATGACAATAAAGCCTGTACCCCTGTACTCTCTTTTCTATTGATCATCAGACTGTGGACACTGTGGATTAAACATTACTCTTCTGGTGTGTATGAACTGATTCTATCCAATGTATAAGAACACTCGCAACAGGGAGAGGGGGAGGAGAACAGCCAGGGTGTTTGGAGCATAAAATCGGGCTGTTATAGGCCCTGCCGATTATGATGATTATTATGCAGCATCATAGCTCCAAGGGCCATGCCCACCTGCTTCAGACAAAGATCATAAAGTGAAACTGTAAACATTGATATATGGTCCGTTTCTTCTTCAGTTTAAAATGGAAAACAGTTTAGAGCAGTGTGTATCCCTTTAAACCACATATGATTTAAAACAATGAGGTTCCTATTACTATTTTGCTCATTTGGTATCTCTTATCTCGTGCTTGCCCTATCATGGCCACAATAATGAACTCTTTCATGATCACTGGTCACACCTTTTTTTTAGCCCTGGTACATTAGATTTATTGACTTTTCACAAAGAAACATGGAGGCTGATTCAATACTAACGCCAGGTATCATCAGATGAGCGTCTGTATAGCGGCGCTTAGCGTGACCGCTAGTAGACGATGTAAGTGGGTATCGGGCGCTGTAACAGAGCGCCTCAGTCGCTGTAGTAACCTGGCTGGCATTGATGAATGTGATGTATGTTGGGTGTTCTAACACCAGGACAGCGCTGCAGCGAGCGAAAGGTAGCGCCAGCTCAGTGCGATCGACTCTCGGCGCTCCACACACTATTCCAGAAAACGCCAGACACACAGAGCGTCGGTGCTCTAAATCTGGTCACTGTAGCATAGAGCGCCAGACGCTGTGTGATTAAAGTCTGTTTATGAACACACATACACCAGTAACAAAGCGAAAACACATGGAATGATGTTGTTTTAACATTGTGACATTAACACATTAGTGCCAGACCTGTAATGACAATTCTGCAGAAAAAGGTGAGGTGATACAATGATTTTATTCTAGCTCTGGAAGCTAGAGCGCCGGCACTATATGCTGAGCTACCTGCAATATTGCATCGGACGCTACATGGTGCTGTTAGAGTCGCTCACCAGATTCGCTTTTATAAATGTGATTTTGCGTACAGCGCCCGTCGTTCACCAGACGCTGCCTGCTGCTACAAGGCACTACCTGGTGCTATACCTTCATGAATACCCCCCTAAACCTACTGTGTCCATCCAGAAACAAATCAGCAGTCTTTAGGGTCCCAACAGAGCTGCAGGACAAACATTGTGCATACAATTCTTAGGACGTCTTTAGCAGCTGCCCAGCATTGTGAATAATATTTAGACAAGAGGCCAGAGGTAGGTATGGTGTGTAAAAGAAACAGCCAAAAACAGGCAGAAACTGCTGCTTTACATCAACCACTAGGTAAGAAACAGGCCTGGACCAAAAAACTGGTCACTTCCGTTACATTAACCTACCCATGAATGAGCCCTACATTGAAGAGATACTTGACTTCTCCTAGCAGATATTCAACCGATGAGAGACAGGAAACTGAAGGCAGCCACACCCCATCTTTTAGAATGGATAGATTACTGTAGCATGCAGCTGTTTCTTGGTCCCCTGTCAAACAGAATTTAATGCAGGCAGAGTTGTCCAGAATGGTTTATGTCAACTTTAAGAGGTCTGTCTGGACAAACACTAATACTAAAATGTGCATTTTGTATTCACTAAAAAGCTGTTTGTCTTATTCCCAGTCTTCTCATTCGCAGCACCTGTATATAAATTTGGGTGCTGCATTTCCTTTGTAAGACCATGTACAAAGGTCAACTGAGGCTCTCATAGAGACTAATAGGCACATTATTCTCGCCTCATACCCTGGACGTGTCCACCTGCATGTGGAGATACTCAACATACCAGTGCTGATTGTCCTCCAGCATCTGATCTTCCTCCTGCAGCCCTGGTTTTGGCTGGCAGGTGGGCGTGGCCTGTGTATGGCCACCCCCCATTGAAAACAAAAACAATATATCCGGCGGTGTGTGCGCTCCCATCTCAGCCTATCTGAGTGGCTGTAGCAGGGACATGAACACACTATCAGGGATGCAGGGGATGAAGCGTGCTCTCCCCATTGTAATCTTTCTGCAATCGCCTCTGATTGGACGAGAGCCAGCACATGCACCGTTGGAGCAGGGAAAAGTGAGTTTTTATGGGTGCCCTGGGGGTGGGGGGTTCACACTGCAGGGCATCCCCATTCAGGGGAAAAATTTCAGCAGCCAGTATTGGAATCTTTTAGATTCCAGGCTGGCCTCTGGTGGGTTTTGTTCCGTTCTGCTTTCAAAAGAGGTTGCTCTCAGTCTGCCCATTCAGTTCTGATTGTATTGCCCATCTTTGACCTTTTTCAGATACCAATGTAGTTATAGGCTTCACAGATGCCAATTCATACATTTTAGATAAATAACCCACAGGTGCATCCACCCTTACCTTACCTTGAATTTAGGTATAGCCTCCAGTTTCTCACAATGTGCCTTCAATGCACTATAAGGATGTTGAAAGCTATTTCCTGGAAAAGCATAGTTTACATAACCCTATCATAGACTTTCAACTAGATAACTATTTACTGATAGAGTGCTTCAAAAAGTATTTAATTACCCATGAGAAAAAGTAAGGAAGGACACATCTGCACAACTTTCTAATAAAGGAATACTTGCAATTATTAAAATAATGTTTTAAAAATAGCCAAACTAACCTTAAAAAGGTTTTGAGCTAATGTATATCTATATTTTTTTTTATTTTACTACAATCCTTAAAGTGAATCAAAATCCATTCTGGTGTCTGTGAGACTCCAGGGCATACACAGTCTCTCCCTCCAGGGCATCCTGAACTGGGATGCCTCACTGTGTGAAACCCCCCAGGGCTACCAAAACTCTTACCTTTCCCCCAAACCCATGGCGCATGCCTGGCCAGCACCGGTATCACTTGCACCCCTTCGCGCAGTGCACAGCCCCGCCCACTAAAACTGAATGGCTGTGCGGGCCCGCACACAGCTGAAGAGAGCGAGAGATGCCACGCATCACTGGTATGTGTGGCTAGGATCCAGGAGGAAGGACCAGAACCTGGGATAATGAAGATCCCCACTTTAAAGTGATCCTGTACCCAGAAAAGAAGTTGATGTCCTCACCAGCCCAGTGTCCCAAAACTAAAGCATTTGTCCAATATTCATAACAACACAAACTGCAGTCGGCTGTATTGCTCCCAGGCAGAGCTGCCCCGCCCCCTGGTGCTTTCCAGGGATAATACATTCAGTTACAGTACACACAGCTCAGCATCAGGGGACACTTCAACCTAACTGCCATTATGTGATTGTAAATGTTCTGGGGCACTGGGCTGGGGATAGAAGGTGACAACATAAAGTTTCTTTTCATTATCACAAGAAAATCCCTAATGCTTTACAATGGCTTATGTGCTGAGATAACCCTTTTAAGTTAAGCTAATTTAAATTCTAAACTCAACATTTTCACTATCTCTCGATATATATACTGCATATTCTGTAGAGTGAACTTAACATTTGTAACTTCATCTATAATTTCCAATTTATGCAAGTTTGTAAAATGATTTCAAATGAAAAGATTATATTCTAAGAAATATGAACAACCATTTTTAAAAATTGCTGCTATATAAGACATTTAATGCATTTTTGACATAGAAATGCATGATTACAAGAATTCAAACGGATGTACATGGTCATCTGATTTTTTTTTACAAGGATGGAATGAAGACTTTTTTTACAGAAAGTGTTGACTTAAAAAATATTATTTTTTATCTTAAGCATATACACATGCATCTATGTGTATAGCACACTATGGTATGTGTGTGGTTGTGTGTTACCTTCATATACATATACTCATATACACATTTTCCTTTGGTTTATTATAATTTCCCAAATAAAACACATTTTAGGCATCAAAAATTGGAACTTGATATCGCAAATATGGCAAAAAACTAAACTCCTGTAATAAAGATGACAGATATACCCTGCAGAAATATGCTCAGAGATTACTTACTTATGTTGGCTGATTGTACGCAAATAGTACATATTAGACATTTTTTTTTAATAATAATTCCATACAAAATGAAAAAAAATATATTGTGCTTTAATATCTTCATAATCTTTTGCTACAGTCTTAGAAAACCAATATTTCTTACATTGCTGATATTTTATTGCACTTTATTTGGCAGTTTTCGCGGGAGTTGTCAGGCATTTTTACAGTTAAATAAAATATTACTTCCCATAAATATAGCGGTGCTTTTAATATATTTAACAGGTAATAATTTACTATTTTCAGTCCTTACTATTTAATATTAACAGCTAAAATACTATACAGCTTGCTTTTAAAGGGAAACACCATGATATCCTACAAAAAGGAGGGAAAACCGTGTGTCTATACAGCAACGCCTTGTTTGCCTCCAGGCAGCCATTCTTCCACCAAAACCCTCTGCTGGATTAGTCTACCTTAAGATGCCTAAGCAGCAGGTAATAGCAGAAGAGATTATGAGCCTGTAAAATATTTAGCAACAAAGACGTACAGTAGGTAAGGATGGGGTCATCTACACCACCAGCATTTTTACATGTAAATCATAAAGAACCCTGTTCCCCCATTTATTAGAAATGCTTAATAGACAACAGAGTGAGAAAATCTGGGATAACAAATAAAAGGGACTGATTTACAAAATAATGAACTTTCACTATGACCAGTATTTTATATGCAATATCTAATCAGGTTTAGGTTTATGTGTGTCTTTAATAAAAGTACAAGCTAAAGTGAGATTTGCTTAAAATCACATAGATGGTAAACCTACCTATTCTTGCTTTATCGTGTAAATAGAAAGCAAAACTAGATTATGCCTAACCCTTTGCTATTTTCACCACTAGGGGGTAATGAGTAGCAGTTGAAATTTTTCCAAATATATTCCACCTCACTGGAAATTAAGGTGGAGCAGATCACCACACGTTAAAGTAAACCAACACCCTTTACAAGGCCGTATTTGGTGCTCATGGTGCCCTAGGCACTTTAAGAGCTTGTGCCCCCCTTTTTTTTAAGTTAGATCATATTAAGAAAAAGTGTGGGCGGGGGAGAGGGTACAATGGGCTAGATGCAGAGTATATGTGTGGAGGAGGGAGAGGGTACAAAGGGGGAAATGCAGAGAAGCATGTTCCATCTTTCTGGAATTCTGACATACAGGAGTTACATGACCACAGCAATGGAGGGGAGATGCTCTGGGCTGTGTTCAACCCATTGCACCCTCACCCCCCATTCACACAAATACACTCTGTGCCCTTCTGTGGCTGGGGGGCTCTTGTTAGGAGGCATTAATGTTTTGGCTATGGGAGTTTTCTTTTCTTTACTACAGTAGTAAGGGCAGCACCCTCCAGGTTCCACGTTCCACTAGGCACATGCCTTATGGGAAATACAGCCCTGCCACTTTACACCTAATGGGTTTTGGTCTGTTTCGGGGGAGGGACATCATGATTGCTGACCCTATGCATTTACCACAGTCAGCCACTTATCCCGGGCAAAATCCAGCCCTATGATTGGCCACCAGTGGCTGCATGGTATGGAGTCCATCGGCAGATGGAGGTAGACTGGACCACGTGACCACAAGTAGTTGCATGGCCTGGATTCCTTCAGCAGACAAAAGCAGGCCAGGCTACATGACCAAGGAGTCAGATTTTGCTAGAGGAACAAAAGCAGTAAAAGAGACCAGGGCTGGTGGTGGTGTATACTTGGGGGCATAAGCAATTGGGATGCCCCCTACACATTTGATATAAAATGTCAGTCCACTTTTATAAATAGTTTATAAATAATTTAATAAAAGGTGTAGTCTAGGTTCAGGGACAGGAAATGTTTAAGTGTGGTGAAGGCCAATGCACAGAAAGTCCAATTTAACCTCCACCCCAACAAGTAGCTGTAAATCAATTGCTGCCCCTGTTAACAAGTGGTGAAGATCAACAAGGAGTGGGACCTGTTTTGCCCCTTTAATCTGTACCTGCTTAGGGATATACCTTAGTGCACCTGATTCTAATATCAGAAGTAAAGGTAAGGAAGCAACTAGAGCAGTGCTTCCACTGTGCGACTTCTGCCTGATGTTTTATGTGGTGAGCTTGCTATCTCTCATGTGGAAGGTTCTCCACACTTTATTATATACTCCAATGTTAATAGTTATTTAAGGAACTGGTCAAGATGAAGAGGAATGTTTCTACCACACAGCTGCTTGAAAACTTGCTCGACAGGTCCTGTGGTATGCATGTGCCAAAGGGCTCTTTGGACGTTTGTCCACCAATTAACCTTTGAATTCCCACTGTATATGTCACATCCCTGCTTTCCAGCCAATCCAACAGAAGGGGCATGAAAGACACTGCCACAGCACACTAAAGGCAGCATGGTTATGCCTGGACATCAGAGGAAATGGCTAAAGCAGCTGCAAGTTCTGAGGTGGAGGGCCACATAACTTTAGTGAATAGTGGCCAACAAAATAATGCCACACAAAGTGATAAGCTCTCCCACATAAGACAGCGAGCTTGAATTAACTGCAAAACAGTTATAGTGAATATGTGGTCAGTCAATGTTTCAATGTCCCTAGAGTTCCTCTTTAAAAGACTCTCAAAAACATGGGGCCTTGCATGGGGGCAACCCAGGTTTGGGATTCTGTGGTGCGCCACAAGCCTGGGATCCAGCATGTCAATACTCACCACTTCTGTGTTCGTTATAATGGCAGCCATTTATGGCTAATCAAATACGCTGGACGGGAGGGGCGCACTGCACCTGTCAAACTATACTATATCCGCTGCAATACATAACGCCTGGTCTGGATCTACAATACTCTGTGTCATGGCAAACTGAGACCAGACCAGAAGAGATTGGGGTCAGATCTTCTTTGAGCTAGACCAGTCGCGATGTGCTGCACTGGAGATAAGGCAAGTATAGTTTTTTTATTATTATTTTCATTACAGACGGCTGCAGCTACTGAACATACAGGAAGCTTAGACTTCTTTAATTATGACAAAAGGCAGCCTTAAAATTACTGTATAGCTTCTAAACTAGTGGAAATGTAATTAACACCTATAGAAATAGGCTTATTTGATATCACATTGTTGTGGAGGTTCATAAAAAACACCCATGAACCTGTAATTATTTAAATTCTTCACTCTCATTAAAAACAATCCAACACCCATTTTTTATGACATGGGTGTTCATCTCAGCCGGGATAAGCCCAGTGGGGCATTCCAATTGCCAAAATCCCCTTCACACATATGCCCCATGCAAGTCCTGTTTGGCTTACATGTGACTGCACTTAATAGGAGTCGAAACTAGACCCGCCAGTAGTCACATAGTCTTGAGTCCTCTTCCCAGATTTCAGATGTCAAAAGTAGACTGGAGCATATGACTGTCAGCAGCCAATTGCAGGACCTGGATTCACTGAGGAAGCACAGTGCATGTAAGAAAGACAGGGCTTGCATGGGGTGTATGCACAAGGGGGCATAAACAATCGGGATTTCCTCCATGCTGCAGCCAACACCCATTTTCTTAAGTGGGAGTTTGTCTGTTTTAAGACCCCATCTTACGTAACGCTAATATTTTTTCATATATTTAGCTTGCCTTTGTTGCATGAACACAGGATTTGCTATACAGAAATTAAAGAGTGCCAAAACCCAAATTTTTAACTAGCATAAACTTTTAACTACCCTAAATTGTTTCCCCCATGAAGAGTATCATTTGGCAATTTTCGCTGATCCTGCTTTAATCTCCTACCCGCTAATGACACTTGTTTTAGCTGTAAAGCCCCGACTCCTCCATTCATTGCCACTGTTGTGAGTGAGCTAGTTCTATACCCTAAGAAGGAAGCATCAGCAGGGGCTTTGGTCACGTGTATTTTACACGCTCAGTGGGTTTCGGTCCGTTTTAATGTAGACAGCACATTTGCATAATTAATACTTGATTTTATAGTTACAATTGGGGTAACACTGTAAAAATAAATGTATCATATATCATTTATTCCATAACAAAGAAGCAGATGGCTATAAATATTTTGAACATATGAAACCAAGAGGCTATTGTATTCTATACAGTAATTTAGGTGTTAAAAAGATATGCAGAAAATTCTGAAACAGAAAATTTAAGACAGACATGCAATGCTCCGTTAGTTCTTGCTTAATAGACTTTTCAAGCTTCGTTCCACAGCCTCGTCCAGTTCTTCCTCCAGCTCCTCTTTCTTGGACATCGCTAATTTGGACTGGTAATCTCTAACTATTTGGTCTATATAGGGGGCACTTTGAGTACCATGCAGCATCAGGGTCCATTCTTTTAATACACCTTTCTCTGGCATGCTCCCAACAAAGCCAATCTCCAGAACCCATGTTCCTCTGGGGTCTTCTCCCCACGTATGTGTTGTCATGAATGGCCATTTATCAAATCCAACTTTAGAATCATCATCCCTTGGTCGGCGACTCAATAGTATGGACTTAGTTCCCATAGGTGATGTCATGTTGATGTTTAGGTCACCTCGTCTTGTTGAATTGACAGTTATAACTGCTTGGACATGTTCAAGATATCGGACAAAGTTTTCTTTTCCTTCACATGCATCAGTTGTAAGTGTGAGCACCAACTTTCCATCCAAAGGTATTTTCCTATTTTCCAAGGGTAGAAAAAAAAGAGGTTAATAAGATTGCACTTAAACCCAAAGTATACCATGACCTTAAGTCAAAAAAAGAAATCTTAGTAAATTGCTTCCCTATTTATGAATAGTTGCAAAAGCAGTTTGAGAGGGCTTAACCCCATTCAAATGCTGTGGAATGGAATAAAGATTATTTACTCTTGAATTACATGGTGGAGGCCATCTTGGCACACACCTAATAGTCCTGCTTACACAAGAGAATTAGGGGGGTGTTGTGCCAGCAGCAATACACACCGAAATGAGAGAAACAAGAAGCTTGCCTGTCATTATTCACACATGCAAGCACTGAATAAACAGCAAATGTAGCAAAAGCCATCTGTGTCACATGGGTGCTGTTACAATGTATCTCTAAGGCGGTGGCTGTCATGGGATACAATGTATACAATGTATTTTTTTCAATGATGACTCACTACAGCTAAAGGCGTACTATGAAGCTATTTTGACTGAAAGACTTGTTTTTTCAGAATCACCCCCTTCATATGTGTGGCAGAATGGATGCTGCCATGCATGTTTGAGAGTGCAGAATCTGCCTGATATTCCAAACATATGCATGGTGTTAATACCTCTTAATAAGCTTATGTCACTGATCCCACAGAGGGGCTTTAGGGGAGCAATTTACTAAAATTTGATTATTTTGACTGGAGGTATGCTTTAAATGGACAGAGTAAGTAAAAACTGAAACTACTCTTAGCCCTCCCCCCCACAACCGGAGACTAGATCCTTCATAGTCCTGAGAGATGCTCAAATAATGCACATCCTGCGACCAGTCATCACAGAGCCTTGTTCCTTGTGACAGAGGGAAGAGCACAGCACCAGCCACCAGTCAGGGAGCATGCTAGAGGCACTGAAGCACTGATGTGGAAGAAACCAGATTCACTCAACCTGGACTGGGATTGAGTAACATGTGTATTTTTAATTTATTTTGGCTAGACCGGAACTTTGAATGGGATGTCCCCCTCCTTGATCAGCTCTCAGCAATTCTCATGATGCCAGATATTGGAATAAAGGTGAAATGGGCCTGATATTTTAATTATTAGTCCCATTTAGGTACAACAGTCATGAATGCATGACACACAGTACAAGTAACACAATCTTTGTGTGTTGTTAAAACAATGTTTCTTCAAATATAGGAGGTTATAGATTGCCCTTTAGAAAGAAATAGAGACCCATTATCAAATGAGTTGGGGCTGGGCTAAATCATGGGTGACAGGTGCCTATGTGGCATCTAATGCAACCTGATATGCAAATGGAATGTCTAGATCTGGGGGCTTAAGTTTTCAGGCCACAATAATTTATTTCCCTTTCAATCAGCTTATCCCATTGACCTCTGACCATCAACGTAAGCAAGCCACCATATTTGAATAGCTCAGCAATGAGAAAATTCAGTAAGCCTTATATATATATATATATATATATATATATATATCAATGGTAGTGCCTCCAATCAGCAGGACTTGGGACAAAAAATAAAAAGGACCTACCCTATAATGCAGAAATTTAATAAGCAAGTATTTCACGACAAGTGACAAAAAGGATTGCGCATAGATATACAGGGAGCACCAGGCGTATTAAACACCAGCCCAATCAAATAATGGCCGATAAGGAAGTAAACAATCTCAGCACCAGCGCTTGAGCGGCACACTTCTACAGGGACAGTGTGCTGGCGGTGACATAGTTCAGAAAAGAAAAGGGAGATTGCTTTGATTCTAGCAGTAACATTTTGTTATGTTCAGCTTTCAAGGTTTGGTGTTTTGTTCTGGCAATCTCACTGGAGTTTACGATCAAAAAACAACACTATTTTTGCAGTCTCATCCTTGTATAATACTTTGAAAGTATAAAGCATGCCACCAGTCTCGCTGGAGCTATTTGAAGCCTCATCTGTGGTTTACATACGCACCTAACACATACCCTTTTTAAGGGTACAAGACTGGAAGTAGCTTGTAATCATAATGCATGCTGTATGATCCTGAGGGGTACTTCTCAACTGACTCTCCCAGCCAAGACGCTAGTGAGTGTGGTAAGAGCATGGTAAGAATGTTGATACTCTCAGTGACATAAGACTTCTCTCATATATTGGTATGCTGCATCTTTCCTTGTACTGTACATTGCAATTAACAGAACAGAGTCTCGCTGTTACATTGCAAAAGGTGAGCCAGTTCCCTGCTGTTACACTGTAATTGCCAGAAGCGTGGCTGCTGTTTACAATGCAACAAGGGAAACACAGGGATGTATGCCATCTGGCCCTGGGGATTTGTCACTTTTCCTTGGCTATACAGGTGATATTTAATAAATAGTAATAATAAATATTATTTATAAAGTGCTATTATGGTGTATAATCAAATCTAATTGTTTTATTGGTTAACTCGTTTATTTAAGTGCTTAATTATTTATTAGTTTAAGTGTATTGTTTAATCATTGGTTAAATTCTATATCCATTTCGGTTTACAGCAGTAGTGGTTTATATCTTATATCTCTCTGGCTGAAATCAAAAGTACAATATCCTAAAGGGTATTAAGGCATGTTTGGAATTACAATCTTACAATAACTGGTGGTGGTCAGGCTGCTCTGAATGCAGTGACCACAGGCAGATCCTTGTAGCCTTCAACATGAAGCTATTTGTTCTAAGAATAAAACACTTTCATACGATAACCAGTTATGGCTGCCACTTTTTGTCTTTATATGGTGCATTGTTATATGTAGAAAAAGAACATGATTTTTTTTTATCAAAGTAAGTATGAAGGAAGGAGTTAAAATAGATTTACGTTTATGCTATAGATTTTCATATATATATATATATATATATATATATATATATATATATATATATATATATATATAAATAGGCACCTCCAGATTGCAAAAGGCAACACAAGGGCTCCAGGAGACAGCATGTTTTAGGAGCTGCTGGTAAGGCGCTAAATAGGGTTAGATCCTGGAGTCTGGCCAGTAAGGGAAGCAGGGTAGGTCCTACTGGCTGAGTAGCCAGTCTAGTCCTAATCCATGCTGGAAGAAAGGATATGACAACTTGAAGCAGGAACATTTTTCAATGACAGAGCAGGAGCCTGTGGAGCCTGTGACCAGCTGAAGCCATCATCTGGTCATACCTATGATTAAGCCAGGAGGCTATGTGTAATGGCATTGACATTTGTTATACTCTATGCTGAAGAAAGCTTTTTTCTATTTGCGATATGGAAGAAATAAACCATTTGAGCTAATCAACCATGTGTTAAGTCTGCGTCAGTGATGTCCAAAAGATCCCAGATTCTTTATATATATATATATATATATATATATATATATATAGTTCATGTTTGCATCATGATAATGTTCCCCTTCATTATTCCAGCAGATTATTATAAAAAATGGTTGCTTGACACAACTGTGAGCTACATAATGTATAAGCTTGAGTAATTCCTTTTTCTTTAATGCTTGTTTTGCTCCTTCTAAACCTGCTAATTGCGTAAAAAGTGTTTTAAATATTAAAGGAGCTGGCGCACATCAATAGCTGCAGACAGCAAACACTACCCAGTTTCTTTGCACTAATTGACAGGGTTGCTAAGGTGCACCGCAGAGGATATTCAGCAGGCTATATATAGAATCTGCTCTGCAAGTTTATGAGGAGGAAGAAAACAATTATCCATAGTATGACTGAATCAAATGTTAATGGAAGTTGCAATGCAATTCCCTAGAGAATGCCGCTTTGTGTTACTCTGCATGAGCATAATGCAGGTAAAAGCTTAAATATCAAAAGCTAAAATGTCACTATGGCTTCAACAATTCGATAACCAACTGTTTCCTGTCAAGCCTTAATCAATTAGGGAAAAAAACATATATTTAGTACATTTTGAAGGACAAAGGGTATAAACAAAGCGGTGCTATAATTTAACCTACAAAATAAGGGTTTCTGTGTTGTTTACAAATTAATTTATTGTAAATGTCTATATAAATATGTAAGGTAAAGAGTTCTTTCTAAAAACACTAAGTATTTACATGGCAAATACAGACCAATAATCGGATTTAATACTTTTGGCGAGTTGGCAGAGATATCCAAACCCTTATCCCAAGTGCTTGGAAAACCACTAAGCATGCAATGCTTGGATATAACTTTTAATTTTTACACATCCTAAAACTACTGCTGCTATATCAGGATAAGCAATTTTGATGTTGACCCTCATCAGCAGAAGACAGGATGCTGATGGTTGTGGGAAGTGGGTGGAGACCTGAGAGATATCTAAAAGAGGAACAAGGCACCTTAGTAAGATTTGGGATGCTCCGCAGTGTGCTCCTGGGTCCCACTGTGTTTTAGAAGGCCTCACCTGGCATCTGCACTCTGCAGGCTCGCCCCACCCGGAAGACCTGAATGGCTACCAATCGCGGAGTGGAGCAGGATGAGCAGGGACGCAGCTAGGTGCTGTGGCTAAGGTCCATGCATATAAGGACACAGGGGGGTTAACATTGTGTGGTCATACCAACCACAGATGCCCCTATGGGGAATGGTGAAAGGCGTTCGGTTATCTCTAACCACTGAATCTACAGGAAAATTCAAATTCCTGTATTGTGTGTTCCCTGTTGGGTTTATGCCTATTCACATTGCTTCTTATTATTCTTTGCGTGGTGCAACAGAGTATTTCAGAGCTACACAAATGTAATCTAATAAGCTAAATGTATAGGAATAGTCTGGAGTTTCTTCACTGCAGGGGCATATACATATTTGTTGGTAAAAGATATAAAAAGATTTGCTAAATATGTGAGCTACTTTCCCATTAGTTGCTATACAGTACCTGCAAAAACCCTAAATTTACATGTGAGTACAACTGGTATTTGCCATTTTTCTGAGATGTGTAACTGTTTTTGGGCTGATTTGGCTGAATCATTAGCATCAAAGTAAAGGGGGAACTGGGAAATGAGAGTGGTTGCTCATCTAGTTTGCAAACTGATGCTTGGCACTCATGTATGATATGTAATAAAAGGATGTGGGGCTACATCAGACAGACTGAAAATGACAAGTAGCACTCAAGAGGTTGTATTAAAGTAAAACACAGGTAGGATTATTTCCCTCACATATATTTAAACTGTGGAGGAAGAGGATTGAAAGGAATACACACACTCATAGATTGGATAGAGTTAACAGCAGAGCAAAGCTCCACAATGCTTCTGATATAAGGCCACATTTCTCATCAGGGAGAATCAGACAGGAACCAGAAGAAGAAACACAATCCAAAGAGAGCAAGGAGAGATGTGGTTAGGAGGCACAGTATGAATCAGTCTGACAGATTCCTAACAGTGAGTACTTAAGGTGAATTATAGTAGGTTTCTGCTTAATATTCAGTATATATTTTCTTTCCCATCTGGGAATCATTAACAATTATTTTTTACCTTGGCTCCTGTATAGATCCGCCAATACAATGAAATCTCTCAGGCACGGTTTTCCACTCGTGTGCCATTTTCACCATGGAACCGGCATCCAGCACACCATAGCCAAACAAGTGATTAAACTCCAAGCCAACTCCGTTCCTACGCCACTTGTGAACTTCATCATGTAGCTGGTTCCTTTTTGATGTCAGCACTGTCAGGTGTTGTAAGTCCCTCCAAGTCAGATCTGGACTATTATAAGATAGAATAATATTACAATGCTGCAAATTAGTATGAAAGCGCACACATTTTTTATTTGTTTTTGTGGGATTTCTGCACACATATCCCTTTTTGCTGTTCTTGGTAAAATTTACATGAATAAATGACTATTGGTTTTAAGGCCAAGGGTGGAAGTTAGTTCTTAAAGCGAAATTCCAGGCACAATATAACCCTCCGCCCTGCCACCCTACCCTGGTGCTGAGGACGGAGGGTTACAAAGAAAAAAACCTTACCTTATCCAGGGCCCCATGCTGCTCCTCCAGAGCCTGTACGGTTGCCACAGGAGAAGATACAAAGCGATATCCCCTGGGTCCGCTCCCGCTGCCCATTCAATTGATGCAGCTTGGTGTTTTATTTTCAAGATGGCGACACCCATGATCCAGAGCATCAGAGGAACAGTTAGGGCCCCTGGATAAGGTAAGGGTTTTTTTTCTTTGTAACCCCCTCCTGTCTCAGCTCCAGGGTAGGGTGATGGGAATTTCACTTTAAAGGGACTCTAAATCCAACAGCAATAATTAGTCAGCCATCAGCTGACCTGATGCCTGTTCCATGTACATCTCCTCCATTTTTGCAGTGTTGGGTAGAACCAATAGCAAGACTCCAAAGTTTTCAGGTGCTTTGAAATGACTCATTATTTACTGTTCCCAAGGGGGGGAGTAAGGTGGAAGAAAGTTGGTGTTTGCCTGGAGAGGGACTTTAAACTGTATAGTTTGCAAACTGATTGCATGCTACTGTGGAAAAAGTGTTTAATGAATTGACAAATGGCAGCATTGCAAAAAGGCAGCATGAAAACTGTGGAGCTCTACGTTTTATTGATGTGATAGAGCTGGTGCTGGCAGCATAATGGTCCCGGGATTTTGTGGCATTTTCTGGGTTCACTCATCCATGTAGACGGCCCTCTTAAATTATTTATGTATGAATGCATCCTTGTAGATTATATAAATATGCAACTTTAGGTTATATAATCATATTTATAATGAGACACAGTGGGGATATCTATTGGGGAACACAAAGTTTGGACCCTTTAATGTACTGGTAAATATTTGAGCCCCCTTGTCAGTTACATCTTAACGCCAGTTTATGAGGAGGTGGGTCATTCATGTCGTGTTATTACTTGGGATCCCAATAACTACACTTGGAATGTGAGATAATGTATGTTTATGACCATAGTAAATAAATGTCCACAGATGCCCCTTCCTGTTAAATTTTCTTAGAAAGTCTAAAATCAGACAGAATTACTCTTTATACCAGAGCCAATCCGTGAGGATGAGAATACGTGTGTGACTCCCTGCAGCAAAGGAACACGGAAAGGTTAGTCATTCCTAACAACTTTATTGGGGATATTTAAATGGGTGGCATCCCAAATATTATGCCCCATGGGTATTGTCATAGGCTATATTTCTTTTTGACTGTAATTCCATTTTAAGGGCACCTAAGATATAAACATAGCCAAGATACGATTGCCTGCTTATAAGCCTATGTTATGAGCGAGAAAGGGTCATTGGCCAAACGAATGTTGTCTTATCGCCCTCCAAACATGCCATTTTTAGCTGGCAAAAACTGAATATGAGATAATAATCAAACCTATTCTCAGTATAACATGACAGTATAACATTGTCACAGGGAAGCCCCTTAAGTTTGGTTCTATAGAGCCAAACTGATATCCTTAATTCAAGTGTCATCTCCCATATACGTAAAAAAAAGGTCACATTAACATACTTTGCCTCTAGGGCTAAAGCGAACACCCCAGCTGCTTCTGGTGCTGCCGCAGATGTTCCTGAGTGACGTAAGGTGCAGTTGCCATATAAATCCGTTGTAGCCTAGAAACACAAATTAAACATTTATAGGTCACACTCAGTTATGAAAGTCATATTACGCACAAATGATGTGACAGCAATGCAATATTAACGGTCTTCTATTTTTATTAAATATTTTAGATCTTTTCTGATGAAAATGCTGTAGGACAGTTGGTGATATTATGCTAGATATATATGATGAAGTCATACTATACCTTGCCCATACCTCAATAAATGTCTGAGGCACAGTAAATTATGGTTCTGCATGTGAAACAGCAATCATAGTAATGTTTAACGGAGATATGGTAGAGGCAGCAGAAACCTTAGTCATTGCTTAGATAACCATGGATGTTCAGGATAGGAATTGTGCAGACGGGGAGGCTGATTCATCATTAGCGGCAGGTAGCGACAGATGAGCGTCTGTAGCAGGCATTTTCCGAGCGCCCGCTAGTAGTCACTGTGCTCAGCCGTGGGTCACTAGTTTATAGCGACTCAGTCGCTGTTCAGTAATGTTGAATACATTGTGAGGAGTCGCTATTTGACCAGTACAGTGCTGTATGGGAGCGCATGGTAGCGACTGCTCATAGCGACCGACTCACACCATATTCAGGAAAAAAACAGCCTCCCAAATCTCTGGCGCTGAAAAATGCTTGTTTGAAGCCCAGAGCGCAGGAGGCGGTGTGTTTAAAGTGTGGTTTCAAGCATCTATCAACTAGTAACAAAGCGGAAAGATATGGAATTACATTGTAGCAACATTGTAACATGAACACTTTAATGCCAGACCTGTAATGTCATTTCTAAAGAAATATTTTAAAAATGTAAAAAATGTGAAAAAACAGCTTTTTCAGTGCCAGAAGAGGTCACAGAATTATTTGTGATTTTTGGGGAAAAAAAAAAAAAACCCAGTTTAAAGAGAAGAAAAGGATCGTCCATTGAAATTTATGGCAGAGCGTCAGGTAGCGAGAGGTCATACCTGGCGCTGTGCAAGGCTGAATGCTGGCGCTGTTCGCAGAGGCTTTGAAAATGATAAATCAGACGATAAATGCCGCTATCCCAGTCGCTAAACAGATTCTGCTTGATAAATGTGTAATTGCGTGCCGTGTCCGGCGTTGACCAGTCGCTATCTGTCGCTACCTCTCATTAACCAGGCGCTACCTGACGCTATCCTTTCTTAAATAACCCCCTAAGTGTAAAATCAAAGCAAACAAGCAACCTGCCCATTAGTATACCTGATGTGTATACCCTGATCTATATCCCTGATATAAAGCTGCAGAAGCGGAGATCTCTTCCCCAGCCCTTATATTTTATTTACGCATGACCACCTTTTTCTTTTTAACACTGAGAGGTAGTTGTAATTCCATCCCTCTTGCATCAAACTATGTGAAACACACTGCTGCTTGTGTCCATAGAGGGATTCTTGCTTAGTCCTTTGATGCCTGTATGCTGAGTAGAATCTGCAATATATTCCCCTCATTTCAGAGACTGAAATGTAACAACACAGGCTGCAGAGAAATTTATAGCCATAACTTTACAATGGAAGATAAGCCAAAATTGTAGTAACAGGAGCACTATTACCATGGGTCCGGGTGGGTGCAATGGCCAGCGCTGGCACTATGGACTTTATGATTAACCTTTATGTGGTGGATTATACAATATATGCTTTGAATCTATAATTGGAGTGCTGGCTTCTTCACTTTTCAGAAGATAATCCAGTAACAAAACTTTTCTGACACAGGCTACAGAAATCAGCTAACTGGGAGACAAGTTTCTTTTCCTTTTACACCCAGGACAGGTTCTTTAATGGGCCATCTTCTGCTTGCTGTTAAGCTTACTGCTTTGATTTACATGGCAATAAGCACATGCCTGAGAAGATATGGCTTATGTCCACAATGTCAGCATAATTAGTTACAGAGTTATCTTTATATTTTTGAGCCCCTTAAAACTTACAGTAAATGTAGTTGCTCCTTGGGGTAATTTGTTTTCACCGCAGACATTCATTCAACAGAATATCAATTCTCTACAACTGAAAGGTCTGTTACATGAAATTCCTGACTGCTCACCATTAGAAACTATGAGGATAATCCAAAAGATATGAAGATTTTTGCTACATTTTGGGAATGGGTATTGAGAGGCACTTTCAAAATGAGGGGCACTATATTTTGAATTACCCCATTTTTCTCCCAAGTGAGGATGTCGTAACCCATCCCGACTAAAAGCGAAAGCTTTGACTGGAATGCAATCCTATTTTATTCCACTTTGATTTGTATTCTTGTCCCTAATCTCATCTACAGAGCAAGTTTACATTAATATAGGGTCGTAATAGAAAACACATGTTCTTGATTTTTTTTTTTTTCTGCATGAATTTTATGAGCAAGCTCAGTAGCTGAACAAGTGCTCAAAGATTGTTTAAATATTAACATATTTTTCATCGGCCGCTAGTGGAAGCCTCATTGGATTTTCTATCATCTAAAATGAGTTCTAACAAAAGAACATCTGCTGTTTCTATTGTGAGGCTTGCTCTTGATGATGCCTCTGGGCAGACTGAAACCTGTATACGTACCACGCCAGCTTCAGGATTTCTTTTTCTACCGTTGCTGAATGTGGAAGCTAATGTGGATGAGCAGCTTTCATCATACAGCGCCGTTCTACCGTCATTGATAGCTGAGTTTATGGAGATGGTCCACATGCTGGATGCATATCCATCGCAGTTACAGTCATCATAGCTTCCTCCATCTCCAGATGCCCAGACATATATACTTCCTTTACCACCACGGCCCTGTCAAAAATGAAATCAGTATGGGTGAGCATAAGTTTCCTTTTTAGGTATAAGAATAATAAAAAGAAAAATACATTAACATCTGTGCTGGATGCTTCAGTCATTTAAATGCCTATTACAATTTATATAACCTTAGTTTCAGCATTCAATATTTACTTAAAGCGGAACAACACTTGTTTACCCGCTGTGGTCACTTCTGTGGTTAGAACCGAGAACTTGACTCAGGCCCACATGACCACCAGCGGCCAATCATGGGGCTGCATTGTGGGCCTTCTGGGGGGGGAGTGATGCGTGGGGGGGCGCTCCAGCATTCTGGATGCCCCCCAGCTGATCTGAATACGGTCAGGCCGACCACTACACCGTTAACAGGAAATGGGTGTTGGTACGCTTTTACTAGGACTGGCTGATTGTTTACTAAATTTGGGGCCTAATTTACCAAATTTGGCACACTGAAAGCACAAGACTTGCCACTGTATGCAAAGTCAGGTACAATATGCTGTATACCACAGTATACATTTATTGGTGTGGTGCAGCCACCTAGCAGAAAATGGATGTTTTAAAAAGTGTCTATGCTACACCAGGATGCACTGATATTGCCATATTGCGATTTATAGATAAAAATAAAAAACACAATAAAATTATTTTTGTAATGTTGTCATGCATAATCACAAAGCCTTGAACAAAATCTGAATAAAAATAAAGGGTTGAAATAACATGCTGTGTGTGCTGATGCAGGTGTGTTGATGTAAAAAATAGGTATACCACTGTGCACAACTGTGCCCCGATGCAATCTAGTGCTAGATGAAGGGCCCTTAGTCCCATTTCCAAACAGGAAGTTCAAAAAATAGAAAAGGAACAGTTGCCAATGTGTCAAGAGGGTTGCCACTGACACAGGAACCACATTAGGGCCCCCCCACCTGTCAATCCCACACAAACTGTATCAATAAACTCAAGAGCAGCAAAAATAAATTTGAACTCTCTAAAATAAACTCTAAAATAAAAAATGTTTGACTTTAAATCAGATATATGTATACTTTTATTTCCCCAAAATGGGGGGGAGGGGCCTTATGGGATGAATGTTTAAGAAAATAGGCAGTGTGGCATTCCCCCCTCCCATTCCCCATAGGCAGAGTGGCCTTCCACCTATTCCACATAGACAGAAGAAAAAAAAGCAAAAGAAAAAAGTGTATTCGTTAATTTTTCTTTTCAATTCATTATCTCCACCTCTTCCCATTTTATATTTTTCTTTATTATTTGAATACCTTAAATTTTGATATTTTGTTTTTGAGTAACACAATTGAATTTTTCATTGTAATATTAAAATCAAAAGTAAAACATTTTTAGAGATTTAGAATAATTAACATTTTGAAATATGGAGCATTACTAACATTATATCGTGCTTGCCTATAGAATGCCCGGACGCGTGCCCTGCGATCATAGGTTAGTCTCTATTTATAAGGGCAGTGGGATGGGGTAACTACCTATAACTACTTATACCTTGATAAAGTGACCTGTGAGCGGGGGGCCACGAAACGCGTTGGGGGATCGCTACTCGACTGGGGCATTCCTGAGGCACACTCAGAGTTATACACTCAGGTGATGTGTATGTTTTCTAATTGGTTGTTGTATTTGACATTTGAGTCTGTTTTCTTTCTTTTTCTTGACACATTTTGTATTATTAATGTTATATTTGCACAGATTAGCACTAATGCACTTTATGGATTGATTGTAACATGAGCACTGAAATATGATATTTATAGGATTGGGTTGGGTAAAACTGGTATGCCCTTGGGAATGTACGGTCTAGTCTTATATGTTTTTTAATTGTCTGTTATGTAATTTTTGTGGGTAATTATCAATAAATAATTTATGAATTCATAATGTATATTTAGTTGATTTATTGATTACCGTGGAGGAGGTGCGGTGGTTTGGAGCTATACTGGGTGAACTGCTGGATTCACCACTGTAATATTAGGATTCTAATTTAAGATAGAGATAGTCTCGCATCACTGCACGGCCACAGGTATTAAATTAAAACTTAATTGGATCTTATATTGTGGTGCGGAATTTGTACATATATTTCTGACAATTCATATAGGAGCTTTCTAAAGATAATTGGCAAACAAATAATTCAGAAATATTGTATTTAGCATTGCAATGGACTGTTGATCATCAACATTATGTAGGGCAAATACTCAGTTCTCTACGAATGTTAAGTGAGAGTGGCTATCTAAATCTTCCAGTGACAATCTCTAGATTTGTACAATAAGGGCTTATTGATACATGTTGATCTTCCTTTGCATCTCATTAATGCTAAAGCTCAGGTTTAGTTTCAATAAAATGCACCAAAAACAAAAAAAAAGCAAATGTAAAGTGTGCAAAGCTCATTAACATGCTCACAAAGCAGGAAGGTGTTAATTAATCCTAATTATAAACCATCAATCACTGTGAAATGTAATTAGCGTTGCACATATGTAGTTAAAATAAACCAGTTAATACATTTCATGAGTACATTCACAAAAGCCTCTTCACAGCCCTGAATAAGATGGGCGAGCAACAGCATAGTAACAAAGATAGAAAATGTAACAATAGCTGATAGGGCCATGAACCTTGAGGGCCAAACTCTGACTCACATTCAAGAATGCTCAACCCCTCTCACTGTATACAAGACACATTATCAAGTTCTTTCTGCTCTGTTTTTTAAATAAGCAGAATAGAAAAGTAACATTTGAAAATAATGTTTTCTTTATCTGATAAATCTCAAATACTGCAGACTGTCTACATAAAAAAATAGTTACTGTCAGCATACACTGACCCAGATATGTCAACACAAGAAATGTAAAGAAATCACCAAGCATCACTTGTGTTGTGCAGAATGTTAAGTATAAAAGAACGCATAATGCATCACCAAATATCTGGCTTTTTGAACTCTGCTAGCGTCATAATCAGTTGGATTTTCAGTAACCTTTTTCTGCGGAGGCACAAAATGTATAATTGTTTTCTGTTGGAACTATTTGCAAGCTAAGTTAGTTATTTGCAAGCAGTAAAATATAAGAGCTACTTACTGGGAGCTGCCGACCCCCATTTGGTGTACTACACAGGGGAAGGGTTATAAGGGTTCCTAATTGTCTCCATTGTTTGGTACTTCTGCCGTGTCCCTTTCACTGTCTATCCTGTGTGCTCCCTACCTTCTCCCTGTGCCTCATTTCACAGCCATTCTGCTGTTCAGTGATTCATAAAAGGTCTAGTCAAACAATGGAAGGGTGTCAGGGACTAGATATAGAGGATAATAAGAACTAGGTATAGGGTTTTAAAACAGCCATATATTTACTGAATGCGACTGTGTTGATACAATATTTCAGGGCCCCATATTTAATTTTGCCCAGGTCCATACTGTCTAAAAGTGGTACTGAGACAGTAGCATCTGCCAAGCACTACCACTATTTTAACCTGGTATTTTTACCATGCTCTGGCCAACAGGATACGGTTATACTGCCCCAACTAAAAAATATTTTTCTTCTTTCTGCCAATGCTCATTGGTACATTATTTCTTTATGTCTAGTCTTAACCCTATCAATAACTATATGCTCAGTTATAAATTTGGTGGATTTGGGTATTAAAAATAAAAAACAGTATTGGGATTGCCTAGCCAGCCAATCAATGCAGCAGCTGCAGGGCAGCAGCTTAGAAAGTGGAAGTGCTGCTCCTGGTGGGGTAGTGGGCAGCCAGAGCTGGTAAGGTAGGACTTTTTTTATTTTTGAAGCCCTCTTTTGTGGAATTACTCATCATACCCCAGTTCAGGGGTGCCTTTCAACACGAGACACTTATCTTTCATCTGCTTCATTTGCACTGAGGCCCCAGTATGGCACGCTAGGAATGTGATCAAATGGACCAGACTATTTAAATAGTGACGCTCCATACTGAGGCCATGGTTACCTGCTGCACCAGCTTATCACACTGGCGTGGCAAGTGAGAGATGTGTAACGTGGGAGCAGGTGAAAGGTAAGGGGGGTTTCACATACCCGAGGCCTTTTTTATATTTTAGAAAGCTGTATGCAACATTCTATTCTAGAAAAAATGGTGATGGTAATTACCTTATTTACCCCATCTGCCATTGCCTGTAAAGTAAGTTCTCGGGGTCCATCCACTGTCTTACCATCGTCTGTAGGACCCCAGCTTGCACTGTAAATGTCAATGATTTGTGGCATATGGCTGATTGAAGAAGCTTCAATTATATCTGTCATAAAGGGCTGATCCAACATTCGAATACCTACAATGTTAGAACAGTACCACAATAAATAACACAGCAGAAAAACAACATGGTATAAATTGACAAAATTGGCAAATTCTTTTATATCTGCTTTTTTTTGGGAGCTGCACAGGCAAAGGCTAGGGTAACATTGATAGGTTTTAAATCCCTAGAATATATTGGCTTTACAAATTACAAATCTGCCTTGCAAAGTTCTTTTTATTTTCTGACAGTGGAGTACAATAAAACTAGATACCCTTTCTTTTACTATGCATATCATTTAGCAACTATGGTCTGCAAAATTGTAAATAGCATTTACGATAATGCTCAAAACTAATAATACCACACAATAATGAATCAATGTCCCTTAATCTGGGTGCACTGTTTCAAAAACTGTTTCCGCAGGCCTTTTTTAAAAAACATTTTGCACTATGCTGTTTTTTCTCTTTAATTACATGTGAGCCCAAATACATAAAAAGCATAATAAGGATGCAAGAAGTGCAATTGTTTGGTATTTTTATCGAAACTGGAGCCAGATTGATGCGAACTGATATTTGGAATCAATCTGCATATGTATGGAATATATTGTTAAATGTATATTAGCAATCGGAGATAGCCAGCAGTTGATCGTCATCTTATCTGTGTTATCCAAAATTTAATTGAGATCAGACCCAGATTGATGTTAGCTGACAATTAGAATCGATCTGTATATGTATGGGGTACATTTGTAGATGTCAAGTAAAAATCTGATATGCACAATTGTGTAATGGTGGAGGATTCACCCTGTTTTTTTTTTCAAGCACAGTGGTGTTATATTGGGAAAAAGGCCCCATGGAAGAGTTTTAAAAACATTGCACCCAGATAAAGGGACATTGATTCATCATTGATTTGTATTATCCTTTTGAGACCTAGGGATAAAGTCTTTTACGGAACTGAACCTTCTTAATCCTCTGTATCAAGTGATTTCATTTGCACAGATACCTAAAATTGTTTAACTTATTCTATAATGCTCAAAACTGACTCTAAGAGAGAATGCGAGAACAAATGGGCCAAAGTATATGAGTGAGAACAGGCCTTGCTAAACTGGATGTTATGGAAGTACCACTACTACTGCATTACCACAAGCAAGCTTCTGGACAATGAGCTCAAGTCACAAAGGTATGAAAGTGTTAAAGTCAAAAGTTAAAAAATCAGTTTTATACTCCCCCAGCGTTCACCTTCCTGCTATGTCAGTCTACTTAGTGAGAAAATCACTTGCTCAGTCAGCTTTCAGTCTCCACCCCACTGACCTGGTCCTTAAATCAACCTTCAGTGAACCAAGAACAGAAACACCCCCTGATTAGCTGCCTCTCTCTACAGCTATGAAACCCCGCCATCCTTCCTTCCTCCTCTCTGGTCACACTATGTGCTGGCAGACTGGAGACACACTTAGCCTGCATCATCTCTCACCCCTTTTATCTGATCACACTATGTGCCGGCAGTAATAACTAGAAGCACGAGAATGCACTTATTGTTTAACTACTGATATATGTAAAGCACACAGTGTGCTTACATCACAACGCTGTTGCCACACCCACTGTTTCTCCTAATTTTTTCCTGCATCTCCAATGCTCTAATACTCTTACTAATAACTTAGGAACTACAGGGTCTTTTTTGAAAATGGATTGAAGTTTGGGACATTGCAACTTGTAGCCCGAGACAATGGGACAACAATTGGGCTTACCCTTAGTATAAATATATATTTATACTATAATATAAATTACTTTAAATATGAACAGGTATAGAGAAGAAAGTATGCCTTACAAGCTTGGCTATAGTTTTATTTGAAATGTAGGATATATATGTAACATCTTCTCTTGCTATCTATTTTTTATTATTAGACATATTTTTTTACAATAGAACCACACTTCTAGGCAGCCAAAAGCACATGTGCCACATAATTTTAAGGGGCTGTCAAGCTAGTCAGCTGTGACAACTAGGCAAGGAGCAAGGTCATAATAACTTCAGTTTGATCGCAAGAGATGGTGCTGAATAAAATGTTACAGATACTAAAAAGATACTATAAAAAATAACTGGTTTCTAAAAGTGTTCAAGATAATTAATCTGGCTATAATAAGGCCTAATTCGACAAGTTCTATTATGTGATTGTATAGCTTACTCTGAGTACAAACAACTGCCATTAGAGGCTTTTAAAGTAACCTTTGTTGCAATAAGTACATTGGTGATGATTTGTGGTCAGAATTTTAATCACACTAGTGTGCACCACCACCACTAAAATGTTGCCTGTCTTATCAGTATTTTACTGCATGACGACATAAAATGTCCAGGCCAGGATGTGTAGGTCATAATCGGCAGGTCCATATATACTAAGATCTAAAACAAAAATTGTGTAAATATACGGACAGACACACATGAAGACTAATTTTCAGTTTTATTTACTGATGAATGCCTTGCAACCCTGGATGGTCGATGTTTGGTGGATGTTCTGGGTTGGAATCATGGGTAGAGATTGGCGAACCCGAACTGCAAAGTTCAAATTTGTATGGACTTCAGCCAGAAATCTGTGTTCGAGTTGAGCAGCCCATCAACCCGCTTCGCCTAAGGGTGCACTCACCTGAGCCTGCGATGCTCACTGGCGGCAGTGGCAGAGCAGCAGTGGCGTTTAAAGATGCCCCTCGGCTCCCATGAGTGAAAACACTTCTAGTGTCAGCACCGCCAGCACTAAAAGTGTCCTCATTGATGGGAGCCAGCAACCATCCTACCGTAGCCCCAACTAGGGCCAAATTTAAACACCGCTGCTGCTCCGCCGCCACAGAGAGAAAGAGGATCGCGGGCTGAGGTAAGTTACACAGCATACTTACTGCTGCACACTTTGAATCCCACCACTCGCCACAGCCACCCTATTGATTTGAATAGGGATTGGGTTCGGGCCCCTGAACCCAAACATTTCAAAGTTCGGTTGAGCTTGCCGGACCCAAACTTAGGGGGGTTTGCCCATCTCTAATCAGGGGGAGAGGTTGGTACGCCATTATTGGGGTCCCTGAAGGTGTGAAAATGACCTCAGCAATATATGTTTCTGACTGACCACTTTCTTCTATTCATTTGCTGCTATGGGCATAGGAACTTTGGTTAGGTTTGGCCACTATTCTCCCCCTTACTTCAACCCTATTCAGAACCTTTGGAAGAACCACAAGCAAAAGATATATGAGTACGGGAGGTTCACATGAAAACAACAGGTATTCTAACTATTCTGACATCCTGCAAAGAAATTCAAGCAGAATCTCTCCAAAAACCCACACGTTTAGTGGATTCAAGAATTGTGAAGATGATGTCAAATAATGTTTTTGATTGAAATAGCTTCTGATTTCAGTAAATGTGACAGGTTAATGTGACCATATTTAGTTCTTTACAATATATAAAATGTATTAAAACTCTGTTGTGAATAATAATTTGGAACATTGAAATTTAAGTATTTCAATTTGTGAAAATTATACCGTTATCATTGGGGGGTTTGTTCAGTAAAATGTTATTTATAATCTAACGGTTGATAACCTTGAAAATTACACTAATTAGCATTTGCATCGACCATTTAGGAAAATCAGAGAAAAATATAATTTGCATAATAATTTGAAATGCGTTGTACAATACAGGCGAAGGCTGTGTTTGCCGTATTTACAACATGTCAATTTTGTCAGGCAAATGCGGATGAACTGCTTTTAGGTGCCCCAGCTTTTAGAAGCAAACACTATAGGAATCATTGTTATTTTCAACAACAATGTCTCTATGTAACTTTTATATCTTTCACTAATGCATCAAGCCTGAAGGTCACATAGCTAACTAGTATTGGAGAAACATCTAATACAGCAGTTTTCACAAGACTTATTTATTTTTTGTGGAGGCTTACCAAACAACCCAGACACTCCAGAGACACCACACATATATTCTGAGACAAATTCCATGCTGCCATCAGCTGTAAAGTGGGTTTTCAGCATGATCTTTTATTTTGTTAAAGCAAAATCCACCGCTGAAGTTCGTCCACTGTCAAGTTAACCGTTTTTGCTAGTAAATACCACATATTTTGACTGGAGAACTGCGGCTAAGACACAGCAAAATGCCAGCAGATAGTTGTACCCCTTGTTTATCACCAAATTTAGCTCAGATCACCGTGATGTTACACACTCACGGCACATGGGCCACACCCAGCCAGTGCAAAACTGGTGAACAGCTGGGGGTATATTGAATCAGGCTCAAAATGTTAAATTTCTTATTTGTAATATAGATTATGTCAATAAAAAATCTTCCATAGCTGTGACGTGGGGGAGACTTATAGAGATGAGCGAACTTTTGAAAAATTCGATTCGACTGATTCGCCGAATTTTCCGACAAAAATCGTTTCGACCCGAATAAATTCGCGACGAATCGCTATTAAAAACGGCTATTTCTGAGCCTCCTACAGCCTCAATAGGGTTGTAAACCATTCAGCCTTGCTGTAACACGCACAGGATGCGTGCTGGGTTAGTTAAATAATACTTTGAAGAAATATCACATGCAGATCAGAGGCATCGCTAATAGAATCGCAGAGCGGCACAATTGCAGAGAGTTGAAGTGGCATCACTATGAGGGGCAGAAGGAGCCCAAATATACACTGGAGTTGGCCTCAGGAGCCCAAAAATTGGATGAATCACACCCTGGAGTTGGCAGGAGTTGGCAGCAGCAGCAGCAGGAGCCCAAATATACACTGGAGTTGGCTTCAGGAGCCCAAAAATTGGATGAATCACACCCTGGAGTTGGCAGGAGTTGGCAGCAGCAGCAGCAGGAGCCCAAATATACACTGGAGTTGGCTTCAGGAGCCCAAAAATTGGATGAATCACACCCTGGAGTTGGCAGGAGTTGACAGCAGCAGCAGCAGGAGCCCAAATATACACTGGAGTTGGCTTCAGGAGCCCAAAAATTGGATGAATCACACCCTGGAGTTGGCAGGAGTTGACAGTAGCAGCAGCAGGAGCCCAAATATACACTGGAGTTGGCCTCAGGAGCCCAAAAATTGGATGAATCACACCCTGGAGTTGGCAGAAGTTGGCAGCAGCAGCAGCAGGAGCCCAAATATACACTGGAGTTGGCTTCAGGAGCCCAAAAATTGGATGAATCACACCCTGGAGTTGGCAGGAGTTGACAGTAGCAGCAGCAGGAGCCCAAATATACACTGGAGTTGGCTTCAGGAGCCCAAAAATTGGATGAATCACACCCTGGAGTTGGCAGGAGTTGACAGTAGCAGCAGCAGGAGCCCAAATATACACTGGAGTTGGCCTCAGGAGCCCAAAAATTGGATGAATCACACCCTGGAGTTGGCAGGAGTTGACAGTAGCAGCAGCAGGAGCCCAAATATACACTGGAGTTGGCCTCAGGAGCCCAAAAATTGGATGAATCACACCCTGGAGTTGGCAGGAGTTGACAGTAGCAGCAGCAGGAGCCCAAATATACACTGGAGTTGGCCTCAGGAGCCCAAAAATTGGATGAATCACACCCTGGAGTTGGCAGAAGTTGGCAGCAGCAGCAGCAGGAGCCCAAATATACACTGGAGTTGGCTTCAGGAGCCCAAAAATTGGATGAATCACACCCTGAAGTTGGCAGGAGTTGACAGTAGCAGCAGCAGGAGCCCAAATATACACTGGAGTTGGCTTCAGGAGCCCAAAAATTGGATGAATCACACCCTGGAGTTGGCAGGAGTTGACAGTAGCAGCAGCAGGAGCCCAAATATACACTGGAGTTGGCCTCAGGAGCCCAAAAATTGGATGAATCACACCCTGGAGTTGGCAGGAGTTGGCAGCAGCAGCAGCAGGAGCCCAAATATACACTGGAGTTGGCTTCAGGAGCCCAAAAATTGGATGAATCACACCCTGGAGTTGGCAGAAGTTGGCAGCAGCAGCAGCAGGAGCCCAAATATACACTGGAGTTGGCTTCAGGAGCCCAAAAATTGGATGAATCACACCCTGGAGTTGGCAGGAGTTGGCAGCAGCAGCAGCAGGAGCCCAAATATACACTGGAGTTGGCTTCAGGAGCCCAAAAATTGGATGAATCACACCCTGGAGTTGGCAGGAGTTGACAGCAGCAGCAGCAGGAGCCCAAATATACACTGGAGTTGGCTTCAGGAGCCCAAAAATTGGATGAATCACACCCTGGAGTTGGCAGGAGTTGACAGTAGCAGCAGCAGGAGCCCAAATATACACTGGAGTTGGCTTCAGGAGCCCAAAAATTGGATGAATCACACCCTGGAGTTGGCAGAAGTTGGCAGCAGCAGCAGCAGGAGCCCAAATATACACTGGAGTTGGCTTCAGGAGCCCAAAAATTGGATGAATCACACCCTGGAGTTGGCAGGAGTTGACAGTAGCAGCAGCAGGAGCCCAAATATACACTGGAGTTGGCCTCAGGAGCCCAAAAATTGGATGAATCACACCCTGGAGTTGGCAGGAGTTGACAGTAGCAGCAGCAGGAGCCCAAATATACACTGGAGTTGGCCTCAGGAGCCCAAAAATTGGATGAATCACACCCTGGAGTTGGCAGGAGTTGGCAGCAGCAGCAGCAGGAGCCCAAATATACACTGGAGTTGGCTTCAGGAGCCCAAAAATTGGATGAATCACACCCTGGAGTTGGCAGAAGTTGGCAGCAGCAGCAGCAGGAGCCCAAATATACACTGGAGTTGGCTTCAGGAGCCCAAAAATTGGATGAATCACACCCTGGAGTTGGCAGGAGTTGGCAGCAGCAGCAGCAGGAGCCCAAATATACACTGGAGTTGGCTTCAGGAGCCCAAAAATTGGATGAATCACACCCTGGAGTTGGCAGGAGTTGACAGCAGCAGCAGCAGGAGCCCAAATATACACTGGAGTTGGCTTCAGGAGCCCAAAAATTGGATGAATCACACCCTGGAGTTGGCAGGAGTTGACAGTAGCAGCAGCAGGAGCCCAAATATACACTGGAGTTGGCTTCAGGAGCCCAAAAATTGGATGAATCACACCCTGGAGTTGGCAGAAGTTGGCAGCAGCAGCAGCAGGAGCCCAAATATACACTGGAGTTGGCTTCAGGAGCCCAAAAATTGGATGAATCACACCCTGGAGTTGGCAGGAGTTGACAGTAGCAGCAGCAGGAGCCCAAATATACACTGGAGTTGGCCTCAGGAGCCCAAAAATTGGATGAATCACACCCTGGAGTTGGCAGGAGTTGACAGTAGCAGCAGCAGGAGCCCAAATATACACTGGAGTTGGCCTCAGGAGCCCAAAAATTGGATGAATCACACCCTGGAGTTGGCAGGAGTTGACAGTAGCAGCAGCAGGAGCCCAAATATACACTGGAGTTGGCTTCAGGAGCCCAAAAATTGGATGAATCACACCCTGGAGTTGGCAGAAGTTGACAGTAGCAGCAGCAGGAGCCCAAATATACACTGGAGTTGGCCTCAGGAGCCCAAAAATTGGATGAATCACACCCTGGAGTTGGCAGAAGTTGGCAGCAGCAGCAGCAGGAGCCCAAATATACACTGGAGTTGGCCTCAGGAGCCCAAAAATTGGATGAATCACACCCTGGAGTTGGCAGGAGTTGGCAGCAGCAGCAGCAGGAGCCCAAATATACACTGGAGTTGGCTTCAGGAGCCCAAAAATTGGATGAATCACACCCTGGAGTTGGCAGAAGTTGGCAGCAGCAGCAGCAGGAGCCCAAATATACACTGGAGTTGGCTTCAGGAGCCCAAAAATTGGATGAATCACACCCTGGAGTTGGCAGGAGTTGACAGTAGCAGCAGCAGGAGCCCAAATATACACTGGAGTTGGCCTCAGGAGCCCAAAAATTGGATGAATCACACCCTGGAGTTGGCAGAAGTTGGCAGCAGCAGCAGCAGGAGCCCAAATATACACTGGAGTTGGCCTCAGGAGCCCAAAAATTGGATGAATCACACCCTGGAGTTGGCAGGAGTTGACAGTAGCAGCAGCAGGAGCCCAAAAAATGGCCTAAAGACATAAATATGTTTTGCACCATTTGGAAAGTGTAAAACGTGGCACCATGCTGAATCTAGTCGCATGCATCAGGCATTGGTGGGTGGAAATCCTGGCTGATCCATCCCTGATTCATTTTGACAAAGGTGAGTCTCTCCACATTTTTAGTTGACAGACGAGTTCTCCTCGCCGTAACTATGGCCCCCGCCGCACTAAACACCCGCTCAGATGGCACGCTACTTGCCGGGCAGGACAGCTTTTCCAGGGCAAACTCTGCTAGTTGCGGCCACAAATCAAGTTTGGCTGCCCAGAAGTCCAGCGGATCCTCAAGGTGTGTTGGCATGGTCATGTCAAAGTATGACATGACCTGCTGGTTCAGGTCCTGCTCCAGGTCTTCCTGCTGCTCATGAGTAGCCTCACTATGCGGGTGTAGAAAGCTACTCATTAGCGACTGAAGACTGAGGCTGCTGCTGCTGATGGAGCTTCTGCTGCTGCTGCTGCCAACCCCCCCAGCGGCCATGGCAGTGGAAGGTGAGCGCAGAGGTCCCCTCGAGTCAGACCTGCGAGAGTATGGACCATGGCGCAGATAGGCATCGGCCAACTGCCTACGTAGAATGTCTTTGTAGTAGTTGAGTTTGTCCTCCCTCTCGGTGGGTTTAAAAAATGCCCCCATTTTGTGCCGGAAGCGAGGGTCCAATAAGGTGGACAGCCAGAAGTCATCCCGCCGACAGATGGAAACAATTCTGGGGTCACTACGCAAGCACGTGAGCATGCTTCGTGCCATTTGCGCAAGTGACTCGGATGGACTACCTGTCTCCATCTCCACTGCATACTGCCACGGTGTGCCCGGGTCCTCTGTCTCTCCTTCCTCAAAAACCTCTAGCTCCTCTGGCTGCTCCTGCTCCTCCTCTCCTGTCCGCTGACTAGATAAACCAGCCATTTCGCCAAGCCTAAACTGTGTTTCGCTGGGCAACTCCTCCTCCTCCTCTTCCTCCTCCTCCTCCTCCAGTTCAGCTCCAACGGGGTTCATGTGGCCGTAAGATGTAAACGCCATGTCTCCAGTGCCCTGACCAGCCATGGTTTCCAACATGTGCTGTAGTACATGAAGCAGTGGAATCACGTCGTTCATCCCGTAATCCTGCCGACTGACAAATAAAGTGGCTTCCTCAAAGGGCCTGAGCAAACGGCAGGTGTCACGTATGAGCTGCCACTGGTTGACATTGAAGTTACACAGGGGAGTCCCCCTATCTGCTTGGATCATCAGGAAATCCGTGATGGCTTTTCTCTGTTCATATAATCGGTCCAACATGTGAAGGGTGGAATTCCAACGGGTGGAAACATCGCAAATCAGACTATGTTGGGGGATACCATTCTGACGCTGTAGCTCAAGAAGGGTGTGTTTGGCGGTGTAGGAGTGGCTGAAGTGCATGCAAAGTTTCCGTGAAGTTGTTAGGATGTCCTGCAGATGGGGGGAACACTTCAGAAACCGCTTGACAACCAGATTGAAGACGTGAGCCATGCAGGGGGCATGGGTCAGGCTTCCTTGGCGCAGCGCAGACAAAATGTTCTTCCCATTGTCGGTAACCATGATTCCCATTTTAAGTTTTCTCGGAGTAAGCCATGTTTGGATTTCCTGATGAATACATTTAAGCAGTTCCTCCCCTGTGTGACTCCGTTCGCCAAGACAAACCATGTGAAGCACTGCGTGACACCTCCGTGCCCTGCACACATGGTAGACTGGAGGGGCACTGAGACTTGAGCCTACAGTGGAGGGTGAGGAGATGGCGGAGGATGAGGAGGCCGAGTCGCACGGTGTCACAGGCCCAATGGGCAGAGAGCGCGGAGGCCGAAGCGGCGTGACCTGTCCAAGTTGCTGCTGCAAAGGGACCACATTCACCCAGTGGGCCGTAAACGACATGTACTGCCCCTGACCGTAGTTACAGCTCCAGATGTCGGCGCTGCCATGTATTTTGCTACACACCGACAGGCTCAAGGACTGGCCCACCTTCTGTTCAACAAAAGTGTGCAGCGCTGGTACTGCCTTCTTGGCAAAGAAATGACGGCTTGGGACTCTCCACCTCGGCTCGGCACAAGCCATCAGTTCTCTGAAAGGTGCAGATTCCACCACCTGAAAAGGGAGCGACTGCAGCACCAGCAACTTGGACAGGAGCACATTCAGCTTCTGCGCCGTAGGATGAGTGGGCGCATACTGCTGTCTCTTGGACATGGCTTCGCTGATGGATTGCTGGCGGGATGCATGACTTGGAGGAGGAGGAGGAGGAGCAGGAGCGACAGAGGATGGGTGTGACGC
Source organism: Gastrophryne carolinensis (assembly GCA_027917425.1). Classification (NCBI taxonomy): domain Eukaryota; kingdom Metazoa; phylum Chordata; class Amphibia; order Anura; family Microhylidae; genus Gastrophryne; species Gastrophryne carolinensis. The sequence continues at coordinate 414,836,031 of CM051237.1, read as the reverse complement.
ACAGCTGCCTTCGGCTGAGGTGCTGGAGCCTTGGCTGGCAGAAATTGGGAGCTCACTTGGTGAGGAAGCAGACTGGACCACCCCTTGGGAGCCTCGGTTCTCCCAGGTCGTTTTATGGTGACGCATCATATGTTGACGCAGGGCCGTGGTGCCAACATTTGGACCCTGGCCACGCTTCACCTTTTGCCTACATATCTTGCATGTGGCCATGTTACCCTCCTGCGGATGCCTCAGGAAAAACTGCCACACTGCCGAGTAGCTACTTTTCCCACCCCCTGGCCTCACTGATTCACTGCTGCTGTTGCCAACTCCAGGAACCCCTGCTCCACTACCTCCCGATAAGGTAGACTGCCGCACAGCAGGTGCTCTACCCCGGCCCCGGCCCCGGCCGGCTCCAGCCTTTGGAATTGTGCCCCCATGCTGACTGCTACCACCTTGCTGCCTCAGCTGCTGACTCCGGGGCAACCTGCGCCCCTCTTCTCCTGATGATGACGATGAAGCCCCTTCATCACCCGGCTCCCAAGTGCGATCGGCTTCATCGTCATCATCATCATCATCACCGGGTTGTGGCTGTACGTCACTGATGTTCGTGGATTCGTCAACAGTGTCTGGCGCAGGAGCTGGAACGCTCGCAGCACCCACGACACTGTCCACATCACTATTTGTCTGCCTAGCTAAAGAAGCCACCTCCATTTCTTGGCTGGGCAGTAGCTGCTGACTGTCCTCCTGTATCTGATCGTCCTCCTCACTAAAGAGTGGAGCTGAACCCAAAGCATAGGATACGTCGCTGGGGGAGGGAACGGCGTAGGACAGAGGCAATGGGAGGACAGGGACTGCTCTCGGGGCATGCCAACTCAGGGTTGTGTCAGAGGAACCTACCGACCCTAGACTGGGGGTCTCAGATGTAAGTTGTGATGATGTTGTTGATGAGCGCGTCAGCCAATCTACCACGGCAGATGCGTTACTGGTGGAGACCCGACCGCTAGCAGATACTGGCAGATTAGGTCTCTCAGCGTGACTCCTGCTGCTACTGGCCCCCAGTCTGATGCGAGCTCTGCCTGCGGAATCTTGGCCTCTGCCACTCCTCTTTTCACTTCCAGGCACTTGTCTGCCCGACATAGTCTAACTGGCGTGGTAGTAGGTGATATTTTAAGAACCCCCAGGCAGCAGTGGGTCTATATAAAACAGAATATAATGCACACCAAAAGTGAGCAGTAACACTCAGCCTCCAACAGGCCTGCTTAGTGTAAATAAGAGAGCTGCTTAGTGTAAATAAAGAGGGGTATGCTATGTTACAGAATGGGATGCCTCAACAGAAGTGCACCTGGCAGGCAGCAGTAAGCCTATGCCCAGCAAAAGTGTCTTATAATATAAATATAATAAGAGCAAATGCTTATATGGTCTTAAACAGAGGCTGCTTTAGTCACAGAATGGGATGCCCTGGGCAGGAATCGACCTGGCAGGGTCCAGTAGTGCTTTGGCCAGCAAAAGTGTCTTTATCAGGCCTAATTTCAAATATAATAAGAGCAAATGCTTATATGGTCTTAAACAGAGGCTGCTTTAGTCACAGAATGGGATGCCCTGGGCAGGAATGGACCTGGCAGGGTCCAGTAGTGCTTTGGCCAGCAAAAGTGTCTTTATCAGGCTAATTTCAAATATAATAAGAGCAAATGCTTATATGGTCTTAAACAGAGGCTGCTATAGTCACAGAATGGGATGCCCTTGCAGGGTCCAGTAGTGCTATGCCCAGCAAAAGTGTCTTTATCAGGCTAATTTCAAATATGATAAGAGCAAATGCTTATATGGTCTTAAACAGAGGCTGCTGTAGTCACAGAATGGGATGCCCTGGGCAGGAATGGACCTGGCAGGGTCCAGTAGTGCTTTGGCCAGCAAAAGTGTCTTTATCAGGCTAATTTCAAATATAATAAGAGCAAATGCTTATATGGTCTTAAACAGAGGCTGCTATAGTCACAGAATGGGATGCCCTTGCAGGGTCCAGTAGTGCTATGCCCAGCAAAAGTGTCTTTATCAGGCTAATTTCAAATATGATAAGAGCAAATGCTTATATGGTCTTAAACAGAGGCTGCTTTAGTCACAGAATGGGATGCCCTGGGCAGGAATGGACCTGGCAGGGTCCAGTAGGGCTTTGGCCAGCAAAAGTGTCTTTATCAGGCTAATTTCAAATATGATAAGAGCAAATGCTTATATGGTCTTAAACAGAGGCTGCTTTAGTCACAGAATGGGATGCCCCGGGCAGGAATCGAGCTGGCAGGGTCCAGTAGTGCTTTGGCCAGCAAAAGTGTCTTTATCAGGCTAATTTCAAATATGATAAGAGCAAATGCTTATATGGTCTTAAACAGAGGCTGCTGTAGTCACAGAATGGGATGCCCTGGGCAGGAATCGAGCTGGCAGGGTCCAGTAGGGCTTTGGCCAGCAAAAGTGTCTTTATCAGGCCTAATTTCAAATATGATAAGAGCAAATGCTTATATGGTCTTAAACAGAGGCTGCTTTAGTCACAGAATGGGATGCCCTGGGCAGGAATGGACCTGGCAGGGTCCAGTAGGGCTTTGGCCAGCAAAAGTGTCTTTATCAGGCTAATTTCAAATATGATAAGAGCAAATGCTTATATGGTCTTAAACAGAGGCTGCTTTAGTCACAGAATGGGATGCCCCGGACAGGAATCGAGCTGGCAGGGTCCAGTAGTGCTTTGGCCAGCAAAAGTGTCTTTATCAGGCCTAATTTCAAATATGATAAGAGCAAATGCTTATATGGTCTTAAACAGAGGCTGCTTTAGTCACAGAATGGGATGCCCTGGGCAGGAATGGACCTGGCAGGGTCCAGTAGGGCTTTGGCCAGCAAAAGTGTCTTTATCAGGCTAATTTCAAATATGATAAGAGCAAATGCTTATATGGTCTTAAACAGAGGCTGCTTTAGTCACAGAATGGGATGCCCCGGGCAGGAATCGAGCTGGCAGGGTCCAGTAGTGCTTTGGCCAGCAAAAGTGTCTTTATCAGGCCTAATTTCAAATATGATAAGAGCAAATGCTTATATGGTCTTAAACAGAGGCTGCTTTAGTCACAGAATGGGATGCCCTGGGCAGGAATCGACCTGGCAGGGTCCAGTAGGGCTTTGGCCAGCAAAAGTGTCTTTATCAGGCCTAATTTCAAATATGATAAGAGCAAATGCTTATATGGTCTTAAACAGAGGCTGCTTTAGTCACAGAATGGGATGCCCCGGGCAGGAATCGAGCTGGCAGGGTCCAGTAGTGCTTTGGCCAGCAAAAGTGTCTTTATCAGGCCTAATTTCAAATATGATAAGAGCAAATGCTTATATGGTCTTAAACAGAGGCTGCTTTAGTCACAGAATGGGATGCCCTGGGCAGGAATCGACCTGGCAGGGTCCAGTAGGGCTTTGGCCAGCAAAAGTGTCTTTATCAGGCCTAATTTCAAATATGATAAGAGCAAATGCTTATATGGTCTTAAACAGAGGCTGCTTTAGTCACAGAATGGGATGCCCTGGGCAGGAATCGACCTGGCAGGGTCCAGTAGTGCTTTGGCCAGCAAAAGTGTCTTTATCAGGCCTAATTTCAAATATGATAAGAGCAAATGCTTATATGGTCTTAAACAGAGGCTGCTTTAGTCACAGAATGGGATGCCCTGGGCAGGAATCGACCTGGCAGGGTCCAGTAGGGCTTTGGCCAGCAAAAGTGTCTTTATCAGGCCTAATTTCAAATATGATAAGAGCAAATGCTTATATGGTCTTAAACAGAGGCTGCTTTAGTCACAGAATGGGATGCCCCGGGCAGGAATCGAGCTGGCAGGGTCCAGTAGTGCTTTGGCCAGCAAAAGTGTCTTTATCAGGCCTAATTTCAAATATGATAAGAGCAAATGCTTATATGGTCTTAAACAGAGGCTGCTTTAGTCACAGAATGGGATGCCCTGGGCAGGAATCGACCTGGCAGGGTCCAGTAGGGCTTTGGCCAGCAAAAGTGTCTTTATCAGGCCTAATTTCAAATATGATAAGAGCAAATGCTTATATGGTCTTAAACAGAGGCTGCTTTAGTCACAGAATGGGATGCCCTGGGCAGGAATCGACCTGGCAGGGTCCAGTAGTGCTTTGGCCAGCAAAAGTGTCTTTATCAGGCCTAATTTCAAATATGATAAGAGCAAATGCTTATATGGTCTTAAACAGAGGCTGCTTTAGTCACAGAATGGGATGCCCTGGGCAGGAATCGACCTGGCAGGGTCCAGTAGGGCTTTGGCCAGCAAAAGTGTCTTTATCAGGCCTAATTTCAAATATGATAAGAGCAAATGCTTATATGGTCTTAAACAGAGGCTGCTTTAGTCACAGAATGGGATGCCCTGGGCAGGAATCGACCTGGCAGGGTCCAGTAGTGCTTTGGCCAGCAAAAGTGTCTTTATCAGGCCTAATTTCAAATATGATAAGAGCAAATGCTTATATGGTCTTAAACAGAGGCTGCTTTAGTCACAGAATGGGATGCCCTGGGCAGGAATCGACCTGGCAGGGTCCAGTAGGGCTTTGGCCAGCAAAAGTGTCTTTATCAGGCTAATTTCAAATATGATAAGAGCAAATGCTTATATGGTCTTAAACAGAGGCTGCTGTAGTCACAGAATGGGATGCCCCGGGCAGGAATCGAGCTGGCAGGGTCCAGTAGTGCTTTGGCCAGCAAAAGTGTCTTTATCAGGCCTAATTTCAAATATGATAAGAGCAAATGCTTATATGGTCTTAAACAGAGGCTGCTTTAGTCACAGAATGGGATGCCCTGGGCAGGAATCGACCTGGCAGGGTCCAGTAGGGCTTTGGCCAGCAAAAGTGTCTTTATCAGGCTAATTTCAAATATGATAAGAGCAAATGCTTATATGGTCTTAAACAGAGGCTGCTTTAGTCACAGAATGGGATGCCCCGGGCAGGAATCAAGCTGGCAGGGTCCAGTAGTGCTTTGGCCAGCAAAAGTGTCTTTATCAGGCCTAATTTCAAATATGATAAGAGCAAATGCTTATATGGTCTTAAACAGAGGCTGCTTTAGTCACAGAATGGGATGCCCTGGGCAGGAATCGACCTGGCAGGGTCCAGTAGGGCTTTGGCCAGCAAAAGTGTCTTTATCAGGCTAATTTCAAATATGATAAGAGCAAATGCTTATATGGTCTTAAACAGAGGCTGCTTTAGTCACAGAATGGGATGCCCCGGGCAGGAATCGAGCTGGCAGGGTCCAGTAGTGCTTTGGCCAGCAAAAGTGTCTTTATCAGGCTAATTTCAAATATGATAAGAGCAAATGCTTATATGGTCTTAAACAGAGGCTGCTGTAGTCACAGAATGCGATGCCCCGGGCAGGAATCGAGCTGGCAGGGTCCAGTAGTGCTTTGGCCAGCAAAAGTGTCTTTATCAGGCCTAATTTCAAATATGATAAGAGCAAATGCTTATATGGTCTTAAACAGAGGCTGCTTTAGTCACAGAATGGGATGCCCCGGGCAGGAATCGAGCTGGCAGGGTCCAGTAGTGCTTTGGCCAGCAAAAGTGTCTTTATCAGGCTAATTTCAAATATGATAAGAGCAAATGCTTATATGGTCTTAAACAGAGGCTGCTGTAGTCACAGAATGGGATGCCCCGGGCAGGAATCGAGCTGGCAGGGTCCAGTAGTGCTTTGGCCAGCAAAAGTGTCTTTATCAGGCCTAATTTCAAATATGATAAGAGCAAATGCTTATATGGTCTTAAACAGAGGCTGGCTAATTTCAAATATGATAAGAGCAAATGCTTATATGGTCTTAAACAGAGGCTGCTGTAGTCACAGAATGGGATGCCCCGGGCAGGAATCGAGCTGGCAGGGTCCAGTAGGGCTTTGGCCAGCAAAAGTGTCTTTATCAGGCCTAATTTCAAATATGATAAGAGCAAATGCTTATATGGTCTTAAACAGAGGCTGCTTTAGTCACAGAATGGGATGCCCTGGGCAGGAATCGACCTGGCAGGGTCCAGTAGGGCTTTGGCCAGCAAAAGTGTCTTTATCAGGCCTAATTTCAAATATGATAAGAGCAAATGCTTATATGGTCTTAAACAGAGGCTGCTTTAGTCACAGAATGGGATGCCCCGGGCAGGAATCGAGCTGGCAGGGTCCAGTAGTGCTTTGGCCAGCAAAAGTGTCTTTATCAGGCTAATTTCAAATATGATAAGAGCAAATGCTTATATGGTCTTAAACAGAGGCTGCTGTAGTCACAGAATGGGATGCCCCGGGCAGGAATCGAGCTGGCAGGGTCCAGTAGTGCTTTGGCCAGCAAAAGTGTCTTTATCAGGCCTAATTTCAAATATGATAAGAGCAAATGCTTATATGGTCTTAAACAGAGGCTGCTTTAGTCACAGAATGGGATGCCTCACAGCAGACTTAAGATCAGTTCAGTATATATGCACAGTTAGTTACTATAAGCAGCCTGAAAACGCTAACAAAGGCTGGATGAAAAAAAAAAAATCTCCCTGTCAGCCAGCTCCGTTTTTCCTACCTTTCCCTGGCTTTCTGTCTGTCTCCTGTCTGTCTCCTGCCTGTCTCCTGCCTGTCTCCAGCCTGTCCCTGTCTGTCCCTGTCTCCAGCCTGTCTAACTGCCTCAGCTACACAGCGTTCTGTCTGTCTGTCACGAATGCAATAGAGAAATGAGGAAAAGCAAGATGGCCGCCGTTAAATACCGCTGTGTGACGTCACCGGGCTTGCTGGCTGCTGATAGGCTGCATGTGACTGCCCCAGCTTGCACTGGCGCGGGATACATGTCCAGACATGTCCCGTCCGCCATCTTAGAATGCCTGTAATGTAAATGAATGGATGTTAAAGGAAAACTTCGAGTGATCGAATCGCGGGGAAATTCGGATTGGATCCGAATCGAATTTTTCCTGAAATTCGGATCGAATCCGGGTTCGTCCGGATCGATTCGCTCATCCCTAGAGACTTATATCACACATAAGTCATAACATAGGTGAAAAATAAGCCATATGAAGTAAACAGATCATAACATTACAGACCTGAAAGCAGCCTACATCAGTTAAGTGAAGCATCTGCTGCCCGGAGGAGGGCAGAAACATGCACTTTTCAACTACTCAAAATTATAATTCTCTTTTACTGTATTTCACTGCTTTGCAGTTTTCATATGTCACGTCAAGAGGAATTCTGTGGGGTTGATGCCACATCATTGGTTCTTTTGCTTTATATATTGCCGTATGTGCTAGTGGTTACTGTGTTTTTGTATGTCTTGATAAAGTGGCCCCAAAATGTTGGCTTCCATTTTTTTCACTTTGGACTTAAAATGTATTAATATAAGCAAACTTTTCTTCAATCCTGGTTGGAGTGTTGGCTTTTTGTATGGTATGTTTTTGATTCAGTGTCACTATTGTGGCCATGCACCCAACCACTCTCATAGGAGTGCTGTTGACCTGGACAATTTTTTATGTGATATGTCAAAGCAATTATCGGAAGATAGTAATGAACTCCACTTCCCATAATCTCTCCTTTAACTTTTAGCCATTAAAGATGCCTGAAATCGCCTCCTGTAACAAGACATTAACAATTTGCTCTCAAAGATATAGCACTTGCTCCATGATAAGTAGGTTCATGTAGTCAATTACAGCTAGAAAAATGATTAACTGACATTTAAAAAACTGTCAGTTCATTGTACAGTGCCATTATGTACCTATTTAATTCCCACTAAAGTTTTTATTTCTCCTGCAGAGATGTAAATGGATTTGTATGTCAAAATGACATTATATGCAACAGAAGGAGCATCAAGCTCAATACAGCATACTGCTCAGTAATAAAACTCAACCAGACACTTTTTTAAATTAACGCACAGAGAAAAGTTAATGATACAGTAACTCTTGATAAACAATCCATATCTAGTTCTATTCTAGTTAACCACAGATAATTAACATCTGGACAGTTGCCAAGCACTTTCCCATCTTTATTGTTCCCCAAAATACACCAATAAATAAGCCATTTTATAAGTGCTCACTCTGCTATTTTATAATTTTAACAAATGCTCCAGAAAGCAAAACCTATTGTAAGTTAAAATCAGTATAAAAAAATGTTGTCAAGCAAAACTAACACTTTCTATGTGAACAAAGAGGGTTATCAAAATCATTTTGGATTTTTTCTACAAATGTTGAGTTTGGAAAGGCAGTCAGAGCTTTTTCACTTAGCACACAAAAAGCTTTCTTCTATATAAAAATCAAAACCCCCTGCATGTTTGATGGGGGTGTTCTACAGGTGAGGTGCAAATTATTTCAAATGGTGTAGATATTTTATTTTGGTTTTCAGTTGCCTATGGGTATTCCAAAAACATTAAAAATGAGCCTCTCCAAATATGTTTGGATTCCCCATAGGCTGTTATTTTTTTCTAAAATAAAATATCTACCCTATTAAAAATAATCTGCATCTCACCTATAGACCTTCACCATCAAAGTACATGGGAATTTGAGAGTAGAGAAGCAGAGGAAGATAATTTTTACCAATGTATTGTGTCAAAACTCAACCTCTCTAGAAATATCCAAAATCATTTGTATAACCTCCAAAGTCTTGAACAGAACACCATATAGTCATATGAGTCTCAAAGCTGAAAAAACCCAGTTAGTGTTAGGTCAATGCTCATGCAGGTTTCTACATTATTGGGGTCATGCTTTATTTTGTAAATTAGCTTTAAAGTGATAGAACAGGCAAAGGCAATTGTTAGTTCATTGTGTTGGGCTACATTTGGTCCTTAACTGTTTTCTGTTTTAAATTGAAGCAGAAATGGCTGTACAGTTTCTCTATGATTTCTTTTTATAGAAGGTGTGGCCCTTGGAGCTGGCTTGGACCAGAGCTGCCTTGGTCCAGGGTGGGCAGCTGTTGGTGCTGGGAGGGAAAGGGCTTGCTAGGAGGAGGCTGGGCTGGGGGAGGGATGGGTTACCTGGGCTTAAATGTTAGCTCTGAGAGCACCATTCAAGCTATCAATAGAGAAGGGGCGTGGTCTGGACTAGCTCCTTCAGTTAGTATTGGTGGCCCACACCAGCAGGATGGTGCTGGAGGGGCAGATGAGGAAATGTATTTCCTCATTCACGGCTGAAAGAGAATGCACAGTGCAAGGTAAGCTGCTGTTTATTTAATTTAACATTTTGCATGAAAAATCCCTTTAACTTTGGGTGCACTTTTGAGTGTTAACTGAAATGCACATCTGAGTGGGCTTTTCTTACTTTAACACACAATAATTGTAATAAAAATTTGGGGTCCTACTAAAGCTGGTAAAGCAAATATATCTTTGAGTGTATTTCGGGTGTAAACTGAAGCTTACATCTGAGTGAGCTTTTTAACTTGAACACACACACAATTTGGAAACAACAGCACCCTATGGGTTATGCAGAATGATTTAGCAAATTATTTAGCATAGCCCATAGGGTGCTGTTATTTCTAAACTTAAAAAAATAAACTTTACACCATTTGAAAAATCATATACCTTCACTGTAATAATGCCTAGAGGGTTAAGAGATAATTTGGGAAAAAATAAAAAACCCAGATGTAAGCTTAAGTTCACACCCGAAAGCACACCCAAAGGTAAGCTTTCTTCAACAGATCTTTAGCATGATCCCGATTGTTAGCCCAAAATTTCCTTTAAACAATGTTTAAAGGTGAGGCGAATTATTTTTCATAAGCTGCTTCCAAATGTATCAAAACATATTCTCACCTTACTGTGCTTTTAAACTTTCAAAAAAATATCCTTACTTCACTGGAAAATTACCGCACCTGTAAAAAATGCCCCATTGCAGACTAAGTGATTTAAAAAAAATGAGAACAGATTTAAGTTTTGAGTTCACAAAATAAAATGCACCCAAAGCTAAATGTTCTTAACAAAAGAATTTGCTTTATTGTGGACTGTTTAAATTGTGGGTTATCCAAATTATTTTTACATTTTCTGGAGAGGCTTTGGGAGTTTGGAAAGACAGTCATAGTTTTTTTCATTCAGCACACAACAAAGTAAAATAAAAACGTATGAACATTCAAACCCTTTACCCCTGTGATGGTACAGCTCTACAGGTAAGGTGACATTTAGTTTTATGTGTTAGATATTTTATCTCATATGTTACAAACAGCAGCCCTTAGGAATTCCAAACACATTTGAATAGGCAAAATTTTCATGCGTTTGGATACCCCACAGCTTTTTTTTTTTTGTAACTGTGGACTTACATGCAATGGAGGATGAACCAGGGCCTAGACTGGGCGATGCTGGGCAAGACGGGGTCATACACAGAAGTAAAGTCCTCACGATACCCGGAACCAAAAGAGGGTAGGGTCAAGCCAAGGGTCAACCTGGTCGTCAGAGGGTTTGCGGTACAGAGAATGAGATGAATTCAGGGTCAGACAGGCAGGCATTGATCCAGACAGCGGTCAATGGAGTAATTGGGCAAGCAACACAGGAACTATAGAACCCAGCAGCACGCTATCATGGGCAACGACTCAATGACAGAGAATAATAGGGCTAGGGTGCTGGGGGTTGGCTAAAATACTTTGGGCTCATTGGCACCTGAACATCCTAAGGGCACTGACAATAAGGTCACTTTGCCCACTAGTAACATTAGGGCTTAGTGGGATGTGGCCGAAGGCAGAGGCCACAGAGCGACTCGAGCCAGCGCTGCTGATGCAGGGGCTGGGCGACGAGCATCCTGGCACACCACCTAAACTGGTCGGTGTTCAACAATGAGAATGTTATCTAATAGATTACCACAAACTGACCCAGAAATTCATGAAAAAAATAATTTACAAAATCTTGAAAGACCTCTGGGGCATTACACAAGCCAAAGGGCATACCTAAATATTCATAGTGCCGGCCTTTTACATTAAAGGCTGTCTTCCATTCGCCCTCTTGGCGTATATGAATAAAGCTCCCCTCAGGTCTAACTGCGTGAATATCTGGGCACCAATAACGTGGTTGAAGAGATCTTCAATAAGGGGCAAGGGGTATATGTTTTTTATTGTGATTTTGTTTAGACCTCGGTAATCTATACAAAGTGCTAACCCCCCGTCCTTCTTTTTGACAAAGAAGCCCACTCAGGCTGGTGAGATGACAGTAAAATTAGCCAGGGCATCCTTGATCCTTTCCGAGAGCCCAATTCTAAATTCGCTGAAGAGGGCTGGACGAGAGTCGAACGCCCATCAACGGAATTCTGAGCTGTACTCCTCTGCCGTGCGTTTCCCTTGCTTAAGACTTTGTAGTTTAGCGCCAGCAGTCGAAGCTCAATTAGGGTCCGCATACAGGACTTCCATGGCTGCGAAAAATGCAGAAACAGTCTGTAGGGCTCCATCAGTGGGCGCTACCCAAACACCCAAGTCTGCGGGTCTCCTTGCAAAAGGGAAATGACCAGACCCACTCTCTGAGTCTCTGTGCCTGAAAAGTTGGGCTGCAGTCTAAGTATAACTCACAGGAGTTTTTCAAGTTTGAAAATTTAGCACAATACCCCAAAAAATTCTCAGGAGGAGGAACCTTTAGCTCAACAGGAGGATAAGTCCCATGTGGTGCAGACAAATCGCAGTTCTCCTGGGCCGCCACACGATGAGCCAGCTTGCTTAGGGCGGTAGCCATGGCCTGCAGTTGTTGCACAAGAACTTCCAGTAGTGGGCCATGATAATGTCAAGCTCTGTGGTACGCCCACCCCCAATCTTCACTGCTTCTTCAGACTTTAGACCAGTTTTCATTTGCCAGGACACATTGCACACCTCAGCAGACACAGTTGCCCCCAGGTGGTTGAGGACACCACGGGACTAGGGAGAAGGTAAGCCCACCATGACATAGGGTTGTAAAGGAGTAATTAATAGCAGGTATTGCAAGGTGCCTTGTAAAAATACAATTCTGTGATTCACACCCATAGAATTGTTTTCTCTTTCATTATTACTTTCATTATTACTCATGGACGTCATATGATTCAGCTACGCATGGGTTAACTTCTTGGTTGAAGGGTGTGTACTGCAAGAACAAAAGTGTGGCTCCTCCCAGCCTATATAATTCTGGCTGCACTTCCACAATCCAGTAATTGAAAAGCAGTAGACCCAGCCGCCCGGGAGGAATAAGACATCCCTATATTTTTGTTGGAGACAAAATGGGAGACAAGAAACTCCTCTCTACCTCCCTCCATTTATTTTTCCTTTCTTCTTTTTTTTCAATGCTGATCAACTATTTACATATACACAATATACATATATACAAAAAATGTATGAGAGGAGTTCCAGATACACCTCTGCAGTCCAGTTCCAACTGCAAGAATGAAACTGGATTGTGGAAGTGGAGCTGGAAGAATATACGCTGGGAGGAGCCCCCCTTTGTTCTTGCAGTCCACACCCTTCAGCCAAGAAGTTAACCCATGCGTAGCTGACTCATCTGATGGTCTGAAGTAAAATGGAGGAGAAATGGGAAAAGCATTCCCATCATTTTAATTTAAGGAGGCTTTTTCAAACTGTTTTTAAAGAAGGTCTTTAAAGATAGTTGTCTACTTAATTATGTCACCATAAATAAAATGAACCATAGAAACTATAACCTAGTAAAAATAACTAATCCTATGCTATAAGGTAAGTCCTTCATTTTAATTACTTTACAGTATATGGTATTCAAGTTCTTTACTTTGTACTTGAGCCTGCCTGTTTGAAATGAAGACAGAAACTTGCCCAGGCAAAGTTACCTGTTTCAATTTAAGGATTAACAAAGTGCCCAAGATTAGTAATAATTCTGTTAAGGGCCAGACTGGAGCACCTTGGGTCCCCTAGAAAAAATCATTCCTGGGGGCCTCACAGATGAAAAAAATAACCTTCAGTTAAAACACAAAATGTAATTTATTGAAAATACAGAAAATACAATTCTGTGAGTACTCACCTGTAGAATTGTTTTTACTATGCACAGCACGGCCTGCTTCATGAAGTCCTTACATCTGGGTAGTCCACCACAAGGTGGCGCAGTGGACTGCAGAAGAATTGTGGCTCCTCCCGGCCCCATATAAAAACGGTAATCACCCATAGACCTCCAGTGTTGACACGCAGTTATACAAGAAGCCAGAAGGTAATAAAGGTAAAAAAAAGGTAAAAAAAACCTTAACTAACTTGGAACAATCACTATAAAGAGGCAACCAAGAATAACGATAACAAGGGAGGGATGAAGCAGGCCGTGCTGTGCATAGTAAAAACAATTCTACAGGTGAGTACTCACAGAATTTTATTTTCCTAATGCACAGCACAGCCTGCTTCATGAAGTCCTTACATCTGGGACATCCAAAAGCAGTGTCCGTAAGGTAGGGTGGGATCCCCAAAGAGTAACGGCAGGCAGTTCAAACCACTACTGCCTGAAGTACCTTGCAGCCAAAAGCAGCATCAGCTGAGGCCTTAACATCAACCTTGTAAAACTTGGAAAAGGTATGAACAGAAGACCAAGTAGCTGTCTTACAAACTTGTTCACCAGAAGCTTGGTGCTGAAAAGCCCAAGAGGCACCAACAGCATGAGTGGAATGAGCAGTAATCCGGAAAGGAGGAACCTTCCCTTTAGCAGAATAGGCGTGTACCACCACCTGACGTATCCACTTGCTAATAGTAGATTTAGCCAGAGGCAAACCCTTCCTAGGTCCAGCAGAAAGAACAAAAAGAGCATCAGATTTCTTGAAAGACTCAGTAGCAACCAAATAAAACTTCAATGCCCTGACAACATCCAGAGAATGATGGGCTTACGTCTGATTCAGAGAGCTGATTTCCGACGGACCACCACCCTATAAATCCGTTTCATTTGCGATCCACTTACGAGACCTTTGAGGGCTCGGATTGCTATTGCTGAACATGTTTTGCGGCTATGTGGAGGAGTCTGCGTGCCTTTAGCACCAAGGCATTGCATGTATCAGTATGGCCCGAGGCCATAAATTGTATAGCAATGCATACCTGAATCAATACATTTCATGTATGCCTTATAGATGCATTTTAATGCCGACCTTAATTACTCCTTAGCATGTAAACATTTATTTTCCCACACATCCATATAATTGCTATATTTTTTTAGACTTATGTCCTTTGTGAATTATATTTGGATTGTTGAACTTGAATCTTAATTTGTTGTAGGAGTTACTGTTTTAGTTGGTTACCTTTGCTTTGTGTAATTATTTTATATTTGGTTGCAGGAACCGCAAGATGTGCCACTCACACAACATAAAAGCAGTGTTTGGTCCAGCTATGAGATTCCTCAGTGTTCTTGCAGGGCATCCAGGGTCGTCCCATGATGCTTATATATTGCAGAGCTCCGGCTTATTTCGTCAGTTTGAGTCAGGAGAATTATCTGGTGGATGGCTCCAGGGTAAGTTTGCACACATTCCATCAATCCATTTTCACTGTATGGCAATCAATATAGTTGATGACTCATGTCTTAATCTATGGCTGTTTTTAGCCCTTGATGACATGTTAAACAATATTGTAGCTTAGAAAGTGTATTTTATGTTAGTATTTTTAAATTCTTTCAGGGGATTCTGGATATCCACTCCTGCCCTTGCTCCTGATGCCTGTTCTTTATCTGCAGAATGCGGGCCAGGGGTTCTCTAATTGGGCACTATGCAAAACCCGGGCCGTGGTGGCGAGGGCCATCTGGCTTTTGAATTCCAGATTTAGGTGTTTGGACCATACAGGGGGGGCACTGCAGTATGACCCCAACAAGGTTATACCAATATTTTAATTTACGTTTTTTAACAGGGACCACACGTGCCAGAGTGGCACAACTGAGTTTCAGGGTCCTTCAGTTGGTGGGTGAGATGCAGGAGCTGCGCAACTCGTTGGGGACCACAGATGAAGAATAATTTTCTGTGGCCTGCCATTGCTATGTATTTTGTTTTTATAGTTGTAAAAATGTGAAATTTTCAAAATGTTTAAATTTTTAAAGGGTCCAAAAGGGAAGATGGAGGATAGTGCTAAGTGATTTAGCTAAACATTGTAGTAGAAGTGAGGGTGGCAAATATGTAGGCGAGCACTTTAATGAGTTAAGTTTGTAGATCGTAAGGATTTCCATCTGGACGAATATTTATTGAAAAAGAGAAACAGAATCTAACGGGAAACGTAAAGGATTTGTGGGAGGATACGATGGGAAAGGGGCAAAAACGAAAGCCTACGTTGTAACATGTGAAAATGAAACAGAAAAGTCACGCTGGAAAATGACATCCTCGTATTCGTAATCTGCCGTACGAATGGAACGGAAATTTTACAGAAGGATTGCGATGCATGCATAGAATCGCTCGTACACTCATACGAGAGCGGAAACATTTCACAAAAAAAATAGATCGGCACTAAAAAGTTTTTTTTTGTCTTTCTGAATCGAGCCTAATGTCCTGATTGAGATGAAAAGCAGACACAACCGTAGGCAAGAAATCCGGCTTAAGCCGAAACACCACCTTATCCTGATGCTGCTCAAAATAAGGAGGTTTAATTGAAAGCGCCGCCAAGTCAGAAACTTGCCTGACCGAAGTAATAGCCACTAAAAAGGCCACCTTAACAGTCAGAATGGGCAACACAGCCCCACGGATAGGCTCAAAGGGAGGACCCTGCAGAGCAGGCAACACCAGATTTTAGTCCCAAACCGTTGTTTTACGTGGCGGACACACATGAATAACTCCCTGGAAAAAAGTCTTAACCAGCCGGTGATTGGCAAAGGATCTTTGGAAAAAAATGGCCAGATCTGACACCTGTCCCTTGAGGGTACTAAGCTGAAGGCCCGAATCCAAACCATGTTGTAAAAATTCCAGAATCCTGGGGATAGAAAACACCCAACAAGGAAGAGACTTGGGCTCACACCAGGCAATGTAAGCATGCCAGACCCTGTAGTAGATAAAAGACGAGGACTTCTTCCGAGCCCGAATCATAGTATCAACAACAGAGGCCGGCAACCCCTTGTCCATCAAGATGGAGGTTTCAGCAGCCAAGCCGTTAAAGTCAGCGTTTGTAAATTGGGATGGCGCAGCTATCCCTGAGTGAGAAGATCTGGATCCTTGGGCAAGACGTACCGGTCTGCTGCCAACTGCACGACGTCTGCGAACCACACCCTCCTTGGCCAACAGGGGGCCACCAGGATGGCTGGTACCCCTTCCTGGGCTATCTTGCGCAGCACCCTGCCCAGCAGAAGAAAGGGAGGGAACACATAGAGGAGCCGAAACTCCGTCCAAGGAATCGCTAGCGCATCCGTGGCGAAGGCCAGAGGATCCTGCGACAGGGAGACAAATCTTGGAAGCTTGTGATTGTGGCAGGACGCAAACAGGACCCCAGCGGTGACACAGGGAGTGAAATACCTTGTTGCTGAGGGACCATTCCCCCAGCCGAGACATCCCCCTGCTCAGGGAGTCTGCCTCCAGGTTCTCCACTCCCGGAATGTAGACCGCCGAGATGCAAGGGACATTCTCTCCCGCCCAAGACAGTATCAGGGACACTTCCTTGAGGGTTGATGTAGGCAACTGCCGTCTGGTTGTCCGAGCGAATCTGAACAGCCCAACCCCGAAGGTGTGGGGTCAACTGGGAGAGAACCAACCTGATCGCCCGCAATTCTAGAATGTTGATGGGTGCATGGGCCTCCTGGGGGCCCCACTGACCCTGAAATTTTAAAGACTTCCAAACTCCCCCCCAACCGGTCAGACTGGCATCCGTGGTGACAATCTCCCAGCACGGCGGCAGAAAGGTCCTGCCCACTAGAAGATTCCTCGAGTCCAGCCACCATGAGATGGACTGCCTGGCCAGAGGGGACAGAGTAAACTCCTGATCCAGGGACACAGGGTCCTGATCCCAAACTGACAAGAGATGCAACTGAAGAGGCCTCATGAGCAAAGGGAACCGCCTCGAAGCAGGACACCATCAGGACGACTAACTGCATCCCCTGCCGAATGGAGGGATGATGACACAAAAGCAGAGCCTGTGCCTGCAACTGAAGGCCCTCCACTTTCTGCTGAGGGAGAAATACCTTGACCTGAGAGGTATCCAGAGTCATGCCCAAAAAGGACCTCGCCAAAGACAGAGACAGTGAAGACTTGGGATAGTTGATCACCCAGCCGAAGGACTCGAGAGTGGAGGTCACCACCTGAGTATCCTTCTTGGCCTGATGAAGAGACTGAGCAGCAATTAGAATATCGTCCAGATAAGGGAGGATGCGAATGCCCCGGTTCCACGGAAGTGCCATTACGCCAGCCAGCACCTTGGTGAACACCCGAGGCGCTGAGGTGATACCGAACGGTAAGGCAAAAAACTGGTAGTGCTGATCCTCCAGAGCGAACCTCAGAAATCTCTTATGACCTGGGAAGATTGGTACGTGAAGATAGGCATCCTTGATGTCCACAGTGGTCATGAAGTCGCCCTGCCGGAGGGTACTTACAGCAGAGCGTAGTGTCTCCATGCGAAAGTGCTTGAACCGGACAAACCTGTGGAGACCCTTCAAATCTTGGATGGGCCTCAGAGAACCGTCCTTTTTGGGAACCGTGAAAAGATTGGATCAGGTACCCCTGACCCTGTTCCTAGTAAGGTAACTGGCAGACGACTCCTGACTCCAACAGGCGTTGAACTTCTAGGCGCAAACCCTGAGCTGACAGAGGGTTTTGAGACATCCGGGATCTGAGGAATCTTGGGGGCGGCCAGGCTGCAAACTCTATCTTGTAACCGGAGGACACCACCTCCTGAATCAACGGGTGTGAGACGCGAAGCCTCCAGACGTGAGCAAAGAGCCGAAGCCGTCTCCCCACTCAGACGGGTGAGGGCATGAGGGGCCTTGGGAGGGGGTTTGGGCTTGGATCCCCTTGAGAGACCGGGACAACCACGGAATCTGCCACGGCCCCAAGCATCTCTGCGGCTACCCGAGGGAGCCACGGCCTCCCCTGGAAGCACGAAAGGAGGGGAAGGAAGCGGAGGGCCCCTGAAAGGGCTGAGGCTGCTTCCTACGCTGAGGTAGCCTACCATCCTTGGTCAGAACATCCAGACGCTCACCAAAGAGACAAAGCCCGATGAGAGACTTCTTAGCAGCAGAGTCAGCTGCCCACTGGCGCAACCAAACAGATTGGCGCATAGCCACCAGGAGGGCCGAAGCCCTAACGCCCAGACGGACAAGCATCATCCATGGCAGACAGCACAAATGCAACAAAATCAGAGCAACGCAAGAGGGCCCTATAATCCTCCCTTCTCCTACCAGCCATGGCGCCATCCGCGAGACACTTCTTCTGAAGGGCACTGGCCGTAATGGCAGCAGCACAAACCGGACACAGGCCTGCCCCTACAAAGGTGAAAGCATGACAGGCCAGCTGATCCATACGGCGGTCCGCGCCATCACGCAGTGTAGTAGTATCAGGAGACGGCATGACTGAAGTGTTAGACAGCCCTAGATTAGGAGCGTCCACCTCAGGGGGACACGACCAGCACCTGACCAAGTCAGCAGAAAAAGGATACCTTCTGTCCAATCCTTTGGGCACTGTGGGCAATCTGTTAAGACGTTCCCACTCCTTGAGCACCATATTGGAGAAGTGACCCTGCTCCGGGAACTCCAAGCGTTGCTTGTCAGGGCGAAAGAGCTCACCTGCTTCCTCTTCGCCACCTTAGGGGGGGGGCGATGTGCAAAGTCTCAAAAATGTCCAACAACAGTCAACAGGGAGTCAGATATCCTCATCAGAGGCGGACCCCGGGTCACTGTCGTACCCTTCCTGATGGTCCCCAGATGAGTCTGAAACATGGAAAAGCTCCCCCTCATCTAGGGAGCCACGGCCGCCAAACACATGAAGGCCCACATCCTCCTCAGCAAAGAGGGAAGGCGCGGTGTCAAGATGTCACTTCTTGCCAGTGGCCTTGCCCATCACAGGTCGGGCCAGCTGCCTTTCAATGCTGGCCATGCTGACCCACTGCTAGTATCCCCCTCACTGGGGGCTAAATGCAGGCACGGGGGAGTAGGAGATGCCAGAGGGAGCGCAGCACTGGGAAGAGAAGCGCTCATCCCAGCCTGGTCCGCAATAATACTTTGGGCGCACGGCACACAAACCGCGCCACCACCACTCAAAGGGGATGCCCCGCACATGACACACAGCAGGGATATCCCCGAAGGATCCCCGAGCACACTATCCCCAGAAGCCTCCATATGGTGATTAACACAGGCGCAATAGGCCAGAATAGGCTAAGGGCTAATAAAAAAGCCACCCGGGATGCCCCCAAGGGATGCCCACAGAGAGGGCCAGGAGGAAAAATGGTGGGGGGGGGGAGGGACCAGGAGAACCACAATACACAGTTATCCCGCCTGAAAGACATAAGCAAAAGAGACGCATAAGCATCCTGCAGTACATGCCCCAACAAGAAGAAACAACCCCCATGGGGGACTCACGGACCAAAGGCAGAGCACGCGCAGCGCACCCAGGCGATCACTGTATAGCCGGGCAAACCGCGAATGGAAGATCAGATGAACAGATCACTGCTACAGCCCATGTTGAAAGATGGGCCTCCGGACACAGGGCACCAGCACGCATCAGCCGCAAAATGGCGCCGAGATTGAGAACCTCGAGGGGCGGGCCGCGGGGGCATGACGTGATACGTGTCATCCTCCAGCGCCACCCCCCCCCGAAGAGCGCGAAAACGCGTCCACATGACCGGCGTCAGCGCCATGATAGTCCGCAGCACAATTACAGTAAAAGCGCCGACCGCCACCTTGTGGCGGAATACCTAGATGTAAGGACTTCATGAAGCAGGCCGTGCTGTGCATTAGGGAAATACAGTTTTAGTCTTGGATCTCTCGTACTACCCTGGTGGTAGCATCAATGGATGATCTAGGCCGGTGGGCCAGACTGAAACTGAAAATACTCAAAATTACTAATATATACAGTATATATATATATATATATATATATATATATATATATATATATGCAGTTATTTTATTTACATTTGCTTAAAAATCTAATATTATTTAACCAAATACAACAAGGTAAATGAATAAGTAAATTGTATATCATACCAGCAACTTTAGAGTTATATGCAACTCCCACCCCACAAATGTTATTGTTTGCAGCAGCTGATACTTCCCCCGCACAACGTGTTCCATGGCTACAACAAAAACACAAACAATACAAAAGATTATGTACGGCATAGATAAAATACAATACAACACCTCACATGGCATGTTTAAGGTCCAGCAGCTGTAGCTTGGAAATGTCAGGCTATGCATGTAGTATTTAAAATATATTAAGAGTTAATCTGTATGATATTAGTAATTCCTAAATAAGGTAATATACAAAATGTTAAAAACTCAAAATTTTATATCTGTATAAATAAATAGAGGCATCTTTATTAGTAAAAAGGCAAGTCCAGTTGCCTTGATTTATTGCTGCAAATACACCATAACCCGGATAATTGAGAACGTTCACAGATGTACTTTCAGACTGTTGTTCGTTTTGTGGTCCCTGGTCCAGTCTTTAATACAAATGTCTCTACCAAAAAGCAAGGTTACTGAAATACCTCTTAACCCCAAATATTGCTAGGCATATCTCATGGACAGTCCCTGGACTTAAAGGGACTGTCCCAGCAACAAAATAAATAAAAGCTATACTTACCAATACTCCTCTGTGCAATTCCTGTGTCCTCATTCTTTCCAATGGTGAGGAAGCTTCCATTGAGACTTGTTTAGGCCCCCAACAGGAAAACAATTAATTTCTATGGAGAAACATGCCACTATGGGTTTGGTACCCCCCCCCCCCCCCCCCCCACCTTGGCATACCCCCTCCGTTGCAGCGCATAGAGGGAGTGGGCATGTTAACTTGATAGGCCCCATCATGTTTGCCCAGCACTGGAGGATGGAATCAATGACAAAAAGTGAGTATAGGCCTTTTGTTCTGTTGCCTAGACAGGGACTTGAATTTCCAGTCTACTTTTGAAGGCTGTAATCATGGCTGGCTTCAAGAGCCAAAGGAAGATTTCTTGGACTTTCCTTATTTTAATTGCACTGGTCACCAGGATGGCTCAGTCAGAATGGTAATCAATAGCTGAAATCAATAAGCTTTTGTGACATTTTCAAGGATCTCAATATAATTAAACAAAAGCAGAAGTATTAATCGTTCATTAGGGAGGTTTCAGAGCACTTGATTTAGTGATGGAGGTATTTTAATGTTTCGTAAAATAAAGAGCAGTTACCAGCAGAGCAGTGCGATAGTATTGTGACTGTTTCCATGAAAAGGTTTTTGTAGACTCGATTTCTATAGATTTCAATGCCTAATTCCAGCAAGGACCTTACCCTGAAGCTTTTTGATTTAAAATAAATTACAGCTATACTAAAAGTAAAAGATACATATTTTTTTTATACTGCATTAAGTACATTTGTGAAAACATTTCCAACGGAGACATCCCACATGAAAGGTCGAACTTACTACCTTAAAACACAGGCAGGCTGATTTATTACTAGCGGCAGGTAGCGACAGATGAGCGTCTGTAGCAGGCATTTTCTGAGCGCCCGCTAGTAGTTGCAGTGCTCGGCCGTGGGTCGCTACTTCATAGCAACTCAGTCGCTGTGCAGTAATGTTGAATACATTGTGAGGAGTCGCTATTTGACCAGTACAGCGCTGTATGGGAGCGCATGTTAGCGACTGCTCATAGCGACCGACTCACACCATATTCAGGAAAAAAACAGCCTCACAAAACTCAGGCGCTGAAAAATACTTGTTTGAAGCCCAGAGCGCAGGAGGCGGTGTGTTTAAAGTCTGTTTTTCAGCATCTATCCACTAGTAACAAAGTGAAAACATATAGAATTACATTGTAACAACATTGTAACATGAACACATTAATGCCAGACCTGTAATGTAATTTCTGCAGAAATATATGAAAAATGAAACATTTAAAAAAAACAGTTTTTCAATGCCAGAAGAGGTCACAGCATTATTTGATATTTAAAAAACAAAAAAAAACAAAACAAAAACCCTGTTTAAAGAGAAGTAAAGTATCGTCCATTGAAATGTATGGGAGAGCGTCAGGTAGTGAGAGGTCATACCTGGCGCTGTGCAAGGCTGAACGCCGGCGCTGTTCGCTGAGGCTGTGAAAATGATGAATCAGACGCTACATGGCGCTATCCCAGTCGCTCAACAGATTCTGCTTGATAAATGTGTAATTGCGTGCCGTGTCTGGCATTCACCAGTCGCTACCTGTCGCTACCTCTCATTAACCAGGCGCTACCTGACGCTATCCCTTCTTAAATAAGGGCCCAAGACGTTATGTACGTAAAAGTAAATGCCAGTCTGCACTTTATTACCTGGCTGGAGCAATGAATTATTCAAATAATCAGAGGGACTGTAATGTCATATGGATCATTGACCTGCTTAATTGTGATAATGAGCTAATTTACATAGAGACACGTTATGCAGCATTTAGCTGCATAAATCTTCATCCCGTGAGCTGTAAAAGGTTGACAATATTTAAACAATGAAGGTGTGGCACAAAATATTATTGATTTACTAGATGATTTTCTTAAATAATATATAAACAAATATATATATATAGTTGCTTTCTTACCGTTCCATTTGCATGCAAGAAGCCAGCCATCTGAATAAATCACATTAAAATATTTGTTTTTACTCAGTGTGAAAACCACTGCAGTGTATCCACCTAAAGCTGCTCCATGGTAGATTTTTTTTTTAATGGAAAACAAAAGCTATAGAGGAGCAATGTCATTATTGGGGCGGTGTGTGGTGCCCTTGGTACTTAGGCCCTTATTTATGAAGGAATAGCGGCAGGTAGCGACTGGTGAGCGGCCAGTAATGACGGGCACCGCCACGAGAACGCCTGCTCCCCACCAAAATCACACATTTATCAAGCCAATCCTGCTTAGCGACTGAGATAGCGCCAGATAGCGACTCATTCATCATTATTCCAGCCTCAGCCCACAGCACCAGCGTCCGACCTTGAACAGCGACAGGTATGACCTCTCGCTACCTGCCGCTCTCCAATGCATTTCAATGGAAAAATCTTTAAATATTAATAATTAATTGTTATTATTTATTTATTTTTTTTTTAATGTGAAAAATTCTGTGACCACTTCTGCCATTTTAGATAATTTTTTTAAGGGAAAAAAATAAAAATAAAAATTGTACAGAATTGATATTACAGGTCTGATATTAATGTATTCATATTACTAAATTATTTAAAAAACTTGTTTTTTTTTGTTTCCAAAAATATGGTGGTTTGGGGTTAAAAAACTACTTTTAACCCATCGCCACCAGCGCTCTGGGGTTTAAACATGCATTTTACAGAGCAAGAATTTTTTGAGCGTGATTTTTTTATGAATATGGTGGGAGCCGGTCGCTAGGGCCAGTCGCTATCATGCGCTCCCATACAGCGCAGAACCTGTCAAATAGCGACTCCTCACCCAATATTCAACATTACGGCAAACCGACTGAGTCGCTATCAACTACCGAACAACGGCCAAGCACAGCGACTACTAGCGGGCGCTCTGAAAATGCCGCTACAGTCGCTCAACTGTTGCTACCTACCGCTATTAATGAATCGGCCTCCCAATCCCCTTCTGTCCTCTGCAGCTGATTGGTCCAAATACAGTGATCAGCAACTTACCCAATGTTTGAATCCTGCGCCACCCAAGCCTGAACTCTAGTCACCAGAGCTTTTTTGTTGGGCTAATGCCTGTTGCCATCAGTCACAGTGGTGCTGCCCTCCATTCATTGCAAGGGAAGGTGTGTGCTGAGGCCTAACATGTCCCCTCTATTGTAGTGAATGGAGAGGACATAGCAGCGCCTCTGTGAATGAATGGGGGGGGGTGAGCCAGACACGGAACAGACGGTGACTGGAGTTAGGGCCTGGCTGTGCAGGATTCAAACCAGTAATCTGGTGAGATTTTTTAGCACTGGAGTCACATCAGCTGCAGATCAATCCTTTTGAGCTGGCTTCTCATGATCAATTGGCTAAGCTCTGCATCATGCCAAAAGCACTGCACTTTTTATTGTGAAACATTGTATATGTGAAGGGTTGTACAGTTCTTTGGA
Source organism: Gastrophryne carolinensis (assembly GCA_027917425.1). NCBI lineage: Eukaryota > Metazoa > Chordata > Amphibia > Anura > Microhylidae > Gastrophryne > Gastrophryne carolinensis. The sequence goes on along the minus strand of CM051237.1, from coordinate 414,812,022 downwards.
GCCCTTTTTGCTTCATTTTAAATATTGATGAGAAGCTTAAAGAAGCGTTAATTGTCTTTTAGAAACAGGGGGCAAGCAGTGGACTATGTTGCTTTATGTCCCTGTCCAGACACTTACTAACTTCATTCCACCTTATTCCCCCTGGGAACAGCATTATATAAGCCATTTCAAAGCATCTCAAAACCCCTTATTATATGTTAATACTTCTATTCTAAGCAATGCCACTTTCTTTGCTACAATTTCTGTGTTGTAGCTGGAAAGGGCTCATCATGGAGCAGCCTTATGCATCATATGGATGCTCTGCTGTGGTCAGAGACAACTGTGGGGCTACTGACACACAGCACACTGATGTTTGAATGATTTCCCTCGCTTCAGCAGCAGCCATAGCAGCCATTCTGAGTGTACAGGGCTCATTCCTGGCTTGCTCTCTTCTTCTAGATCTTGGTGTACACACTGGGAGGCCGATTCATTAATAGCGGCAGGTAGCGACAGTTGAACGACTGTAGCAGTATTTTCACAGCGCCCGCTAGTAGTCGCTGTGCTTGGCCATTGTTCGGTTGTTGATAGCGACTAAGTGGGTGTGCAGTAATGTTGAATACGGGGTGACGAGTCGCTATTTGACAGGTTCCGCGATGTATGGGTGCGCATGATAGCGACTGGTCAGAGCGACCGGCTCCCACCATATTCATCAAAAAAGCACGCTCAAAAAATTCTCGCGCTGTGAAATGCATGTTTAAACCCCAGAGCGCTGGCGGCGATGTGTTAAAAGTAGTTTTTTAACCCCCAAACCACCATATTTTTGGAAACCAAAAAAAAAAAATTTTTTTAAGAATTTAGTAATATGAATACAATAATATCAGACCTGTAATATCAATTCTGCACAATTATTTTTTCTTTTTACCTTAAAAAAATTACCTAAAATGGCAGAAGTGGTCACAGAATTTTTCACATTTAAAAAAAAAAAAAGAAAAAAAATTAATAACAATTAATTATGAATATTTAAAGATTGTTCCATTGAAATGCATTGGAGCGCGCCAGGTAGCGAGAGGTCATACCTGTCGCTGTTCAAGGTCGGACGCTGGCGCTGTGGGCTGAGGCTGGAATAATGATGAATGAGTGGCTATCTGGCGCTCTGTCAGTCGCTAAGCAGGATTGGCTTGATAAATGTGTGATTGTGGTGGGGAGCCGGCGTTCTCGTGGCGGTGCCCGTCATTACCGGTCGCTTACCTGTCGCTATTCCTTCATAAATAAGGGCCTTGGTGTACAGTTGCTAATAGCAACATATAGCAGGTGGTGAAAATGCTTCCATAAAACACACGTTTGCTAACATAAGAGGACATTCTTTTGGCACAAAAATATACACTTTCAAAAATGCCATAAAAAGTGAGCTTTCTCTAAAAAATACAGTAACTTCAGCCTTGATTTAAACTATAGATATATAGCACGTAATCAGGTATTTAAACTCCTCAATAATCTGTTGCTGATGGCAAATTGTTATCTCGGTGAACATGTTACTTGCTCATTTCTAGCATATCTTTTGGCTCACCCCTGTCTTTTTGTTTTGTTAGTTCAATTGGATACTTTGTAGATAAGGCAGATGTGTTAATTTTGCCATGGAAACTGAAGTACTGGAACAAAAGATCATGTTCTGAAATGGTAAGGATGAGTTTCTGCAATAATACAGTAGATTGCAGCAAAACTATCAAGGATAGCTTTTAAAGTGAACGTGTAGTTAAGAACAAGGTGGCCAGTATTCATGAGGTTAACAATCCATGAAAATGGAAATATAGAAAATGAAAACCTGCGCTTAGAAGATTTAGATATTTGACACAATTAGTTGAAAGTATGAATTCTGCTCAAACGTGTAAGAACCCAATATCCCCAATAGGCTCAGCAAGCAATAAAATAATATGGTCCTTATTTAAGAAGGGATAGCGTCAGGTAGCGCCTGGTTAATGAGAGGTAGCGACTGATAGCGACTGGTCAACGCCGGACACGGCACGCAATTACACATTTATCAAGCAGAATCTGTTGAGCGACTGGGATAGCGCCATGTAGCGTCTGATTCATCATTTTTACAGCCTCAGCGCCAGCGTTCAGCCTTGCACAGCGCCAGGTATGACCTCTCGCTACCTGGCGCTCTCCCATACATTTCAATGGACGAACCTTTTCTTCTCTTTAAACAGGTTTTTTTTTCCAAAAAATCACAAATAATTCTTTGACCTCTTCTGGCATTGAAAAAGCATTTTTTTCCTAATTTTTTCTATTTTTAAATATTTCCTCAAAAATTACCTTACAGGTCTGCATTAATGTGTTCATGTTACAATGTTGTTACAATGTAATTCCATATGTTTTCGCTTTGTTACTAGTTGATAGATACTTGAAAAGACACTTTAAACACACCGCCTCATGCACTCTGGGCTTCAAACAACTATTTTTCAGCGCCAGAGATTTTTGCAGCTGTTTTTTTGCTGAATATGGTGTGAGTCGCTATGAGCAGTCGCTACCATGCGCTCCCATACAGCGCTGTACTGGTCAAATAGCGACTCCTCACAATGTATTCACCATTACTGAACAGCGGCTGAGTCGATATAAAGTAGCGACTCACGGCCGAGCACTGCGACTACTAGCGGGCGCTCTGAAAATGCCTGCTACAGATGCTCATCTGTCGCTACCTGCCGCTAATGATGAATCAGCCTCTTAGAATACACAGAGCAAGTGATTAGTTAACAAAAAATACAATTATTATAAGTTGGCCCAAATCAGCCATAAAAAATCTGATGTCAAAGTCCCTTAATTATATACATGGGTTTATTAGAGTCCCAGAGATTGACTCGTGATGTTAAATTTTCAAACTGCAATTTATGCCGGATATCCCAAATCTCATGCAGCAAGTATTCAATAGTGCTCAACCACATAGATATCATCCACCGCGTGCCCGCCACCTATTTTTGGTACCCTTACCAGGTGGCGTATATTGGTACGCCTTGAAAATAAGCCCCTCCTTGCTCCGTAGCTCTATTCAATCCAAATCTGATCCTCTTGTTGTTTAGGATGAATACCCATAGATTTTGGGCTTGAAGGTGGCTCAAAGTGAGTTTTTGCATGAAAGAAATCAATGAAGGAAATATATAGCGTGATATCGCTTTTAATAATGAAAACCTCTAAAAGGTTAAAAGTGTGCACTCACATTTAAAATCCTTGATGTACAGCATATAATAACATAGGCGAAGCTCCCACCCTACTTTCGGTTCACCTTGGCCGCTGGTGTCCACGAGGGGGAGAGGGAATTCGCTTTCAAAAATTGCAAGGTTCCTTTGTTGTATTAGTGCAGGGGTTCGCCTAGTCGCCATCCCTCTCCCCCTCGTGGACACCAGCAGCCGAAGTGAACCGAAAGTAGGGTGAGAGCTTCGCCTATGTTATTATATGCTTATTGGTTATGATTATTATATGACGTCAGCCCAGTCCCGATCACCGGCTACAGCTCTCTTAGCTGTCAGATGCCGGTGATCGGTGCCTGGGGAAGGAGGTGACAGGAGATCCTCTGATCTCCTGCCTCCCCCTTCTCTGGATGCCGATCGCCGGCATCGGTCATCAGAGCGGCGAGGGACAAGAGCTTACAATCGGAGGTAAGTACAGTAAAAATTTTTTTTTTTTTTAATAAAATCATTTTGTCTGTGTTTTTTTCAGTTAACCCTTTGTGAGCTGGTAAGGGGTCTATAAGACCCCTATACCAGCTCACATGGCTCTGGGTATGGCAAGTCACCTGCGGCGAGCGGGTGACTTGCCAAAACCCCCAGCCCCCCATTACCTGCCTCCCCAAAGGCCGGGGGGGGCAGAAGGGCCCAGGCCACTATGGCTATGTGGGCTAGTAGCCTGCAGGGCCAGGGGCCACCAGCGCTGGCCCCTGCGCCCTGTTCTACAAGCCCCCATTTGAAATAAAGGAGACAATTTTCTAAAAAATATTTTTTTTATTTTGTTTTGTTAAATTTTATTCAAAAATATTTAAAAAAAACAGTAAAAAAATTACAAACAAGACATTTCATGTTAAAACCTAAACTCTGCCGCAAAAATAAAATATATAATTTTCCTGGAAATTCCTGCAAAAATCACAGTTAAGCATAGAGCAAAATGGTGAAAAATGACCCATCAAGAGAGGGTGACAAAACCTCAAGTAGGCTGGCAGTTAAAAGGGTTAATAGAACCTATGCATGTTGGGTATCGTTCTGCTCAGGGGACCTTGCGCTTTCAGATTTAGCTTGTTTTTTTTTGTTTGCATATTGATATTTTAGGAAAACTCATTTTTGATTCTGCTTTATTATAAATTTTTTAAGGAAACCCTGTGCGACCAAAGAATTCTTTGAGGGATTACTTTCAGAAAGATGGGCCCACTACAACATGCTGGGTAGGCTTAGAAAGCTTATCATGTGTACTTTCAGGAATGTATGGTTTGTGGGGGTATTCCAAATGTAAAGGGTTTTTTTGGCAGAAAAAGCGCAAGGTGTGCACTTTGTCTGCAGAGTTGAAATTTTCAAGCAAAATTACCATTGTGCATATGCTTTACTTTTTGGTGTTTGGCAACTCTTCTTTTGACAGTACCTATGCATGTTGGGTATCGTTCGGTTCGGGGGATGTTGCTTTTTCAGATTAACTTGTTTTTTCTTGTTTGCATATATTTTTTTTTAGGAAAATGTGGCTTTGATCCTGTTTTTTTTATCCTTTTTTAGGGAAGCTCTGTGTAACCAAAGAATACATTGAGGGAGAACTTCCAGAAAACTGTGGCAACATCAACAAGCATGGTACGCCTAGAAAGCTTGAAGTGTGTATTTCCAGAGAATATATCGTTTGTGTGGTATTTCAAATGTAAAGGGTTGTTTTTATTAAAAAAACTGCAAGGTGCACATAGCGCTTAGCATAGCTGTATTTGATCTAAAAATCTCTTAAAGTGCTGTTTCAGTTTGAGGGACTCTCCTGGGCAGGAAACGGTGTCTACCAATACATATGTGGTACCGTTGTAACTGGGAGAAATTGGGATTTCACACGCAATAAGATTTTATTGACAAACTTACATTTTTTATTACAAAAAAAAAAAAACTACAAATTGTAAAAAATAGATTTTTTAAATTTTTTTGCACATATTTCACCCCAAAATATTAAAAAAACACTTGAAAAATGACAAACAAGACATTTCATGTTAAAGCCCAGACTCTGCTGAAAAAAACAATATATAATTTTCCATGGAAATCACAGTTGAACAAGGGGAGCGCAAAATAGTGCAAAATGGTCTGGCAACAAAGGGTGACAAAAACTCCAGGTAGGCTGGCGGTTAAAGGGTTAAACCCATGTATATAATTAAGGGACTTTGACATCAGATTTTTTATGACTGATTTGGGCCAACTTATAATAATTGTATTTTTTGTTAACTAATCACTTTCTCTGTGTATTCTAATTATTTTAATCCATGAAAATGGCTTGAAGCTGGACTTGAAGCAGCCTAGAAAACTATTATTAAAGTGTTGTTATTAAAATTGTTATGAAAATGAAAGCTAAGTCTACATTATGTATCGATATGATTTTTAAGAGAGAGAGAGATTTGATGATTAAACTGATTAAATATTGCATGCTGTCACATGGGGGAGGGCCATGCTAATTATTTGTGCACCAGCGATTTGTGCCTTGCGGTGTGAATGGTGTGAACCTGCATCTCGGTGAGCATTGTCATTTTAGCACACAAGAAAGCGCAAGAAAATGTTTTTGTTTCATTACCTGCACACACGATGAAGCATATTTAAAGGTGATGAACATCATTTTCCAATGAGGTTAAAGTATTTGGAGTTAGAGTGGTAGAATGACAGCACCTTATGGGCTATGCCGAATAATTTGGCATTTGTCTCCGAAATATCCTATAGGGCCCTGTTTTAAATTCTTAAAAAAAACTCATACCTCATTGGAAAAATCATGTATCTCATCTGTAAAAACGCTTCATCGCAGATACACATGATTTTTTGGGAAAAACCTCAACAAACATTTTTTATGGCACTTTCTTGTGTGTAAAATTTAAAAAGCTCACCAAGATGCAGGTTGCAATTCACACCGCAAGACACACTGCTGGTGTACCCTGCTTTACTAAATAATTAGCTCAACTCCCAATAATTAGCACAACATTCCTCAGCTGGGAATCCTTGAGGACCGGGGGCCCCTTTGTGTTTGGGGACCGTGGGCTAATTTGCCACTCCCCAGGCTAACCAGTGGCCCCATGTACTGTTTGTTGGGAGTGAATGAGCTGCTTTGATGTGCAGCTTTGTTGGGAGTAATGTAATTAACTGCCAGCTATCTCAGTGCTCCTCATTTATGCTGTGGGTGGCACTAGGGTGGCTCATTTATTCAAACATGGACCTGCAGGTAGCAAATAGAGGGAGGGCAATAAAAGGAGCACTATTGCGAAAAATGGCCCAATGATAAAAACACATATAAATTTACTGGATGGCGGGGTGAGGGGTCGCTTATACACCAAGCATTAAGAAATATCCAGCCAGACTTGTTTTTCTTTCTTTTAATGGAAGGAAAAGGATATCTGGGGTGACAGGTTCCGTCACCCCTGATAGACTAAACCTGTCACCCCTGGATTCTACTCCTACCATGAGAGAATAAACCACAAGTTTGGGGGGAGTTTTATTCAGTTTGGGTGTATAAGTGACCCCTCCTCTCATTAGCCAACATGTTTATATGTATTTTTAATATTACACAATTTTGCGATAGTGCTCCTTTAACTGCTGAGCCACCAATGACATGTTAAAGAATACAAAACAGCACAAGGTGCACATGGGAGGCTTGGTCTCGCAGTTTTGGGGCCCAAATTTTATCCAGTCTGATGCTGGTTATAGTCGTGGATTATATTGCTTAGGAGGGGTGCGAGGGTCTGAGCTACATGGACCTGAGCTGGTGCCCCGTTGCACCAAATATAATCTGGCTATGGCAGCAGCATGACTGAAATATATATGTCTGAATACCAGCTTTAACTTTGAGGCTAAGTAGATTAGGCTTATTCTATTTTCAATCATTTCTCATTTTTAGGATGTGAGTACCAGACAGGGAGTGCTTTCATAAAGCAGTAATTATTTGTATGGTGCATACAACCAAAGGTAATGAGATTCCTCCATGATCCTATGCAGTAGGTGGAGCCATGCAAATCATGATGTGAGTGCAGTATGTTTATGATCAATGTATAAAATGTCATTGTTTAAACATAGAATATCATATTTTAATGAAATCGTAACTTGCAGTACGTTTGCATAGAGCCCAACACTTTGTGAGGGTTCTGGGTCACTGAATGTTACCTGGGTGCACAGTAATTGTTAATGTATAATCAATTGTGTCACATTACCTGTTAAACCAGTCATCAGTGTAGCGGGGATAGGGATAAGGGTCATTGCTGCTAAAGTCATAGCTTGCCTCTGCATTCTGAAATAACAAATGAACAGTCAAAAATACAGCAATAAAGAAGACAGCTATGCTTTCCAGATAGCAGGTTGAAGCATTGTGAATAACTATTTACTATGAATATAGAAAACACAAGTATACAAACTGGACCATAATAAGTATGCATATTAACACTATTACACATTTATAAACTCCAGTAATGAATGATCTCTACTTCGAAACATAACATATTTCATGCTAAATCCTGAAATAAAGCATGTAATGTCCCTAACTTTCATGAGATACTCTAAGGAAAGTTTACTGAATTCATTCCACTAACATTAATCAGTAAAATAATATAAAGTGGACAAGTATCTGGTAATGTGGCAAACTACAACTTTTAAACAGCAAAAAAAAAATATTAAAGGGTTGAAAAGCGGAAAAGAAGTAAGGAAGGACACTAAAGGTAGACCAGAAGGTTTGGAAGCTAGAGCTGGTCCACCCTATGCAATAAAATTCCCATAGAATGTGCAGAGCAAAAATACTTTAAGAGTGCACCTTGCCCAGTTTACACTGGATTCTGTTGCTGCATGCCCCCCAGCTAGTGCTGATGTGGATTTGGACTTTAAAAATAAGCAAAGCTTACCTTACTGCCATTGGCCACCAGCTCCCCCTTCTGAGCTTTGAGCCCCTGTCCCAGCAATGACTTGAGTGTCTAGTCACCCAATCATTGTGCAGCAGTCATAGACACTCATTCATGGCCCAGATTGGAAAGTCCCCCAGGGGAAGGGGTGTGGGTTGGCCAGTGTTGGAAAAGTATGCTTGTTTTATTTTATTGCCCACCTCAGCACTGGACGAGGGGCACTCAGCAGCGAAGTCCAGTGGAGAGCGAACTTACACTTTAAAGGTTAAGCTAAAATATTCAAGCCATGGTTCTAAGACTTACATTATTTGAAATATCCCAATCAATGTGCGTTTTTTGTTGACTATGATGTCAGAAATTCCTGATAACGCCTCTGGCTATGACATACTGGCAGTCAACAGCCAAGAGCGTGCACTAGTTAAACAGCTGCTAGGATGTGTATAGTTAAACCAATCTGGTTCCTGGACTGTTATAATATGAATAGTCCTGCAGGAGTTCATGAAAAGTCTTATGAAAGAGCAGTGAGAGGAGGCCATACCCCTTAGACTACATTTTTCTTGACACTGAGCACACCCACCACATAAACCTTATTATGACCATGGCATTATATCCATGAAAACAACTCAGGGCCGCTTCTGGGTAGCATTTAACCTGACAGGTGTCATATACCATCACATCAAGACTATAGGGTCGATTCAGAGCCCCTTTCTCGACATTTTTTTGCGTTAAAATTTCCATTCTCGTTCGTTTTTCCCCCTCATCTAATTCAGCAGAGCCTTTATTTTTGGGAGCCCTTTTGTGTGAACTATTTTCATTTTTACATGATTTTTCGTTTGGTAGCAACACCTCCCAAAAAATGATGAGAAAGGGGCTCTGAATCAACCCTTATGTACGTATGTACAAGGCTATCCCACTTGTCTTCTAAATGTTCCTTGCCTGACTCATTTTTCTTGGCCTGCATATAAGCTAATTTTGTTGTGGTTCTTGTAGTGAGAATGTTGTATAGGAGGGAGAAAAGGTTTGGCTCTGATCTACTTGCAAGACTATGGAATTCAAAAGCCACCAAAATTGTAATTTTTCTATTAACAATTTAGTAGATTAGGCTCACAGTAACCTGGAATGACCATGAAAGATTTTACCAACAGAGGATTAGAAATGGGGCCTGTTCTGAGCAATGCTTATTGTATAATCTTAAAACTAGACTCACAGGAAAATGATAATGTGAATTTGCATTCAGGGAGACTATACAGGCTTGGCTGATTATTTTCTTTTGCTTTTTTTTATTAATTGCTGGAGAAAACAATGGTTCCAATAGATCTACACTAAAGAAACACTTTAATATTTTGACTATCCTGGGTGTTGGTCCACTTAGGTGTGAAACCCCCCCGATCGCCGCAAAAACTCACCTCTCCCCGCTCCCACGTGACCTCGTCCGGCCAATGACAGCGCTCAGAGCCGCTCTGGTATGCGCGTCCAAAGCCGCTTGGACGCGCATACCAGAGCGCTGTCATTGGCTGCGTCTCTCGCTTCCCTCTAACAGGGAGCGCGCCTGCGCCGGCCATTCACAAAACGGCCGGCGCGGGAGCGCGCCCTGCTAGAGGGAAGCGAGAGACACGGCCGCGTCTCGCGCATGCGCCGTTGGATCGCCGGTAAGGTAAGGATTGTGGGCCTCCTGGGGGGTTCCTCCCCGCGGGACATCCCGATTTCGGATGCCCCGCGGGGAGGTATCTGATCGGTCCGGGAATCTTATAGATTCCCGGGCCGATCCCCCCTGGGTGTTGGTCCACTTTAATGTATAGTATTTTAAATCCCTGGGGGAAGGCAAGCAGATAAATCAGACTTCAGTCAAGAAACAGTACTTTGACAACCTGTAGTAAGAAGAGAGAAAACAAGAAGACAAGGGACACCTAATAAGCATGAATTCTGTTGAACTTCAACTTCAGATCAAAGATGCTAATTAATTTTAGTTTTGCCAAAGGTGACCTCTCATGGAGGCGTCCATAGAGCCTTCCTTACAACCCCACAAGCCTACTCCATTAATTGCAATGAAGGGGTCACCCCAAAGCGGGTTTTGCATACCTGGCCTTGGTACACCCCCTCCATTTCAATAAATGGATTACGAGTCTTAGCGGACGTAAAGCCATATTGATGGATTCCCCACCATATCTGCCCAGCGATGGAGGATGGAATTGCTTGTTCTTCTTCATTGGAAATTATGCAGTTGCCAGAGCTGCACGGTTGAGCTTTGGGGGAAAGGATGAGTAGAGACTTTTTTATATTATTGCCTGGATGGGAAATTTAAAGGGACATTCCAGGCAAAAAGTTCAAATAGCCTGTTTTCTGCTCTCGCTTATTGTGAGGGGCTACAGCTTTTATTCAGCCTGCTTTATATTTCTTTATAAGACCTGGTGTACTCCCTAACTTCTGCTGGGCCTCCTCAGCAGCAGAGAATGTCTTATCCATGTATTCTTTAATGTAACAGTCCCCTCCAAAGTGATTAATTTTGGGGACTGAGAAAGAGGAGTCAGCAAAAAGGAGTAAGTTCAGCAGGGTTTATTGGGGAATGCAAAGTGCTGTTGAAGAAAAGATGCCACCCCTGAGAGCCAGCATGGGGCAAGCAGAGGGCAGCTTTGCTTGAAATATCCCTTTAAGTACATATGATCAATGCTCATCTGATGTGGCTCCAGACCTGTGGGGAAAGTGGGGTGGTTAAATAGAACTGTCGTGTAAAGGAAAATAGAGACCCAGTAAGGATGAGAAGTTGCAAGGAGAGTGAGGGGCACATTTGAAAACAGAGGTGGCAGCGGTGGCTTGGAGCAACATGGTGATATTGATAGTGCAACACCACCCCTGAAACCTCTGGCCCCATAAGAGTATTTTCTACATTTAATTATGTATGTTTAGCATTAGTAGGTTTTTAGATGGGTAGAGTATTGGGAATACAGTTAAAATTTGGGTTTGTTGGGTGATGGCCAATAAATATGGGGCCCATAACTTTGGAGAAATAAGACAACCAGCATGTGTATTGGTAGCATGTGAGGATTGTTAAATATTAATGTGGTAATGGGGTGGTGTGGTGGAAGAACCTATGATTAAAAATAAAATCTATGGAGTTTGTGGAGATAATGGGCATCCTGATGATGAAAAATCAAAAATTCTGAACCTATTCATTGTGGCCGGCGACCAGTTTACAAATAGGTTATATTGCCCACACTCTTCGAAAGGTTGAGTATCCCTGCTTTCAAGTTATTTGTTCAGAATTTGTATTCCAATAAATCTGCTTTATGTTCTATATAAGTAGTCCTATTGATGATATAATCATGAGAAAATGCCCGGTATTAACATTTTACTACAGGAAATCTATTACTGATTATTGGTGGAGCCAATCGGAACTGGAGTCGAAGGGCTTACCAACTCCAAAGCCATTCCTACAAGAACCCTCCAGACCGGTGCCCTTAGTTTAAAGTTCAGTACTGGTGGAAGCTTTGGACACCTCTCAGTCCATGTCCCATTGAAATTTTGTTTCAGCTTACATGAGCACTTTATATGGTTTACCTGCATGTGTTTTTCTGTAACTGGAACTTGTGAACAAACACTGCTACCCCACAGTTACTTCAGTGGGACATTTGGTTACAGTAAGCAGATAAATTTTAAAAATGGTGAAAAACTTTCACCTACACAATCACTGCGACCCCTAAAATAATTCCTAAACAGCAGTCTAAACAGCTTCTTCATCCTAAACACTGATTGGTTACTACAGAGAACCAGAGGGAGAAGGAGTTAGGTTGGCTCAAAATATCTATCATCATTAACTGTGTTATGGACATACAGTTTTCATCTCATGTACTGTTTGGTTGAGTAATTTTATTACTGCAAACAAAGACGAAGATACTGGGCAAACTAAGGCTACACTAAATACAATTTAGTGCACTTTAATGCATGATGTTTACATTTTTGTTTTTTCATTTAGAGTGTAAATACTGTACATTGTTTTAAGGTACCTATCTGCTAAGGATTCTAGTCGCTGACCTCTGAATGATCAGCATTTTCAGTGACACTGTCATAAATTCTATGGCAGCAATTACTAAAGATTTTTTTCAAAGATAAAAAAGATGACTAGAGTAGCCCAGCCTAAACCCTTCAAAGCATCACACATTTAAACTAAAAGTTATTCAAATAGAACAGTGCATCACTAAAAAGTAATTGAAAGATGGTTTGGATTTGATACATGATTTTCTCCTAAGTTACAATTCTTGTAAATGAATGCATCCCCAAGGATCTCACTGACGTCTCCATGACTACCATGCCTGGATATGAATCTCTATTGTTAAAGTAAAGTAATATTAGACATAAATAATTCATGGTATCACTATGCCACTATGTGACCCAGATTTTTAATATCATGAGTGTAGATTAGTTTGAGGCAAACATGAGAGCTAAAACAAAGGTTTCCAAATAAATAAGAAAGGAAAATAGTGCATTATCCCTGTCACTTAATGTGAAACTGAGAAATATTCAACACAAATAGAAGCAGATGAAGCACGGTGGATAACAAATAGAACTGTACAATTTATCTGCAGTTGTTTACCAATCTCCACAATGTCACAAATTCACAATCTATAATAAATAATGGTTTGCATGGTGCATTTGGTTTAATGGTCCACATTGTAGAAGTACTATAAAGGGGTGATAAAATGTCAAAATTATGTAGTTGTGGTCAGTGATTTAATGGAAAAAAAATCAACAATAAAAGTGCAGCACAGTATTGAAAAGCATTTGCACAACCATTTTTCATACTGTATATTAAGCTACCATCTGCAAGGTTTTAGACAGTATAATGTCAACATACTGTACAACTCATCTGTCACTGTTCTCAACAACATCCATAAAGTACAAATGATTGCTTGTCTATTTTAAGAGAGTGAGTCTCCGTGTGGCAACTGAATGGAGACTATCTAGCTGACCTAGAGTTTAGCACATAGTAGTTAATATGGGATTCCATTAGTGTGCAAGCACGCAGAGAAGAAACTAGTTTAGGGAGTACAACTTTGCTGTTCAAACTTGATATAGCTTTAAAGTGGACCAACACCCAGGATTTTGACTATCCTGGGTTTTGGTCCACTTCGGGGGGCCCCGCTGTGTGAAACCCCCCAGAAAGCCCCCAAAACTCACCTCACCGTGCTCCCACGTGACCGCGCCGTCCAATCCCCCCCGACGTCCAAGCGGGTGACAGCGACGTCCAAGACAGCGCGTCCACCGCCGCCTCCCACACGTCACTGTTACAGGGCGCACGCCGGCCGTTTGTGAATGGGGGTGACAGCGACGTCCAAGACAGCGCGTCCGCGGTGGCGGTGGCAGATAAGGTAAGGTTTTTTGGGGGTTTTGGGGGGGGTTCACCCTGCGGGACATCCCGATCTCAGATGTCCCGCGGTGAGGGAGGTGATCGGCCCGGGAATCTTATAGATTTCTGGGCCGATCACCCCTGGGTGTTGGTCCACTTTAACAAATAAAAACTGTTGTGGCCTGCTCTATTCCTAATGCTATCACTACATTAGTATCTAATTAAACTAAGTAATCCCTGCCTTGTATCTGTAATGTAGGGAATGAGGGGGGATGCCCCTGGTCCTATAATGTTGTGACTTAAACCGGACCTTCAGCGTGATTTAATGAAAAGCGCAAACTCTTAAAAAACGGTTCCCCAGCAAAAAAATTTATATATTTTATGTTTTTAGTCACTAACTTATTATTCTTTCCCCCACTGGGCTGCAACTCAGTTCACGACTTTAGCATACGGGCGCTGCCATCTTGACTCAGAAGCATCACACTTACTGAGGAGAGGAGAGTGGGATAAAGTACAGGGGGGCGGGTTATAGCTGTGCTTTGCTCAGACAGAGCAGAGCTGGGGTCAGGTAAAGGTCAGCAGTCCCAGAATGCAGAGCAGCACAGTCAGGAGGCACTTCCTGTTTGCAGGCTGCCTGATAAGATGGCGGCTTCCATAAGGGTGTTTAAAGGCTCATAACATGCAGTAGATGCAGGTAGGATGATTTTTAATGTGGACAATCTGTATGTACAGGGTGTGGGAAACATATAAGATAGACTCTTATTCAGAGTGAAGGTCCGCTTTAATACTGCAGTTGAGGTGCCTCCAATTTCAGATCATGTTTGGGAAACAGAACATCATTGTTGAACTCACTCAATGTAGTGATAGAGTTAGAAACAGAAATAGTTAACTTGGCTAAATAATGAGTCTAAATCCTGAAGGGTCTGTAGGTACCATAAATAGTAGAAGTCAAAACGAATGTATTAATTGCTCGATAACCAGCAAGAGGTATGTAGGAGGGAGAACCATAGGCCAAAACCTAGGTCACACAACTCACAATAGTAGACTGTATAGGGATCTAAATGCACTTGTATGAGTTAGACTGTGCTGTACCAACTGGAGTAGTTAAAGGGGAACGTAGATCTGTTTTTAGAGCTTCTCTAAAGATGTTATATTGCTGGAGCAGTTTGCTGTGAAGTTGGAGTTGGTCTTTAATAAAGTAAGGGGAGCCTTCCTTGGAAGACCTGTCTGGGACTATGTTTGTACTCCTGTGAAAGTGTGAGACTGTTTTCAGCATCCTACTTCTACTCCACAGGATACATCAAGGCCAGAGAACAACCCCATCACACATAGGGGCCTGTCTGTGGTACAGATAATTCAGGTATTGCTCCTTAATTGGTCAGTCCTATACCCTACTATTCTATCGTTAGAGTAGGCTGCTGACCTATTACAAATTGATGGCTGTAAAAAGGTGCACATTCCTGGCAGTTACTTACCCAACTACAACCAATTTATTTCTGTTTGAGGGTTCCATAACTGAAAGGCCTTTCTGTCTTCAATTGACTGTGAAACCATTAATATATTACATTCTGTACTGGTAATTGGGGGCACTAAACTTGACAGAGGTTCCAACTTTATAAGTTATCTAAACCTAATAATATACTACAGACTGCTCTTAACAGTAAAGGGAGCATGGAGCACTGATGTTCACTCAGCATATCTAGCATTAGTGATCCTGCCTGAAGAATTTCCATTTTTTGATTTCCATACATTACACTGCTACATTTCAAACTAAATTTTATTTTAAGCTGATAAATACAATACTCTACTTTGCGTATAGAAGAATTTCTAAACACAACTGTCTAGAAAAAAATCTCAAGAAATATAATTAACTAGAAAAAATTCTTGCAGAAAGCAGGTGGGAAATACAAGTACTATTCAAATCCAAAATGCCATCTTCTAGTTAAATTTAAAGGTGCAAAAAACACAACCTTCAAAATAAACCGTCTGGATTTTTGTATATTCTTTTTAAACCATGATTTGCATTTCAAAATAAAGCAGTTCCTTGACAGCTAAAGAAAATAACCTTTACTAGGGGGGAAAATGTGTCATCCCTATGAAAGCCAGTGTACATTTCTGAATTATCTCAGCTACATAAAGAAGGTTTATTATTTTATATAATATACTTAAGCTGCCCAAAGGCAGTTCTGGCTCTACTATATACAAATGTATGTGTACCTGGTTACTATGATGATTTAAATGGGGGGGAGGGCCCGTAGGCATTGTAACAGTGGCGCCTCCCTTTCCCATGATTTGGCACAGTGACATACAGCAACTAGGGATAGGTGTTGGATAGGTGGCCGATTGCTGGTTGTGTGGCGATTCCGTGCCTGTTGGAAGGAAATCTCCAGCTGGATGGCGGGTCTCCAACAAAATGGTGCCGTCTTTAGGGACTGTAGAGCCGGACCAGTGACGCATTGCGCCACTTCCGGTGGAAGCTGGACGTGGGGGCACGTGTGCTCCAGATATCTGGAGCGCACATAGAGCGTCGCTGGCGCGGCGGCGGGTGAGTATCCTGTGTGCTGAGACTTTCGGGGGCGCAGAGAAGCCCAGGGGGGAACAACGCAGCCCTGATACAAAATAAGAGAAGCATACACTTGTTTAACACGGATGCACGTATTCTTATCCGCCGCTGCGACTGCCAAGGACCGCCATAACATTGAAGGTGAGGAGCTCATACTGATATGTTTATACCCGAATCTTATTACAATACAGTGGAAAAGAGTAATTGGAAGGTATATATAATTGGATTCACTTTCATGTAGATCACGGTGAAGGTATTCAGTGCTAATCAGAAGGAATCCTTAAAGAGATCCCACAGACAAATTTCCTTAAAGGGGACAGCACTTAAACCAGGTACCAGGTGATAAATTTGTTTATTAATGCCCTAGGGCAACTTTAAATATCCTTTTGGATTCTAATACTCTTTCCTGAAAGTTTAACAAGCAGGAAAATGCGTACACCACCAACTCTCCCTGGGGAATCGACAAGCTGTATACAAATCACAAACTACTAATCGCATGAGAGAAATTACCAAATAAGGTATTTTATGTCTCCTAACATTTCCTACCTCATACTATATAATAGATATGTTAAGATGTACATACTAACCTACTAATGATGATAAATGTTTGTCTGTTTGTTACACACATAGGGCATTGAGGAAGCCAAATCAGGCGAAATACATGTCTGCCCTCTTAAGGAAAGATGGAATATTAACCTACATAAGGTTTTGTAACAAACATAGATTTAATACCATGGTAATGCGATTAAGCACATGGATGTAAATGATGTGACTGTACTATAGTATTTGTTTTAAATGTATCCAATAAAATTGTATACATTTTTCAAAAAAAATTTAAAAGGTGTGGTTACAGCCCTAAGCCCAGAAAATTCCGGGGGGACCTAGCCCCGAATAGAATTGTGCTTTAAGATAAAGGGCTGGGCTGTGTACCAACCAATCAAAACTATACACAGGGGTCTTATTGTGGTCGCTAGCTAGGAACACATTTTCTGTAGTTCCTAAGGAAGGTTTCATCATTGCTAAAAATCTAGCGTAGTGTAGTGCAGAATTGACCGCATAGATTTTATTTACAGTAGTGGCTTGAGGGCACAGTGACCATAGGATCCAGCCATTTAATAAGTCCCACAGCCACACCAGTCAATCAGCAGGGGTGACAGACAAGGGGGAAGATGCATCCAATTGGCACACTTGCATACAGACAAAGAAAGTCATTTTGTTTAAGCCAGCATTCTAATAAGTCTCATAAATAATGTGGAGTAACTGCTTCTCCGTGTCACATGAGTGCTATTTTGGACCCTTACATATGTAAGGTCTCAAGGGGCACTTGACTCCAGCTGTTTTAGTACTCAAAAAAGTAATTGTGGCTTTTAGATCCAACCACTTCATGGTTTTTCTTTCTGTTGCTGGAGCAAACCTATTCTGATGTTTAATGGGTGGGAGGCAGGGGAGGACTAGTGCCAAAACGTGGCCAGATATTTTACCATCCCTTCGACTCATATGCTTGGTATCCCTTTTACCACCTTACCACTGTTTGCTAGAGTCAAATTCATCTCTCTATTTTACAGCTCATGGAACAGCACCGTGCATGGAGACTGCAAAGTTCCATGTTGCCATGAATACTCGTCCACTTTATTGACATAAGGGATGCATGGCTGCTCATGATGGCACCTCCATTTGTAGTAATCCAGAATTCACTCCTCAGAATGCCTTGTATTTATTTTGTGGTGCTGCAGCAGTACAATGGATGGCGCCATCATTAACAGCTCTCAAAAAATTTGATTTTACCGGCATGCAGCATTATCAGTTATGTGTTTGTTTAGCGCCATTAACTCCAATGTTTCATTACCACAAGTGACCCCTTCATCAGAGTTTAAGCTTTCAGTCATACGATACATTTCCTTGTAGCACTTCCAAAGTGCACAGCATAACATAGCAGACATTTGGCCTAGCCAGAATTAAAGCGTCAGGAACCGCCAGGAAT
Source organism: Gastrophryne carolinensis (assembly GCA_027917425.1). Classification (NCBI taxonomy): domain Eukaryota; kingdom Metazoa; phylum Chordata; class Amphibia; order Anura; family Microhylidae; genus Gastrophryne; species Gastrophryne carolinensis. Next base: position 414,794,075 of record CM051237.1, on the reverse strand, counting down.
TTTCCAGGTCTTGCCGATGGCCAGATTATCCTGGTAGGAGGGCTTTGAGGTTCTGTACTAGGGTGACATGCCTCCTACCCCATCAACTGAGTCTGGAAACTATCTGTGTTTATTACTGTAAAGCTGTCTGTCTAGTCACACACAGACTGAACGTGTAGGAGACAGAATACTTCACTACCTACAAGGCTAATGTCTACTACAGAAAATATGTACATAAACCTCTAATAGTACTTTTTTTGTATATATATATATATATATATCTATATATATCTATATATATATATATATATATCTATATATATATATTAGAAACGACTCAAGGTCCCTATTCAGTCGCATGCTTACTTCCTTCAGCCCCTGTGGGAACAGTGTAAAATACATTTCAAGGCATCTCAAAATCCCTGAATTTATGTAAATAGCTTCTGTATTCTAAGCAAAGATGCTTTTTTCACTTTAATCTCTGGGCCGCGGCTGAAGGGCAGGGCATGTCAATAAGCAGCTTTATAGGTCATGTGGGTGCTCTGCTGTGGTCGGAGACAGCTGCAGGCCACTGTGACTTGCCATGCTTGCTCATGCTGAGAGTGGTTGTTGTACCACTTTTCTGCATGATCCTGGAGAAATAAAACTGAAAAAACGCTGGAGCCCTGCTTTGGCTTTTACCCAGTACTTCAGCTGCATCAGGTGAGTTGCTTGCTGGCTAATTATTGCCATTGGGTTTACAAGATACCATCAAACTGGAAAACCTCCTGCTTAATATAGTAGAAACATCAGACCATAATAGATAAGGAGTTCTAAAAGGGTTGGAATATAAAGGATATAATAAAGAGAACAAAAAAAGGAGAATGAAAGGGAGTAAGAAGAAAGGAAAAAAGAGGAGGGGGAGAAGGAAAGGGTAACAGAAGAGAGCAACATATCCCAGCTGGCATATAATACAGTGGGTTTATCCCTAGAGTGAGGAATGATAAGATAAAATGAATAAAAGGGGTACCGTAATGTAATGGGATTATTTACTAGAGGTATAAAGAAGTAGCAAACTACTCTAACCAAGAAATAGGATGCACAATTTTTTGATGATAATTTTATAGACTACAATCCGTAAACTAACAAATGATATTTCCCCAAACACCAACACGAGAGGGAGCACATTTAGAGAAGACAAAAAAAAATCCTCTAATAGTGATTGTGAGTCCCTCTGGTGATAGATCGGGTTAACTGTTGCCCTTAGTCCAAAGCAGGTCTGGGTCTACATGCCTGGTCTAGTCTGCACTTTTCAGCTATAGACAGTGCTGTACCTAGGGAGGCCTAATAATCACTATGCAGATATGCTTTATAATCTAAAGAAATTGTATTTCTACATATTCAATACATACTTTCTGGGCATAAAAACTACCCTCACTGCATACCATGTGGCATTTCGGCACCAGAATGTTGTAATGCAGCCAAAACTGACTTTAGTGTTTTCTGTGATTACATTTTTTTTTATTATATTGAGGGCATTTTATATATCAAATTTGAATATAGTTCCTTTCAGTCTTACAGTATAGAGAAATTGCAGTATGGATGCTCTGCTGTGCATTCTCTTGCCAGGCAGTCCATAATATCCACTTCCGCATTCCCTCCTATGGCTTCCATTCACTTAACCACTGGCAACTCAAGTGAGTTGTCACGCTCGGGGTAACTCCAGCCCTCTTGATAAGCTCACAACCCCCAATCTCCACAGCCAGCTTCACCTGTAGGAGCCCCCGCTTGCCGGGACGCAAGAAATGCCTACCCGGGATCGGTTGCCCCCAGGACTTAATGGCTCAAAGGATGTAAGCTTATATGTGGCAGGTCTGGAGAACCAATAGCAAGAGCGTGGGTGACGAAAGTCCAGAGACAGGCCAGAGGTCGACAACGGAAAGGCTGAGATCGTAGCGGCACCAAGGGTCAGGCAGCACGTAGTCGGAGTACAGGCAAGGTCGGCAACTAGGGTTCAGATCGAGAGGAGTCAGTTCAGGCAGAGGTCGGCAACAAGGATTCAGATCGAGAGTAGTCAGTTCAGGCAGAGGTCGGCAACAAGGGTTCGGATCGAGAGTGGTCGGTACAATCAAGGTCGGCAACAGGATAAACTTCACAAGACAAGGCAAACAAGGTACTAAGCGCTATCACAGGTACTGAGCATCTGATGGCATGAACCCTTTATAGGAAGCTAGAATGATTGAGACTGGGGAATTGAGTGTGTGATTGGTGCAACTAGGAATCAATTGGGAGATCATGGGAGTTAGCCCAAGCCCATCTATGGGCTCATTGGCCCAGACAAGGAGGGGGGCGTAAGCCCTACTGAAGACTAGGGCTCATTGGCCCTTTAAACAAGTCCTCCGGCGGGCGCGCACAGAACAGTGCCGCCGGAGGGAATAAGACACACGTGCTCGCTCCCGCGCGCAAGCACGTCGACTGGAGCCGGAGCTGAGAGCGGGGGGCGTGGCCGAGCTGGGCAAGCTGGGCACCGCTCGAGCCGCCTCCGCTTGAGCAGATGCCGCACGGCCAGGACTTCAGGCCGGGAGCCGCGCCGCCAGCCGCCCGGGGACGACGCGGGAACGGGGACACAATGAGTGAGAGCTGACATGAGTTTTGTCAGGCCAGCAGATGCACATTGATGTGAAAGTCACCCAGAAGATCCCAGTGTGCTGCTGGCAGTTAAAGTGGGCTACCAAATGGTGTGGGAACACAAACGGGGTGAGTACTGGCAACCGGACTTGAGCTTCCACATCAAATAATTTTTGGAAAATGCATGGACAAATATCAGTTCGTAATTTGTTTATACCAATCCTAAAAGTACCTTTGTAATAAATGGTGCATTAGGCATACTTGGGCAAAATCTAAATGTTCCATTATTACAGTCATTAATTTTTAAAGTTAAAGTTTCCTACTTTAATCCTGTTATATACCTCCTCTTCTTTTTTTTTTAGTTACCACTAATATTTCCAGAAATGTCTTCACATTTCTCATAATGGAGGCTGAGGAAGAGCGGAAGATGTTTATTTCAGAGGTAAATCATTCTATTATTATTTTATGGGATTTCACAGCAGTATCCATATCATTAATGTGTGCGGAACATTCCACAATAAACGTGAATTATGATGGGAAATTCATTCTCAGGATCCAATATTCAGTCCAATTTACATAGTCCTGGCAATTTAGCTAAGAAAGCCATAAAGCAAGATGTAGCAGATGAGACAGCGAACAAACTTTAGAAAACCTGCAAAGGGCTCAATTTTGTGAAACATATTCTGATCATGAAAGCAGAAGCAAATCTTATTTTTTTTCTCAAATTCAAGAAACAATTTCGGGAAGTTGTATATTTTCCATGAACTGAAAATAAAGAATGCATTAAAAACGCATGAAAATAAAGAATCCATTAGGCTTTTGCAGTTTTTATTCGCTTTAGTTGAGCTCCATGGCAATAGCCTAGCAGAGCCTAATTATTTTTATTTATTTATAGAGTGCCATCATATCTTGTAGCAATGTACAAGGTAAAGATTACAGGAGGGTATAGCAAGTAATAGAGGCTTTCTACATTGCCTTCCTTGTCTTCCCTACTTCTTTCTCTTCCCCCAAAAGCATCTGATAGATTATATATATCTATATGGATATAGCTATATCCATAATAATCCTATAGGGATGCAACTGTTTTGTTTACTTCACCTGTTTGTGTATTTGAATGTATGTGTATATAAATATATTTATACCTATATTTACATTTGATATGTTTGAATTTTTTATCAATATTTATTCTATATGGATTGGGATTTATCAATATTGTCAATGGTGTTTGGTTATGATATACCACCATAGTTCTTTTGCTTTTTGCTTATATGGATTGGTCCATGCATTTGTGATTTAGAAGCACATCCTCATAGGGTCTGGCTTCCCTCGCACAGGCACCCGGCTTCCTCGCACTGGTGCCTAGGTTCCCTCACACCAGCACCTGGGTGGTCCCCCACACCGGCACCTGTGAGGGCCCCCTTTCCCTCCCCCTCCCCTCCCTCTGCCAGAACCGCAGTTTCTCTTAGTGAGCCATGTTGGCATTCCATGGGGTGTGGTGTCCACCTTTTTATGGACCTAGCGGTAGAGGGGAGAGTTCTTCTCCCTGATGAAGGGCTGGTGACCAGTGGTGAAACGGGGAGGCCGATTTATTAACAGCGACAGGTAGCGACAGTTGAGCGACTGTAGAGGCATTTTCAGAGCGCGCGCTAGTAGTCGCTGTGCTTGGCCATTGTTCGGTAGTTGATAGCGACTCAGTCGGTTTGCCGTAATGTTGAATATTGGGTGAGGAGTCGCTATTTGACAGGTTCCGCGCTGTATGCGAGCGCATGATAGCGACTGGCTCTAGCGACCGGCTCCCACCATATTCATTAAAAAATCATGCTCAAAAATTTCTTGCGCTGTAAAATGCATGTTTAAACCCCAGAGCGCTGGCGGTGATGGGTTAAAAGAAGTTTTTTAACCCTCAAACAACCATATTTTTTGAAACCAAAAAAAACAAGTTTTGAAAATAATTTAGTAATATGAATACATTAATATCACACCTGTAATATCAATTCTGTACAATTTTTTTTTTTTACCTTAAAAAAATTATCTAAAATGGCAGAAGTGGTCACAGAATTTTTCACAGTTAAAAAAAAAAAAAAAAAAAAAAATTCATAACAATTAATTATGAATATTTAAAGATTGTTCCATTGAAATGCATTGGAGAGCGCCAGGTAGCGAGAGGTCAAACCTGTCGCTGTTCAAGGTCGGACGCTGGCGCTGTGGGCTGAGGTGGAATAATGATGAATGAGTGGCTATATGGCGCTATTTCAGTCGCTAAGCAGGATTGGCTTGATAAATGTGTGATTGTGGTGGGGAGCCGGCGTTCTCGTGGCGGTGCCCGTCATTACCGGCCACTCACCAGTCGCTACCTGTCGCTATTCCTTCATAAATAAGGGCCTAAATGTGACTGGGCCCTGGTGGGGACATGGTGAAATGGGGCCCTTTCACAGGTCATACAGTAAATTTTATTCTGTCTTTTAACTCAATTGGATGCAACTAAACGACATTGAAATACTAAAACAACATTGAAAAATGGTGATTCAATTTTCTAAATTATGCCAAGTGATCACAGATATGATAAATAAGGCAGAGGAGCAACAATGATGGGGCTCACCTGACCTACAATCACCCCCCCCCCCCCCGAGTTACGTCCCTGCTGATGATGGGGTGATGGGCTTCCAGCACCAATAGCGGTGGGGCGGATGACTCATGACACATACAGGTAAGGTATATATTTATGAAGATGCACAATAGATTGGTATATGACTAAGGGCACAAAACAGCAGTGCCTGAAATGCTTTTCTGACATTTTGAAACCTGTGTTTTTTTAATGAAGTTTATTAAAGGGTTTATTTAGGAAGTGTTAGTGCCATGTAGTGCCAGATGAATGTCAGGTGAATATCTGGTCCCAGTGCAAAAGGTGAAAAGGTGTAGGTATCAAGTCAAAAATCCAGAGCGCTTCTGATAGTACCAGGTAGTGTCCCATCTATCACCATCATGGGTGATGAGATGAGTACTGGTGCTGAGTTCCCTACAGTGCCAGATAAGACCAGGCACTCACCCTGCACTGTGCGGCCTGATCCTATAGATCCTATAGATTTCAATGGGCTGGGTTGGTTATAGTTTTTTAGGAAACTTTTTAAATTTTTTTATATTTATATTGTTTTTGGCTGGTGCATGGATCCCTGGGTTGTTTGGAATTGTTTTTGCATGCATCAGCTGAACAGTCCTGCGCTAGCGCCCAGTGGTCATCTGGGAGCGAGTGAACGCAGAGTGCTGCCTGTCACCAGGTGGCCCTGCAGTGCAGGCGCAGAGAACGTCTTGCAAGAGTTAAAAGTTAAACCGGACCTTCACCATGATTTAATGAAAAGCCCAAACTCTTAAAAAATGGTTCCCCAGCATCTAAAATTAATATATTTTACATTTTTAGTCACTAACTTATTATTCTTTCCCCCACCGGGCTGCAACTCTGTTCAGGAATTTAGGATACGGGCGCCGCCATCTTGACTCAGAAGCATCACACTTACTGAGGAGAGGAGAGTGGGATAAGGTACAGGGGGGCAGGTTATAGCTGTGCTTTGCTCAGACAGAGCAGAGCTGGGGTCAGGGAAAGGTCAGCAGTCCCAGAATGCAGAGCAGCACAGTCACTTCCTGTTTGCAGGCACTTCCTGTTTGCAGGCTGCCTGATAAAATGGCGGCTTCCATAAGCCGCCATCTTGGATGTTTAAAGGCTCATAACATGCAGTAGATGCAGGTAGGATGATTTTTAATGTGAGCAATCTGTATGTACAGGGAGGGGGAAACATATAAGATAGACTCTTATTCAGAGTGAAGGTCCGCTTTAAGTTCAGTGGAATCATCTGAGAACTAATAGTTTCTCTACCTTAATATACCTTAATACGTAGGGTATTAATGCATAGATGGCCATTGTATGCTTGCACACACATAGGAATTCGCCTTCCGCATTTAACCCATCCGTGTGTGTATTATCAGCACGCAGCAGCACAGCAGTGGTGGTGTGCCTGGTTTTGGTGGAGCAGTGCTTAATACTCTAGTATCTAATTTTTTAAAATACAAAGTTGCCTGTGAAAGAGCACAAAATATATACATTTTTGTGATTTTTTATTTTTTCTTCTTACTGCTAGCTTTCAGCACATCATAGACTTAGGCCCTTATTTAAGAAGGGATAGCGTCAGGTAGCGGCTGGTTAATGAGAGGTAGCGACAGATAGCGACTGGTCAACGCCGGACACGGCACGCAATTACACATTTATCAAGCAGAATCTGTTTAGCGACTGGAATAGCGCCATGTAGCATCTGATTCATCATTTTCACAGCCTCAGCGAACAGCGCCAGCGTTCAGCCTTGCACAGCTCTCCCATACATTTCAATGGATCCTTTTCTTCTCTTTAAACGGGTTTTTTTTTTCCAAAAAATCACAAATAATTCTTTGACCTCTTCTGGCATTGAAAAAGCAGTTTTTTAATAATTTTTTCAATCGTTTTTTAAATATTTCCTCAAAAATAACATTACAGGTCTGGCATTAAAGTGTTCATGTTACAATGTTGCTACAATGTAATTCCATATGTTTTCGCTTTGTTACTAGTTTATAGATGCTTGAAAACACACTTTAAACACACCGCCTCCTGCGCTCTGGGCTTCAAACAACTATTTTTCAGCGCCAGAGATTTGTGAGGCTGTTTTTTTCCTGAATATGGTGTGAGTCGGTCGCTATGAGCAGTCACTAACATGCGCTCCCGTACAGCGCTGTACTGGTCAAATAGCGACTCCTCACAATGTATTCACCATTACTGAACAGCGACTGAGTCGCTATAAAGTAGTGACTCACGGCCGAGCACTGCGACTACTAGCGGGCGCTCTGAAAATGCCGCTACAGACGCTCATCTGTCGCTACCTGCCGCTAATGATGAATCAGCCTGTTAGTAAATGAGTTTAAAAAATAGCCGTCGTCGCTCTTTTATATGCTCTCCCTGACAAACTCTTTTGCCTAAAAAGGTAGCCAATTAAAACATGAATGGACCTCTTCTTATACTTGCAGCACATAGGAATCTCGATCCAGATGCCCACCATTGGAGCAAAAGCAGTTTATACTCATCTCTTCCCTATTGCACATCTAGCAGCCTTGCCCATAACAATGCATCTGCTGGCCTGGCACCTGGTTGGCTGGGGGCAGTCACTTAAATGACGTGGTGAGTGTAGGAGGAGGTTACATACATACTTACATACACAGTTTTTACGGTTGAAAAAAGACATATATCCATCAAGTTTAACCAAAGGACAGGGTTAAGGAAGTATTTTTTTATCATTTACAGATAAGGTTATATTCTTCTAATCCTTTTTTAAAGCTGACAGCTGCTGATGCTGTAACACGCTTCTATGGGAGGCTATTCCACATATTTACAGTTTTTATGGTGAAGAAGGATCCTTTTATTTGCTCCAGACAGAGGGAGTGCCCTCTTGCCTTTAGAGAGGATTTTACACAAAAAAAGCTTTCCCTGTATTTTTTGTATTGGCCATTTATATAGATTAAATTCCCCTCCAGGACATGATTGAAGTATGAGCAAGGCACCTAACCCCCCAACTGCTCCCTGGGTGCCTTTGCTAGGACAGCCCACTGCTCTCAGCACGTGCGCACTCAATGTTTGTGTCCTACTGCATACTACCCCCATTTCACAGCCATTTTTTGGTCCCCCAAATTCAGGTCCAATGGGGTTTGGGTCCAGGTCGGGTCCGGGGACGCGAACCAGACTTTGGTGGCAAGTTCGGCTGAACTTGTCAAGCTCAAACTTCAGCGGGTCCGTCCATCCTTATCTCAGGAGCAATTTAGTTTGGCACATTTTCACAGCTGCTAAACAAAATATAGGATGGGCCTAATCCCATTCTGTGAATTATCTGCCCATGTAAATAATGTTATTGGGTTCAGCATGGAGGTCAACATCTCTCTATTTCACTTATTTTCTCTTGCTCAGTCTTTATTTCTGTAGTTCTTTCTTTCCTTACCCTCTTCTTTACACACGTATATATGGGACTTGGGAAGTGTCGTGCTGTTCTCATGTGAACATGAAGTATTTGTACTATTTAAGGATCCCATACATCTTTTTATGTTTAGGTTTTATTTTTTGGATGGATGTACAAGATTGCATTTGTTATATCTAGCAAAATTCAAAGTTCAAATAAGCGACTTTATGCCAAGCATTAGTATGCGCCACATAAAACACTGATTGGACGAGCGGCCGCTCTGTGGAAAGAGGTAAAGGTAAGTGAAAGTGGGCGATGTGGGGGATTTCACACAGGGGAGCATCAGGATGTCCCTGGAGCAGGGACCAATCACCAGGATAGTCAAAATCCTGGTGTTTGGCCTACTTTAAAGGAGGTGTATCGCAAAATTGTGTAATATTAAAAATCCATATAAACACCTTGACTAATGAGAGGATAGGTCCTTTATACACCCGAACTCAATCAAACTTCCGCCAAGCTTGTGATTTTCTTCTCCTGATAGGGATAAAATCCAGGGGGGACAGGATTGAATATATCAGTGGTGACATAATCTTATTTTCTCTTCTTTCTATTTAAAAGAAAGAAACAAGCCTGGCTGGATATTTCTTGATGTCGGGTGTATAAGGGTCTCCTCATCCCACCATCCAGCAAATGTATTTGGATTTTTATCATTCGCCCATTTTTTTGCAATAGTGCTTCTTTAATATCAAAGTGCATTGCTTGCAATGGGGTCCCAATTATCCTTCTGAGCAAAGGTGTAACTCAATGGAGCAGAGCTTGGTGTGAACATTAACTGGGGCTCCTTCATGGGTAACACTTTTCCTGTCTTTTTAACTGAATTGGATGTGATAAAACTGCTAACACACCTCAAATTGCCGAACTGCCAGTACAGGCCGCAACAGCTCGCATCCTGATGAAGTAGGTCTTCACGCAACGTGTCGGCGTCGGTAGCGGGTGATTCAAGCGGACCTGGACTGTCTAGATTGGTGATATACATTTTACTAGATCTTTTGTTACTAAGGCCCTTATTTAAGAAGGGATAGCATCAGGTAGTGGCTGGTTAATGACAGGTAGCGACTGGTGAACGCCGGACACGGCACGCAATTACCCATTTATCAAGCAGAATCTGTTTAGCGACTGGGAAAGCGCCATGTAGCGTCTAATTCAACATTTTCACAGCCTCGGCGAACAGCACCAGCGTTCAGCCTTGCACAGCGCCAGGTATGACCTCTCGCTACCTGTCGCTCTCCCATACATTTCAATGGACGATTCTTTTCTTCTCTTTAAACAGGGTTTTTTTTTTTTTTTTTAAATCACAAATAATTCTTTGACCTCTTCTGGCATTGAAAAAGCAGTTTTTTCATAATTTTATCATTTTTTATATATTTCCTCAGAAATGACATTACAGGTCTGGCATTAAAGTGTTCATGTTACAATGTTGTTACAATGTAATTCCATATGTTTTCGCTTTGTTACTAGTTGACTTGAAAACACACTTTAAACACACCGCCTCCTGCGCTCTGGTCTTCAAACAAGTATTTTTCAGCGCCAGAGATTTGTGAGGCTGTTTTTTTGCTGAATATGGTGTGAGTCGGTCGCTATGAGCAGTCGCTAACATGCACTCCCATACAGCGCTGTACTGGTCAAATAGCGACTCCTCACAATGTATTCAACATTACTGAACAGCGACTGAGTCGCTATAAAGTAGCGACCCACGGCCGAGCACTGCGACTACTAGCGGGCGCTCTGAAAATGCCTGCTACAGACGCTCATCTGTCGCTACCTGCCGCTAATGATGAATCAGCCTCTAGGTCTCTTTTGCATCTCACAGTGTATGTTGGAGGTGCCACAGGCACAGCATTTGCATCCCTTAGCATTGCGGGGGTACCCAATCTTTTGCACATCAGCTACAACTGTTTACACATTCTTGCTTTTTTTGCACATACTGCTTATCGGCACTATCTTTGTGATCTCTTTATTCACAGCACAGATATTTGTGTTACTCTAACATACGGTGTGGATTGCTTTATAAATTTAAGAAACTGATCAAATAGTCTATAAGTGTCCACTTTTTCACCCGCATATGTTCTTTTTAATGTTTTTAATTCAGTCTGTCTTTTAACACATGCCACTGTAGAATTAATTTAATAAAGTATAGTGAGTATTGTCAACATATTACTGTAGTGCGGCTGTTTTTTATAGCGAGCTGTTGCGGCCTGTACTGGCAGTCCGCTAATTTGGGGTGTGTAGAGTGTTGCCCTCACTAAGCCAGCACCAGCTGCATCACTTTAGCTGTGCGGGAATGAGTTTAATTCATAAAACTGCTAACAACTGAAACTGTAAAGAAAATAGGGCATCCTTGCTGTTCATGATACCAAGCGAGCACCTGATTAATAAGGTTAAACAACAATGGTAGCCCCCCCCTGACTTCATGGGCCTGATGTAGTCAATGCCTTTGCACCCCCTGTAGTAGCGCCCCCTGCTTCTGACAATTACTATATAAATATTTCTTATATAAATATTTCTATTTCTATATAAATTCCTGTAAGAAAGAATGCTCCACCACATTGCTAATTTATAAGAATGTGTTTTTTTATTTGTTATTGCTCTATTTTCCGGAGCTGGTTGCTAGGTGAGATCCCTCCCCCGTCTCATTTATATGCTGCAGTCTCTATTACAATTACACCAATTTATACAGCCATTTAACAAAGGTGTAGAAGTTCACATCCTAACAAGGATGCTGCTGTCTCTCTGATAATGAATAAACGTATTGTCTACAAAAGCCTTTAAATGTTGTAATGAACTATATTATACTCACATAATTTGAGGCAAGATCTGGGTGAAGGTAATCTATTCCTGAAATCAAAGAACATTTATTATCAATTATTAGACAACTATTAAAGTAAACCACAGGCGTGTACTTTACAGATAACTGGATGACAAAGGGAAGAGAGCTGGGAGGAATAGTTGAGTGTTTTTGCCTGGCAGCTTATAAGTAAAATGCATTCAGAGCATTGACATCAGGGGAGGCTGACATGATTTATGCTCTGAAAGATGCATAAAGTGACAGCTCTGCATACTCTACCGAGCATGATGTACACTTACTGTATCTCCTATGTGTGACCATCTCCTTGTCACTGCTGAGTAGATCTGAACCATATCAAAACATAGACCTTATGTGTCTTAAAGCAGGCGTAAAACCTTAAAGTGAACCAAAAGCCAGGATAGTCAATAGTTTTGACTTATCCTGGGTTTTGTTTTTTTCCCCGGGGGCACCGATTAACAAATGGCTGGCACGAACATGCTTCTTGTTAGAGGGAGGCTGGAGGATGCGGTTTTCAGAGCCGCTGGGGCAGTAGGCGGGGTTTGGGTGATCTGGAGGGTTTCACACAGCAGGGCACCCCCGTTCGGGATCAGGATAGTCAAAATCCTGGGTTTTGGTCCACTTTAAATTAAACAAACCATCCAATTGAGTCTAATTTGGATGTTTAAATTTAAAAGAAATACTCAACTGGCCCCTTTATTCTACCCAATCCTAAGCCAGATCAGGCCAAAGTATCTGTTCAATGGCCATAGCTCTGGACATTATGGGCAGGTGCTGCACAGTGATTGGGCGTCAAACATATCACTGATGATCCACCTCTGCCCTGTCATCCTAAACCCCAAAATAAAACTAACCCTGCCAACTGAGACTGCTTTGGATGTTTAAATAAAAAAGATCCACCTGGTCCCTGCATTCTACCCAATTCCAGGTCAGATCAGGACAATGTAGCTTTTCTGTAGCCACAGAGCATGGATGTTTTTCCCATCACCCAGTCACTACAGCAGTCACTGTTCGGTTATTAAACTGGACCATCACTCTTATATATGCACTCCCCCTCATGGCAAATGGCTGCACATTCATTTATATGGTCCTGCAGGTAGCCTGCAAAGAGGAAGTGCTGCTGTGTTTCCTGCCACTGTGCATTTTGGGTTATGTCAGTTAAGTCCAGGCAGTATCATGCATGAAGATGGGAAAAGGGGGTTTGGGGGAGTTTTTTTTCAACTGTGCAGGGCTGTTGGTCTGCTTTAAGTGTCAGACCTCTTACTCATGATCCCCTTCAGTGCTGGAAACACAGTAGCTGAGAATACAGTGTTCTGTTGCTACTGTGGGATTTGGTGGAATCAAGTGAGTTTTTTATTTAAGTATCCGAAAGGGGTTTGGAGAATTGGGAAGGAGCTTAAAAGCAAAGTCCACTTTTTATAGCATTTTTGAAAGCCAAAATGATGTCCTCGAAGTGCTGAGCTTGTATAGTATTTTGTTCTTATGTTAAAAAATGTGTGTTTTATGAGAGCAGTTTTCACTACCTGCAGTCTGTTCCTATTGCTAACTGTACACCAAGACCAAGAACTACAAGAAGAGAGATAGGAGCCCTGTACACACACTGCTGCTGGTCATGTGTGAGTGATCTCTCTCACCTCAGTAGAGGCCATAGCAGCAGCGTTCTGTGTGTGCAGGAAACAATTCTCTCTTCTAGGCGTACGGTTGCCAATAACAAGGTAAAAATTGTAGGCAGTGGAAACCGCAAACACACATTTGCCAACATTGGTAAAAAAAAAATGACTAGAGCAGCTCAGCACCCGGGGGACATGATTTTGACACAAAAATATACACTTTCAAAAATTCCATTGAAAGTGGACTTTCCCTTTGATGTGTACATCTGGTAGCAGACTGTAGTTCTGCTTTAATGTGATTGTATACCTCAATATCTCGGCGCAATGGTGTAATATTTACCCGTGTCTTTAATATTAAAACCTATATTAAACCGGCCCAACACAAGACGTGCCCACAGGTAGTCGGAGCTGCCTGCAGGTAGGAATGCCCATCCTGAGGCCACCGTCCACCCAAGCCTTCACCACCACCACTGCCAGAGTCCTTCTTCCCACCTGTCTGCCTACATATCTACCTACCAGGTCCCCCACCAGCCTGCCCACCTTACTAGCTATATGGCTACCCACCTGACTGCCCACCTACCTACCTACCAGGTCACCCACCAGCCTGCCCACCTACCTACCTACCTACCTACCTACCAGGTCACCCACCAGCCTGCCCACCTACCCTGTTTAGTAGTGCATGCATGTGTTTGGGAGTGAGAGGGTGAGTGCATGTGTTTTGGAGTGCAGGGGTGTGGGCATGTAGTTGGGAGTGCGTACATGTGTTTGAGAGTGTGGGGGTGCATGCATATGTTTGGTAGTGCAGGCATGTGTTGGGGAGTGTGGGCATGTTTTTGACAGTGTGGGCATGTGTTTGGGAATGAAAGGGTGTGTGCATGTGTTTGGGAGTGCGAGGGTGCACGCGGAGTGTGCGAGTGCGTGCATGTGCTTGGGAGTGCATGGGTGCGCGCATGTGTTTGGGACTGCGGGTCTAGGCATCCAATGTCACCAAGCAAAAGGGAGAGAGGGAAGAGGCACAGCCAGAGTGTCTGAAGAAGAATCTCTAGCTCTTACAGACCCCACCGATTATGCTGATTACTATGCAGCATCACAGAGCCAGGAGCTACGCTCATGGTGAAATCATATGGTGAAACTGTAAACCTCAATATCTCAGCCATTTCTCCTTCAATTTAGAAACCGAAAACACTTTAGGACGGTGCCAAACATAGCCTGACGCAATGGCTTAATAATTACCTGTGTCTTTAATATTAAAGCCTATATTAAACCGGACCGACACCCGTTTTTTTTTCTTTAACGGGTGTTGGTGCCGCTGTCTGCTAGCACAACTGCAAGGTATTATGGACATTACTGGCTTCGGTAGACGGCCTGTGGATCTAAGATGGTATTTATTAAACCACTGTGAAAAGTTTACTAATATTGTAGATGCAATTAAAGTGGAACGAAACTTGTGAATTTGACTTTCCGGGTTTTGTTCTGAGCCCCTGAGGCCCCCCGAAGTGGGATGCCCCGCTGTGGGAAACCCCCCAGGAAGCCCCCAAAAACTCACCTTACCACTCTCCAATGACGCATGCACGGGCTCTTGTCCAATGCGGACTTTGTTCCTCTGTAGCAGCTACAGAATTAGATCTCTATTGTGTTGTAGGTGGTTGGGGCACTAGGCCAGAATGGTAACAAGTAGCAGAAAATTCAAATACCATTAACTGGCTAAACTGACAACTGTTTTAACAGGATGAATCCTTAATGTTCAAAATTTATTTCAGACAAGAATTTTTAGGAAATGAGTTACGAATTCGAAGACGGTTATGTTCATCTCTACTAGTAACCTTCACACATTAACTTTGTGGTTTAAGGAGGAGATAATACAAGGGGATAGTTCAATAAAATGAGTTAGTGTCAACTTATACTGCCCTTGCTGTCTGGAGGGGCCAATATTCATGAAAGCTGGCAAGGTCTCTATCTCATCACACAACAAAACATCATGATGTAATAAATCACAACACTTATAAAGTTGTGTGTCAGTGGACCCTGCTTTGGTTCTTAATTAGGTCTTAACCTACAATGGGATATTTCTCTGAATACTAATCCATGCACAATCCTGTACTACTTTATATGATGGGGTTATTATTTGTCATATTGCTGTGGGTATAGTGGTAACTAGATATTTATTGGTTGTATAATATGTGCAATATACATGTTCTATATAGCAGCTTTGGGGTAAATAGGGACTAATGTTGTCCTGGGCCTCTTATCTCCCCTTCTTCCTTGATGGCTGGACCCCACTCCTATGCACTCAATGCTTTCTTTTTAGCTTTCTTTTTAGCTGACCCCCCTGAGACGATCTGCTTTGTGTCCCGCATTAGTTCATTCATAGTGTAAGTGGGACCCTCTCGCCTTCCCAGCAGGGGACGGACGTCTGACCAGACTGGAAGTAGTGCAGCTCTGTGCATCCGGCGCCTCATTGTCAGGAGTAGGGGATGTTTTAGGACCTTTTTGGCGCTATTGGTGGTTCCTGTTGGTGGTGCACAGAGAATGGCTTAGGGCTATTGTGATAGAGGAGGATCGATGGACATGGGAAACAGCATGGCCCAAGAATCTCACTATAAGTTAAGACTAGAGTTTGTCAATTATATGACAAAGGGGGGGGGGGCACCCTCAAAATGCATCATGTGTTTACATGAGGACTTGAAATATATTTAAACCTTGGACAAAGTTTAAAGATTTTATGCAACTTTGTAGTCGGAGTTTATCCGTTCTAATTGCATGCAATGTTGGTAACTGCTCCAGGCTCAAGGTACAGGTCAAAACAGCCCGGGATGACCATTTACAAAGAATGCCCAACCATATTTATGTTCTGTGTGATATGTTTATAGTCAACTGGGAAGTTACAAATGACCCCAGAAAAGTCAGTATTCACTATGGTTAACCTCCCACATGAAGGGAATGAAAAGTGAATTGCAAATCCAACTTTCAAAGCTTTCATTTGAAAAATATATGGATTGATCATTTTACAATATGTATTAAAACATTTTGAAATGAAGCACACTGATGACTTGATCTTACTGAATATAAATGAGATGTGTCGAGGGAAAATTAATAAATAGATCATAAGGGCTAGAAGCAAGGCACAGAGCTACTCTTGGGTATTTTTCAATGAATCTTTGAAGTTATTCATCTTCTCTAGACATTTAGTGAAGTGCTTACCATCATCCATAATTGCTATGGTAACGCCTTTTCCTGTGTATCCCAACTCCCAGGCTTCAGCTACATTCAAGTCTAGCCCCGGGGTCCCATCTGCTTGACCCGTGTTAATCTAAAAAATTAAAATAAATTGATTAACTTGATGCAATAAACACATTTAAGTTATTATACAATATGTTATATAAAGTTAAGGCACAGAGGCATAGCTAGACCTTCTGGCACCGATGCAAAGATTCGATATGGTGCCCCCCTTTTCACGCCAGTGGCCATTTTGGAGTATGGGGCAAAACTAATAACCTTGTCCCAGCGTCAGCCAGGAATGGTTGCATGGCAGAAGAGAATTTAATACCTGCCATGGCCTCTGACTTATAATTTCACCAGGGCACCTCAAGGAGTATTTCCCTAGGTTTACATGACAATCCAGGAAATCTCACAGGGCATCCCAAATAGGGATATCTCGATTGAAGGGAACAAACCAGGGATTGTGAAAATCTGGGTGGTGTTCCTCTTTAACATACATACACACACTTTTCATTGCACACACATACATGATAAAATACACGCATAACATTAAAACCTGAGACACATTGCAATGTGCTGCCAAGTGCACATTCAGAGCAGATTGGAGTAGCTGCTTATATGCTGATGTTGCTGGCCGGGTCTGAGCTTCCATTTCTTGTGCAGCACAAAGGAATATTCAGGAGGAGGAGCTCTGCCTTGGGGATTCTTCTCATACAGCCAGTGCAACTCATGCTGCACACTGAGCCTGGGAGGGGGCTAAGGGGAACCTGCTATGCGTCCACACTATCTGACCTGCGACACCTAAAATCTGCGTCTGGCTGCTCTTGTCCTTCTGTCGCTGGAGCTCCACCTACAATTAGCCCCTGTGCTTCCAATAACTAAGAGAGGGCACAGCACAACAGTGACCCCAACTCAGCTCCCCACCTCTCCCCCTTTCTGCACTTAGAAAGGGAGATAGATAAGGCTGCATCCCACTATGTGTTTTACAAACAGCTGCCTCTGCTCAATTTCTCTGAGGGCTCACCCCAGCACTGCCACCTGTGCTCAAGCCCCCTTTTGGCACCTCCCTGACCTGCTGCACCATTCCTTCAGAGGCGGAGCATAGATAAGGTAATTTTCAAAGCGCAAACATGGAGTCAGAATGGACAACGTCTTCATGCTTGTTTACAGTGGAGGAAAGAAGCAAAAAAGGCCCAAGAGAAAGTGAAACGTGTGGCAAAGTTGCAGTTGCAGACGGAATCAGCAAGATCTTGGTCAAATTTAGCTTTGGCGTGGATCTAAAGCCCATTATTATTTGCATTATCAAATGATCAATTCAGCATCAGATACAGAAAGCTCCCTACACTATTTGTGGAGTAAACAACCCCCGATATTATCTATGTTCAGTCTTTTACTGTCAATATATATATATATATATATATATATATATATATATATATATATATATTGTGGTAGTTGCTGGCACTGTTATATTATGTTTGGTTTCTGGTGCAAAGTTGATGGTTTATAGCAAATTTTCTAGCCACTGGTATATGTGCCACTAGTGGTATGCAGCTACCTATTTTCCTCCTGATATACTGCCATCTATATTTTTCACAAACCTTTTTTGCTCCAAAAGGTAATACAACTATTTATTAGCATTTCAAGTAAGTTGTTTTGCACATTTTCTAAGGTGACTGACAACCCATTTGTACCAACCAGACTTTACTTGAGATAATTAGAAGATGAAAAGTAATTGGGAACCCCTGGTTTATAGTAAATACACAGCACAGCACAGCAAAAAGCCTGCAAAAGCCAATTTCCTCTCACCACTACCAATCTTCAGTGGCTGGCACATTTTAAAATTACATTTTAAAAACACCTAGCAAACCTGACAGCAAGACAAGTTTCAGTTGTCATTGGCAGTCAAAATAAAGTACACTTCTTCTTATAATGGCTTACAGGAAGCATAATCAGGCAGGTCTAGACAGGAAGGAAGGACAGCTCAGTGGCCAAGGAAGGGGTTAGATGAAGGTGCAGGTCAGCTGGTTGGTAAGGGGATAAGGTAAGGGGAGCGGGTCAGTGGCGTCTCAGGTGAGGGGTGCAGAACCGAGGCTGGGGAGGCAGTCACATGAGGTGTGCGGATCGGAGGGTGGGGAAGGGGGTCAGGTGAGGGGTGCAGATTGGAGGCTAGGGAGAGGGTCAGGTGAGGATCTGAAGCTGGAGAGA
Source organism: Gastrophryne carolinensis (assembly GCA_027917425.1). Taxonomy (NCBI): domain Eukaryota; kingdom Metazoa; phylum Chordata; class Amphibia; order Anura; family Microhylidae; genus Gastrophryne; species Gastrophryne carolinensis. The sequence continues at coordinate 414,775,626 of CM051237.1, read as the reverse complement.
GGTTAAGGTGATGGTGTGGAAGGGGTCAGGTGAGGTGTGCAGATTGGAGGCTAGGGTAGGGTGTTAGGTGATGGATGTGGATTGGAGGCTGGGTTAAGGGGTCAGGGTGGTGTAGATCAGAGGCTAGGGAGAGTGTTAGGTGAGGGTGTGAATCAGCGGCTTGGGGGGGGGGGGTTAGTTAAGGGGTTCAGGTCAGCAGCTGAGGGTTGGGTTCTGGAAGTGATTCACTCCCAGCCTTCCACCTGAGTACAGCTCATACTGAGCATCAGAGCCAGTGGGCGGCACAACGGGTTAGAGTGGGAAGCATAACAATATAAGTTGGCCATGGACATCTGAAAAGCGGTAGTCTGGGACCTAATATTTGAGCTGCGGGGCCCTGATCTCAGCACCAGCCAACAATGCATGGGTGCTTGCGTCCTGGGGCCCCAGGCAATTGCCACCCATGTCCCAAACGCTGATCCTGCATATAATATACTGTATGTAATACAACATTACTTATGGACCAACATTGCATCTTAAGTCTGGCATAAACCCTTCCCTAGGGGTCATCCAAATCAGAATGCCCTGCTGTGTAAAACTCACTGAGCCTGTTGATCCAGTATTGATTAAATGTAGATACTGCAGAGCGCTTCACATTTCTGGATCCAATTAGATTTCTAAAGACTGAAAACAATGGTGCTTGTTTTTCTTATATGCAGGTACAAAGATGATAAATATAGAGTACCAGCAATAGTGGGGTGCCCTAACCTCATGGGCCCTTCTGCAGCCATTACCTCTGCACACCCTTGCTGGCTATTGCTTTGACAACCATAGTATTGTGGCTGTTGCTGGCTGCTTTTCTGATTAACATTACATAATACATTTAACTTACCAGATACCATTGTTTTGTAAAGAGAGGATCATTCATATTGATATCAATGTCATTGATGTCTCTGTATCCTCGTTTTCTTCTTTCAAATCCTTCTTGCTGATCAGCTTTTAGAACCTAAAATGAAACACAAAACATAAATGTTTAAAGCTTTCTTTCTCCAATTGTACTTGGAAAAGTAATAATCTATATAACAAAAATGTTTATTTTCTCTCTCATACTTTATTAAAAGAAAACCAGCGAGTATAGCTTGTTTTTATGTGAATTTTGCTACCAAACTAGTAATATATATATTTCTCTGTATTAGTTGTGGATTTAGACAAAAGCCACCTTAACTATGACAGTTAAAGCAGAACAAAACCCACTCTGGCCCGGCACTGGAATCTAAAAGATTGCTGGCTTTCCCCTGGGGCATCCCAAATTGGGATGGTCCAATGTGTGAAACCCTTCAAACCCTTTTACACAGCACGTCATCCCAATTTAGGATACAAAACCCGGGAATGGAACAAAACCCGGAAAAGTCAAATTCAACTTTAATGTAAAATGTGACCGTTTTCAAAACTGTCCAAAATGTAGGTAGTCTGTAGGGGCAATTTATGCTATTTTAATTTTAAGGGTCTGCCCAGGCAAATAAAACAAAATGGTCATGCTAACCTTTTGATCCCCAAGTCCCATGGTGTGAAATTTCAGATATCCCCCTTTGGCTGGCAATCCCTGTCATCGCAGCTATTACTCTAGGCATTTGTGAATGTCTGGCATGGGTACATGGAGGAGTGGCCAGTGACTTGTGCATGCTACGTAGAACTACTGGAAGGCAAGCTTTTGATGGTGATCTGATCGCTGGGATTTCACACAGCGGAGCGTCACAGATAGGGATGCCCCACCAGAGAGGAACAACATACAGAAGAGTGTACATTCCGGGTGTAATTCCTGTTTAACAAGCGCTTATCACCTTTATTGCTATATTTTAATTTGTACTATTTTCAGCTAATATTTCAGGCTACATAAGGGTAATACAGAGTGGAGTGACCTTTGGGCTTTAATGAAAAAAGATAGTTCATTTTATTTCAAGGAAATTCTGCCTTTACCGTATTTCTTATTTTGCATGAAACCCAGTCCTGTTTGTTCAAATGTGCCCTGCATAGTTTTACTAGTAGAAATAATCTATAATATATAACCTTCACTAGTTTTAAATGTTTTGCCATGAAAAGCCGACTTAAACCGGACCAACGGCCTGGCATTGGACGCTGGCACGAGTCAAAAGCCACACCCCATCCGGTGGCCAGAAACGTCTCGCCTTTATCTTGCAGGTGGCTACGGAGGCGGTGGGGAGCGGCGACAGCAGCAGGAGCACTGAGGAAAATATGTTTATTTTTTTTGCTTGTTTCTTGGGGCATGCTTCACACTGTCTGTATTTGGTATGCCCGCACACTGCCTGCATTTGGGATGCCCCTCACTGCCTGTAACGTGGGATACTGCTCACTGCCTGTAATGTGGAATGCCCCTCACTGCCTGTATCGTGGGATACCGCTCACTGCCTGTAATGTGGAATGCCCTTCACTGCCTGTAACGTGGGATACCGCTCACTGCCTGTAATTTGGAATGCCCTTCACTGCCTGTAACATGGGATACTGCTCACTGCCTGTAATGTGGAATGCCCCTCACTGCCTGTAACGTGGGATACTGCTCACTGCCTGTAACGTGGAATACTGCTCACTGCCTGTAACGTGGGATACTGCTCACTGCCTGTAACGTGGAATACTGCTCACTGCCTGTAATTTGGGATAATGCTCACTGCCTGTAACATGGGATACTGCTCACTGCCTTAATGTGGAATACTGCTCACTGCCTGTAATGTGGGGTCTGTAATGGTGTGATTGGGGTATTCTACACACTGTCTATAATGGGGTGACTGGTAGGGGGTATTTTAACACACCATTTGGATCAGAATATTTTTTTCTACTTTTTCTCCTCAAAATCCTGGGTGCGTCTTATAGAGCAAAAATATGGTAGCTGCTGAACAGCTATTATTAGACCAAGATACAATTTGACAGGATAGCGGCTTCTTTATTGAAAAACAACACTAGCCCAGAGTGTGACATCTTTTGAGATCACACAATGTGACATGTATCCTCTAAAGGGATCACTTCATCAGAATGGAAACATTTTCTTTCAAGCAACTGTGTAATAAAAAAGACACGCAACAGATCATTTTTTTTCCCATTCAGTCAGGATAAGTATAGATTTCATAATCTCAGCTGCTATCAAATACTCCAGAAAATGGAGTGGTCTCTAACTGTAGATGTAAGGTGACAGGAATCATCAATACAGTCCTGTGCTGAGAACATAGGAATTCATTTACTAAGGCCCTTATTTAACAAGGGATAGCGCCAGGTAGCGAATGGTGAGCGAACGGTAATGACGGTCACCGCCACAAGAATGCCGGCTCCCCTCCGCAATCACACATTTATCAAGCCGATCCTGCTTAGCGACTGACAGAGCGCCAGATAGCGAATCATTCATCATTATTCCAGCCTCACCCCACAGCGCCAGCGAGCGACCTTGAACAGCGACAGGTATGACCTCTCGCTACCTGGCGCTCTCCAATGCATTTCAATGGAACATATTAAATATTCATAATTAATTGCTATTAATGTTTTTTTTTTTTTTTTTTTTTTTTTAAATGTCAAAAATTCTGTGACCACTTCTGCAATGTTAGATATTTTTTTTAAGGTTAAAAAAAAAAAAAGCAAAACATTTGTGCAGAATTGATTAGAGATGAGCGAACTTTTGAAAAATTCGATTCGACTGATTCGCCGAATTTTCCGACAAAAATCGTTTCGACCCGAATAAATTCGCGACGAATCGCTATTAAAAACGGCTATTTCTGAGCCTCCTAGAGCCTCAATAGGGTTGTAAACCATTCTGCCTTGCTGTAACACGCACAGGATGCGTGCTGGGTTAGTTAAATAATACTTTGAAGAAATATCACATGCAGATCAGAGGCATCGCTAATAGAATCGCAGAGCGGCACAATTGAATTCAAGAGAGTTGAAGTGGCATCACTATGAGGGGCAGGAGCCCAAACATTGCTTTAAAGAGACACTGGAGTTGGCAGCAGCAGGAGCCCAAAAATTGGATGAATCACACCCTGGAGTTGGCAGCAGCAGCAGCAGGAGCCCAAACATTACTTTAAAGAGACCCTGGGGTTGGCTTCAGGAGCCCAAAAATTGGATGAATCACACCCTGGAGTTGGCAGGAGTTGACAGCAGCAGCAGCAGGAGCCCAAATATTACTTTAAAGAGACACTGGAGTTGGCAGCAGCAGGAGCCCAAAAATTGGATGAATCACACCCTGGAGTTGGCAGCAGCAGCAGCAGGAGCCCAAACATTACTTTAAACAGACCCTGGGGTTGGCCTCAGGAGCCCAAAAATTGGATGAATCACACCCTGGAGTTGGCAGAAGTTGGCAGCAGCAGCAGCAGGAGCCCAAATATTACTTTAAAGAGACACTGGGGTTGGCTTCAGGAGCCCAAAAATTGGATGAATCACACCCTGGAGTTGGCAGAAGTTGGCAGCAGCAGCAGCAGGAGCCCAAATATTACTTTAAAGAGACACTGGAGTTGGCTTCAGGAGCCCAAAAATTGGATGATTCACACCCTGGAGTTGGCAGCAGCAGCAGCAGGAGCCCAAACATTACTTTAAAGAGACCCTGGGGTTGGCTTCAGGAGCCCAAAAATTGGATGAATCACACCCTGGAGTTGGCAGAAGTTGGCAGCAGCAGCAGCAGGAGCCCAAATATTACTTTAAAGAGACACTGGAGTTGGCTTCAGGAGCCCAAAAATTGGATGATTCACACCCTGGAGTTGGCAGCAGCAGCAGCAGGAGCCCAAATATTACTTTAAAGAGACACTGGGGTTGGCTTCAGGAGCCCAAAAATTGGATGAATCACACCCTGGAGTTGGCAGAAGTTGGCAGCAGCAGCAGCAGGAGCCCAAATATTACTTTAAAGAGACCCTGGGGTTGGCTTCAGGAGCCCAAAAATTGGATGAATCACACCCTGGATTTGGCAGGAGTTGGCAGCAGCAGCAACAGGAGCCCAAACATTACTTTAAAGAGACCCTGGGGTTGGCTTCAGGAGCCCAAAAATTGGATGAATCACACCCTGGAGTTGGCAGCAGCAGCAGCAGGAGCCCAAATATTACTTTAAAGAGACCCTGGGGTTGGCTTCAGGAGCCCAAAAATTGGATGAATCACACCCTGGAGTTGCAAGCAGCAGCAGGAGCCCAAATATTACTTTAAAGAGACCCTGGGGTTGGCTTCAGGAGCCCAAAAATTGGATGAATCACACCCTGGAGTTGGCAGCAGCAGGAGCCAAAACATTACTTTAAAGAGACACTGGGGTTGGCTTCAGTAGCCCAAAAATTGGATGAATCACGCCCTGGAGTTGGCAGCAGCAGCAGGAGCCCAAACATTACTTTAAAGAGACACTGGGGTTGGCTTCAGGAGCCCAAAAATTGGATGAATCACGCCCTGGAGTTGGCAGCAGCAGCAGCAGGAGCCCAAACATTACTTTAAAGAGACCCTGGGGTTGGCTTCAGGAGCCCAAAAATTGGATGAATCACACCCTGGAGTTGGCAGGAGTTGACAGCAGCAGCAGCAGGAGCCCAAATATTACTTTAAAGAGACCCTGGGGTTGGCTTCAGGAGCCCAAAAATTGGATGAATCACACCCTGGAGTTGGCAGAAGTTGGCAGTAGCAGCAGCAGGAGCCCAAATATTACTTTAAAGAGACCCTGGGGTTGGCTTCAGGAGCCCAAAAATTGGATGAATCACACCCTGGAGTTGGCAGGAGTTGACAGCAGCAGCAGCAGGAGCCCAAACATTACTTTAAAGAGACCCTGGGGTTGGCTTCAGGAGCCCAAAAATTGGATGAATCACACCCTGGAGTTGGCAGCAGCAGGAGCCCAAATATTACTTTAAAGAGACCCTGGGGTTGGCTTCAGGAGCCCAAAAATTGGATGAATCACACCCTGGAGTTGGCAGAAGTTGGCAGTAGCAGCAGCAGGAGCCCAAATATTACTTTAAAGAGACCCTGGGGTTGGCTTCAGGAGCCAAAAAAATTGGATGAATCACACCCTGGAGTTGGCAGGAGTTGACAGCAGCAGCAGCAGGAGCCCAAATATTACTTTAAAGAGACCCTGGGGTTGGCTTCAGGAGCCCAAAAATTGGATGAATCACACCCTGGAGTTGGCAGAAGTTGGCAGTAGCAGCAGCAGGAGCCCAAATATTACTTTAAAGAGACCCTGGGGTTGGCTTCAGGAGCCCAAAAATTGGATGAATCACACCCTGGAGTTGGCAGGAGTTGACAGCAGCAGCAGCAGGAGCCCAAATATTACTTTAAAGAGACCCTGGGGTTGGCTTCAGGAGCCCAAAAATTGGATGAATCACACCCTGGAGTTGGCAGGAGTTGGCAGCAGCAGCAACAGGAGCCCAAATATTACTTTAAAGAGACCCTGGGGTTGGCTTCAGGAGCCCAAAAATTGGATGAATCACACCCTGGAGTTGGCAGGAGTTGACAGCAGCAGCAGCAGGAGCCCAAATATTACTTTAAAGAGACCCTGGGGTTGGCTTCAGGAGCCCAAAAATTGGATGAATCACACCCTGGAGTTGGCAGCAGCAGCAGCAGCAGGAGCCCAAATATTACTTTAAAGAGACACTGGGGTTGGCTTCAGGAGCCCAAAAATTGGATGAATCACACCCTGGAGTTGGCAGAAGTTGGCAGCAGCAGCAGCAGGAGCCCAAATATTACTTTAAAGAGACACTGGAGTTGGCTTCAGGAGCCCAAAAATTGGATGAATCACACCCTGGAGTTGGCAGAAGTTGGCAGTAGCAGCAGCAGGAGCCCAAATATTACTTTAAAGAGACCCTGGGGTTGGCTTCAGGAGCCCAAAAATTGGATGAATCACACCCTGGAGTTGGCAGGAGTTGACAGCAGCAGCAGCAGGAGCCCAAATATTACTTTAAAGAGACCCTGGGGTTGGCTTCAGGAGCCCAAAAATTGGATGAATCACACCCTGGAGTTGGCAGGAGTTGGCAGCAGCAACAACAGGAGCCCAAATATTACTTTAAAGAGACCCTGGGGTTGGCTTCAGGAGCCCAAAAATTGGATGAATCACACCCTGGAGTTGGCAGGAGTTGACAGCAGCAGCAGCAGGAGCCCAAATATTACTTTAAAGAGACCCTGGGGTTGGCTTCAGGAGCCCAAAAATTGGATGAATCACACCCTGGAGTTGGCAGCAGCAGCAGCAGCAGGAGCCCAAATATTACTTTAAAGAGACACTGGGGTTGGCTTCAGGAGCCCAAAAATTGGATCAATCACACCCTGGAGTTGGCAGAAGTTGGCAGCAGCAGCAGCAGGAGCCCAAATATTACTTTAAAGAGACACTGGGGTTGGCTTCAGGAGCCCAAAAATTGGATCAATCACACCCTGGAGTTGGCAGAAGTTGGCAGCAGCAGCAGCAGGAGCCCAAATATTACTTTAAAGAGACACTGGAGTTGGCTTCAGGAGCCCAAAAATTGGATGAATCACACCCTGGAGTTGGCAGAAGTTGGCAGTAGCAGCAGCAGGAGCCCAAATATTACTTTAAAGAGACCCTGGGGTTGGCTTCAGGAGCCCAAAAATTGGATGAATCACACCCTGGAGTTGGCAGGAGTTGACAGCAGCAGCAGCAGGAGCCCAAATATTACTTTAAAGAGACCCTGGGGTTGGCTTCAGGAGCCCAAAAATTGGATGAATCACACCCTGGAGTTGGCAGGAGTTGGCAGCAGCAGCAACAGGAGCCCAAATATTACTTTAAAGAGACCCTGGGGTTGGCTTCAGGAGCCCAAAAATTGGATGAATCACACCCTGGAGTTGGCAGGAGTTGACAGCAGCAGCAGCAGGAGCCCAAATATTACTTTAAAGAGACCCTGGGGTTGGCTTCAGGAGCCCAAAAATTGGATGAATCACACCCTGGAGTTGGCAGGAGTTGACAGCAGCAGCAGCAGGAGCCCAAATATTACTTTAAAGAGACCCTGGGGTTGGCTTCAGGAGCCCAAAAATTGGATGAATCACACCCTGGAGTTGGCAGGAGTTGGCAGCAGCAGCAACAGGAGCCCAAATATTACTTTAAAGAGACCCTGGGGTTGGCTTCAGGAGCCCAAAAATTGGATGAATCACACCCTGGAGTTGGCAGGAGTTGACAGCAGCAGCAGCAGGAGCCCAAATATTACTTTAAAGAGACCCTGGGGTTGGCTTCAGGAGCCCAAAAATTGGATGAATCACACCCTGGAGTTGGCAGGAGTTGGCAGCAGCAGCAACAGGAGCCCAAATATTACTTTAAAGAGACCCTGGGGTTGGCTTCAGGAGCCCAAAAATTGGATGAATCACACCCTGGAGTTGGCAGCAGCAGCAGCAGCAGGAGCCCAAATATTACTTTAAACAGACCCTGGGGTTGGCTTCAGGAGCCCAAAAATTGGATGAATCACACCCTGGATTTGGCAGGAGTTGGCAGCAGCAGCAACAGGAGCCCAAACATTACTTTAAAGAGACCCTGGGGTTGGCTTCAGGAGCCCAAAAATTGGATGAATCACACCCTGGAGTTGGCAGCAGCAGCAGCAGGAGCCCAAATATACACTGGAGTTGGCTTCAGGGGCCCAAAAATTGGATGAATCACACCCTGGAGTTGGCAGAAGTTGGCAGCAGCAGGAGCCCAAAAAATGGCCTAAAGACATAAATATGTTTTGCACCATTTGGAAAGTGTAAAACGTGGCACCATGCTGAATCTAGTCGCATGCATCAGGCATTGGTGGGTGGAAATCCTGGCTGATCCATCCCTGATTCATTTTGACAAAGGTGAGTCTCTCCACATTTTTAGTTGACAGACGAGTTCTCCTCGCCGTAACTATGGCCCCCGCCGCACTAAACACCCGCTCAGATGGCACGCTACTTGCCGGGCAGGACAGCTTTTCCAGGGCAAACTCTGCTAGTTGCGGCCACAAATCAAGTTTGGCTGCCCAGAAGTCCAGCGGATCCTCAAGGTGTGTTGGCATGGTCATGTCAAAGTATGACATGACCTGCTGGTTCAGGTCCTGCTCCAGGTCTTCCTGCTGCTCATGAGTAGCCTCACTATGCGGGTGTAGAAAGCTACTCATTAGCGACTGAAGACTGAGGCTGCTGCTGCTGATGGAGCTTCTGCTGCTGCTGCTGCCAACCCCCCCAGCGGCCATGGCAGTGGAAGGTGAGCGCAGAGGTCCCCTCGAGTCAGACCTGCGAGAGTATGGACCATGGCGCAGATAGGCATCGGCCAACTGCCTACGTAGAATGTCTTTGTAGTAGTTGAGTTTGTCCTCCCTCTCGGTGGGTTTAAAAAATGCCCCCATTTTGTGCCGGAAGCGAGGGTCCAATAAGGTGGACAGCCAGAATTCATCCCGCCGACAGATGGAAACAATTCTGGGGTCACTACGCAAGCACGTGAGCATGCTTCGTGCCATTTGCGCAAGTGACTCGGATGGACTACCTGTCTCCATCTCCACTGCATACTGCCACGGTGTGCCCGGGTCCTCTGTCTCGCCTTCCTCAAAAACCTCTAGCTCCTCTGGCTGCTCCTGCTCCTCCTCTCCTGTCCGCTGACTAGATAAACCAGCCATTTCGCCAAGCCTAAACTGTGTTTCGCTGGGCAACTCCTCCTCCTCCTCCTCTTCCTCCTCCTCCAGTTCAGCTCCAGCGGGGTTCATGTGGCCGTAAGATGTAAACGCCATGTCTCCAGTGCCCTGACCAGCCATGGTTTCCAACATGTGCTGTAGTACATGAAGCAGTGGAATCACGTCGTTCATCCCGTAATCCTGCCGACTGACAAATAAAGTGGCATCCTCAAAGGGCCTGAGCAAACGGCAGGTGTCACGTATGAGCTGCCACTGGTTGACATTGAAGTTACACAGGGGAGTCCCCCTATCTGCTTGGATCATCAGGAAATCCGTGATGGCTTTTCTCTGTTCATATAATCGGTCCAACATGTGAAGGGTGGAATTCCAACGGGTGGAAACATCGCAAATCAGACTATGTTGGGGGATACCATTCTGACGCTGTAGCTCAAGAAGGGTGTGTTTGGCGGTGTAGGAGTGGCTGAAGTGCATGCAAAGTTTCCTTGAAGTTGTTAGGATGTCTTGCAGATGGGGGGAACACTTCAGAAACCGCTTGACAACCAGATTGAAGACGTGAGCCATGCAGGGGGCATGGGTCAGGCTTCCTTGGCGCAGCGCAGACAAAATGTTCTTCCCATTGTCGGTAACCATGACTCCCATTTTAAGTTTTCTCGGAGTAAGCCATGTTTGGATTTCCTGATGAATACATTTAAGCAGTTCCTCCCCTGTGTGACTCCGTTCGCCAAGACAAACCATGTGAAGCACTGCGTGACACCTCCGTGCCCTGCACACATGGTAGACTGGAGGGGCACTGAGACTTGAGCCTACAGTGGAGGGTGAGGAGATGGCGGAGGATGAGGAGGCCGAGTCGCACGGTGTCACAGGCCCAATGGGCAGAGAGCGCGGAGGCCGAAGCGGCGTGACCTGTCCAAGTTGCTGCTGCTGCTGCAAAGGGACCACATTCACCCAGTGGGCCGTAAACGACATGTACTGCCCCTGACCGTAGTTACAGCTCCAGATGTCGGCGCTGCCATGTATTTTGCTACACACCGACAGGCTCAAGGACTGGCCCACCTTCTGTTCAACAAAAGTGTGCAGCGCTGGTACTGCCTTCTTGGCAAAGAAATGACGGCTTGGGACTCTCCACCTCGGCTCGGCACAAGCCATCAGTTCTCTGAAAGGTGCAGATTCCACCACCTGAAAAGGGAGCGACTGCAGCACCAGCAACTTGGACAGGAGCACATTCAGCTTCTGCGCCATAGGATGAGTGGGCGCATACTGCTGTCTCTTGGACATGGCTTCGCTGATGGATTGCTGGCGGGATGCATGACTTGGAGGAGGAGGAGCAGGAGCGACAGAGGATGGGTATGACGCACAGCTGCCTTCGGCTGAGGTGCTGGAGCCTTGGCTGGCAGAAATTGGGAGCTCACTTGGTGAGGAAGCAGACTGGACCACCCCTTGGGAGCCTCGGTTCTCCCAGGTCGTTTTATGGTGACGCATCATATGTTGACGCAGGGCCGTGGTGCCAACATTTGGACCCTGGCCACGCTTCACCTTTTGCCTACATATCTTGCATGTGGCCATGTTACCCTCCTGCGGATGCCTCAGGAAAAACTGCCACACTGCCGAGTAGCTACTTTTCCCACCCCCTGGCCTCACTGATTCACTGCTGCTGTTGCCAACTCCAGGAACCCCTGCTCCACTACCTCCTGATAAGGTAGACTGCCGCACAGCAGGTGCTCTACCCCGACCCCGGCCCCGGCCGGCTCCAGCCTTTGGAATTGTGCCCCCATGCTGACTGCTACCACCTTGCTGCCTCAGCTGCTGACTCCGGGGCAACCTGCGCCCCTCTTCTCCTGATGATGACGATGAAGCCCCTTCCTCACCCGGCTCCCAAGTGCGATCGGCTTCATCGTCATCATCATCATCACCGAGTTGTGGCTGTACGTCACTGATGTTCGTGGATTCGTCAACAGTGTCTGGCGCAGGAGCTGGAACGCTCGCAGCACCCACGACACTGTCCACATCACTATTTGTCTGCCTAGCTAAAGAAGCCACCTCCATTTCTTGGCTGGGCAGTAGCTGCTGACTGTCCTCCTGTATCTGATCGTCCTCCTCACTAAAGAGTGGAGCTGAACCCAAAGCATAGGATACGTCGCTGGGGGAGGGAACGGCGTAGGACAGAGGCAATGGGAGGACAGGGACTGCTCTCGGGGCATGCCAACTCAGGGTTGTGTCAGAGGAACCTACCGACCCTAGACTGGGGGTCTCAGATGTAAGTTGTGATGATGTTGTTGATGAGCGCGTCAGCCAATCTACCACGGCAGATGCGTTACTGGTGGAGACCCGACCGCTAGCAGATACTGGCAGATTAGGTCTCTCAGCGTGACTCCTGCTGCTACTGGCCCCCAGTGTGATGCGAGCTCTGCCTGAGGAATCTTGGCCTCTGCCACTCCTCTTTTCACTTCCAGGCACTTGTCTGCCCGACATAGTCTAACTGGCGTGGTAGTAGGTGATATTTAAAAAAACCCCGGGCAGCGGTGGGTCTATATGAAACAGAATATAATGCACACCAAAAGTGAGCAGTAACACTCAGCCTCCAACAGGCCTGCTTAGTGTAAATAAGAGAGCTGCTTAGTGTAAATAAAGAGGGGTATGCTATGTTACAGAATGGGATGCCTCAACAGAAGTGCACCTGGCAGGCAGCAGTAAGCCTATGCCCAGCAAAAGTGTCTTTATCAGGGCTAATTTCAATTATAATAAGTGCAAATGGTTATATGGTCTTAAACAGAGGCTGCTGTTGTCACAGAATGGGATGCCCCCAAAAAAGATCCAGTAGTGCTATGCCCAGCAAAAGTGTCTTTATCAGGCCTAATTTCTATGAGAATAAGTGCAAATGGTTATATGGTCTTAAACAGAGGCTGCTGTAGTCACAGAATGGGATGCCCCAAAAAAAGATCCAGTAGTGCTATGCCCAGCAAAAGTGTCTTTATCAGGCTAATTTCAAATATAATAAGAGCAAATGGTTATATGGTCTTAAACAGAGGCTGCTATAGTCACAGAATGGGATGCCCTTGCAGGGTCCAGTAGTGCTATGCCCAGCAAAAGTGTCTTTATCAGGCTAATTTCAAATATAATAAGAGCAAATGGTTATATGGTCTTAAACAGAGGCTGCTATAGTCACAGAATGGGATGCCCTTGCAGGGTCCAGAAGTACTATGCCGAGCAAAAGTGTCTTTATCAGGCTAATTTCAAATATAATAAGAGCAAATGGTTATATGGTCTTTAACAGAGGCTGCTATAGTCACAGAATGGGATGCCCTTGCAGGGTCCAGTAGTGCTATGCCCAGCAAAAGTGTCTTTATCAGGCTAATTTCAATTATAATAAGAGCAAATGGTTATATGGTCTTAAACAGAGGCTGCTATAGTCACAGAATGGGATGCCCTTGCAGGGTCCAGTAGTGCTATGCCCAGCAAAAGTGTCTTTATCAGGCTAATTTCAAATATAATAAGAGCAAATGGTTATATGGTCTTAAACAGAGGCTGCTATAGTCACAGAATGGGATGCCCTTGCAGGGTCCAGAAGTACTATGCCGAGCAAAAGTGTCTTTATCAGGCTAATTTCAAATATAATAAGAGCAAATGGTTATATGGTCTTTAACAGAGGCTGCTATAGTCACAGAATGGGATGCCCTTGCAGGGTCCAGTAGTGCTATGCCCAGCAAAAGTGTCTTTATCAGGCTAATTTCAAATATAATAAGAGCAAATGGTTATATGGTCTTTAACAGAGGCTGCTATAGTCACAGAATGGGATGCCCTTGCAGGGTCCAGTAGTGCTATGCCCAGCAAAAGTGTCTTTATCAGGCTAATTTCAAATATAATAAGAGCAAATGGTTATATGGTCTTTAACAGAGGCTGCTATAGTCACAGAATGGGATGCCCTTGCAGGGTCCAGTAGTGCTATGCCCAGCAAAAGTGTCTTTATCAGGCTAATTTCAAATATAATAAGAGCAAATGGTTATATGGTCTTTAACAGAGGCTGCTATAGTCACAGAATGGGATGCCCTTGCAGGGTCCAGTAGTGCTATGCCCAGCAAAAGTGTCTTTATCAGGCCTAATTTCTATGAGAATAAGTGCAAATGGTTATTATGCTATTAAATAGAGGCTGGTGTAGTCACAGAATGGGATGCCACAAAAACCAGAGAGCATGCACAGCAAAAGTGTCTTTATCAGGCCTAATTTCTATGAGAATAAGTGCAAATGGTTATTATGCTATTAAATAGAGGCTGGTGTAGTCACAGAATGGGATGCCATTAAAACCTGAGAGCATGCACAGCAAAAGTGTCTTTATCAGGCCTGATTTCTATGAGAATAAGTGCAAATGGTTATTATGCTATTAAATAGAGGCTGGTGTAGTCACAGAATGGGATGCCACAAAAACCAGAGAGCATGCACAGCAAAAGTGTCTTTATCAGGCCTGATTTCTATGAGAATAAGTGCAAATGGTTATTATGCTATTAAATAGAGGCTGGTGTAGTCACAGAATGGGATGCCACAAAAACCAGAGAGCATGCACAGCAAAAGTGTCTTTATCAGGCCTGATTTCTATGAGAATAAGTGCAAATGGTTATTATGCTATTAAATAGAGGCTGGTGTAGTCACAGAATGGGATGCCACAAAAACCAGAGAGCATGCACAGCAAAAGTGTCTTTATCAGGCCTGATTTCTATGAGAATAAGTGCAAATGGTTATTATGCTATTAAGTAGAGGCTGGTGTAGTCACAGAATGGGATGCCACAAAAACCAGAGAGCATGCACAGCAAAAGTGTCTTTATCAGGCCTAATTTCTATGAGAATAAGTGCAAATGGTTATTATGCTATTAAATAGAGGCTGGTGTAGTCACAGAATGGGATGCCACAAAAACCAGAGAGCATGCACAGCAAAAGTGTCTTTATCAGGCCTGATTTCTATGAGAATAAGTGCAAATGGTTATTATGCTATTAAATAGAGGCTGGTGTAGTCACAGAATGGGATGCCACAAAAACCAGAGAGCATGCACAGCAAAAGTGTCTTTATCAGGCCTAATTTCTATGAGAATAAGTGCAAATGGTTATTATGCTATTAAATAGAGGCTGGTGTAGTCACAGAATGGGATGCCACAAAAACCAGAGAGCATGCACAGCAAAAGTGTCTTTATCAGGCCTGATTTCTATGAGAATAAGTGCAAATGGTTATTATGCTATTAAATAGAGGCTGGTGTAGTCACAGAATGGGATGCCACAAAAACCAGAGAGCATGCACAGCAAAAGTGTCTTTATCAGGCCTGATTTCTATGAGAATAAGTGCAAATGGTTATTATGCTATTAAATAGAGGCTGGTGTAGTCACAGAATGGGATGCCACAAAAACCAGAGAGCATGCACAGCAAAAGTGTCTTTATAAGGCCTGATTTCTATGAGAATAAGTGCAAATGGTTATTATGCTATTAAATAGAGGCTGGTGTAGTCACAGAATGGGATGCCACAAAAACCAGAGAGCATGCACATCAAAAGTGTCTTTATCAGGCCTGATTTCTATGAGAATAAGTGCAAATGGTTATTATGCTATTAAATAGAGGCTGGTGTAGTCACAGAATGGGATGCCACAAAAACCAGAGAGCATGCACAGCAAAAGTGTCTTTATCAGGCCTAATTTCTATGAGAATAAGTGCAAATGGTTATTATGCTATTAAATAGAGGCTGGTGTAGTCACAGAATGGGATGCCACAAAAACCAGAGAGCATGCACAGCAAAAGTGTCTTTATCAGGCCTGATTTCTATGAGAATAAGTGCAAATGGTTATTATGCTATTAAATAGAGGCTGGTGTAGTCACAGAATGGGATGCCACAAAAACCAGAGAGCATGCACAGCAAAAGTGTCTTTATCAGGCCTGATTTCTATGAGAATAAGTGCAAATGGTTATTATGCTATTAAATAGAGGCTGGTGTAGTCACAGAAGGGGATGCCACAAAAACCAGAGAGCATGCACAGCAAAAGTGTCTTTATCAGGCCTGATTTCTATGAGAATAAGTGCAAATGGTTATTATGCTATTAAATAGAGGCTGGTGTAGTCACAGAATGGGATGCCACAAAAACCAGAGAGCATGCACATCAAAAGTGTCTTTATCAGGCCTGATTTCTATGAGAATAAGTGCAAATGGTTATTATGCTATTAAATAGAGGCTGGTGTAGTCACAGAATGGGATGCCACAAAAACCAGAGAGCATGCACAGCAAAAGTGTCTTTATCAGGCCTAATTTCTATGAGAATAAGTGCAAATGGTTATTATGCTATTAAATAGAGGCTGGTGTAGTCACAGAATGGGATGCCACAAAAACCAGAGAGCATGCACAGCAAAAGTGTCTTTATCAGGCCTGATTTCTATGAGAATAAGTGCAAATGGTTATTATGCTATTAAATAGAGGCTGGTGTAGTCACAGAATGGGATGCCACAAAAACCAGAGAGCATGCACAGCAAAAGTGTCTTTATCAGGCCTGATTTCTATGAGAATAAGTGCAAATGGTTATTATGCTATTAAATAGAGGCTGGTGTAGTCACAGAATGGGATGCCACAAAAACCAGAGAGCATGCACAGCAAAAGTGTCTTTATCAGGCCTGATTTCTATGAGAATTAGTGCAAATGGTTATTATGCTATTAAATAGAGGCTGGTGTAGTCACAGAATGGGATGCCACAAAAACCAGAGAGCATGCACAGCAAAAGTGTCTTTATCAGGCCTGATTTCTATGAGAATAAGTGCAAATGGTTATTATGCTATTAAATAGAGGCTGGTGTAGTCACAGAATGGGATGCCACAAAAACCAGAGAGCATGCACAGCAAAAGTGTCTTTATCAGGCCTGATTTCTATGAGAATAAGTGCAAATGGTTATTATGCTATTAAATAGAGGCTGGTGTAGTCACAGAATGGGATGCCACAAAAACCAGAGAGCATGCACAGCAAAAGTGTCTTTATCAGGCCTGATTTCTATGAGAATAAGTGCAAATGGTTATTATGCTATTAAATAGAGGCTGGTGTAGTCACAGAATGGGATGCCACAAAAACCAGAGAGCATGCACAGCAAAAGTGTCTTTATCAGGCCTGATTTCTATGAGAATAAGTGCAAATGGTTATTATGCTATTAAATAGAGGCTGGTGTAGTCACAGAATGGGATGCCACAAAAACCAGAGAGCATGCACAGCAAAAGTGTCTTTATCAGGCCTGATTTCTATGAGAATAAGTGCAAATGGTTATTATGCTATTAAATAGAGGCTGGTGTAGTCACAGAATGGGATGCCACAAAAACCAGAGAGCATGCACAGCAAAAGTGTCTTTATCAGGCCTAATTTCTATGAGAATAAGTGCAAATGGTTATTATGCTATTAAATAGAGGCTGGTGTAGTCACAGAATGGGATGCCACAAAAACCAGAGAGCATGCACAGCAAAAGTGTCTTTATCAGGCCTAATTTCTATGAGAATAAGTGCAAATGGTTATTATGCTATTAAATAGAGGCTGGTGTAGTCACAGAATGGGATGCCACAAAAACCAGAGAGCATGCACAGCAAAAGTGTCTTTATCAGGCCTAATTTCTATGAGAATAAGTGCAAATGGTTATTATGCTATTAAATAGAGGCTGGTGTAGTCACAGAATGGGATGCCACAAAAACCAGAGAGCATGCACAGCACAAGTGTCTTTATCAGGCCTAATTTCCATGAGAATAAGTGCAAATGGTTATTATGCTATTAAATAGAGGCTGGTGTAGTCACAGAATGGGATGCCACAAAAACCAGAGAGCATGCACAGCAAAAGTGTCTTTATCAGGCCTGATTTCTATGAGAATAAGTGCAAATGGTTATTATGCTATTAAATAGAGGCTGGTGTAGTCACAGATTGGGATGCCACAAAAACCAGAGAGCATGCGCAGCAAAAGTGTCTTTATCAGGCCTGATTTCTATGAGAATAAGTGCAAATGGTTATTATGCTATTAAATAGAGGCTGGTGTAGTCACAGAATGGGATGCCACAAAAACCAGAGAGCATGCACAGCAAAAGTGTCTTTATCAGGCCTAATTTCTATGAGAATAAGTGCAAATGGTTATTATGCTATTAAATAGAGGCTGGTGTAGTCACAGAATGGGATGCCACAAAAACCAGAGAGCATGCACAGCAAAAGTGTCTTTATCAGGCCTGATTTCTATGAGAATAAGTGCAAATGGTTATTATGCTATTAAATAGAGGCTGGTGTAGTCACAGAATGGGATGCCACAAAAACCAGAGAGCATGCACAGCAAAAGTGTCTTTATCAGGCCTAATTTCTATGAGAATAAGTGCAAATGGTTATTATGCTATTAAATAGAGGCTGGTGTAGTCACAGAATGGGATGCCACAAAAACCAGAGAGCATGCACAGCAAAAGTGTCTTTATCAGGCCTAATTTCTATGAGAATAAGTGCAAATGGTTATTATGCTATTAAATAGAGGCTGGTGTAGTCACAGAATGGGATGCCACAAAAACCAGAGAGCATGCACAGCAAAAGTGTCTTTATCAGGCCTGATTTCTATGAGAATAAGTGCAAATGGTTATTATGCTATTAAATAGAGGCTGGTGTAGTCACAGAATGGGATGCCACAAAAACCAGAGAGCATGCACAGCAAAAGTGTCTTTATCAGGCCTGATTTCTATGAGAATAAGTGCAAATGGTTATTATGCTATTAAATAGAGGCTGGTGTAGTCACAGAATGGGATGCCACAAAAACCAGAGAGCATGCACAGCAAAAGTGTCTTTATCAGGCCTAATTTCTATGAGAATAAGTGCAAATGGTTATTATGCTATTAAATAGAGGCTGGTGTAGTCACAGAATGGGATGCCACAAAAACCAGAGAGCATGCACAGCAAAAGTGTCTTTATCAGGCCTAATTTCTATGAGAATAAGTGCAAATGGTTATTATGCTATTAAATAGAGGCTGGTGTAGTCACAGAATGGGATGCCACAAAAACCAGAGAGCATGCACAGCAAAAGTGTCTTTATCAGGCCTGATTTCTATGAGAATAAGTGCAAATGGTTATTATGCTATTAAATAGAGGCTGGTGTAGTCACAGAATGGGATGCCACAAAAACCAGAGAGCATGCACAGCAAAAGTGTCTTTATCAGGCCTAATTTCTATGAGAATAAGTGCAAATGGTTATTATGCTATTAAATAGAGGCTGGTGTAGTCACAGAATGGGATGCCACAAAAACCAGAGAGCATGCACAGCAAAAGTGTCTTTATCAGGCCTAATTTCTATGAGAATAAGTGCAAATGGTTATTATGCTATTAAATAGAGGCTGGTGTAGTCACAGAATGGGATGCCACAAAAACCAGAGAGCATGCACAGCAAAAGTGTCTTTATCAGGCCTGATTTCTATGAGAATAAGTGCAAATGGTTATTATGCTATTAAATAGAGGCTGGTGTAGTCACAGAATGGGATGCCACAAAAACCAGAGAGCATGCACAGCAAAAGTGTCTTTATCAGGCCTGATTTCTATGAGAATAAGTGCAAATGGTTATTATGCTATTAAATAGAGGCTGGTGTAGTCACAGAATGGGATGCCACAAAAACCAGAGAGCATGCACAGCAAAAGTGTCTTTATCAGGCCTAATTTCTATGAGAATAAGTGCAAATGGTTATTATGCTATTAAATAGAGGCTGGTGTAGTCACAGAATGGGATGCCTCACAGCAGACTTAAGATCAGTTCAGTATATATGCACAGTTAGTTAGTATAAGCAGCCTGAAAACGCTAACAAAGCCTGTCAGGCTGGATGAAAAAAAAAAAAAAAAACTGACAGCCTCCGATTTTCCCTTCCTTTCCCTGTTTTTCGCTTACTTTCTGTCTGTCTCCTGTCTGTCTCCTGCCTGTCTCCAGCCTGTCCCTGTCTGTCCCTGCCTGTCTAACTGTCTGTCTCTCCCTCAGCTACACAGCGTTCTGTCTCTCACGAATGCAATAGAGAAATGAGGCTGGAAAGCAAGATGGCCGGCCTTAAATACCGCTGTGACGTCACCGGGCTTGCTGGCTGCTGATAGGCTGCATGTGACTGTCCCAGCTTGCACTGGCGCGGGGTTGATGTCTGGACATGTCCCGTCCGCCATCTTAGAATGCCTGTAATGTAAATGAATGGATGTTAAAGGAAAACTTCGAGCGATCGAATCGCGGGGAAATTCGGATTCGATCCGAATCGAATTTTTCCTGAAATTCGGATCGAATCCGGGTTCGTCCGGATCGATTCGCTCATCCCTAGAATTGATATTACAGGTCTGATATTAATGTATTCATATTACAAAATGTTTTGAAAAACATGTTTTTTTTTTTTTTCAAAAAATATGGTTGTTTGGGGGTTAAAAAACTACTTTTAACCCATCGCCGCCAGCGCTCTGGGGTTTAAACAAGCATTTCACAGCGCGAGAATTTTTTGAGCGTGATTTGTTAATGAATATGCTGGGAGCCGTTCGCTATGGCCATTCGCTGTCATGAGCTCCCATACAGCACGGAACCTGTCAAACAGCGACTCCTAACCCCGTATTCAACATTACCGCACACCGACTGAGTCGCTGTCAACAGCCGAACAACGGCCAAGCACAGCGAATACTAGCGTGCACTGTGAAAATAACACTACTGTCGCTCATCTGTCGCTACCTGGTGCTATTAATGAATCGGCCTCTTAGTGTGCCAGTAGAGATGAGCGAACTTCTTAAAAGTTCGATTCGGGCGATTCGCCGAATTTCACAAAGAAATTCGGGTTCGCCCGAATCGAACTTTTACGAAGTTCCCTCATCAAAAATGCCGGCATGGTGGGAGCGGGCCGGCCGGTTCCGCTGTCAGCGGGCCGGCGAAGCAAGCTGGCCGGCCCGCTCCCACCATGCCGACATTTAAAAAAAAAAAAAAAAAAAGCATTTTTGCCGGCATGGTGGGTTCGTGCCGAATCGAATTTTCCCTGAAATTCGGAGCGAATTCCGGTTCGGACGAACCGGTTCGCTCATCTCTATGTGCCAGCATAGGCAGAGGATGCAGCCGGCCAGCTAGCCAACCCGAAGTAGTCTAGTTTAGTCGTGGAGTCTGATTCACTACTAACGGCAGGTATTGGCAGATGAGCGTCTGTATAGCGGCACTTAGAGCGATTGCTAGTAGACGCTGTAAGCGGGTATCGGGCGCTGTAACAGAGCGCCTCAGTCACTGTAGTAATCTGGCCCACATTGATGAATGTGATGTATGTTGGGCGATCTAACACCAGTACAGCACTGCAGGGAGCGAAAGGTAGCGCCAGCTCAGTGCGACCGACTCTCGGCGGTCCACACCATACTTATCAAAAAAGGACACACACACAGTGTCGGCGCTCTAAATATGGTCACTATAGCATAGAGCTCCAGATGCTGTGTTATTAAAGTCTGTTTTTGAACACGTATCCACCTGTAACAAAGTGAAAACACATGGAATGACATTGTTTAAACACTGTGACATGTACCTGTAATGACAAATCTGCATAAAAACATAAAAAGCCAAAAAAGTTTCTTAAAGTGTTTGTTTGCAGCCAGGAGAGGTCACACAATGATTTGAGCAAAAAAAAAAAAAAGTGTCAAACACGCTGTTTAATCACAAGCAAATGAACAGCCATTGAAATGTATGGGAGAGCAACAGTGAGCGAAAGGTAATACCTGGCACTCTGAAAGCTAGAGCGCCGGTGCTATACACTGAGCCATGTGTAATAATACATGTGACGCTACATGGCGCTGTTAGAGTCGCTCACCAGATTCGCTTTCATAAATGTGGTTTTGCGTACAGCGCCCGGCGTTCACCAGGCGCTGCCTGCCGCTATGAGGTACTACCTGGCGCTATCCCTTCTTAAATAACCCCCTAAATGTGTGGCCCAGCAAAGCTCACTCACGCTACTAACGAGATTAATACAATACAAGAGAAACATGTTTGTATAACATGTATCATGTATTTAATCTTTGATGACATTACTACAGGGGTGAGTTGAGGTCATGTCAAGATGAACTGTGCACATTAAAAATTGCAATCCCAAAATCTAGTCCCAGTTTTTTAAATGGCCTTCAATCAAATCAGTTGTGTTCATTTTTTTCTTAAGCAGGTAAAAGCAGGTAACAGCAGTAAACACACCAACCCCCAAAAAGCAAACAGACGTTCTTTATAAATAAATGTATTTTTAATACTTTTTTATTTTGTATATAGGTAAAGTTCAGTATTAATCATAGCTTAAGCATGCCTAAATTACTCATTACATGGCAGATGGAAAATGTCAAACTACACAAAATCTTAAACTAGCGTAAAAAAAAACTCAAAGGAAAGATAGGAGAGCTTTATGGTAAACTGTATTTAAAAAATGCAATTAACAGTTTTACTTCTGATGCAAAATGCACTTATTTATCACCTGAGCGTTTTTTCCAAGAATCTCGGAGCGTGTGTAAACAGAAAAACTGATTGGTATGCTGTGTGCATCCCCTGTCCATGGTGCTGAACATGTTTTATGACAAGAGAAAAGGTTAGAATTTAAAGTGGAATCTTTAGGAAGAAACCCAAGTGAATCCAAATAGAAATCACAATACCATTGATTTAAAGAAACAAATCAAAGAGTTCTCTGGTAAAACAGAAAATGTATAACAAGATTTCTTCCTTTCCTGTACAGGATACACCCCAAAATGAGAGCATTTTATGAGATTTTAGAATAAAATACAAATAATATGTGTAATTTCGAGGGTTAAATTTAATTAAAAAAACACCAGCAGGTGACTTTGCATCCCCTCCTGCCATGTGAACTGGTATCATGGTCTCAAGTACCCCTTACCAGTTCATAAAGTGTAAAAACACATGCACACGCACACACACACACACACACAGAAAAAAGTACTCCTTTTTTTTTCATACTACATCTATCGCTGTTGTCCCGACCTTCTGAACTCTACCACAAACTGTAAGTGATTGGAAGGATTGGCGCCCACTGCCCCGCTACTGTCTCCTGCCAATCACTCTGGCTTCTGTCTCACTCTGGCTTCTGTCAGCGGGCCGGCGGCGGTCCGCTGACAGGCATAGCCGGCCTGCCCGCTCCCACCATGCCGGAATTTTTTTAAAAAGCAAACACTTACCTGCATGGTCGGAGCGTGGAGGCCGGCGCCGCTCTCAGCTGTCATCAGAGGACGCGTCATCAGAGGGCGCGTCATCAGAGGGCGCCTGAGAGCGGCGCCGGCCTCCACGCTCCGACCATGCAGGTAAGTGTTTGCTTTTTAAAAAAATCCCGGCATAATGGGAGCGGGCAGGCCGGCTGCGCTGTCAGCGGGCCGGCGGCGGCCCGCTGACAGGCGTAGCCGGCCTGCCCGCTCCCACCATGCCGGCATTTTTTTTTTATTATTTCAGGGAAAATTCGATCGGCACGAACCAAAAAAAATTCGGGTTCGTGTCGAATCGAATTTTCCCTGAAATTCGGAGCGAATTCCGGTTCGTCCGAACCGGTTCGCTCATCCCTAGTCCTAAGAGTTACCATTAGCCTAAAAGAAGCAAAGATTTATAGTTTCTCTATGCAATGCCCATGAATGCAGATAACTGCAGAAAGATATCCAGAATAGATGACTTCTCTGCAGATGCAGTTAGCCCTTGAGGCTGGTTAAATCAAATCACTTTTACATTTATTTCCAATAAAGGAGGCAGCATGACTTCCATTTATAAAGATCCAGGAAAATGTTTAGAATTAGGCCCTAGTTCAAGAGTAAGAAATCTATAATTCAAAGAATGAAAACAAGGCTAAAAACTGAACTGACAGAGAAACGCACAAAATTATCGATTTGTAATACAGTGCCACTTAGGCATGAGTTTACAATTGTCTGGGAAGACGTGAGAGCAGTAGGACACTGAAGTAGAACAAATTATCTGAATAATCAATTGGCTTTATAAAAAGTACTCGAGCAGAGCAAAGAACCTCTACATGTGACTCAGCTCAGTTCAGATGTCTGTGTTATTGAAAATCTCTCTAATAATTTTAATAGTGTTAACTAATTTGTGCAGTGGCCATGGGGCTAATGGTATGTTAAGCTCCTGTGGCTTCATAAATTAATCTATGGAGAACATGTTTTATCATTTGCTTTTATTGTTAAATTTGCAAAAAGGGAAATCCTTTATGCATCACTAATATTCTGGGTATAAGCAGGCCATGTCTTACACATTCTGGTAGGCACATTATGGGTATATGCAATAACTAAACACGGTGTTTCCTGCTGATTTCATTTACCAATAAAATCTACATTTTTAAAGATCTATTTAGCACAAAGGGAAATATTAATAAAACCCTGCAGCCTTGAATCTGTTTTTCAGCATACAAAATGTATATAGCCAGCATACAAACCAGAATCTTCAATATGTATATGTATACTTCTTACCTAGGGCAAATGTATGTGAAAACCCAATTTAAAATAGGTACCCCACCCCCCCCAAACCACCTTCTTTTTGAAAATGAACATATATTATACTATATATACTAGGTATAAATTAATAATTATATTAAAAATAATACCTTTCATTGGAGATCAAATAACAAACTATATTTAACTGGATGTAGGTGAAGAATTGCACAGAATACCTGATAGGGAGGCTGATTCATTACTAGCGGCAGGTATCGGCAGATGAGCGTCTGTATAGTGGTGCTTAGAGTGTCTGCTAGTAGACGCTCGTGTAACAGAGCACCTCAGTCGCTGTAGTAACACTTTAAGTCTGTTTATATTGTATAAGCACAGCAGGTCACAACTTTTATTATAATTTACAATATAACATAGCAGGAAGCTGGATGGCCTTTTACAGTGGAAACATGGCTTATTCTGCTTGGTACATTGTACAGTGCAAGGGAGAAAGGCAGCAGCGCAAGTACTCCAAGTACTCCAAGCCGAGTTTCAATATTCTGAGCACTGCTGCCCCTGTAAGTCCAGCACATTGGATGGGGTCTTTGTCACATGCTAGAAACATTGTATTAAGCTTTACCTTGCTCTGTGTTGCAGTGCAATGAAAGAGCCATATTCACTAATGTCTTACAGTCTTATTTACGAGGAAACAGGGTAATATCTATGTGCTTTTTTTAGCCCATGATAAAAATCCAAGTTTTGTGTAGACTCCATAAAAAAAAACACCATTGAAATAATAAATTTGCAGTTGTGTCTCTGCCACTAGAGCGTAAAATGAGAACTGGTGAAAGATTAGGTTAGTAGGAGGGACGGGGGATGAAAGGGAGGATTTTTTCTCAAGGTACAGCTTATCACTTTAATAAACATTTGCACTTTATATTGTGCAACAACATAATTAAATGGGGTCTTGTGTTATTTCTACATAGCAGAAGGATCTGCAAGGATCTCTAATCCAAAATTAGCCAAGACCGTGACCTATGATTACTATATACAATTGCTGAAAACATTTTGTAAATGTAAAAATGGGATTCCCAAACTCCTTAATCAAGGCGTCTATAACTGTCCTTGCAGCTATCATATAATCTAATTCATGGCTACTCAACCACTTCATGTGAAGGTCCATTTAAAGGCATCCAGTGAAAGTGAACAAAAAAAAGGATACTCGTCCCCCACCCCAAATCCTGTTGGCCACTGGGAAATAACAGAAGCTTTATTTTGGCCCCTCAGAACCTACAGCTCTTGCCCATGGTACAATGCTTTAACCCCCATGGAATCTGTGCACGATGTGTACGAGGGCGGAATAGGGCCCAAATGTTACTGCCAATAAGGTCTAGTAACAAGGATGGATAGATAGAGCTCAGGGGAGAGGGATGAAGGGCAGGGAGGGATGGAGAGAGACCCGGGTGAAGGGATCGATGGGCAAAACTAGAAGGACAGGAATGAATGGGCAGAGCTGGGGGGTAGATGGCCAGAGCGGGAAGAAAGAATAATCGATTGGCAAAGCTTGGAGGCCGAGGATTGCATGGGAAAAACTGGGAGGACAGAAATGTATGGGGCAGAGAGACTGGGCTGGATGGGGCAGAGCTGAAGGAACAGGCATTGTATGGGCAAAGCTGGGGGGACAGGGATGGATGGGGCAGAGCTGTGGGAATGAGATGATGAGACAGGGATAGATGAGGCTGAGCTGGGAAGGGGGAAAGGATTTGATGGGGCAAAGAGACCGAGAAACAAAGCTTGTGTGTACAAATGCTACTTCCGGCCCATGCAGTACATCATATTGCAATGCTAGGAGCCAGGGAGCCATGACACTGGCAGGGAGACTAAGCACTACATCGCCAATCAAGAGGGCAGTTCTGAGCATGGCAACACAGAAGTAACTGAGTGCAGGGCTGTCAGGGCAGGGGTCAGGAAATCTGGGGCTGAGGTCCGCATTCGGACCCCGGTCCACCAGTTGAGTATCGCTGATCTAATTCATATGATAGCTGTGACAATTTAGATGTTTGTTGGGTTTGGGTTTCATAATAAACAAGGCAACAATAGACTAAATTGTTTAGTTTATAAAGTGTTTATATCCAACCCTCCTAACCTTTACTAGAGAGATGCCAGAATATCTGGTCCATGTAATTATTACATTTCTGTATAATTTAGAAATGTTTTATATATAGATATTATAGTATAGAAGTATAGAGGTAAATGAAAGGGTTTTTGAAAGACCAATCAATATTTGTGTTTACTTAATGCATCCTACAGTTCTGTAACATTCAGATCACAAAGAGCAAAGAAATCAATTCAAACCAAGAGCAAGCACTAAGCGGGGTGTTCATCAGAGCTGAAAAAAACAGATCCATGCAAAGGCCCAACCAGATCAGTTTTATGCACAGGGGAACTTCTTTAAAGATGATCTAGTCCCCTGGATCTGCTCTCCTTCTTTCTCTTAAGGCAGAAAACTATTTTCTGTTCATTGTTTACTATACATAAATAAATCATTAACCAATTCTCTAGAGTTCTATGCTTATTCAATCTAGACAGCTTTCCTTCTGCCAGGACAAAAAAAACCTTTGAAAAGATAGGGAAGGGTCTTCTCCCAGTGTTTTTTTCTGCCTTGTACATTTTGCCTTATTTTAAAAGAGAGGGGTGCAAGCCACTTGGAAAGATGGATAAAGTTAGGATAGGCTACAAGAGACCTCCTATTCAAGGGTAAAAAAGCAGAAAATATATAGATGGCACATACAGACCAAGAATACCAGCATTTACCTATTAGTCTTAGCAGTAGGCAAGGCAATGCAAGTAATCTCTTTTTCTGTTAGTACATTTTCTCTTCCTACACTTCCTACTTGTGGACAAGTGGGGCTTTTGTCCTCTTTTAGTCCACTATATTAAGACTAACATGGCTCTCTCTAAGTGGCTTGTCCCTTCTGTTACAATGATCCCAAACCTTACCCTCATATCTCCATCGCTCCTACACTTGTGCTGATGAAGGCCACAAGCCTGAGACACATATCCACAAATAAGAAGCTGTATAAATATTAGAATTACTACTGCGCACCCTGCCTGTTATTTCTGTGCACTTCAGATATCACAAAGGTGAAAAGAGAAGATTTGCATGGCTTTGCTTACCGCTAAGGGGCATTGGTAAGTCCTGTTATTCCTGCACTGTATGTGCCATGTAAATATTTTCAGGACATTTATTTGCAAAATAGACTCAACTGTTACCTCATTTAACTGAAAAGGGCTGCTTTTACAGCATTCTTTTTGTTGGTCCAGGAAGCATGCTTTGGCCACTGCTGTTCACTATTAAGCCAAAATGGCAAAAGATGCCTTGCTGGATCCACAATCCTGAACAGCTCCTGCACCCCACATGACCACCAGCAGGCAATAAGGTTCATAGGATAACGCATGCATACAGCACCTGTTTTGTCCACTTGATTAGACCGAATGGTTGCACTAGGGTGGTGACTGCCGTTGATGGACCTGGGGATTGTAGGTATTTTTGCCTGATTTTGTACTTTCTTTTAATGCTTGATTAGGGTTGGGAGGAGACTGTGAGTTATGTGAGTTATGTGATTTGCAATTTATGGCAATTTATTAATTTAGATGTAGAATTCCAACCCCGGGAGAATATCATCCTAGTATAGATAATATATAATACATACAGTACGTACAGATGAAGCAGACTTAAAGTAGACCAGAACCCATTGAATGTGTTAAATACATTCAGCCAAAGCTCTTGCCTATAAACCCTTTTAAGGTTGAAGAAATTGATATTTTTGACTACCAAATTGACCTGTAGCACTGTTTTTTTATGAGTTTCTCCACTGGCTCTATATCATTCCACCCTGTAGCCCCTGAGATGTAACTTGTAAGTTTGCACAAATCCGATCTAACGCAAGCGATGTGGCTTTACCTTGAATCTACTCGGTGTAAGTGCCTTAGAGGGGAAACTGCCACAAGATCTCTGCTGTGGCAATATGAAATGGCAGCTGTTTGGTCATGGCTTAGGTGCCGTAATAACATCACCTGCCACTCACAGCAGTGGGAATAATTCAAGGAGTCAGGACTTGAAGACTAAAACAGATGGCATTAGTGAGAAGCAGAGTAAAGCTGGAATACTGAAAAATGGCAAAAGGTTCACTTAGTGGGAAGAGCAGTTCAGGGGATGCTAGCTAAAAATAAAAGTTTTGGTGTGCTTTACTGAGTTAAGTAAACAATGCTTGACAATTTTAATGCCTTTTAATGACGTATGTTTTCTGAGACTGACATATGTCAGGATTTAATGGGTTGCACTGTACATGAGACATCTACTTCTCAAAAGGTATGGCCCCTTTTCTAGAGAAAAATCAGATAATGCCACTCGCCATGAAGTCCCCAGCCGATATAGAAGCAAAGAGGTAAAAGAAAATATACCACTGATGCATTTAAGACCCCTGCAGGTCAATAATGATTACATCTTTTGTGAGCACCAGAGAAGCTGGAGGAAAGAAACCCTCCCACACTAACGTACATAAAGTTCAGAACAGTTCTAATCGACAAAGAAAAGATTATGTGCATTATGCCAAGCATTAGGTTTAAATATTTAAAAATGAAACATAGTATATATACTATATATATTCTGCAATTTACATACACATTTTTGTCTCATATTGCCAAATGTCCTTCATCTTAGTTCAATCAATATAAATTAGCTGAAATGCAATGGACCTCTTAGTTACAGATAATGTCTCGTAAATTACTCATAATTAGCGATGCGCTTTAGATCCAGGTTTGAGCATGACCAGGGTGGGTAGGACCTGAGGAAATCTTCTTTGCACATACCCTGATACTAATCTTGTGTTCTTTATGCACAGTGGGGTCAATTAAGGAGCACTGATGATCTTCTCTGCAGTCCTAAAATTCCTATGCAGCCTTATCTGCAGCCTTTTTGTTGGTGCTGAGAACCAGAGATTAAGAAAGAAAAAGTCCCGATTTCTTAATTTTTTTTATAAACACCCTCTTCACCCATCCTACAAAGACAAGCCTCTGCTGAGCTAACTTCAGAATGGCCACAGTGTTCTTCTCCCACTTAAAGCAGACCTCCAGTCAAAAAAAATCAAAGTTTAGTGAATTGTTCCCCTACACCCCCCCCCCCCCCCCAGCAATCAGTGATGCAAGCTACTTGAGAGGGCTTACCCCCATGCAGGTGTTGTGAAATAGCAGGCAGATTCTAAATTCATGGGAGCGGACATATTGCTACTATTCCGGACATATTGGAACATAGTATATATACTATACATATTCTGCAATTTATATACATATTTACCTTTATCTTAGTTCACTTAGGGGGTGTTTTACAACTTCATGCAACTTCTGCCTTCCCTGCTTTCTCCATGCGTGCAACCAGAGTAGAAAACTGTGAAGAACTGAGCTAAACTTAGCATCATACACCAGTGGACACAGTCTTACGCCATGTATTTGCTTTGTTTGTGCCGCAATTTGCTAGCAAAAGTCACTGGCATTTACATTGAAAAGTGGTTTGGAGAATGCCAGCAAAATCCTGTAGATTTCTTTTAGAAAAACATGAAATCTGGCTAAAAGCACACTTTTATAGCATATACCAGCATTGGAGGAGTATCAGGATATATGTGGGGTTTCTTTGAAGTGTTTGGGTTATTTGAAAAGGTTACAAAAAAATGTTTAATTAAAAATATCATAAAAGTCATGTAAAATCATTATTATTAGTTGGTATTCATATACTGGGTAACTTTCTGATGTTCATGCAGGAAAAATATGTCAAAGATACTAAAAAGCACTAAAGACACAATCTCTTATATAATAACATTGATTCTTATGGGATTCACCATTGAAAGCTGGCAAACGGAAAAGGTGTTTGCCAGCATGCTCTGTTCAAAATGACCTCAACGTAAATCCAGCAAACACCGAAATTGGCGGGCAAACAAGAGTAAATGGCCGGGGAATGGCCATTGGCCATCGTAAATGACCCCCTTATCATAATGAAATACAATAGCAGATAAAGGCCACGATTCAACAAGAGTTGATAATAAGTTATGGGCTTTATTTCACCTGGATAAAATTATCTGATATGCTGGTGCCACGGAGGGATTCCACAGACTTTGTGTTATTAAAGCTTCCCTCCTTGGCCGCTCACCATTATCCTAGGCTAGATGCTAAGGGAGAACCTGTATTCCCCCCTCACTACAGATGGCAGCTGCTGCCATCAGAAGACCACAGCCTGCAAGACCAAGACAAGCCCGCCGACCTGGTAGGTCTGAGGAGAGGATGCCACCTGGTGGGGGACAGAGGAAGTAGGACGCAGAGAAGGTGGGTACTGTCCTTTTTTAATTAATCTTAAACCAGTTAACAAGGTAATGGGAGCCAGAGTAATTTTATTCCTTATTGGTGAGTCCTGAATGCCAGATATTGGGGAATATCTACCCATTGGGTTTCTGAACCAGATAGATCCCGCTTCCTTATGATCAGCCCAAGCAGACAGAGATGTTATTTGTTTCCACACAGAATGTTAGAAGGAGATAAAATTCCTCTTTAGCTGGCTGCATCTATGTAAAGATCAGCTGGCTTTCAGTGTGCCCTGCAGCTTGGAGTTTTGCTACAAGCAGCCCACACCAAACTGAGACAGATATTTGCCTCAGAAACACAGGGCAGCATCTCTCTCAAACACACACACACACACACACACACACACACACACACACACACTGAATCAACAGCTGCTGAAGGGGGCAAAGGTAACTATGTATCAATGTAAGTCAACGCCTGGGTGACTGAAAAGCATTGAAACAGTTGTTTTGATACAATCAATGTTGATACAATGTTTTAAGAGCTTTCTGAGAAGTGATGAGTCATTACAGCTGATAGATTTTTACCTCTGGATAGAGATAAAGCATTATTGTATTATTATTACTTATTATTACAAGATTTTGGCTGTAGAACTGGGCTGGCGGAATTGAAGCAATATGTCTGCTCCCATGCAGTCTGCCTGCTATTCCATAACATCTGCATGGGCGTAAGTCTTCTCAAGTAGCTGATTGCTTGGGGGGGGTGGGGGATTAGGAGAGCAATCAGTGATGCAAGCTATGCAAGCGGTGCCTCAGAGACACTGGAAATGACCAGGATTGGTATTATACGAGATAAACTTTAAGTGGGAGAAAAACACTATGGTCATCCTGAAGTTAGCGTAGCAAAGGCTTGTCTTTCTTGGACAGTTAAAGAAGGTACAGATGTTTAGAAAACTGCCCATTACATTCTTTTACACAGTATTTAGGGGCTTCCTTTTTCTTCCTTATCTTCAGATTCACAGCACTAAAAAAAAAGGCTTAAGATAAGTCTGCAGAGGAATATTAGCACTGCAGAGAAGATTATAGGCACTCCTTAACTGACCCCACTGGATATACAGTACACAACATGAGGATCAGGGTAAATGCAAAGAAGGTTATCTCGGATCCTACCAACCCTGGTCATGCTTGTTTGCAATCTCCCAGGCAGCGCTTCATGGAGCCAGCATGTAAGACCTCAGGATCAATCGAATGGTTCCTCTTGTTAGCCATTCAGTCAATCAACAGGGAACAGAGATTGAATTTATATAATAAATAATCTGCAACTGCCAGAGAAAATACTTGTTACTTGGTGACTAAAACTAAAGCTGATTCTAAGCATATTAATGGTGAAAATCTGTGTGCATTAAACTAAGCTATTAAAATAGAAAGCTATGGTTGTCACTGGGACCACTGAGCGCAAGAACCCTATATAATACAACCAGCTTTCAGCCAAGTTTACACAATAAGTGGAAAAAAAAATGATCAGTTCGTGACTTGACTAGTAGGAAAAAAAGACAATGTTATGCTGGCTCCAGCCATTCCCTGGTAGCAACCAATGAAAACTGAGAGACAGAAAGACATTGCAGCTAAAAATGTCTAAATTGCATGAATGCGCAATGCCAGAATTTCCTGGCATTTTAGCAAAGATTCTATTTTTGCTTCTCTTCTCAGCAGAGTCTTTAATAATATCTTCAAAGTCGATATTATAAGTAACTTCGATCTCAGTGCACAAAAGCTTAAAAGAAATTTTGGCTTTTGGCTGAGGGCTTTTATTTTGCATTAGATTAAAAAAAGATCTTTATCCTCCTGCATTAGATATATCTCCTTTGTGTGCAACACCACAAACAGCCCACCGCAGGTTCTCCATTGCCCAGCACAAATGAAAGGTGCAACATGGCCTTGAGGAGTGTTACCTTGTACAATAGAATGTATATAAACTCTTGTAGAGGAGATAATTTTAGTCTTGAACCCTGTCAGGAAAACAAAATGATGTGATGCCTCAGTAGTAATAAAGTATGAAGTCCTTATAAATAATAAGGATGAACAAACCAGTTTGAGCCACATAGAGATAGACATGAAGTATCAAGTGGCCACTTTCAGCCACTTTAGACTTATAGTAAGTTTGCTTGTTAGCTTAGGGGATGGAGTTCTTGTTTCAGTTCAAGATATGTTTTTAGTTTGTCAATGTTTGAAATGTTTAATTTGTACAAATGAATTGATGGTAAAGAAAGTGTTTGGCCTATAAGAGGGAACGGCATTTTCCCATTAGATAGTCTGCCTCTGCAATCTTTAAACTTTAGGACCAAAGACCAAAAGACTAACTGTCCTAGGGAAAACTTCAAGGGATATTCATTAAAACTCTAAGGCCGAGTCAAGATGGATAATCTCTCTAAATAAAATCTGTGAAAAAAATGAGGAAGTGATCTAATTGAAAACCCAATCACTCAATTGTTTACCTTCTTTCTGTGCTGTCAACCATCTGTACTTCTTTAATTTTTTGTGTGTCTCTTTCTTTTGTGTATTTTTCTGTGGCTTCATTTCCTCTTCAGCATCTTCTTAAATACATTTTTGCACCCCTTTATTTGTTCAGCTATTTGTGCAGAGAGGCCCGGACCATGAACATGTGAAGAAGCCCCCCCAACAAGTTTAAGTTCTGTCCATGCATAAACACATGAACATCTATACGTATGTCTTGACCCTCACAGCCAATAATTATAAGGCAGGAACGGTTACCCCTCCAAGATGAGCAACCAGTCCTCTGCATAGCCACTAGGTGTGGGGCATGTTGAGGATTGGCATGCCCTCTTTATTGTAGTGAATGGAGTGTAACTAAGGTGAGTAAGTTAGGGAAAGTGATGGACCTATACACTTGTTTCTTTCAATTCATGGCTAGTCTATTTTCATGCAGAAGCACTACCGGGGGGGGGGGGGGTGTAAACAAGTGCAGTTTTTCTGGCCAAGTCCTTATTTCAAGATTAATCAGTATTAATATTAGAAACAGCAATGGGAAAACTAGTAAATGTCTAATGTACAGTACAATGCGGCATGCCGAAATAAATTCAGACTTCAGACTTCTCACAAAGTAAGTGGCTGTAAGTGCTTTGCTGGCACATACATTTCTGCTGGGTAATCTCCCTCCAATATCCATTATTTTTCAACTAGAAAGGGCGGGGGGCAATTAAGTTTGACAACAGTGCTTTCTGGTATACAGTAAGACACTTCTTGTGGTTAAGGTGGTCCACAAAGTGTCTGGATTTCTCTACTGTATACTTTGAGCTAATCAATGTACAGTGATGCATAATATTAGGGATGAGCGAATCGGTTCTAACAAACCTGAATTCGCTCTGGCCTCCCCGCTCCCACCATGCCGGTAAGTGTTTGCTGTATAGTGGGAGTGGGGAGGCCGGCTGCGCTGTCAGCTGTCATCAGAGGACGCATCATCAGAGGAAGCCGGCTTCCTCTGATGACGCGTCCTCTGATGACAGCTGACAGCGCAGCCGGCCTCCCCGCTCCCACCAGAGATGAGCGATTCGCTAAAGTTCGATTTGGACGAACCCGAATTTCTTTGGGAAATTCGGCGAATCGCCCGAATCGAATTTTTGAGAAGTTCGTTCATCTCTACATAATATGTTGGTACTTTATAAAAAAAAGTTGCTATAATTATAATAAAAATAACAACAGGCAATATACCTATGCTATGTCTACACAACTCTTCCATGTAGCTCAATGGGCTGCTTCTAACATATTATGACTTATCCTATTTTGACAGTCTTTAAAATTAAAGAGAGAGTCCAGGCAAAACACGAGGAAACACATCTTCTGTGCCTCGCAGTGATTACGTGTTAGTCCAGTAGTATGAAAAGGTCCCACTATTGAGTTCATCAGCATCCCCACTTGACCACCATTCAAAATCAAATTTTGCATTGAATGACACCCACCATATCAATCACAGGGACATCAGTACATACACTTCTTTCATTTCAATAGAGGAGGAGTGCCAAAGCTCTGTTGCAGTGATCCATCGATCATGGTCAGTCACTGTGAGATGGGATGACAGCTGTTTGCCTCAGAGTTTGTGGTGAGTGTAAACACCACATTCAATTCGATTTGAATCTTGATTCGATCTTGAGACCTGGTAAGTTTCATACTACTGGACCAGGAAAGAAGTGCTTCAGGGAACAAAATGTGAGTATGTGTAATTTGTGTGTTTTTCTCCTGGGACAACAGTGTTTTTCACTTATTTGATGTAATTATTCATCATACCTCCATTATGCCATTATCCTTAAAAACTGGACTCCAAGCAAAAAAAGTTACTACATGAAAACATCCTTCTGTGTGCATTTCATATGTGTGTCAGTGCACTCATTAATGTTTAAACAGCCTGTCATTGGGATAATAGCTCTCTCTGTTGCAATTAACATGTCGTCTGTCTGTCAGTTAGGAAAGGCAACCCTCTTACCTCACTGCATTAATGTATAATGTGAGTGATCGGATTCACTGTTTTGTAATTTGTATTCTTGAGTACAAGACTAGGGTTGCCCCAGTCCCAGTAAAAGCACCATTTAGATACAATTTTTATAGATTAATGTCACATGGCTGAATATCAAGGATGAAATTATGGTATTAACACACACACACACGCACGCACGCACACACACACACACACACACACACACACACACACACACACACACACTAGATGGTTTACTTTTTAATAAAGGTTTATCCCTGTCTAGAGTTTAGCTTCAAAGCAGACCTCCAGCAAATTACCTAAGTAGCTCCTTGGGTTGATTCATCCCCCCGTGCAGCGAAATGTCAATCTGCTATGTAATACCTGGAAATGTAGTACTTAGTATGAATTAATGCAAATTTATTTAACAGTGTGTTTTGCATTTTCAAGTTTTTCAAAGGTGACCACCAGTCAACAATGACTGACGATCCACTGAACCCCATATTTGGGACTGTCAACTGCTACCAGACGGCACTTACGCCCTTCCACATTCCCTCGCTGCCACTTTGCCACTTTATGTGACTGCCAGCAATCAATTTGAGAACCGGAGGTCTACTTAATAAGAACCTGTTTGTTTAAGCTGCAGTTAGCTAGGTTTTTAAACTGCCCACCATCTGGAGATTATAGTGATTCTGGATTCTGCCTCCATCACGTTTGGTCTTGAGGGGGTTTAATGGCTAGCAATAATTATGACCAACCACATGAAAACAAGTGAAATAGCATAACAGAAAAAAGTCACTACCATCCCTTTACTTTAGCGACTAGCACCGAAAGCAGCTGCTTTGTCAAACAAAAAGTTAATTTTGGAAGGGGAGTCATTGGAGACTTTCTTTTGCAAATAATGGGGATGGTAAAGGTACATAGTACTGTCAGATTAATAACTGCTTTTGATCTACTCAAACAATCTTCTGGGTGCATTTGCATACTAATCTCAAGATAAGCAGGAGGTAGATGTGTTGTCACCATGGCAGGTGCCTCTGAATAATTTGTGCTTGCAATTGATTGTTGACTATTTTTGGCTCAATATCTAATTAATCTTTGGTCTGCCAATAATTCTGCCATACATAATTCATAATACAATCTCTGCTCTTCTCAGGGTAAACACACCAGAGGACATGCTGATCAAAGTGGTTTATACCATATTGTCTGCTTTGTTTATAGCTTTGTTCTCCTGGGTATTGTGTACTTTATGCCGTTGTGAATCTGTGCATTTATTTTATGCTGTCGCATTGCCATTATTCGGGCACAGAATTTGCTAGACACAAAATGCAAAGCTTCTATGTATGTCATAAAACTTCAACAACAACTGCTTCATAAAATGAGTTATGTTCTGTGAAAGATGATCAGCTTTAGACTGGCTATTTAAAATTTTTTGATATGCTGTAAATTTTCTTTGGTTACACTGCTGATGAATAGACAACCTATGATAGGGTTTTCTATGTTTATAAACTGTGTTAAAGTCAATGTGGTATATAAGAAATATGGTTTGACCCCTTCTGATCTCTTCAGTAAAATGATCAGTGATGTACAGATGCAACAGACTTTATAGTCACCATAGAAAGTTATGGCCTCCAGGTCAAGACAACCATGTCCAGGGAATGTCATTGTGGCCACATACTAGGATTGTCAACAGTTAGAAAAAAATGAAGGAAGAATGGATGACAGGGTTTCTTTACTGAGCTGACACTAAAGGGGAGGGCCTTCAGGTCAAGGCAACCAGGTCCAAGGAATGTTATTATAGCCATGTACCCGCATCAACAGTTTAAAAAAGATAGAGAAGATATGAGTGGCTGGTAAAGGCAATAGGTTTCCTTCATTGAACTATAATAAGTGCCAATGAAGGAAAGTTGAGTTTCCAGGTCAAGACAAATGTGGCCGCATACCTGCATCATCTTTTATAAATAGGAAAGGATACTTTCAGTGTGCTACAGTAACTGTCACTGAAAGAAGTCTGTGAATTAACATCATGCCCAGCCATATGGCTGCATATTTTCATGAACATTTACATAATACAAATAAATGGGAAGACTCACTCTCCAGCTGTAGCAGATAGTAGGAAATCGGGTGCCCGACCTAGTTAGTCCACAACCATGATAAATCCGAAAAATAATGATGCCGGTCTGCACTCCCATATAAAATTTTATGGGAGTGCAGACCTGCATCATTATTTTTCGAACATTTACATAATAACCACTAGGGAACATTGGAATTAATATTCTTTTTCTCTTATACAGCCATATGCGGAACAATAAATAAACTGCATGAAATAATGGTGGTGCATAAAAGATATTGCCAATGTGGCAAATGGCGCTAAAGAGAGATATTCTTGGGAACAATAATGTTAAGGTTTGCATTTTGCACACAATTGGTTTTCAGAGTCATAAATAATTAGAATAGTAATCAAACGACATAAGAAGGGTCATTCTAATCATTTGGTAAAATGTAACTTAAACTTATATCCGAGTGAGCTTATTAACTTTAACACATAAAAAAAATTGTAATAAAAAGTGTTCGTTCTAATTTTTACATAAAAATCATTTGCATTTTTTTAGGTGTGGTACCTCATTTTCCCAGTAAAGAAGTTTGTAAACATCAACACCCTATGGGGTATGCTAAAGAACTGTACCTGCTGTTGCTTCCAAACATTCCAAAACATATCCTTACCACACTGGAAAAACAATGTATCTTACCCTTAACCAATTAAATGCCAGCTATGTGAATTTCACGTAGCTGCCTATCCAACCATTAATTGGCAGCTAGCTGACATTTTCCCCTGTGCTACCTAAGTCCTGGGGGCAACCATGTCCGACGTATGCAGCAAATTGGGGCTTGTCCATAGGCAGAAGCAGCAGCAGAGATTGGGGGTTGTGGACTCATCTGAAGGCAGATGTCCCACGGGGCTTGACAGCTGCAATATTATTATATAAAAACAAAAAAAAAATTCTGCCTTTATACAAAATTAGTATGAAAGCACGGAAAAGAATACAAACAAGGCATTTCATGTTAAAGTCCAAACTCCTAATATTCCAAACGAATTTTCCTGGAAATTCCTGCAAAAATCACAGTTAAACATACATAACGCAAAATGGTGAAAAATGGCCTGACAAAATTTTAAGTAGGCTGGCAACTGAAGGCTTAAGAGTACATTTGCATGTTGTTCTGTTCGGGAGATCTTGTAATTTCAGATTTAGCTTGTTTTTTCCTTTTTGCATATTGATATTTTAGGAAAATGTGGTTTTAATTCTTTTTTTTTAATATTTTTTTAGGGAAATGCTGTGCATCCAGTAAATTCCTCAAGGGTTTGTGCCCACAACAACAAACCTGGTATGCCTAGAAAGCTTGAGGTGTGTACTTCCAAAGAATATATCGATTGTGGGGGATTTCAAATGTAAAGGTGTGCAAGGTGCATTTATATTTTTTTGAAAATTCTCCTAAAGCACTCCTTTCAGTTTGGGGTGTCTCCTGGATAGGAAAGGGTGTCTACCGATACATATGTGGCACCACTGTAACCAGGAATAATGAAGCTTTTACATGCAATATGATTTAATTGTAAAACATAAATTTTTTATTACAAAAAACACTACACACTTTGCACATACTTCTCCCAAAAATATTGAGAATACACTAAATACAATGACAAACAAGACATTTCATATTAAAGCCCAGACTCTGTTGCTGAGAAGCAAATATGTAATTCTGCTGGGAAATCCCTAGAAATTCCTTCAAATATCACAGTTAAACATGTATAGCGCAAAATAGTGAAAATTAGCCTTGCAACAGAGGGTGACAAAATCTCTAGGTAGGCTGGCACCAGGTACAGGTGAGTTTTATTTATTGCATTTTTTATGTGCTGTAAAAAAAATACACCCAAAATAACACCAGCATCCTCACCATCATAAAACTTGCTTCAACAATTTTTTTTTCACTGCATAATTCATTCAAATGGTGAGGCTACTCTGCCAAATATATTATGGGATACCTTCACTTCAAACCCAGCAAAATTCGAATCTCTTCTAGGAAGGCACAAATAATGGTGGGTCAGGCTATTTGGTAAAGGTTCACTTTGGGTGAAGTGTTGCCATGACCTTTCCAGCTTAATGCTGCACACATTTCTGGGGAGTGGGTGACCCCTTTTGTTTAGTCTCAGCATCATAATAGTGAACTCGTGTTTCATCACCTGCAACAATTTGAGACTAAAGTCTCTTGGATTTTTTATAAGCAAGTTAAAATTCTCTTAGCTAAATTGTTGGCAACATGTTTTTTGCTCAACCATCAACATTCTGGGCAACCACCAAGAGCATTGACACTTTACAGCACATTTTCCCTGAAGATGCTTCAACAGGTTGCCCCCAGATTTATCTTCATTTTAAAATGTATGGGACAGAACTTTACAACTAAGAGGAAGGTGCATCATCAACATATACAGCATCAAACATATGATTTCGTTAGACTTCCTTTTCTTCCCATGTAAGGAATTTAATCATGGAATGACCCTCCCAATTCTTCACTTTCTTTGTAGACCCGCACTGTACAGCACATGCTATCCTGTCATTTCCAGTGCTTTTAGACTGAACTGCCACTGTGTGTACTTAACATGCACAGACAATCTCAGCTCTCTAAAGTGACAGAACATGCTAGGGGTAGATAACTTATTGAAACCCCTGGTATAAAGTCTTTCCATCTCATTTAGTCTACTGGTAGAACTAGGTGACCATATAAAGAAACATTGACTCATCTAATCTACACAGTATGTCACGTGTCTGAAATGCTAAAAAAAGAAATTCTTTGTAAGTATTCTTTTAGATATTGCAAGACAAAACATATATTAAATTAAAAGTGTTTGACTGTTACTGCTTTTGAAAGCTTGATTTCACTGAAGCCTTTGGACGCAAGCCAATACCTCCATTACCCAGGCACTTTCATTTCCTGTCATGCTGCATTGTTTCATTATTTGGAAGTAGATTTACCCACAGGTCTATGATGAAAACAGGATGTTATATTTTATAAATTTTAGTGCCACCCTACCTAGAGATTTGACACCTCTTGTTGCCAAGCATTTAAAAAAAAAAAAGCATTTTGCACTATATATATTTAAATGTGATTTTTGCTGAATTTTGCAGGAAATTATATATCATTTTTTCCCACAGACTGGGGCTTTACCATGAAATGTCTTGTTTGTGCTTTCTCAATAGTTTGGGATGAAAGATTTGAGGAAAAAATACATTTTGTAGGTTTTTATAGAAATGTATAGGTTTTCAAGAAAATTCCTCCTGATTACAACCACACCACATATGTATGGGTAGACACCCGCATGCTTTATGGGAATTTCAAATGAAATAAAACTACTATGTGCACTACCGAATGTTAAAACCTTAAATGTTTTTAAAAAGAGCATGGGGTCCCCTCTCTCCAAGGGGTGGGAACCCAGCTTTTTAAAACATTTTTGGAGCACGATTACCAGGCTATGGAGGGTAAGTGAAGGATCTTGTGAAGAAAGGTGCCCTTTTAAATTTTGGCACACAAGAAAGTGCAATAAAAAATGTTTGTTCCAGTTTTCCCCCAAAATCACCCGTGCATGAGATGGGGCATTGTTACAGATGAGATACATAATCTTTCCTGAGATAATAAGACTTTTTTAGGTTTTAGAAATAGCCAGCGCCGTATTGGGTACACAGAATAAAACTTTTGTATGCTAAAGTTAAAAAGCCCACCAAGATGCAGGTTGCTGTTCACACCACAAGGCACACCAAAATGCAGCATGCTTTATCAAATAATTAGCATGACCCTCCACGTAAAGACATGACCAAGAAGGACAGCAGAGTGAAAGGAATTTAAAGTGGACCAACACCCTGCCCTTTTTTTTTTTTTTTTTTTCTTTTGGAGATATGTAAAACAAGCAGCAGGACCCGATTCACAAAGTTATGAAAAACAAAATTACCTCCGATGCTCCCTCGGCGCTTCGCTACAATTTTTCTTTTTTGCCACCATCTTAGTTTCTATCCAAAAGGAAGAGATCCTTTGACCTCTTCCTACTTAAAATCACGCGCATGTGCAGTAGTTAGGTGAAGCGCCGCTTGCATCGGGAGCGAGCGGCGCTTCACCTGACACTACTGGGCATGCTCGATTCTACTCACAAGGGTACGAGCGGGCGCACAAGCGAGCTCTGTCAGCGCTGGGGAAAGGGAGGAGCTGAAGGGCGAACCAAGCTGTCCACGCCCCCCGGATGACATCGACAACAGAAGGCAAGAAACAGAAGTCGCGCAAGAGCTAAGAAGACCTCATCGACGGACAAGATATGCAAATGGACAGACAAGCTTGAAGGACAAGATGCAAATCAACGGACAAAGCTGGAGGGCGGGACTTCCGGTGGAGAATTATGAAGATTACAGGCGCAGCGAGGGACAGACGGCTCCAACAGTCATCAAAAGGTAAGTGTCTTTTTATATTAAAGTGAAAAAAGTTGTTTTGAAGGGTGTTGGTCCACTTTAAACAACACCTCTGGGAACTCATTCAAGCCTGTTGGAAAAATATTCCAGTTCACCACTTCATGATGTCCTCAAGCAAAATAGGCGTCCTTTAAATAATCTTAAATAAAAAACATGTGTTTCGCTTTCAACTTAAATGCATATGTGTTCCCTTAAAGTTTTTATATCTTCAATATAAATCTTCATGTAGAAAATAAAAAAAAGAAAAAGCATGGAAGGAAAAGGAGTACCCAAACAGTTGATTGGTAGTGTATAAATATCTTATTTATATAGAAAACTGCCAAAGTTTCTACCAAAGTAGAAGCTAAATAAGGGCCGCCAGATCAGCCCAATAGGTCCTACTAGAAAGGCTGCACAACCAATGAATATAAAAAAATATACATTTAATTTAGATTGATAGCAGCATACAACACATGTAATCAAGACACATTCTATAAACAATTAACAGGTAAAATAATACAGATATACAGAAATACAATTACAGCTCAGGGCAAAGTCAGAGAAACAGAACTATATCACCATATCATGAGTCCAGGTCCTCATCAAGGCAGACCAATCGTGCACCGACGCGTTGCATTGTCACTGCATGGCCCACTTCATCTGGATCAAGCATCCTGTATAGCATCCTATAGTTCTGTTTCTCTGTCTTTGCTGTAATTGTATATCTATATGCTTACCTATTTTATATTTACCCTTTTCGTATTAGCACTTTAAATATTTTGAGTATTTATGAATTAATTTGCACATATAATAGGATAATCTTTCACCATATTTGGCACATAGCACTTTATTGATTATTTAAAAGCACGTTTTTACAGACATTGAGTAGTATCTAGTATAGTATTAAGCACATTTTGTAACAGATACGGGCAGGCTGATTCATCACTAACGCCAGGTAGCGACAAATGAGCGTCTGTAGCAGGCATTTTCAGAGCGCCCGCTAGTAGTCACTGTGCTCAGCCGTGGTTCGCTTCTTCATAGCGACTCAGTCGCTGTTCAGTAATGTTGAATACATTGTGAGGAGTCGCTATTTGACCAGTACAGCACTGTATGGGAGCGCATGTTAGCGACTGCTCATAGCGACCGACTCACACCATATTCAGCAAAAAAACAGCCTCACAAATCTCTGGCGCTGAAAAATGCTTGTTTGAAGCCCAGAGCGCAGGAGGCGGTGTGTTTAAAGTCTGTTTTTTAGCATCTATCCACTAGTAACAAAGCGAAAACATATGGAATTACATTCTAGCAACATTGTAACATGAACACTTTAATGGCAGACCTGTAATGTCATTTCTGAAGTAATATATAAAATATGAAAACATTTAGAAAAAACAGGTTTTTCAATGCCAGAAGAGGTCACAGAATTTTGATAGCTGAGGCTGTGAAAATGATGAATCAGACGCTACATGGCGCTATCCCAGTCGCTAAACAGATTCTGCTTGATAAATGTGTAATTGTGTGCCGTGTCCGGCGATCACCAGTCGCTATCTGTCGCTACCTCTCATTAACCAGCCACTACCTGACGCTATCCCTTCTTAAATAACGGCCTTAGTATTAATTAGAAATTTACACTCTTTTCAATGGGTTAATATGAGTAATATTGTGTCATACATATAAGGGAATTGTGCAATATTTATTCAAGAGAGCCAGTATGGTCCTGTAATTCTTGGCAGCTGAAGTGTGTGTTTTTTAAATGATTTTAACTGTTTATTGTGTATATATATATGTCTTGATTACATGTGTTGTATTCTGCTATCAATCTAAATTAAAGGTATATTTTTTGATATTCATTGGTTGTGCGGCCTTTCTGGTAGGACCTTTTGGGCCGATCTGACGGCCCCCATTTAGCTTCTCCTTAGTATGGCCCTCTTTAAGCCAGCACCTGTTATCCATTCTTGATTGAATACAAGCTGTGCTGGACCCAAATTGTTTTTCTACCAAAGTATTTCAATGACCATGACAATGTAAAAATCTGACAAGACAATAAAAATGAAAAAAAAACAGACAATTATACACATAACTTTGATATCTCCTTATTTTTAGAAATAGGAAATTGCCAGTACACACATTTGTTTAATTCAATTTTGCAATGAGTATATGGTAACGCACTTTAAGAATGAAGGTAAATGGGCGAGGGGAGTCAGGGATGTATTACTATAAGGCATAATAAAGCAGGGTGGTTAGGCAAGGATTACCAATGTTTTTCCTTTCATTTTAAATGCTGTCATGTTTTCTAGGGCTAAGCAAGTCTTACTGAAAAGATTTTACTTCGCTTCACCACTGTAGCAAATGCAGGGAGCTAATCCATGATAAAAATGTAGATATATATTTTCTTTATTATGAGACTCTGAAAGCAACAAGTCGTGACTACAAAAATCAGAAAACAACAGCAGGCTGCAAGGCCATCTTTTCCTCATTAAACTCAGTGGGTGGTAATAAGGGAATTTTCTATCTCGTACACCAGTCTGAAAACAGGAAGTCTATCAGCCATATTTGTGTTTTCTTCACAAACCCTCTAGAAGACAACCACACAATAAATATCAGAAATACAATATCTGAGCATCTCAAACAGGCCATGTTTTCATATAAATGTATAAAGGGTGACTGTGGGTTAGGGGTTAATTCCAATCAAATCTCTTTATCTTGCCAAGTACAGATACAGAGATCATGTAGGATAAGGGTACTAGATTCCACAGAAGCACTCTTACCTAAACGAACACTGTAGTGGGTGCTGTGGCTGGCGGTGGCGCCGCAGGAACATAGGAAAGACAATCAGCCAGCACTCCAATATAAATTGTATTCAAGTTCCAACAGGATGATAAACAACAAATAGCATCCAACAGATAGTCCGACGTTTCGGGGGAACGAGCGCCCCTTCATCAGGGAAATAGCATGCAAAACAGCTTTTCTGTTGGATGCTATTTGTTGTTTATCATCCTGTTGGAACTTGAATACAATTTATATTGGAGTGCTGGCTGATTGTCTTTCCTATGTAGGATAAGGGGAGAAACTATTTATCTCTATACAATAAAGCCATCATATTAAGAATGCATCATTTACTCATCAGACTTTACAAGGTTAGTGTCCAATAAGTTTGTGGAAGATAGGGGGGGGGGCTTCATGGTTTAATCATGGCTCAATTGTGTGTAGCTGGGATGGCTCTTGATTTTATTCTGGGATTGCAATCAAATGGAAACTGTTCTTGAAACTGTTTATTTCAGGAGTGCACTTTTAGTTGTCTTCCGGATTTCAATGATTGAAAGATCCTAGTGGTTGTGATCAGAGAGGATTCTCTCCTCTCGAATAGGGTATGG
Source organism: Gastrophryne carolinensis (assembly GCA_027917425.1). Lineage (NCBI taxonomy): Eukaryota > Metazoa > Chordata > Amphibia > Anura > Microhylidae > Gastrophryne > Gastrophryne carolinensis. The sequence goes on along the minus strand of CM051237.1, from coordinate 414,730,959 downwards.
GTAAACAAGATCTTTTTTTTGTGGCCGTAACATCAAAAAAACAACAATGTTATCTCCAGTGTAGGTGAATCCTATGGGTTGCTCTAAAAAAGTAATAAGATGCAGTTTCAATGTACTACATCCTTGGGAATCCTCCTAACTCTGTTTAACTTCAACTACAGTCTGTTAAGAATACCTCTCCCTGGCTTCAGCAGCATGTGCCAGTGGGGAGCTCACATATTGTTTACAGGCCACCAGAATATGGCTAACAGTCAATGGTACTGTAACTCTGGCCACAGCTGTAGGTCTGCTCAGAAGGCTTGAGATTTCTCCAGGAGCTGGTGCCAGAGTATCTCTGTAAGGACCGCTCAGTCGCTTTATAAAGCCTGGGACCTGGAGGTTGACCTGGAGTTTTGACACGCAAGCAAGTTCAGACAAGGAACAGGTCAGCAAAGTCCTTATCAAATTGGACATGGCCAGACACACAGTCAGGTTTGGACGTGGTCAGGCAGACATAAGTCTGGAACAGGCTTGGCAGATTGGATGTGGTCAGAAGGGCAAGGGTTGGCAACAGATTTGAAAGATTAGACATGGTCAAATTGGCACAAGTTGGCAATGAGTTTGGCAGATTGGACATTGTCAGACAAACACAACTCGGCAACAGGGCTGGCAGCTTAAATGTGGTCAGACTATACAGGGTTTGACAACAGACATTCTAGGGTTGATTGCAGGCTTGGCAGAGCACATGAACGAGCATGGCATGGTCGGTAACAGACATGGAGGATATGGTATTATGGAAAAACTTGAGAGGGGAAATGGAACATCAGATACACTTGCAATACAATCAGGAGGCTGTTTTAAATGCACCGGCATTCAAATGAGCTGATTCCCTGGGCTGCTGATTGGTGTTGCCATGCAGTTTCTAGGCAACATCACCACCCTCTGCATTCAGGGCCTAAAGACTTTGTGGAAGTAGAAGGTAAGCTGTGCACCGCAAAATATTTTAAAATCCAGCCTCTGTGCCGACATACTGTATTGTAGGGGGAAATACCAGGGAATCACTGAGTTAAGATATGAAAAACAGCCGCATGGGGGTTCCATGCACATTAAAGTCTGGGGAGGCGATGTGTAGCTTAGGTATTTAACTCATAACACATTCTCTAACCATTTTTTTCACAGTGGACCAGGTGAGATCTGCTGCACTGAGGTATCCTTGTTTTTAAACTTTGCCATAGATACCTTTTATGATATGTATAACTTATGCTACTGTATATTCCTGTGCTGTTTCTAAAACAGTTTACATTTTTTTTAAATATGGTATGATTTTGGCTTCTGTAGCAAAACAAAAATTAACCAAACTAAAAATAGCTGCTGCTCCTCTTACAAAACAACTTGAAACTAAAGCATGTATTTTTTCGTGATATTCTGAAAGATCATGCAGCCACGATGCATCCGTTTCTGCCTAGTCCTTGAAACTCTAATTACATTTGATTTTGAATCTTAATGCTCTTTACATGAGATGTAGAATTTGACTTGTGCTACTGAAAATGGAGACCAAACCTGTACGGTCATCAAAAAGTTATACATTTATTGATGAATAACATACTAAAATCAATAACAATAAAACAACTTCTGCTCAAGAATATGAAAACACTTAACCTAATAATCTCACTATTAAATGTTTAAAACACATGCAATAAAATTCCAAGTAACCAGAAACTTTTAAAACAATAAAAAGCAAAAAAGTTTTAAATAGAGTCAGTCTCTGGAGGTAGGGAATGTAATAATTAAACTGTCCTCTCCTAATGCGCAGTCTTCAAACACTAAACCATTAGCGCAATTAAAGTGAAACTCCTACCAACTGCTTTAATGTATTCAGAATGTAGTAATTATTGTTTCCACGCAGGATCCACTTTAAAAATGTACTGACAGACTTCATTCATAAGAAATGGATATGGGTGTATTCCTCACTCAAGCTCCGCTATAAACTTCTAAGAACTGCCGGGGAGGCCGATTCATTAATAGCGGCAGGTAGCGACAGTTGAGCGACTGTATCCGCATTTTCAGAGCGCCCGCTAGTAGTCGCTGTGCTTGGCCGTTGTTCGGTAGTTGATAGCGACTCAGTCGGTTTGCCGTAATGTTGAATATTGGGTGAGGAGTCGCTATTTGACAGGTTCCGCGCTGTATGGGAGCGCATGATAGCGACTGGTCAGAGCGACCGGCTTCCACCATATTCATTAACAAATCACGCTCAAAAATCGCGCTGTAAAATGCATGTTTAAACCCCAGAGCGCTGGCGGCGATTGGTTAAAAGTAGTTTTTTAACCCCCAAACAACCATATTTTTGGAAACCCAAAAAAACAAGTTTTTTTAAATAATTTTGTAATATGAATACATTAATATCAGACCTGTAATATCAATTCTGTACATTTTTTTTTTACCTTAAAAAAAAAAAAAAATTAATAACAATTAATTATGAATATTTAAAGATTGTTCCATTGAAATGCATTGGAGAGCGCCAGGTAGCGAGAGGTCATACCTGTCGCTGTTCAAGGTCGGACGCTGGCGCTGTGGGCTGAGGCTGGAATAATGATGAATGAGTGGCTATATGGCGCTATCTCAGTCGCTAAGCAGGATTGGCTTGATAAATGTGTGATTGTGGTGGGGAGCCGGCGTTCTCGTGGCGGGGCCCGTCATTACCGGCCGCTCACCAGTCGCTACCTGTCGCTATTCCTTCATAAATAAGGGCCTTAGTGAGAGTTACAGTCCAGGGGGGTATTTGTATGTACAAAAAGTGCATCGAAGCTATTCAGATGACTGAACAATAGGTTTACAGAAAGCCATTTCGTAAATCCCATACAGCGCGGAACCTGTCAAATAGCGACTCCTCACCCAATATTCAACATTACGGCAAACCGACTGAGTCGCTATCAACTACCGAACAACGGCCAAGCACAGCAACTACTAGCGGGCGCTCTGAAAATGCGGCTACAGTCACTCAACTGTCGCTACCTGCCGCTGTTAATGAATCGGCCTCTAAGATTACATTTAACGATACACATTAAGTTGACCCTTTTAAACTGAAAGTTTATGTTGTTTATATATCATTTTTGAAATATTAACCAGAACAGAGGCAATGCAGAACAAGAATGTAATTGTTCAGTGTCACTGAGGTTTACTCTACATAAGACATTAAAACTCTTGATTTTATATATATTTAATGCAGATATTCAGTTTTATTCCTAAAAGCAAAAGGTAAGAAAGAAGTTCATTTTGTGACTAGCATGAAGTTAATCAAATAGGAAAAACAACCACACATGAGTAATGTGCTACTTCACTGTCATATGCTGCAGTGTATTAGAACAATACAAAAAGTGTACAATGTCAGTTTTAACCCTATTAAATGAATTTCAATTACCACATAGAAACATAGAAACATAGAAGTTTGACGGCAGAAGGAGACCATACGGTCCATCTAGTCTGCTCTTATGTATATACTGTATGTACTCTTTATCTTAGGATAGATGTGTGCTTATCCCAGGCATGTTTAAATTCAGTGACTGTTGATTTTTCAACTACCTCTGCTGGAAGTTTGTTCCAAACATCTACTACTCTTTCTGTAAAATAATATTTTATAACATTGCTCCGGATCTTCCCCCCGACTAGCTTCAGGTTGTGCCCCCTTGTTCTATCATTAAGCTTCTTCTTAAAAACACTTCCCTCCTGAACCTTATTCAATCCTTATACACATATTTAAAGGTCTCAATCATGTCCCCCCTCTCCCTTCTTTCCTCCAGACTGTACAAATTAAGTTCTTTAAGTCTCTCCTGATAAGATTTAAGTTTAAGTCCTTCCACCATTTTCGTTGCCCGCCTTTGGACCCGTTCTATTTGAATAATGTCTTTTTGCAGGTAAGGTCTCCAGAACTGCACACAGTATTCTAGCAGTGGCCTTACCAGGGCTCTATACAGCAGCATCACAACCTCCCTCTTCCTGCTGGTGATGCCTCGAGCTATGCAGCCGAGCATCCTGCTTGCCTTTCCCACTGCCTGGCTACACTGTCCACTCATCTTGCAGCTATCAGTAATCAGTACCCCTGAATCTCTCTCCTCTGAGGTCCTGGCTAACACAGTGCTGCCCATACGGTACTCAGAGCAGGGATTCCTTCTACCCAAGTGCATGATTTTACATTTAGAGACATTAAACTCTAGTTTCCACAGTTTTGACCATCTATCCAGTAAAGCTAAATCATTTTCCATGTTGCAGACACCTCCAGGAATATCCACCCTATTACTAACCTTTGTATCATCAGCAAACAGACAAACTTTTCCTACCAAGCCTTCTCCTATGTCACTTACAAATATATTAAAAAGAATGGGGCCCAGGACAGAGCCCTGCGGCACACCACTTGTAACTCGCCTTTGTTCAGATTACACGCCATTTACAACAGCGCTCTGATACCGACCCCTCAGCCAACTGGAAATCCACTGAACTATCCAGGGATTGAGTCCTACCTTCAATAACTTATCTATGAGCTCCTTATGTGGGACAGTGTCAAGGGCTTTGCTAAAATCCAGATAGGCGATATCCACAGCACCACCTTCATCTAACACTTTTTGTGACATGAAGTAGAGTAATTAGGGAAATAACTTTATGCCCTTGGGCTGTAAGATTTTTTTTTTTTTACTTTCCTAAAACCATCTTTTTATTGAACTTTAGTAAATGCTATTTTAAAAACGTGTTAAGAATATTTGGTTTTTCAAACAAATAAACCTCACTGCTTGGGCCATAGCAGGAAATTCTTTTGTTAGGCCAGCATTTGTCTTTCTAGTGCCAACACGTATTTCAAGGTGGAGTGTTGTTCTGCTTCATTGATTCTGAGCTGCAAATTGCTTCTTACTCCAACAGCTTTCCATATGAAATGCGCAAATCACTACCTTGATAATTGTACCATGTCACTTCTAGCTGCCAGAAAGCAGTAATTCTGTCCAACAAAATCCCCAGCATTTATTCTCGATGTAGGATTTAGGAAAGCACTATGTTCTCAACTTCAAAGTGGTACTTCCTAATGCCTAGATAGAAAAGTCCTCTAATTCAGTGCAAAGTCATCCACCGTCTCAGCGTACATCCAGCAACTGGAAATAATAAAAGGCAGCAGAACACTTTTATCATACCAGGATTGTAGCTTGCCAGCCTGAACTGTTTTCACCACATAACTTGTTCAGTTTCCATTGCATTTCTGTAACTATAGTAAAAAGGTCAACAAGGTCAACCAGTGACATGTTACAAGAGCTAGTTTCAATGGTGCCATGGCCATGGTTGCATTGAGCCATGTTGCCAGAGGTGTTCTTTGCCACAAACAATCTTACTGCCTGGTGTGTGTGTGTGTGTGTGTGTGTGTGTGTGTGTGTGTGTGTGTGTGTGTGTGTGGGGGGGGGGGTCCTCTACTAATACAACAATCTATATACGCAGCTAATCAAAGAGAGAAAAGAAGATATTTTCTGATCCATCCAACGAGGAGCATGTCCTTCCTTCTGTTTGATGATTTAAGGTACCAACCCATGAAACCTTTAAGAATGGTTAATTACCATTAGCCAAATGTAAAACGGAATCACAATAAATGCCATGGTATGGAGCAGTGCAGACTTTTTAAGTCTACTTGAAAGTTGTCACCCAAAGTGTATACACCTTAACCTTAAAGCGGTCCTTCACTCTGAATAAGAGTCTATCTTATATCTTTCCCACACTCTGTACATACAGATTGCTCACATTAAAAATCATCCTACCTGCATCTACTGCATGTTATGAGCCTTTAAACATCCAAGATGCCGGATTATGGAACATCAGGCAGCTTGCAAACAGGAAGTGCCTTCTGACTGTGCTGCTCTGCATTCTGGGACTGCTGACCTTTTCCTGACCACAGCTCTGCTCTGTCTGAGCAAAGCACAGCTATAACCCGCCCCCCTGTACTTTATCCCACTCTTCTCTCCTAAGTAAGTGTGATGCTTCTGAGTCAAGATGGCGGCACCTGTATCCTAGAGTCCTTAACAAAGTTGCAGCCCAGTGGGGGAAAGAATAATAAGTAAGTGACTAAAAACCTCAAATATATTAATTTTAGATGCTGGACAATCGTTTTTTAAGGGTTTGGGCTTTTTTCAATACATCATGGTGAAGGTCTGGTTTAATAATCACACATGTGCATACCAGAGAAAAACTTGTCACAGGCACAGTATCTAAAACCACTTCCCTTAATTGTTTAGGGTGTGGGTATAAAGATTTATAGCGTAAAACTGTTTAGAAATGTAATGTTTAACTATATCAATGGAGATCTACTCACAAACAACTTGTTAAAAGTGCATTTGTTATGCACTGCTGGTAAGCTGCAATACTATCCAATCCAGGTCCCCACTTGACGCTGTCAAGAAACAGGAAGCCACAGATGGCAGAGCAGTAACATCCAATGCCAGTATAACATAAATGCAAGCTTCTCTCTCTTCGTCCAGAAGACTTTTACAAAAAGGCTAATTTGTATAATTTAACTGGACCAACACCCTTTCAAGAAACTCAATGCTCATATTCATCCCTCCCCAGGGCAGTTCAGATTGCAGCACATACAAATTATTTTAACACCCCACTAAATGGCATCCTATGGATTTGCCAGTGGTCTGCAATATGGATGTGCCACTAGGTTTTCTGGCACTTTGCAAGTCCAGGCAGCAAGCACGCCTGGAACACTGGGAAAGCCTTAAGGGGGCTCAAAAGAGAAAAAAAGGTTAGGTGCTTTTCAGCTTTGAGTGGATGCAGGAGCAAATGTAAGTGCTGACAATGATTCAGTATCATGCATGCAGATGGGACAAGTGAGTTTTAGGGAGTATTTTTTCAACTGTGCAAGGTTGTTGGTCCAGTTGTATATATACAAAGAGAACCCCTGTTAAGCGCCACCCAATCCAATCAGTAAATAAAGGGGAGATGTGTGCAGAGAAACCTCTATAACTGTTGGTCCAGTTGGTTGTACTTTACAAGCCATTATTGTGACTCTTGGGTTATGTGCTGAATAGTTTTTTGTGATTATTTGATATGCTAATTGTTAGAATGGGGTCTTGAACCGGATATCCACCATCGCTCCAAGTCCGCTGTTATAGACAGTGTGCTATCTGCTGTGGTAGTATTGCTGTGCGTTTGCTGGAGTGGTGTGATTCTTCTCTGGGTCCTAGAGCTGCATTGTTAAACCTCACCTGGCGTTAATCATGCTGTTGGATTTACTATAAATGCATGTGCCCCCCCTGTGTTGCATCATTGCTTTGTCTTTCTTTAGTCTAGCCATGCTCTCCAACCCTCTGTGTTACCTCCTAGTCATTGCAGGGCCTACAAGCCTTTCTGCATCTTGATATTGGGCTTATCACCTTCTCAACCTTGCTGGGCCTCACGGCCCTTATTAGTTCATATTTATGTCTGTGCTGGGTTACTGCCCTTCATAGTTTGTGCCTGAGTCTTTGCTGGGGCTTGCAGCCTTTCATAGCTTGTGTCTTTGCCTGTGTTCTCTGTGCTGGGCCTTGTGGTCCTCCACAGTTTGTGTCTTTGTCTGTATTGGGCCCATAGCCTTTCCAGTGTCTTAACCATTGTGTGTCTTGGGTCCACGGCCCTTCATTGTCTGTCCTAAAGCCTGCACTGGTGCCCACCTCTGCCAAAGCCTGCACTGGTGCCCAGCTCCGCCATAGCCCGCACTGGTGCCTAGCTCCACCATAAACTGCACTGTGGCCCAGCTCCACCATAGCCAGCACTGCAGCCCAGCTCTGCCATTGTCTGCACTGGGGTCCAGATCTGCCAAAGTCTGCACTGGTGCCCATCTCCGCCATAGCCTACACTAGGACCCAGTTCCACCACAGTCTGCACTGGGGCCCAGATCACCTGTTGGTGTCTTGTGTACATCTGCCATGTTTCCCCTCCCTTTGTCTGTGATCACCAATGGACTACCCAGGGCCTGGCAGCTCCATCTTTAGGAGAACTGCTAAAGTACTGGGTGGATTCCATCGAGTACCACACCACCCACTTGCATGGTAGACAGCTTGCCTCTTTGGTGGCGCAGGCGGGTTGTCTATTTTTTGTCCTTCTGTTCCCAGTCAGCTACCTAGCTTCCTTTGTCCCCAGACAGTGACCCCCGACCATGGCCTCCAGGAAGGAATTAACTGCCTCGCTGTCCGAGTTCCGAACCCTAAACCAAGAAATTCCCAACACACTTTGAATGCCCAGCGATGTTATTCACCTGGGCCTGACACTAATACTGTATTCTGTTCAGTCCCTCGCCAAAAATATTTCCTTGCACATCTCTAAAGTACTTGAAAAATAAGTTGATATTGTAAGTTTGCAGTATCATTTATATTTTTCGTTTTAATCTTCCTTCCCTGGAATTCGGTTTCCATGAATGCACAGATTTTAGCTTGATGCTCAATTTTAATGCTAATGAAAATGTTGACTTTATTTTTGCTTATATCTTTTACTTTTCATATCTGCCAAGTGCTAATATGGCCATTTGGATAATGAATCTACAGTATAAGCAACTGCTGATCATTACTAAATTCAGAGCTTTGCAAACTTTTCAAATCACTCGGCTTATACTGTATGCCCACGCGCTGAGCCGAATAAAAACAAGGAGCTTACTGAAAGCATGGCACAGCATGGGTCTGCTGCCTCCAGGATAGGTAGGCAATGGGGGAACCAGGAACTATTTTTAGTACCGTACCGCTTTACTTAGATGATAAGCCCACGTGTTCTGCCTATGCTAGTGTTGTGGCAGGATTCTCACAAAATACCGTGCTTTTGTAACATAGTATGTAAGGCCTGTTTTTTAGTGGCCTAGTAGCCATAGCTGGTAATGATTTTACATGCAAGGAACGCATCCAGGTCACTTTTGAACTCTTTTAGCGTATTCTTATGACTACCTCCTCTGGAGGAGAGTTTCACAGTCTCACTGCTCTTACAGTAAAGAATCCCCTCCTTTGCTGGTGCAGGAAGCATCTTTCCTCTAACCTTAGTGGATGCCCCCTAGTTTTTTTACCTATAGTCCTGCCTTGTGAGACAGATCTTTGTACTGACCACGGATATATTTATACATAGTTTTTAGGTCACCCCTCAGGCATCTCTTTCCCAACCTTTGAACATGCTTAAGTTCTGATGAGTCTTTCTTAAGCACTGGTGCCCAGAACTGTACACAATATTCCATATGGGGCCTGACCAGTGACTTATACAGGGGTAAAATGATGCTCTGGTCATGGGCACCTATGCCCCTCCTGATGCACCCCATTATCCTGTTTGCCTTGGCAGCTGCTGTCTGACACTGATCACTACAGTTTAGTTTAGTTTTAGAATTGGGCCCAGCACTGACCCATGTGGTACTCTGCTAGTAACGGTTACCAGAATATGTATCCTTTATAACCACCCTTTGTTTCCTATCATTAAGCCAATTACTAACCCATGTACACACATTTTCCCCCAAACCAAGCATTCTCATCTTTTGTACCAGTAGTTTTTGTGGCACAGTATCAAATGCTTTATAAAAGTCAAGATATATGATATCAAATGACTCACCCTGATCCAGTCTTGAACTAACTTCATCATAAAAGATGATGAGATTTGTCTAGAAATAGAGATTTCTCATAAATCCATGTGGATAAGGAGCAATAAGCTCACCTACACAGAGATACTTCACAATGGCCTCTCTTAGAAAGCCTTCAAAAAGTTTGCCCACCTCAGATATTAAACTTTTCAGTCTGTAGTTCCCAGGTTCCCTTTCAGACCCCTTTTTGAATATTGGCACAACATTTGCTATGCGCAAATCCCGACATTTATAGAATCTTGAAATATTAAAAATAGTTGCTTGTCTATTACTGCATATAATTCCCTTAAAAAACAGGGATGAATGCCATCAGGTTCCAGGGATTTGTCTATTTTAATCTGTTTAAGGAGGTGCCGCACTTCTTCCTTGGTCAGGCAAGTGACATTTAATGGGGAGTTTGGGTTATTGCTTTGCATTTCACATGTGAATATGGAATCAAAGAAGAGGTTTAGTACATTGATTATTTTCTGCCAATAATGAATCACCCAAATTAAGCCAAAATGTTAAAAAGACAGAGAAAAAAAGATAGATAAGAAAAATCAGACATGAACATATATTATTATTATTATTAAGTGTAAATGGTAGCATTAAAGCAGAATTTTTTGACCATTCCGGGTTTTGTTGCCTGAACCGAGGGATACTCCGCTGTATGATATCCCCCCAGATCGGCCAGGCCTTTGGTGCATTTCCAGTAAAATCTGAGCCATTTGCTGTGCATATGTAATGTTCAGCAAATGGTTCTGGTTGTGGCAGTTGGGATCCCCCATCCCCAGCAGCAGATCCTGCCAATCTGAAAGGCTGTGGGTGGCAGCACACGCACAGCCAAATGATGCTGGGGATGCAGCCGCTGGTGTTTACACTGGTGAGGGAGCCAGGAAGAAGGAGAGTTTTGAGAGCCTGTGGGGGGGGGGGGCTACAGAGTGGGTCAGCCTGAGGGGAAGGCCATCCAGGGGAAGGCCAGCAGAAGACCCTAGAATCTTTCAGATTCCAGGGCCAGCCCTCTAGGGTTTTGTCCCGCTTTAAATGAATAGATGAAAGGTTTGGTTTTTGTCTGGTTTATTTTATATTTTTTTTTATATGATGGAATTTTAACACAAATTCTCAGTATCACAATAATGTATAAAATGCCTTCGTTTTTGTATTGTATTCAATAATGTAATATCTCCTTGCTCATTTCTAAGATCTCTTCAAATCTCTTCAGGCAAAGGTAATTGTTAGAATTGAGTCGGGCTACATTTGGCACTATACTAAACGTTTTGGCCGAGATATCGAGATTTACAGTTTCATCTTATGATTTCTCTTCTGAAAAAGTGGTCGTGGCCCTTGGATTTGTGATGCTGCATAATAATCAGCATAGGGATGGGTGCGAGGAGGGGGGGAAAACTATTCTGTTCCACTTCTGCTGAGCTGTGTCTGGGGGTATGGCATAGCTGAACCTGTAAACCCCGATATCACAGTCATTTCATATTCAATTTAAAAATGGAAAACAGTTTAGGACAGTGCTAAATGTAGCATGACGCATTGGTCTAACAATTACCTTTGCCCTCAGTAGCACTTTAATGGAAGGTTATATTTCTGCTTCAATTTCACATTCATATCAGCTGTGGACATTGTGATTATGTGATCTTTGCTGAGTATGTCCCAAATTTGGACTTCTCGTAGTTTAGCGTAGGAATTGCCCTTACACTGGTGAAAATCTGCATACTGGATGCAAGATGCAGACTTCCATGCAGGTGCACTCACAAACACACCCAGGCTCCCCTGATGTTCCTGTGAATGGTACTTGAATGTTCATGCACATGCACTGTTTCCTGCTCATATCAACATTTTCTGAGCGGTTATCTGAGCATGTGCTGTTGTCCACTCGTCTAACCTCTTGGCACTATAAAAGGGAGCACTTGGCATACTGTCTTATTAGCTTATCTGGATCCCTGTGCTTTGTTCCCTTCTGTATCCCAATCTTGCACTGACTTCCCGTTGTGACCTTGGTTATCTATTGGACCTCAAACTTGTTCTACCTTTGCAGACTTCAAACTGTTAATTGGTAGGCACCTCTTCCCGTGACCCCCGACCTCAGCTTGCCTGACTACTCTTTCATCCTCTTCTTTCTCTACTTTGTATCCTAAGCTGCATCTAGCTTTTCAGGGAAAAAAAACTGGTGCCTGCTGCGCAGTATGAACCTCTTTGTAGGGGGCTCCATAAATACTAAGCATGCCCCTAGGCTCCTATCCAAATGAGTTGGTTGCTTATAATTGGCTAGGCATGCATCACACCTGAAGCTCAACCCAGTTTCTGATTGCCACCACCTTTTCTCTGGCTGGCCAGTCTGACACTATGTCCCCTGCAGCTGATTCATCAGTCCAGTAGTATAAAACTTACTGGGTCCGTTCATGCACACTGGTGAAATCTGGGATGAACAGTTGCTAGTCTGCATCAGTCACAGTGACTGGCCACAGCCACTCAATTCACTGAAATGGCCTGAATGTAATGAGCCTTCTGAGGTTGCTGTGAATGACACAGAGGGCTGTCGTGGGTCAGCGGTGATCAAGTAGGGTAACTGAGAGACTTATCTTGGTAATAAGTCTTATACTACTGGTCTAGGGCAGCTGTGGGACACAAAAGTTGAGTATGTTTTCTTGCACCTGCAAAGTCCCTGTAACTTGATCTAAGAAACAGGTTATATGAGGTGTTGTTACCATGCAACACCTTCAGAAATAAGGCCCCATACCATCAACAAATGAGTAAGGATTTATCACATTTTTTGAAGGAATTGCCCAGGCAACCATATAATCACATAGCCCTAAAGCTCCTAATGTTCCCAATTTCTTTTTGTTTTTTTCAACCCCCCCCCCCCGAATTGGAGAAAACATATTGTGAAGTTTTCATTCATTTGTTTATTTTCCAGTAAATGGGCATGGCAGCTCTCCAGTACAATGGCAGGCAGCTTGTTTATTTCAGCATACTTTTGACACCTAATCGTAATGCTGCAATACACAGGAGGCCACTGGGAGCAGAGTTATAGACCACAAGTTGAGCCCTATGGTGGTTCACTGCTAGGGGAATCAGGGGGAGTACCAGAAGTCTGAGCCAAGTCTCTGCTTTTAGGTGCTGCTGTCAGATTATAGGAAGAGTGGCATTACATTTTTTTTGCTATTAAGGCAAAAAGATGGCCACAAAAGAACAAATCTTGTACAAAAATACATACTATATTTTCTTGGTATACGAACAACATTACAATAATAGGACATCTTAAAAATCACAAAACTCAGCTCATGGCGGTATCAGCCGTACATAATTCGCCAAACAGTTACTATGTAAAAAAAATTAAAAGTTTTAAATATAAGGAACTCTGTGTAATTAATGTACAAAAATATATACAAAATAGTACAAAAGCAACACCCTAAACTATTCAAACAATTATAAACAACACATCTCATACTGGGACCTAGTGTGAACCCTAACAACCTAAATTGTTTATATAATCATACTAAATATAACCAGTGAAATAAGATACAAAATCAACTGACAAAAAGTGTACTAACTCAGTAATCAGAGTTTAAGGCGAACAGACGGCCCCAGCTCCTAGGCGGACATATCACCAATATACCAGCTGCTTCTTCCAGGGATAGCTGATGAGACTCATGAGCCCATTTAAATATCCACAAAGGCACCAAAACAATCCAAAAACAGGTGAGATCACTGGATGAAAGCAGAATGCAGGGAACAAAGAAGTGACATGAAATCCCAGCGTCACAGGAAGAGACAGGGCAGGAAAAGTAGGCAAACATCATGTTTTTTACATTTTACTTAGACAGTTTAAGCAAACCTATGCAATCCTGCAGCCAGGTCCCAACATGATGCCTACGGTAATGGATTCACAATTATTTTCTCTTAAGCACCAACCACCAACAGCTTCACTGAGCTGTGAGCAAGTGCTCATCCAATGGAATTAATCAGATGGATACATCGGTGCCAGGCTTGTGTTTTGCATTGAATGTGTGCAGCTTGGTTTTTGCTCATACAACCCATTGAGGGTTCAAAGAGGAGCTGACTTTTCAGGGCCACCATTGACTTGGAGGCAGGACAAAATTGCTGATACTTGATAGGTACAGGTAGGCCAAGAAGCAACAGTCCAGGCAACATACACAAACACCACTTACCTGCCAGCATAGTCCTGCAGGCTGAGTCAGTCTAGTTGTGCTGACAGTGCACTCCTGACCGTCCCCAATGTGCATACATTTATAAGTCACATGATCAGCCCAGCTCACTCCAGTGTAATGAACACACTCAGCACTGCCACTCCCATCACAAAAGACACAGAACACATTTTTGTTTTCAAATTACTCATAAACTTTTGTTTTCAAAAAAGAAAAATTAGAACATTGGCATGTGTAGCCCCACACTATGGGAATACATTTGAGTGTGACCGGAAAATTACTTTAAAGTGGACCAACACCCAGGATTTTGACTATCCTGGGTTTTGGTCCACTTCAGGGGGGCACCCCGATTAGGGGTGCCCCGCTGTTTAAAACCCCCCAGAAACCCCCAAACTCACCTCACCACGCTCCCACGGACAAGCGGCGGACAAGGCAGCGCGTCCGCCGCCGCCTCCCGCGCGCCCCTCTGACAGTGCGCGCGCCCGCGCCAGCCATTCGCAAACGGCCGGCGCGGGCGCGCGCACGGCTAGAGGAGGTGATCACCGATCAGGTGAGTTCTTTGGGGGTTTTGGGGGGGGTCCCTCACCGCGGGACATCCCGATCTCGGATGTCCCGCGGTGAGGGGGGTGATCGGCCCGGGAATCTTATAGATTCCCGGGCCGATCACCCATGGGTGACGGTCCACTTTAACCAGGGAAATTCCCCTTTCTTGGTATCGGCAGGGGGTTCTTCCAGGGGTATCCACAGCACCCCTGGACAAGCAATGAAGCCATAAGCGCAGGGTCTTCTGACTTATCAGCCCTTATGCCTGGTGTTCATGGTATGGATGCCGCGTCCAGTGGCGGCTGGGCACTACTGGGGACACAGAGGCGGAGAGACCAGGCAGTGCCAGCCTTCTTTAAGCCACAGTGGTCTACATTGGAAGAATTGAAAACAGGATGGAAACTCTGGGCCAATCTGCACTCTCTCAATGGGCAAAAACAACATCGTGTACAATCCAGACACAGGGTATTGATAAAGCCAGCAGGCGAAACATGTCTACTCAGCAGTGTACAAAGAAAAGAGGAAGCATGATTACATTTTTTTGAGATAAAATGTAATACCATTCATTGTCAAAAAAGTTTTTAAGTATGTATGGATTTAACATGTATATACTTTTTTAATCATGCAAAATTTAGTGATGTGGTCAAATGAATGGGCCTCAGGAATAGGAGGTTTTGCCTAATAAACCTCCATATAAAGTTACATTGGTGTCCATGGTAGTTGGCTCTTGGGGTGGAGGGTACACACTTACAATTAATTTTTTTACAACTTGCATACAGTGATTTAGTAAACTATCATTCGAGTTGTAAAATGGCACATGAGGAGCAAATGTACTCATGGCTTTGGTGCATTCGTGGTGCATGTTCCCCTGAATTATGGGTCCTTGAGTAAATGTACTCCTTGTGCCATGGATTGCACATGAGCAATGGGGATTTGCGCATGGTGCTGAATCGACCCTAACGTTTGTCCTCCAATGAACTGTATGTTTAAGAACATCCCCTTGACCAGCCAGGCCAAGCATGCAATAAAAAAACTAGCTAACCCTTGCTAAGAACACAGGTTTTTAGCATACTGTATATTGCAATTCATGTCCAAGATGGTCAACTACACCTGGTTAACACCATCTCTGACTCTCCATTTCTAATATGAAGATAACGTTTTTTTTGCCTGTGGATACCAACGCACTTGTTATCTGTATCCTGTATCCTGACATACATGAGTTGCACTAGGTTTTTTTTTTACTTACTATCTGAATTTTTTAGCATTGGTGCTTATATGATCTTTTGTATTTTTATTATGACAGCCATCAATCAAAAATGTGTTACCCTTTGACATTTTTTAGAGTACTGGCCTGGACACAGATTAGTGACCTGGCTTATAATTGGGCATATTTTTCCATGACAACTGGAAATTAAATGTAGGTATTTTCTAATGACAGCAAAAGGATTGATGTGGCTCTGTGGGGGAAGGAGTATACAGTAATTGCTGACATTTTTATCCTCTTTTGGAAAATGTTAGTTGCTCATTTGTCATGCTGTATAAATTCCAGGTAGTAAACCACAGACCTGCACACAAGAAAAGTCAGAAAATGTCTGACCGTAGAATGATATCACCAACGACTACCCAATTTCCTTTCCAAGGGTGAATCCAAACTTCAAAATAAGATTTTGACTGCTGTACTTTTGTTAAACATGACATCAAATTGTTACTGATTCATTACATGTATCATACATCGTATGTTATATTTTTTCATTTTAAGTGGTAGCCAAGCTGCATAGGCTGAATAGTACATTGCTGCAAGAGCTGTAATCTGGTTATGCCATTCTGTCACTAGGCTTGAAAAAAGGCTACTGAAAGTAGAGAAAAGATGATGATGCCATTTAAGAAAACAGATTTTTAAGGATTGGCATTTAAATAACTTGGCAAATCCTTGAACTGTGGGGGACTGCCTGGGAAGACAAGTTATTTTTTATATGTTAGAATAAGTTTAAGCTTCAATTAGGACACAGATGGCTGACTTGTAAACTAAAATTACTGAGTAAGAATTAAATTAATAGGCGTTTTCAATGATTTCATGTTAAAGTGGACCATCACCCTCGGGTGATTCCCGGGCCGATCACCTCCCTCCCCGCGGGACATCCGAGATCGGGATGTCCCGCGGGGTGAAACCCCCCCAAACACCCCAAACCCCCTTACCTTATCTTCGGCGGCGGCCGGCCAAGCGGACAAGCGGCTCCTCCGCCGCCGCCTCCCTCACGCCCCTCTAGGCGTGCGCGCGCCCGCGCCGGCCGTCTGTGAATGGCCGGCGCGGGCACGCACGCGTCAAGAGGGACGCACGGGAGGCGGCGGCGGAGGAGCCGCTTGTCCGCGGCTGTCAAATCCCTTGTCCGTCGGCGCTGGGAGCGGGGAGAGGTGAGTTTTTAGGGTGATCGGGGGGGTTTCACACAGCGGGGCACCCCGATCGGGGGTGCCCCACCGAAGTGGACCAAGACCCAGGATAGTCAAAATCCTGGGTGTTGGTCCACTTTAAGAGATTCTTGAATGCAGATTTTCTTAAACATACAGTATTTTTATGGAAATCTAAGATATTGATACAACTGTGGAATGTATGTAGCCTGGATATGTACCAGTGGCCGTTAAAAGGTGGGGATATTCAGGACAGTCTTAGGTTAGAAGGCCTGCTGCGAAAGACTGCATGATTGTGCCCCCCTCCTCCCCAGGACAAACACACAGTCCACCCACCAAATGAACCTCCCAAAAAGCAATCTGTTAGTGCCTAAGGTGAGCAGGTTGCATCCTCCCCCCTCCCCAAGACAAAACAAAACAGATCATGCACCATGTGGCCCCTAAATAAACCATTATGTGAAACAAAGTCCATCACAGATGCAGACAGGCCTACTAAGAGGATCCGAACAAGGCTGATTGCAGCTAAATAAGAAGCTCATCAAGCTTCTTGTCTGTGGTGGACTTTGTGCACATGAGCTATTCTCCTCATCTCCTCCTTGCTGCTGCAGCTGCTGCTTATGCTCGGTGCAGCTTCTTTTCACTGCTGGAGACAAAATGGGCAGCAATTCTAAGAACCAAATTGAGAAGAACTGTCTATTGTTCAGCAGGGGAAACAAAGTGCACACAGCAAAAGCTCAATCCATTGGCTGGGTGGCAGGAAAAGTGGCAGGCACCTCATTAAAAAAAGAAAATCAAGACAAAAAGAAAAAAAAAAATTGCTCATTTGGCACCATTAGGATGCCCATTGTCTGCTCACACTTCCAGATCCCAATGATTTACATTTTAACCTGGTGCTTAAAGTGGACCAAAAAAGCCTGGGGGAGAATTACTCACCTTCCTGGTGCATGACTGGATATTCCCACAGCACAGTAGTTGGCTATGGCTGCTTCTCTCACACAGGGCTTCCAGGTTCATGTAGAGAGGAATTCTCAATTGGATTACGGTCTGGTCTTCGACTATGCTATTCCAATACATGTTAGGTCATTTTCCTGTTGGAAAGTAAACC
This sequence comes from Gastrophryne carolinensis, assembly GCA_027917425.1. NCBI lineage: Eukaryota > Metazoa > Chordata > Amphibia > Anura > Microhylidae > Gastrophryne > Gastrophryne carolinensis. Next base: position 414,713,156 of record CM051237.1, on the reverse strand, counting down.
TATCCTAGTATCCTAGTCTCAAATCACTGATAGACCAAAACAAGTTTTGCTCAAGAATATCCCTGTGTTTAGCCCCATCCATCTTTATCTCAAGTTGGACCAGTTTCCCAGTCCTTGGCATGATACTGCCACCATCATGTTTCACTGTGGGGATGGTGTTCTTGGGGTGATGTGTTGGTTTTGCACCAGGCAAAATAAATATTGGTCTTATCTGAGCACCTTTCTCCACACATTTGGGGAGTCTCCCACATGCATTTTGGCATGTGGTGTTGGTGGTGTGTCTGCTGGATTTGTGTGGGTCCTAAATCTCACCTGTTTTCCCTCAGCTTTTATCACCTTGTTGTGTTTCCTATAAATGCATGTGCCTGGCCCCACCCCCGTGTTGGATCATTGCATTGTCTCTCCAGAGTCTAGCTGTGATCTCCAACCCTCTGAGCTTGCGCTTGAATCCTGAATTAGGACTCTCACCCGTCTTGCATCCTGTATTGAGGCTCACGTCCTTCTTTGTCCTTGCTGGACCCATGGCACTTTATAGCTCATGTTACTGTCTCTGCTGGGCCCGCAGCCCTTCTTTGTCCATGCTTTGTCTGTACTAGGCCCATGGCCCTCTATTGTCTTTACTGCTCTGGGGCCCAAACCCTCAATTGCTTAGGACCAAGATCCTCCATTGTCTGCACTGTGGCCATCCATTGTTTGTCTTGCTGTGTACATATGCCCTGTGTTTCCCCTTCATGAGAAAAAAAAACATGAGAATTTCACATTTAGTGAATCACCAGATAGGAAGACAATGAAAGCCAATGGCACTTTTTACTGCAGTTCAATACTTTTCTCAGGCGTAAAAAGGTACCATTGACTTTCATTGTCTTCTTATCTGGTATTTCACTAATTGTGAAATTCTCAAGCTTTTTTATCATGAATTTAATTTTTTACTACCATGAGAATTTTTTTCAACTCTTAGTGAATCAAGGTCATTGTATGGAAATGTCAACTTTTTGCCACAATCAATCAGTGTTTCATCACATCTGTCAATATGTTAAAGAGGTTAAGATTTGCAGCTTTAGGATGTTATTTATTAACCAATAAAAAGAAAAGCCAACGTTGTGTTTGCTATATACACTTATAGTTCAGTCAAGTTGGGTGATGTCCGGCAAACATTTTAGCAGCAAACCCCTTAGTAATCAATGTTATTTTAGGCAACATTATCTCTTTAGGTAATTTTTGCACCTGGACCAGATAATTTGATCTAGAACATCAAATAGTTCTCTAGTATTCGAAAAACAACTAATAAAACTGTTTCAATTTCTTATTCAATTTTTTGTTATAAGGCTTTTCAAACAACAGACAATCCCGAGACCCATCCCATGCTAACATAAGCTTTAAAAGTGTGTTTGCAGCAAGAATTCTTTATTTTTCTTAACTAAATCTGCCACAGCTGTTTGCCAGATTTCATCAAACTATTTTTGCAGGTAAATATCACTAATTTTGGCTGGCGAATTGCAGCGAAAAGACAGCAAATAGTCATCTGTCCCCTGAGTTTGTCGCTGTATTCCCCACTCATAGCACAAATGGTCAACCGAGGAAATGCGCGAATATGGGAAATTAGGCCCTTAATGTACTAAACCGCACACTCTTTATTCAGTAATATAGCTTTACATTATTTAATTTTTTAATTCAATAAAAAGGTAATATTCTGTTACCGATGTTACTAACTTTCGTTCACCGGTAGAACAGTCACAGACTGTATAAAACATCTGTTACCTGGGCGTTTGTGCTGCAGCATTTCCATCAATTTGTAACACAGCCACATGCACTCACCCACGCTGTAGATTCTCTATTTCTATTTTATCTAATGTCACCTCGCTCAATAGCATCTTCAGACTCAGTCCCCAGGGAGCCATGTGACAAGCCAAGATTTATGGCTATTTGCTCTACAAAATGATTGAGCCTGACTATTTACAAGCGACATATCTCAATGGCTAGCTAAATAACAGGCTCATTAATGATTGGTTTGAAGAATAGTGTTTTAAACCTTGTAAAAGGTTTTCATGTATTCACACATTCACAAGTCCTCAGTCTTGTCACATTTTTAAAACATTATTTAAACGGCTTATGAATTCTTCACCACCAAAAACATTAGTCTTTTTCTAATTGGAAGACATCTAGCAAAATGTGTGCTAAACTGTACGGCTGTTTTCAGCACTATTGTATAACACATTCTGTAGTATTTTTATAGGTTCTTCTTTCTACATCTAGAAGTTACATATGTTGGTGTGAAGAGTATGAATGTACACATTGTAAATTGACTTGTATTAAATGTATTGATACATACACTAGATGAAAAGTATATTGGCTGCTTTTCAATTAATTTAGGTGTTTAAAGTGGACCAACACCCAGGGGTGATCGGCCCGGGAATCTATAAGATTCCCGGGCCGATCACCTCCCTCACCACGGGACATCCGAGATCGGGATGTCCCGCGGGGTGAAACCCCCCCAAAAACCTTACCTTATTCTTTTCTGCCGCTGCCGCCTCCCGCGCACCCCTCTAGACGTGCGAGCGCCTGCGCCGGCCGTTTGTGAATGGCGCGGGCGCGCGCCCTGTAAGAGTGACGTGCGGGAGGCGGCGGCGGATGCGTCTTGTGCGTCGCTGTCACCCGCTTGTCCGTCGGCGGGGATTGGACGGCGCGGTCACGTGGGAGCGTGGTAAGGTGAGTTTTTGGGGCTTTCTGGGGGGTTTCACAGAAGTGGACCAAGACCCAGGATAGTCAAAATCCTGGGTGTTGGTCCACTTTAAAGTAGAAGTCCAAGCTTTTTGTAACTCCCACAGCCTTCTCTCCTACTCCCTGTACCGCCAGGTAGCGACAGATGAGCGTCTGTAGCAGGCATTTTCAGAGCGCCCGCTGGTAGTCACTGTGCTCCGCTTATAGCGACTCAGTCGCTGTGCAGTAATGATGAATACATTGTGATGAGTCGCTATTTGACCAGTACAGCGCTGTATGGAAGCGCATGGTAGCGACTGCTCATAGCGACCGACTCACAACACATTCAAGAAAAAAACGCCTCACACAACTCTGGCGCAGAAAAATGCTTATCTAAAGCCCAGAGCGCAGGAGGCGGTGTGTTTAAAGTCTGTTTTTCAGCATCTATCCACTAGTAACAAAGCGAAAACATATGGAATTACATTGTAGCAACATTGTAACATGAACACTTTAATGCCAGACCTGTAATGTCATTTCTGAAGAAATATATAAAAAAGAAAAAATGTCAAAAAACTGCATTTTCAATGCCAGAAGAGGTCAAATAATTTTTTGAGATATTTGGAAAAAAAACAAAAAAAGAAAAACCATGTTAAAAAAGAAGAAAAGGATCGTCCATTGAAATGTATGGGAGAGCGACAGGTAGCGAGAGGTCATACCTGGCGCTGTGCAAGGCTGAACGCCGGCGCTGTACACTGAGGCTGTGAAAATGATGAATCAGGCGCAACATGGCGTTATCCCAGTCGCTAAACAGATTCGGCTTGATAAATGTGTAATTGCATGCCGTGTCCGGCGTTCACCAGTCGCTACCTGTCACTAACTCTCATTAACCAGCCACTACCTGACGCTATCCCTTCTTAAATAAGGGCCTAAGTCTAATTTGGGCATTAAAATTTTAAAACCACTCACCTGATCGCTGTGATCTTCCCTTGATGCCGGCGGGGGTGGGGTTCTGCTTGGCAGCTGTGGGTTTTAGTGACAGCTGGACAGCCTCACTGCATGGACTGGGTGCCTGATCTGTCATTTACGGTCCCTGTTACGACTTTTGTGTAGATTGCCTGTCCCCTCTGTTTTTGCCCAGTTGGAGGGAGGAGTGGGTGGGGGGTTACAGATGGTTTGGACTTGCTCTTTCATTTACTCCCATTGCCACAGGAATATATACAATGAAGTCCCTAGCCATGCAGTCTGCCTCTACAAATATTTGCAGGAGTTTATTCTAAAGAGCTCACTGAATTTGAGTGTGATACTGTAATACAATTCACTTAGGAAGCAGAGAAGTAGAGTAAAATCAGGGGACAAGCAGGGGTATGCTGGCCATACGGAGACCCTGGAGAAATCCTGGTGGACCGCACTGCTTCTTACACCTACATCCAAATCATACCTCCGTAGATTACCCCCAGACCTTCTCTACCAGGCCACACTGCTCCCCCATGTCAAAAAAAATCCAGCACATATCCTGTCTTCAAAATTATATAGCATCATGGCTATATCAGGGTATATCCACCCTGCCACGTTATCTGCCCTACAACACTAAAGCCAAACCATTGATTTGGTGATATTCAGCCCAGCCCATGGACTGTACCTGCAATGCAATTTGGAGAAAACTCATTGGCTGGCTAGGGAGCACATTGCGAGAGCTTAGCGGAGAGGTCACAGACTGGTTTGGTCAGGAAGCTTCAAGGAAAGAGGGGAAAAAAATAAAAATAAAAAAAGTATTTTTATTATTTGACTAAGGATTTAAATAAGGAACTAAAAAGACACTTCAATCCACCATCCCACAGTGCATGTCCTCTGGCAGCATCCCTGCTCTCTTTGCTGGGCAGATTGTAATAGATACAGGCTGGTACACTTATAGCCACTGGTTGCTGTCATTGCTGCATCCACCACCTGCCTGGTGCAGCAAGTATTCAGAGCGGGGGTGCAGCTGCAGGCACAGGAGATGCAGAGGATTTAAAGTGGACCAACACCCTCCCATGATCGGTCCCGGACCGATCAGCTCCCTGACTGCGGAGCACCCCGCTGTGTGAAACCCCCCAGAAACCCGTAAATCCCTACCTGCTCCTCGATCCAGCGGCACCCGCCGCCGCCTCCCGCGTGTCCCTCTAGCAGGACGCACACCCGCGCCGGCCGCTTGTGAATGGCCGGCGCGCGCGCCCTGTAAGAGTGACGCGCCGGAGGCGGTGGCGGCCGCACTCTCTTGTCCGTCGCTGCCTCCCGCTTTTCCGCCGGCGGGGATTGGCTGCAGCGGTCACATGGGAGCAGGGAGAGGTGAGTTTTTGGGGCTTTCTGGGGGGTTTCACACAGCGGGGCACCCCCGATCAGGGTGCCCCACCGAAGTGGACCAAAACCCAGGATAGTCAAAATCCTGGGTGTTGGTCCACTTTAAGTGAGTAGATAGGCCCCCATTATATTTACTAGGCTGCTTTGATTTGAACATTTTCATAAAATTGTTTTTCACAGATATGGTGAGAGAGGCACAGAACGGAAAGGAGATATGTAGAGGTGAATGCTGTTAAATTGTATTTAATAAAACATTTTTTGTGGTATTATATGTGAACTTGTAAGGGGGCAAGCTACCTGCCTGTCATGGCATCAGGTGGCGGGTGGCTTGCTGATTGTCTCCTGCCCGTTTCCTGAGACCTGGGTTACAAGCCCCAAATGTCTGGTAGGTAAGCGTAACAATAATTTTTCTTATGGCCTTATCTATGACCAATATCTTCAAGAAGAGTAGAAAAAAGGAACAAAAGGCAACGAAGCAGGCGAATGCAGGATGCCAGACCTGCAGACAAAAGGCGTCTGAATCACTCACCTTTGGGTGTGAGGCTAATTGGTGTTTATATTTCAAACTACGCTTTCTTCTTGACTTAGCGGATCCACTGCCATAGAAATGGTATACATTTTCTGCGAAGGGTAACTAAGAGGAAAAAAAGGAAAGATACATTTACTGAAGAATAAAGAACAGAAAATAGGCATATACACTGTCTAAACCAAACCTATGCTAAATATATGAATACTTGTCACATAATATACTTGCTTAAAATAAGTTCTGGGGTGGATTTGCCATCCAAAACTAAAGCAGCAGCACAAAACTTCTATTTCTTTGCTTTTGAATAAAGGAGGGAAATATTAAACTCATTGTAATGTTTTTACTGTCTGTGACCCGACATATAACTTCACTTTCTTCTGTGCTGACCAAATGAGAGATAACAGGTGCCAGCAGGTAACAGGTTCCAGCAAAATATCATTGTTTTAGATTTTTCATGCTGACATTGATTTAATAAACTGCCCTTAGAATATCTCCTGAAAATAAAATAAATATTAAAGAGGAAACCCAACTATTGGAGGCCCCAACCTCACTGGCCCTCTTCCCAAACACCATACCTGATTTAGGCATTTAAAACAATAACTAGTCTGCAGTGGCCCCCCCCTTTTGCCATAGACCAAGTAGCAGCTGCCTCTGGCATCGATGATTTGTATGCCCCTGGAGTAGTCCTCTGCTCTCCCCTCAGCACTGCTTTACTATTTTAGCCTACACAAAGGCTTTAAAGTATGCACAAATAGCAGAGATTCCTATGAAAAGATGTGACAGTAAAATGGGCTTTACTGTAAAAGCTGAAGCTGCTAACACAATCTCTCGCCATCCAGGGCATTGAAATTCATTCACCGGCGTTTTCATGCTTGACCACCGCCATAACTCACAGATAGCAACCGCATCCCGTGCCATCCAGGGCCTGGCCATGGTGGCGAGTTTGTGACTCGCCATCAATCACAGGGGGGTGGCCCAACCCACTCCATTTACTACAATCGAGGGCAAATGTGTAAGGCCTCAACCCACCACCGCCTTTGCAATGAATGGAAAGGGTGTGGCACCGCACCTGTGATTGATGAGTCGCAATACCAACCCACCATCAAACTCGACACCATGGTCAGGCCCCAGATGTACAGGATGTGATGGCTGCAGCGGGGCTTGGATCCAGCGATCAGTTAAGCTAATGATTGGTCAACTAGCACTGATCAATGGCAGGGAAAAGAATAGGTAAGTACCCTTTTGTGTTTTTGTTTTGTGCCAGCTGAATTGCTTTAATAAATTAAACATGTTACAAGTTAGAAAACAACAGCAGCTTATTGGAATTCAATTATAGACTTGTTAAACTATCAAAGGCTGCTGTACCAAATGTTTAAAGCTATAAGATAGGCGGGACAAAGCGTGCACATAACCCCCCCCAGAACACCCGTAAACACAAAAAAACGCTAACCACTTGCTTACAAATCTGAAACATGCAAATTCTCCCCAAATATTTCAAATCGGACAGGATAGAGACTGGATGAATTGCTTTTAAAGTGTGAAACACATCAACGCTACATGGGGCTGGAATTGTACCCTCAAACCTTTTAATACCTGATGGCCGCAGGGTAAGTAAATAGATATAGGATTTTGTGAAGATTCTATGGAATTGAGAATGTAGTGCTGTATCTTGATGCTTGTAAACCCAGGATTATTTTGTAAGTGCATTTGATTAAAGTGGTATTCTTTTTATTAGACAGTATCACGCTATGTCTTCCTTTTGACTTCTACCAATAATATGAACCTCTGATTAAGGCGCGGGGAGAGGAGCTTTTTTTTTTACTTCTAGAGGCTATAAATATGTAATCAAGGTGCTAACATCGTATTTTAAGGAATTCAGCAAGGCGGCATCGGCCGGATGGTACTTATTAAGTGCCTGCAGACAATTCTGTCTGGCAGAATATAAGGCCCCACACTGCAGCAGGAGCAAGATGCCAGAAGCTAAAGTGATAGGTGGAAGCCAGGAGTGGGGCAGCTCTGGATGTTGAGTTAGGGGCAACTCTGGCTCTCAAAAGCAGCAGTGGACATTGTGGGACATAGGGATCGGCGATGGATCAGAGCTTTAAACTTCAACCAGTTTAAAAAATATGGGTGTTGTTCTGGTTTAAGGCAGGTTTCCTGAATTACATCTTTATTATTATTTTCTATGTTTGTGCCCCTCAACTTTGACTGCACCTCCAGAACCTCGAATGCAGAATCGCCTGTTTCTGGAGATTCTGAAGTCAGCCAACTGTTTTGCTATGGCTGCAACGCCTACTTTGTAGGTGACCATAGTGTCTTGTCCAGGTCCTTCAGGCATGGCCAAAACTACAGGGGGTGCAGAGGTTGCGACCTCATTGAGGCCAATAAGATCAGGTGGCCAATGCGGCTCCCCCCCCTTATTTATCAGATTTGTAGCATTACTTGGGTAAGTATTTGCAGCAGGTACATACCATAGGGGCAGTGCAGGCACATGCCCCCAGGCCTGTGGAACAAGGGGGCCCGGCACACACTGCCTTACATGGTCCCTGTGGTATGTATCTGCTGAAAATACTTACCCAGCCATGCTGCCTCCATGCCACTTCCTTCCCACTTGGATGTGGGCCCTGCTTATACATCGGTACCACGCACGGGCCCTGCCTCTGCATCGCTGTCGTGCACGGGCTCCACAACTTCAACAGTGCTGTGGGCACGTCCCCGTTGCTCCAATGCCATCGATCCACGGCTGTGTCTTTGATGTCTCCTCTCGATGAACAATGGTCGGTAAGTGAGTGTCTGTGGGGTGGGGGAGGGGGCAGAATCTGCTGATGATGGGGGCCCTATGGGGAACCATCAGGGCTATGTATGCCCCTGTGTGCCACTGTAATGGATAAACATATATCTTTAGAAAACAAGACGAAAACTAGATTAAATCTCTCTGGTAACACGTCTGTAGATTGTGTCAGTTTGCTGTTGCTATAGTGATTGTCCTCATTAGAGGTAAATGAAATGTTATTGACTTGTTTGAGTAATTGTTGAGTATTGGTTCCCAACGCCGGTACAGTGGTTCGTATTTCACTAGCTGCAAGGACTATCTTTTTGAATAAGTGGTTGACTAAAAGTGATACAAAGTGACTGGTGATTACAGCAATAAATTAAAAAAACTGTTGGAGTATGAGACAGGGAATGTGATGGGTCAGCACAAGCAGTTAAGAAATCTATACAATTCAATATCATCCCTAGTCCTTCAAGCAAGAAAATGAATAGGTCAATGTTCTGTAGCATGTCATTAGTGATCCCCTGAACATGTTTTCATTTTTACATGACATCCAAAAGTAATGCGACTTCCTCCCATCTCTGAATTTGGTTTTCTAAAGTAATGACTAGGTGGGTCTGCTTTTCAGACTTAAACTTGATCCATACCCATTGCTTACTGTCTAGAAATTGTCTGAGCCCCAAGCCTGACCAGGCCTACTACAGTAAATAAAGGCCTGAGGCCAAACATAGGCTTTGTTTGCAGTCTCTTTAAAGTCGACCTATAGATGAAAAAAATCAGCCAACTAAGCCTAGTTACATAAAAGATCCTTGCTTGCCTGCTTGCCTCTGATCCAAACCCATGGGGCTCTGTCTGAGCCCCAAGCCTGGCCAGGCCAGGGGTGAACCTAGCCTGAGGCAAACTATAGAAAGGTGCCCCCCAGGGCATGCAGCTCCACTCCCCAATAGAGCAGACAAGAGGGAGGGGCCACCAATGATCGACTTAAAACATGACAATGTACAGTGGTGCCCATGATCTCCACTGAACCACTAAAAATAGAGCAAAAAACATTATAGAAAAAATAACAGGTTCAGCAATTGTTGCCCCCTCAGCAGTGCTGCCTGAAGCGGCTGTCTCACATGGCCTCATTTAAAGTGCACCCCTGACCCAGGCTTACTACAGTACATAAAGGTCTGAAGGCAAACATGGGCCTTATTTGCAGTCACTATAAAGCGGACCTATAGATGAAATAAATCAGCCAACTAAGGCTCTTATTTATGAAGGAATAGCGACAGGTAGCGACGGGTGAGCGACCGGTAATGACGGGCACCGCCACGAGAACGCCGGCTCCCCACCACAATCACACATTTATCAAGCCAATCCTGCTTAGCGACTGAGATAGCGCCAGAAAGCCACTCATTCATCATTATTCCAGCCTCAGCCCACAGCGCCAGCGTCCGTCCTTGAACAGCGACAGGTACGACCTCTCGCTACCTGGCGCTCTCCAATGCATTTCAATGGAACAATCTTTAAATATTCATAATTAATTATTGTTTTTTTTTTTTTAAATGTGAAAAATTCTGTGACCACTTCTGCCATGTTAGATAATTTTTTTAAGGTAAAAAAAAAAAAAAAAAATGTGTGCAGAATTGATATTACAGGTCTGATATTATTGTATTCATATTACTAAATTCTTTAAAAATTTTTTTTTTTTGTTTTTGTTTATGGTGGTTTGGGGGTTAAAAAAATACTTTAAACACATCGCCGCCAGCGCTCTGGGGTTTAAACATGCATTTCACAGCGCGAGAATTTTTTGAGCATGATTTTTTGATGAATATGGTGGGAGCCGGTCGCTATCATGCGCACCCATACATCGCGGAACCTGTCAAATAGCAACTCGTCACCCCGTATTCAACATTACTGCACACCGACGAACAATGGCCAAGCACAGCGACTACTAGCGGGCGCTGTGAAAATACTGCTACAGTCGCTCAACTGTCGCTACCTGCCGCTATTAATGAATCGGCCTCTAAGCCTAGTTTAATGTAGGTTCCTGTCCAGACTATGTAACCACTCTTGCTTGTCTGTGGCTGTGTGACCTCCATTGGAGTGTGGTCATAGTGGAATGGAATGAAAGAGACGGGCAAACTACTACCTGCCGTTGCACTACTGGACTGTCTCTTTGAAGAATGAAAGAAAAAAAAATGATACACTCCCTGTTCTCTTACATATAGGACCTTGCATGGGACTTTCATCACACAGTCACTGCAGCGGCCTTTCTGAGCTTTTTGGGTGACAAGTGTTACTCAGGGTCCTAGCAGGGCCGGCAGCATCACAGCTCCTCCAACTGAGAACTCTCAGAGAAAAGTTCACTATTTTTTTCATTCATTAATGTAACTCATGCTAAGCTGAGGCAAGGATTAGGACAGGGTAGGTATTTAAAGTGAATGTCCATTTTATTAATAGGGGAGGGAATATCTTAGAAAATAAGGATTGTTTTGTGCTTTATTTTCCAAATCAGGTATGAGTTAACCTAAGGAGTGATTCAGTAACGAGAGGTATCAAGGGCATTATTTGCACGTAAAAATAAAAAGTATTTAATGTGCTTTTCTGGATTTGCTATATTTATTTTGCTCTACAAATATAATATCTATATACGCTTGCACGTGCACGAAAACACACAGCTTTTTTTCAATTCACTGGTGAGTCCAAATGAACTTCTGCTCCAAATAGCAATCTCATGCATCTGCTATATAATTTCAGTGAAGGTCAGCACAAAGGAAATCTTTCACTTCTACTGTCTGCAAAAACCTGTTTTGAAATTTTAATGGAACACCTTGGGTCCCTATTAACAGTCGCCCCTTTCAGATTCAAAGTCCTTGGAATGTCAAAATCAGTAAAAAAAAAAAAAGGCATTTCTTTTTGTAGATGAACTTGGGTATATTTGAAGATAAGCTTTCGAGAATGCTTAGCTTGCTTCAAAACACATGAGGTTGATGAAGAGGACATGGACATGGAGGCTGATTTATTACTAGCGCCAGGTATCGGCAGATGAGCGTCTGTATAGCGGCGCTTAGAGCGACCGCTAGTAGACGCTTGTGTGCATGTATCGGGCACTGTAACAGAGCGCCTCAGTCGCTCTAGTAACCTGGCCGGCATTGATGAATGTGATGTATGTTGGGCGTTCTAACACCAGTACAGCGTTGCAGCGAGCGAAAGGTAGCACCAGCTCAGTGTGTTCGACTCTCAGCGACTCACACCATATTCAACAAAAAAAACAGAATCACAGAGCGTAGGCGCTTTGGATCTGGTCGATATAGCATAGAGCGCCAGACGCTGTGTGATCAAAGTTTTTGAACACATATCCACCAGTAACAAAGCGAAAACACATAGAATTACATTGTTGTAACATTGTGTCATTAATACTTTAATGCCAGACCTGTAATGACAATTCTGCATAAAAATATTAAAAATCAAAAAAGTTTTCAAAAATGACTTTTTCTAGGCCAGGAGAAGTGACACAATTATTTGAGAGAAAAAAAAAAATTAAAACAAAGAACCCTGTTTAAACAGAAGAAAAGACACGTCCATTGAAATGTATGGGAGAGCGTCAGGTAATACCTGGCGCTCTGGAAGCTAGAGCACCGGCACTATATGCTGAGCCGCCTGTAATGATGAATCGTACGCTACATGGCGCTGTTAGAGTTGCTCACCAAATTCGCTTTCATAAATGTGGTAATGCGTACAGCGCCCGGCATTCACCAGACGCTGCCTGCCGCTACGAGGCACTACCTGGCGCTATCCCTTGATGAATAACCCCCTAAGTATTCTTAAAAGTTTACTCTCAAATATACTCAAGTTAGTCTACAAAATGTTTCACTTTATTTCCTCACCTTCTGTTGTTTACCATGGCTAACACACTAGTGATGGCCTTTGGGTCCAGATCAAAGCTAGATCTGAATCAGATCTTGCCGGTTGGTTCACTTCAGTTCCGAAACCGGCAAGCTCCGAATCTAATGATTCAGCATGCCACCCACCGATGCAGGCAGTTGTGAACTGGTATAGGAGCCTTGGACCCCTTAATAGTTCACAAACTGTTAAAAAAAACATGAAGGAAATCTCCCTCCATCTCCCTCCCCTCTAGTGACATCATTAGTCACTTGGAGGAATTCCACAGGGGCTCCTCCTCTGTGGTATAAAAGCCTCCCTGCCACGAAGCAGCTGTCCGCCTTTAAGAAGAACCAGGAGGGAAGGGAGCCCCTGACCTGGCAAACCTGGAGAGAGAGACAGGAAGGAAGCAGCAATGGTGAGTTTTTTGCTTTTTTTAACTGTTTGTGAATGGGTGAATTACCAGTTCACATGTTGTCGCGCTATTGTATCTGACATTCAGGCATACCAAATGCTGATACTGAGGACTATCTGTCCGGAGGGCCTCTGAGCCAGATTGTTCCTGCTACTGCCAAAATCCTTGATTCTTGATCCCATGGCTGTGGTTATAGGAGCAGTATCCCAAATTTTTCTTGGTGACTTATATTTAAATGGTACTTTGAATGTAGGTAAGTGTTGGAGTAAGAATTACAAATGTAGAAAAAAATGATGTGTGTGTTGAGCAGCTGGAGACTAATAGCTCATGTTTATGTCTTCTGAGTGTAGGGCCGACACTCTGGTCTGTTCCATGCTGAGGAGAGGGGGGAAACAATGTATCAAAGTCTCAGCTGTTCAGTGCTGGCAGCCGTCCAGCATAAGATAACAACATTGCAACATTGCCTGGCCAGAACTTATATATCTAAAACAGAGAGAAAAGCTCTAGAAGTCATTTAGATGATGTTGACAGTTTTCCCTTCATGTTGGCTCTGCTGCAGAATCTTTCAGTTTACCATTTTCTCTTTCATATTCTTATTTTTCATTTTTCCATATGATCTTTCTTTCAGCTTTGTGTGTTTTGAGCAAAGCCCAACCCAGGATTTTCACTATCTGGAGTTTTGTTTTGTGCCCCTATGGGCATCCCGACTTGGGATGCCCTGATAGGTGAAATCCCCAAGTTCGCCTGTGAAAACGTACCTTTCCCTGTCCCACAGCGCATGCGCGGGCTCTCATCCAATCAGCTCTGTTTGCACGCAGATGGGGAGCCTGAGCAGTAACCTTCCTGGCCGCCGGCCTGTCTAAATGACTATCTGCGTGAGCGCGCCAGAAAAATGGGGGGGTCTGTGGTTATCCAGGGGTTGTTTCACACAGTGGGGCATCCCGATTTAGAATGCCCAAGGGGGAAGGTCAATGGCCGGGTCTTATAGACTTCAGGGTCAGCCACTCAGGGTTTTGTTCCACTTTAATACCTTTAGATTTTCCTGCACAGTTATTCAAAGAAGAATGTCAGTCGTTTTCAGTCAGTTTAGTTTATTTTGTATAGATTTTACACATTTGAGTCACCTGGTCTCATAACAAAAGCAGCACCTCACACACACACAGCCGTTACCACTGATTACAGTGTCAGCCTCTGAGGTAAAGTGTTGCTAGGAGACCAGTGGGCTAAATGAAGCAGCTCACTAAAAACAACCCAGCAGATCCCCCTATTCAGCAAATGGACTGAGCCATTGTCCTTATACAATTTAAATGAACGGCATATATTTTTTCCTTTTTCTATTGCCAGATTATTTATACACATGTTATAAGCTATTGTGTGGCTATCGAATTATTTATCTTTTTCAATGCAAATTTCGCGATACTGTTCCTTTAAGATTAGCCACACTCTGTAGAATCCCCTTATATCCCTGATCACTGTGTGGCCACGGCAAGGATGCAGAGTGGGATGCTGCCAGAGGCCCACACATTTTCAGTGGGATTGAGATTGGGGGTGAGTATATGGGAAAACCAGGGAGTTTCACACTGTTGGGCATTCCAAGTTGGGGTGCCCCTAGGTCAAGAAATAGCCCAGCATAATGGATTTAGTCCTCTTTAAGGGCAAACTTTCAGCAAAAATGCATAGACAAGTAATGTTTGTCCTTTTCTGGGGTGGGCTGGGCATATTTTCATTACATATATCATCTGTGTGTAATGAGACTCATCAATTTGTCAGATTCGTCTGAATCGGACCGTAAAATTCATCAGAATAATCTGCATCTTACCAGGAGTTTTTTTCAGGGCCTGAACAGATTTCGATTACTTTACGTTAAGAAAAAAATTAAAGTTGACCAAAATCAGGCCTAATATGAGCACGACAGGATCCCAGGACAAGTTTTACACTGCTCTATACACAACTCTATTCAGCAAGGACACCAAAAGACCAAAACTCAGAAAATAGGAGGTTCTTCGAGCACTGGACCACTGGGAAGTTGTTGCAAAGAGAAATGTGAGTACCTCCCATATCTGCAATATCACTACAATATCACTAAGCTATGGGTAGACATACTATACAGTGACATACTAGACTTAGGCCCTTATTTAACAAGGGATAGCGCCAGGTAGCGAATGGTGAGCGAACGGTAATGACGGTCACCGCCACGAGAATGCCGGCTCCCCTCCGCAATCACACATTTATCAAGCCGATCCTGCTTAGCGACTGACAGAGCGCCAGATAGCAAATCATTCATCATTATTCCAGCCTCACCCCACAGCGCCAGCGAGCGACCTTGAACAGCGACATGTATGACCTCTCGCTACCTGGCGCTCTCCAATGCATTTCAATGGAGCAATCTTTTAATATTCTTAATTAATTGCTATTAATGTTTTTTTGTTTTTTTTAAATGTCAAAAATTCTGTGACCACTTCTGCAATGTTAGATATTTTTTTTAAGGTAAAAAAAAAAAAAAAAAATTGTGCAGAATTGATATTACAGGTCTGATATTAATGTATTCATATTACAAAATGTTTTGAAAAACTTGTTTTTTTTTATCCAAAAATATGGTTGTTTGGGGGTTAGTTAGAATTTTTTGAGCGTGATTTCTTAATGAATATGCTGTGAGCCGTTCGCTATGGCCATTCGCTGTCATGCGCTCCCATACAGCGCGGAACCTGTCAAAAAGCGCCTCCTCACCCAATATTCAACATTATGGCAAACCGACTGAGTCGCTATCAACTACAGAACAACGGCCAAGCACAGCGACTACTAGCGGGCGCTCTGAAAATGCCGCTACTGTCGCTCATCTGTCGCTACCTGGCGCTATTAATGAATCGGCCTCTTACTACATCAGGACATGCATTTACTGCCGCTCTGGGCTGCAATACATAATGAGAAGTTATATAGATGGTTAACAAACAGGTGATAGATAACGACACAGAGATGTGAGACAAATGGCATCACGCCCATACAATGTTGCTTTCAGAGGAAACAATGACCACCTTACCATGGCACAGAATGTGTAATTTTTCTATAATTATTTTGTCTATAAATAGTTTTTACAGCACTTTTTAACTAGAGAACATAATTAAGAGCTTGGCTACTTGATGAAGGATAATGAAAGAAATGATGTTTTATTCTACCTCTTAAAAAATGTGATTAATGTAAATGTCACTGAGTGCAGTAGTGAGGGCAGCAGATGTGGAGCAAAAATTCCTATGTATGCACAAGCATACACTGGCAATATAAATACATTACATACTACAACTTTTTTAAGCTAATGTAAAACTTGTGATCAACCAGGTAGTTGCAGCACATGGGATTGATATTCATTTTTCTGACCTTAAGATCATTTCAATTTCCTTTAAGGTAAACAATCCTGTACTTTAATTATTTCAGCTATTAATGAAATTGCAGCTATCACTCTATGTGAGGTCCTTAAGGAGGTAAGAAAGCGTTCATGATATTATCAAACACAGAGAAGGATATGGCTGATGGTATCTGCAGATGAGCCAACAACCTAATATGCTGTACAAATTTGCTTTTACACGAATATTAAATTATAAAAGTTGTACCTAGAATGTTTAATTTACTATACCATGCCTATAAAAAGTAAAAGTCTGGAAAACCTATTTTCTAGTTCTCTTTTTATAAAATGTGCTATGAACAAGACCCCCCGATCCAATAGACTGCTAGAGCTTAAAGGTCTATCTTGGAACTGGACGCCATGTATATAAGAAGAACCCCAAACAAAAAGTCACCCCAAGTGAGGACAAAGGCCCTGGGTAAAGGGGGCCAAATGATATGCCAGATATATAAATAATATAATCATTTTTATTAGTACGTATTATAAAAACACTTAAAAACATTGACCATTGGCACTCGAGTTATCTGGGATCAAGTCAATGAAACAATATGTTTACAGCCACGGTTTTACTTTTGTGAATATTGTAAATTAAGCAGATCAGGTATGTGTGAGAAGTAGAGATGAGCGAACTTCTTGAAAGTTCGATTCGGGCGATTCGCCGAATTTCCCCAAGAAATTCGGGTTCGCCCGAATCGAACTTTCACGAATCGCTCATCTGAAAAAAAAAATGCCGGCATGGTGGGAGCGGGCAGGCCGGCTACGCTGTCAGCGGGCGGCGGAAGCCGGCCCGCTGACAGTGCAGCCGGCCTGCCCGCTCCCACCATGCCGGCATTTGTTTAAAAAGCAAACACTTACCTGCATAGTCGGAGCGTGGAGGCCGCGCCGCTCTCAGGCGCCCTCTGATGACACGTCCTCTGATGACGCGTCCTCTGATGACAGCTCCGGCGCCGCTCTCAGCTGTCATCCGCCGCCCGCTGACAGCGTAGCCGGCCTGCCCGCTCCCACCATGCCGGCATTTTTTTTTTTATTTCAGGGAAAATTCGATCGGCACGAACCAAAAAAAATTCAGGTTCGTGCCGAATCGAATTTTCCCTGAAATTCGGAGCGAATTCCGGTTCGTCCGAACCGGTTCGCTCATCCCTAGTGAGAAGCTTCAGATTCAGATTTACATTACAAAATAAGTGACCCCCTTCCTTGGGGCTACTAGCCCACCACACCATGCATATGGACTGATAACCCAGGGGTCAGAGGCTGAGCGACCCCCTGGCCCTGGCCAGTTTCCAAGCCCGGGAACACCAGTGAAAAAAACCCATACCCATACCAATGGGCACAGGGGTCTGTGCAGTGTAAAAACAGGTGTCAAACAGTAATGAATTAAACATTTACTCTACTCTTGCAAGCTTTTCCAAATCCTGGGTTTTCAGACACTATGCTTGCTGTGGTGGGCAGGCAGGCCTGCACAAAGAGTGTTGAGTGGCGCTCTATGCAGTCTCTTCAAGATGGTTGCACCCTGGGCATGAGATGCCAGGGAACAATGTGGGATTTTGTGCTAAGTACTTTTCTTTGGTAACCCATCCTGCCTCAGCACCTGCCTTAGGGGGGGTTAACTTATAGTTGGAAGAAAAGATCCCTTTTTTAAGGTTTTTGATATTCTCCCTTTTTGTTTTTTCTCTTTGGAATGTTAAATACACATTTGTGTTGGAGCTTAGTTGGGAGGGGCTTAGAGTCTCACTACAAATGCCACTACAAATGCCAGAATCCTTCCATAGTAACAGATGAGCTCATCAACAGTTTTGGCTAAATCAAGCAGTAGTAATGACCTTCAGGGGTGAATATGCTACGTGGAGGCTGATTAATTACTAATGCCAGGAATCTGCAGATGAGCGTCTGTATAGCGGCGCTTAGAGGTAGTAGCTCTAGAAGCTGTAAGCGGGTATCGGGCGCTATAACAGAGCATCTAGGTCGCTGTAGTAACCTGGCCGGCATTGATAAATGTGATGTATGTTGGGAGCTGTAACACCAGTACAGTGCTGCAGGGAGCGAAAGGTAGCGCCAGCTCAGTGCGACCGAATCTCAGCGCTGCACACCATACTACACAAAAAACTACACAAGCGTCAGCGCTCTGTAGAGAATAGAGAAAATAGTTTTATAACACATAGTTGCAAACAAATACAGAATAAATAAATTATTAAAATAAACAGATACGTTTTGCAACTTGAGAACATATTCTTGGAGCACAATAATAGAAACTTTTAAAAATGCCTTGAAAGTGGATTTTCCCTATATTGCTATATAAGATCTTGGTTGGGCACAACACACACTACTCAGGAAATGAAATATATATATATATATATATATTATGATTTGCACCTAAATATTAACGCTGTAGTTAAAACTTTGCAACTAAGGCCCTTATTTAACAAGGGATAGCGACAGGTAGCGACTGGTGAGCAGCCGGTAATGACGGGCTCCGCCACGAGAACGCCGGCTCCCCACCACAATCACACATTTATCAAGGCAATCCTGCTTAGCGACTGAGATAGCGCCATATAGCCACTCATTCATCATTATACCAGCCTCAACCCACAGCGCCAGCGTCCGACCTTGAACAGCGACAGGTATGACCTCTCGCTACCTGGCGCTCTCCAATGCATTTCAAAGGAACAATCTTTAAATATTCATAATTAATTGTTATTAATTTTTTATTTTTTTTTAAATGTGAAAAATTCTGTGACCACTTCTGCCATTTTAAATAATTTTTTTAAGGTAAAAAAAAAATAAATAAATAAATGTACAGAATTGATATTACAGGTCTGATATTAATGTATTCATATTACAAAATTATTTAAAAAACTTTTTTTTTTTGGTTTCCAAAAATATGGTTGTTTGGGGGTTAAAAAACTACTTTTAACCCATCGCCGCCAGCGCTCTGGGGTTTAAACATGCATTTTACAGCGCAAGAATTTTTTGAGCGTGATTTGTTAATGAATATGGTGGGAGCCGGTCGCTATGGCCAGTCGCTATCATGCGCTCCCACACAGCACGGAACCTGTCAAATAGCGACTCCTCACCCAATATTCAACATTACGGCAAACCGACTGAGTCGCTATCAACTACCGAACAACGGCCAAGCACAGCGACTACTAGCGGGCGTTCTGAAAATGCCGCTACAGTCGCTCAACTGTCGCTACCTGCCGCTGTTAATGAATCGGCCTCTAAGAAATATTTTTACCCCAGGAAAGAGAGAGTGGAAAATCTTTACTTTTAGTAGCCATTCAATCCACATTTATTTGATGTCATATCACTGATCTGGGCAGAGAGAAAATTAATGTTAAAAGAATTATATAAATACTATGACATCCCGGTGTTCTATTATGTTGGATTTGGCTGTCGGCTTTTATGGGCCTAACACAGCATTCAATTTCCAGCATTAAACACAAAGGTTCCTTCTAATACTTCAAGGCTAATATATTTAAGCTATCTTTAAGCACTAAGCGAGACAAACATCCATTGCCTGTGTTTTTTGTAACGTTTCTGCCGTTTCCATCAACTATTAGAAAAAGACATTGTACATAAAAAGCATATAGCATGGCGGGTTTTTTATTCTTGTCACCAAGCAACATGCATTGATGTTTCTCTTTATTTTGTATTCTCAACTTGCATTCCGGCTTCTGGCACTGTTCTGTCAGCGAGTACAACTGCACCTATTTTCCTTCCAAAAACCTGAGCTCATTTTATTCAGCGCTGTGGTGACACTGCTAATTTGCTCCTGACATTTTTTTTCTCCTGAATGCATTTATTCTCTAGTCACCCCCAGAACTTGCATGATCTCATAGTACTTGTAACAATGCAAAGGTATAATTTTGAAAACAATGTATTTGCAATTGAGTGTTGTCTGTGATGTTAGAAATGTAATTGCAATCAATGATACTCTACATGGGGTGTTTAATATACTGTCTGCGTGAATATGAAAACAACTTTTTTCTGAGAAATATGAACTTTGTACTATTCAAGGTAATATCTCTTGACTAACATACTTATTTCACTTTAGTGATCAGATCCTCTCAGAATAGAAGGGGACTTTTGGTTGCTGCAGAAGCCCTGTTACTGCCTCTTTGAATGCATTATGAACAGAAAATTGTTGTCCTTGCAGACATTTTTCAGGTTACAAAATGAATCACTGGAAGCCATGTCTGGACTTTAGTGTAGATGGTTAGCTCCATAAAGCCACAGTCACTAATAGCAAATTGTGATTTGCAAGACTTGTGAGCATGCACATTGTAGTGAAGCAGTAAAATACCTGCTTCCAATGCTATTACCTGCCTGGCAGTTGGGGAAAAAGTATTATTGGGCAGTCGCAATCCTGGGATTCTGTAGCGACCTGTGCAGCCGCCCACCATGCACACACCTAAGGCTGGCCCTATAACTACCCTTTACCCCAAACTAATCCAGTTATTATAAAACAAAAAGAGGCATTAAAATGCAACATGACTTAAAGGCAAGCATCCTAGAAAGTTTCATGCCAATATGGTACCCAAGGAGCCCCCTCACCTTCATCAGATGTGAAGCAGCACAGGGAGCTATGAGAGAAAGGCATGTAAAGATTTATAATACACAGGGCGAGTGTTAACCTGGTCACTCAAACACTAACTATGACCATAAGATGGTTATGCAGGAAAGATGAATAACTATGTGGGCAACATTTTCGACGAGCACTATGGGTAATAAGCACATGGGGTGCGGGGTATAGGCTGTATTGCAAGGTCTTGACCCTTCCACCCCATGGCTTGCACATGAGGTTTAGGGCAAGAAAACATTTAGAGCAGGATTTGAGACCAGTTTGGATCTGATGCATGTAAGTGAGAGGTTTGAGAAGACAAGGATGGCTATTGCAAAGGCACTGGAACACCAATAAGAAAAGGGTGTTGTCATGAATGACTTGCCTTCAGCCCGTGCCCGTGGTGTCCCTAGGCAACTGGCTGGGGATCCTCCTGCCCAGCAGCCGCTTCTGCCTCGGGTGCCATCCCCAGCGGCGCATGTGTCTCCAAGAAAGCCCTCCTCCCTTGTCCACTGTCATTCAACTCGTGCTTGCACACGTGTACAGTCAGCTCATGTCCTCCGGTGGTGCAATACACAGAATGGCCACTGGAGGCTGTTTAAAAGAGCGAAACCCAGGAGGTGCAGTTCTGAGCAGTATGCCTGTGGAGTTCAGCTGGGGCAATCAGCCCAGAGCTCTCTGAGTGCACCAATCAGACCACAGGGCCGAAATGCACAAATCAGCTCACAGATCCAAAGTGCACCAATCACAGCCACCGCCTCCCTGTCCAATCCAGCTGGGTCTACCCCTATAAAGGGATTGCCACTGCAGTGTGTCAGTGCCTGTTATAGCGCCTAGTACCAAGCTTGTCTTGTGCATTGAAGCTCTATTGATTTCCAGTTGCCGACCTCTGCCTGAACCGACTATTCTGATCTCCGTTGCCGACCTCTGCCTGAACCGACAAATCTCGATCTGATCTCCGTTGCCGACCTCTGCCTTGTATCTAGACCCCGAGCTGTCTCACCCCTCTGTACCGCTGCAAACTCTGACTCCCCGTGTTAACCTCTGGCCTGTCTCTGGACTTCCGCTACACTCGCTCTTAGCCATTGGTTCTTCAGACCTCTATACCTGTAAGCTCTCATCCTTTGAGCCATTGAAGTCCTGGGGGCAACCGATCCCGGGCAGGCGTATTCTGCGTCCCGGCAAGCGGGGGCTCCTACAGGTGAAGCTGGCTGCGGAGATTGGGGGTTGAGGGCTTACCTAGAGGGCTGGAGTTACCAGAGCGTGACAGGTGTCATGGGGAAGGAAATGTTGACAAAGCATGACAAGGGAGGCCAGGAAGCCTCTTGATATATGTCAACACTCCTAATATGACTGATACAAATAAAACATTTATTCACTGTATATTACAGACTGTCATTTTTCTTTGTCATAAATGTGAACCTGCCCTTCCAAGAAGTGTGCTTTGCCCTTTAGGTGGCGGTAGACATGCTATGTTCTGACTTGAAGAGATGGCCCCCTCCTGTGAGGCCATACATTACTTTAAAGTCCTTGTAAAACACAAAAAAGCATTATACAGTCTGGCTTAGAGCTTGCTAAAGCAGGCCCTTAATCTTACCCACTAGTAATGACCAATACATTTGCAAGAGTAAAATGGAGGCTCAACTACAGTGATAACTATAGCTCTACAGCTTTCCCATGTGAGCAAGGATGGTGTAAAGAGTACACAACTGATGAAAAGAATATTGTCAAATCATACCATAAAAGTCAACTATGATAGTGCAACCATAGGTTTAAGAGAACATTTCTAATTTAGGTCTCAAACTCACACTAGTGCGCTGGGCAAAAACTGCTAAACCACACATCATTATTTGTCGCTTGTAAATGTTCTTGATATTCCTTGTGGCTAAACTCACTTGAACTCAAATTTGTCACCTTGAAGGCTATTATTTCTGAAACATGATTTCTAGAATAACCATAAAATAAGCCTCCATGCTTTCTTTTTTAAGCTTGGTAGAATTGTTTTTTTGTTACATAATCATTAGCTGCTATTCATGAAAGATGGTGGGTGATCCCAGTGGGTATGTTATGTGGGTCCTGTCCTGGACATGCTATGATAGCCATGCACCATACACAAGCCATGCCTTTGAGGTTTGCAGATGGAGTGTCCTAACAGGGTTTTGTTATTCTAGGGGGGACCTGGCTGTTCTCTATTGGATATAAAACAACTTCTCTCTTTTTCACTTTCTTTTCATCACTCACTCATCAATTCTCACATTCCCTCCATCGTTCTCTCTCTTTTACATTACCTCTGCCTTCGTTTCTGTTTCCTCATTCCCTCCATTTCCCTCCTTCCTTTCTCTTTTCCACATTTCACCCATCTATCTCTCTTTCCCAAATTCTCTTCCCGCTCTGTAACCACATGTACTCCATCTTTTTGTCTCCTCTTCGTTTGATTACTTTTTTCCATATTTCCTCTGTCCTTTTAATTTTTGACATTACCCCCATAATTCTCCACATTTCCTCTGGCTCCCTTTTTCCACATTTCTTCCATCTTTTCCTCTCATTTCTGCACTCCCTTCACCTCTTTTTACCTTATTTCTCTTCATCGCTTTCAATCTTTCATTTTCCCTCTTTCCTTCTTCTCATACATTTCTTGTCCATCTTTGTCATTTTCTGAGCGTGAATGCATAAGTGCATTTGGTGCGTTCACCTCACCGGGCAGGTGCCTCATCAGTTCTGACCATTCTATCAGATCATACAACCTACATAAAACCTTTTTATTTGAAAAAATAATTAATCAGAAAAGACATTTTGAACCAAATGTTGTGGTAAAACACCATCTCCCCAAGAACGAAATAATCCCTCTCTTACAGGCAGAGTGGCACCCCCTCCCCATTATAGGCAGCGTGGCATTCTCCCCCCTCCCATTATAGGATAGGCGGTGTGGCATTCTCCTCTTCCCATTCCCCATTATAGGCAGTGTGGCATTCCCTCCCTCCCAATCCCCATAGGCAGTGAGGCATTCTCCCCTCCCATTCCCCATTATAGGCAGTGTGGCATTCCCTCCCTCCCAATCTCCATAGGCAGTGAGGCATTCTCCCCTCCCATTTCCCATTATAGGCAGTGTGGCATTCTCCCTTTCCATTCCACATAGGCAGAGTCGCATTTGCCCTTGCCATTCCCCATAGGCAGTGTGGCATTCCCCCCTCCTATTCCCTATAGGCAGTGTGGGATTCACCCATCTCATTTCCCATAGGCAGGGTGGCATTCTCCCTCTCCCATTTTCCATAGGCAGGGTGGCATTCTCCCCCTCCTATTTAACATAGGCAGTGTGGAATTCTTCCCTCCCATTTCCTATAGACAGTATGGCATTCCCCCCTCCCATTCCCCATTATAGACATTGTGGCATCCCATTACCCATATACAGTGTGGTGCTCCCACAGTGCAGAGGCAGATCCGACACAGGAACAGCCTAACACGGACTGGATGATATGTTATTTTATTTCTATTTCATTTTTGTTGTACTTATGTGGACTATTCCTGAATTGAATTAAAGGATTTAAACCTAATATCGATGTAATTGATAATAACAAGTGGCAACATCACCCATCATTATTTGAAAAACAACGCCAAAGAACCCACTGCAGTGACAAGAGATTATCCCTCAGAGGCCCAGGGCAGGTTTGGAAACCCCCAGGCCGCGGCTATAAGTGCCCATTTCATTTTATTTAATTGTTGTGCCACTATTATTTATTGAATAATTTATTGAATTGGTGATTGAATTGAGGGTCTGAAGGGGATATAGATCATCTGCAGAACAACCCAATAGGATACTAACTAAAGTCTCCTTAAAAAGACTGCAACATTGTAACCCTATGCTGTGGTTTAGGTACTCTTGAACAGTGTGCGACTTTTGAAACTATTTTAGTTTCTCTAGATGTTGACTATGTTCAAATATGCAACCCCTGGTCTGTTCATTATGGCAGCGATTGATTAGGGGTAGTTTGATTTGGGTTGTTTTCAATACAGTAAGTGCCTGACAAAGAGAAAGGCAATATTTGCTGGTTTATACCTAAGCAGTTGCGCTTACTGTTCCAGATGCAGTTCAGGTGTGGAATACGGATGGGTCTCTAAGTAGCCAAACTGGAACAGAAACAGCATCTACAACTTGTATTTGCCTAGGTGTGCACCCAGTCTTCAGAGCTTTCACACTGTGTGTACACAGCTAGCATAAGGATATAGCCTTATTTACCATACTAAGAGGCTGATTTATTAATAGCGGCATGTAGCGACTGTAGCTGTATTTTCACAGCGCCCACTAGTAGTCGCTGTGCTTGGCCGTTGTTCGGTTGTTGACAGCGACTCAGTCGGTGTGGCGTAATGTTGAATACAAGGTTCCGAGTCGCTATTTGACAGGTTCCGCGATGTATGGGTGCGCATGATAGCGACTGGTCAGAGCGACCGGCTTCCACCATATTCATCAAAAAATCACGCTCAAAAAATTCAAGCGCTGTGAAATGCATGTTTAAACCCTAGAGCGCTGGAGGCGATGTGTTAAAAGTAGTTTTTTAACCCCCAAACCACCATATTTTTGGAAACCAAAAAAAAAAAAGTATTTTAAATAATTTAGTACTATGAATACATTAATATCAGACCTGTAATATCAATTCTGTACAATTTTTTTTATTTTTTTTTCCCTTAAAAAAAAAAAAATCTAAAATGGCAGAAGTGGTCACAGAATTTTTCACATTTAAAAAAAAAAAAAAAATACATTAATAACAATTAATTATTAATATTTAAAGATTGGTCCATTGAAATGCATTGGAGAGCGCCAGGTAGCGAGAGGTCATACCTGTCGCTGTTCAAGGTCGGACGCTGGCGCTGTGGGCTGAGGCTGGAATAATGATGAATGAGTCGCTATATGGCGCTATCTCAGTCACTAAGCAGGATTGGCTTGATAAATGTGTGATAAATGTGTGATTGTGGTGGGGAGCCGGCATTCTCGTGGCGGGGCCCGTCATTACCGGCCGCTCACGAGTCGCTACCTGTCGCTATTTCTTCATAAATAAGGGCCTAAGGTTCAGGTACTGATTTATCAAGCACTATCTGCCAGACTATCTGCACATGAGTGCAAATTAGAGTGGTGCAAAATATAATATAATATATATTTTTTTTACACTGCCATACTCTAATTTTCACCAATGTGGCATAGCCTGAAAGATAGTGCTTGATTAATCAGGCCCTAAGTGTGTAACAATAATATTTGCATGCAGTAATATATGGGGTTGCAATATATATATATATATATATATATATATATATATATATATATAAAAAATATATATATATATATATATATATATTCTTGTTTTGAATAGTGGCTAATAAAAAAAAGTCATGGTGAGGACACGCTGTCTTTGTCTTGCGAGTGGTGTCTGTTTATTGCTCTTCTGTATCTCCTGGAATTTTACGATGACACTTTCAGAAGGAGCTGTTTTTAGATGTGAAAAGGCAGCCTGTTTCACCTTCCCTTTGTAGTGATGATGCAGCGCTATCCCCAGAGCCTTCTTCTAGCACATCCTTAACCAAGGAGCATTACTGAAAATCGTTTGAAATTTTAAACCATTTATAGCCTATTTCTGATAAAAACACGAGAACTCATCCTTATCTGATTACCAAGGATTGCTGCTGATACAGTTTTGAGCAATTGTTCTGGGAAAATGTGTTTCCTCTTAGAACAGATGCCGCTGCACTTCTCACTTGATTTCAGCAACAGTATTTCACAGAGATCTCTTTATTCCTAACTGATATGAAATAGATTTGAACTGTCAAGCAGATACTGTACATCAATAAGGAGACATTGAGGTGTTCTCTGCAGCGGTGCCTACTCTCCTAGCAGAAATACAGCAAACAAAACAACCCCCCCCCCCCCCCTGCACCTCCTTCATCTTCTACAATATAATAAAAACCAAGTTGAACCAGTTTATAGATCTGGCTACAATTTTAACAATTGGTTCTGTGTGACTGGGGAGAACCTGCTAAATCCCCCCCCCCCATTTATCCCTATAGATGTAGCTATATAGCACAGCTGAGCCCTATTTACTACATCTCAGCATCTTTATGGGGATCCACAAAACATGGCCTGTTTCTGGGTTTGAGCAAAGGTTTGGGAAAACGTGGCACTGACTCCTATATCTGTCCTACCTCAAGGCAAATATCTCCACATTCACAGTGGCTGTTGCTGCCAAATCTGCATTTAGTACGGCAGAAGCAGATGATGAAGAGATGCTGCATAATGGTCCTTCCAGTGGGGGGTTGGACACCTGGACCCCTGCAGGTTAGTGCATTTTTTTTTAATTCACTGTGTTTTTTTAAATTTAGATTTCATTTACCGCCCTATACGATTCCACAAAAGTGGGGGGGGGGGGGGGGGACTATGCGTCAGGTGAATGTAAAGAAAAAAATGCCAGATGCTCTCACGCCGCCGCCACAAACGCATTTTTGAACACTGCCTCCGCCACAACACACATCCCCAGGGCTAGCACTGGTTCATGGACATGGGTGGGTGTAGCCTATATAGGGCCGGCTTCCATTATCACCAATGGATGCTGGCCCGAGTCACAAGCCACGACCACCCACGGCCCTTAACCAGTGCTAGCTGCAGGTATTGCTTGAAGGCGGGCGGAGGTTGCAGGAAACACGCATGTGGCGGTGGAGGCAGGTAAGCTGTATGTATGTTTGTGTATGTGTCTGTCGGTGTGTGTCTGTCCCAGTGGCGGTGAGCAGGGGGGCATGTCACAGAGGGGGGGAATGGTGCACAGCCCTTAATGGGGCATGCTGCCACAGGCTGTAATGGTGCAGACTGCCACAGGCTGTAATTGCAGACTGCCACTGGCTGTAATAGGGCATGCTGCCACTGGCTGTAATGGGGCATGCTGCCTCTGGATGTAATGGGGCAGGCTGCCTCTGGATGTAATGGTGCAGACTGCCACTGGCTGTAATAGGGCATGCTGCCTCTGGATGTAATGGGGCAGGCTGCCTCTGGATGTAATGGGGCATGCTGCCTCTGGCTGTAATGGGGCATGCTGCCTCTGGCTGTAATGGGGCATGCTGCCTCTGGATGTAATGGGGCAGGCTGCCTCTGGATGTAATGGGGCAGGCTGCCGCTGGGTGTAATGGGGCAGGCTGCCACAGGCTGTAATGGGGCAGGCTGCCACTGGCTGTAACGGGGCATGCTGCCACTTGCTGTTATTGGCATGCTGCCACTTGCTGTTATTGGCATGCTGCCAATTTCTCTAGGAACATTTGCTCCTTTTCAAAGAATCCATTCAGGCAAATAAAATTAAAAACGGCCATACTCACACTTTGTCCCCTACAGCTGTCCTACTGCGGCAGTATAAAACTTACCGGGTCCTGAGATTGAGTTGTATGGTGTGTGGGCCCATTATCCTGCGGGTTCCAGACAAGAAAAGGGGACTTGGCTGCAGATAGGTTCCCCACTGCTGCTGTCCCAAAGGGCAACTTCATGCAGATTCTCACCCTGGGTAATACATTATCACTGGTTGACAGACTTGATGGTCAGCTGCTCAAGAACACAATGTTGGAATCAAAGCAAGAACTTGATGACCATCACTGCTGTATTAAATGGAATCCGGCGTGTACCACTAAAGTCCCTAGCTATACACATGGAGGCCGATTCATTAATAGCGGCAGGTAGCGACAGTTGAGCGACTGTAGCGGCATTTTCAGAGCACCCGCTAGTAGCCGCTGTGCTTGGCCGTTGTTCGGTAGTTGATAGCGACTCAGATGGTTTGCCGTAATGTTGAATATTGGGTGAGGAGTCGCTATTTGACAGGTTCCACGCTGTATGGGAGCGCATGATAGCGACTGGTCAGAGCGACCGGCTTCCACCATATTCATTAACAAATCACGCTCAAAAAAATCTCGTGCTGTAAAATGCATGTTTTAACCTCAGAGCGCTGGCGGCGATGGGTTAAAAGTAGTTTTTTAACCCCCAAACAACCATATTTTTGGAAACAAAAAAAAACAAGTTTTTAAAATAATTTTGTAGTATGAATACATTAATATCAGACCTGTAATATCAATTCTGTACATTTTTTTTTTACCTTAAAAAAATTATTTAAAATGGCAGAAGTGGTCACAGAACTTTTCACATTTAAAAAAAAAAAAATTAATAACAATGAATTATGAATATTTAACCCTTTAAGTGCCAGCCTACCTGGAGTTTTTGTCACACTCTGTTGCCAGACCATTTTGCACTATTTTGCACTCCCCATGTTCAAATGTGATTTTTGAAGGGATTTCCAGGGATTTCCCAGGAAAATGATATATTGTTTTTTTCAGCAGAGTCTGAGCTTTAACATGAAATGTCTTGTTTGTCATTTTTTAGGTGTATTCTCAATATTTTTTGGCGAAATATGTACAAAAAAATTAAAAAAATCTATTTTTTACAATTTGTAGTGTTTTTTTGTAATAAAAAATGTAAGTTTGTCAATAAAATCTTATTGCATGTGAAACCTCAATTTCTCACAGTTACAGCGGTACCACATATGTATAGGTAGACACCTTTTCCTGCCCAGGAGACTCCCCCAAACTGAAGCAGAGCTTTAGGGGATTTTCAGAAAAAAATACAACTGTGATATGCGCTATGCGCACCTTGCAGTTTTTCCAGAAAAACAACCCTTTACATTTGAAATACCCCCCACAAACTATATATTCTCTGGAAGTACACACCTCAGGCTTTCTATTTGTACCAGGCTTGTTGATGTGGCCACAGTTTTCTAGAAGTAATCCCTCAATGTATTCTTTGGTTGCAAAGAGTTTCCCTAAAAAAAGGATAAAAAAGCAGAATCAAAGCCACATTTTCCTAAAAAAACTATATACAAACAAGAAAAAACAAGGATAATCTGAAAAAGCAACATCCCCCGAACAGAACGATACCCAACATGCATAGGTTCTGTCAAGGGAAGAGTTGCCAAACACCCCAAAGTAAAGCATGAGCATAACGGTAATTTTTCTTGAAAATTTCAGCTCTGCAGACAAAGTGCGCACCTTGCGATTTTTCAACCAAAACAACCCTTTACATTTGGAATATCCCCCATAAACCATATATTCCCTAAAAGTACACATGTTAAGCTTTCTAAGCGTACCCAGCTTGTTGTAGTGGGCTCATCTTTCTGGAATTAATCCCTCAAAGAACTCTTTGGTTGCGCAGAGTTTCCCTAAAAAATGTATAAAAAAGCTGAATAAAAAACACCTTTTCCTAAAATATAAATATGCAAACCAGAAAAAACAAGCTAAGTCTGAAAGCGCAAGGTCCCCCGAACAGAGCAATACCCAACATGCAGAGGTACTATTAACCCTTTTAATTGCCAGCTTACTTGAGATTTTGTCACCCTCTGTTGACAGGTCATTTTTGCGCCATGTTTTGCGCCATGTTTTGCGTCATTTTTGCTGGAATTTTCAGGAAAATTATATATATATTTTTTGCAGCAGAGTTTAGGCTTTAACATGAAATGTCTTGTTTGTAAATTGTATTTATTATTAATTTTATTTATTATTAAGTAAAAAAAAATAAATAAATAAAAAATTTTTTTAGAAAATTGCCTCCTTTATTTTAAATAAAAAATTTATTTGATTAGGGAAATCATATTGCATGTGAAAGCCCCATTTCTACCGATTAGAACGGTACCACATATTTATCGGTAGCCCCCTGTTCCTGCCCAGGAGACCCCTCTAACTGAAACAAGTAATTTTTAACATTTACAAATAAAATACAACTACCATCCACACTACAAAGGGTTAAATCGAGAAAAAAAAATGACACAGGGTCCCCCCTCCCGGGAGGGGGGGGGGGGGCATTTTTGGGGGGATTTTTAAGGGTTAAAAATCCTTAAAAAATAAAAAATAGAAAATGACATGGGCCCCCCCTTACCCAAAGTAACCAGCCCGGGACCAGCTATGCAGGGTTTGGAGGAACAGGGCGCAGGGGCCAGCTTTTGTGGCCCCTGGCCCTGCAGGCTACAAGCCCGCATAGCCAGTGGGCCCGGGCTCTTCTGCCCCCCCCTGGGCTTTGGGGAGGCAGGTAATGGGGGTGCCGGGGTTAATGGCAAGTCACCGGCTAGCGCAGGTGACTTGCCACCTCCCCCAGCCTTGTGAACTGGTATAGGGGTCATGGACCCCTTACCAGTTCACAAGGGGTTAAATGTAAAAAAAAAACACAGACACACAAAGAGAAAAAATATTTTATTATTATTTTTTTTTTAATACTTACCTCCCATCCATAGTGGAGCACTCTTTCAGCCTTTTATAGCTGCTGGATGACAGAAAACAAAATGGTTAATTAAAATAAAAATGACATAGGGTTCCCCCTCCTAGGGGGGGGACCCCATTTTTTTTTGAATTTTAAGGGTTAAAAACCCTTAAAAATCCCCCCCCAAAAATGACGTAGGGTCCCCCCTACCCAGCATTACCGACCCGGGCCAGCTATGGTGGCTTGTAGAACAGGGCGCAGGGGCCAGCGTTGGCCCCTGGCCCTGCAGGCTACTAGCCCACATAGCCACTAAGTGGCCCGGGCCCTTCTGCCCCCCCCTGGCCGTTGGGGAGGCAGGTAATGGGGGGCTGGGGGTTATGGCAAGTCACCCGCTTGCCGCAGGTGACCTGTCATACCCAGAGCCTTGTGAACTGGTATAAGGGGTCTCATGGACCCCTTACCAGTTCACAAAGGGTTAAATGAAAAAAAACACCACACAAAAGTATTTTATTAAAAAAAAAAAAAAAATTTTTTTTACTGTACTTACCTCCGATTGTAAGCTCCTTTGTCCCGCGCCGCTCTGCTGACAGATGCCGGTGATCGGCATCCAGAGAAGGGGGAGACAGGAGATCAGAGGATCTCCTGCCACCTCCTTCCCCGTTGCCGATCACCGGCATCTGACAGCTGAGAACGCTGAAGCCTGAAGTGATCGGGGCTGGGATGACGCCATAGCCCCGCCCCCAAAAGGGGCGGGGCTTGGCGCGGAGACGGACCGGGATGACAGAGGAGGGACAGCGGGAGCCAGTGCACACGCAGGTAAGTGAATGTCATTTTTATTTTATTTTTTTTTTACAGTTAGCAGCTGCTGCTGCAGAAGCGGGGGAGGGGGGGTGCGGCCTATTCCGGGGGCTCTCCTGGAGCGGGGGATCGGATGGCACCAAATTAAAGAGGAGACCCGGCCGGATCCAATGAGGGGTCAGGTGAGTAATTTTTTTTTTTTTTTTTTTGCCCACTAGCAGGGGTAAATGCCAGGCACGTAAATTTTACGTGGCTGGCACTTAAGTGACGGAGAGGCAACCACGTAAATTTTACGTGGCTGGCATTTAAAGGGTTAAAGATTGCTCCATTGAAATGCATTGGAGAGCGCCAGGTAGCGAGAGGTCATACCTGTCGCTGTTCAAGGTCGGACACTGGCGCTGTGGGCTGAGGCTGGAATAATAATGAATGAGTCGCTATATGGCGCTATCTCAGTCGCTAAGCAGGATCGGCTTGATAAATGTGTGATTGTGGTGGGGAGCCAGCGTTCTCGTGGCGGGGCCCGTCATTACCGGCCGCTCACCAGTCGCTACCTGTCGCTATCCCTTGTTAAATAAGGGCCTAACTTTACAGACTGTGCACAAATCTCAGTTAGTAGTTAGCTGACAACTAAAGCAACTATAAATAGAAACAATTTACTGGTTTGTACATCAAGCTTGAATGAAAAGGCCACTTTCAATGGCATTTTTGAAAGTGTACATTTTCATGTGACAAAATCTATTCAAGTTGCTGAGTTTATCTAGTATATTTCTTTTTTCTTATGGTAGCAAATGTGTGTTTTATGGAAGCAGGTTTCAATATCTGCAATCTGTTTCTGTTGGCAACTGTACATCACGTCAGTACACCAAGATCTGAAGGAGAAGAGAGAAGTGAGCACTATGCTGGGCATGTGTAAGGTGTAACTCAGCAGTGGCTATAGAAGCGGTATTTTGTGTGTACAGGACTCATTTCTCTTTCTCTTGTAGATCTTGGTGTACAGACTTGGTGTACAGTTTTCTATAGTAAAAAAATACTTTTAAAAATGGATTCCTATACAAAGCCAAAAGCCAGTTGGCCAACTAAAATATGCAGCTCTAGTAATCTTGATGACCAGGATGAATGAGAACCATCAAAATTGTTTTACAGCTATGGGGGTTATTCATCAAGGGATAGCGCCAGGTAGTGCCTCGGAACGGCAGGCAGCGTCTGGGGAGTGCTGGGTGCTGTAGGTAAAACCCTATTTATGAAAGTAAAATTTGGTGAGCGACTCTTACAGCGCCATGTAGCGTCCGATTCATCATTGAAGGTGGCTCTGCCTATAGCGCCGGCGCTCTAACTTCCAAAGCGCCAGGTATTTCCTGTTGTTACCTGTCGTTCTCCCATACAATTCAATGGAAGTTCCTTTTTCCTCTGTTTACACAGGGTTTTATTTTATTTTTTTGTTATTTTTCTCTCAAATATTTGTGTCTCCTCTCCTGGCCTAGAAAAAATCATTTTTGAAAACTTTTTTTGTTTTGTTTTTTATGCAGAATTGTCATTACAGGTCTGGCATCAAAGTGTTAATGCAACAATGTTACAGCAATGTAATTCCATGTGTTTTCACTTTGTTACAGGTGTATATGTGTTCAAAAACAGACTTTAATCACACAGGGTCTGGCGCTCTGTGCTACAGCGCCCAGCTTTAGAGCTCGGATGCTCTGTGAGTCTGTTTTTTTGTTGAATATGGTGTGGCTCGCTGAGACTCGTTGCCATGCTGTACTGGTGTTAGAACGTCCAACATACATCTCATTCATCAATGCCGGACAGGTTACTAGAGCGACCAATACATGTTTACAGTGGGCTTTATTCATCAAGCCATAGCTCCAGGTAATGACTGGCAGTGACAGGTAACGACAGGTAGCGAACGGGGACCGCAGGGCGCTGTACGCAATACCACATTTATCAAAGCAAATCTGGTGAGCGACTTTAACAGCGACACGTAGTGACCGATTTATCACAGACGGCTCACGGTATACTGCCGGCGCTCTGGCTTCCTGTCGCTCTCCCATACATTTCAATGGACAATCCTTTTATTCTCTTTAAACAGGGTTTTATTTCATTTTTTTTAACAAACAATTGTGTCACCTCTCATGGCCTAGAAAAAGTCATTTTTGAAAACTTTTTTGATTTATAATATTTTTATGCAGAATTGTCCTTACATGTCTGGTATTAAAGTGTTCATGTTACAATGTAATAACAATGCAATTTCATATGTTTTCGCTTTGTTACTAGTGGATACATGTTCAAAAACAGACACACAGCCTCTGGCGTTCTGGGCTATAACAACCCGATTTTGAGCTTCGGTGCTGTGTGAGGCTATTTTTTTGATGAATATGGTGTGAGTGGGTTGCACCGAGCTGGCGCTACCGTTCGCTCCCATATGGGTTGTACTGGTGTTAGAGAGACTCACATACAACATATTCATCAATGCCGGACAGTGACTGAGACGCTCTGAAACAGCGAACCATGACCGAGCACAGCGACTACTAGCGGTCGCTATCAATGCCTCGCTACAGACACTCATCTGTCGGTACCTGGCACTAGTATCAGCCTCCATGTCTTTTTAAGCATAGACATAAGTCCTCTTTAAACTTAGCTTCACCCCAGTCTATGTATTTGTGTAATAGTGTTTTGCTATATTCTACACTATCTGTTATAACAAAAATAAAGCAGGTTTAAGTGTCTGTTTCAGTCTATGCTTAGCTTGACTTGGTCAAATGTCACTGCGCTATCACAGAAACAATAGGTCATGCTTTGAATCTTGCCACTAACAGCTTTAGGGATGATAAGTTGAAATGTTCTTTATGACAGTAATAGTGGTTTGATGTTGGAGGCTCCAAGCATAAAGAATGAGCAAGTTTATAAAGACTTCAATCACTAAGACATATCGCTAGAATACAGTGTAACTACCAGAGGTGAAACAGCATACATAGCTGTAATAGGAAAAGGAAATTGAACAGACAGTTCAGGCCAAATAGTTAATACCGGCTATAAGACCTGTGTGCGCAGGAAGTGATATAAAGCAGAAAGAGCAGCACGGCTAGGAAGCTTTCAGGCAACATTGTAACAGCGGGCCCAGTAATTTACACATCATAGTAAGTTATTTAGGGGACACAAAGGCAATAATCATAATTTGAACTTGGCCTAGATAAGGCAAATGCTCCAACTTAAAGGAGCAGTATCGCGAAATTTGCATTAACCCTTTAGTTGCCAAGCCCGTAACACCTACGTGCTGGCTTGGCTGGGCGTTAAGTGCCAAGCACGTAGGTGTTACGTGCTTGACACTTACTTACCTTGTGGCGATCTGGAGCTGCAGAAGACATCCGTTCCAGCGCTGGATTGAAGAGAAGACATCCGAGTTCATGTGGAGGTGACCCTTACCTCACCCCAGTCAGCAGATCGGCGCTGGACCAATAGGAAGGGAGGCGCATGGCTGCTGTCATCAGCCGGCGCCTCCCCCTATATAACAGCATTCGGTCTAATGCTGTTGTCTTCCATCGGTGATTCTGAGGTAAGTGGGGTGTGTGGGGGGGGCTGGCGAGTGGGTGGGTGGCCGTAGGTATCGATGATCTTCCATTCTGTTGCCATCGCCGCCATCCGGGGGGGGGGGGGGACGTTGTGGTGGGTGTCCGCTGTCACTTGTAGTGCGCCGCCGCCATCCGGGGGGGGGGGACGTTGTGGTGGGTGTCCGCTGTCACTTGTAGTGCGCCGCCGCCATCCGGGGGGGGGGGGGGGGGTTGCGATCTGTGGGGGGGGGGGGTGGAGGGTGTTGTGATCTGTGGGGGGGTTGTGATCTGTGGGGGGGTTGTGATCTGTGGGGGGGTTGTGATCTGTGGGGGGGGTTGTGATCTGTGGGGGGGGGGTTGTGATCTGTGGGGGGGGTTGTGATCTGTGGGGGGGGGGTGTGATCTGTGGGGGGGGGTGATCTGTGTGTGTGGGGGGTTGTGATCTGTGTGTGGGGGGTTGTGATCTGTGTGTGGGGGGTTGTGATCTGTGTGTGGGGGGTTGTGATCTGTGTGGGGGGGGGTTGTGATCTGTGTGGGGGGGGTTGTGATCTGTGTGGGGGGGGGGGGGTTGTGATCTGTGTGTGTGGGGGGGGGTGTGATCTGTGTGTGGGGGGGGGTTCTGATCTGTGTGTGGGGGGGGTTCTGATCTGTGTGTGGGGGGGGGGTTTGTGATCTATGTGTGGGGGGGGGGGGTTGTTATCTGTGTGTGTGCCGGCGGTCAGATCTGGGGTCAGATCTGTCCGTGCCGGCGGTCAGATCTGGGGTCAGATCTGTGCGTGCCGGCGGTCAGATCTGGGGTCAGATCTGTGCGTGCCGGCGGTCAGATCTGGGGTCAGATCTGTGCGTGCCGGCGGTCAGATCTGGGGTCAGATCTGTGCGTGCCGGCGGTCAGATCTGGGGTCAGATCTGTGCGTGCCGGCGGTCAGATCTGGGGTCAGATCTGTCCGTGCCGGCGGTCAGATCTGGGGTCAGATCTGTGCGTGCCGGCGGTCAGATCTGGGGTCAGATCTGTGCGTGCCGGCGGTCAGATCTGGGGTCAGATCTGTGCGTGCCGGCGGTCAGATCTGGGGTCAGATCTGTGCGTGCCGGCGGTCAGATCTGGGGTCAGATCTGTGCGTGCCGGCGGTCAGATCTGGGGTCAGATCTGTGCGTGCCGGCGGTCAGATCTGGGGTCAGATCTGTGCGTGCCGGCGGTCAGATCTGGGGTCAGATCTGTGCGTGCCGGCGGTCAGATCTGGGGTCAGATCTGTGCGTGCCGGCGGTCAGATCTGGGGTCAGATCTGTGCGTGCCGGCGGTCAGATCTGGGGTCAGATCTGTGCGTGCCGGCGGTCAGATCTGGGGTCAGATCTGTGCGTGCCGGCGGTCAGATCTGGGGTCAGATCTGTGCGTGCCGGCGGTCAGATCTGGGGTCAGATCTGTGCGTGCCGGCGGTCAGATCTGGGGTCAGATCTGTGCGTGCCGGCGGTCAGATCTGGGGTCAGATCTGTGCGTGCCGGCGGTCAGATCTGGGGTCAGATCTGTGCGTGCCGGCGGTCAGATCTGGGGTCAGATCTGTGCGTGCCGGCGGTCAGATCTGGGGTCAGATCTGTGTGTGCCGGCGGTCAGATCTGTGCGTGCCGGCGGTCAGATCTGTGCGTGCCGGCGGTCAGATCTGGGGTCAGATCTGTGCGTGCCGGCGGTCAGATCTGGGGTCAGATCTGTGCGTGCCGGCGGTCAGATCTGGGGTCAGATCTGTGCGTGCCGGCGGTCAGATCTGGGGTCAGATCTGTGCGTGCCGGCGGTCAGATCTGGGGTCAGATCTGTGCGTGCCGGCGGTCAGATCTGGGGTCAGATCTGTGCGTGCCGGCGGTCAGATCTGGGGTCAGATCTGGGGTCAGATCTGTGCGTGCCGGCGGTCAGATCTGGGGTCAGATCTGTGCGTGCCGGCGGTCAGATCTGGGGTCAGATCTGTGCGTGCCGGCGGTCAGATCTGGGGTCAGATCTGTGCGTGCCGGCGGTCAGATCTGGGGTCAGATCTGTGCGTGCCGGCGGTCAGATCTGGGGTCAGATCTGTGCGTGCCGGCGGTCAGATCTGGGGTCAGATCTGTGCGTGCCGGCGGTCAGATCTGGGGTCAGATCTGTGCGTGCCGGCGGTCAG
Organism: Gastrophryne carolinensis; assembly: GCA_027917425.1. Taxonomy (NCBI): domain Eukaryota; kingdom Metazoa; phylum Chordata; class Amphibia; order Anura; family Microhylidae; genus Gastrophryne; species Gastrophryne carolinensis. The sequence continues at coordinate 414,675,853 of CM051237.1, read as the reverse complement.
ATCTGGGGTCAGATCTGTGCGTGCCGGCGGTCAGATCTGGGGTCAGATCTGTGCGTGCCGGCGGTCAGATCTGGGGTCAGATCTGTGCGTGCCGGCGGTCAGATCTGGGGTCAGATCTGTGCGTGCCGGCGGTCAGATCTGGGGTCAGATCTGTGCGTGCCGGCGGTCAGATCTGGGGTCAGATCTGTGCGTGCCGGCGGTCAGATCTGGGGTCAGATCTGTGCGTGCCGGCGGTCAGATCTGGGGTCAGATCTGTGCGTGCCGGCGGTCAGATCTGGGGTCAGATCTGTGCGTGCCGGCGGTCAGATCTGGGGTCAGATCTGTGCGTGCCGGCGGTCAGATCTGGGGTCAGATCTGTCCGTGCCGGCGGTCAGATCTGGGGTCAGATCTGTGCGTGCCGGCGGTCAGATCTGGGGTCAGATCTGTGCGTGCCGGCGGTCAGATCTGGGGTCAGATCTGTGCGTGCCGGCGGTCAGATCTGGGGTCAGATCTGTGCGTGCCGGCGGTCAGATCTGGGGTCAGATCTGTGCGTGCCGGCGGTCAGATCTGGGGTCAGATCTGTGCGTGCCGGCGGTCAGATCTGGGGTCAGATCTGTGCGTGCCGGCGGTCAGATCTGGGGTCAGATCTGTGCGTGCCGGCGGTCAGATCTGGGGTCAGATCTGTGCGTGCCGGCGGTCAGATCTGGGGTCAGATCTGTGCGTGCCGGCGGTCAGATCTGGGGTCAGATCTGTGCGTGCCGGCGGTCAGATCTGGGGTCAGATCTGTGCGTGCCGGCGGTCAGGTCTGGGGTCAGATCTGTGCGTGCCGGCGGTCAGGTCTGGGGTCAGATCTGTGCGTGCCGGCGGTCAGGTCTGGGGTCAGATCTGTGCGTGCCGGCGGTCAGGTCTGGGGTCAGATCTGTGCGTGCCGGCGGTCAGGTCTGGGGTCAGATCTGTGCGTGCCGGCGGTCAGGTCTGGGGTCAGATCTGTGCGTGCCGGCGGTCAGGTCTGGGGTCAGATCTGTGCGTGCCGGCGGTCAGGTCTGGGGTCAGATCTGTGCGTGCCGGCGGTCAGGTCTGGGGTCAGATCTGTGCGTGCCGGCGGTCAGATCTGTGCGTGCCGGCGGTCAGATCTGTGCGTGCCGGCGGTCAGATCTGGGGTCGCGCGTGCCGGCGGTCAGATCTGGGGTCGCGCGTGCCGGCGGTCAGATCTGGGGTCGCGCGTGCCGGCGGTCAGATCTGGGGTCGCGCGTGCCGGCGGTCAGATCTGGGGTCGCGCGTGTGTGTGTGTGCGCGCGCGTGCCGGCGGTCAGATCTGGGGTCGCGCGTGTGTGTGCGCGCGCGTGCCGGCGGTCAGATCTGGGGTCGCGCGCGCGTGCCGGCGGTCAGATCTGCGAGCGTGCGTGCGTGGGTGCCGGCGGTCAGAGATCTGCCGGTGGGTGGGTGGGTGCGTGCGTGTGCCGGTGGTCAGAGTGAATCCCCTCGATTGCCAGTAAAACTTACCTTACCACCGCTCTAGGTATAGCATAGTGCGGCTGTTGTCCATGCATGCGTCCTAATCTTAACTTTTTCTCTTAGGTTGTTCGCTGAGCTACTGCCTTGGTTTCGTTATTTGGACCATTCGTTTGCTCATTTAGGACCGTAGCCTCCGCCCCTCCTTTTGGGAGCCTAGCCCCCGCCCCTCCTTTTGGGAGCCTATCCCCCGCCCCTCCTTTTGGGAGCCTATCCCCCGCCCCTCCTTTTGGGAGCCTATCCCCCGCCCCTCCTTTTGGGAGCCTATCCCCCGCCCCTCCTTTTGGGAGCCTATCCCCCGCCCCTCCTTTTGGGAGCCTATCCCCCGCCCCTCCTTTTGGGAGCCTATCCCCCGCCCCTCCTTTTGGGAGCCTATCCCCCGCCACTCCTTTTGGGAGCCTAGCCCCCGCCCCTCCTTTTGGGAGCCTAGCTGGGATCCCGTGACCTGCTGCTCCTGACTCCACCACTTCTCATCGGGTTGTAACTATACTCTTTTATTTCTATTTTTGTCATTTTTTTGCTTTGTTTTATTGTATTGTATTTTTTTGTTAAATTTTTGTCTGTTTTTTTGCTTTGTTTTATTGTATTGTATTTTTTTGTAATTTGTCTTTAGTTTTAGCCTTTAGTTTTAGCCTTTAGTTTTAGCCTTTAGTTTTAGCCTTTAGTTTTAGCTTAGTTTTAGCCTTTAGTTTTAGCCTTTAGTTTAATTTTTTTTTTAGATTTTTGTTTGCATTGGGGTATGGCTGGTAAGCGGTACACTGCACAGGAAGCTGCGGCTTACCTGATGGCGTCTGACTCGGAAGATTTTAGTGAGTCAGGGTCCGAGTTCTTCCCATCAGATAGCGAGTCAGACAGTGTATACTCTACTGAGGACACACAGCCGCGCAGTGCTACCAGTAGTAGCCACCTTAGAAGGGATAGTACCGCACAAAGTGAGGCCACGCTTCAGGCGAGTGTAGTGCAGGGTGAGGCATCGAGTGCTGCAGCTGGTGAAGGAGCGTCTGCGTGGAGGCCTCCTAATAATTTTTCCCCCGAAATTCCCCCTTTTGATTCGGTCCCCGGGGTCAATGTAGACACCACAAATTTTGGTGTCATTGACTTTTTCAAATTGTTCCTCACAGAAGCCATCCTACTGGATATGGTCTTCTATACCAATCTCTATGCCGAGCAGGTCTTAGCGCAAAACCCCCTGCAGAGGCACGCCCGAGCTCAGGCATGGCATCCCACAAATTTGAGTGAGATAAAGAAATTTTGGGGGCTCACTCTAGCAATGGGTATCCTAAAAAAATTTAGTATTTCGTCCTACTGGGATACCCAAACCATATTGGCAACTCCATTATTTCCGGCCGTAATGTCCAGAAACCGCTACCAAATTTTACTGCGGTTTCTGCATTTTAACGACAATTCCACTGCTATTCCCCGTGGTGAGCCCGGTCACGACAGGCTGCATAAATTACGGCCCCTGCTCAACAACCTGTCAGATCGCTTCGCAGTAGTGTACACCCCCGGCCAAAAATTATCAATTGACGAGTCACTACTGCTTTTCAAAGGGCGCATTGTTTTTCGGCAATATATCCCTAGCAAGCGTGCCCGCTACGGGATTAAATTTTACCAATTATGCGATAGTGTGACCGGCTACATCAAATATTTTCGAATCTATGAGGGAAAGGACACCTATCTGGACCCCCCTGGTTGTCCCCCTGATTTGTCAATAAGTGGAAAGATCGTTTGGGACCTCATGACTCCATTGTTGGGTAAAGGTTACCACTTATATGTGGACAACTTCTATACCAGCATCCCCTTATTTCGCGCCCTTTATTGGTTGGATACCCCGGCCTGCGGCACCATCAACCGTAAACGCAAAGGGTTGCCCAGGCCACTACTTGAAAAAAAATTAAAAAGGGGGGAGTCTTATGCTCTAAGAAGCGATGAGGTCCTGGCCATGAAATACATGGGCAAAAAACATGTATTCCTTCTGACAACACTCCACGATGAGTCAGTTGTGAATGTAAGGCAACGTGGTCCCCGAGCCCCTTCCCAAAAGCCACGTTGCATAACCGATTATAATAAATTCATGGGTGGCGTTGATAAAACGGACCAAATATTAACTTATTACAACGCCACCCGAAAAACTCGAGCCTGGTACACTAAAGTTGCCATCCATTTGGTCCAAATGGCAACTTACAACAGCTTTGTTGCCTTCAAGGCAGCAGTGCCAGGCTCCAATTTATCGTACATAAAATACCAGCAGCAGTTACTCCCTGCTTTGTTGTTTGGGGATACTGCGGAAGCACCAGATCTGGCTACCAATGACAACCAGGCCAGATTAGTAGGGAAGCACTTTATAAAGTTGCTTCCCGAAGTTGGTAAAAAGCGGTATCCCCAGAGAGCTTGTAGGGTTTGTAGGAAGCGTGGCATTAGAAGAGATGTGCGATATTATTGCCCGACCTGTCCCAGCCAACCCGGGTTATGCCTCGAAGATTGTTTTGAGGTATACCATACTCAACTAAATTATTGAGCAATGCATTTTTTTTTTTGGTAGGTAGGCCCCTTTTAGGATTTAGGTATCTTGTGTTCCCATTATATTATTTTCTTTTTGTTTGTTTTTGCTGTTCCGATGGGAAATGGTGGAGCAGGAGCAGCTGGTTACTTATGGCATGTGATGATAAAATGTGACCAATTTCAGGTTCTTGATTCCTGATATTGGTCATTGATCACTGCACTGATCTTATAATGGGATTCCTCAGCTATATCCTATAATCTGATGTCACGGCTGCAGTAAAGAGTATACAATCAATATAGTCCGAAGAAATGAACCGACGCCAACAAGCCCAGTAGGCTTAGAAAGCTTGAGGTATGTACTTTCCAAAAATATATAGTTTGTGGGGGGTATTTCAAATGTAAAGGGTTGTAAATTTGGAGAAACTGCAAGGTGCGCACTTTGTGTGCGCTGCTGATTTTTGCAAGTAAAATTACCCTCAAACGCATGCTTGACTTTGGGGTGTTTGGCAACTCTACCCTTCAAAGTACCTATGCATGTGGGGTATTGTTTTTTTCAGCAGACCTTGTGCTTTCAGATTTACTGCGTTAGTTCGTGCTTGCTTATTGTTTTTATAGTAAAAAATGTTTTACAATCTGCTTTTTGCTTATTTTTTTAGGGTAAACCTTTGAAACCAGACGTTCTGCCAATCAATATAGTCCGAAGAAATGAACCGACGCCAACAAGCCCAGTAGGCTTAGAAAGCTTGAGGTATGTACTTTCCAAAAATATATAGTTTGTGGGGGGTATTTCAAATGTAAAGGGTTGTAAATTTGGAGAAACTGCAAGGTGCGCACTTTGTGTGCGCTGCTGATTTTTGCAAGTAAAATTACCCTCAAACGCATGCTTGACTTTGGGGTGTTTGGCAACTCTACCCTTCAAAGTACCTATGCATGTGGGGTATTGTTTTTTTCAGCAGACCTTGTGCTTTCAGATTTACTGCGTTAGTTCTTGCTTGCTTATTGTTTTTATAGGAAAAAATGTTTTACAATCTGCTTTTTGCTTATTTTTTTAGGGTAAACCTTTGAAACCAGACGTTCTGCCAATCAATATAGTCCGAAGAAATGAACCGACGCCAACAAGCCCAGTAGGCTTAGAAAGCTTGAGGTATGTACTTTCCAAAAATATATAGTTTGTGGGGGGTATTTCAAATGTAAAGGGTTGTAAATTTGGAGAAACTGCAAGGTGCGCACTTTGTGTGCGCTGCTGATTTTTGCAAGTAAAATTACCCTCAAACGCATGCTTGACTTTGGGGTGTTTGGCAACTCTACCCTTCAAAGTACCTATGCATGTGGGGTATTGTTTTTTTCAGCAGACCTTGTGCTTTCAGATTTACTGCGTTAGTTCGTGCTTGCTTATTGTTTTTATAGTAAAAAATGTTTTACAATCTGCTTTTTGCTTATTTTTTTAGGGTAAACCTTTGAAACCAGACGTTCTGCCAATCAATATAGTCCGAAGAAATGAACCGACGCCAACAAGCCCAGTAGGCTTAGAAAGCTTGAGGTATGTACTTTCCAAAAATATATAGTTTGTGGGGGGTATTTCAAATGTAAAGGGTTGTAAATTTGGAGAAACTGCAAGGTGCGCACTTTGTGTGCGCTGCTGATTTTTGCAAGTAAAATTACCCTCAAACGCATGCTTGACTTTGGGGTGTTTGGCAACTCTACCCTTCAAAGTACCTATGCATGTGGGGTATTGTTTTTTTCAGCAGACCTTGTGCTTTCAGATTTACTGCGTTAGTTCGTGCTTGCTTATTGTTTTTATAGTAAAAAATGTTTTACAATCTGCTTTTTGCTTATTTTTTTAGGGTAAACCTTTGAAACCAGACGTTCTGCCAATCAATATAGTCCGAAGAAATGAACCGACGCCAACAAGCCCAGTAGGCTTAGAAAGCTTGAGGTATGTACTTTCCAAAAATATATAGTTTGTGGGGGGTATTTCAAATGTAAAGGGTTGTAAATTTGGAGAAACTGCAAGGTGCGCACTTTGTGTGCGCTGCTGATTTTTGCAAGTAAAATTACCCTCAAACGCATGCTTGACTTTGGGGTGTTTGGCAACTCTACACTTCAAAGTACCTATGCATGTGGGGTATTGTTTTTTTCAGCAGACCTTGTGCTTTCAGATTTACTGCGTTAGTTCGTGCTTGCTTATTGTTTTTATAGTAAAAAATGTTTTACAATCTGCTTTTTGCTTATTTTTTTAGGGTAAACCTTTGAAACCAGACGTTCTGCCAATCAATATAGTCCGAAGAAATGAACCGACGCCAACAAGCCCAGTAGGCTTAGAAAGCTTGAGGTATGTACTTTCCAAAAATATATAGTTTGTGGGGGGTATTTCAAATGTAAAGGGTTGTAAATTTGGAGAAACTGCAAGGTGCGCACTTTGTGTGCGCTGCTGATTTTTGCAAGTAAAATTACCCTCAAACGCATGCTTGACTTTGGGGTGTTTGGCAACTCTACCCTTCAAAGTACCTATGCATGTGGGGTATTGTTTTTTTCAGCAGACCTTGTGCTTTCAGATTTACTGCGTTAGTTCTTGCTTGCTTATTGTTTTTATAGTAAAAAATGTTTTACAATCTGCTTTTTGCTTATTTTTTTAGGGTAAACCTTTGAAACCAGACGTTCTGCCAATCAATATAGTCCGAAGAAATGAACCGACGCCAACAAGCCCAGTAGGCTTAGAAAGCTTGAGGTATGTACTTTCCAAAAATATATAGTTTGTGGGGGGTATTTCAAATGTAAAGGGTTGTAAATTTGGAGAAACTGCAAGGTGCGCACTTTGTGTGCGCTGCTGATTTTTGCAAGTAAAATTACCCTCAAACGCATGCTTGACTGTGGGGTGTTTGGCAACTCTACCCTTCAAAGTACCTATGCATGTGGGGTATTGTTTTTTTCAGCAGACCTTGTGCTTTCAGATTTACTGCGTTAGTTCGTGCTTGCTTATTGTTTTTATAGTAAAAAATGTTTTACAATCTGCTTTTTGCTTATTTTTTTAGGGTAAACCTTTGAAACCAGACGTTCTGCCAATCAATATAGTCCGAAGAAATGAACCGACGCCAACAAGCCCAGTAGGCTTAGAAAGCTTGAGGTATGTACTTTCCAAAAATATATAGTTTGTGGGGGGTATTTCAAATGTAAAGGGTTGTAAATTTGGAGAAACTGCAAGGTGCGCACTTTGTGTGCGCTGCTGATTTTTGCAAGTAAAATTACCCTCAAACGCATGCTTGACTTTGGGGTGTTTGGCAACTCTACCCTTCAAAGTACCTATGCATGTGGGGTATTGTTTTTTTCAGCAGACGTTGTGCTTTCAGATTTACTGCGTTAGTTCTTGCTTGCTTATTGTTTTTATAGGAAAAAATGTTTTACAATCTGCTTTTTGCTTATTTTTTTAGGGAAATCCTTTGGAAGCAGAGATTCTGCCAATCAATAGAGTCCGATCGCATACACCCACGTCAACAAGCCTAGTATTTTTAGAAACCTTGAATTGTGCACTTTCCAAAAATATATAGTTTGTGGGGGGTATTTCAAATGTAAAGGGTTGTATTTTTTGAAAAACTGCGAGGAGCGCAAAGTATTTGTTTTTTATCTGAAAATCTCCTCTAGCGCTCTTTGCAGTTTCTGGGGTCTCCTGGGCAGGAAAGGGTGTCTACTAATACATGTGTGGTACCGTTGTAACCGGGAGAAATGGGGCTTTTACCCTCAATATGTTTTTATTGAAAAACCTTTATTTTCGATTAAAAAAAAACACTGCAAAATGTAAAAACGTGTGTATATTTTATTTTCTGTCACATATTTTGCCCAAAATAATTAGGATAAAACTACAAAATTGATAAACAAGAGATATGATGTTAAAGCCCAGATTGTGCTGAAAAAAACAATATGTAATTTTTATGGGAAGTCCCAGAAAATCCCTTCAAAAATTACAGTTAAACATGTGTAGCTCAAAATTGTAAAAAATGCTCTGGCAACAGAGCGTGACACAATCTCCAGGTGGGCTGGCAGCGAAAGGGTTAAAAAAGATAAATAATTAAATAGCCACACAATAGCTTCTAACATGTGTATAAATAATGTGGCGATAGAAAAAGGAAAAAATATATGCCTTTCTTTTAAATTGTATAATGACAATGGCTCAGTCCATTTGCTGAATAGGGGGATCTGCTGGGTTGTATTTAGTGAGCTGCTTCATTTAGCCCACTGGTCTCCTAGCAACACTTTACCTCAGAGGCTGACACTGTAATCAGTGGTAACGGCTGTGTGTGTGTGAGGTGCTGCTTTTGTTATGAGACCAGGTGACTCAAATGTGTAAAATCTATACAAAATAAACTAAACTGACTGAAAATGACTGAAATTCTTCTTTGAATAACTGTGCAGGAAAATCTAAAGGTATTAAAGTGGAACAAAACCCTGAGTTGCCGACCCTGAAGTCTATAAGACCCGGCCATTGACCTTGCCCCTTGGGCATTCTAAATCTAATCTAATCTAAATGCCCCACTGTGTGAAACGACCCCTGGATAACCACAGATCCCCCCATTTTTCTGGTGCGCTCACGCAGATAGTCATTTAGACAGGCCGGGCGGCCAGGAAGGTTACTGCTCCGGCTTCCCATCTGCGTGCAAACAGAGCTGATTGGATGAGAGCCCACGCATGCGCCGTGGGACAGGGAAAGGTACGTTTTCACAGGCGAACCTTTCACATATCAGAGCATCCCAAGTCGAGATGCCCCTAGGGGCACAAAACAAAACTCCAGATAGTGAAAATCCTGGGTTGGGCTTTGCTCAAAACACTCAAAGCTGAAAGAAAGATCATATGGAAAAATGTGTTGAGAAAAGAGAGAGAAAATGGTAAACTGAAAGATTCTGCAGCAGAGCCAACATGAAGGGAAAACTGTCAACATCAGCTAAATGACTTCTAGAGCTTTTCTCTCTGTTTTAGATGTATAAGTTCTGGCCAGGCAATGTTGCAATGTTGTTATCTTATGCTGGACGGCTGCCAGCACTGAACAGCTGATACTTTGATACATTGTTTCCCCCTCTCCTCAGTGTGGAACGGGCCAGAGTGTCGGGCTCCGACACTCAGCAGACATAAACATGAGCTATTAGTCTCCAGCTGCTCAACACACACATCATTTTTTTCTAAATTTGTAATTCTTACTCCAACACTTACCTACATTCAAAGTACCATTTAAATATAAGTCACCAAGAAAAATTTGCGATACTGCTCCTTTAAAGCATCTATAGAAATTTCGCCAGACCTTTTGTCTTTCCATTAATACATAGATCACCTCAAAGTTATTATACTCAGCCGGGAAGGATAGGACATAAGGAGAACCAGGGGAGTTTTACCTAGCTGGGCTGCTGCGTGTAATACTCCCATCAAATCAATGACTCAAATCAATCAAATCAATGCCTTGAAAAGCCTCTTCCAGGTGCACCCCCACTGCCCCCCAGTCCATGTTCTTCCCCCAATGCTATAACCTCAGCATCAGAGAGCATTGCATCCACTATTCTCGTGTAAAACACAGCCTTGAGGCTGAATCAGGAATACAGTATAAACATATCTCTAAGTGTACAACATACAACAGTTTCACATAATGTAAAAACGCATATCCTATTAAAGCAATTTTTTAAAACAAAATATTTCTTCAATTTGTATCATGAACGCTTCTTAAAAATAAACTGTAAACTTGTAAGAGAGCATGGATAAGAGGAAAAAGAAAAACAGAAGAGAAAGTAGAGAAAGTGGAGGACAAAGTAAGAATATAGGGTTAGGAAAGAAAAAGAGGGTGCAGGGCATTGCAGAGGGATGTCTCAAGCAAAGTATCCAAACAGGAGGCAAGCCTGGATAGGAACTAACCCCTATAGTGAAAGCGTCAATTTTTCCTGCCCATGCAATGCCATAGCCTTAGTCTTGGAAAACACTTAAAATGTTCGGGAAGCACTTTTAGAGCGCTGTAGTCTGCCCCTGCACTCACCAGCTGTATAAACATGGCAAAGAACCAATCCCCAGTCCAGTAATAACAACTGCTCCAATCTGGAATGAACTACCTATAAAACATCATGGTGGTCCGAAGTAAAGTGAGTATTTCTTTAACTTTCAAATAACTTCTAAAACACATGCATTTGCATGCATTCATGGCTAATCAATTGTATAATTATTTTTGTGCAAGGATCTCATCAGCCCTCCTGAGTCTTAAAGTATCATTATTCACTTGAAATGCAATGCATGAAGGGCATGGTAAACATGGCGCCTGCTAAACTGTGACATGGCTGACAAACTACATTGAAATAATATATTGCTGATTGTTCCAAAACAAAATATAAACCCCTACCACTTTAAATTTTAAATATATATAAATATAATATGGTTGCATTAGACAATTAAACAATATAATTTATCTTTATCTAGTGGGTAAGAAGTATCACCTCAGTATCATACATCACCAGTTATAGCTATTTGGTCTCTCATCAGCTGGGGGGGTGGGGGGTCCTGCAAAGCTAGGAGTCTCAAGGAAGATAACCAAGAAAAACTTCTGCATAATGTATCCATCTGCAAATAAGCCTCTGCTTTTGAAATCCTAAATAACAACCCACATGACTAAATCATGCATGTGCAGTTGATATTAAAGGGATGTGCATGAGTTCTGATTTTTACACAATGCCAGGCATGTCTGCATGTTGGCCAACTGGGTCATTAAATTTATTGTCCAGGCACACTTCAAAGTATATCCATTGTGTAGGGCTACACATTGCAAAGTTCTCATTTTTTACCATTTTAACAAAGCTATATTGCTTGAACAAATTAATTCATATATAGTAATTAAGTATAGTAATTCATATTTCACCTCATTGTATTCATATTGTGCTGTCCACTGTGATGAGAGGATCAGGGTTTAGTGATGCAAGCACAGTATGTGCCTTGCAGTCGAGCTGGGATTGAGTCACAGTGTGGAGGGCTTCAGGATTAAAAGTTTGATTCTCAGCCAGGATATGATTGAAGTGTTCTTGAGCAAGCCCCCAACTGCTCCCCAGGCGACGTATGCCACTCATTGCTTGTGTTGGGGGAGTAATGCTAATTATTTGGTAAAACATGGCGCACCAGCGGCGTGCTTTGAGGTGTGAATTGCAACCTGCATCTCGGTGAGGTTTTTAATATTTACACACAAGAAGAAGCATTAAAAAATCTTTTCCAGTCTTTCCCCAAAAATCAGCTGTACCTGCGATGGGGTATTTTTGCAGACAAGACACATAGGTTTTCCAATGACATATGGGTATGGGTATACATAAAAATGCCAAATTATTCTGCATAGCCCATAGGGTGCTGTTATTTCTAGTCTAAAAATAAATACTCTTACCTCATTGGAAAAATGATGTCACTCACCTTTAACAATGCCCCATCGCAGGAACAGGTGATATTTTGGGAAAAAAATGGAACCAAAAAATGTTTTGGTCCAAAGCTCATGGAGATGCAGGTTGAAATTCACACTGTAAGATACACCCATGGTTCACCCTGCTTTACCATCTGACACATCTGTATTTATTTAGGACAATCGTCTTATCTCCCTGGAGGCACTGTGTGAGAAGGGTAATGTGCAAGGGGCAGGAGTGCAAACTTTGGTATGCGATAAGCATTGTAGTAACTCATTCATCTCTATATGAATGCTTTATAGCTAGGCTTCACTAACTACCCCCATCTATGCTCTTATGGGTAACACTGCATTACTTTATTTAAGAAACACTAAGGCCATGTAGTGCCAGCTAAGTGTCGGTGAATGTCAGGTTCCAGTGCTAAAGGTGTAAGTCAAAAATCCACAGCACCTCTGACAGTGTCGGGTAGTGTCCCATCTATTAACAGTGCCGGCAATGGGATAAGTGCCGGTGCTGAGTTCCCTACAGCACCAGATAAAACCAGGATCCCACAATGCACTGTGTAGCCTTACCCCATACATTTCAATAGGCGTGGATGGTTATAACTATTTAAGGCTTTTTTAACATTTTTTGGGGGTTGGTGCATGGGATTCCTGGGCTGTTTGGAATTGTTTTCGTATGCATTTTAGGCACTTTTGTGTGGCGCTGCAAACTTGTGATTTTAGCTGTGAAAAAGCTGTGTCTTTTAGGTGTTTCCCATTAAAAAAAAAGACCCTGACCCTAAAAAACAAAAAAAGGGGGTGACAACAGGCGCTGTCGCCCCTGTAATCCCCTTTGCATAGCGCCAGTGCACAATGCTGACGCTGCATATTTTCTGATAAAAAGGAATCCAGGGCTGGAGCCAAGGCTCTATAATTTATTATACATGCTCTGATTCTGCATTTGGGGAAGGAAGTTGCTATCAAGTGTGCGTCTTTTCATAGCTGCTTAGGGAGAGGTGATCATAACTATTCAGAATGACATCTCAGGACAGCAATAGTGAAATTAAATTGGACGTTTTGGAGTGCTGAAAGAAACCACCACCTACTGTTCGCAATGTGATATTCATTTGTTCAATATTAAAAAGTAATGGTTTTAGTTTTAATAAATGTGTATGATCATAAAAGGGTCAACAACTGACACAAATATTATATATCATAATCAACATAAAAGCACATACCATGAATTTTAAAAGTAAAAATTAGGATGAGCAGTAATGTTAAAACAGACCCCAGAAAACTACAGAAATTGCACAATTGTTACTCAAACCTTTGTATTTAATACAAAATTTAAATGACATTTTGACATATATGTGCCACATAATGGTGGGTAGAAAAACTACAACTACTCCCATAAAAGAGGCCCTATTTAGTTATACTGAATGAGAAATAAAAAGCTCTGCTGGAACAGGAAAAATTGACTTTAAGGATAAATTTAGCTCGGTTGTTAAGGGGTTAATAATCATACTGAATTATACACTAGCTTTATTTACATGAGACATAGACTCCAGATCTGCAATAAAAAATTAGACATTTTTCCGGGAGCGCTTCTTCCATTTTTATGTGACAGTTAGGTGTTTAATACTCATTTAGAAGCAAAAGTAAAATATGCAGAAAAACAAATTATAACAATAATGAGAAAAACAAGTTGAATAAGCTTGTTTTAGCCTGATAAGTGATCAACTTACTGTACCAACTTCAATACAGACATTTGCCGAATATTTTACGTTCCTTTTGCCTAGCTCTTTTGCCTAGCTTGCAGCACAAGGTTTTTACCCACATTTAATATTCTGAGTGTCAACCACTAGTTCAACAAACTATCTACTAACTTCATGACACTAATTTAATACTTATTGGCTATTATCTGATTATATCTAACACATATCGGAGTATCTGTGTATATCTGACACACACAAGACCACCACATAAAGTGTATGAAAGCACAGAAATGTACATCTGGGCTATAAAAGACAGATGGACAAGCCTAACAAGTGGTTTTAACCCCAACCAAAGAACTTGAACTATATAGTAAATTATTCTATCGCCTATCCAACCACATGCCTTAGATTTCTTTTACATCTACTAAACAAACACAGTTAAAGCAAACGTAAACTCTCAACTCTATGCTACGTCTGACGGTGAGCTTTGAATTTAGCAGATGCCCAACTTTTCAACATGTAGCTCTGTATGATGGGGGATCAGCTGCACAGTGCTACATGGCATTCATATATAAAGGTCCAGAAGCCATGCATGTTTGCAGAAGTTGCTTGCCCCCAGTGGGATTTCACTCTCATAGGAGAAGGCAGCGGTGAACTGGAGCCTATAATCAGCCTAGAATTTTTCTGGCCCCATGACCAGCATATGAACAGCCTGTGACATGTCAGCTGAGCCCCCCCCCCCCATTGTTTTTCCCAGCTGGTCAACAAGTGCACTCCAAGACGAGTCTATAGAATTACAGGGATAGATCATGATTAGGGATATCTTGGCTGGGGAAGGGGTACAGTGGGGTCAGGCACAAAAGTGCTGGGTGGGATACTAGGGTGAAAAGGCTTAGATGGAGGTGTTTTAAAGGGCAGCTCACTAGGAATTCTCCTGAGTTTTCCTATAGACAGCTCACTCCTGTGAGAACATGAACAGGAATTATAATAGAGAATAAAAATAAATGTGGAAGGTATATTTACTAGTAAAGCAGAGTTTAGAGGAGTTCGGAGCATCCATACAGTTCTTCCATGGGACTTTCAATCAACATTCAATCAACGAGTGTAACGTGCTGCAGAAAAAAACAGAGAAGATGGACGAGGAGCACACTGCTGGCACCAAAGCTGATAGCACTGAAACTGAGACCACTATAGCCTTCAGGAAAGTGTTGTTGTTTCTTTTTTTAATTTTATTTACCCAGACTGTCCTTTCCTTGCAACTCTGTTGCAATTCCTGGTTTTACAGGGAAACTAAACTGTTTTCTTTTTCTCCAAAAGCTGAGCTGCAGGTAACTGTTGCTCTGTAAATGCGAAGCTATACAGACAAGGCATTCTCTTTTACAGTAGGCGGCTACTGAGATCGCCCACACAGTCATCTAGTCTAGTCCACATGCATGACAAGCTCAGTATTGCTATAGATCATCTTAGATCTGTTTATTGTTCGGCCTTGGATGAAAGATTGTTGTAAACAGTGTTAGAGCTAAGAGCTTAAAGTGTAAAAAATGGCACAGCTGTTGCTATAGGGTGTAATTGCCTATTTGTGCCTTGTATAAAGCTTTCCGCCTCTTTTTACTGCAGACTGAAGATAAGCTGATCCTGCTCTTCTGCTTGGTCAGTTCACACATATGTGACACTTAGGAATACAATAAAATAATAGGACTACTCAGGTAAATGGCATTTATGATTATCACTATACAGTATGTACTCAAATAACCCTTTAGATCCTAAGGAAAATCCACTTATTGTCCTACAATCTCTTGTCCATAGGTGTCCAAAAGCAAATGAAATCTCAGATCTTTATATCATTATCCAGAACCTAAAAATCTATAACTATTGACGATATGCAACCGCGGGGTCAATAAAAAGACAGTTAGCTACTGATAAGGTGGATGCATTTCAGCGTTCAAAATCCAAGGTATTTTCTCTAGCTATCTGCATGAATTGGCTATTTAACTCATACATTCCTTTTTTAATAATAATGCTGGATTAAAAATACCTATGCAGATATTTTTTTATTGACTGAAGTAGGGGTATAGTCGTCATTCATTACTTGCCACTGGCTCAAATAAGAGAAAAATATTTACTGAACATTGTAACTTTACACCCACCATATTGAATTGAAGCCCTTGCATGACAAAACATGACAGCTATCAGGGCAGGACAGCCACGACCCTGTCGCCACTTGACCTTGACCTGAGAACCTCCGCCTGCAACCCAACCCAAGCCCAATTCAAACTAGGGGCATAACAATCACATATGCCTCCCCAAGGGTTCAAGCTCTATACAGCTTATATTTGGGTCATTTTAGCACCATGGGAGAATGCATTCTCATACAATTACAATCCTCGCTAGCACAAGTCCCTCCTCCTGCCTTGCTATTCAGTCAAGGGTAATGGCAATTGTTGGTTGAGGGAAACGTGTCTCCGCTGTTTCAGTCTTTAGTTGTCTAGCTGCATACAATAGAGTTAAAAGACAGAAAAAGGTTTACTGTATGAGCCTTGACTGGGCCCCATTTAATATTCACACCAGGGCCCTATCACTAGAGATGAGCGAACTTTTGAAAAATTCGATTCGACTGATTCGCCGAATTTTCCGACAAAAATCGTTTCGACCCGAATAAATTCGCGACGAATCGCTATTAAAAACGGCTATTTCTGAGCCTCCTACAGCCTCAATAGGGTTGTAAACCATTCAGCCTTGCTGTAACACGCACAGGATGCGTGCTGGGTTAGTTAAATAATACTTTGAAGAAATATCACATGCAGATCAGAGGCATCGCTAATAGAATCGCAGAGCGGCACAATTGCAGAGAGTTGAAGTGGCATCACTATGAGGGGCAGAAGGAGCCCAAATATACACTGGAGTTGGCCTCAGGAGCCCAAAAATTGGATGAATCACACCCTGGAGTTGGCAGAAGTTGGCAGCAGCAGCAGCAGCAGGAGCCCAAATATACACTGGAGTTGGCTTCAGGAGCCCAAAAATTGGATGAATCACACCCTGGAGTTGGCAGGAGTTGACAGTAGCAGCAGCAGGAGCCCAAATATACACTGGAGTTGGCCTCAGGAGCCCAAAAATTGGATGAATCACACCCTGGAGTTGGCAGGAGTTGACAGTAGCAGCAGCAGGAGCCCAAATATACACTGGAGTTGGCCTCAGGAGCCCAAAAATTGGATGAATCACACCCTGGAGTTGGCAGAAGTTGGCAGCAGCAGCAGCAGGAGCCCAAATATACACTGGAGTTGGCCTCAGGAGCCCAAAAATTGGATGAATCACACCCTGGAGTTGGCAGGAGTTGACAGTAGCAGCAGCAGGAGCCCAAATATACACTGGAGTTGGCCTCAGGAGCCCAAAAATTGGATGAATCACACCCTGGAGTTGGCAGAAGTTGGCAGCAGCAGCAGCAGGAGCCCAAATATACACTGGAGTTGGCCTCAGGAGCCCAAAAATTGGATGAATCACACCCTGGAGTTGGCAGGAGTTGACAGTAGCAGCAGCAGGAGCCCAAATATACACTGGAGTTGGCTTCAGGAGCCCAAAAATTGGATGAATCACACCCTGGAGTTGGCAGGAGTTGACACCAGCAGCAGCAGGAGCCCAAATATACACTGGAGTTGGCTTCAGGAGCCCAAAAATTGGATGAATCACACCCTGGAGTTGGCAGAAGTTGGCAGCAGCAGCAGCAGGAGCCCAAATATACACTGGAGTTGGCCTCAGGAGCCCAAAAATTGGATGAATCACACCCTGGAGTTGGCAGGAGTTGACAGTAGCAGCAGCAGGAGCCCAAATATACACTGGAGTTGGCCTCAGGAGCCCAAAAATTGGATGAATCACACCCTGGAGTTGGCAGAAGTTGGCAGCAGCAGCAGCAGGAGCCCAAATATACACTGGAGTTGGCCTCAGGAGCCCAAAAATTGGATGAATCACACCCTGGAGTTGGCAGGAGTTGACAGTAGCAGCAGCAGGAGCCCAAATATACACTGGAGTTGGCCTCAGGAGCCCAAAAATTGGATGAATCACACCCTGGAGTTGGCAGAAGTTGGCAGCAGCAGCAGCAGGAGCCCAAATATACACTGGAGTTGGCCTCAGGAGCCCAAAAATTGGATGAATCACACCCTGGAGTTGGCAGGAGTTGACAGTAGCAGCAGCAGGAGCCCAAATATACACTGGAGTTGGCTTCAGGAGCCCAAAAATTGGATGAATCACACCCTGGAGTTGGCAGGAGTTGACAGTAGCAGCAGCAGGAGCCCAAATATACACTGGAGTTGGCCTCAGGAGCCCAAAAATTGGATGAATCACACCCTGGAGTTGGCAGAAGTTGGCAGCAGCAGCAGCAGGAGCCCAAATATACACTGGAGTTGGCCTCAGGAGCCCAAAAATTGGATGAATCACACCCTGGAGTTGGCAGGAGTTGACAGTAGCAGCAGCAGGAGCCCAAATATACACTGGAGTTGGCCTCAGGAGCCCAAAAATTGGATGAATCACACCCTGGAGTTGGCAGAAGTTGGCAGCAGCAGCAGCAGGAGCCCAAATATACACTGGAGTTGGCCTCAGGAGCCCAAAAATTGGATGAATCACACCCTGGAGTTGGCAGAAGTTGGCAGCAGCAGCAGCAGGAGCCCAAATATACACTGGAGTTGGCCTCAGGAGCCCAAAAATTGGATGAATCACACCCTGGAGTTGGCAGGAGTTGACAGTAGCAGCAGCAGGAGCCCAAATATACACTGGAGTTGGCCTCAGGAGCCCAAAAATTGGATGAATCACACCCTGGAGTTGGCAGAAGTTGGCAGCAGCAGCAGCAGGAGCCCAAATATACACTGGAGTTGGCCTCAGGAGCCCAAAAATTGGATGAATCACACCCTGGAGTTGGCAGGAGTTGACAGTAGCAGCAGCAGGAGCCCAAATATACACTGGAGTTGGCTTCAGGAGCCCAAAAATTGGATGAATCACACCCTGGAGTTGGCAGGAGTTGACACCAGCAGCAGCAGGAGCCCAAATATTCACTGGAGTTGGCTTCAGGAGCCCAAAAATTGGATGAATCACACCCTGGAGTTGGCAGAAGTTGGCAGCAGCAGCAGCAGGAGCCCAAATATACACTGGAGTTGGCCTCAGGAGCCCAAAAATTGGATGAATCACACCCTGGAGTTGGCAGAAGTTGGCAGCAGCAGCAGGAGCCCAAATATACACTGGAGTTGGCCTCAGGAGCCCAAAAATTGGATGAATCACACCCTGGAGTTGGCAGGAGTTGACACCAGCAGCAGCAGGAGCCCAAATATACACTGGAGTTGGCTTCAGGAGCCCAAAAATTGGATGAATCACACCCTGGAGTTGGCAGAAGTTGGCAGCAGCAGCAGCAGGAGCCCAAATATACACTGGAGTTGGCCTCAGGAGCCCAAAAATTGGATGAATCACACCCTGGAGTTGGCAGGAGTTGACAGTAGCAGCAGCAGGAGCCCAAATATACACTGGAGTTGGCCTCAGGAGCCCAAAAATTGGATGAATCACACCCTGGAGTTGGCAGAAGTTGGCAGCAGCAGCAGCAGGAGCCCAAATATACACTGGAGTTGGCCTCAGGAGCCCAAAAATTGGATGAATCACACCCTGGAGTTGGCAGGAGTTGACAGTAGCAGCAGCAGGAGCCCAAATATACACTGGAGTTGGCCTCAGGAGCCCAAAAATTGGATGAATCACACCCTGGAGTTGGCAGAAGTTGGCAGCAGCAGCAGCAGGAGCCCAAATATACACTGGAGTTGGCCTCAGGAGCCCAAAAATTGGATGAATCACACCCTGGAGTTGGCAGGAGTTGACAGTAGCAGCAGCAGGAGCCCAAATATACACTGGAGTTGGCTTCAGGAGCCCAAAAATTGGATGAATCACACCCTGGAGTTGGCAGGAGTTGACAGTAGCAGCAGCAGGAGCCCAAATATACACTGGAGTTGGCCTCAGGAGCCCAAAAATTGGATGAATCACACCCTGGAGTTGGCAGAAGTTGGCAGCAGCAGCAGCAGGAGCCCAAATATACACTGGAGTTGGCCTCAGGAGCCCAAAAATTGGATGAATCACACCCTGGAGTTGGCAGGAGTTGACAGTAGCAGCAGCAGGAGCCCAAATATACACTGGAGTTGGCCTCAGGAGCCCAAAAATTGGATGAATCACACCCTGGAGTTGGCAGAAGTTGGCAGCAGCAGCAGCAGGAGCCCAAATATACACTGGAGTTGGCCTCAGGAGCCCAAAAATTGGATGAATCACACCCTGGAGTTGGCAGAAGTTGGCAGCAGCAGCAGCAGGAGCCCAAATATACACTGGAGTTGGCCTCAGGAGCCCAAAAATTGGATGAATCACACCCTGGAGTTGGCAGGAGTTGACAGTAGCAGCAGCAGGAGCCCAAATATACACTGGAGTTGGCCTCAGGAGCCCAAAAATTGGATGAATCACACCCTGGAGTTGGCAGAAGTTGGCAGCAGCAGCAGCAGGAGCCCAAATATACACTGGAGTTGGCCTCAGGAGCCCAAAAATTGGATGAATCACACCCTGGAGTTGGCAGGAGTTGACAGTAGCAGCAGCAGGAGCCCAAATATACACTGGAGTTGGCTTCAGGAGCCCAAAAATTGGATGAATCACACCCTGGAGTTGGCAGGAGTTGACACCAGCAGCAGCAGGAGCCCAAATATTCACTGGAGTTGGCTTCAGGAGCCCAAAAATTGGATGAATCACACCCTGGAGTTGGCAGAAGTTGGCAGCAGCAGCAGCAGGAGCCCAAATATACACTGGAGTTGGCCTCAGGAGCCCAAAAATTGGATGAATCACACCCTGGAGTTGGCAGAAGTTGGCAGCAGCAGCAGGAGCCCAAATATACACTGGAGTTGGCCTCAGGAGCCCAAAAATTGGATGAATCACACCCTGGAGTTGGCAGAAGTTGGCAGCAGCAGCAGCAGGAGCCCAAATATACACTGGAGTTGGCTTCAGGAGCCCAAAAATTGGATGAATCACACCCTGGAGTTGGCAGAAGTTGGCAGCAGCAGCAGCAGGAGCCCAAATATACACTGGAGTTGGCCTCAGGAGCCCAAAAATTGGATGAATCACACCCTGGAGTTGGCAGAAGTTGGCAGCAGCAGCAGCAGGAGCCCAAATATACACTGGAGTTGGCCTCAGGAGCCCAAAAATTGGATGAATCACACCCTGGAGTTGGCAGAAGTTGGCAGCAGCAGCAGCAGGAGCCCAAATATACACTGGAGTTGGCCTCAGGAGCCCAAAAATTGGATGAATCACACCCTGGAGTTGGCAGGAGTTGACAGTAGCAGCAGCAGGAGCCCAAATATACACTGGAGTTGGCCTCAGGAGCCCAAAAATTGGATGAATCACACCCTGGAGTTGGCAGAAGTTGGCAGCAGCAGCAGCAGGAGCCCAAATATACACTGGAGTTGGCCTCAGGAGCCCAAAAATTGGATGAATCACACCCTGGAGTTGGCAGGAGTTGACAGTAGCAGCAGCAGGAGCCCAAATATACACTGGAGTTGGCTTCAGGAGCCCAAAAATTGGATGAATCACACCCTGGAGTTGGCAGGAGTTGACACCAGCAGCAGCAGGAGCCCAAATATACACTGGAGTTGGCTTCAGGAGCCCAAAAATTGGATGAATCACACCCTGGAGTTGGCAGAAGTTGGCAGCAGCAGCAGCAGGAGCCCAAATATACACTGGAGTTGGCCTCAGGAGCCCAAAAATTGGATGAATCACACCCTGGAGTTGGCAGAAGTTGGCAGCAGCAGCAGCAGGAGCCCAAATATACACTGGAGTTGGCTTCAGGAGCCCAAAAATTGGATGAATCACACCCTGGAGTTGGCAGAAGTTGGCAGCAGCAGCAGCAGGAGCCCAAATATACACTGGAGTTGGCCTCAGGAGCCCAAAAATTGGATGAATCACACCCTGGAGTTGGCAGGAGTTGACAGTAGCAGCAGCAGGAGCCCAAATATACACTGGAGTTGGCCTCAGGAGCCCAAAAATTGGATGAATCACACCCTGGAGTTGGCAGAAGTTGGCAGCAGCAGCAGCAGGAGCCCAAATATACACTGGAGTTGGCCTCAGGAGCCCAAAAATTGGATGAATCACACCCTGGAGTTGGCAGGAGTTGACAGTAGCAGCAGCAGGAGCCCAAATATACACTGGAGTTGGCCTCAGGAGCCCAAAAATTGGATGAATCACACCCTGGAGTTGGCAGAAGTTGGCAGCAGCAGCAGCAGCAGGAGCCCAAATATACACTGGAGTTGGCCTCAGGAGCCCAAAAATTGGATGAATCACACCCTGGAGTTGGCAGGAGTTGACAGTAGCAGCAGCAGGAGCCCAAATATACACTGGAGTTGGCCTCAGGAGCCCAAAAATTGGATGAATCACACCCTGGAGTTGGCAGAAGTTGGCAGCAGCAGCAGCAGGAGCCCAAATATACACTGGAGTTGGCCTCAGGAGCCCAAAAATTGGATGAATCACACCCTGGAGTTGGCAGAAGTTGGCAGCAGCAGCAGCAGGAGCCCAAATATACACTGGAGTTGGCCTCAGGAGCCCAAAAATTGGATGAATCACACCCTGGAGTTGGCAGGAGTTGACAGTAGCAGCAGCAGGAGCCCAAATATACACTGGAGTTGGCCTCAGGAGCCCAAAAATTGGATGAATCACACCCTGGAGTTGGCAGAAGTTGGCAGCAGCAGCAGCAGGAGCCCAAATATACACTGGAGTTGGCCTCAGGAGCCCAAAAATTGGATGAATCACACCCTGGAGTTGGCAGGAGTTGACAGTAGCAGCAGCAGGAGCCCAAATATACACTGGAGTTGGCTTCAGGAGCCCAAAAATTGGATGAATCACACCCTGGAGTTGGCAGGAGTTGACACCAGCAGCAGCAGGAGCCCAAATATACACTGGAGTTGGCTTCAGGAGCCCAAAAATTGGATGAATCACACCCTGGAGTTGGCATAAGTTGGCAGCAGCAGCAGCAGGAGCCCAAATATACACTGGAGTTGGCCTCAGGAGCCCAAAAATTGGATGAATCACACCCTGGAGTTGGCAGAAGTTGGCAGCAGCAGCAGCAGGAGCCCAAATATACACTGGAGTTGGCTTCAGGAGCCCAAAAATTGGATGAATCACACCCTGGAGTTGGCAGAAGTTGGCAGCAGCAGCAGCAGGAGCCCAAATATACACTGGAGTTGGCCTCAGGAGCCCAAAAATTGGATGAATCACACCCTGGAGTTGGCAGGAGTTGACAGTAGCAGCAGCAGGAGCCCAAATATACACTGGAGTTGGCCTCAGGAGCCCAAAAATTGGATGAATCACACCCTGGAGTTGGCAGAAGTTGGCAGCAGCAGCAGCAGGAGCCCAAATATACACTGGAGTTGGCCTCAGGAGCCCAAAAATTGGATGAATCACACCCTGGAGTTGGCAGAAGTTGGCAGCAGCAGCAGCAGGAGCCCAAATATACACTGGAGTTGGCCTCAGGAGCCCAAAAATTGGATGAATCACACCCTGGAGTTGGCAGAAGTTGGCAGCAGCAGCAGCAGGAGCCCAAATATACACTGGAGTTGGCCTCAGGAGCCCAAAAATTGGATGAATCACACCCTGGAGTTGGCAGAAGTTGGCAGCAGCAGCAGCAGGAGCCCAAATATACACTGGAGTTGGCCTCAGGAGCCCAAAAATTGGATGAATCACACCCTGGAGTTGGCAGAAGTTGGCAGCAGCAGCAGCAGGAGCCCAAATATACACTGGAGTTGGCCTCAGGAGCCCAAAAATTGGATGAATCACACCCTGGAGTTGGCAGAAGTTGGCAGCAGCAGCAGCAGGAGCCCAAATATACACTGGAGTTGGCTTCAGGAGCCCAAAAATTGGATGAATCACACCCTGGAGTTGGCAGAAGTTGGCAGCAGCAGCAGCAGGAGCCCAAATATACACTGGAGTTGGCCTCAGGAGCCCAAAAATTGGATGAATCACACCCTGGAGTTGGCAGGAGTTGACAGCAGCAGCAGCAGGAGCCCAAATATACACTGGAGTTGGCCTCAGGAGCCCAAAAATTGGATGAATCACACCCTGGAGTTGGCAGAAGTTGGCAGCAGCAGCAGCAGGAGCCCAAATATACACTGGAGTTGGCCTCAGGAGCCCAAAAATTGGATGAATCACACCCTGGAGTTGGCAGGAGTTGGCAGCAGCAGCAGCAGGAGCCCAAAAAATGGCCTAAAGACATAAATATGTTTTGCACCATTTGGAAAGTGTAAAACGTGGCACCATGCTGAATCTAGTCGCATGCATCAGGCATTGGTGGGTGGAAATCCTGGCTGATCCATCCCTGATTCATTTTGACAAAGGTGAGTCTCTCCACATTTTTAGTTGACAGACGAGTTCTCCTCGCCGTAACTATGGCCCCCGCCGCACTAAACACCCGCTCAGATGGCACGCTACTTGCCGGGCAGGACAGCTTTTCCAGGGCAAACTCTGCTAGTTGCGGCCACAAATCAAGTTTGGCTACCCAGAAGTCCAGCGGATCCTCAAGGTGTGTTGGCATGGTCATGTCAAAGTATGACATGACCTGCTGGTTCAGGTCCTGCTCCAGGTCTTCCTGCTGCTCATGAGTAGCCTCACTATGCGGGTGTAGAAAGCTACTCATTAGCGACTGAAGACTGAGGCTGCTGCTGCTGATGGAGCTTCTGCTGCTGCTGCTGCCAACCCCCCCAGCGGCCATGGCAGTGGAAGGTGAGCGCAGAGGTCCCCTCGAGTCAGACCTGCGAGAGTATGGACCATGGCGCAGATAGGCATCGGCCAACTGCCTACGTAGAATGTCTTTGTAGTAGTTGAGTTTGTCCTCCCTCTCGGTGGGTTTAAAAAATGCCCCCATTTTGTGCCGGAAGCGAGGGTCCAATAAGGTGGACAGCCAGAAGTCATCCCGCCGACAGATGGAAACAATTCTGGGGTCACTACGCAAGCATGTGAGCATGCTTCGTGCCATTTGCGCAAGTGACTCGGATGGACTACCTGTCTCCATCTCCACTGCATACTGCCACGGTGTGCCCGGGTCCTCTGTCTCTCCTTCCTCAAAAACCTCTAGCTCCTCTGGCTGCTCCTGCTCCTCCTCTCCTGTCCGCTGACTAGATAAACCAGCCATTTCGCCAAGCCTAAACTGTGTTTCGCTGGGCAACTCCTCCTCCTCCTCTTCCTCCTCCTCCTCCTCCAGTTCAGCTCCAACGGGGTTCATGTGGCCGTAAGATGTAAACGCCATGTCTCCAGTGCCCTGACCAGCCATGGTTTCCAACATGTGCTGTAGTACATGAAGCAGTGGAATCACGTCGTTCATCCCGTAATCCTGCCGACTGACAAATAAAGTGGCTTCCTCAAAGGGCCTGAGCAAACGGCAGGTGTCACGTATGAGCTGCCACTGGTTGACATTGAAGTTACACAGGGGAGTCCCCCTATCTGCTTGGATCATCAGGAAATCCGTGATGGCTTTTCTCTGTTCATATAATCGGTCCAACATGTGAAGGGTGGAATTCCAACGGGTGGAAACATCGCAAATCAGACTATGTTGGGGGATACCATTCTGACGCTGTAGCTCAAGAAGGGTGTGTTTGGCGGTGTAGGAGTGGCTGAAGTGCATGCAAAGTTTCCGTGAAGTTGTTAGGATGTCCTGCAGATGGGGGGAACACTTCAGAAACCGCTTGACAACCAGATTGAAGACGTGAGCCATGCAGGGGGCATGGGTCAGGCTTCCTTGGCGCAGCGCAGACAAAATGTTCTTCCCATTGTCGGTAACCATTAATCCCATTTTAAGTTTTCTCGGAGTAAGCCATGTTTGGATTTCCTGATGAATACATTTAAGCAGTTCCTCCCCTGTGTGACTCCGTTCGCCAAGACAAACCATGTGAAGCACTGCGTGACACCTCCGTGCCCTGCACACATGGTAGACTGGAGGGGCACTGAGACTTGAGCCTACAGTGGAGGGTGAGGAGATGGCGGAGGATGAGGAGGCCGAGTCGCACGGTGTCACAGGCCCAATGGGCAGAGAGCGCGGAGGCCGAAGCGGCGTGACCTGTCCAAGTTGCTGCTGCAAAGGGACCACATTCACCCAGTGGGCCGTAAACGACATGTACTGCCCCTGACCGTAGTTACAGCTCCAGATGTCGGCGCTGCCATGTATTTTGCTACACACCGACAGGCTCAAGGACTGGCCCACCTTCTGTTCAACAAAAGTGTGCAGCGCTGGTACTGCCTTCTTGACAAAGAAATGACGGCTTGGGACTCTCCACCTCGGCTCGGCACAAGCCATCAGTTCTCTGAAAGGTGCAGATTCCACCACCTGAAAAGGGAGCGACTGCAGCACCAGCAACTTGGACAGGAGCACATTCAGCTTCTGCGCCGTAGGATGAGTGGGCGCATACTGCTGTCTCTTGGACATGGCTTCGCTGATGGATTGCTGGCGGGATGCATGACTTGGAGGAGGAGGAGCAGGAGCGACAGAGGATGGGTATGACGCACAGCTGCCTTCGGCTGAGGTGCTGGAGCCTTGGCTGGCAGAAATTGGGAGCTCACTTGGTGAGGAAGCAGACTGGACCACCCCTTGGGAGCCTCGGTTCTCCCAGGTCGTTTTATGGTGACGCATCATATGTTGACGCAGGGCCGTGGTGCCAACATTTGGACCCTGGCCACGCTTCACCTTTTGCCTACATATCTTGCATGTGGCCATGTTACCCTCCTGCGGATGCCTCAGGAAAAACTGCCACACTGCCGAGTAGCTACTTTTCCCACCCCCTGGCCTCACTGATTCACTGCTGCTGTTGCCAACTCCAGGAACCCCTGCTCCACTACCTCCCGATAAGGTAGACTGCCGCACAGCAGGTGCTCTACCCCGGCCCCGGCCCCGGCCGGCTCCAGCCTTTGGAATTGTGCCCCCATGCTGACTGCTACCACCTTGCTGCCTCAGCTGCTGACTCCGGGGCAACCTGCACCCCTCTTCTCCTGATGATGACGATGAAGCCCCTTCATCACCCGGCTCCCAAGTGCGATCGGCTTCATCGTCATCATCATCATCATCACCGAGTTGTGGCTGTACGTCACTGATGTTCGTGGATTCGTCAACAGTGTCTGGCGCAGGAGCTGGAACGCTCGCAGCACCCACGACACTGTCCACATCACTATTTGTCTGCCTAGCTAAAGAAGCCACCTCCATTTCTTGGCTGGGCAGTAGCTGCTGACTGTCCTCTATCTGATGGTCCTCCTCACTAAAGAGTGGAGCTGAACCCAAAGCATAGGATACGTCGCTGGGGGAGGGAACGGCGTAGGCCAGAGGCAATGGGAGGACAGGGACTGCTCTCGGGGCATGCCAACTCAGGGTTGTGTCAGAGGAACCTACCGACCCTAGACTGGGGGTCTCAGACGTAAGTTGTGATGATGTTGTTGATGAGCGCGTCAACCAATCTACCACGGCAGATGCGTTACTGGTGGAGACCCGACCGCTAGCAGATACTGGCAGATTAGGTCTCTCAGCGTGACTCCTGCTGCTACTGGCCCCCAGTCTGATGCGAGCTCTGCCTGCGGAATCTTGGCCTCTGCCACTCCTCTTTTCACTTCCAGGCACTTGTCTGCCCGACATAGTCTAACTGGCGTGGTAGTAGGTGATATTTAAAAAAACCCCGGGCAGCGGTGGGTCTATATGAAACAGAATATAATGCACACCAAAAGTGAGCAGTAACACTCAGCCTCCAACAGGCCTGCTTAGTGTAAATAAGAGAGCTGCTTAGTGTAAATAAAGAGGGGTATGCTATGTTACAGAATGGGATGCCTCAACAGAAGTGCACCTGGCAGGCAGCAGTAAGCCTATGCCCAGCAAAAGTGTCTTATAATATAAATATAATAAGAGCAAATGCTTATATGGTCTTAAACAGAGGCTGCTTTAGTCACAGAATGGGATGCCCTGGGCAGGAATGGACCTGGCAGGGTCCAGTAGTGCTTTGGCCAGCAAAAGTGTCTTTATCAGGCTAATTTCAAATATGATAAGAGCAAATGCTTATATGGTCTTAAACAGAGGCTGCTGTAGTCACAGAATGGGATGCCCCGGGCAGGAATCGACCTGGCAGGGTCCAGTAGTGCTTTGGCCAGCAAAAGTGTCTTTATCAGGCCTAATTTCAAATATGATAAGAGCAAATGCTTATATGGTCTTAAACACAGGCTGCTGTAGTCACAGAATGGGATGCCCCGGGCAGGAATCGACCTGGCAGGGTCCAGTAGTGCTTTGGCCAGCAAAAGTGTCTTTATCAGGCCTAATTTCAAATATGATAAGAGCAAATGCTTATATGGTCTTAAACAGAGGCTGCTTTAGTCACAGAATGGGATGCCCTGGGCAGGAATGGACCTGGCAGGGTCCAGTAGTGCTTTGGCCAGCAAAAGTGTCTTTATCAGGCTAATTTCAAATATGATAAGAGCAAATGCTTATATGGTCTTAAACAGAGGCTGCTGTAGTCACAGAATGGGATGCCCCAACAGGAATCGACCTGGCAGGGTCCAGTAGTGCTTTGGCCAGCAAAAGTGTCTTTATCAGGCCTAATTTCAAATATGATAAGAGCAAATGCTTATATGGTCTTAAACAGAGGCTGCTTTAGTCACAGAATGGGATGCCCCGGGCAGGAATGGACCTGGCAGGGTCCAGTAGTGCTTTGGCCAGCAAAAGTGTCTTTATCAGGCCTAATTTCAAATATGATAAGAGCAAATGCTTATATGGTCTTAAACAGAGGCTGCTTTAGTCACAGAATGGGATGCCCTGGGCAGGAATGGACCTGGCAGGGTCCAGTAGTGCTTTGGCCAGCAAAAGTGTCTTTATCAGGCTAATTTCAAATATGATAAGAGCAAATGCTTATATGGTCTTAAACAGAGGCTGCTGTAGTCACAGAATGGGATGCCCCGGGCAGGAATGGACCTGGCAGGGTCCAGTAGTGCTTTGGCCAGCAAAAGTGTCTTTATCAGGCCTAATTTCAAATATGATAAGAGCAAATGCTTATATGGTCTTAAACAGAGGCTGCTTTAGTCACAGAATGGGATGCCCCGGGCAGGAATGGACCTGGCAGGGTCCAGTAGTGCTTTGGCCAGCAAAAGTGTCTTTATCAGGCCTAATTTCAAATATGATAAGAGCAAATGCTTATATGGTCTTAAACAGAGGCTGCTTTAGTCACAGAATGGGATGCCCCAACAGGAATCGACCTGGCAGGGTCCAGTAGTGCTTTGGCCAGCAAAAGTGTCTTTATCAGGCTAATTTCAAATATGATAAGAGCAAATGCTTATATGGTCTTAAACAGAGGCTGCTGTAGTCACAGAATGGGATGCCCCAACAGGAATCGACCTGGCAGGGTCCAGTAGTGCTTTGGCCAGCAAAAGTGTCTTTATCAGGCCTAATTTCAAATATGATAAGAGCAAATGCTTATATGGTCTTAAACAGAGGCTGCTTTAGTCACAGAATGGGATGCCCTGGGCAGGAATGGACCTGGCAGGGTCCAGTAGTGCTTTGGCCAGCAAAAGTGTCTTTATCAGGCTAATTTCAAATATGATAAGAGCAAATGCTTATATGGTCTTAAACAGAGGCTGCTGTAGTCACAGAATGGGATGCCCTGGGCAGGAATGGACCTGGCAGGGTCCAGTAGTGCTTTGGCCAGCAAAAGTGTCTTTATCAGGCTAATTTCAAATATGATAAGAGCAAATGCTTATATGGTCTTAAACAGAGGCTGCTGTAGTCACAGAATGGGATGCCCTGGGCAGGAATGGACCTGGCAGGGTCCAGTAGTGCTTTGGCCAGCAAAAGTGTCTTTATCAGGCCTAATTTCAAATATGATAAGAGCAAATGCTTATATGGTCTTAAACAGAGGCTGCTTTAGTCACAGAATGGGATGCCCTGGGCAGGAATGGACCTGGCAGGGTCCAGTAGTGCTTTGGCCAGCAAAAGTGTCTTTATCAGGCTAATTTCAAATATGATAAGAGCAAATGCTTATATGGTCTTAAACAGAGGCTGCTGTAGTCACAGAATGGGATGCCCTGGGCAGGAATGGACCTGGCAGGGTCCAGTAGTGCTTTGGCCAGCAAAAGTGTCTTTATCAGGCTAATTTCAAATATGATAAGAGCAAATGCTTATATGGTCTTAAACAGAGGCTGCTGTAGTCACAGAATGGGATGCCCTGGGCAGGAATGGACCTGGCAGGGTCCAGTAGTGCTTTGGCCAGCAAAAGTGTCTTTATCAGGCCTAATTTCAAATATGATAAGAGCAAATGCTTATATGGTCTTAAACAGAGGCTGCTTTAGTCACAGAATGGGATGCCCTGGGCAGGAATGGACCTGGCAGGGTCCAGTAGTGCTTTGGCCAGCAAAAGTGTCTTTATCAGGCTAATTTCAAATATGATAAGAGCAAATGCTTATATGGTCTTAAACAGAGGCTGCTGTAGTCACAGAATGGGATGCCCCGGGCAGGAATGGACCTGGCAGGGTCCAGTAGTGCTTTGGCCAGCAAAAGTGTCTTTATCAGGCCTAATTTCAAATATGATAAGAGCAAATGCTTATATGGTCTTAAACAGAGGCTGCTTTAGTCACAGAATGGGATGCCCTGGGCAGGAATGGACCTGGCAGGGTCCAGTAGTGCTTTGGCCAGCAAAAGTGTCTTTATCAGGCTAATTTCAAATATGATAAGAGCAAATGCTTATATGGTCTTAAACAGAGGCTGCTGTAGTCACAGAATGGGATGCCCCAACAGGAATCGACCTGGCAGGGTCCAGTAGTGCTTTGGCCAGCAAAAGTGTCTTTATCAGGCCTAATTTCAAATATGATAAGAGCAAATGCTTATATGGTCTTAAACAGAGGCTGCTTTAGTCACAGAATGGGATGCCCTGGGCAGGAATGGACCTGGCAGGGTCCAGTAGTGCTTTGGCCAGCAAAAGTGTCTTTATCAGGCCTAATTTCAAATATGATAAGAGCAAATGCTTATATGGTCTTAAACAGAGGCTGCTGTAGTCACAGAATGGGATGCCCTGGGCAGGAATGGACCTGGCAGGGTCCAGTAGTGCTTTGGCCAGCAAAAGTGTCTTTATCAGGCCTAATTTCAAATATGATAAGAGCAAATGCTTATATGGTCTTAAACAGAGGCTGCTTTAGTCACAGAATGGGATGCCCTGGGTAGGAATGGACCTGGCAGTGTCCAGTAGTGCTTTGGCCAGCAAAAGTGTCTTTATCAGGCTAATTTCAAATATGATAAGAGCAAATGCTTATATGGTCTTAAACAGAGGCTGCTGTAGTCACAGAATGGGATGCCCCGGGCAGGAATGGACCTGGCAGGGTCCAGTAGTGCTTTGGCCAGCAAAAGTGTCTTTATCAGGCCTAATTTCAAATATGATAAGAGCAAATGCTTATATGGTCTTAAACAGAGGCTGCTTTAGTCACAGAATGGGATGCCCTGGGCAGGAATGGACCTGGCAGGGTCCAGTAGTGCTTTGGCCAGCAAAAGTGTCTTTATCAGGCCTAATTTCAAATATGATAAGAGCAAATGCTTATATGGTCTTAAACAGAGGCTGCTGTAGTCACAGAATGGGATGCCCTGGGCAGGAATGGACCTGGCAGGGTCCAGTAGTGCTTTGGCCAGCAAAAGTGTCTTTATCAGGCCTAATTTCAAATATGATAAGAGCAAATGCTTATATGGTCTTAAACAGAGGCTGCTGTAGTCACAGAATGGGATGCCCTGGGCAGGAATGGACCTGGCAGGGTCCAGTAGTGCTTTGGCCAGCAAAAGTGTCTTTATCAGGCTAATTTCAAATATGATAAGAGCAAATGCTTATATGGTCTTAAACAGAGGCTGCTGTAGTCACAGAATGGGATGCCCTGGGCAGGAATGGACCTGGCAGGGTCCAGTAGTGCTTTGGCCAGCAAAAGTGTCTTTATCAGGCCTAATTTCAAATATGATAAGAGCAAATGCTTATATGGTCTTAAACAGAGGCTGCTTTAGTCACAGAATGGGATGCCCTGGGCAGGAATGGACCTGGCAGGGTCCAGTAGTGCTTTGGCCAGCAAAAGTGTCTTTATCAGGCTAATTTCAAATATGATAAGAGCAAATGCTTATATGGTCTTAAACAGAGGCTGCTGTAGTCACAGAATGGGATGCCCCGGGCAGGAATCGACCTGGCAGGGTCCAGTAGTGCTTTGGCCAGCAAAAGTGTCTTTATCAGGCCTAATTTCAAATATGATAAGAGCAAATGCTTATATGGTCTTAAACAGAGGCTGCTTTAGTCACAGAATGGGATGCCCTGGGCAGGAATGGACCTGGCAGGGTCCAGTAGTGCTTTGGCCAGCAAAAGTGTCTTTATCAGGCTAATTTCAAATATGATAAGAGCAAATGCTTATATGGTCTTAAACAGAGGCTGCTGTAGTCACAGAATGGGATGCCCCAACAGGAATCGACCTGGCAGGGTCCAGTAGTGCTTTGGCCAGCAAAAGTGTCTTTATCAGGCCTAATTTCAAATATGATAAGAGCAAATGCTTATATGGTCTTAAACAGAGGCTGCTTTAGTCACAGAATGGGATGCCCTGGGCAGGAATGGACCTGGCAGGGTCCAGTAGTGCTTTGGCCAGCAAAAGTGTCTTTATCAGGCCTAATTTCAAATATGATAAGAGCAAATGCTTATATGGTCTTAAACAGAGGCTGCTGTAGTCACAGAATGGGATGCCCTGGGCAGGAATGGACCTGGCAGGGTCCAGTAGTGCTTTGGCCAGCAAAAGTGTCTTTATCAGGCCTAATTTCAAATATGATAAGAGCAAATGCTTATATGGTCTTAAACAGAGGCTGCTTTAGTCACAGAATGGGATGCCCTGGGCAGGAATGGACCTGGCAGGGTCCAGTAGTGCTTTGGCCAGCAAAAGTGTCTTTATCAGGCTAATTTCAAATATGATAAGAGCAAATGCTTATATGGTCTTAAACAGAGGCTGCTGTAGTCACAGAATGGGATGCCCCGGGCAGGAATGGACCTGGCAGGGTCCAGTAGTGCTTTGGCCAGCAAAAGTGTCTTTATCAGGCCTAATTTCAAATATGATAAGAGCAAATGCTTATATGGTCTTAAACAGAGGCTGCTTTAGTCACAGAATGGGATGCCCTGGGCAGGAATGGACCTGGCAGGGTCCAGTAGTGCTTTGGCCAGCAAAAGTGTCTTTATCAGGCTAATTTCAAATATGATAAGAGCAAATGCTTATATGGTCTTAAACAGAGGCTGCTGTAGTCACAGAATGGGATGCCCCGGGCAGGAATGGACCTGGCAGGGTCCAGTAGTGCTTTGGCCAGCAAAAGTGTCTTTATCAGGCCTAATTTCAAATATGATAAGAGCAAATGCTTATATGGTCTTAAACAGAGGCTGCTTTAGTCACAGAATGGGATGCCCTGGGCAGGAATGGACCTGGCAGGGTCCAGTAGTGCTTTGGCCAGCAAAAGTGTCTTTATCAGGCTAATTTCAAATATGATAAGAGCAAATGCTTATATGGTCTTAAACAGAGGCTGCTGTAGTCACAGAATGGGATGCCCCGGGCAGGAATCGACCTGGCAGGGTCCAGTAGTGCTTTGGCCAGCAAAAGTGTCTTTATCAGGCCTAATTTCAAATATGATAAGAGCAAATGCTTATATGGTCTTAAACAGAGGCTGCTTTAGTCACAGAATGGGATGCCCTGGGCAGGAATGGACCTGGCAGGGTCCAGTAGTGCTTTGGCCAGCAAAAGTGTCTTTATCAGGCTAATTTCAAATATGATAAGAGCAAATGCTTATATGGTCTTAAACAGAGGCTGCTGTAGTCACAGAATGGGATGCCCCAACAGGAATCGACCTGGCAGGGTCCAGTAGTGCTTTGGCCAGCAAAAGTGTCTTTATCAGGCCTAATTTCAAATATGATAAGAGCAAATGCTTATATGGTCTTAAACAGAGGCTGCTTTAGTCACAGAATGGGATGCCCTGGGCAGGAATGGACCTGGCAGGGTCCAGTAGTGCTTTGGCCAGCAAAAGTGTCTTTATCAGGCCTAATTTCAAATATGATAAGAGCAAATGCTTATATGGTCTTAAACAGAGGCTGCTGTAGTCACAGAATGGGATGCCCTGGGCAGGAATGGACCTGGCAGGGTCCAGTAGTGCTTTGGCCAGCAAAAGTGTCTTTATCAGGCCTAATTTCAAATATGATAAGAGCAAATGCTTATATGGTCTTAAACAGAGGCTGCTTTAGTCACAGAATGGGATGCCCTGGGCAGGAATGGACCTGGCAGGGTCCAGTAGTGCTTTGGCCAGCAAAAGTGTCTTTATCAGGCTAATTTCAAATATGATAAGAGCAAATGCTTATATGGTCTTAAACAGAGGCTGCTGTAGTCACAGAATGGGATGCCCCGGGCAGGAATGGACCTGGCAGGGTCCAGTAGTGCTTTGGCCAGCAAAAGTGTCTTTATCAGGCCTAATTTCAAATATGATAAGAGCAAATGCTTATATGGTCTTAAACAGAGGCTGCTTTAGTCACAGAATGGGATGCCCTGGGCAGGAATGGACCTGGCAGGGTCCAGTAGTGCTTTGGCCAGCAAAAGTGTCTTTATCAGGCTAATTTCAAATATGATAAGAGCAAATGCTTATATGGTCTTAAACAGAGGCTGCTGTAGTCACAGAATGGGATGCCCTGGGCAGGAATGGACCTGGCAGGGTCCAGTAGTGCTTTGGCCAGCAAAAGTGTCTTTATCAGGCCTAATTTCAAATATGATAAGAGCAAATGCTTATATGGTCTTAAACAGAGGCTGCTTTAGTCACAGAATGGGATGCCTCACAGCAGACTTAAGATCAGTTCAGTATATATGCACAGTTAGTTACTATAAGCAGCCTGAAAACGCTAACAAAGGCTGGATGAAAAAAAAAAAATCTCCCTGTCAGCCAGCTCCGTTTTTCCTACCTTTCCCTGGCTCTCTGTCTGTCTCCTGTCTGTCTCCTGCCTGTCTCCTGCCTGTCTCCTGCCTGTCCCTGTCTGTCCCTGTCTCCAGCCTGTCTAACTGCCTCAGCTACACAGCGTTCTGTCTGTCTGTCACGAATGCAATAGAGAAATGAGGAAAAGCAAGATGGCCGCCGTTAAATACCGCTGTGTGACGTCACCGGGCTTGCTGGCTGCTGATAGGCTGCATGTGACTGCCCCAGCTTGCACTGGCGCGGGATACATGTCCAGACATGTCCCGTCCGCCATCTTAGAATGCCTGTAAATGTAAATGAATGGATGTTAAAGGAAAACTTCGAGTGATCGAATCGCGGGGAAATTCGGATTCGATCCGAATCGAATTTTTCCTGAAATTCGGATCGAATCCGGGTTCGTCCGGATCGATTCGCTCATCCCTACCTATCACATTTAGTTGCATCACTTGGAAAGCATTTATACTAGAGAGGTGTAGACTCTCTGGAATCTTTCCATGTGACTTACACATCACTAGAGGGGGGGACTCCCCTGGAAAATCCCTTCCATACCCCTCCCCTTCAGTGAGTTACTTACATGGGGGGGGGGGGCATGAGTCCTTAGAGACTCCGTCTCTGAGGTATAAAGGCCTTATTTCCTGGCTTTCAGCCATCGCTCCTGGCTTGGAGCTGGGGTAGAAAGACGAGAGACCTGTGTCCCACAGTTTTCTAGATGGCGCCAATGTAAACTTTTGACGGCACTTAAAGAAGTCAGCAGAAGAACCTTGGGACCCACCAGACCGGACGAGTATGAAAGAGAGTAGACGCACCCTGTACATACAGATTGCTCACATTAAAAATCATCCTACCTGCATCTACTGCATGTTATGAGCCTTTAAACATCCAAGATAGCGGCTCATGGAACATCAGGCAGCCTGCAAACAGGAAGTGTCTTCTGACTGTGCTGCTCTGCATTCTGGGATTGCTGACCTTTTCCTGACCCCAGCTCTGCTCTGTATGAGCAAAGCACAGCTATAACCTGTGTGATGCTTCTGAGTCAAGATGGCGGCGCCCGTATCCTAAAGTCCTGAACAGAGTTGCAGTCCAGTGGGGGAAAGTATAATAAATAAGTGACTAAAAACTTAAAATATATTAACTTTAGATGCTGGGGAATCGTTTTATAAGGATTTGGGCTTTTCAATAAATCATGGTGA
This sequence comes from Gastrophryne carolinensis, assembly GCA_027917425.1. NCBI lineage: Eukaryota > Metazoa > Chordata > Amphibia > Anura > Microhylidae > Gastrophryne > Gastrophryne carolinensis. Next base: position 414,640,582 of record CM051237.1, on the reverse strand, counting down.
AGGTCCGGTTTAAGATAGTACATTTTTGTGTGAACAATTAATTCTTTTACTTCTGTTAGTGAACTGGTAAGTGGTCCAAAGGTGACAGGAAAGACTTAGGTCTCCTATAATTAATTTTAATGAATCAAGCATAAATGTGATTTTTTTTCTGTTGTACCTAAAACATTGAGTTGCTTGAAACCTCACAATGGGGGCATTTGAATCACAAAACAAGTAATGATAACCTGATATTATGCAAATGTGCAAAACCATTTTGTCATTAACAAAGCTCTCATTTAAATATGCCTTTTAGCTATACTGTAGCTGTATAGTATGCAGTGCTGGCACAGCAAGACACCAGCTTTCAATCTTAGTGCATAAATATTATGGCACACTTTACTTCTTCTAAAAAAGTATAATTATTTTTGGACACGCTGCATTACTACAGCTTATTGATTGAACATCAAGGTTAGGTTACCAAATATAACAGACTGGTTGGTTGAATGAGCTTCAGAAAAAAAGCTGGATTTAATTATAAAACATACCATCATTCATTTGTATTGTAAGATCTGAACTATAGCTGCAGAATTGGGCGCCTGGCTTTTGATGCTATTGTCATCCCAGAGAAAATAATAGCCCTTTCTCTGTCACAGATAGATATACAATATAGAATAGTAGCTATAAGATCTGAAAAAAATTGAAGGGTAATTTATTTAGGCCCTAATTTATGAAGGAATAGCGACAGGTAGCGACTGGTGAGCGGCCGGTAATGACGGGCCCCGCCACGAGAACGCCGGCTCCCCACCACAATCACACATTTATCAAGCCAATCCTGCTTAGCGACTGAGATAGCGCCATATAGCGACTCATTCATCATTATTCCAGCCTCAGCCCACAGCGCCAGCGTCCGACCTTGAACAGTGACAGGTATGACCTCTCGCTACCTGGTACTCTCCAATGCATTTCAATGGAACAATCTTTAACCCTTTAAACGCCAGCCACGTAAATTTTACGTGGCTGCCTCTCCAACCGTTAAACGCCAGCCACGTAAAATTTACGTGCCTGACTTTCCCCATTAATAAAATAAAAAGTATAAAAAAATATCACTTACCTGACCCCTTGTTTGGTCCGGCCGGGTCTCCTCTTCAGCCAGCGGGGCTCCGATCGCCGATCGGGGCTTCTCCGGCTGCAGGGGAGGGCCCGGAATAGGGTGCCCCCCCCCTTTCAGCAGCCGCCGGGATTGCCTGTTAAAAAAAAAAAAAAAAAAAAAATGACAGTTACTCACCTCCGCTCCCGCCGACTCCCGCCGCCTCTCCTCTTCATGGGGGGGGGGCTCCGATTACCCCCCCCCGGGTCTTCTGTCTTCTGGAGGGGGGCATAACAGCCCTCCCTCCGTCGCATCTTCCGATGGCGGCCGCCATCTTGGATTTTAGCCCCCTGGGAGGGGGGACCCTATGTCATTTTTTTTTTGATTAACCCTTTGTGTTCTGTCATCCAGCAGCTATAAAAGGCTTCTAGCAAGTGAGCAGAAGCCAGTGATCGCCGAGGGACACAGTGCTCCAGGATGGATGGGAGGCGAGTACAGTGTAAAAAAAAATAAAAATAAAATTTTTTTTTCTCTGCTTGTGTCTGTGTAATTATTTACATTTAACCCCTTGTGAACTGGTAAGGGGTCCATGACCCCTATACCAGTTCACAAGGCTGGGGGGATGGCAAGCCACCTGCGCTAGCGGGTGGCTTGCCATTAACCCCTGGCACCCCCATTACCTGCCTCCCCAAAGGCCAGGGGGGGGCAGAAGAGCCCGGGCCCACATAGGCTATGTGGGCTCGTAGGCTGCAGGGTGGGGGGGGGCACAAAAGCTGGCCCCCCCACTCTGTGCCTACAAGCCCCCATAGCTGGTCCCGGGCTGGTTACTGTGGGTAAGGGGGACCCCACGTCAATTTTTTTTTTTATTTTTAAGGGTTTTTAACCCTTAAAAAAAAAAAAAAAAAGGGGTCCGCCCCCCCCTGGGAGGGGGGGACCCTATGTCATTTTTTTTTTTGATTAACCCTTTGTGTTCTGTCATCCAGCAGCTATAAAAGGCTTCTAGCAAGTGAGCAGAAGCCAGTGATCGCCGAGGGACAGAGTGCTCCAGGATGGATGGGAGGTGAGTACAGTGTAAAAAAAAATAAAAATAAAATTTTTTTTTCTCTGCTTGTGTCTGTGTAATTATTTACATTTAACCCCTTGTGAACTGGTAAGGGGTCCATGACCCCTATACCAGTTCACAAGGCTGGGGGGATGGCAAGCCACCTGCGCTAGCGGGTGGCTTGCCATTAACCCCTGGCACCCCCATTACCTGCCTCCCCAAAGGCCAGGGGGGGGGGCAGAAGAGCCCGGGCCCACATAGGCTATGTGGGCTCGTAGGCTGCAGGGTGGGGGGGCCACAAAAGCTGGCCGCCCCACTCTGTGCCTACAAGCCCCCCTACAAGCTGGTCCCGGGCTGGTTACTTTGGGTAAGGGGGACCCCACGTCAATTTTTTTTTTGATTTTTAAGGGTTTTTAACCCTTAAAAATCAAAAAAAAAATGGGGTCTCCCTCCCCTGGGAGGGGGGACCCTATGTCATTTTTTTCTCGATTTAACCCTTTGTAGTGTGGATGGTATTTGTATTTTTTTTGTGAATGTTATAAAATACTTGTTTCAGTTAGAGGGGTCTCCTGGGCAGGAACAGGGGGCTACCGATAAATATGTGGTACCGTTCTAATCGGTAGAAATGGGGCTTTCACATGCAATATGATTTTCCTTAATAAAATACATTTTTTATTTAAAATAAAGGAGTCAATTTTCTAAAAAAATTTATTTATTTATTTATTTATTTTTTTTACTTTACAATATTGTAAAAAAAAAAAAAATTTACAAACAAGACATTTCATGTTAAAGCCTAAACTCTGCCACAAAAAGAAAATATGCCATTTTCTTGGAAATTCCTGCAAAAATCACAGTTAAACATCACGCAAAATGGTGAAAAATATCCTGTCAGGAGAGGGTGACAAAATCTCAAGTAGACTGGCAGTCAAAAGGTTACAGGTACCTATGCATGTTGGGTATTGTTCTGCTCGGGGGACCTTGCGCTTTCAGATTTAGCTTGTTTTTTCTTATTTGCATATTGATATTTTAGAAAAATGTGTTTTTTATTCTGCTTTTTTATACATTTTTTTGTGAAATCCTGTGCAACCTATGAATTCTTCGAGATATTACTTCCAGAAAGATGAGCCCACTACAACAAGCTGGGTACGCTTAGAAAGCTTAACATGTGTACTTTCAGGGAATATATGGTTTATGGGGGATATTCCAAATGTAAAGGGTTGGTTTGGTAGAAAAAGCACAAGGTGCGCACTTTGTCTGCAGAGCTGAATATCTGAAGTAAAATTACCGTTATGCGCATGCTTTACTTTGGTGTGTTTGGCAACTCTTTCCTTGACAGAACCTATGCATGTTGGGTATCATTCTGTTTGGGGGATGTTGCTTTTTCAGATTTTCTGTTTTTTTCTGGTTTGCATATAGTTTTTTTTAGGAAAATGTGGTTTTGATTCTGCTTTTTTATTCATTTTTAGGGAAACCCTGTGCAACCAAAGAATACATTGAGGGATTACTTCCAGATAACTGCACCCATGTCAACAAGCCTGGTACGCCTAGAAAGCTTGAGGTGTGTACTTCTAGGGAATATATAGTTTGTGGGGGGTATTTCAAATGTAAAGGGTTGCTTTTCTTGAAAAACTGCAAGGTGCGCATATTGCAAAGCATAGTTGTATTTTATCTGAAAATCTCCTAAAGCGTTGTTTCAGTTTGGGGGAGTCTCCTGGGCAGGAAAGGGTGTCTACCTATACATATGTGGTACCGCTGTAACCGAGAGAAATTGGGGTTTCACACGCAATAAGATTTTATTGACAAACTTACATTTTTTATCACAAAAAAACACTACAAATTGTAAAAAATAGTTTTTTTTTATTTTTTTGCACAATTTTCACCCAAAAATATTGAGAATACACTTAGAAAATGACAAACAAGACATTTCATGTTAAAGCCCAGGCTCCGCTGAAAAAAACAATATATCACTTTCCTGGGAAATCCCTGGAAATCCCTTCAAAAATCACAGTTGAACATGGGGAGCGCAAAATAGTGCAAAATGGTCTGGCAACAAAGGGTGACAAAATCTCAAGGTAGGCTGGCGGTTAAAGGGTTAAATTAATTATTCTTTTTTTTTTTTAAATGTGAAAAATTCTGTGACCACTTCTGCCATTTTAGATAATTTTTTAAGGGAAAAAAATGAAAAAAAAAATTGTACAGAATTGATATTACAGGTCTGATATTAATGTATTCATATTACTAAATTATTTAAAATACTTTTTTTTTTTTGGTTTCCAAAAATATGGTGGTTTGGGGGTTAAAAAACTACTTTTAACACATCGCCTCCAGCGCTCTGGGGTTTAAACATGCATTTCACAGCGCTTGAATTTTTTTAGCGTGATTTTTTTGATGAATATGGTGGAAGCCGGTCGCTCTGACCAGTCGCTATCATGCGCACCCATACATCGTGGAACCTGTCAAATAGCGACTCGTAACCTTGTATTCAACATTATGCCACACCGACTGAGTCGCTGTCAACAACCGAACAACGGCCAAGCACAGCGACTACTAGCGGGCGCTGTGAAAATACCGCTACAGTCGCTCAACTGTTGCTACATGTCGCTATTAATAAATCAGCCTCCCCGTTTTCTTGCAGGCACTTTTTCATGGTCCAAAATCACAAGCTTGGAGCGCAATACAATAGTGCATAAAATGCATACGAAAATCCCAAACAGCCCAAGGATCCCATGGCACATGCACCAGCCCCCTCTAAAAAATGAATGCTAAATTAATTAAAACCATCCCAGGACATTGAAATGTATGGGATAAGGCCACACAGTGCAGGGTGAATGTCTGGTCTTATCTGGTGTTGTACTCCTCCCAGTCCCGGCACTCCTCCCATTTCCGGCACTGTTGAGATGGGGCACTACCATGCGCTCTGGCTTTTTGACTTGATAAATACACCTCTGCACTGGGACCTGACATTCACCTGTCACTCATCTGGCATTACATGGCCTTAGCATTTCTTAAAAAAGCCCCTTGATGTGACCTATTGTTGCAAAGAACAGATGAAAGACCCGGTGATAATTACCTAAAGCCTATGGGTATATTACATAATTTTCATGACAAATCCCATTCCATTTTTTCTTTACCCCCTGCCACCATTGTAAATTGTTAGCTGATATGAAAAAAATGAATGCTTCCCTAAAGGGAAAGTCCACTTTTGATGGCATTTTTTAAAGTGTATACTACTGTCTGCCAAAGGGATGTTCTCAAAGGGCTGATCATGTTATGGAAGCTATTGGCAACTGTACAGCAAGCCTGCAAAAAGAAATACATGGGCCCTGCACACACAAAAATGTGTTTATATTAAAAAATTCTAGAGATGCTCAGCACCTTGAGGGCATTCAATGCCACTAATTTGCGGCACCATTATGTTTATATTATGCATATAAAATGTCTACACATTCCTGTTAAAATGTCAGATCTGCAATCAGCAGGCAACATGTACAAATAATCAGATGACCATGAGTTAAGGTAATAGCTCCCAACCACTGCAAACATACCACACGTTATGTGGGGTCCACCCACTTTCTCAAGTGTCTGTTGTGTGAATTAACCAGTTGCATTTAAACAGTTGTTAAATAGTAGTCAGTACAAAGCCACTATCAGTGATTCTGATTAATTTCATATGGTTAAGCTGTTCTAGTAGGATTTAGCTGATATTTACTTTGCTGCATTTTAAAATAAAAGCCATAGTCTGTAAACAGCTTAAGCCACCTACATTTACAGTCAAGGGGAATAGTAAACTTTGCAGATATTGTCAGTGCAAACTTAATAGTAAATAAATCAGAACGATACTAGAAAGTGAATGTCTTTGACTACTGAAATTAGAAAGTTCACTCCCGAAATTACTTCCAATTTTCTATATAGAAATACCTTATTTGACTGAAGAGGCCTTGGCCATCTTCTGCAAATAAATGTATCTTGCTGTATATTGTTTTTGCTCTGTAAGATGCACCATTCTGAACCAAATGGTGATAAAATACCCTCCCCTACAAGAACCTGATAACAGGCAGTGGCAGAATGCCCCTCCCCAATCCCTTATAGCAAGCAGTGTGGCACAACCCCCCAATCATCTATTATATGCAGTGCAGCAGAACCCCCCCCACCCTTTCTGATTACCAAATAACAAGTAGTGTCCCCCACCCAATCCCTTATAGAAAGCAGTGTGGTAGAATCATCCCCAGTCCCCTATAACAGTGTGGCAGAACTTCCCCCCCCGTCAATCCTGTATAACAGGCAGTGTGGCAGAATCCCCCCAATCCCCCCTATAACATGCTGTATGGGTTTTGCACTGGGAACAAGGAGGTATCCCAATTGCGGCACAAAATAGGAGAAATCTTACCTTTCACATTGGTCTCCCAGAGAAATCCAGCGCCCTGAATGGCTGCCACAGTAACATGGCTGCTGGACGGCTGAGTCTCCGGCCAAGTGCCAACAGTTATGTGACCACAGCAGCCACAGTGGAAGCCCTGCAATAGTGATGCCACAGTTCTACAGGTGAGGTGCATATTCATGCTAATGGTGTGGAACTTTTATTTTAGGACAGTAGCTTGTGGGCTGGTCACAGGGTTCCTGTGCCAGTCAGCCCCTAACAGCAACCTATGGGAAATTCAAACTATTTGGAGACGTTGGATTTCCCATGGGCTGTATCTACCCCATTAAAATAATTTGCACCTCAGAACAGCCTCATAACACGTGCAGGGGATTTATATTTTTAAATAATGTAATTTTCTATTTTAATTTTTTTGTGTGTTGAGTGAGAAACGCTCAGCCATTTGGATAACCCTCATAGTCTCACCAATGATATACAGCATGTGCTTATTAGTGTAGATTGGTGAATAGAACATTTTATGGGCTACATGGTCATTGCACCTCACCCATCCACTTGACATTAAAGTAATGGTTGGATAATTTCACAACAATAAAACATGCAAGGCTTGTATTGCATGTATATGGGGTAATACATGCACAATAAATGCTATTACATGATAGGCTACACATTGGGGTCGATTCAAAGAAACATGTAACAGCTTGGATTTGGGTGCCGATCATCCTATTTTTCCCGTACGCTCGTGCGTTCGTATGAACTTGCGAGTGATTCTATAAGCAAATACGTTTCTATCCTAAAATGTACGTCCGTTCGTATAGCAGTTCGGGAATCAGACCTATGTCAGTTTCCATCCTGAATTTTCCGTTTCATTTCTCAGGTTGCAACATTGGTTTTGCCCTTTTTCCTTTTTTGTCTGGACGTAAATCCTTCTGATCTTGTGGCTGCGCACTACAAACTTACCTCATTAAAGTGCATTCTAAATATTTGGTCTTTTATTTTTCTTTATTTCATTCATTTTGTAGTAACCAACCATTAATGAATGCATTTGCATAAGTAAATCTTACTTTGTTTAATTTTTAGTTAACTTGCATTTTTTACTTGTGGATTTAATTTTAATATTTTGGCTTCAAATGGTACAACACCCTCTCCATACAGATTTGCTCTCAAAAATAAAAGAACACCCAGCAACTTCAGCATGTTATGAGCCTAGAAACAGCCAAGATGGAGGCTCAGGTATTCTCGGGCAGCCTGCAAACAGAAAGGGCCTTGTGACTGTGTTGCTCTGCATTCTTTGATTTCTGACCTTTCCGTGCCCCCAGCTCTGCTGTGTCTGTGCAAAATAAAGCAGTAACCCACATCCTGCACTTTATCCCGCTCTCCTCTCCTCAGTAAGTGTGATGCATCTGACCAAAGATGTGCTTAAATAATTAAACAAAGCAAAGGTAAACAACTACACCAATAAATTCAATCTAAAAATATTATTCTAGTACATCAATTTAAAAATAAATAACAAAGGACATAAGTTTCTTTAATTAACGCAAATATATTGCAAAATAAAGGTTGACATGCAAAGGACTAATTAAGGTCCACATTAAAATGCTTTTATAAGGCATACATGAATCAGGTATGCATTGCCATACAATTTATGGCCTCGGCCATGCTGATACATGCAGTTCATTGGAGCTCAAGACGCGCAGACTCCTCCACATAGCCAAAAAACCTGTTCAAGAACAGCAATCCGACTGCTAAAAGGTGTCGGCAGTGGCTTTCTTTTAAAACGTATTTAGAGGTTTGAAAACTGTTCTCTGAATCACACCTAAACACATCCGATTATCCTAAGTTTTACGTTTTGATCCTAAGTTTTAGGATTTGATCCTAAGTTTTACGTTTTGATCCTAAAATTTAGGAACGAACTTGCGATGATCGTAAGAGCATATACGCATTCGTACGTAGGCTCGTGCGAGTCGGAAATGGCCAAAAAAACAGGAAAAAATGACTAACACCCACCCAAACTTACGATTCTCGATCCGAAATCAATTAACTTTTGCTCTTTGAATCGAGGGGATTGACTGATATACTTTAGTTAAAGGACCTGTACAGGCTAGGTGTGATTTAATTATCCATAAACACCTTTTTTCATTTTGAGAGGAAGACCTACGTCCACTCCTCTTGCACCAGACTGTGTGGGTCTCGCCAATGCTTGTCTGGGCAGGGGATGATATTTGCTCTCTGCTTTGCTTGTGTGTCACTGCTTCTTTGTAAAGGTCCACCTTTTTTGTGCTCAAAAGTGAATCTACTGCATGACAGGTAAGAAAACAATGATTTGTTTTTACACTTAGTTTGGACAATTCCTTTAAGATAATGTTCCAATTTGCTGTCTGCTCGCAAAGATTCACTCACATCAGAAACTGCTATTTATACACTTATTAATTTATTTAATATGATGAACTAATTAAAATAATAGATTTGACATTTTTCTAGCCATTACTAGGAGTAACCCTTTGCTTTAAAATTGTCTGTAAGACCATAAAGCCCACTCAACAGTTCCTTTAATGGCTAATTCAAGAAAAATACTTTTGTCTAGTAATAACCACTCAGATAAAAAAAATGCTGAGCAGCGGCATTGGAGACTGTGGGGTTATGTTAAATATTTGGTAAAATGTTTGAAAAAATTATGTCTATAAAAATGCCCCATCACAGGGACAGGTGATATTTTGAAAAAAAGATTGAAAATAAAACATTTTATCGCCCTTTCCTATATGGTAAAATCAAAAATCTCATGAGATGCAGGTTGAAATTCACAACACAAGGCACACCACTGGTGCACCATGCTTTACCCAAAAATTAGCTTGACTCCATGTAAAACATTTAAACCAGTGTGCTCACAAAAGCTGCGGCTGTTGGATCAGACAACTGCATTCAGAATTCTTTTTCTAAAGGTAGAATTAAAATGTTATCTCCTGTTAACTATCTATCATTAAAAACAATATCTAACTGTATTAAAGAGAACCAACAACCCAAATTGCTGATGCCCCCCCCCCTCACACACATAGACACAGCTGCCAACCCAAGATATTCTGACCTGCTCCCCCAGTAAAATGCCCCCCGCCCCGGCAGTCACATGATCTGCACTGCATCTGAACAAATCAAGATGCCCCTCACTCTGAGGTGGATCGTGATCAACACCCATTTTCTAGAACATGTTGGATCGCTTTAAAGGTTTTGTGGTAAATTGTATCAAAATGTCTTTTTCTCCCCTGCTTGGCTGTATAAAGCACAATCCGGGCCGGGTTTTCAGGACCCGGGTCACTTCCCCAATTCCATAACGAGTTGTTACATGTTCTAAGGCCTCCACAAGTGTGCACGCTGATTACAGGGGAAGCCTGTATGAGAAGAGAGCACACTGCCTTTCCTTGGTTGATGACCAGCCTGTTGGAGTGAGCCCAGGCTGAGCTGCACCGTGGTGAAGGATAGCACTGGACATTGAGCAGAGGGCTGATACGCCCTGTAAAGTGGACTGGAATTGATCAGCTTGCTGGAGTACCCAGCCCAGGACTATTTGGTTGGTGAAGTAACCCTTTTTTCTTACTGCATTTATGCTGCAATCTTTGGACTATCTACTGAACTTTGCTGAATAAAAGCCGATTTGCCGTTCAAATCCGTTGTCCATCACTGCTGATTGTTTGCCCGCTTACAACTGGTGGAGGATGCGGGCACAGTGACTGTTGCTAGGGGCAACAGAGTGACAAAACGCACTGCATTTTGGTTGTCGTTGGCGAAGGCAGCAATCAAGATGTCTCAACAAAAGCAAATGGAGGAGGTGATAAAACACCTAATACAAGCTGACCTCCGGCATGAGCAGGCCCTGGCACAACAGCATCGAGCACAGGAGCAGGCCCTGGCACAACAGCAGCGAGCACAGGAGCAGGCCCTGGCACAACAGGAGCAGGCCCTGGCACAACAGCAGCAGGCCCTGGCACAACAGTTCCAAATGCAGCAGCAGACAGTGGCTAACCAGCAGGAGTACCCCCGGCAGAACGGGTAACCCTCCCCGTTAAGTGCGTTAGACGTGTGGTCCCCAACACATTATGTAATAGTCTGACCAGGGTGAGGGCCTGTAATCAGGGTGACCAAGTGCGGAGAATAGTACCCATGGCTGAAAAAGTGAACTTTAAAGCGGAACATAAGCCAGGGAATGTAGTCGCTGTGTCCTGAACCCACTGTATGGCCGCTGAAGGTTGTCAGACCGTGGGTCTGAAGAAGAGGGGGGGATATGTGGTAAATTGTATCAAAATGTCTATTTCTCCCCTGCTTGGCTGTATAAAGCACAATCCGGGCCGGGCCGGGTTTTCAGCCGTAGACCTGAATGACTGTCAGGCTTTCACATCCTCCACATGCTGGCTAAGCACCTGCGCTGTGCTCTGGATATCTGTTTCCCTGTGCATGCCCGGCATGCCTCTAGACATGCAGTCTTCCTGGAATGCATTCTGGCACGCCAGCATTTTCGCATGTACTTTCGAGGGTAAAGTTAGTGGTCTGACTCTGGCTTCCAGCTCTGATTGTCCAATGGCCATATAAAACCAGGCCACTCCCTGCATGCATTTCCTGTGATAACGTTTCCTGCTTTGGGTCTCTCCTGTGTTTTGCTATAGCTAATCTATTTCCAACTGCTGCTACCTCCGACCACTGATAAAAAGAAGAAAACTCACTCTCAAGCCATTAAATATAGTATCCAGCTGGGTGCCCGACCTGGCTTGTCTACCACCATAAATATGTGATTAGAAAGAAGGAACGATGGTCTGCACTCCCATAAAACATCCATTTATTATATCCAATTAAAAGCAGCACAGAGTTTCACAACAGGTATAAGATAAAAATGTCTTTCGTCCGCGTCCGCGTCCTTTTTCAAATACCTCAACCATTATCTGCCTGCCGCCTAACCAACATCTGCCTTCCTGGCCCTGAGCTTGTCTACCCCTCTGGATACTGCATAACACCTTGTTTCTACCCTTTGGCTTAACCCTTGACTATCCATCTGCTCATCCCCTGTGCCTAGGCACTTGAAAGACTGATACCCTGTGTATGACCCCTGGTTAGTCTGGACACACCAACTGTGCCTAAGGCAGGTAGGTTCATCTGCCTTTGCAATGTCAGTTGGCATCATTTGCGCTAAAGTAAGACTTGGGGGCAACTGTGTCTGATGAGGCCTGTTTGCGTGGGGCTTGTCTAAAGGCAGAAGCAGCGGCAGGGATTGGGGTCTGCCAACTGACCTGAAGGTCGGCGTCCTACAGTGACCAGTACGGTTACACTGCTGCACAGGATTGGATGACAGACTTGCCACTCTGTGTATTCTCTCCAAGCTGGCTGCACCCAGCACCCAAACTAATGGGAAACATTGGACTTCCTCTTTAAATTGGAACAAAACCCAGGATTTTGACTATCCGGGGTTTTGGTCCTTGGAGGGGGGTTTCACACAGTGGGGCATCCAAAATCCGGGGGGGGGGGGGGGGGAGTATCGATCGGGCCGATCGGTGTGGGTTTTGGTCCACCTACTATAGTACAAAAAAATATTCCAGCTGTACAAATGTCACAGAAGTAGCTCCAAAAGCCTAACAGCTTTGACTGGCACAGCACAAACTGGCCCACAAAAGTTTATACCTAGGTTCCTAGTGGTTGCAGTCTCGCCTAGTCCTTGTATTAAGATTCTCTCTGTTCCTGTCTAATCTCTGCTCTTCCTTCTTGTTTAACTCCAAGAACAATTGCTACTTATTATTCAAAATGTATTCTCTCTTTATTACCTTTGACCCAACACTATAGCAACCATTGTTCCAGCATATGTTCATGCCATGTGCAGAATATTCCCTCCTAAGGAGTCTAGGTACATTACTCTATGAACGACTGAATCAGAATCATTTCAATGTCACCAAGTATATACATACTTACATACAGTACCAGGAATTCATTCTGGCAGAACAAAAATGGAGGGGGTGGGTAATTAGGGAACAATATAACAAGGACAAGATAATAACAGAACAATGGAACAATAGAGTCACAGTGTAATACTACTGCAGTATAGTGCTCACTAGTTAATGTCTAAATGTATAGTGCAAAAAAAGTGTTTACACTGGAATATTGAAAATACTAAAACAGTTTAAGCAGGATTGTCACAAGAGTTCAGCTGTTGTATGGCAATGGGGAAGAAGCTGTTTCTCTTGCTCTCTGTTTCTATTCCTAAATCTAACACTCCCTAACCATACAGTGAGTGACTTCCATAATCTATACCAGCTTCCTATGACACGGAGTGCTTTATGGGGATTGTTACCCTTCCGGGTAACAACTATGGTTTCCTCACTAGACATGCCTGTCCCATATATTATTATAGTAGTGTATGATTGGATATTAAGCAGACTCTCTTATATTTGTGCCATTCAGTAAGGGAATACATTAGCCAGCTTTTGAACAGGTATTGTATCCAATGTACTCTCCATTACTATAAATACAGATATTTAGACTGCTGCAAAGGGCAAATATACAGGTGCAAGGTGTTTTTACTGCTTTCAAATCTCTATTTATAAAAAAAAAACCTCATTAGATGTGGGTAACTGCATGATTGCTTGCTGAAGAAAAAAGAAAATAATGGGGTAGCCTTGTGTCATCACTGCATAGAAGAATTACAATAAGCAGAGTCAACAATTTCATTGTATTATATACAAGTTTTCTGTACACCCCAAGGCATTGTTAGACTAAAAATTAGACCCATTATTTCCCGCTCTGTTGTCTTCCACCTGTCTGGCTTATTTAAGTGACTCATTTATAGTAAACAAATATTCAATCCAAGAAAGCAGAGTGGGCTGAAAGGTAATATTTTGTAGTAAATAATCTACTGCCATGAAAACAACTGCACTATTATGTTTTCTTTCTTTTCTGTTATTCAGACTGTTTTTCTAAAAGCAAATCCATTTTTTTCTTTAAATGTACCTCTCAAATTAAGTTTTGTTTTTGAATAGGGCAATATAGAGAAACTCAAAAGTCAAGTTATATAATGCTTACTAGTTCCTCGTTCCCTTGTATGGCTGCCATGTCATGTGACCGCTGATGACCAATCAGGTTTGACAGTTTCCAAGGCCCCTTAAAGCGGCACTATAGTCAAGTCAGCCAACTTACTCATTCAATGAATGGCTGCAAATCACGTGACTGCTGGTAGCCATTTGCAGAGTGGGCTTATGAATGGTTTCTGAATGGTTGCTGGTGGTCACATGATTGGCTACCATTTGCTGCTACATGTCCCTTAACTCTGAATAGTTGCCAACAGTCAATCGAGTGATTGGCAGCCATACAAGGAAATGAGGATGTGAACAACAAATTGGCTGCCTTGACTCCTTTATAAAGTGGACTAAAACCCTGAAAATAATAAAAGGACAGAGGACTGGAGCTAAGTCAAGCTCGCTAAGCCCAATTCAAGAATACTCACTTGATCACCCCAATCCAACTCTGATCCCGGATGCGGGGGAGAGATGGGTGCTCCACACGGAAGCCATGACTGGACCTTACAGATCAGACATGCAATCTCAGTAGCAGCTGTGGCTGTAACCCCACTGCTCCAGGGATAGGGTGAGTGACCTGGCATGTAAGGTCTAAGCTGACAGTTTCCGTGCCCAGCCCCAATCCAGACTGGAGGAGGATTGCTGCAATCATTTTTTTTTATTTATTTAATTGCATGAATCCAGCTTAGCTAGAGAGGAAGGAGTAAATGGGGGGGGGGGGGGATTCACGATGGAATGCATACATATATATATATATATATATATATATATATATATATATATGCTACTCAGAAGGAGCAGCAGAGCTATTCAGGTCAGTATGGAGGCAGAGGAGATACAGGAATAATCTAAGCAAAATAAGAGGTTGTGTAGAAACGGGATATGATAAAGGGACAAAAAGAGATTTGATCAAGCTAAATGCATTGTCAAAAGCCTTTTAGGTAAAATGTTAAACCCCCAATAAAGCAAAGCATGTTGTGTGGGCTTATCATCTAATAAATAAAGGCGTACGAATACAGTTATGTCTTTAACCTCCTGGAATAGTGAATGGAAGACTCTGGAAAACTTTGGAAAACTCAAGGAGGCTGGGTAAAGACATAATGGTTACACATCAGTGAAGTTGCCTGTGGTGAAATCAACTTCAATCATTTTAAATTACACTAGATATATAAACACACATATACCTATTTATACACTGCCATTGCTCCCAACATTTCAGGGTGGGAAAGAGGGACAATTGTTAAATTAGGACACACATCCTCATTGAGGGATGGATAAGAGCTAGGCTGGAACATTTGCAACAATATAAACACTTTGAATAGGCAAATGAATCATTTATTGATGCAGGTCTGCATGTTACACCCCAAAGAGGGACAAATGACAGCAACAAGGGACAGGGGGACATGGACTCAAAAGAGGGGCAGTTACTCCAAATCAGGGACAGTTGGGAGGTATGCACTGTTAACACATTTATCACAGTGCCTTCAAGAGCATGTAGAAACCTGGAAATCTAAAGAATTGTGTTCATGCCCTGCAGTCTGGGCTGATTTATTTGTTTTCCAAAGAGCCAAAAACATATTCTGTAACCACCCCTTCGGATTTGGGTAATACAGAAACAGAACATTGCAAACTATTTGGCAGAACGACTAGAGACAGAATAGGCTCGTCATTACTCAGTGATCTGGAATCATCAGATGGTTTTTTTATGATGATTATAATACTAGATAGTAAGTAGTTGTAGTAGTAAGATCAGATCACAGTCTAAAGACACTAGCAAACATATATAAGGACAATTTTGTTATACTCCTAGTAACTTGTTTGTATGTTTTTGTGTTGAGGAATAAACTAAATGAAAGTTCTACACAGGAAGTAGACAGCATCATGCTGTCCAAATAAAGAGAAAGTCCAAGCTTTTTTTTTACTTCATCTTTTAAAAGGAAGTTTGTGTCATCACCTTCTATCCCCAGCCCAGTGCCCCAAAACAGTCTGTTTTTTCTCCTTACTAAATCCTTTTCCCAATATTCATAAAAACACTAACAGGAAGCAGTATGATGTTGAAATGCATGCCATATGTTACTTAATTACAGTTACAACTAAACTGCCACATAATGGCAGTTAGGATAGTGCTGCTTATTGCAGCTATCATACCTGACAAGCAGGATCTGTGTGTACTGTAACTGAATGTATCATTGTTGGAAAGCATCAGGGGCGCGAGGTAGCTTGGCCAGGGAGCAATAAGGCTGACTACATCCAATTCATGTTGTTATGAATATATTGGCAAAGGATTTAGTTTAAAAAAAAGAAAAACATTAGTTTTGGGTCACTGGGCTGGGGAAAGAAGGTGACGACTTAAACTTTCGTTCTGGGTATAGGATCACTTTATTACCCAACTTGTGCAGTAATCAGAATTCTGTGATGGAGAAGGTGTTATCCTGCACTATAAAGTGCTAAAATGTGTGTAAAACAGCTTTAACCTGTC
Organism: Gastrophryne carolinensis; assembly: GCA_027917425.1. Lineage (NCBI taxonomy): Eukaryota > Metazoa > Chordata > Amphibia > Anura > Microhylidae > Gastrophryne > Gastrophryne carolinensis. Next base: position 414,624,577 of record CM051237.1, on the reverse strand, counting down.
ATTTGTGACAGGATGACATTAATAAAATTGAAAAGCTAGAACTATAAAGCAACAGGCACGCTTGACAAAATGATTGTGATTATAATCAACTATTTTTATACCTCCAAAGCAGTGGGTCGACTAACCATTAGAAGATGAGATATCTCTCTTTAGTCCGGTGGATTTAAGTGGCTTATGGAATGAATAGGAAGGCTCTGCAGGAATAATCCTTTTTGTATACAATTACAGTACACTTCCAGGTTTATGTGATAGGATAGTACAAAGAACCAGGGACACTTGTAAAGTGCACAACCCCATTAGGGCCATACAGCTTTTGATATATATATAATATATATATATATATATATATATATATATATATATATATATATAATCAGTTATTTTTGAGCAGCTCTAGTACATCAAATAACCAGAAAAAAACAGTTCAAAAGTAAGGTAAAAAGAAAAAGTCCACAAGCTTTTAGCCTCAAATGCAACAATAATCTGAATTTCGTGTTTTAATCAAATGACTTTTTTAGGGGAAGGCATCAAGGACAGCACAGTATGCAGATTTGTTTTGAAATTTGAAGAAATTGATTGAATATAACCAGTATCGGAACAGACTCCATTACAACACTCCCCCCGTGCCAGAGTTGGACAGTTTTTCTCTTCAGGAAAGAGCACATTGCTATAATAATGGCAAGAAAAAAATACAAATATAACCCTAAGAAATGTAGGTCTGTCCGACAGAGAAATTGGCAAGAAAGCCAAGGTGGCAGCCTGTACCTTCCCTATATGATCAAAAGGCCATTGGAAACTGGGAAATGACTGACCGATTGGACTCCTAACAAAAAATACAGTACATAGACTATTACAAATGCAGTGTTACAGAGTTTACAATGAAAATTCTGAATATAAGATAGAATAGGAGAACGAGCGCTGCCCTTGGGCGCTTACAGTCTAAAGAATGAGGAGTGTCAGTATTGAGCTTTGTAGCATGTGCCCTTTAGAGAATTGCTTAAGCCAGATGGTATGCTTGTCTGAATAAGTGGGTTTTAGGGCATCTTTGAAAGCTTTGAGGGTTGGGGAGTGGCGGATTGGGTGGGGGAGGGCATTCCAGAAGATTGGAGTAGCACGAGAGAAGTCCTGGGGGCGGGCATGAGAGGAGGTGACCAGGGTGGAGGACAGGAGAAGGTCAGCAGCAGAGCGGAGGCTGCTCTAAGTTGATATTGTTGGATTAGAGATGAGATGTAGGGAGGGGCCTGGCTGGAGAGAGCTTTGTAGGTGATAGTTAGCGTTTTGAACAGAATTCACTGTAGGACTTGCAGCCAGTGTAGGTGTTGGCAGAGAGGAGCAGAGCTGGATGAGTGGGAGGAGAGATGGATGAGGCGAGCAGCAGAGTTCAGGATAGATTGGAGGGGTGACAGTCTGTTAGTTGGTAAGCCACAAAGAAGATTGTTTCAGTAGTTCATTCGGGATATGACCAGGGAATGCACTAACATTTTAGTGCTGTCAGGTGAGAGGATGGGACGGATGCGTGAAATGTTTTTAAGTTGGAGGCGACAGAAGGTGGCTAGGAAGTGAATATGCAGTTTGAATGAGAGTGCAGAGTCCAGAATGACTCCCAGGCACCAAGCTTGGGGAGTTGTAGTTATTGTATAATTGTTGACAGAGATAGACATGTTAGAGAGAGTAAGGGGATTAGATGGTGGGAAAATGAACAATTCTGTCTTGTCCATGTTTAGCTTGAGGTAGTGAGATTACATGAAAGAAGAAATAGCTGCAAGGCAGTTGAGGAGGCGACATAGGAGAAATTGCAGCCAGTGAAGTATATCTGAGTGTCATGCACATAGAGGTGGTATTGAAAGCCTAGTGAGGTTATATGTTTACCAAGGCCATAAGTGTAGACTGAGAAAAGTAGGGGGCCTAGGACAGAACCTTGGGGCACACCGACAGAAAGAGAACGGAAGGAAGAAACGGTGTAAGAGTAGGACACACTGAATCATCTGTCAGAGAGGTAAGAGGTGAGCCAAGAGAGTGCAAGACCTAGAACACAAAGAGGGGAGAGAATATCAAGAAGCAGGGAGTGATCAACCGTATCAAAGGCTGAGGAGAGGTGAAGAAGGATGAGGATGGAGTAGTGACCTTTGGTTTTAGCAGTGAGCAGATCATTAGTGACTTTGGTGAGGGCAGTTTCAGTGTAGTTAGGACAGAATTCTGATTGTAGGGGATCAAGTAATTGGTAAATCTAACATCTTTTATGGATCAAAGGTTTCGTGAAGATTGTGACTAGGGATGAGGATAGACCTACTAACACACATGAGTAGCATAGAATGCTGTAGTCATTTGTTCCTCCAAAGCCCGTACCTTACCATGCCCATCACCCACGAACTGGTTTAAGCTGTGCCATTTTAAGGCCCTCAAAACTTGGTCAATTTAGCCTAGTTGGTTAAGGGTTCATTATACGTCAAAACAATGATCCAAAACATACTTCTAAGTTATGTCACAACTACATAGGAAGTCAAGAAGAACCCGGTAGGCCATAAAGAATGGAATGGCCTGCACAGTCTCCTGACTTAAAAGGACTCTAAACCCAATGGCAATAATTAGCCAGCAGCAGCTCACTTGATGCCTGTCACATGTGCCTCTCCTCCATTTCCTGCAGCACAGGGTAAAAGCAGTAGCAGGGTTCCAAAGTTTGCCCTTTTTTCAATTTTATTCACCCAGAACCACAGAAAAAAGTCGTCCTACAGATACCTCGTTTCTTGGTGCTCTCAGTGTGAGCAAGCATGGCAAGTCACAGTGGTCCCTCAGCCGTCTCTGACCATACCAGAACATGCTCAAGACTCATAAAGCTGCAACATGACATGCCCTTCCAAGCTCATCCAGGAACCCAGAAACTGAAGCAAAAAAAATCGATTTCAACTATGATACACAAAGTATTTATACAATCAGAGGTTTTCAGGGGCTTAGAAATGGCTTTTTATTTACCGTTCCCAAAGAGGATAAGGTGGGAGAAAGTTTGCCTGGACAGGACTTTAAACCTAAGCTTGTTTGGGATAAATTGGGCAGAAGGGTAAAAGCAAAGCAACTTACAAGTGCAGCACAAGCGTAGACAATATCTGAATTCAGCTGAGCGAAGCTGTTTTATTTACTTTGAAGAATATAGATTTAATTTGTTTAAGCATATTTAATCTATGATTTTTATTCACCTTAACATTTTTATTTCTTAAATGCTTTTGAGATATTAATTGAAAAATTGTGGTGTTTGGTATTGAGCTGACCATTAGTCGTCGTATAAATATATATATATATATATATATATATATATATATATATATATGAATATATATATATATATATATATATATATTTATATTGCTGTTATTACAAAATAACAGCAACAGCAGTAAGATATAATTAGATAAATAGTAATATAAAAAAATATATGCTCTGGATATAAAGGTCTGGTTGGCAGCCAAATAAATCTTCCAGCAATGCTCGCCCAACTGTGTCTAATTTCTAGTTTCATCCAGTATCCATGGTACTTTAGGAGCTCGGCTTTCCCATAAAACTGATGTATAAGGTCAGCTAATAACACACATCTCTGTCCAGCAATGTGATACATGCCTCCTACTCCCATTCAGGCTATAAATGAATGTAGCTTATTGAAGGTCATAGACCTAATAGACTGCATTGTCAATACAAAGTAGGAAGGGGGATTTATTCTGTATTTAAGCACTGTGATTCTGAGAAACTACTCCACCCGTAATAATGAGAATCATAATTTTAGCATTTCTTGTCCTAAAGACAGAGATGACTGAAGTGATGCATGTCGAATTGTCTACTACAGGTATTGAGTATTCAGCTATTATTTATTAAAGTCGAACAAAACCTGGGTTTGTTTACTTTACCGGGGTTCGTTCCACTTCCCTGGGACATCCTGATACTCAATACTAAAGGTATTAAGTATTCGGCTATTCATGATTTATTAAAGTGGAACAAAACCCGGGTTTGGTTACTTTCCCGGGGTCGTTCCTCTTCCCTGGGGCATCCCGAATCGGTGTGCCCCACTGTGGGAAACCCCATAAATCGCCCAATTCGCTTACCTCCACCCCAGTCTAACGGCTCATGTGTGGGCTCCCATCTAATCAGAGTCGCTTGCTGTGATGATGTCATTCGGTAGGCGACTCTGATTGGGATATCTGAATGGCTGTGGTGGAAACACTCGCACAATGCTGGGGATGCAGGGGATGCGGGAGTGCATGCTCCCCATTGTCAACCATCTGAGTTGTTTGCCAAATCACGTCATTTGAGCAAGCGACTCTCATAGGACGGGAGCCCGCACATGTGCCGTTGGACCGGGGAAAGGTGTTTATCTGTGCCTTGTGGGGTTTCACACTGCGGGGTACCCCAGTTTGGAAAGCCAGTGACCGGACCTGGAATCTTTTAAAAATAATGATAAAATACAAAAAGGTTATCTAGCCATAAAGACCCTGGTCAGTATTACATCAGCTCTCAGGACTATGGTATTCTGAATCAATTTAAAGACAGCAGTATCCTGTTGTCACTATCTAGCTTTCTGGCAGTGAACAGGGAGGACAGGTGGATGAACTTACAATTGTTTAGCTTATAATAAGGGGTGATACAGAAGGTAGGCACATTCAATTTTGCAAGATGACATTACAATTTATTAGGGTATGACTGATACAGAGATCAGATGATGTTCTATTAGAATCTTACATTTTAGTTTAATTAATTAGCTTAATTAATTGGACCGAGAATGTTTGGTTTCACAAGTTATATTTCTGGCATAATATATTTCTCCTGATATTGCTATTTATGTCTTGTTCGTTTTAATCTGTACTTTTATTGTTTTTAAATCCAATAAAAAATAGAATCTATTAGAATATAAGTTATATAAGGGAATGACATTACAAGGGAGGGCACAACTGTGAATTATAAGGAAGGAATGGGTATATATATATATATATATATATATATATATATGTGAATGATATTACAAGCTGTTAAGGTATAAGGGTACAGAAGTGCATGAAATTACAATATGTTGGGGTATAAGGGAATGCACAGATGTGAGACATTGTACAATCTCTTGGGGTATAAGGTGGAAGGGGTATATTTAGTAAATGATATCTCAAGGTGTTAAGGTATAAGGGAGGGTACAGAGTGTGGATGACATTACAATCTATTAGGAGATGGAGGAAGATATAAAAGGAGGTTAACATTACAATCTAATATGATAAACAAGAGGATACCAAAGGTAGGACCTACAATTGTGTGAGGTACAAGAGATCAAGGTAGGTAAGGTTAGATTTTATCAGGGATAAAGAAGAATCCAAATGGCAGATTACATTACAATCTTTTAGGACGTAACTGATGATACAGATCATGGATGACATTTCAATGCATTTGAATATAAGGGAATGTACAACAATGGCTAACATTTTAGTCTATTAGTGTATAAAGGAGAGAACACAGTGGATAACATTGCAACCTATTCGGGTATAGTGAAGGATACCAGTCTGCCTAGCCTAGATGGAGGCTTATAATTATTTAGGGTATAAGAGAAGGTACAGTAGGTAAGCAAGGTTACATATTATTACATTTAATGAAAGGTACACAGGTTGGCTAACTGTTTAATCTATTATGGTTACAAGCACAGCACAGGCATTGGATTACATTACAATCTATTAGGTTATACGTGAGGGTTCAGAAGGTGGATGACATTTGTTTTTACTGTATACTGATGGAGGCAAATGGTAAAGGGGCTTATATACTTTTAGGATTTAAGGGAGATGCTAAAGCTGAATTAGCTTGCAATTGTTTCATAATACAGAAGGAAGGCAATGCTACATGTTATTAGATATAATGGTGGATGAAGGATATAAAGGAGATTCCATTCTATATGGGAGTAAAGGAAGTACGTGAAATAGCTCACAAACTACTACTCTACGTGAGGATACATACTATGGATTGGGTTGCATTCTATTAGGGTAGGGGAAGGGTGTAGAAGGCGGAGGAGCTTCCAGCTGTACAGTATACAGAAGTAGAAGATGTATTTTATTCTAAGGAGGATGTCGAAAAACGTACGATTCATTAAGCTTAAGAGGAATACAAAATGAGTGTCAACTGCAACTCAGACAGAATGCCTTGTAATTTTACTTTAGAAAACAATAATTATCTTATTTGTACAATGCTTATAGTAGTAAGTTGCTTGATTCTAGTTATCAATGCTGTCAGTAGCACAAGCAGAATATATCATCAATACACAAGTAAAAAACACCTGGAAGATCATTAATACCTTAAGCATTTCACCACTTCGTGCCCATCTTATTATAAAGGGATTTTAATTTTTAGGCAGCTGCTTTAAACTATTTGCACTAATTGGTGACACTAGGGAGCTGGCACCATAAGTAAGTTTCTTAACTTTTTAAAACAAAACCTCCAAAATGTATTTTCCCTGCAATTTTCTCAGTTTTGACAGCAAAGCTTTAGGAGCTTAAGAGAAATGTATCAGATTCATACCACTGTGATCTTGCATATGTAAGCCAGCAACTGTGTCTTTAAAATGTATATTAAGTCTGCCACACAATAAGGTGATGGGGTTGTCATACTAGCTTTATAAAATGTGGACTCTCCTGTTTAAGACCACAGTGATTGTCAGAACAGTGCTCTGTTTACAACACAAGGCTAACTACTATCCCCATTACAGAAGCCAGCAGCTGCTGTACTAGTGTTGCAGTGTACATGTGATGCCCTAATTACACGTGGATGTTTTCTAATGAAGAAATTAGAGCTGAAGCCAGGCCTGAGCTATTCTCATTTCCAGCAAAGAGATCTGGATTGCTGTGCAGAGTAAAGATTACATCACTGGCTCCCAACTTGCTCCTAAGCTATCGTACGCTCGCAATATTGTCTATTACTTCAGTGCTCCATCAGCATATGAACAGGGCAATAAAAGTATCAGACATCATTATAATCACCCACAATAATATTATGATTCATGTAAATATTATGGGAGAGCAAACATTTTTAAAAAGCATTGCTAGAACTAGAAAACGCCGACCATTAACACATCAACAGGGATATAAGTATCTTTACAATTATGTTAAGTTCAAAGGAAAGTAGTGATTGGGGAGTGGGAAAATAATACCCTTTATCACTCAAGTATGAAAAAGAACAAAAGAACAAAATATATTGTATACACACACACACACACACACACACACACACACACACACACACATTAGGGTTACCAAAATGATTAAATATACAATATATTTCTTCTATTTAAAAATTAGAAGAAGTTTTTAGTCTGTTTAGTCTAATTATTCAAGTCTAATTAATTGCTCTAATTAATGCTGAAATAGTGCAATGACTCGTACAAAGATATTTAATGGAATCCAAAGCATGATCATCATACAGTGAAGAGATTTGTGGCTGTTTCAGAGCACAGACCGGTTTGTGCAGATAAGCACATAATGAGGAAGATTTCTGCTGGACAAATGTATTGGCTTGAAAGAGCAAACTGCCAATGCAAGGCAGAAAATGGGTATTTGAGGTGGAGTCTCATGAACCTGAAGTTGTAGGATCCTCCACAGACTTGCAGTAGTGCATAAACCTACTATTCATACACCCTGAAAGGGATTGACCCGTCAAACTTTAAAATAATTTGCTTAGCAGTGTATCAGATGCAGAGTCAGTCATGTGCTGTATGTTTGTTCTGGTCACATAGAAAAAGCAATCTATTATTTATCTGCCTCCAGTGCCTTCCCCTCTGTTAGTGATAGGTTAGACTCAGTCTCAGCTCACTTCAACACAAGGCACATAGCATGCGTCACTCAGCCCTGACACTTCCATCTCAGAGGACAGCACAGGAGGTGAAGCTTTATTTCATAATGTGTAGCCCTACACAATCGGAATACTCTTGAGAGTGCCTGGACAATTATTTTAACCAGTGCGTACAAGCAGAACAGGCTGCAGCAAACCCAGACATAAACTGGATACTAATGAGTGTGGTGGAACCCTTGTTGGTCGAGATGGATGGAGGAGTGGATGGCTGTTGGATGGCCATCAAGTCTCAACAAGGCTGTGACATCAGCAAGAAGGTGGCAGAATCATGTTTTTTGATGGAATTGTAGGGAGAGAGCTGGTAGACTTCTTTATAGTCCCTGAAAGTGTAAAAATGATGGTACTCGAGAGCCTTTTAGGGACTCAAGAGAGGTTGCACAATGGCCCGTACTCCAACCTCATCTCCTGCTATCTATAGTTTACCAAATAGTGGCTCAATAAGTACCAAATACTCCAAAAGGTGATACAGACTATTTATGTGCATTTTTGTGCACTTCATGCACTTTAAATGGCTGTTTTAGGTGACTGACAACTCATACATACCACCCAGGTGGTATTTGAGATAACTAAAAAAAAGGTTGGAAACCCCTGATCTAGAGTTTCAGACTGACCATTTTTTCCATGGTACACAATGAGCCATACTTTCTATAGTAAAATCATCTTCATGCTGGACAATGCACCGTCTCATACTGCAAATAACACCTTTGAGTCATTGGCTGCTATGGGCATAAAAGAAGAGAAACTCATGGTGTAGCCACCACCCCCCTGACCTCAACGCTATTGAGAAACTCTCCTGAAGCAAAAGATATACAATATGAGGGTGGGAGGCTTTTCACATCAAAACAGCAGCTGTGGGAGGCTAGTCTGACATCCCACAAAGAAATTCAAACAGAAACACTCCAAAAACACACACGTTCAACGGATGGAAAAATTGTGAAGGTGACATAAAAAAATGTCTCTTATTTTATCATGTAACTTGGCCAGTTAGGTTAAAAAAACGTATAAAATGCATTGAAACTCTGTTGTGAATAATCATTGGAATGTGCATTTGGTGGGTATTTTGATCTATAAAAAAAAATAATGTTATCATTGAGAGGTTGGTATGATTTCTGTTCTAACAATGCCTTGAACATGACCAAAACCAATGATTTTGACTATCCTGGGTATTGGTCTTTTCCCCCAGGGCATCCCGATCCAGGATGCCCCGCTGTGTGAAACCACCCAGGTCGTCCAATCTAACTCACCTTTCCCCGGTCCTATGGCGCATGCCCAGGCTGTCATCCAATCAGCATGATCAGATCTGCTCCCATACAGTCATTTAAGAATCCTTTAAGACTCGGCTCCATCCTAGTCTTGCCGAGGTCCTTAGCACACAGACAGCCACATGCCTGCTACCCTCTAACAGGGAGCATACCCATGCCAGTCATTCACAAAGGTATAGCAGGAAGCGGCCGCTGCTCACGCATGTGCTGTGGGCATCCTGATTCTGGGAGGGAATAAAGTAGCCCTTCGGGCCAGGGTTTTGGTCCACTTTAAGGAAATTAGAAAAAAATGCTTTGCATAATTATTTGGAACACACATATATATATATATATATATATATATATATATATATATATATAGCTGTAAGCTTGCGAGGGAAGGGCTCTCTTTGCTATTTGCTAAAATTTGGTCTGAACTTTGTTATCTAATTTGTTATGGTCTCTGTACTGTATGTTTTATCTTGTCGGTAATAACCTTGTACTGTGCTATGAAAGAAGATGGTGCTATATACATTAACAACAATAATAGCAAATATATATATATATATATATGCAATGCTTATCTATAATAATTAATATTAATTAGACAATTAGAATAAAAGAGCATTGCATAATATATATATATATATATATATATATATATATATATATATATATATATACATACATTGCTTATCTATATTAATATTCATTAGACAATTAGAATAAAAGAGCATTGCATACTATATATATATATATATATATATATATATATATATATATCAATTATTTTACATCCATCTTACTATCATAGGGGGGTGTAAAATAAACGGAGGTCAGGGCAGCACATCTCATTAAAGTGATTAAAGGGTCCCCCTATAGACAGATATAGGTCCAGGGGGCTGCTGGTGCTTGTAGTGCAGCCAGAGGAGAGGAGAGGGGATTCCCCGTTGGGTGTCCCCGAGCTGTGCAGGGGGTGGGGGGGGGGGGGGTAACCCTTACCTTCCTGGCCCCGGTGAAGCCATGCTCCTGGGCCAGCAGCTGAGCATGTCGGGGCTGGTCCCCGGGCTGGAGGTGCACCAGGTAATGGTCGCTGAGGAGGCGCCGCTGAGCGGAGGAGATGCCGGCACACAGCAGCAGCAGCACCGGGCAGGCGGCAGCGGCGGAGAGCTTCATGTCGGTCACTTCTCCCGGTGTGTGTAGGGTGATAGTGGGGTGTGTGTGGGGTGATAGTGGGGTGTGTGTGGGGTGATAGTGGGGGGAGGAGCGGCGGTCACAATAGCAGCCCGGGCGTCTTCTCCTCTCCGCAGCCAAACTCCCGCTCCGGTAATGTGTCGGGCTCTCCGGCTACTTCTGACGGCAGCTCTGCCTCTCGGCTCCTCCTCGGTTATAATTTATTACAGCCTCAAAGCCGGGACCAAAGTGGGTCACGTGTACGGGACTCCCAGCCAATGGGCGTGCTGCTGCTGGATGGGGGAGCCGCTCTTCGCATCCCCATCTGTCAGGAGCGCCTTATTAGCGGCTCCAGCCCGGCGGCGTCCTGATTCAGCACCCTGGAGAGCGCCTGCCAATCAGCTGCGGGGACGGCGCGGGGATAACCAATGAGGGGGGGCTGAGCTCTCCTCCGCCGCACGGGGGGATCCTCTGCCGCCCACGTTCAGGTGATGGACAGGCGGAGGCTCCCCCCGACTCCCCCACAGCAGCGCCTCACCCTCCACCCAGGATAGGGAGACACCTGAAATGACAAATAATATACATTCTCTATATAAAGTTATAGATAATATACATTCCCTATATAAAGTTATAGATAATATACATTCTCTATATAAAGTTATAGATAATATACACACCCTATATAAAGTTATATATAATTTACATTCCCTATATAAAGTTATAGATAATATACATCCCCTATATAAAGTTATAGATAATATACATCCCCTATATAAAGTTATATTTAATATACATCCCCTATATAAAGTTAAAGATAATATACATCCCCTATATAAAGTAATAGATAATATGCATTCCCTATATAGTGCTGACAGAGTTATAGATAATCATATAAATTTGTTCTCAATAAATGCTACATTGACGTTGCTAATCCAAACGCTCATAGAGGCAGGAGTCCACACATAAAGGGATGGGGTAGGCAAGAGGTGTAGGTAAACAGAATTGGGGGGGGGGGGTGTATTTGCACAGCCAGCTATGGCAAGGCACTATTAGGAGGAGTCCAGGTCCAGAAAGAAGTAGATACTAAGGACATAAAAAGTCACAGTACAAGTCTGAACTGCACTGCCCTCCCCCCTCCCCTGGGCATTTAAAAAAATGAGCTGTTAGGCAGCTCCAAAAGTGCCTCTCCTGGGACTACCCATGGCAGATGCTGGTTATGTGGAACAAAACCCAGGATGGGTTTTGTTTCTTGTTCCTGGGGTATCCTGATTTGGGAAGCCCCACTGTGGTAAACTCCCCCAGATTGTCCAAAAAAAAACAAATTTCCCCGGTTCTATAGAGCATCCGCAGGCTCTTGACCGATAAGAGCCATTTGCTGTGCATATTCATGCTCGACAAACGGCTTTGCGCTCGCCAGAAAAGGGGAAAGGTTGGTTGTGGTGACTGGGCAGGGGGGTCACACAGAGGCACAACCTAATTTGGGATGCCCCAGTAGAAAGCCAGTGGTCGGCCCTGGAATCTTTTAGATTAGTTTTGTTCCACTTTAAGATCTTATTGAGAGCTTCAGTGACTCCAAGACACCCAGTCATCAATCTCCTGGAACGCCGCATTTTTCCTAATGGGGGCTCGGGTTCTGGGCACTATAAAGGTGAGGGTTATTTTGCATTCAACCCTGTCATCCAGGCATTCAGATCTATCTTTCCTAGCCTTTCCCCAACCCCTCCGTAACTAACCTTACTGTAGCCCTCAAAGCCCCCAGCTCCCAATGGTTTAGCCTCTGCATATCCACCCCTGACACATTATCTGCTCCTACAATACTAACGTTTCAGTTCCATCACTTCAGGAGTGGCTATATCCACCCGTACCCTTATCTCTTCCCTCAATGCTTTAGCTCATTACCTTGATGGGTCAGCCATTAAGTGGGAGGCAGGAAGAGCAGTTCCTGAGTGGCCAGAAGATGAAATGCCCTACCACATCATTATGGTGGAGACTCACTAATGCAGGGCAAGGGCGGCACATTTTGCCTACTTTAGTGGCATGGCTGCACTGGAGGTCCCATAGGCTGTCCTGCAGCATCCATGCTCAACAGTGTGCAGGAGAGGCAGCAGAAGCAGAAGGAGGAGGCAGGATTTGGCAGAGAGGAGGTGGTATGTGGACCCAGTAGTGGTAAGAAGATGGTGATAGTGGGCACTGTAATGAAGACTGGGAGGTGTTAGCGAGGGTGGAGAAGCCAGCGGGGATGGTGACAGCAGTGGAGACCATTAAAGGGGGCCAGAGGCAGCAATTGTCTGGGCCCTTTTAGTTGCACAACAGGGACTAAACTCATGCCCTTTCCCTGCACTTCCCATAAACACATATGGGCTGTGTTCTGTTCATGCTTTGGTTGGGCACAACTGCTTTTAAGCTTTCATTTCATTGGAGTATTACCAATCCCATGCAATGGAACTGGAGGGTGAGAAAGGGCCCTAAGGGTTGAGAGATAGAATAGCATAGCACCTCCCTGTAGCAGGAGCTACCTGCTGTATGCAGACAGCCAATCAAAGTCTCCACTTGGTCAAATCCTGGTCTGGGCAAGGTTAAGGAGCGGATCTATTTTGGGGGGATAAAAATCTGTCCATTGGGAAGGCCAGGGATGATGGTCATAAATTTAAGCTACCTGGGACCCATTACATGTTCTACAGTAACAGTCCAAGTCAGTGAGAAAAATTGTTCCCTTTTTGCTTGAAGAAATAACTTGGGGGGCTTAGGAGCACTTTTGGGGGTAGAGAGGGCAGACGCGACTGTGAACAAAGGATCTGGGGAGAGCGTCCTAATTTACTGGCAGAAAATGTTCATAGATGCAAACCAGGAGAAAACACAGAGGAACAACAACTGGATAATCTCAAACATGACTAGATTGCTACATAATATTATACATAATAAGTATACAAAGACAGATATGTACATCCAAAGACTGAAAGACAGATGGATATATATATATATATATATATATATATATATATATATATCATCTATCTTATATATCTTATATATCTTATATATCATATATTTATTTATTTATCCATCTAATATATATATATATATATATATATATATATATATATATATATATATATATTAGATGGATAAATAAATATATGATATATAAGATAGATGATAGATAGATAGATAGATAGATAGATAGATAGATAGATAGATAGATAGAGTAGAGAGATAGATAGTTTAGAGAGATAGATATGTAGAGAGATAGATAGTAGAGATATACATTTCTAAATAATAAAACATACCTAATAATTATTGATGCCTAGGAAACATATAGCTGAATGATTCATAGATACAGTATCTATGAGATTGATTCAAGTGATGATTAATAGAAATAAAGCTGAATCACTAGGTTTTATAAATACATGTCATTTTAACAAACGTATAGTACTTGAGACTATTAAAACAGGTAAGATAGGCAGCTGTAAAAAGGATAAAAAGACGGTGTTGATTGATAAATCACTGCAGTGGTTCTATCATTGCAAGAAGTAGGTCATTTGTAAGGGGATGCAGAGATGATATCAGTATCAGATCCAGCACTGCCAGCCTGCTGCTTTTCTGAAGTAACAGAGAGAAGCTCTATTGCTGATACCAAGCTCACCGTCTCTTTAGTGACCACAAGCCTATAATCAATGCAACCTCCGGAATCCCAGCAAGAAGTGTGGCTGGGATCTGGAGATGGAAGTGTCTCCTATTAACAATTGCAGATGTTTATCTTTTATAGACAGCCAGAATCACATGTCGTCTGTGCACTGCAATAATACCAGGTTTTATGAACAAGATAATTACACACTCAAACAATAGAAAATCGGTAAGTTAATAACGACAGCTGTAAGTTCACATAAAGGTACTTTTTTAATGATAATAGAGACAAGATATAATATATATATATATATATATATATATATATATATTTATATACCCAGTGTTTTAAAAATAAATGTATGACTAAAGATGAAAAATGAAGATGAGAGAGACTGGATGAGCGTCTGTAGCAGGCATTTTCAGAGCGCCCGCTAGTAGTCGCAGTGCTCGGCTGTGGGTCGCTACTTTATAGCGGCTCAGTCGCTGTTCAGTAATGTTGAATACATTGTGAGGAGTCACTATTTTACCAGTACAGCGCTGTATGGGAGCGCATGTTAGTGACTGCTCATAGCGACCAACTCACACCATATTCAGCAAAAAAACAGCCTCACAAATCTCTGGTGCTGAAAAATACTTGTTTGAAGCCCAGAGCGCAGGAGGCGGTGTGTTTAAAGTCTGTTTTCAAGCATCTATCAACTAGTAACAAAGCGAAAACATATGGAATTACATTGTAACAACATTGTAACATGAACACTTTAATGCCAGACCTGTAATGTCATTTCTGAGGAAATATATAAAAAATAGGGATGAGCGAATCGGTTCGATTCAGCACGAACCCGAATTTTTAGTGGTTCGTGCTGACCGAATGACAGCGCAGCCGGCCTCCCCGCTCCCACCATGCCGGCATTTTTTTATTTCAGCAAACACTTACCGGCATGGTGGGAGCGTGGAGGCCGGCTGCGCTGTCAGCTGTCATCAGGGGACGCGTCATCAGAGGAAGCCGGCTTCCTCTGATGACGCGTCCTCTGATGACAGCTGACAGCGCAGCCGGCCTCCCCGCTCCCACCAGAGATGAGCGATTCGCTAAAGTTCGATTCGGACGAACCCGAATTTCTTTGAGAAATTCGGCGAATCGCCCGAATCGAATTTTTGAGAAGTTCGCTCATCTCTAATAAAAAATGAAAAAATTATGAAAAAACTGCTATTTCAATGCCAGAAGAGGTCAAAGAATTATTTGTGATTTTTTTGAAAAAAAACACGTTTAAAGAGAGAGCGACAGGTAGCGAGAGGCCATACCTGGCGCTGTGCAAGGCTGAACGCTGGTGCTGTTCGCTGAGGCTGTGAAAATGATGAATCAGACGCTACATGGCACTATCCCAGTCGCTAAACAGATTCTGCTTGATAAATGTGTAATTGCGTGCCGTGTCCGGCGTTCACCAGTCGCTACCTGTCGCTACCTCTCATTAACCAGCCACTACCTGACACTATCCCTTCTTAAATAAGGGCCTTACTTATGAATAGAATTAAAGGAAACAAAGAAAGAGAGAGAGAGAGAGAGAGAAATGCATTTGTGATTGAGCAAATAAATAATGTATTGATTGTGTTGCAGCACACACACAATAGCTGGCCAGCAGAAAATGTTCTCTCATCTTTACCATGCAAAAAGAAAAACTATATATATATATCGAGAGAGAGAGAGGGGGTAGGGAAAAAACACACCCACCAGTCTAAAGTAAGAAAAAGTGTAATAATGATATATAATATAAATATATACACTTTTATTTATTACTATATTTAACAGAATTGGAGCACAGACAGAACATAAAATATTTATTATTCTCATTATGTTCAAAATGTGACTCGTGTGTTTCTGGCTGCCAATAAGCCTCTGCTCACCATAAATTAGAAGAGAAAAAAAATAATTAAATGCTGGTACAAAACTGCACTATGATCCTCGTTCATTTGTTGAGGATTTTGCACCTGGTTTTGCTATTAACCTTCTTGCAGTGATAATGCTATCAGTTTTGATGCTGCAGATCTCAGCACGCCCCCTTATTCCCTTGTGTTTCTTGGCAGGCTAATGGTTTTTAAAGATGAATAATGGGAAGATGCAGGTTGCAGACAGGATTGGTGCACAGGTACAACAATATAAGTCATCACCAGCGCTGCCTCCTTCTGTGCAGTGAAAGAGTTAAGGGAAGATGTGTTAAAAATATGCGTTCCTGAAGATCCTTTGAATGTTGAAGCAGCAGAGGTTCAAAGCAGCTCTGATATATAGATTTTTCATGAGCTTTTTTTTTTCTTTTAGCTTCTGAAAAGCACAGAGGTGCAGGGAATACACAATGAGATATCTGTACATGTCTTTCTAAAATAATAGCGGGGGTGGGTGCCAGCAATTCCTGAAGGTAGTATAGTAATGAATAATTATTTAGTACAAGGAATCTATCATCTTTATTTGAAGCCAGGAAGCATGTTTATGTATTGCGGTCATTGCCACCTACACATTTTATAATATATCTAGAGTAATGTAGCCATGTAAATGTCTCTGCCTGCCATGTTTCAGAATTTAATCGTGCTCCTTGGTCTTAGTATAAAAATGAAAAAAAGTAATGTGAAATAAACTACCTTTTTTAGGAGTTTGGAAATTAATCTTCATTATGCCAGCATGGAACGAAGTGCAAATAAAGTTAGAATGAGAAATTCTTTAAGGGCTCTTACTCTTTCTGAACTTCTCCTCTACTCTGCTGCTGATTGGCTGGGGTCTCTACACAGTAGAGGTGGGTGTTTGAGCAAATACCATTTTATCTTTCTCCTTTTCCATGTCTTCATTGCTGGCAAAACCACATTGTGTCATTATAGGAATGAGGTCCTTTTAGGGTTGTGTAGTATTACACAATCAAGTCTCATTATTATGACCATTTCCTACTTTTCACATTGGCAGTGCAAAGCTCATGCATTGAATCATGTGCTATGAGTTGGCTTGATTGGTATACGAGGTGTGCAATAGGCATGTCGCTTGTTGCTGTCACAGGTAAAAGGGGTATATATTTGATAAGATCAGGGATAATATATTTTGTGCTGGGGGCAGTTATTTCTGAAACTGTAGTTTGTGAACTGTTGTTCTGAACTGTGTGCTGCTATGGTGAAAATGTATTTTGAGTACACATATGACACCTTTGGGGATAAACAACAGGGAAAATGCAAAGCACCATCTGCCATTGATGTAAGAGGTGAACCTCAGCTATGAAGCTGCACAAGGATGGCCTTACATGCTACAGTAGAGTAGCTCACCACCAAGATAAATCGGGGGGCTACCAGACCTACCAGTACCCTACAGTGCATGGGGCTTTGAAGCAAACAGATTGTCACTGTGCCTAAGAAAGTTGCAGAAAAAGCTTACAGATTTGGGTATAAGTTTATCCTTGCAGATCAAGAAAACCTAAATATGCTGATTGCCTTTCCCGGGGTGTAGCAAGACAATGTAGCATGTCACAAAGATATGACTAAGGGGAAAAACGCATAACCTGAGGCTGAGGGACCTGCATGTTTGACACAGCGAGCATGGAGTTGTCATGTTTTTAATGAGCTAATTAAAAATTATATTTTAAGCGCTTGGTGAGCTGGATATCCATGTACTTGTCACTGTTTTAGGCCTAACAGAGGCCTGTCCTTGCTCCCAAGCCTTCCCTGTGGGGATTGAGCTGTATTTTACATATGTTTGTACATGGCTAGGAATGACTGACATTGGTTTTAAGTGCATGACCATACCATGACTTCCAAGTGCTACCCTGGCCCCCTGATTCCCGAACGTTAAACTAATTAAGAAACTGTGGGACCATCTTGATTGTTGTGTTCGCTCTATGGATTCTAACCCACATACCTTCCAGCAGCTGCGGGGTGCACTCCAAAAAGCCTGGCTCCAGATACCTGTGACAACCTACCAAGACTTTACTTAGCCAATGCAGCTGCTGTCCATGCTGCACATGTTAAGTATTCTGATTTTTAGCAGGGAGACTCCACTGCCAGACTACACAATACAAATAAAGAAAACCTATATATACTGACTGCCTTTCCCGGGGTGTAGCAAGACATTGTAGCATATCATATGGCTAAAGATATGACTAAGGGGCTCTCACCCCAAAACGTGTAACCTGAGGCTGAGGGACCTGCGCGTTTGACACAGCGAGCACGGGGTTGTCATGTTTTTAATGAGCTAAGTAAAAGTTATATTTTAGGGGCTTGGTGAGCTGGATATCCATGTGCTTGTCACTGTTTTAGGCCTAACAGAGGCCTGTCCTTGCTCCCAAGCCTTCCCTGCTGCACATGGAAAGTATTCTGATTTTTAGCAGGGAGACTCCACTTCCAGACTACACAATACATACCTGTGAAAGCAGCTTAAAATGTTATCTCCAGGAATGTTATCTTTGGATATTAGATATTTCACTTTCGGCAAGTGTGAAGAAACCTGTCAATGCCACTGGAATCACGTGATATGTTTTCACTATTGCAGGTCCTAACCAGCTGCAGGGTCGATTTAATTGCCACAAGTAAACTGAGTCCTGCCAGCTGTAAATAACTGCCACCAGCTTTGTTAAATACTCCCAATCCATTAGCGGGAAATATCGGGCCAATAGCATCATCGGGCCAGTAAACACGATCGATGGGTTTGAGATCAAGGTGAAAGAGCAGACCAAGATTATGAAGTTAGGCATTTAATCAAAGTTATGTGTTTAATCGCTTTAATAGCACACTAGACAGCAATATACACATGCAAAGAACAGATTCATATACAGGTCTGAAGGGCAAGTAACAGATGAGTAATGACAGACAGAATGAGCAGATAATGTCAATTTTCCTTAGTTCAGACAGATGATGAGTAGTGAGGCAGTCAAACCACAGTAATATGTGAGGCAGCCTGTGCATTCCTGGTTCTTCCAGCAAGAAGTTCCATGTAACCTCCCCAGACAGAAACAGTGTCACAATGATCCACTCACCTTTTCCCTGGTCCCGTGGCATCCTCGGCTGCCCGCTCGAGCGGCATCGGGCGGGGAGGCATGCCGTTGCACAGCCGCCATGTCGGTTTTGGGTGCCGGCTTGAGCGCCGCTATAGCCCCCCTCCTCCCCTCACATCCCCAGCTCCTTTGTCTGTGGTCATGTGCTGTTTATGCCCTCCAGGGCTGCTGCAGACAGCTCGCCTACCATAGGCTTGTTTGTATGGGCCAATGAGCGCGAGGACTAGGTGCCCTTGTTGTTGGTGGGACCAAGCCCTATAAGGTATTCCCATGTCACTTAATCATTGCCCGTGATAGCGTGCTGCGGGGTGTTATAGTGCCTTTGTTACTATATTATTGTTGCCGTTGTTGACCTTGCTTTTCCTGACCACTCCCTTGACCACTTCCCGACACCTGCCTGCTTGACCTCAAACTCGCCTCATCACCTGTACCACAAATACTCTGACCACCCAGCTTGACCCTTGGCTTGACCCTTGGCACTTCTCTTGCCACATATCGTGGAGACTATCTTTCTGTGTATGGCTCCGGCTTTCCCAACACCGCCCAGTCTAGTCCATGGCCTTCACAAACGAAAAGTCCACATCCTTTGTGCTATATAAGTCCTGGGGCAACCATTAATCTCTGGGCAGGTCACTCCCACCTGCCCCCTGGGGGGAGTTTCTGCTCCCTTTCCTTAGCCCTCATTTTGAATAACTCAGTCAGATGCATTGTTGTTTAATTTTTGAAATTGTAATTTGGCACACGTGAATATGTATTAATAATTTAATGATTAGGTTGTTAGATTAATTGTAGCATTTCATCATTTAATAAATATATATATATTTAAAAGTATGAGTGATTTATCTCTTACATTACTTGATTTAGCAACACAAATGCACACCCAATGTCAGGGAAACTTGTGTGAGAGACATTCTGCTGGATACAATAAAACCGATCAGTCACTGTATGTAATGTTAATAATATGAAATAATTCATTTTTATTATTTAGAATACAGATTTCTTACAGAGTGATCATAGAGACAGATGATGACAATAATATTTACAAAGGTCATGGGGGTTACGGAAGATGCCTATCGGTAGGGTCCCGATGTTCACCCCTGTGGGAGCAACACACTCATGCCATGTTGCCTCTGAGGCATGGAGAATGGGGACCCCATGTGATTAAAAAAAGAAATGAAAAACATACTAAAAAGTGCAGCTGGAAAATGCAAACATTCAAGCTGCACAGACATATTTGTAATGTATATATATTATATGAATATATATAGACTCTTACAAATAGGATGCTACAAGGTAAATAAAAAAAAAAAATACAACAGAGAGATAGTTCTGTCCTTATCAGTTTACAATCTAAAGGCTAAGTAGTCGAAAGAGAAGAGGAAGGAACGCAAGTGGTATTGCAAGTGGATTGGCGGCATATGCCCTGTGGAGGTTATAGAAGTTACTATATTTCTCACTCCATAACACGCACCCTTCTTAGTGCATTTAGTGGGAATGTTAAAAAAAAACGTACATTCCCGGTGCTCCAATGCAGCTGGCCTGAGGCTCCTGCAGCAGCCTGTCTCTGGGCAGAATACACACACACCTACACACATCTTACCGGCATCTGCCTGTGCCGCCACCTGCAGCCACACACATATATTCCCATTGCACTGGTTCCAGGCAATGGGTGGTTGTGGCCTGTATAGGGATGATGTGTATTGAAAACAACAGGTGCCGGTCCAAGTAACAGGCCATTTAGTGTATCTTACTAAATCTCTCTACCCTCCTCTCTCGCCTTCCTAACTATCTAACCGCCTTACTGCCTGTAATGGGGAATGCTGCTTACTGGCTGTAATGGGGCTTACTGCTTGTAATCGGGGTTGCCACTCACTACCTGTTATGTGGGATGCTGCTCACTGCTTGTAATGTGGGGTCTGTAATAGGGTGATTGGGGGGATTATGTACACTGCAATGTGGTAATTGGAAGGGTGTGTTTTAGCAAACCATTTGGTTCTTTTTCCTCCTCCAAATCCCAGGTGTATCTTATGGGGTGAAAAAATACGGTACTTTAACCAGGATGCAAGATTGTGTGTAGAAGTGATATTGTACAGAGGAGTGTTGACCTAAGTAGAGTAAGTCATTACAGAGAAGTAGAGAGGTATGTGAGAAGTCCTGGTGCCGGTAGTAAGAGGAGGTGACCAGGACGGAGGACAGGAGAAGGTCAGGGGTAGAGTGGAGGTTGTATCTGGGTTTATGACAAAAAAACACACATTTACATATTCAAGCAGAATGGCCAATGTTTTCATCTCTTCTTACACGTGGTTGGTCATCTTGGGTGATTGTCATGTTGGTCGATCTAGTCCTGCTTGTGATACTGAGCATGTGCAGAAGGCACAGAAGGAGGCCTGGGGAGATGCCTGCAGATCTTTGTCTCCAAACAACGGCCTTGTTCCTTCATGCCACCTCTATTCCGACATGCATCGGAACCCTACACACCCAGCTCTGTTCCTGCACACACCAGAACCCTGCACACCCAGCTTTGTCCCTGCCCACACCTGAATTCTTAACGGCCAGCTCTGTTTTTGCACTCACCTGGAGTTTCTCTGCTCTTACACGCACTCTGCACTGAAATCTAGACTCAGCACTTGTGATCTGTAGCTTTGGGACCCTGATGATAACCAGACTGGTCAGCAAACTCCCCACACTAAGCCTGGCTTATGGTGTTGTACTGCAGACATTCCCTGCTGGCCTCCTCCCAGCTCAGCCAGGGTTAACCCTATTTTACCAGCTCCTGAGTTCCTGTTCAGCTCACCAGAATCTGCAATTCATCAATCCCTGACACTCTGGCATTCCCCTCTGCCATGTCTCTCCCTGTAATCACTCAGTGTCTCCCCCTGTAACCAATGTTCCCTCTAAGCCGGAGAAGCTTCTGTGCGGAGTAGCGAGGGAGCTGGGCAATGTCCCATGAAAGGTGGGCAATTGGAAACCTCAGATAAAAACACTGGTATATCTACTTATAAACCAAAATAACGTATTAAACAAAAAGATATGATAGAATAGTTAATTTACACGCTATTACCCCCCAAACACTTTACTATCTACACACAACACTATTAACCCCACACATTGTTACAGCAAATCAAAAGTCTAAAGGACTCCAGGCACAGCCAATTCCTCTTCCGATTTGGGATGCCCCACTGTGTGAAACCCTGTCAGAACATTTCCATCAATCCCACAGTGCACATGCCGCTAGAGATGTTATCTCCCGGGCAGCGAGCTCTGCATTCATACAGAATAGATTGTCAGGTGACGCTGTCTGCTTTCTGAAAGTCTGCACATACACCATGGGAGCAAGATAAAAAAACTGGGGTTTTTCACACATAGAGGCATCCACATTTAGGTTTACTAGCTTTAAAGCCACATAAAATGTTTTCCCCTGCCCCCTCCCGACCCGAGTAATTCAGCCAGCTTGGAGGTGGCCCGACTTAAAGTGGACCAACACCCATGGGTGATCGGCCTGGGAAGCTTATAGATTCCTGGGCCGATCACCTCCCTCACCGCGGGGCATCCGAGATTGGGAAGTCCCGTGGTGAGGGACCCCCCCAAAAAATCCTTAGCTCATCGGCGGCGGCGGCGTTTGTGAATAGCCGGCACGGGCCCTGTAAGAGTGACGCACGGGAGGCGGCGGCGGACAGGCTCTCTTGTCCGTCTCTGTCACTCGCTTGGCCGGCGCGGTCACGTAGGAGCGGAGAGAGGTGAGTTTTTGGGGGTTTCACACAGCGGGGCACCCCCATTCGGGTGCCCTGCCAAAGTGGACCAAAACCCAGGATTTTGACTATACCTAGTTTTGGTCCTTACTCCCGGGGCACCCCAGTTGGTGAAGCCCTGCTCTGTAAAACCACCCCAGGTCGCATGAACTAACTGACCTTTCCTTGGTCCTACGACACATGTGCCGCCTAATCAGCATGCTTGAGTGCGATGGATCGAGTTTGTCTAGGCTCGTCTAAGATGTCTAGCCGAGCTCACCGGTGGTCGCATCCTCTCTACCCTCTAACAGGGAGTGTGTCCATGCCAGCCATTTACAAATGCCTGATGCTGGCGTGCGCCCAACTAAAGGAATAGCGGGAAAGCAGCACTTTTTGCGCATGCAGCGTTGGACCGGGGGAGAAAGGGAGTATACTAGGGGACCTGGGGGTTTCACACAGGGCATCCCAATTCTGGGTGCTCTGAGGGAAGGGAGAATGGCCAGTTGTTTTCGGTCCACTTTAAAATGAACCCTTGCAAAACGGTCCTGGAATCTAAAAGATTCCAGGGCTGGTCACTGGTATTCTCCCAGAGCATCCCAAATCAGGATGCACCACTGTGTAAAACCTTGGTGATGCAACACTCACCTACTTTCTGGCTCCCTAGCCAATGTAAACACAGCGCCCACACAATTGCTTAAAACAAGAGCCATTGGCCGGTCATTTATTATGCATGCAAACGGCTCTGATTGGACGAGAGCACTTACATGCACTTTAGGACGGGTAACGTGTGTTGTTCTGGGCCTTCTGGGGGGGTTTCATACAGAAGGGCATCCCAAATTGGGATGCCCCTAGAGTACATTAAAAAACGGGATAGTTACAATCCCGGGTTTTGTCCTGCTTTAAACCACACACTTGT
Organism: Gastrophryne carolinensis; assembly: GCA_027917425.1. Classification (NCBI taxonomy): domain Eukaryota; kingdom Metazoa; phylum Chordata; class Amphibia; order Anura; family Microhylidae; genus Gastrophryne; species Gastrophryne carolinensis. The sequence goes on along the minus strand of CM051237.1, from coordinate 414,601,026 downwards.
TAGAGGCTTACCTTAACCTCCCAAGCAAGCAGACACAGCCATTGATGAAAGAGTGGGCAATCCGGTGGTCAGTCACGTGTTCTGGTGGCCGTTTGTACGATGGGGTGGGAGATTAGAAAGCCCTCAGCCTGTGCTGCCTCATTCATTGGTGGATCAGCGGCTGGGACCACACCCCTCAACTCTCACAGCTAGCCAGCTCTGTCATGCTAAAGAGACAGCACGGCAGGCAGGGGAGCACGTGTGCGCGTGTTCTGGGGGTGGGTGCCCGAGATCATGTTCCGAGGACTCAACAATGAAAACCTCATTGAAAAAAAAAAAAAGCAGCCAGCACACAGCGCCAGTTTGACTCTGCTTCCTGCGGTCCTCCTGTGCTCGGCCGCTGCTCTAGCTGAGCTGCACACTTCTAGAGGGGACGGGACAGTGGCACCTCCTGGCAGTAGACGAGCAGGGGGAATGGGGGCGGGGACTACACATCGTCATGCCGCTCCACCCAGCCAATGCTGCGGCGCCAGCGACAGACGGAGGGTGGGATGTAGGGCCCCACTGAGCCACCAATGTAAAAAAAAATGACAGCTGCGCGGACGCCGGGCAGAGCTGCGCGCCCGGGGAGCTGGCGGTGCGCGGCCGCGCTCCCGCGCAGCTTACAGGGAACACTGCCTGTAACCACATCAGGGGAAGCCGCAGGCGGTACTGCTAGCAGTAGTCTGTGGGGGTTATTCATCAAGGGATAGCGCCAGGTAGTGCCTCATAGCGGCAGGCAGCGTCTGGTGAACGCTGGGCGCTGTACACAAAACAAATGAAAGCGAATCTGGTGAGCGACTCGAACATCGCCATGTAGCGTCCGATTTATCATTACAGGTGGCTCAGCGTATATTTTTTTATGCAGAATTGTCATTACAGGTCTGGCACTAAAGTGTTAATGTCACAATGTTACAACAATGTCATTACATGTGTTTTCGCTTTGTTACTGGTGGATACAGTATGTGTTCAAAAACAGACTTGAATCACTTTAATCACAGCGTCTGGCGCTCTGTGCTGCAGCGACCAGAAATAGAGTGCCAGCGCTCTGTGTGTCCCCTTTTTTGCTAAGTATGTTGTGAGTCACTGAGAGTCGGTCGCACTGAGCTGGCGCTATCTTTCGCTCCCCGCAACGCTGTACTGGTGTTACAGTGCCCAACATACATCACATTCATCAATGCTGACAGGTTACTAGAGCGACCAAGACGCTCTGTTACAGCGGCCAATATCCGCTTACAGTGTCTACTAGCGGTCACTCTAAGTGCCGCTGTACAGATGCTTATCTGATACCTATATCAGATATCCGACACCTGGCGTTAGTAATGAATTAGCCTCTGTGTCTACATCGGCCGATCCACAAAAAGGTACGTGACAGTGATTGATTAGCACAGACAAATTTACATTCAGACCTACAATGGAAGGACTATTGTAACCATCTTCCCATTTACTAACCATAAATAATGGAATAGTAATGATATCCTAAACCAGACCTTTACCCTGAATAAGAGCATATCTTTTGTGTTTCCCCCACCCTGTACATACAGATTGCTCACATTAAAAATCATCCTACCTGTATCTACTGCATTTTCTGAGCCTTTAAACATCCAAGACGGCAGCACATGGAGTGCAAAGAACAGCTATAACCCGTTCCTGCATCCCCCCCCTCTCCTCAATATGTGATGCTTCTGACGCAAGATGGCGACGCCCGTATCCTAGAGTGCTAAACAAAGTTGCAGCCCAGTGGGGGAAAGAATAATAAGTAAGTGACTAAAAATGTTAAATATATTAATTTTAGATGCTGGGGAATAGTTTTTTAAACCGGACCTTCAGCATGATTTAATGAAAAGCCCAAACCCGGGGAGTGCGCATGCATGCGGAGCCGTGATGGACACTTAATCTGGCGGCTCTGCAGACTCCTGAGCATCCTGGCCCCCTCCGCCTGCGTGACCCGGTGGTTTTCGGGCCCTGGAGGGTCGCATACACCAGGGGACCTCCCCCCCCCCCCCCCGACTTCCAGGCAGTTCTGAGCCGGTGAGTTGTAGTCCCGTAGTGACAAGTGTTGCCGGAAAGCTGGCCCCGGCGCCATTTTGAAATTGCAGACCGCAGCTCTCTGCCTCACGCTGCGGTCCTGCTTGTGAAATGGCCGTGCACACCGCCCTCCCATACTGCTGTGCCTCATCTCGCCTTACCGCAAGCCCTCTGCCAATCAAAGAGTTCCCAGTTGGGAGGGATCTCCCCCGCACCCAGCAGCAGGCTTCTGGTAGACCTCAGCTCTTAAAGGGCCAGTGCAGCCCTTCCTATTACCTCCCATACTGCTGTGCCTCGTCTTACCTCGTACAAGCCCTCTGCCAGGCAAGGAGACTCCAGTCAGGAGGATTCACCCCCACACTCAGCAGCAAGTTCCAGGCTGAACACAGCTCTCAAAGGGCCAGTGCAGCCCTTCCTATTATCTCCCATACTGTGGTGCCTTTTCTTCCGTCACCACAAGCCCTCTGCCCAGCAAGGAGACTCCAGTCAGGAGGATTCACCCCCCACACCCAGCAGCAATCTCCAGACAGATCACAGCTCTTAAAGGTCCAGCGCAGCCCTTCCCGTTAACCGCCTATTGTGGCCCCGGGATCAGTCTGATTTGTTCCGGTCCTGTTGTAGAAACACGTCCCACACCTAGCACACCTCATTTTCTCCCTTTGATGTGCCCGTCGAGCTTTCGCCATCAGCATCACAGCCAGACCAGCCAGACTCCACAATGTCTGATCCTAGCGCTTCCCAGAGCGACCCTCACGTCAGATCTCCTTCCAGAGGATGAATCCTGGATGGCTCACCTCCCAAATCCCACCCTCACCTACAAGGACACTCACTTTGAGGCCTCCTCATCTTAGGAACTTGATTGGGTGCTTGCTTCGGTGAACCTTCAGCCCACAGTGCTGCCCAGGTTGCCCCTCCACAAAAGAAGAGAGCGCTCTCCTTTTCGCAAGCTTCCAAGGACAAGCGTAAACCGCGGAGAAGCTCCCCGATGCCTGGGAAACCATCGGTAGTGCTGATCCACAGATTTGGTAAGCCAGCGGTGGGGGAGGGCTGAGGAGTAGGTAACTGTGCTTTTTCTTCTAGGGGTCTTACGCCTTACCTTCCTTAGGCTGCGGCTGGAAGAGTTGTTCCCCAGATTTGCCATCTATTTGATATGGGGGTCATTTATGATGTGGCGGAAAAGAGTCCCCATCTCTTTCCTTTCCTTCAGATCTTTAAAGTTTGTTATATTGTTTGTTTGGTTAAATTAATGCTTAAAGTTGAATAAGCTTGTCTGCTCCACGTTTTTCACCTCCCCCCATTGCAACTTTTTCTATGTCTCACACGATGTTAGAAACACTCTGGTCTAATGTTGATGTACACTATTCTTTTTGGGGTCGGGCGTTCATGTGTCAGTCGTACGCTCACTCCCGGCTCCCCTTCCCACAAAAGCACTAAACTCTTGCACCCTCAGAGGGGATAGTGGTTTGTTGTCTAAGTGATGGGGTCCCCCACTGGTAACCCTGTCACTTCGGTACGTTATTCCCTAAGGGACGGAATACTACGCCGCCTTGGCGGGAATCTAAAGTTTGGAAGATGTTTTCTCCTTCATTGTGGGCTGTTTATATTCTGTATTGTTATCCTTTTTTCTCTTTTATTCTTTCCCTACCCTTCTTTGTCCTTCTCCTGGGTTCCTGAGCTTCCTCGTGAGATGGTCCTAAGATTGTGTGATGGTGGCGATTAGATTAGTCTCCTTGAATGTGCAGGGTCTGAACGCCCCACAGAAGAGAATAAAAGCCTTCAGGCAAATGAGGTCTCTCCGCGCTGACATTGTATGTCTCCAAGAAACGCACTATACTAAAAACAGTACCCCTACATTTCTCAGTGCAGACTACTCTTTGTTTTATTCAGTCTCCGTGCGCACCAAGCAGCGGGGAGTCCTAATCGCCTTCAAGCGTTCGACTTCCTTCTCTTCCCCCAGGCGCCAAGGAGCACATTGATAGGCCCATTGAGTCTGATGAGGTTCAGGAGGCCATAACATCTTTAAAGGTTGGTAAGCAGCCAGGACCTGATGGCTTCACAACGCTTTATTATAAAAAGTTTAGCCAGATATTGGCCCCACATTTGACGATAGCTTTTAACGCTCTGAGGGAGGGAGCTGCCTGGAGTTCTGACTCACTCACAGCAGCTGTAAGTATGATTCCCAAACCTAACACAGATGACACGGTATGGTCTAACTATAGGCCTATCTCCCTGTTGAATGTTGATGTTAAAATTCTTCCAAAGGTACTGGCCGCACGGCTTAACGGGTTTATTAATGTGCTCATTTCCAAGGAACAGGTGGGGTTCATGCCCCAGCGTCAGGCTGGTGACAACATTAGGAAAATCGCCAACCTTATATAACGCTCCAGGGTGGAAGGTTATCATACCATGCTGTTGGCGCTAGATGTACGCAAAGCGTTCGACACCGTGGCGTGGGACTACTTGCACTTCACCCTCAATAAATGGGGCTTGGGTCCATCTTTTCTGAATTGGATTTCCTTCTTTTATGCCAACCTGGGGGCATACGTCAGGTACTCGGGGTATTCCTCTGACCGATTCACTCTGGGTAGGGGCACAAGACAGGGCTGTCCCCTCTCCCCCCTCCTCTTTGCCTTAGCCATTGAGCCTCTCTCCAGACTTATTCAGGCCAATAGTGGTATTGCAGGCATCGAAGAGGGGGGATAAGATTTCACTGTTTGCTGACGATATCCTAATGGTGATCAAGGACCCGGTCATATCCCTCCTGAGCCTTTTTAAAACCCTTGATTCTTTTTCGAGGCTTTCGGGCCTGCAAATTAATTCTCCCAAATCTCAGGCCCTTAATATCTCCCTACCCAATTCTGAGTACTGTCAAGGCCTCCTTTGAATTTCATTGGCAGGTCAGGCATATTAAATACTTAGGGATACAGCTGGCATCTGATTATAACTCTCTTTACGGGGCAAGCTACCCTAATATGTTCAATACCTTGAGGTCCCTGTTAGGTAACTGGGCCAAATTAAATCTTTCTTGGCTTGGTAGGATTGCTGCAGTGAAAATGGCGTGGCTCCCCAAATTACTTTATTTTTTCCGGGTGCTGCCGATTTCCGTCCCGGCCTCTGCTCTGAAACACCTCCAATCTGACCTAAATAAACTTATCTGGGGGGGCGTAAACCACAAATTGACCGTGGAACGCTTTACAGAGCTAAACAGAAAGGTGGCTTGGGAGTCCCTAATCTCGCACGCTATTACAGCGCTTGTCAAATTGCCCAACTGACAGTCTTGCACGGGGGAAGCGATAGACCTTTGTGGGTGGACATTGAGGAGTCGTATTGTTCCCCCATCTCTTTATCTAATGCTATGGCTCCCCCCCGCGGTCTGTAGGAAAATCTCCAATCCCGTACTTAATCACTCACTTAGAATTTGGAGGGCTAATAAGAAGTGGGGGAACCTTGCCTCGTCGCATTACCCACTACTCTAATTTTTGGGCAATCCGGATTTTGTCCCAGGCTTTTCGGAACCTGCGGTGTTCGAGTGGTGGAAGATTCAAAATCTGACAAGAATTCAGAATCTCTTTTCACGTCAAGGTTCGCTCTCCTTTGCCGAATTGAGATCCTCTTATGACGCTCCGGGGAAAGAGTTCCTTAGCTTCTTACCAATCAACCACTATGGCCGCTAAACCACTAAATGCAAGTCGGGCGCCCCGCTCCTTCCTTTTACGACATTTGAAAGAGTCTGTCTAGAACAGCCTATGGGTAAAGGGGTGATTGCGTTGGCCTATAAACTGCTATCTGAATCAGAAGGGGTGAGACCTCTGAATCATGTGGCAAAATGGAGCGACGACCTTAATCTGACCCTATCGGATGGGGACTGGAGGGCAGTCTGGAGGCACACTTTCTCAGGATATCTAAATGTTGATGCTCAGGAGGTCAACACCAAGGTCCTCCTCCGGTGGTACCTCGTTCCGGAAAGAATACACAAATTCTGCCCCTCCTATCCACGGGATTGCTTCAGAGGCTGCGGGCTCCCTGGTACTTACTTTCATACCTGGTGGGAGTGCAGGGTAGTGAAACAATTTTGGATCAAAGTCCTCTATGTTATTAATAAGGCCACCGGGCTAAAGATGGGCCTATCCCCTCAGCTGTCCCTCCTTAACCTGAAACCCCCTGACTGCACAAGTACCCAGTTTGACCTCATAAGACACATTACTATGGCAGCCAAATTGATTATTGCCCAGTCTTGGAAGAAACCAGTCATTCCCCGGGGAAGCCTTATCATCCGAGTTAACAAAGCCATGCTATTCGAGAAGATGGCGGCCATCATAAAGGGGGATTTCGACCCCTTTCTATCCACCTGGGAAGGTTGGATTACTCATTTTCATCCGGGGGGGGCTCAACTGTGTTCTCCTTACAATCTAGTACCCCGCCTTATTTCTCCTCATGATACGAACGGAGGCTCGGAACCCGCCCTTTACCCTTCTTCTTCTCTCCCCCTTTCCCCCTTTCTTTCCTTCTACTTCACCTACTTCACCTTCTTCCTTCTTCTTCTCTAAGCTCTTCTTTCGATGATGCTTGAGAAATGTTCTTTTTATCTCCATGGATAATTTTTGTCAGTGTTCTGTTCATGATGGTCATATTCTTCTGTATGCTAGCTAATTATTGGCGCTTTTGTATGACCTTTTGCGCAGTATGGAACATGTCCTGACTGTAGTCCTACGATGTTAATCTCTGCTTTTATCTCAATAAAAACTATAATTGTAAAAAAAAATAAAGGGTAGTGAGAGTTAAAGAAAAAAAAAAAGCCCAAACCCTTAAAAACTATTCCCCAGCATCTAAAATTAATAGATTTTAAGTTTTTAGTCACTTACTTATTATTCTTTTCCCCACCGGGCTGCAACTCTGTTCAGGACACTAGGATGCGGGCGCCGCCATCTTGGCTCAGAAGCATCAAACATACTGAGGAGAGGAGAGCAGGATAAAGTGCAGGGGGTGGGGTTATAGCTGTGCTTTACTCAGACAGAGCAGAGCTGGGGTCAGGGAAAGGACAGCAATCCCAGAATGCAGAGCGACACAGTCAGAAGACACTTCCTGTTTTCAGGCTGCCTGATGCTCCATGAGCCACCATCTTGGATGTTTAAAGGCTCATAACATGCAGTAGATGCAGGTAGGATGATTTTTAATGTGAGCAACCTGTATGTACAGGTTGTGGGAAACATATAAGATATGCTCTTATTAAGGGTGAAGGTCCACTTGAAGGGTTTGGGCTTTTCATTAAATGATGCTGAAGGTCTGGCTTAATTTGGCTTGTGACAAGTACAGACTTGTCATTTCGCTCTCTAAAACTGAACATGTTTAAAACTGAAGTATGCAGTCCCAAATAAATTAGCAGCTGTGCCCTCAGTTATGGGAATGGTCATGTATGAAGCATGCCTGATATGCTCGATACCAGGGGTGTACATACCATAGAGGCAGGGGCAACTGCAACTGGGCTCTTGGGAGAAGAGGGTCTCATACAAGCTGTCTCCCTCCATGTTTTAAAATCTGTGGCAAAAGTGCCGCAGACTTGCACATGCAGTATGTAGTGCTGGACCTTTTATGTTGCCCCAGCAACCACAAAGAGGGACAATAGGCTCGATTCAGAGGCACATTCGTCTGGACTTCCGTAGCTGTCTGTGAAAGTTTTTGTGTGTGTTTGTCATTTTTTTTCCTTCATTTTTCATTCGTACAAACGTTCAGGCAAATGCGTATATGCGCTTTCGATGAACGAAAGCAAATCAGATCATTTGCGTTAGTTCGGATCATTTTCCCATCCAAATCTGATATGTTTTGTTCGTTCAGATAATTTACGTTAATGGTATGGGCTTGCATCTCATTCAGAGAGCTGATTGCCGACGGACCACCAGCCTATAAACCCGTTTCATTTGCGATCCCCTTACGGGACCATTTTGACCTCAGAAACAGCAGATATGAACCAGTCTAGTGCCTTTGTGGAGCATGAGGTACTCCAGCTAATGGGCATTGAAATTGTCCGGAGGGCCGAGACCAGATTGCACCGGCGATGCATGCACATCGATGGCATGCATGACGTTGAGCTGTTCGAGCTCACCAGACTTAATCGCGCTTCCCTCCATAAGTTGTATAGTGAGCTGCGGCCATGGTTAGCCCGCACCACAAGGAAGGGGCAAGCAATTTCAGGTATGACCAAGATGCTTGGCTGCCTGCAATTCTTGGCGAACGGCTCGTTCCAGAGGCTGGGTGCCCTCTCCATGGGGATCTCCCAGCCTACGCTGAGCCGCGTGCTATCCAAGTTTTTGGAAGGCATGGCTACCATTAGTCAGAAATATATTTGTTTTCCTGACGACATGGTAGCCAGGAACGCGATTAAGCTGGCATTTTATAATATCGCCGACATGCCCAACGTCATGGGTGCCATTGATTGCACCCACGTTGCCCTGGTGCCTCTGGCAGCCGACGAGTACATCTACAGGCAAGTCCAATCTGTCATTTTTTAATATAGTTTACCTAAATGTTCTTTTTCAATTTTCAAAATCTCTCCTTGTAAAATCCCTCCTTGTAAATAGTCCCTGTGTAACAATGGACCATATTTAGCTTCTCAAATGTTTTTTATGTTGGCCAAAGGGAAACATTTTAAATAGGCACTTTAAAGTTATTCTTTACTTGATCCAACATACATATCCTTTTTGTTTTATCCAAAAATACCTATGTACTTGGTTAGTGTTATTTGTATTGGCCCACAGGTTTTTGGTAGGGTGTTATTAGTTAGTGTTTCACTAGTTTACCCTGCCTTGCTTATTTTTTCTTTTTTCTTTTATCCCAGGAACCGCATGTCTGGGGCCACTCCCTGAATGTCCAAGCAGTGGTGGCCCCAGACATGCGGTTCCTTAGTGTGCTCGCCGGGTTTCCAGGCTCATCCCATGACGCCTACATTTTGAGAAGATCTGGATTGTACCATCGGTTTGAGTCTGGAGAATTCTCCGGTGGATGGCTCCTTGTTAAGTTGACGCCAATAATGTCATTGACTTTTCAATGTATGCCTATGAATATAGTTTTTGACTCATGTATGAAACTTTGCCTATTTTTCCCCCTTCATTACATGTGAAACACGACCTTAAACATTAGATTTTTCTAACAACAAACCCTTGTCAAATGTTTGGCCAGCATTTCCAAATAAGAAATTTCTACTTTATAGTAAATTAATTTTTAGTCTTCCCCACACTCGGCTGCAGTTATGTTCTTGACTATATGATAGGGTCTGCGCAATCTTTGCTTACATGCATTACACTTACTGAGTAGAGGAGAGCGGGATAAAGTGCAGGGGCCTGGTTAGAGCTGTTTTTGCCTCAGACAAAGCAGATACGGGGTCCAGAAAATTTAAGACATCCCTGAATGTTAAGCAGCACAGTCCGAAACCAATACCTGTTAGCAGTCTGCCTGATTTGCCATCATCCTCCATCTTTGATGTTTTAATTGTGCCAACATCCATTACATGTAGTTTTTTTTTTTTTTTTTTGGCTGCGCAATCTGTATGCTCAGGGTGTTGCTCAAATGTTACATAGCCTCTTAGTCTTGGTGATGAATATTTTATTGGATTCAATTTAGGGAGTAATGTGTAATTTATGATATTTGTTACGCATTTTTTCAGGTGATTCTGGCTATCCACTCCTTCCCTGGCTGCTGACGCCTGTCCTTCGGCCCCAGAATGCCGCACAGGATGCCTACAATCGGGCACACTGGAAGACCCGGGCTATTGTTGAGAGAGCATTTGACATATTAAAAACCCGCTTTCGTTGCTTGGACCATACCAGGGGGGCACTACAGTATGACCCCAAGAAGGTCATCGATATCATTCTCGCGTGTGCTGTATTACATAATTATGCCATCTTGCAGCGTGTCCCCCGGTATGTGGATCTGCCCCCCTCTCCACCCAGCCAGGACCCCGATGAAGTATATCGTGGACCAACTAGTGCCTCTGGACAAGCAGTGCATGCTAATTTGGTTTCCACACATTTTTCTTAATTTGTTGTGTCTGTGTTTGTTTTGTCCCTGTATTGATTGTTCTTTTAGATAATTTTGCTTAGTTTTTGTATTTTTGTTTGGTACTGTCCAAAATAGTAATGATGTAATTACTAAAAAATTTACACCTGATTTGAGACTCATGGCTTTTTTTGGTGCCCAATTTGTTAGTGCAAACTTTAAGTAATGTTATAAAAAAAATAGCTTAAGGCATCAACTTAGTCAACCACAGGTCAAGTCACAATCGTTTTTATTAAATTTTAGAACTTAAAATTGGAGTTGATGGTCACTCCCATAGTTCATGTTAAGACATGTTAAAACAACAAATGTCATTAGTGACAAATCATGGCACATAGCAATTGCCCACAGGCAGTAGTTTTAAAGTAAAGCTCTCCAGGCCGAAGTTTCAAACAAATCTAAAATACACACACATATGGGACAAGCATTGGCATGAAAATATTTCTGGGCAAAGAAATAGGGGCACATACACACCCCCTCCTGCTTGGCCATATTTGCCACAGGCACAGGTGGAAAGCAGCCATACATATGTTACATCTACACCTGTTACTCAATGGCCCACCCAAACAAGAAGCCCCAGTCCCAATCCAAGTCAAGTTCAATCTCCAGCCAGCCGTCATACATTTCACCCCAACACAGCCAGGGCAGAATGTCACCCGATTTGCCTGCAAACACTGAGGAGCCAGAACAGCAAGCAACAGGGCGCACATTGCGCAGAGGCCGCTTGAGTGGCAGGTTTGGGGAGGCACAAACTCTGGCATTGGCTAGTGGGCTCACCTGGCATTATGATGAACTATATGGGCGCCAATACAAAGCATACAAGCAAAGCCATACCCTAAGGGGATGTTTGTAGGGCTCACCAGACAGGTTAATACAGTGGGGATGTAGAGCAAAGATGTTGAGCAGATACAGTACAAATAGGCCTTAAAATGGGGGATGCCCATAAAACCCTGGTGGTGGGCCTTGGAGGTGGCCCATCATCTGGGCATGTGTGGCATTCATAATCTGTAACTGTTCCAACATGTTTCTATTGGTAGTTCAAAATTCAGCCAGCATGGCACTGAAATTGTTAGTTAAGGTGGCCATGTGGCTGTTGCTATTTCGAACTTCCTCAAGCATGGCACGGAAATTATTTTATAAGGTGGCCATGTGGCTGTTGGTCGACCTAAATTCTGTCAGCAGGCTGTTTAATGTATTATTTAATGTCTCTAATTGTGCATGATGCTGTTAGTTGTTTCTTTGATTTTGTATGCAAAATAAACGCCTCTCATGGTGCCATGGTGACTCCATGATCAGGTTAGGGGGCGCGTGCTGATGATGTTCCTCTAGTTCGACCAACAGCCACAGATCTGCTTGCCAAATCCTTAGCAGCAGAGCTAACACTGGGGACTGTATGCTCAGTCTCTGCATGCTGCCCACGATGGGCTGGCAGCATGCAGCCAGCTTCACTCTGCTGCTGAGGATTTGGTGGAGAAACATGTTGGGACAGTTGCAGAATATGTTCCAGGGGGGGCTGTAGTGAAGGTCCCATGAAGGTGCCATCCTCCTCCAGCTCCTGGATTTCCTTCATCAGTGTGTGGGTCTGTTGGGATATGTAAAAAAAAAGGTTCAGTTTGTGCACTGCATATGTAATTCCAGCAAAAAAAACACGGAAATTCACATACATCAGCAAATTCAGAAAAAGACGCTTACCGTATATATCGGATCCTGGGTCATAGGCAGCACGGAAGTTGACGGTGTGGCCAAACTGGCTGAGGCTTCCACGGTAGCTGAGGGATGATGCTGGGCTGCATTGTTTAAAAAAAGGCATGTAAACACACAACTATGCATTGTTGATGTGTATTAATACATATGCTTCACTACAACACGTAGGCAAGCAGGAATGGCAACTCCCCCAACGGTCCAAGTTGACCTTCACTATGAATACCATTATCTGTTATATGTATTACTCAACAAGTACATACACATTGGTCACCTAAACCAAACAAAACATGCATGTACTGGCTGTTATGAGGCTTCACACATCCATAAAGGGCCATTAGGGGCCCACACTCAGCTTGCAAATAGCATTTGGATTAAGATTATGGTGGTTGCCATTCTTCCTAGGTAAACCTTTCAAGCACCCCAGATAAAGTATTTCTGACCAAAGCACAGCTCAAACCCAAGTGGGATAAAGTTAAAGATGGAAGTGTTGGATCAGATTGACTAGAAGAACATAACAGGCAGTCCTTTGCTAAATACTTTAATAGTGTCCATAAATACTCTCAAAGGTCATGTATGGCCAAGCAAATTAGTAAATTAACATTCCACAGATATTACAGACCCTGGTTAAATTTTTACCTCCACTACAAGGCACTCCCTAGGGGTATTTGTTAATATATGCCTTGGTGCCTCATTTTACATGTAGAAAACATATCACATACACACTAACATTACTAACCTGCAGGAATAGTCGGGATGTCCGTGTCCCGTCGCCCCGAGTGTCCCTCTAAGGCCATGGGATGTAGCAGGCCCAGCACCACCTCCTCAGCTGGGGTAAATTGAAGTTTAGTGGGGAAGCCTCCGCCAGTTTGTAAGCTGAAAAAGATAGTTTGGCAAATTTAGCTAAATGTTGACCATACAAGAAGCAGAGAAATCCACAAAGTAGATATGTACCTGTAATTACGCCGTTTATTTTCTTTCTTCCGTGCTGCATACTTCAGGTCCGATATTTTGCGTCGAATCTGCTCAACATCTTTTAGCTCTTCCCCCGCTGCATTGACCTGTCTGGTGAGCTCCTCTAAAATTTCTGCTTTGCGCTGTTTGCTGGTTGATTTGGATCTGCGCCCATATAGTTCATCATAATGCAAGGTGAGCCCACTAGCCAATGCCAGAGTTTGGGCCTCCCCAAACCTGCCACTCAAGTGGCCTCTGCGCAATGTGCGCCCTGTTGCTTGCGGTTCTGGCTCCTTAGTGTTTGCAGGCAAATCGAGGGACATTCTGGCCTGGCTGTGTTGGGGTGAAATTAATGACTGCTCGCTGGCTTGAGATTGAACAGGACTGGGTGTTCATGGCTGTGTGGCCACTGAAGTAGCAGGTGTAGATGTGGCATATGGTGAGTGCCTTACCACCTGTGCCGGTGGCGAATGTGGCCGAGGAGGAGAGGGTGTGCTTGATGTATTAGGGCTTGGGGTCCTGTGCCTCTGTGGGCCCTTAGAAGTTGCATGCCCCTTGAAGGTTGTAGGCCGGTCCTGGGGTGATGCAGAGCTTTGGCTTCTTGCCCGGTGCCTTACACTCTTGCCGGAGGAGTTGGAGACCCGTGCGGGTGGGGATGGCGACCTTGGGCTTCTTGGCCTGCTGTCACTTCTTGGGCTTCTTCGGCTTCTTGGCCTTCTTGGGCTTCTTGCCCTGCTGGGGTTTCTTGGCCTTTTTGGGCTTCTTGGCCTGCTGTGGCTTCTTGGCCTTCTTGGGCTTCTTGCCCTGCTGGGGCTTCTTGGCCTTCTTGCCCTGCTGGGGCTTCTTTCCCAGTGCCTTGGCCTCTTGCTATATTTAGCCACACATGCGGGTGGTGGGGATGGCGACCTTGGGCTGCTGGGGCTTATTTCCCAGTGGGTTCTGCTCTTAGACTTTGATTTTGGGACAAGTGGGTGGGGTGATGAGGACCTGGGGGGCTGGGGTTCGCACCCTCTTTGTACCTTTTTTTCCTGCCGTTGGTGTTGGCTTGCTGGCTTGTGGCTTCCTCTTTCCCGCTGGCTCCTCTTTTTTGCTGGTTGTTGTTGGTGCCTTTGGCTGAGCACTGCGGGTTGGCCGCAGCTTAGTTTTGAGCATCTGTGAGCGAGTTGTTGGGCCTGCAGAAGGCTCCTGCCGCTTTGATGCCTGTTTGCTGCTGCCCTCCTTTGCTGCTTTATGTATCGCTTTTTTGAGTGCCATTACTCATGACTCTCAAAGAGAATGAGCTGTGTGTCCAGGACCCTTTAAAATTTAAACAAAAATTCCCGGGGTCTGACGCTTACGCGCTCGCGTACACATGCGTACGGCCGTTCGTCTGGCCATGCGGAACCTGGAAACCGCTGGGGCATAACTTATCTGCTGCAGACAAGAGGCAAGATGGCACCCACAATCTTCACCCGCCAACAAGAAGAGATCATCATGCTTGTAAGTGTCTATTAATGCCTTTGATTTGCCATCTAAATGCATGTCTAGCCCTTAAGGAAGCTCAGGAATAAAAGTGTCTAAAACTCCATGCCAAACAGAAATTAGGGCCCACACGTGCGAACAAAAACTTATGCCAGCTACAAGGATTGTATTAGGCTAGAAATGTGTCTGTTAATGTCATTTAGTCAAATGATGGATTTGTGACAGATATTTGTATGCAGTTTGATCGAAATCCTACGTTTATTTTTTGTTTTGTAGACGATGCTGGAGCGCAGGTACGACTACCTGCCCAACTCATTTGAGAAGTGGACCGTCGCCCTGGAGATAGTTTCCCGAATCCAACATCAGACGGACACCACCTTCACCCACACTCAGATCATGCAGCATTGGTCGGACCTGAAACGGCTGCACATGGCCCAGGTGCGGCGGTTTTTCGGACTCCATTTCCCTAGTAAGTACATAGTGATTGCAACTGTAACTAAGACAGAAGGTAGGCCTTTAGTTATGGAAATGGAGTACCGAATCCGCTGCACCCGGAGGCGCACAGGCCGACCAGTGCTGCATGAATCTGCAGCTGGAAGTGAAGGTGGTGTTTCTCCAGGGCGACGGTCCTACCCCTCCTCTGTTGGGTCCTCCGACCAGCCCCTGGACCTTTCCACAGAGGAGGGGTGGCACGGCATGGGCAGGCAGTCGGGCTCAGCGACGCAGGCGGGAACCTCTGGTATGTGACCGCACACACATATACATGCTATTTACTGCAAAGCTAATTCCCTTAATCTGTTTTTCTAGATGCTTCTGGAGCAGGTGAAGATGTGCAGTCTGCAGCAGATCTCGCCCAGGAGGCACAGGGAGAAGGTGAGTGATGTGACACACACATTGAAATTGACATTTGATTACTGTTGACTAAGACATTATAAGTGACCCTATTTGCCATGTCTCTAAAGCTTCTACTTCACAGCAGTGGCAGGGCCCAGGACGGAGGGTTGTCCCCAGCGAGACAGCCGTAGGCCACCAACCAAGTAAGTTGCAATGTCATTCTTTGTAGTATGTGCTAATTGACATGATCACCCAGCTACATCAAGCCATAGTCAATGGCATTAGCAGAATGACCTCTGCCCACTTCCTTACTAATGACTTAGCAGAATGACAAATGTCGTCATGATTTAGGTTGCCAACTAACAAACATTCCATCCACAGGTGAGAAACATGTATTTGTCTCAAACTAATGTTTTTTTTATCAATTTCATACAGGGACCACACGGGCAAGAGTAGAAGAAATGAATTGAAGGGCCCTTGAGTTGGTGGCCGATATGCAGCATCTGCGTGACTCGTTGGGGACAACAGAAGAAGACTAGTGCCCTGGGTCCTGTCACTGTGTATTGATTTTGTAAATATTTTTTTTAATTTTTAAGTTTTAAAACATTTTAATGTTTTTAAAAAAACAAAAAAGTTTGTAAGATTTTTCAAAAAAACAATATTTAAAAGAAGCCATAAAAATTGCCTTCTAATATAAAAGAAAACAAAAAAAAAAGTTTCAGTGTCATTTTTTTCACAAATACATTAACACCAAACGAAGGGTGAAATAAACATTTAGAGATGAAGATTCAGATGACCGGGAAGTGATTTGGGTAAGTTTTAGGGGCCTAAAATGGAAGAAGAACCTAGCCGGGAAGTGATTTGGGTGAGTTTTAGGGGCCTAAAATGGAAGAAGAACCTAGCCAGGAAGTGATTTGGGTAAGTTTTAGGGGCCGAAAATGGAAGAAGAACCTAACCGGGAAGTGATTTGGGTGAGTTTTAGGGGCCGAAAATGGAAGAAGAACCTAACCGGGAAGTGATTTGGGTAAATTTCAGGAGTGAAACATGGAAGATGTAGGATTGCGCTAAGTGGTTTGGGTGAGTTTAAGGGGTCATACATGAAAGATGTAGGATTGCGCTAAGTGGTTTGGGTGAGTTTTAGGGGTGAAACATGGAAGATGTAGGATTGCGCTAAGTGGTTTGGGTGAGTTTAAGGGGTCATACATGGAAGATGTAGGATTGAGCTAAGTGGTTTGGGTGAGTTTTAGGGGTGAAACATGGAAGATGTAGGATTGTGCTAAGTGGTTTGGGTGAGTTTAAGGGGTCATACATGGAAGATGTAGGATTGCGCTAAGTGGTTTGGGTGAGTTTAAGGGGTCATACATGGAAAATGTAGGATTGCGCTAAGTTGTTTGGGTGAGTTTAACCCTTTAAGTGCCAGCCTACCTGGAGTTTTTGTCACACTCTGTTGCCAGACCATTTTGCACTATTTTGCACTCCCCATGTTCAAATGTGATTTTTTAAGGGATTTCCAGGGATTTCCCAGGAAAATGATATATTGTTTTTTTCAGCAGAGTCTGAGCTTTAACATGAAATGTCTTGTTTGTCATTTTTTAGGTGTATTCTCAATATTTTTTGGCGAAATATGTGCAAAAAAATTTAAAAAAATAAATTTTTTACAATTTGTAGTGTTTTTTTGTAATAAAAAATGTAAGTTTGTCAATAAAATCTTATTGCGTGTGAAACCCCAATTTCTCCCGGTTACAGCGGTACCACATATGTATAGGTAGACACCTTTTCCTGCCCAGGAGACTCCCCCAAACTGAAACAGAGCTTTAGGGGATTTTCTGAAAAAATACAACTGTGATATGCGCTATGCGCACCTTGCAGTTTTTCCAGAAAAACAACCCTTTACATTTGAAATACCCCCCACAAACTATATATTCTCTGGAAGTACACACCTCAGGCTTTCTATTTGTACCAGGCTTGTTGATGTGGCCACAGTTTTCTAGAAGTAATCCCTCAATGTATTCTTTGGTTGCAAAGAGTTTCCCTAAAAAAAGGATAAAAAAGCAGAATTAAAGCCACATTTTCCTAAAAAACTATATACAAACAAGAAAAAACAAGTATGATCTGAAAAAGCAACATCCCCCGAACAGAACGATACCCAACATGCATGGGTTCTGTCAAGGAAAGAGTTGCCAAACACCCCAAAGTAAAGCATGTGCGTAACGGTAATTTTTCTTGAAAATTTCAGCTCTGCAGACAAAGTGCGCACCTTGCGATTTTTCAACCAAAACAACCCTTTACATTTGGAATATCCCCCATAAACCATATATTCCCTGAAAGTACACATGTTAAGCTTTCTAAGCATACCCAGCTTGTTGTAGTGGGCTCATCTTTCTGGAATTAATCCCTCAAAGAACTCTTTGGTTGCGCAGAGTTTCCCTAAAAAATGTATAAAAAAGCAGAATAAAAAACACCTTTTACTAAAATATAGATATGCAAACAAGAAAAAACAAGCTAAGTCTGAAAGCGCAAGGTCCCCCGAACAGAACAATACCCAACATGCAGAGGTACTATTAACCCTTTTAATTGCCAGCTTACTTGAGATTTTGTCACCCTCTGTTGACAGGTCATTTTTCCCCATTTTGCGCCATGTTTTGCGCCATGTTTTGTGTCATTTTTGCTGGAATTTTCAGGAAAATTATATATATATTTTTTGCAGCAGAGTTTAGGCTTTAACATGAAATGTCTTGTTTGTAAATTTTATTTATTATTAATTTTATTTATTATTAAGTAAAAAAAAAAAATAAATAAAATTTTTTTTTAGAAAATTGACTCCTTTATTTTACATAAAAAATGTATTTTATTAAAGAAAACCATATTGCATGTGAAAGCCCCATTTCTACCGATTAGAACGGTACCACATATTTATCGGTAGCCCCCTGTTCCTGCCCAGGAGACCCCCCTAACTGAAACAAGTAATTTTTAACATTTACAAATAAAATACAACTACCATCCACACTACAAAGGGTTAAATCGAGAAAAAAAAATGACATAGGGTCCCCCCTCCCGGGAGGGGGGGCCCATTTTTTGGGGGGATTTTTAAGGGTTAAAAATCCTTAAAAATAAAAAAAAAATGACATGGGCCCCCCCTTACCCAAAGTAACCAGCCCGGGACCAGCTATGCAGGGCTTGGAGGAACGGGGCGCAGGGGCCAGCTTTTGTGGCCCCTGGCCCTGCAGGCTACAAGCCCGCACAGCCAGTGGGCCCGGGCTCTTCTGCCCCCCCCTGGGCTTTGGGGAGGCAGGTAATGGGGGTGCCGGGGGTTAATGGCAAGTCACCGGCTAGCACAGGTGACTTGCCACCTCCCCCAGCCTTGTGAACTGGTATAGGGGTCATGGACCCCTTACCAGTTCACAAGGGGTTAAATGTAAAAATAAAACACAGACACACAAAGAGAAAAAATATTTTATTATTTTTTTTTTTTTAATACTTACCTCCCATCCATAGTGGAGCACTCTTTCAGCCTTTTATAGCTGCTGGATGACAGAAAACAAAAGGGTTAATTAAAAAAAAAAATGACAGGGTTCCCCCTCCTAGGGGGGGAGACCCCATTTTTTTTTGGAATTTTAAGGGTTAAAAACCCTTAAAAATCCAAAAAAAAATGACGTAGGGTCCCCCCTACCCAGCATTACCGACCCGGGCCAGCTATGGGGGCTTGTAGAACAGGGCGCAGGGGCCAGCGTTGGTGGCCCCTGGCCCTGCAGGCTACTAGCCCACATAGCCACTAAGTGGCCCGGGCCCTTCTGCCCCCCCCCTGGCCGTTGGGGAGGCAGGTAATGGGGGGCTGGGGGTTAATGGCAAGCCACCCACTAGCTGCAGGTGACTTGCCATACCCAGAGCCTTGTGAACTGGTATAAGGGGTCTCATGGACCCCTTACCAGTTCACAAAGGGTTAAATGAAAAAAAAACGCCACACAAAAGTATTTTATTAAAAAAAAAAAAAATTTTTTTTTTACTGTACTTACCTCCGATTGTAAGCTCCTTTGTCCCGCGCCGCTCTGCTGACAGATGGCGGTGATCGGCATCAGAGAAGGGGGAGGCAGGAGATCAGAGGATCTCCTGCCACCTCCTTCCCCGTTGCCGATCACCGGCATCTGACAGCTGAGAACGCTGAAGCCGGTGATCGGTGATCGGGGCCGGGATGACGTCATAGCCCCGCCCCCAAAAGGGGCGGGGCTTGACGCTGCGACGGACCGGGATGACGTCATAGCCCCGCCCCCAATGGGGGCGGGGCTTAGCGGCAAGATGGCGGCCGCCATCGAAGAGGAGAGAGGAGAGAGCCTTCCGGGCTCTCTCCTGAAGATCGGTAAGTCCTGGGGGGCGATCGGAGGCCCCCCAGGTGAAGAGGAGGGACAGCGGGAGGCAGCGCACACACAGGTAAGTGAATGTCATTTTTATTTTTTTATTTTTTTTACAGTTAGCAGCTGCTGCTGCCAAACGGGGGGGGGGGGCTATTCCGGGGGCTCTCCTGGAGCCATCCGACCCCCCACGGGGGATCGGATGGCACCAAATTAAAGAGGAGACCCGGCCGGATCCAACGAGGGGTCAGGTGAGTATTTTTTACTTTTATTTTTTTTACTAGCAGGGGGGAAAGTCAAGCCCGTAGATACTACGTGCTTGGCACTTAAGTGGAGTGGAAGCAAGCACGTAGTATCTACGTGCTTGGCACTGAAAGGGTTAAGGGGTGAAACATGGAAGATGTAGAATTGCGCTAAGTGGTTTAGCTAAGCATTGTATTAGAAGTGAGTGAGCCAAATATGTAGGCGAGCACTTTAACGAGTTAAGTTTGTAGTGCGCAGGCGCACGATCGCAAGGATTTACGTCTGGGTGATTATTTATTGAAAAAAGAAAACAAAATCTATCGGGAAACGTAAAGGATTCGTGGAAGGAGACGATGGAAGAAGGGCAAAAACGAAAGCCGACGTTGTAACATGAGAAAATGAAACAGAAAAGTCACGCTGGAAAATTGCATCCTCGTACTCATACTCTGGCATACGAACGGACGGATACTTTACTGAAGGTTAGCAATGCATGCATAGAATTGCTCGCACACTCATACGAAAAAAAATAGATCGGCACAAAAACGAAAATCTTTTTTTGTTTTTCTGAATCAAGTCTAATGTCCAAGTCTGAACCAATCACTCCTATTTTTACTATTTTTTTTACTATTTTTACTCTCATTATTCTTCCATTTCCCGCACCTAAAATGTACCTAAATCACTTCGTGGTCAGTATATTCTTCCATTTCCCGCACATAAAACTTACCTAAATCACTTCATAGTCTGGCAAATCTTCATATCTAAATTTTGTGTTTTGCATTCGTTTTGTGGTAACCAACCCTTAATGAATGTATGTAGAAAAGGAAATGACACAGAAACAAGTTTTTGTTTTTTAATCATAACTGGCATTTTTCTAGTGCCTTTTTTTGTATACATTTGTTTATAAAAATTTACAAGTTTTTTAAATGGAAATTGTAAAAATATTAATTTTTTGGGTTTTAAAATATAACAGATATAAAACTATATACACAGCAATGGCAGGCCCCAGAAAATTATTCTTCATCTGTGGTCCCCAAAGAATCGCGCAGCTCCTGCATCTCACCCCCCAACTGAAGCACCGTGGCAATCTGGCACGTGCGGTGCCTGGAAAAAAAAGAAAAAAAAATATTTGGCGGCAAATTCATGTTTAACAGCTGTGGATGGAATGTTTATTAGGTTGCAAGCTAACTCATGAGGCCATATGTCATTATGCTAAGGAATTAATAAAAGGAAGAGGCCATATGTCATTATGCTAAGGAATTAATAAAAGGAAGAGGCCATATGTCATTATGCTAAGGAATTAATAAAAGGAAGAGGCCATATGTCATTATGCTAAGGAATTAATAAAAGGAAGAGGCCATATGTCATTATGCTAAGGAATTAATAAACGGAAGAGGCCATATGTCATTATGCTAAGGAATTAATAAAAGGAAGAGGCCATATGTCATTATGCTACGGAATTGACTATGGATTTAGGTAAATTGGTGATCATGTAATTACCCACATACTCCAAATATTTACATTACAACTTACTTCTTTGGTGGGCGACCTCTAAACTGCTAATGCATGTGAATGCACATGACTAATTTGCCTAACAAATATATTTAGGGCCCAAACTGAAACAGTTTTTTCACATGTCCCTACAGACTCACACACTGATGGATGAAATCCAGGAGATGGAGGAGGAGGAGGATGCAAGCCTGATGGGACCTTCTGAAATTACCCCCCTGGAACCTAATCCGCCACTGACCCAGCATCCTACTGCACCAAATCCTCTGCAGCAGAGTGAAGCTGGATGCATGCTGCCAGCCCATCGTGGGCAGCAGGCTGAGACTGAGCCTAGAGTTCCCAGTGGTAACTCTGCAGCAGAGGTTTTGCTGACGTCGACCAGTTTCCCAGGGGAGGCGCGTACCGATCCTGGAGTCAGCATGGCGCCATGACAGCCGTTACTTTCGGCAGCTGACTCAACGAACCACAGAGCAGATTACTGCACAATTAGTGATTTTCAAAAATACATTCACCAACATGCTGACTGAATTTAGGACGAGCAACAGGCAGATGTCTGAACAAATGGCCAACTTAAGCAGCCAGATGTCTGAACAAATGGCCAACTTAACCACACAGATGGCAGGACAAATGGCCACCTTAAATACTAACTTCGCTGCCATGCTCGAGGAATTTAGAACAAGCAATAGACAGATGCTAGAGCAGTGGCAGATTATGAATGCCACACATGGTCAGGTGTTGGGACACCTCCAAGGTCCACCACAAGCTTATTATGGGCAACCTCAATTTTAAGACCTATTTGACCTGTATATGCTCCACATCTTTCCTCTACATCCCCACTCTATTTGCCTGTCTGGTGAGCGCTACCAAGATTGCCTTTTATATGGCATTGCTCATTTGCTTTTGAATTCACCCATATACCTCATTAGAGTGCTTACATACCTCACTAGCCAATGGCTGAGCTTAAGCCTCACTGAAGCGTCCGCTCAAGCTCCCAGGCTGCAGGCTTGGGCCTAATCAAATTGTGGCTGGCTCATCCTGTTTGTTGGCAATATTGGGGGGACATTATTGGCTGGGAAACAACTACATTTGCCCATGGCAAAGATTGGACTGGACTGGCATTAGGACTGGGGGTCATTGGCTGGGTGACCACCGAACTTACAGGCGTGGATGTGGCATAGGTATGGCTGCTTTCCACCTGTGCCGGTGGCAAATTTGGCCAACCAGGAGAGGGTGTGTATGTGGGCCTATGTATTCCTGCACCACTATTCCCCTGGAAATTGTTGCTCCCTATGGATCTTGATGTTGGTGGGCGGGGAAACTTCGGCCTGGAGTCAGTTACTTTAGAACTCCTGGATGTGGCCAATTGCTAGGTGCCATGAGTCTGCCCCAATTTAGTTATGTTCTACAATGTATTTACATTTTGAGTCTGCGAGTGCCCTTCAACTACAAATTGACATATTTGCAGAAAATAGATTGAATGTGACTTCACCTTTTCTTGGCTAAGTTGATGCATTAATGTTTGGTTTACTTTGATATTAATGAAGGTTTTTAAGAACAAACATGCGAAAATAAACTGCATGAGGCTCAAATCAGGTGTCAATTTTTTAGTAATTAAGTCATTACTTATTTAAAAAAAAAAAACTTCACAATAACAATGAAGTGATAATAACAAATTAACATAAACAAACAATCAAAGAAAACAAATTTTAGGCAAAATAGGCGGTTATTAAATTGACCCCACTGCTTGCCCAGAGGCACTAGTTGTGCCAGTGTACTCTCATCTGCCTCCTGGCTGGGTGGTGAGGGGGGCAGATCCTCATACCGAGGGACACGCTGCATGATTGCAAAATTATGGAGCACGCACCATGCCAGGATAATGTTTATGACCTTGTTGGGGTGCCCCCCGGTATGGTCCAAACAGCGGAATCTGGTTTTGAGCAGTCCAAATGCCCTCTCTACAATGGCCCGCGTTTTCCAGTGTGACCAATTGTAGGCCTCCGGTGCCTCATTCTGTGGCCGAAGGACGGGCGTCAGGAGCCAGGGCAGAAGCGGATAGCCTGAATCCCCTGAAAGAATAATAAAATACTTACATTAATTACATTATTTATTATTAAAGTTTATTATTAAAGTTTAAAACGGTCGTTCACTCTGAATAAGAGCCTATCTTATATGTTTCCCACACCCTGTACATACAGATTGCTCACATTAAAAATCATCCTACCTGCATTTACTGCATGTTATGAGCCTTAAAACATCCAAGATGGCGGCTCAGGGAATATCAGGCAGCCTGCAAACAGGAAGTGCCTTCTGACTGTGCTGCTCTGCATTCTGGGATTGCTGACCTTTTCCTGACCCCAGCTCTGCTCTGTGTGAGCAAAGCACAGCTATAACCCACCCCCTGCACTTTTTCCCACTCCCCTCTCCTCAGTAAGTGTGATGCATCTGAGAAAAGATGGAGGCGCCCGTATCCTAAAGTCCAGAACAGAGTTGCAGCCCAGTGGGGGAGAATAATAAGTGACTAAAAACTTTAAATATATTAGGTGGAAATGCTGGGGAATCATTTTTTAAGGGTTTGGGCTTCTCTAAAAATCATGGTGAAGGTCCGGTTTAACATATCATCAAGGGGAAAAAACAGCCATAGTTTAAGACATGGGTCATCAACTATATTTACAGGCATACAGTGAAAAGGGAATGACGTAATTTGAGGGAACTTATCAAGGAGCCATCCACCTGATAATTCTCCAGACTAAAACCGACGGAATAAGCCGGAGCTCCGCAAGATATACGCGTCATGGGATGAGCCTGGATATCCGGCGAGGACACTAAGGAACCGCATGTCCGGGGCCACCACTGCTTGGACATTCACTGAGTGGCCCATTTTGCGGTTCCTGGAACAAAAAAAAAAATAATTTAGCAATCCAAGGTAAACTACTCAAACACTATCTCCTAACACCCACCAAAGACATGTTGGACAATCCAAATAACAGTAACTAAGTACATAAGTAGTTTTAATAACAAAGATTATATGTGGGGATGAGCGAATCGATCCGGACGAACCTGGATTCGTTCCGAATTTCATGGAAAATTCGATTCTGAACGAATCCGAATTTCCCCGCGATTCGATCGATCGAAGTTTTCCTTTAAACTCCATTTATTTCAATTACACGCATTCTAAAATGGTGGATGAACATGTCCAGACATACCCCCTGGGGCGAGGTATCATGGGTAAGTCACATGCAGCCTATCAGCAGCCAGGAAGCCCGGTGACATCACCGTGCTATATAAAGCGGCGGCCATCTTGCTTGTGCACATTTCAGCCTTGCATTGCGGCCAGAGCACAGCTAGTTAGAGACAGGGACAGAGAGCTAGAGATAGGGAGAGTCAGAGAGGCAGACAGAGAGGTAGACAGAGCCAGGGAAAGATAGGGAAAAACTGGAACCATCCAGCCAGGGACAGCTTAGAAGTGACAGTGAAAAATTTTTTTTTCATTAGCCAGATCAGTTTTCAATTCAATTTCAGTTCTTTGTGCTGTAAATCTGCCTTGCCACTGTGCTAGACATCTATGCGGTGGCTTATTTAACCCTATCTGTTACACACAAGCATTTATCATAATATATAACTGGATTAGTTTAAATATTTTTTGGTCTGCCTTTAACCAAAAAAAAACCAGCCCACCTGGGTATCCCAAACCTGCACTTAACAGCCTATCTGTTATACTAAATACGCTTGTTGATCCTTCCTCAGCTGAATCAAAGTATTGCATTTTGAATTGGTTTTTGGTCTGCCTTTAACAAAAAAAAAAACCAGGCCGTAGGGCATCCCAAACCTGCACTTAGCAGCCTGTTATACTAAACAAGCTTGTTGATCCTTCCTCAGCTGAATCAAAGTATTGCATTTTGAATTGGTTTTTGGTCTGCCTTTAACAAAAGAAACACCAGGCCGCAGGGCATCCCAAACCTGCATTAGGCAGCCTATCTGTTATACTAAATACGCTTGTTGATCCTTCCTCAGCTGAATCAAAGTATTGCATTTTGAATTGGTTTTTGGTCTGCCTTTAACAAAAAAAACACCAGGCCGCAGGGCATCCCAAACCTGCACTAGGCAGCCTATCTGTTATACTAGATACGCTTGTTGATCCTTCCTCAGCTGAATCAAAGTATTGCATTTTGAATTGGTTTTTGGTCTGC
The DNA here is from genome assembly GCA_027917425.1 of Gastrophryne carolinensis. Lineage (NCBI taxonomy): Eukaryota > Metazoa > Chordata > Amphibia > Anura > Microhylidae > Gastrophryne > Gastrophryne carolinensis. The sequence continues at coordinate 414,575,702 of CM051237.1, read as the reverse complement.
CTTTAACAAAAAAAACACTGCAGGGCATCCCAAACCTGCACTAGGCAGCCTATCTGTTATACTAAATACGCTTGTTGATCCTTCCTCAGCTGAATCAAAGTATTGCATTTTGAATTGGTTTTTGGTCTGCCTTTAACAAAAAAAAACACCAGGCCGCAGGGCATCCCAAACCTGCATTAAGCAGCCTATCTGTTATACTAAATATGCTTGTTCATCCTTCCTCAGCTGAATCAAATTATTGCATTTTGAATAGGTTTTTGGTCTGCCTTTAACAAAAAAAACACCAGGCCGCAGGGCATCCCAAACCTGCACTAGGCAGCCTATCTGTTAGGCTAAATACGCTTGTTGATCTTTTCTCAGCTGAATCAAATATTACATTTTGAATTGGTTTTTGGTCTGCCTTTAACAAAAAAACACCAGGCCACAGGGCATCCCAAACCTGCACTAGGCAGCCTATCTGTTATACTAAATATGCTTGTTGATCCTTCCTCAGCTGAATCAAAGTATTGCATTTTGAATTGGTTTTTGGTCTGCCTTTAACAAAAAAACACCAGGCCGCAGGGCATCCCAAACCTGCATTAGGCAGCCTATCTGTTATACTAAATACGCTTGTTGATCCTTCCTCAGCTGAATCAAAGTATTGCATTTTGAATTGGTTTTTGGTCTGCCTTTAACAAAAAAAACACCGCAGGGCACCCCAAACCTGCACTAGGCAGCCTATCTGTTATACTAAATACGCTTGTTGATCCTTCCTCAGCTGAATCAAAGTATTGCATTTTGAATTGGTTTTTGGTCTGCCTTTAACAAAAAAAACACCAGGCCGCAGGGCATCCCAAACCTGCACTAGGCAGCCTATCTATTATACTAAATACGCTTGTTGATCCTTCCTCAGCTGAATCACTGTATTGCATTTTGAATTGGTTTTTGGTCTGCCTTTAACAAAAAAAACACCAGGCCGCAGGGCATCCCAAACCTGCACTAGGCAGCCTATCTGTTATACTAAATACGCTTGTTGATCCTTCCTCAGCTGAATCAATGTATTGCATTTTGAATTGGTTTTTGGTCTGCCTTTAACAAAAAAAACACCAGGCCGCAGGGCATCCCAAACCTGCACTAGGCAGCCTATCTGTTATACTAAATACGCTTGTTAATCCTTCCTCAGCTGAATCAAAGTATTGCACTTTGAATTGGTTTTTGGTCAGCCTTTACCAAAAAAAACACCAGGCCGCAGGGATCCCAAACCTGCACTAGGCAGCCTATCTGTTATACTAAATACGCTTGTTGATCCATCCTCAGCTGAATCAAAGTATTGCATTTTGAATTGGTTTTTGTCCTGCAGTCAAAAAACCAGCACGTCACCCTATCTTTTATACTAAATAAGCTTGTTCAGCCTCAGTTTTATTAAGCTATTGCATTTTGAATTGGTTTTTGTCCTGCTGTCAAAACACTAGCCCACATGGGCATCCCAAACCAGCACATGTCACCCTATCTGTTATACTAAATAAGCTTCTACAGGCCCTTTTATTTTTTATTTTTTTTATATAGAGCTGTAATAGATTATATAGTGAGGTAAATTAGCCATTTTGCACCATTATATAGAGAAGCCCACTGTGTAAATCTGAGGAGCAATAGTTTATATTGTGAGGTAAAATTGTCATTTTATAGAGCAGCCCCTGTCTGAAAATCTCATTTTGCAATCTATATTATATTGTGAGCTAAATTCGCCATGTTGCACCATTCTTTAGAGTGGCCCTCCTGTGTAAATCAGAGCAGCAATAGTTTATATTGGACAATACATTTGCCCTTTTTTGCACCATTATATGGAGCAGCAATAGTTTATATTGTAGGTAAATTCTTGGTTTTGCACCATTACATAGAGCAGTCCTTATATAAACCTGAGAAATAGGTTATATTGTGTGAGTTAAATCCGCTCTTGGTTTTGTAACATTATATAGAGCAGACCCTGTGTAAACCTGAGGGGCAATAGCTTATACTGTGAGGTAAATTTGCCATTTTGCAGCATAATATAGAGCAGGCCCTGTGTAAATCTGAGGGGCAATAGCTTATACTGTGAGGTAAATTTGCCATTTTGCAGCATAATATAGAGCAGCCCCTGTTTAAATCTGAGGGGCAATAGCTTATACTGTGAGGTAAATTTGCCATTTTGCAGCATAATATAGAGCAGGCCCTGTGTAAATCTGAGGGGCATTAGCTTATACTGTGAGGTAAATTTGCCATTTTGCAGCATAATATAGAGCAGGCCCTGTGTAAATCTGAGGGGCAATAGCTTATACTGTGAGGTAAATTTGCCCTTTTGCAGCATAATATAGAGAAGCCTCTGTGTAATTCTGAGGGGCAATAGCTTATACTGTGAGGTAAATTTGCCATTTTGCAGCAAAATATAGAGCAGGCCCTGTGTAAATCTGAGGGGCAAAAGCTTATATTGTGAGGTAAATTTGCCATTTTGCAGCATAATATAGAGCAGCCCCTGTGTAAATCTGAGGGGCAATAGCTTATATTGTGAGGTAAATTTGCCATTTTGCAGCATAATATAGAGCAGCCCAGTTGCCATCTAAATCAACTACTGGCCGGGCAGGACAGCTTTTCCAGGGCAAACTCTGCTAGTTAGGGCCACAAGTCAAGTTTGGCTTCCCAGAAGTCCAGCGGATCCTCAAGGTGTGTTGGCATGCTCATGTCAAGGTATGACATGACCTGCTGGTTCAGGTCCTGCTCCAGGTCTTCCTGCTGCTCATGAGTAGACTCACTATGCGGGTGTAGAAAGCTACTCATTAGTGACTGAAGACTGAGGCTGCTGCTGATGGAGCTGCTGCCACCCCCCCCGCCGGCAGCCATGGCAGTGGAAGGTGAGCGCAGAGGTCCCCCCGAGTCAGACCTGCGAGAGTATGGACCATGGCGCAGATAGACATCGCCCAACTGACTACAGAGGATGCCTCTGTAGTAGGTCAGTTTGTCCCCCCTCTCAGTGGGTGTAAAAAATGCCCCCATTTTGTGCCAGAAGCGAGGGTCCAATAAGGTGGAGAGCCAAAAGTCATCCCGCTGACAAATGGAGACAATTCTGTGGTCACTACGCAAGCACGTGAGCATGCATCGTGCCATTTGTGCAAGTGACTCAGAGAACTACATGTCTCCATCTCCACTGCAAACTGCCACGGTGTGTCTGGGTCCTCTGTCTTGCCTTCCTCTTAACCCTCTAGCTCCTCTGACTGCTCCTGCTCCTCCTCTCCTGTCAGATGACTAGATAAAATGGTCATTTTGTCAAACCTAAACTGTGCTTTGCTGTGCCCCACCCCCTCCTCCTCCTCCACTTCAGCCCCCACAGGCTTCATGTGGTGTGAAATGTATGCGCCATGTCTCTAGTGCCCTGACCAGCCATGTTTTCCAACATGTGTTGTAGTACATGAAGCAATGGAATCTCATCGTTCATCTCATAGTTCTGGTGACTGACTAATAAAGTAGCTTCCTCAAAGGGCCTGAACAAACGGCAGGTGTCACGTATGAGCTGCCACTGGTTTACATTGAAGTTACACAGGGGAGTCCCCCTATCCGTTTGGATCATCAAGAAATCCGTGATGGCTTTTCTCTGTTCCTATAGTCGATCCTGCATATGGAAGGTGGAATTCCAACGGGTGGAAACATCGCAAATCAGACTATATTGGGGGATACCGTTCTGACGCTGAAGCTCAAGAAGGGTGTGCTTGGCGGTGTAGGAGTGCCTGAAGTGCATGCAAAGTTTCCTTCCCGTTGTTAGGATATCTTTCAGATGGGGGGATGACTTCAGAAAACGCTTGACAACTAGATTGAACACGTGTGCCATGGCAGGACGCATGGCTCAGGCTTCCTTGTCGCAGCGCAGACAAGATGTTCTTCCCAGTGTCAGTTCTTCCCAGTCACTGGTCCCATTTTCGTGGAGTAAGCCATGATTTCATGTATTGAGTTCTCATTTTTAGCAGTTCCTCCCATGTGTGACTCTGTTGCTCAAGGCAAACCATGTGAAGAACAGCGTGAAACCGCCATCTCCTGCACATATGGTAGGCTGGAAGGGCACTGGGAAAAAAAAAATAAAAATTAAAAAAAAGAAAAAATAAATATTTAGAAAAAAAAAAAAATTAAAAAAATGAAAAAATAAATTTGTACAAAAATTTAACAAAATGTACAAAAAACAAAATATTAAAAGGCAATGGAAAAAAAAAAAAAAATATATATATATATATATATATATATATATATATATATATATATATTTCTAAAAAATACAAAATTAACCAAAAAAAATGTTGATACATTTTATATGTTACTGTTATTATGTTATTGTTTCTATGTTATATGTTAATATATGTTATTATTATAAATATGTTCAAATAAGATAAATGTTAACTATTAATAATATGTAATTGACAATGTGCCACTTGTCTCTGTGACACCATTGCTAAGTGCAAGTGCACTGTCACAGGCACAAAAACATAGGAGTGTGGAGGCCACAGCGGAGGGACCTGTCCAAGTTGCTTTTGTGGTTGTGCAGGAACCACAATCACCCAGTGGTCCTAAAAGGATATTTATTGGCCCTGACCATAGTTACAGCTCCAGACGTAGGCACTGCTGTGCACTTTGGTACACACTAACAGGCTAAAGGACTGCCCCACCTTCTGTTCAACAAAATTGTACAGGGCTGGTACTGCCTTCTTCGCAAAGAAATGACAGCATGGGACTCTCCACCTCGGCTCGGCACAAGCCATCAGTTCTCTGAAAGGTCCACCGACTCAAAAGGGAGGGACTGCAGCACCAGCAACTTATACAGGAGCTTCTGCACGTTGGATGAGTGGGCACATACTGTTGTCTCTTGGACATGGCTTGGCAATGGATTGTTGGCGGAATGACTGACTCGGATTAAGAGGAGGAGGAGCATCTGGAGCGACAGAGGATGGGTATGACACACAGGAGGTGGTGGAACCTTGGCTGGCTGGAACAGAGAGCGGTGTGCTACTGGGTAATGCAGCAGACTGGACCACCACTTTGGAGCCAACTCTCCCAGGCCGCTTTATGGTGACGCTGCAAATGTTGACGCAGGGATGTGGGTCCAATATTGGGACCCTGGCCACACTTCACCTTCTGCCTACACAACTTTCACATAGCCATGTTAACCTCCTGCGGATGCTTGATGAAAAACTGCAACATGGGCTTGTAGCTGATTTGTCCTACCAACAGTCCGCACTAATTCACTGATGCTGCTGCCGCCGCCGACGACTCCAGGAACCCTCTTCCATTACCTCCTGGGAACATAGCCTGCCGCGCGAGTGGTCTACCCCGAGACATTTGCCTCCATACTTTCCCCTTCTGCCACCATGCTGGCCGATAAATCTGTCACTCTCCATCACTCCAAGCCTTTAAAAGTGCCCTCAAAACTCACTGATGTCCTCCTCAGGTTACTCAACAGTGTCTGCTTAAAGTGGACCAATACCCAGGATTTTGACTATCCTGGGTCTTGGTCCACTTCGGTGGGGCACCCCCGATCGGGGTGCCCCGCTCTGTGAAACCCCCCCGATCACCCGAAAAACTCACCTCTCCCCGCTCCCAGCGCCGACGGACAAGAGATTTGACAGGCACGGACAAGCGGCTCCCCCGCCGCCGCCTCCCGCGCGTCACTCTTGACGTCTGTGAATGGCCGGCGCGGGCGCGCGCACGTCTAGAGGGGCGAGAGGGAGGCGTCGGCTGCCGGCCGCCGCCGAAGACAAGGTAAGGGTATTTGGGGTGTTTGGGGGGGTTTCACCCCGCGGGACATCCCGATCTCGGATGTCCCGCGGGGAGGGAGGTGATCGGCCCGGGAATCTTATAGATTCCCGGGCCGATCACCGGAGGGTGATGGTCCACTTTAAGGAGCCAAATGCTTGCAACACCTCCCACGACACTCTCCTTATCACTACTTGCCCGCCTAGTGGAAGAAGTGGCAAGTGTCTCCTCCACTTCTTGGCTGGCCAGTAGCTGCTGATGTTTCTGATTATCAGATCGTCCTCACTGAATAGTGGAGCTGAACCCAAAGCATAACATACAAGAGACAGTTGACTGGGGGTGTCAGATGTCACTTGTGATGCAGTGGATGATCGTGTTAACCAATGGGTGACGGCAGATGGGTTGCTGTTCAAGACACGACTGCTAGCTGATCCTGGGAGATCAGGTCTCTCACTGAGACTCCTGCTGCCACTCACCCCTATTCTGCAGAGACCTCTGCTTGATGAAATGAGGCCTTATATGTTACTATGTTACTAATATGTTACTAATCTGTCACTCTCCATGTTTTTTTTTTTGAGAGACTGGCCTGCGTGGAAATGAATGGGCATGGATGAGCCAAGATTTCCACCCACCAATGCCTGATGCATTAGAGTATATTGATGATGGGGCCAGACCAACACTAAAGAAATATGGATCGTGCAAAACAGATTTAAGGCGCTGCTCTACAGTTACAGACATTCCTCCGCATCAGACCACAAGTAATTATTGAGAAAATGCTTTACGTTACTCTTACTTTTTATTAATATTCTTTGGATAAGATATAGGGCCCGAAAATCTGTATATGTTCTCTTCATGCTGCTGCCAACTCCAGGGTGTGTCTTTCTGGCAATTTTGGACTCCTGCTGCTGCTGCTTGCAACTCCAGGGTGTGATTCATCCAATTTTTGGGCACCTGCTGCCAACTCCAGTGTCTCTTTCAAGCTATGTTTGGGCTCCTGCTGCTGCTGCTTGCAACTCCAGGGTGTGATTCATACAATTTTTGGGCTCCTGCAGCCAACTCCAGTGTCTCTTTAAAGCAATGTTTGTGCTTCTGCTGCTGCTGTTTGCAACTCCAGGGTGTGATTCATACAATTTTTGGGCTCCTGCTGCCAACTCCAGTGTCTCTTTCAAGCTATGTTTGGGCTGCTGCTGCTGTTGCTGATGCTTGCAACTCCAGGGTGTGATTCAGCCAATCTTTGGGCTCCTGCTGCCAACTCCAGTGTCTCTTTCAAGCTATGTTTGGGCTCCTGCTGCTTGCGACTCCAGGGTGTGATTCATTCAATTTTTGGGCTCCTGCAGCCAACTCCAGTGTCTCTTTAAAGCTATGTTTGGGCTCCTGTTGCTGCTGCTTGCAACTCCAGGGTGTGATTCATCCAATTTTTGGGCTCCTGCTGCCAACTCCAGAGCCTCTTTCAAGCTATGTTTGGGCTGCTGCTTGCAACTCCAGGGTGTGATTCATACAATTTTTGGGCTCCTGCTGCCAACTCCAGTGTCTCTTTCAAGCTATGTTTGGGCTCCTGCTGCTGCTGCTGCTTGCAACTCCAGGGTGTGTTTCATCCAATTTTTGGGCTCCTGCTGCCAACTCCAGTGTCTCTTTCAAGCTATGTTTGGGCTCCTGCTGCTGCTTGCAACTCCAGGGTGTGATTCATACAATTTTTGGGCTCCTGCAGCCAACTCCAATGTCTCTTTAAAGCAATGTTTGGGCTCCTGCTGCTGCTGCTTGCAACTCCAGGGTGTGATTCATCCAATTTTTGGGCTCCTGCTGCCAAATCCAGTGTCTGTTTAAAGCTATGTTTGGGCTCCTGCTGCTGCTGCTTGCAACTCCAGGGTGTGATTCATCCAATTTTTGGGCTCCTGCTGCCAACTCCAGTGTCTCTTTCAAGCTATGTTTGGGCTCCTGCATCTTGCGACTCCAGGGTGTGATTCATTCAATTTTTGGGCTCCTGCAGCCAACTCCAGTGTCTCTTTAAAGCTATGTTTGGGCTCCTGTTGCTGCTGCTTGCAACTCCAGGGTGTGATTCATCCAATTTTTGGGCTCCTGCTGCCAACTCCAGTGTCTCTTTCAAGCTATGTTTGGGCTGCTGCTTGCAACTCCAGGGTGTGATTCATCCAATTTTTGGGCTCCTGCTGCCAACTCCAGTGTCTCTTTCAAGCTATGTTTGAGTTCCTGCTGCTGCTGCTGCTTGCAACTCCAGGGTGTGTTTCATCCAATTTTTGGGCTCCTGCTGCCAACTCCACTGTCTCTCTATCAAGCTATGTTTGGGCTGCTGCTGCTTGCAACTCCAGGGTGTGATTCATACAATTTTTGGGCTCCTGCAGCTAACTCCAATGTCTCTTTAAAGCAATGTTTGGGCTCCTGCTGCTGCTGCTTGCAACTCCAGGGTGTGATTCATCCAATTTTTGGGCTCCTGCTGCCAACTCCAGTGTCTTTTTCAAGCTATGTTTGGGCTGCTGCTGCTGCTGCTTGCAACTCCAGGGTGTGATTCATCCAATTATTGGCCTCCTGCAGCCAACTCCAGTGTCTCTTTAAAACAATGTTTGGGCTCCTGCTGCTGCTTGCAACTCCAGGGTGTGATTCATCCAATTTCTGGCCTCCTGCAGCCACTCTAGTGTCTCTTTCAAGCTATGTTTGGGCTCCTGCTGCTGCTTGCAACTCCAGGGTGTGATTCATACAATTTTTGGGCTCCTGCTGCCAACTCCAGTGTCTCTTTCAAGCTATGTTTGGGCTGCTGCTGCTGCTGCTTGCAACTCCAGGTTGTGTTTCATCCAATGTTGGGCTCCTGCTGCCAACTCCAGTGTCTCTTTCAAGCTATGTTTGGGCTGCTGCTGCTGCTTGCAACTTCAGGGTGTGATTCATCCAATTTTTGGGCTCCTGCAGCCAACTCCAGTGTCTCTTTAAAGCTATGTTTGGGCTGCTGCTGCTTGCAACTCCAGGGTGTGATTCATCCACTGTTTGGGCTCCTGCAGCCAAATCCAGTGTCTCTTTAAAGCAATGTTTGTGCTCCTGCTGCTGCTGCTTGCAACTCCAGGGTGTGATTCATCCAATTTTTGGGCTCCTGCTGCCAACTCCAGTGTCTCTTTAAAGGTATGTTTGGGCTGCTGCTGCTGCTGCTTGCAACTCCAGGGTGCAATTCATCCAATTTTTGGGCTCCTGCAGCCAAATCCAGTGTCTCTTTAAAGCTATGTTTTGCTCCTGCTGCTGCTGCTTGCAACTCCAGGGTGTGATTCATCCAATTTTTGGGCTCCTGCTGCCAACTCCAGTGTCTCATTCAAGCTATGTTTGGACTGCTGCTGCTGCTGCTTGCAACTCCAGGGTGTGATTCATCCAATTTTTGGGTTCCTGCAGCCAAATTCAGTGTCTCTTTCAAGCTATGTTTGGGCTCCTGCTGCTGCTGCTTGCAACTCCAGGGTGTGATTCATTAAATTTTTGGGCTCCTGCAGCCAACTCCAGTGTCTCTTTAAAGCAATGTTTGGGCTGCTGCAGCTGCTGCTGCTGCTTGCAACTCCAGGGTGTGATTCAGCAAATTTTTGGGCTCCTGCTGCTGCCAGCTCCAGGGTGTGTTTTTCAGGCACTATAGGGGCCCCTCATAGTGATGCCACCTCAACTCTCTGCAATTGTGCCGCTTTGCGATTCTATTAGCGATGCCTCCGATCTGCATGTGATAATTAATTAAAGTATTATTTCACTAACCCAGCACACTTCCTATGCGTGTTACAGCAAGGCAGAATGGTTTACAACCCTATTGAGGCTCTAGGAGGCTCAGAAATAGCCGTTTTTAATAGCGTCGTGATTAAATTCGGGTCGAACCGATTTTTGTCGGAAAATTCGGCGAATCAGTCGAATCGAATTTTTCAAAAGTTCGCTCATCTCTAATTATATGTATTTGGGAGAAAATTAAGATTAACATTCTAATGACTAATTAAGGTCTGCATTAAAATAATTTGATAAGGCCTACATAAAACAAATTTATAAAGGTATACTTTGTAAAGTGTTTCACAGGGACACTTTACAAGGAGTGATTAAGGTATACACTGTAAACTGGTTCACAGGGACACTTTACAAGGAGGGATTAAGGTATACACTGTAAACTGGTTCACAGGGACACTTTACAAGGAGGGATTAAGGTATACACTGTAAAGTGTTTCACAGGGACACTTTACAAGGAGGGATTAAGGTATACACTGTAAAGTGTTTCACAGGGACACTTTACAAGGAGGGATTAAGGTATACATTGGAAAGTGTTTCACAGGGACACGTTACAAGGAGGGATTAAGGTATACACTGTAAAGTGTTTCACAGGGACACTTTACAAGGAGGTATTAAGGTATACACTGTAAACTGGTTCACAGGGACACTTTATAAGGAGGGATTAAGGTATACACTGTAAACTGGTTCACAGGGACACTTTACAAGGAGGTATTAAGGTATACACTGTAAACTGGTTCACGGGGACACTTTACAAGGAGGGATTAATAGATAGTTACAATACAGTTTGCCTAAACTATATAACAAAATGACCTAATTAACTTACCTATAGATGTACTCGTTGGCTGCGGGAGGGACCAATGCAACGTGGGTGCAATCGATCGCACCCATGACGTTGGGCATGTCGGCGATATTAAAAAAAGCCAACTTAAGCGTGTTCCAGGCTACCATGTCGTCCAGAAATGAAATATATTTTGGACTAATGGTAGCCATGCCATCCAAAAACTTGGATAGCACACGGCTCAGGGTAGGCTGGGACATCCCCACGGAGAGGGCACCCAGCCTCTGGAACGAGCCGTTTGCCAAAAATTGCAGGCAGCCAAGCATCTTGGTCATATGTGAAATTGCTTGCCCCTTCCTTGTAGTGCGGGCTAACTATGGCCGCAGCTTACTATACAACTTATGGAGGGAAGCGCGATTAAGTCGGGTCAGCTCGAACAACTCAACATCATGCATGCGATCGATATGCATGCATCGCCGGTGCAATCTGGCCTCAACCCTGCTGACACATGCAATGCCCTGGAGCTGAATGCGCTCATATTCCTCCACAAAGCCACAAAACATGGTCAAGCAAGCAAGCCGAGTGCAAAATGGTCCCGTAAGTGGATTGCAAATGAAACCGTTTTATAGGGCGGTGGCCCCTCGGCAATCAGCTCTCTGAATCAGACGCAAGCCCATCCCAATAATGTAAGTTATTGAACGAACACAAAATATCAGATTTTGATGTGAAAATGATCCGAACTAACGCAAATGATCAGATTATGTATTAGTGGGAACGAACATACGCATGGAAATAGGAACGTAAAAAACAAAAGAAGGCCAAACAGACCCAAAAACATACACAGACACATGCAAAAGTCCAGACGTATCTGTCTCTAAATCGAGGCTATAGTGTGACCAGAAGAAGGGGGTGAGAGATGCTGCAGGCTAAGAGTGTCACCAGCCTGCCAGCACATAGTTTCACCAGAGAGGAGGGCGGGGTTTCATAGCTGCAGACAGAGGCAGCCAATCAGGACGTCTGGGGAGGGAGTTGGGGGTGTTTCCGTTCTCGGTCCACTAAAGGTTGATTGAAGGACCAGGTCAGCAGGGTGGAGACCGAAAGCTGAATGGGAAAGTGATTTTCTCACTAAAGAGACAGGCAGAGCAGAGGGACCCAATGTAAGGTAAGCTACTGATATTTAATTTTTTTTAGTTTAATCTGTTTTTATTGAAGCTGAAGATCAACACAACAGGTACAGGCATCAAACAAAGAAATAATACAGTATACAGCATATTAAGACCGCATAGCTGCGATCAGGGCTGGCCCAAGACATTGTGCTGCCTGGGTCCAAGAGTGAAACGCTGCCCCCCCCCCAAATTAAAAAAAAAACGAGGAGAGGTGATTTTTACTAGGCAAACTGGGGGTTTTTCACATAACACAGAATCTCAATTCGGGTTTTGTTCCACTTTAAGTGGCTCAAAACCCAGGATTTTCACTATCCTGGGCTTTCATACTTACTTAGGAACAGACAGATTTGTGATGCCCCACTCTATAAAAACCCCCAAATCTCCCCACTGTCATGGCTGGGGGGGGGTGTCATGAGGGGGCATTAAGGTGCCAGCACCTTTATTTCACCTTTTTCCTTTACTATAGTACAGTAACCACATACTATGGCACCTCCCCTTGCAAGTGGCTGCCCTAGGCACGTGCCTAGGTTTGTCTAATGGTAAATACAGCCATGCAGGTGATGAACTGACAGCTTTCATTCCATAAATTGAACAGATTAGTGATAGCACTATTTAGTTTTGGAGCAATGCATGGGACACAGTTGAACCTACAGCTGTTACAGGCAGGTACATTAGACCCAAACTTCTTGGCCTCTGCCACTTGGCTGGATATCCAGCATTCCACAGCATTGGCCACGGTCTCCCAGCTTGATAAATAGAAGAACATGGGACAATCAAGCCCTATTCTGAAACACTGCACCTCTCCATTAAAGAAGGCCACCAACCAGTACTGTCCTTCTCCCAGGTGTTATTCCTCTGTGACAGGGCATCTTAATTTGGGATGCCCAGTGTGTGGACCCCCCACCACTTTCAGCAATCCCACAGAGCATGAAGACAGGCAATGAGCACGCTCAGCGCAACATTCAGCACAAAGCTAGCTAAGGGGGGGGGGGGGGGCACTGGCCACACCCCCTCCCCACCTGGTGCACGCCTCAGATGAAGTTAAAGCAGGGATGTGGCCATAGCCCACACATTCACTGTTGGATTGCCAGCTATGCAAGTACTGCAGGGGCTACACACAGCAGCACATCACAAATCAGAATCAGCCCTGCAGTCTTTTAGCCATTGGTGTTAAATGGCCAATAAGGGGTAGCCCTGTAACTGGACAAGCTCAACCCCAACTGTTCCAATTACACTCTATACACTCTATTACACTCTATAGCAAACATGGCCGCCCAGGATGCACAGTCCCCGTAACCAAGCAGCCACCCACGGGCAGGTGTACAGCTCTGCCACCGATATCTTTTAATCTGGCACCTGGACAGTACAAAAAGCAAGCCCAAAACTTTTGTCCCCTTCCTGCCTCTATGCAGGACCAGTGGGGGGACAAAAGGTGAGTATAGACTTGTTTATTTAATGGTTGAATAGTTTCTTTAAGGCAGTAGTTTTGATTCAAAATGGTAGTCTTGTCTGGAACGTCCCCAAAAATCTACAGCCTCCTTCCACCCATCCAGAGGCACTAATCTAGATTTAAGGTTTTTAACATCCCACAGCAGATCTTAGCAGCTGCCCATGTGAAAGCTTTTGCCTACACACTGCCACTATCGCTTTGTGATACCAATAATCGCTACTGATTTGCTGGCATTTTAGGAGCGGATCTGCTTGTGATCGCTGTTTGGTATAGTGCAATCGCTAGAGCTACCAATCGCCAAAACACTGCATGCGGGACTTTTTTCAATCGCCCTGCATACGCTTTAGCCTATGTGAATGGCTCCATAGACAACCATTCACATTTGCTTTGCTTTGAAATGGATTATTATGGATTATTGATGGGTAGACTTTTTAAGATATAAATTTAGTGTCACAATTATCATGTTATAATAGGTGTATTGATAGCAGCAGGTCCAGCACCCCATTGTGGCAGATGGTGTTCATGGCGTGTTATATGTTTTTCAATGAACATTTTAAATATGTAGTGTTTGTTTGTCTTGCCTAATAAAATATGCACTTTAATACAATGAGAGGGTAGTGCAATCGTCTGTCTTTGTAAGTGCAGTCCCAAGTTGGGGGGTTTTGTTTGGGGTAACCCCCCTCATTTTTTGCAATGAGAGCTGTCCGTCATGATTATGTCATTTGGTAATTGCTCTCATTGTTGTCAATAAGGAACATGCACTGCCGCATCCCCTGCACTCCTGTTGGGTTGTGCATGCTCCCACCCACCCTTATTCAGATAGGCTGGGGCATAGTCATGGCACATGGCACATGGCTATCTCTGGACAAGAGCCCGCACATACACCTTGGAAGCAAGAAGAAGTGAGTGAAATGTGGTGTTCTGGGCATTTCACAAAGCAGGATATGGAATGCAACAAAACCTGGGAAAGTCAAATTCACAGGTTTTGTTCTGCTTTAAAGTGGACCAACACCCAGGGGGGATCGGCCCGGGAATCTGTAAGATTCCCGGACCGATCAGATCCCTCCCCGCGGGACATCCCGATTTCGGGAGGAACCCCCCAGGAGGCCCACAATCCTTACCTTACCGGCGATCCAACGGCGCATGCGCGAGACGCAGCCGCGTCTCTCGCTTCCCTCTAGCAGGGCGCGCTCCCGCGCCGGCCGTTTTGTGTCATTGGCCGGACGAGGTCACGTGGGAGCGGGGAGAGGTGAGTTTTTGCGGCGATCGGGGGGGTTTCACACAGCGGGGCACCCCCGATCGGGGTGCCCCACCTAAGTGGACCAACACCCAGGATAGTCAAAATCCTGGGTGTTGGTCCACTTTAAGCCCTCTTGACACAAAAATGCAAGTAAGTACATACTTTTATAAAGCAAACTTTTTTCTGATCTGTTCTTTTAATCTGGCAATTTTAGTAAGTAAAAATAACAATAAAATTTTTTTTTGTAAATGAACAATACCTATTGTCATAAGCATTGAAACCTAAAAATTGCGCTTTTTCCTAAAACAATTTTTTTTCTCAAGCCTATTTAGATCATTCACTACCTCTAATGTATTGGTAATGTAAAGCCTGACACTGGGAAACAATGTGGTTGACAAATCCATCTGTTATACGGCAATAAACTTTTGTGGACTAATGTGAATTATGGTGCTCTTATTGCTTTTTTTCTCCCATACTGCAAGTCATTGCCCTGTGCTTGTCTGTAGGAAATAGGTCTATAAATGTTAAACCAAACACGCTTATAAAGCTACATCAGGTCTATTGGAAATGAAAGATCGGAAGCCAATGGCCAATGTAAACTCACTAGAAAACTGATTGTATTGTATGCTTAATTCCCTGTTCACTCAAATCCCTCTAAACTTGGTGCCATAAGACAATCTCAAACAGTCCAGTGGATCATATTAGAAGTCTATGAGGCTGATTCATTAATAGCGGCAGGTAGTAACAGTTGAGCGACTGTAGCGGAATTTTCAGAGCGCCCGCTAGTAGTCGCTGTGCTTGGCCGTTGTTCGGTAGTTGATAGCGACTCAGTCGGTTTGCCGTAATGTTGAATTTTGGGGTGAGGAGTCGCTATTTGACAGGTTCCGTGCTGTATGGGAGCGCATGATAGCGACTGGCCCTAGCGACCGGCTCCCACCATATTCATTAAAAAATCACGCTCAAAAAATTCTTGCGCTGTAAAATGCATGTTTAAACCCCAGAGCGCTGGCGGCGATGGGTTAAAAGTAGTTTTTTAACCCCCAAACCACCATATTTTTGGAAACCAAAAAAAAACAAGTTTTTAAAATAATTTTGTAATATGAATACATTAATATCAGACCTGTAATATCAATTCTGTACATTTTTTTTTTTTAACCTTAAAAAAATTATCTAAAATGGCAGAAGTGGTCACAGAATTTTTCACATAAAAAAAAAAAAAAAAAAAACAATTAATAACAATTAATTATGAATATTTAAAGATTGTTCCATTGAAATGCATTGGAGAGCGCCAGGTAGCGAGAGGTCATACCTGTCGTTGTTCAAGGTCGGACGCTGGCGCTGTGGGCTGAGGCTGGAATAATGATGAATGAGTGGCTATATGGCGCTCTCTCAGTTGCTAAGCAGGATCGGCTTGATAAATGTGTGATTGTGGTGGGGAGCCGGCGTTCTCATGGCGGGGCCCGTCATTACCGGCCGCTCACCAGTCGCTACCTGTCGCTATTCCTTCATAAATAAGGCCCTGTGAATGCCTTTCAGCTATAAGCAACCAAAAAATTGAGACAGGAAATTATGGGCCTTATTTATGATGTGTGCCATTTAACATCTTCCTAGTGGCTTAAGCGCCAGTTTTGGAGCACCATAATTTTTGTCTTTTCTGGCGCTGCGGACTACAATGGCGCTAGAAGTCACAGCACCGGATGCGGACTAATTTGATTTGATTGTTGCACAACGGTGGTTATTTATGAGACGCTAACGCCAGGTAGTGCCACGTAGCCTTGTGTGAACGCTGGGCGCTCTATGCCTAAACCATATTTAAGAAAGTCAATCTGGTGAGCACCTCTAATAGTGTCATGTAGTGTCACATGTATTACTAGTGGAGGCTCAGTGTAAAGCGCTGGCGCTCTATGTTCAGCAATGCCATGTAGTCACTCAGTAGCGCTCTACCATACATTTCATACATTTACATTTTGATGATTTATTTGGTTGTGAATAAATTGGGTTTTGCTAAAGTATCTTTTTTAATTTTTGGTTAAAATGATTGTGTGGCCTCTCCTGCTCCGCAACCAAACACTTTTATTGTTTTTTTGTTTTTGTTTTTTTATACAGAATTGTATGTGCAGGTCTGCCATTGCAGTGTCATTGTTACAGTGTTAAAACAATGTAATTTCTTGTGTTTTTGCTCTGGTGCTGGTGTATATGTGTTGAAATACTCTTACCAGATAATAATAAGCTTTAGTGCCTTATTAAAAATCCTCCATGATTTATTCCTCTCTTATTGGATAGGAGATAAATCATAGAGGATTTTTAATAAGGCACTAAAGCTTATTATTATCTGGTAAGAGTATTTTGAAGGAGGTGGTGGGCACGAGATTCTCATCAGCAATTTGCTGTTATATACACGTGGTGGAATTTGCTACAGTGTTTTGAACATTCCTGTGATAGAAGGTCACTAAAATCCTTGGCCTTAGAGGATACTCTCAGATTGGGGAACCACCCCAGAAGCTTGGACTTTTTTATATAATGTTTTAAGGGTTAAAGCTGACCTAAAGTGTGTTGTTTTATCATTGATTGATCTGTGTTTTTGGAATAATATGTGCATTTAGGGGTAAAGGATTAACACACGTTAATAATTTAATAATTTTAAGAAATATCAGCGCGGTTATATTTCATCTTTAAAACAGCAATATATTAGCAATATTTAACACACATACGTTTTCTACATACAGTATTCGCAGAACATACGTTGGTGAGTAATGGACCACTTTTTCTACTGCACAGCTATGTGTGAACTACAGAGAGACATTCATTCTTGAGACTGGACAAAGCGCTTCCATTTTTTTTTAACCTAGAAATGTAATCAATTAACACTTAAAAACCCTTTTTTAAGGCAAGTAAAAAATAAAAAGCTTTAATCCCACGCAGACCATCGATCTGAGCCCGGGGCAGCAGCGCTCACCTGATAGGCTGGATGCTGTCCGGCACCTTGCACAGCGCTATTCTCTCATCAGGCTTTTCTTCCTGGCGACGCCTCCCCCAACAGTCACGGTGAGCTACCACGCCCCCCCTCCATTCACTGCAATGGAGGGGGCGTGGTAGCTCACCGTGACTGATGGCAATGCCATGTCGGAGTGAGAGAGGAAAAGAAGCCCAATGAGAGAGCAGTGCTGCACAAGGTGCCGGGCAGCGAGGCACCTGTGTCTAGCCTTTGAGGTGAGCGCTGCCGCCCTGGACTAGGAGCAATGTTCTTTAAAGATGAACAATCTCTAGGAATTTTACTATCCCAAGGATTGTTTGTGGTGTGAAACCCCCAAGGAACGCTGGATATTGTGCAGGTTTTCCTCCAATCAGTTTGCTATGCCATACATATTGATGGGAGGCTAAAAAAGCTAAATAGAGAGGAAGTACAAGGCATCCACACAGTGGCTTCCCTCTGCTTTGTGTGTCCACGTCAGCTATTCAGGTCTGGTGTGGGAGTGCACATCAGCGAAGAGGGATACCGCACTGACCTGCACGACTTGAAGAGGGAATTTTATAGACTATATAGTTTCTCCTCTTTAACCATCTTCACTTCCGCCAGCCCCACTCCAAAGCTTCTATTTATCATCCTTGCAAGAACATACTCATGCAAGTTAAATCGCAAATCAGCAGCCCAGAAAGTAAAAAAAAAACAATCCTATTCATACTAATGCACAATCTTTATGCACAGTCACGCAAAGGAAAAACCTCGGTAGCGATTTTTTACTTCGTCTAGCCCAGCACTCTTCACATTACAGTATTCATGAAAATTCTATCTCTGCAAATTGTATTTGCTGTATAAACTGTTCTGTTGGATTGTAGCATACTAAAATCACACTGGGCTCAATGGAATAGAGCATTTAGTAGGACTCTGCTATGTTGGAGGCTGGTAAGATTTCCCATGCTGCTGGGCACAGTTGTTGCAAATCCAATGTTTATATAACCATTCCTTATAGCCTATTAGAGTAAGTGATTAGCATCACACTTTGCGCTAAAAATGACCCTCCCCACACACACACACCGACACACACAGACACACACCAACACACACAGACACACACACACTGACACACACACACACCGACACACACAGACACACACACACCGACACACACAGACACACACCGACACACACACACACACTGACACACACAGACACAGACACACACACACAGACACACACAGACACACACAGACACACAGACACACTGACACACACACACCGACACACACAGACACACACCGACACACACACAGACACACACACACACCGACACAGACACAGACACACACACACACCGACTGCTTGGCCGCATCCAGCAGATGGACCAGTAAAGTTTTTTAATATTTCCCCGTCGGGGCCCTCGTAGAGTGGAGCAGGATCTGGGCCGGGTCATCTTGTATTTGTGCCCCTGTAAGCTGCGCCACTATGCGCAGGACTGCTCCCCAGTATTCCTGGATTCTGGGACACATCCAAAATAAGTGAAACAGGGTCCCCCGCCTCTCCCCACATCTCCAGCAACTTGCGTCAGCTGTGCCAAACATCTTGCCTAGTCTATCGGGAGTAAAATACCAACGTGTCAATAACTTATAATTGACCTCCTGAGTTCTCGTAGCTACCGAGGACTTGTGTGCCAAGGTCGCTATTTTGATCCTCTCCTTTTCACCTATTGTTCTACCCAGATCAGACTCCCATTCTCCCCAGAATGTAGTTTGGCCCCTGACACTCTCCTTTCGAAAGCCTATCCTGGACAGTACTGATTGAAATCGTAAGAGAGTCCAGGGGTCTAAGTCCCCATTCTCTAGCTTAGCCCTCAGCTCACCCAGGGAGGTCCATCCCCTCTCCGTCAAGTCGCTCCCTCTTAGCTGGCCCACCTTCCCCCATTCCCTAAGTTCCGTCCTAGAACAGTTCGTCAGGAGCTGTGGGTTGTCTATTAATGCGATCATGGGGGAGGGCCAGGGGGAAATATCCGATTGCTTCCTGAAGCCCCACAGAACTCCCAATGTGGCCGCTACTGTTGGATGGGATCTCATCTCCGGCATATGGGTCTCTCTGCTCCAGGCAGATATATCTAATGAGGCTGGAGCGAGTGCATGTTCCAGTTTGACCCACCTCTTTGTCCCCTTGCATGTGTGCCATTCACATACTCTCTGTAAATGGGAAGCCACCCAATATAATTGGACGTCTGGCATCGCCATACCCCCTAAGTGCTTGGGCTTACACAGAACTTGCCACTTAAGCCTTGCCCTCCTTTTGTGCCAGACAAATCCCATCAAAGTTTTCTCTAGGTCCCTGAAGAAGCGAGTAGGGATGGTGATTGGAAGTGCTTGAAACAGGAACAGCAGCTTCGGCAGGATCGACATTTTGATTATATTCACCCTGCCCATCCATGAGAAGGTAGGGGAGTCCCATCTATCTAGATCAGCTTTTATTCTCTGGGACAAAGACAGGAAATTCAACGCCAGAATTTTCGGCAACCGGTTCGGCAACTGCGTGCCGAGATATGCTATCGAATTCTTAGCCCATTGGAAAATGTCTGTTGCATATTCCTGGCCACTTCACCCGAGAGAGATATGTTTAATGTTTCAGATATTTCAAAGTTGATTTTAAAAAAGGATAGCCTACCGAAGACTTCAAACTCTTTCAACAGCACTGGCACAGTGTTCGTGGGGTTCGTGATAAAGAACAAGAGGTCGCCCACGTACGCGGCGACCTTATGGGTGTCTCCTCTGAAACGTAATCCCCCTATGTCCACGTTCTCCCTAATTTTACACAGATATGGCTCCAGGGTCAGGGCAAGCAACAGG
This sequence comes from Gastrophryne carolinensis, assembly GCA_027917425.1. Taxonomy (NCBI): domain Eukaryota; kingdom Metazoa; phylum Chordata; class Amphibia; order Anura; family Microhylidae; genus Gastrophryne; species Gastrophryne carolinensis. The sequence goes on along the minus strand of CM051237.1, from coordinate 414,555,753 downwards.
GGTGACAAGGGGCAGCCCTGGCAGGTTCTGTTGCGGTTTGGTACCGGGGGGAGAGGTGGCCATTCACTTTAACCCTGGCACAGGGCATCGTGTATAGGGCTTCAATAAGTTTCCTCATATTGTCCCCCAGGCCCACATGTCTAAGGGTCTCCCTTAAGAAAGGCCAGCCCACCCTATCGAAGGCCTTCTCCGCGTCTGTGGATAAGAGCATCATTGGTACGTCAGAGTTCTGTGCGGTATATATTGCACTGTGCCCGTACCACATTATCCCTGGCCTCCCTTCCCAAAACGAAACCCGTTTGGTCAGGTGGACCACCTGGGCCACCCCCGGCGCCAGTCTATTGGCTAGGATTTTGGCGTACAGCTTCAGGTCTGCATTGAGAAGGGAGATAGGGCGAGAGGGTCCTTTCCCGGCTTATGCAAGACAGAAATGTGTGCCTTGAGGTCCCTGCTTGAGAATGTGCCTGGCGTTTCTGAATCTGTAATTGAGTTCCACGCCCTAACCATGCGTGGGTGCAGCCAAGAGACGAAGGTTTTGTAATATTTAACTGAGTAACCATCAGGTCCCGGGGGCCTTTCCCGACGGGGTCTGTTTAATCACCTCCATCAGTTCCTCCATCCTAATCGGGTCCTCCAGTGGAGCCGAGACTTCCTCTGTGACCGATGGCATACCGGATCCCCTTATGTATTCTTCTATTTTGCCTGGGCGCGTCCGTGCCACTGCCCCAACACCAAGATTGTACAAGTTCGAGTAATATACTCTAAACGCATCCGCTATCCCCTCAGTGGTATGCTGTGTTTGTTGGGTGCTATCTAGTATCTCAGAAATGAAATTCTGGGATTGTTGTTGTCTGAGTACCCAGGCTAGTAGTGCACTGCTCTAATTTCCATACTCGTAATATGTAGGTTTACATCTCCTGCTTACATGTTTTGCTTTTTGTCTCAATAGGGCGTTAAGGGCCTCTCTTGTTTGGGTCAGTTCCCCGAGCACGTTCGCTGCCTCAGCCTGCTTATGGGACAGCTCCAGGCAGCGGACCCTATCAGTGAGCTTTGCTATTTGGGCTAGTCTTTCCCTTTTGAGTCTCGCTCTGTGGCTAATCAGGAGGCCCCTTATCACACTATTATGTGCCTCCCATAATGTTAGCGGCGAAACCTTCCCGTTGTCATTGAGTAGGTCTCTAGGCCCTCCTTTATGGCCTGTGCCACTACTGCATCTTGAAGGAGAGACTCGTTCAGTCTCCACATCGAGGAGGGTGGGGGTCTGTATATGAGATCAAGGTCGAGGAACACCGGGGCATGGTCTGAAAAGGAGGTTGGGTATATCCCGTCTCTGGTGGCCAGACTCAGTAAGCTGTGCGAGATCCAAATGTAATCCAGCCTGGAGTATGTCCCATGAGCATTAGAGTAAAAGGAGTAGTCTCGCGCCCCGGGATTTCTGACCCGCCACGCGTCCACCAGCTGCATACCATGTAGTTTCTTCCTCAGGGACCTCAGAGCCAAATGGGAGATCGCTGACCTACCCGCCGATGAGTCCAGGAGAGGCTCTATGGTTAAATTGAGATCACCTCCCAAAATGACTTCCCCCTCCATAAACTTTTCTATCTTGTCTAGTGTGTGTTTCAGGAATTGGATTTGTCCTTGATTAGGTGCATATATGGAGGCCAACGTATACATTTTTTGATTAATCAGCCCTTTGGCCAATACCACCCTTCCCGATTCATCCTTCCAGACCTCCCTTAAGATGAAAGGAACGTCCCTTGCAATCATGATCGCAACTCCCTTTTTTTGGTGTCTGTCACGCAGCTGGTGAACACATGAGGGAACTTCTTGTTACAAAGTCTAGGAGCTGAATCCCTTTTGAAATGCGTCTCCTGTAAAATTATAATTTTCGCTTTACATCTTTTTAACTCCTGACCCAGGATGGTTCTCTTTTCTGGGGTATTAAGCCCCTTCACGTTCAAGGTGACTACTTTTATTGGGGCCATGTTAACGAAGGCAGGCAGTAAGGGGGCAGAGTCCGCCAGGTAATGCCGGGCTGTGGTACTATTTGTCCCTTGTCTGGTCCCACACGCCAAGGGGGGGGAAGGAGGGATGGGAAGGGAAACAACAAGAGAGGTTAAAAGACGGGGGGAGGGGAAGGCGCGCTCCGGGGGAGGTGGAAGGTAAGAAGGAGCTTGGGGAGTATAAGACCAGTAACAGGGGGGAAACTAAGGACTAACAGGTAGTCCGCCGGCTACTTGCCAGAAGGTGAAGTCCGAAAACGGTGCCTTTTCGATATGCACTTAGTGGAGGGGACTCCACAGGTGGTCCCTCGTCCACGGGCAAGCGAGCACTGTGCTAAGTCTGTTTCCATCTGGAGGAGGCCGAGAGGCTTCCACAGAGGGGTGCACCAAGTGTGGGGGGAGGTTGGAAGACTAGGGCAGCGAACATTGGTTTAGGAGCCGCATCTTGATTGTAGCTACTCAGCGAGGCATACCCCGGCTGTGAAGCGTTGAAATTCTGCTACACGAGGAACAGGTAATTTGAGGTAAGTTGTCACCTCGCTCAGCAGCACAACTCAGCAGTTACCCAAGTGGGAATCCCCAAGGGAATGAGGACCCAGCTGCGCATCAGATCAATTTAGTCAATCTATAAACATTTAGCTCTAATACCACTAGAAGGAAGAACATCAACAACAACTTAGCAAACATGGTAGGGGGAGGGCCCCGAGCCCGGGATCCACAGCCGGGCCGGCGGCCGGGGTGAGGCCAAGGTCACAAGGCAACAGGCCCCCCCCCCCCGGTTACCGCCTGCCCCCCCACCGGTCCCCCCGCGACGCCCCCACCACCACCGGCCCACCTGTTGACAAGCACGGTACTGGTTGGTGCTTTGAAATTAGGCCACCGGCCGCGGGGGGCTCCACGCGAGGACCGGGACCACAAGTTTTCACCTTTTACGGCCCCTCACGCCTCTTCTGTCTCCTCAGGGGCTACCTCCCGGACGCTGTGGCAGCCGTCTGCTGTATACGGCCAAGTCAGGGACCGTCCAATCCGGAACGTCCACATTCTCAGGTTCCAAAAAGTGGAACAGGTCAGGTAGTTGACTAGGCGCTTTGAGGGCAAACAAATTTCCTCCCCTATGCCCCCACCTGTAGAATGCTCCCTGCCTCTGGATAGTATCCAGCAGGGGTTTCAAAAGCTTTCTCATCTGCAATGTCCTCCGTGAGAGATCCTGTAGGATGATCACCTGCGCTCCTTTGTATCTGACCGGGCCCTTTTCCCATGCGCGACAAAGTATATCTTCTTTTATCTTGAAGAAATGTACTCAGCAGTTGATGTCTCTGGGCCTATTCAGATCTTGTGACCGGGGGGCTCAGGGCCCTGTGCACCCGGTCCATTTCTATACGATTGGTATCAGGAAGATCCAGAAGCTCATTAAAGATAGAGGTAACTGCCTCCACTAAGTCCCGTGGCTCCACCGATTCAGGGACCCCCCAGAGGTGCAGGTTATTCCTACGGCTCCTGTTCTCCGTGTCGTCGTGGGCTAGGAATATATCAGATAGGAGGTGTTTGTTCCGGTCTTGCTGCTGTTCTAGATCCGCTACGCGCGTCTCAAGGGCTCTGTGTGAGGCTTCAACCCCATCCATTCTTTCCATGACTTCAGCCACTGAGCCCTGTAGTGCGGCCAATTCTCTCTTGATGGTGCCCTCCATCCTGGAAACATATCCGTCAAAGTCCCCATGTGTTGGGAGCCCTCGCAGGGCCTCCTTGATATTGACTTTCACAGCCTCTGCGATGGATTGAGAAAGAAGATCTATCGGAAGGGCAGCTGGGGAGCATAGCAGAGGAAGTAGCTCAGTATTGGGTGGGGTATGTTGGGGTGGGCTCAGAGTGGGTTGCTCTTTTTCCTGGTGGGGGTGGTCCTAGGGCCAGGTGGGTGCCCGGCCGCTCATCCCCCATCTGGGATTCCTGTGCCGACGGGACCGCGTCCTCTTCCCACAGGCAGCACGGGGTGGAGGACTCCCCCATATCCCCGAGCAGGTCTGCCACGTCGGCTGCGGGCTCAGTGGAGGTAAAGGGGTGCCTGTGGCAGACGCTCTGCCTTTTGGATGTCATCACTATTCGATTGCCCACCAGGTCATTCACTGGCCTTTTCTTAATTAGGTTACAGACAATGTCATTGTATTTTGATACTGTTACAGGCAATGTCATTGTATTTTGGATTGTATTACAGACTGCCATTGTGTATTCTTGATTACGTCACAGTCAATGGCATTGTCCTGATTGATTGTATTACAGCCTGCTATTGTTATACTGATTGCGTCACCGGCAGAGTTGAGGGATTGTGTGCCCTGCTGCTATTGGTCAGTGTGGTTGTCATTGCATGGAGACTTGTGTATATAAGGCCTAGAGTGGCACTAATAAAAAGAGTTCATCTTCACCCTCAATACTGAGTTCTGTCTCTTATTGGGGGAAACGCTATATTACAATTCACTAGCCCTTGTAAGGGCTGTTCCTGTTTCCTCACGGACGACTCTGGAATTCCAGCAGCACCTCTCACCATTGGGAAAGGACGTCTCGGGCGGTGAAGCCCTCCGGCGATAAGGGTTATCGCTACAGTGCCCGTCAAGGAGCTTGCATCGGACGACAGGTCCTCTATTTGCGGGGATGTATAGCTCCGCCCCCCTGTATGCAGGGCAGGGGAAGGTGTGTGGCTCACCATAGTTCTGCTGCCTGATTTGTGCAGCGGGCATGCTGCTGTGGGGTGAGGTGTCGCCTCTCTCACCCTGAGATGCTCCACGCCTGGCACAGTGTGGTGGGAAACGGGGCTACCGGCTTCCTGGAGCGGGGACAGGACGGGGGGGCTGGAGTGAGTGACTGACCTGAGGACCGCCGGGTGCTCTCCCCCGCCCGTCCACCACGCTATGGACGTCCGCCGCCACTGTCGTCCTCCGGCCCCCGTTCCTCCGATGCTCCGAATCTGTGCAGGGGTGAGTGCTCGCCATCTCCCGATGTCCTCCTCCGTGCACGGATGGGTCCGCTGCCGGGGCCAGTGCGCAGGCATCCGCCTCCTTCTGCTGCGCCGTAGTCTCACGCCCATGAGTGCGCTCCTCCTCCCTCACCACCGCCATCTTCCTTGCTGCCGGCCACTTGTTTTCGGCATCCCTGGTGCTGAATAGGGCAGGAATGGTGTGGGATCTGCCCTTCCTGACTGGTCCCCGCTGCTTCCCCCGCTTAGTCATCAGGTTTGCGGGCGTCTGGCGATCGCTCTGTCTCAGCTCTGTTGACACTAGGCGCGGAGCTCATTCCCAATGCGCCCTCACTCCGCCATCGCCAAGCCACGCCCCCGGATATTATTTAAAGTTTGGAAATAACAGCACCCTATGGGCTATGCTAAAAAATTTGCCACATTTTTCTGCATACTCCACTGTGTGGCACTATATTGACTTGTGCCTGCAGAGTTTCAGGGCAAGTGTAAGACTGAAGGGGAGCACAAAGTGGTGATAAAGTAATGAAAAGGGGGCTATAAGGTGGGGTGGAGAAACATTGGGGAAAATTTGGCAAGAAGGAGAGAGCCAGGGATGCCAGGGGTGGTCTCACATGTGCCATGGGAACGACTGTCTGATAGGAATTGCACCAATTCATGAGGGTTTCACATGATGGGTCATCCCAAGTTGTGAAGCTTTTGTTCCTTTTTAAAATGACTGGGCCTGGGTACATGGGGGAGAAAAGCAAGAACCGTGCACTCAGGGAAGCTGTATAGGACCTGGGCATAGGTTTGTTATAATATTTTAGAACTTGGGGCCCCACTTTTATTTTTGTCAAGGGCCACACTTTGTCCAAAATCATCCCTGAACAACTCATTTACTATTTTCCTAAACTAATTTAATTTTAAAGTGATTGTGATATGCTTCATGATTCTCTGCATGTGAGAACTGTGAAGCATCAAAATGAAATATTTTTGATTAGTGGAATGAATATAGATGTCCTCATAATCTGAATGTATAATGCAATTAAAGCATACCTACCATATTTTTCGCCCTATAAGACGCACTTATTTTTCCCCAAAAGTGGGGGAAAATGTCCGTGCGCCTTATTGGGCAAATGTAAAAAACATTGCGGGAGCCCAGAGGAGCGGCGGGGGCTCCGACTTGGTGCAGGCCGCGCCCACCCGCTGCCCTGACCTGGGTGCTCGCATGTGCCCCGGGCGAAAGAAGCAGCAGATGGAGGAGCGGCCGGTAAACTACAGCGATCGCAGCGGCGGGGCCGGGACAGAGGCCGCCGCTGCTTCTTATGTATGCCAACGAAAATGTCATTTTCCAGCTTTCGTTTTCCGTTTATGTTACTCATGTTACAACGTTGGCTTTCCTTTTTGCCCTTTTTCCAAAGTCTCCTCCTACGAATCCTTTATGTTTCCCATTAGATTCTGTTTACCTTTTACAAGAAATAATCGTCCAGACGAAAATCCTTACGATCTTACGCCTGCACACTACAAACTTAACTCATTAAAGTGCTTGCCTACATATTTGGTTCATTCACTTGTGCTACAATGCTTAGCTAAATCACTTCGGGGGTTAGCTTCTTCTTCCATTTCTCACCCCTAAAACTTACCCAAATCACTTTGCGGTCATGTTCTTCTTCTATTTCTCAACCCTAAAACTTACCCAAATCACTTCGCGGTCATGGTCTTCTTCCATTTCTCACCCCTAAAACTTACCTAAATCACTTCGCGGTCATGTGAATATTCATCTCTAAATATTTCTTGGCCCATTCGTTTTGTGTTAATGTATTTGGAAAATAAAATGACACTGAAACAGTTTTTTTTTTTTTTTTTGTTTTAATACAAAATGCCATCTTTTTATGGCTTTTTTTTAATTGTTTGCAGTAAAATGTATAAACTTTTTTTTTTTTTAAGAAAATATAAATTTTTTTAATTTTTTAAATTTTTAAAAAGATTAAAATGCAAAACTATATATAAAGCAATGGCAGGACCCAGAACATTAGTCTTCTTCTGTGGTCCCCAACGAGTCACGCAGCTCCTGCATGTTGGCCACCAACTGAAGGACCCTTTCACTCATTGCTGCCACTCTGGCACGTGTGGCCCCTGTATAAAAAACAAACAAACATTATTTGTTGGCAAATACATGTTTCTCAGCTGTGGATGGAATGTTTTTTTATGTGGCAAGCTAACTCATGACGCCATATGTCATTATGCTAAGTAATTAATGTAAGGAAGAAGGCATATGTCATTATGCTAAGTAATTAATCTAAGGAAGAGGGCATATGTCATTATGCTAATGCCATTGACTATGGCTTTAGGTATCTTGGTGATCATGTCAAGTACCACATACTCAAAAGAATGACATTACAACTTATTTCGTTGATGGCTGACGTCTGCGTCGGGGACCGCCCTGGGTTCTGGGACCTGCCACTGCTGGGAAGTTGAGGCTGAAGAGACATGTCAAATAGGGTCACTTCTAATGTCTGAGTCAACAGTAAGCAAATTACAATACGAATGTGTGTGTGACATCACCCACCTTCTCCATGTGCCTCCTGGGCCTGATCTGCTGCAGACTCTTCCACAGATCCTTCACTTGCTACATATTCAGCTAGAAAAAGAGATTACGGGAATCAGCTTTTGTTTAAATAGCATGTATGTGTTTGGCGTTACATTGAGAGTCACATACCTGAGGCTAAGGGCTCCGTCACTTGGTACGACTCCCTGCCCACGCTGTGACACCCCTCCTCTGTTGAGAGGTCCAGGGGCTGGTCGGAGGCCCCTACAGAAGAGGGGTAGGACCGTCTTCTCAAAAGAGTTAGGCAGGTAGTCGTGCCTGCGCTGAAGCATTGTCTAAAAAACACAAAATAAACATAGTTTTTAGATCAAACTGCATACAAATATCTGTCACTAGAGATGAGCGAACTTTTGAAAAATTCGATTCGACTGATTCGCCGAATTTTCCGACAAAAATCGTTTCGACCCGAATAAATTCGCGACGAATCGCTATTAAAAACGGCTATTTCTGAGCCTCCTACAGCCTCAATAGGGTTGTAAACCATTCAGCCTTGCTGTAACACGCACAGGATGCGTGCTGGGTTAGTTAAATAATACTTTGAAGAAATATCACATGCAGATCAGAGGCATCGCTAATAGAATCGCAGAGCGGCACAATTGCAGAGAGTTGAAGTGGCATCACTATGAGGGGCAGAAGGAGCCCAAATATACACTGGAGTTGGCCTCAGGAGCCCAAAAATTGGATGAATCACACCCTGGAGTTGGCAGAAGTTGGCAGCAGCAGCAGCAGCAGGAGCCCAAATATACACTGGAGTTGGCTTCAGGAGCCCAAAAATTGGATGAATCACACCCTGGAGTTGGCAGAAGTTGGCAGCAGCAGCAGCAGGAGCCCAAATATACACTGGAGTTGGCCTCAGGAGCCCAAAAATTGGATGAATCACACCCTGGAGTTGGCAGGAGTTGACAGTAGCAGCAGCAGGAGCCCAAATATACACTGGAGTTGGCCTCAGGAGCCCAAAAATTGGATGAATCACACCCTGGAGTTGGCAGAAGTTGGCAGCAGCAGCAGCAGGAGCCCAAATATACACTGGAGTTGGCCTCAGGAGCCCAAAAATTGGATGAATCACACCCTGGAGTTGGCAGGAGTTGACACCAGCAGCAGCAGGAGCCCAAATATACACTGGAGTTGGCTTCAGGAGCCCAAAAATTGGATGAATCACACCCTGGAGTTGGCAGAAGTTGGCAGCAGCAGCAGCAGGAGCCCAAATATACACTGGAGTTGGCCTCAGGAGCCCAAAAATTGGATGAATCACACCCTGGAGTTGGCAGAAGTTGGCAGCAGCAGCAGCAGGAGCCCAAATATACACTGGAGTTGGCTTCAGGAGCCCAAAAATTGGATGAATCACACCCTGGAGTTGGCAGGAGTTGACACCAGCAGCAGCAGGAGCCCAAATATACACTGGAGTTGGCTTCAGGAGCCCAAAAATTGGATGAATCACACCCTGGAGTTGGCAGAAGTTGGCAGCAGCAGCAGCAGGAGCCCAAATATACACTGGAGTTGGCCTCAGGAGCCCAAAAATTGGATGAATCACACCCTGGAGTTGGCAGGAGTTGACAGTAGCAGCAGCAGGAGCCCAAATATACACTGGAGTTGGCCTCAGGAGCCCAAAAATTGGATGAATCACACCCTGGAGTTGGCAGAAGTTGGCAGCAGCAGCAGCAGGAGCCCAAATATACACTGGAGTTGGCCTCAGGAGCCCAAAAATTGGATGAATCACACCCTGGAGTTGGCAGGAGTTGACAGTAGCAGCAGGAGCCCAAATATACACTGGAGTTGGCCTCAGGAGCCCAAAAATTGGATGAATCACACCCTGGAGTTGGCAGAAGTTGGCAGCAGCAGCAGCAGGAGCCCAAATATACACTGGAGTTGGCCTCAGGAGCCCAAAAATTGGATGAATCACACCCTGGAGTTGGCAGAAGTTGGCAGCAGCAGCAGCAGGAGCCCAAATATACATTGGAGTTGGCTTCAGGAGCCCAAAAATTGGATGAATCACACCCTGGAGTTGGCAGGAGTTGACACCAGCAGCAGCAGGAGCCCAAATATACACTGGAGTTGGCTTCAGGAGCCCAAAAATTGGATGAATCACACCCTGGAGTTGGCAGAAGTTGGCAGCAGCAGCAGCAGGAGCTCAAATATACACTGGAGTTGGCCTCAGGAGCCCAAAAATTGGATGAATCACACCCTGGAGTTGGCAGGAGTTGACAGTAGCAGCAGCAGGAGCCCAAATATACACTGGAGTTGGCCTCAGGAGCCCAAAAATTGGATGAATCACACCCTGGAGTTGGCAGAAGTTGGCAGCAGCAGCAGCAGGAGCCCAAATATACACTGGAGTTGGCCTCAGGAGCCCAAAAATTGGATGAATCACACCCTGGAGTTGGCAGGAGTTGACACCAGCAGCAGCAGGAGCCCAAATATACACTGGAGTTGGCTTCAGGAGCCCAAAAATTGGATGAATCACACCCTGGAGTTGGCAGAAGTTGGCAGCAGCAGCAGCAGGAGCCCAGATATACACTGGAGTTGGCCTCAGGAGCCCAAAAATTGGATGAATCACACCCTGGAGTTGGCAGAAGTTGGCAGCAGCAGCAGCAGGAGCCCAAATATACACTGGAGTTGGCTTCAGGAGCCCAAAAATTGGATGAATCACACCCTGGAGTTGGCAGGAGTTGACACCAGCAGCAGCAGGAGCCCAAATATACACTGGAGTTGGCTTCAGGAGCCCAAAAATTGGATGAATCACACCCTGGAGTTGGCAGAAGTTGGCAGCAGCAGCAGCAGGAGCCCAAATATACACTGGAGTTGGCCTCAGGAGCCCAAAAATTGGATGAATCACACCCTGGAGTTGGCAGAAGTTGGCAGCAGCAGCAGCAGCAGGAGCCCAAATATACACTGGAGTTGGCCTCAGGAGCCCAAAAATTGGATGAATCACACCCTGGAGTTGGCAGGAGTTGACAGTAGCAGCAGCAGGAGCCCAAATATACACTGGAGTTGGCCTCAGGAGCCCAAAAATTGGATGAATCACACCCTGGAGTTGGCAGAAGTTGGCAGCAGCAGCAGCAGGAGCCCAAATATACACTGGAGTTGGCCTCAGGAGCCCAAAAATTGGATGAATCACACCCTGGAGTTGGCAGAAGTTGGCAGCAGCAGCAGCAGCAGGAGCCCAAATATACACTGGAGTTGGCCTCAGGAGCCCAAAAATTGGATGAATCACACCCTGGAGTTGGCAGGAGTTGACAGTAGCAGCAGCAGGAGCCCAAATATACACTGGAGTTGGCCTCAGGAGCCCAAAAATTGGATGAATCACACCCTGGAGTTGGCAGAAGTTGGCAGCAGCAGCAGCAGGAGCCCAAATATACACTGGAGTTGGCCTCAGGAGCCCAAAAATTGGATGAATCACACCCTGGAGTTGGCAGGAGTTGACACCAGCAGCAGCAGGAGCCCAAATATACACTGGAGTTGGCTTCAGGAGCCCAAAAATTGGATGAATCACACCCTGGAGTTGGCAGAAGTTGGCAGCAGCAGCAGCAGGAGCCCAAATATACACTGGAGTTGGCCTCAGGAGCCCAAAAATTGGATGAATCACACCCTGGAGTTGGCAGAAGTTGGCAGCAGCAGCAGCAGGAGCCCAAATATACACTGGAGTTGGCTTCAGGAGCCCAAAAATTGGATGAATCACACCCTGGAGTTGGCAGGAGTTGACACCAGCAGCAGCAGGAGCCCAAATATACACTGGAGTTGGCTTCAGGAGCCCAAAAATTGGATGAATCACACCCTGGAGTTGGCAGAAGTTGGCAGCAGCAGCAGCAGCAGGAGCCCAAATATACACTGGAGTTGGCCTCAGGAGCCCAAAAATTGGATGAATCACACCCTGGAGTTGGCAGAAGTTGGCAGCAGCAGCAGCAGGAGCCCAAATATACACTGGAGTTGGCCTCAGGAGCCCAAAAATTGGATGAATCACACCCTGGAGTTGGCAGGAGTTGACAGTAGCAGCAGCAGGAGCCCAAATATACACTGGAGTTGGCCTCAGGAGCCCAAAAATTGGATGAATCACACCCTGGAGTTGGCAGAAGTTGGCAGCAGCAGCAGCAGGAGCCCAAATATACACTGGAGTTGGCCTCAGGAGCCCAAAAATTGGATGAATCACACCCTGGAGTTGGCAGAAGTTGGCAGCAGCAGCAGCAGGAGCCCAAATATACACTGGAGTTGGCCTCAGGAGCCCAAAAATTGGATGAATCACACCCTGGAGTTGGCAGGAGTTGACAGTAGCAGCAGCAGGAGCCCAAATATACACTGGAGTTGGCCTCAGGAGCCCAAAAATTGGATGAATCACACCCTGGAGTTGGCAGAAGTTGGCAGCAGCAGCAGCAGGAGCCCAAATATACACTGGAGTTGGCCTCAGGAGCCCAAAAATTGGATGAATCACACCCTGGAGTTGGCAGGAGTTGACAGTAGCAGCAGCAGGAGCCCAAATATACACTGGAGTTGGCCTCAGGAGCCCAAAAATTGGATGAATCACACCCTGGAGTTGGCAGAAGTTGGCAGCAGCAGCAGCAGGAGCCCAAATATACACTGGAGTTGGCCTCAGGAGCCCAAAAATTGGATGAATCACACCCTGGAGTTGGCAGGAGTTGACAGTAGCAGCAGCAGGAGCCCAAATATACACTGGAGTTGGCCTCAGGAGCCCAAAAATTGGATGAATCACACCCTGGAGTTGGCAGAAGTTGGCAGCAGCAGCAGCAGGAGCCCAAATATACACTGGAGTTGGCCTCAGGAGCCCAAAAATTGGATGAATCACACCCTGGAGTTGGCAGAAGTTGGCAGCAGCAGCAGCAGGAGCCCAAATATACACTGGAGTTGGCCTCAGGAGCCCAAAAATTGGATGAATCACACCCTGGAGTTGGCAGGAGTTGGCAGCAGCAGCAGCAGGAGCCCAAAAAATGGCCTAAAGACATAAATATGTTTTGCACCATTTGGAAAGTGTAAAACGTGGCACCATGCTGAATCTAGTCGCATGCATCAGGCATTGGTGGGTGGAAATCCTGGCTGATCCATCCCTGATTCATTTTGACAAAGGTGAGTCTCTCCACATTTTTAGTTGACAGACGAGTTCTCCTCGCCGTAACTATGGCCCCCGCCGCACTAAACACCCGCTCAGATGGCACGCTACTTGCCGGGCAGGACAGCTTTTCCAGGGCAAACTCTGCTAGTTGCGGCCACAAATCAAGTTTGGCTGCCCAGATGTCCAGCGGATCCTCAAGGTGTGTTGGCATGGTCATGTCAAAGTATGACATGACCTGCTGGTTCAGGTCCTGCTCCAGGTCTTCCTGCTGCTCATGAGTAGCCTCACTATGCGGGTGTAGAAAGCTACTCATTAGCGACTGAAGACTGAGGCTGCTGCTGCTGATGGAGCTTCTGCTGCTGCTGCTGCCAACCCCCCCAGCGGCCATGGCAGTGGAAGGTGAGCGCAGAGGTCCCCTCGAGTCAGACCTGCGAGAGTATGGACCATGGCGCAGATAGGCATCGGCCAACTGCCTACGTAGAATGTCTTTGTAGTAGTTGAGTTTGTCCTCCCTCTCGGTGGGTTTAAAAAATGCCCCCATTTTGTGCCGGAAGCGAGGGTCCAATAAGGTGGACAGCCAGAAGTCATCCCGCCGACAGATGGAAACAATTCTGGGGTCACTACGCAAGCATGTGAGCATGCTTCGTGCCATTTGCGCAAGTGACTCGGATGGACTACCTGTCTCCATCTCCACTGCATACTGCCACGGTGTGCCCGGGTCCTCTGTCTCTCCTTCCTCAAAAACCTCTAGCTCCTCTGGCTGCTCCTGCTCCTCCTCTCCTGTCCGCTGACTAGATAAACCAGCCATTTCGCCAAGCCTAAACTGTGTTTCGCTGGGCAACTCCTCCTCCTCCTCTTCCTCCTCCTCCTCCTCCAGTTCAGCTCCAACGGGGTTCATGTGGCCGTAAGATGTAAACGCCATGTCTCCAGTGCCCTGACCAGCCATGGTTTCCAACATGTGCTGTAGTACATGAAGCAGTGGAATCACGTCGTTCATCCCGTAATCCTGCCGACTGACAAATAAAGTGGCTTCCTCAAAGGGCCTGAGCAAACGGCAGGTGTCACGTATGAGCTGCCACTGGTTGACATTGAAGTTACACAGGGGAGTCCCCCTATCTGCTTGGATCATCAGGAAATCCGTGATGGCTTTTCTCTGTTCATATAATCGGTCCAACATGTGAAGGGTGGAATTCCAACGGGTGGAAACATCGCAAATCAGACTATGTTGGGGGATACCATTCTGACGCTGTAGCTCAAGAAGGGTGTGTTTGGCGGTGTAGGAGTGGCTGAAGTGCATGCAAAGTTTCCGTGAAGTTGTTAGGATGTCCTGCAGATGGGGGGAACACTTCAGAAACCGCTTGACAACCAGATTGAAGACGTGAGCCATGCAGGGGGCATGGGTCAGGCTTCCTTGGCGCAGCGCAGACAAAATGTTCTTCCCATTGTCGGTAACCATGATTCCCATTTTAAGTTTTCTCGGAGTAAGCCATGTTTGGATTTCCTGATGAATACATTTAAGCAGTTCCTCCCCTGTGTGACTCCGTTCGCCAAGACAAACCATGTGAAGCACTGCGTGACACCTCCGTGCCCTGCACACATGGTAGACTGGAGGGGCACTGAGACTTGAGCCTACAGTGGAGGGTGAGGAGATGGCGGAGGATGAGGAGGCCGAGTCGCACGGTGTCACAGGCCCAATGGGCAGAGAGCGCGGAGGCCGAAGCGGCGTGACCTGTCCAAGTTGCTGCTGCAAAGGGACCACATTCACCCAGTGGGCCGTAAACGACATGTACTGCCCCTGACCGTAGTTACAGCTCCAGATGTCGGCGCTGCCATGTATTTTGCTACACACCGACAGGCTCAAGGACTGGCCCACCTTCTGTTCAACAAAAGTGTGCAGCGCTGGTACTGCCTTCTTGGCAAAGAAATGACGGCTTGGGACTCTCCACCTCGGCTCGGCACAAGCCATCAGTTCTCTGAAAGGTGCAGATTCCACCACCTGAAAAGGGAGCGACTGCAGCACCAGCAACTTGGACAGGAGCACATTCAGCTTCTGCGCCGTAGGATGAGTGGGCGCATACTGCTGTCTCTTGGACATGGCTTCGCTGATGGATTGCTGGCGGGATGCATGACTTGGAGGAGGAGGAGCAGGAGCGACAGAGGATGGGTATGACGCACAGCTGCCTTCGGCTGAGGTGCTGGAGCCTTGGCTGGCAGAAATTGGGAGCTCACTTGGTGAGGAAGCAGACTGGACCACCCCTTGGGAGCCTCGGTTCTCCCAGGTCGTTTTATGGTGACGCATCATATGTTGACGCAGGGCCGTGGTGCCAACATTTGGACCCTGGCCACGCTTCACCTTTTGCCTACATATCTTGCATGTGGCCATGTTACCCTCCTGCGGATGCCTCAGGAAAAACTGCCACACTGCCGAGTAGCTACTTTTCCCACCCCCTGGCCTCACTGATTCACTGCTGCTGTTGCCAACTCCAGGAACCCCTGCTCCACTACCTCCCGATAAGGTAGACTGCCGCACAGCAGGTGCTCTACCCCGGCCCCGGCCCCGGCCGGCTCCAGCCTTTGGAATTGTGCCCCCATGCTGACTGCTACCACCTTGCTGCCTCAGCTGCTGACTCCGGGGCAACCTGCACCCCTCTTCTCCTGATGATGACGATGAAGCCCCTTCATCACCCGGCTCCCAAGTGCGATCGGCTTCATCGTCATCATCATCATCATCACCGAGTTGTGGCTGTACGTCACTGATGTTCGTGGATTCGTCAACAGTGTCTGGCGCAGGAGCTGGAACGCTCGCAGCACCCACGACACTGTCCACATCACTATTTGTCTGCCTAGCTAAAGAAGCCACCTCCATTTCTTGGCTGGGCAGTAGCTGCTGACTGTCCTCTATCTGATGGTCCTCCTCACTAAAGAGTGGAGCTGAACCCAAAGCATAGGATACGTCGCTGGGGGAGGGAACGGCGTAGGCCAGAGGCAATGGGAGGACAGGGACTGCTCTCGGGGCATGCCAACTCAGGGTTGTGTCAGAGGAACCTACCGACCCTAGACTGGGGGTCTCAGACGTAAGTTGTGATGATGTTGTTGATGAGCGCGTCAACCAATCTACCACGGCAGATGCGTTACTGGTGGAGACCCGACCGCTAGCAGATACTGGCAGATTAGGTCTCTCAGCGTGACTCCTGCTGCTACTGGCCCCCAGTCTGATGCGAGCTCTGCCTGCGGAATCTTGGCCTCTGCCACTCCTCTTTTCACTTCCAGGCACTTGTCTGCCCGACATAGTCTAACTGGCGTGGTAGTAGGTGATATTTAAAAAAACCCCGGGCAGCGGTGGGTCTATATGAAACAGAATATAATGCACACCAAAAGTGAGCAGTAACACTCAGCCTCCAACAGGCCTGCTTAGTGTAAATAAGAGAGCTGCTTAGTGTAAATAAAGAGGGGTATGCTATGTTACAGAATGGGATGCCTCAACAGAAGTGCACCTGGCAGGCAGCAGTAAGCCTATGCCCAGCAAAAGTGTCTTATAATATAAATATAATAAGAGCAAATGCTTATATGGTCTTAAACAGAGGCTGCTTTAGTCACAGAATGGGATGCCCTGGGCAGGAATGGACCTGGCAGGGTCCAGTAGTGCTTTGGCCAGCAAAAGTGTCTTTATCAGGCTAATTTCAAATATGATAAGAGCAAATGCTTATATGGTCTTAAACAGAGGCTGCTTTAGTCACAGAATGGGATGCCCCAACAGGAATCGACCTGGCAGGGTCCAGTAGTGCTTTGGCCAGCAAAAGTGTCTTTATCAGGCCTAATTTCAAATATGATAAGAGCAAATGCTTATATGGTCTTAAACAGAGGCTGCTGTAGTCACAGAATGGGATGCCCTGGGCAGGAATGGACCTGGCAGGGTCCAGTAGTGCTTTGGCCAGCAAAAGTGTCTTTATCAGGCCTAATTTCAAATATGATAAGAGCAAATGCTTATATGGTCTTAAACAGAGGCTGCTGTAGTCACGGAATGGGATGCCCCGGGCAGGAATGGACCTGGCAGGGTCCAGTAGTG
This sequence comes from Gastrophryne carolinensis, assembly GCA_027917425.1. Taxonomy (NCBI): domain Eukaryota; kingdom Metazoa; phylum Chordata; class Amphibia; order Anura; family Microhylidae; genus Gastrophryne; species Gastrophryne carolinensis. The sequence goes on along the minus strand of CM051237.1, from coordinate 414,539,076 downwards.
CTTTGGCCAGCAAAAGTGTCTTTATCAGGCCTAATTTCAAATATGATAAGAGCAAATGCTTATATGGTCTTAAACAGAGGCTGCTTTAGTCACAGAATGGGATGCCCTGGGCAGGAATGGACCTGGCAGGGTCCAGTAGTGCTTTGGCCAGCAAAAGTGTCTTTATCAGGCCTAATTTCAAATATGATAAGAGCAAATGCTTATATGGTCTTAAACAGAGGCTGCTGTAGTCACAGAATGGGATGCCCTGGGCAGGAATGGACCTGGCAGGGTCCAGTAGTGCTTTGGCCAGCAAAAGTGTCTTTATCAGGCCTAATTTCAAATATGATAAGAGCAAATGCTTATATGGTCTTAAACAGAGGCTGCTTTAGTCACAGAATGGGATGCCCTGGGCAGGAATGGACCTGGCAGGGTCCAGTAGTGCTTTGGCCAGCAAAAGTGTCTTTATCAGGCTAATTTCAAATATGATAAGAGCAAATGCTTATATGGTCTTAAACAGAGGCTGCTGTAGTCACAGAATGGGATGCCCTGGGCAGGAATGGACCTGGCAGGGTCCAGTAGTGCTTTGGCCAGCAAAAGTGTCTTTATCAGGCCTAATTTCAAATATGATAAGAGCAAATGCTTATATGGTCTTAAACAGAGGCTGCTTTAGTCACAGAATGGGATGCCTCACAGCAGACTTAAGATCAGTTCAGTATATATGCACAGTTAGTTACTATAAGCAGCCTGAAAACGCTAACAAAGGCTGGATGAAAAAAAAAAAATCTCCCTGTCAGCCAGCTCCGTTTTTCCTACCTTTCCCTGGCTTTCTGTCTGTCTCCTGTCTGTCTCCTGCCTGTCTCCTGCCTGTCCCTGTCTGTCCCTGTCTCCAGCCTGTCTAACTGCCTCAGCTACACAGCGTTCTGTCTGTCTGTCACGAATGCAATAGAGAAATGAGGAAAAGCAAGATGGCCGCCGTTAAATACCGCTGTGTGACGTCACCGGGCTTGCTGGCTGCTGATAGGCTGCATGTGACTGCCCCAGCTTGCACTGGCGCGGGATAGATGTCCAGACATGTCCCGTCCGCCATCTTAGAATGCCTGTAAATGTAAATGAATGGATGTTAAAGGAAAACTTCGAGTGATCGAATCGCGGGGAAATTCGGATTCGATCCGAATCGAATTTTTCCTGAAATTCGGATCGAATCCGGGTTCGTCCGGATCGATTCGCTCATCCCTATCTGTCACAATTACATCAGTTGACTAAATGACATTCCCAGACACATTTCTAGCATCAAACTATAGATGTTAATGAGTTGGTTCGCACTAACTTCTTTTTGCCACGGAGTTTTACAAACTTTTACACATAACTGTTTATTCCTGCGCTTCCTTAAGGCCTAGGCATGCATTTAGATGGCAAATCAAAGTCATTACAATACACTTACGAGCATAATCATTCTTCTTGTTGGCGGGTGAAGATCGTGGGCGCCATCTTTCTTCAAGTACCTCCCAGGGGCCTGGAACCACAAGTGGCAAGGGCACAAAGAGTCACAGGGCCCAAAGCACCACACCCTCAAGCACACCCTCTCCTCCTCGGTCACATTTGCCACCGGCACAGGTGGCAAGCAACTATCCATATGCCACATCGTCGCCTGCAAGTTCAGTGGCCACCCAGGCAAGGACCCCAAGTCCATTTCCAATCCAGTGTATTCTTTATCCAGCCACCTGTCCAACATTTCCACACAACAGAGCCAGCCCAGAATGTCCCCCGAATTGCCTACATCCAGAGATGAGCCCGAACAGCAAGCAATAGGCATAACATTGCGACGAGGACAGTTGAGTTGCAGGTTTGGTGAGGCCTAAACTCTGGCATTGGCAAGTGGGCTGACCCTACATTATGACGAGCTATATGGGCGAAAATCCAAATCTACCAGCACATTGCGAAAAAATTAAATCTTGGAGGAGCTCACCAGACAGGTCAATGCAGCGGGGGAGGAGCTTAAAGATGTGGAGCAGATCCAGTGCAAAATTTCTGGCCTGAAGTATGCAGCACAGAAGAAAGAAAATAAATGGCACAATTACAGGTACATATTTGAGTTGTGCATTTGTCTACTTCTTGTATTGTCAACAATTTCCTAAATTGGCAAACCTATATTTTTCAGCTTACAAACTGGGGGAGGCTTCCCCACAAAATTACAGTTTACCCGAGCTGAGGAGATGGTGCTGGGGCTGATACATCCCGTGGCATTAGAGGGCAACTCGGGGCGACGGGATACGGACATCCCTACTATTCCTGCAGGTTAGTAATGTTAGTGTGTATGTGAAATGTTTTAAACGTGTAAAATGAGGCTCACAGGCATATATGAACACATGCCCCTAGGGAGTGGCTTGTAGGGGAGGTTACAGTTTTAGCAGGGTGTGTAATGTCTGCGGAATGTTCATTTTCAAATTTGACAGCCCATACATGACCTTGGACAGCATTTATGGTCATTATTAAAGTCTTAATATTAGCAAAGCACTGCCTGTTATGTGATTCTACTCAATCATATCCAACACTTTCTTCTTTGTCTTTATGCCACTTGGGTTTTAGCTGTCAAGAGTCAGGAAGTCAAGTCAAGAACAGAATTGCAGCCGAGTGTGGGGAAGAATAATAAGTAATTTACTAGAAAGTAGAAATATGTTATTTAGAAATGGTGGGAAATCATTTTGTAAGGGTTTGTGTTTTGCTAAAGATCATGGTTAAGGTCCGGTTTAACATGTCATCAAGGGGTAAAAACAGTCATAGGTTCAGACATGGGGCATCAACTATATTCATAGGCATACATTGAAAAGTGAATGACGTTATTTGCGTCCACTTACCAAGGAGCCATCAACCGGAGAATTCTCCAGACTCAAACCGATGGTACAATCCAGATCGTCGCAATATGTACACGTCATGGGATGAGAAACAACAAAAATTAGCAAAGCTAGGAAAATTACTAAAACACTAACTCCTAACACCCTCCCAAAAACATGTTGGGCAATACAAATAACACTAACTAAGTACCTAAGTATTTTTTAGCCCAAAAAAGGATATGTATGTTGGATCAACTAAAGATTACCTTGAAAATGACTAATTAAGGTCCACATGAAAATGTTTGGCTTTGGCCGACATGAAAAACATTGATGAAGCTAAAGACAGCCAAATGTATCACATGAACAATTTACAAGGAGGGATTAATAGATATACAGTGTGCTATTTTACAGGGACAATTTACAAGGAGGGATTAAGAGATATAAAGTGTAAGCTATTTCACAGGGACAATTTACAAGGAGGGATTAAGAGATATACAGTGTAAGCTATTTCACAGGGACAATTTACAAGGAGGGATTAAGAGATATACAGTGTAAGCTATTTCACAGGGACAATTTACAAGGAGGGATTAATAGATAGTTAAAATACAATTTATGTAAACCATATAAAAAAATGACCGATTGAACTTACCTATAGATGTACTCGTCGGCTGCTGGAGGGACCAATGCAACGTGGGTGCAATCAATGGCACCCATGACGTCGGGCATGTCGGCGTTAATATAAAATGCCAGCTTAAGCGCGTTCCAGGCTACCATGTCGTCAGGAAAATAAATATATTTCTGTCTAATGGTAGCCATGCCTTCCAAAAACTTGGATAGCGCGCGGCTCAGTGTAGGCTGGGAGATCCCCACGGAGAGGGCACCCAGCCTCTGGAACGAGCCGTTCACCAAAAATTGCAGGCAGTCAAGCATCTTGGTCATACCTGAAATTGCTTGCCCCTTCCTTGTGGTGCGGGCTAACCATGGCCGCAGCTCACTATACAACTTAACGTCATGCATGCCATCGATATGCATGCGTCGCCGGTGCAATCTGGCCTCAGCCCTGCTGATACATTCAATGCCCATTGGCTGGAGCTGGTGGTGTTCCTCCACAAAGGCACAAAACATGGTGATTGCAAGGTGTCCGAGGTCAAAATGGTCCCGTAAGGGGATCGCAAATGAAGCAGTTTTATAGGGTGGTGGTCCCTCGGCAATCAGCTCTCTGAATGAGACGCAAGCCCATACCAATAATGTAAGTTATCTGAACAAACGCAAAATATCAGATTTAGATGGGAAGATCAGAACTAACGGAAAGGATCCGATTTACTTTCGTTCATCGAAAGTGCATATATGCATGAGCTCGAACGAACGTACGAATGAAAATGCAACAGAAAAACCTAAAAAAATTACAAACACCCACAAAAACATACACAGACAGCTACGGAAGTCCAGACAAATATGTCTATGAATCGAGGCTATTTTTTCGACATTTGCTTTATAAAGTGAGCCACTTGTAAATATCCGAAATAATCTTTTGCCTGTAAATCATATCGCTCCTAAAGCGACTGGAAGGAGGCCACACCAGAGCCCTGAACACAATCCATCAACCGCTTAATCCCTGCACTTTTCCATCTGCTGAATCTGAGGGGATCTAGGACACCCGGCAGGAAAAGGGGGTTCTCCCATAAAGGTGTCAAAGGTAAATGTGGGGAAGCCAAATCCCCTGTGTATTTAACACTATCCCACACCCGCATGGAGTGCAGAATAATTGGGTTAGATATCCCACCTCTATCCCTTGATGTTAGCCATAAAAGATTATCAATCCTTAGTGGGTAAGATAAGGTACTCTCTATTTGCCTCCAACTAGGGGTGTCTTTTTTCTCATGGTAAGACAATAGTTGCGCAATTTGCGCCGCTTGAAAATATTTACTAAGGTGAGGAAATCCTGGACCTCCTAAAGATTTTGACCTGATCAGTGTTCTCCTAGCTATCCTTTGCTTTTTACCATCCCAAACAAATGACACTAATTGGCCTTGTAATTCCTTTAAAAATCTAGGCGGGATGTGTATCGGGAGGGATCTAGTTAAATATAGAAATTTGGGCAGCAGGGTCATTTTTATAGCTGCCATTTTTCCTAACCAAGACAATTTACAATCTTTCCATTGCAATAATAATGAATTAAATTTTCTACGAAGAAGTAGGTAGTTTGCCGCAAATAGATCGTCATACTTGCTTGTCAGAGCCACTCCAAGATATTTTATAGCATTATCCTCCCAACTAAAATCATAACTAGTATGCATCTGATGCCAAAGTGATGGCGGGACATTGATATTTAGGGCCTTAGATTTGGCAGTATTAACTCTAAGACCTGATATATCTGCAAATCGGGACAATATAGATAACAAATTTGGCAAGAAGATGCAGGGATTGGTGATAAATAATAGGACATCGTCCGCAAAATGACATAGCTTATGATGTTTGTCTCCTATCTTTACCCCGGAGATGTCTGGGGAGGCTCAAATCAGTTGAGCCTGTGGCTCCATAACCAGGGCGAAAAGCAGGGGAGACAGGGGGCAGCCCTGTCTAGTACCTCTAGCTAAATTAAAAGAGTCTGATTTATACCCACTATATTTCACAAATGCTGATGATGATATATATACTGCATTCAGCATGCCTAAAAATTTAGGACCAAAACCCCACTTCTCTAACAAACTAAAAAGGTATTCCCACGAGACAGAATCAAATGTATTTCGAATGTCCAGTGATAAAAACAATGTGGGAACATTTTGATCTCTGACTATATGGGAAATTTGTATTGCTCTCCTAAGGTTATCCCCTGCTTGCCGCCCTGGGATGAAACCAGTCTGATCGTTGTGGACTAAATAAGGTAGATAATTTGATAATCTATCTGCCAAAGTCTTAGTCAAGATTTTAACATCTAAATTTATAAGAGAAATCAGCCTGTAATTCAACCAGACCGCATGGTCAGTATCGGGCTTCGGAATCATACTTATTGAGGTCATCCATGTTTCTCGCGTAAAAATGCTCCCTTTTTGGATTGCATTAAATGCAGCAGTCAATTTCGGAACCAATATGGTATTAAAAGTCTGATAATAGGCTGCTGAGAACTCGTCTGGTCCAGGGCGTTTATTAGGCTTAACTTCTGAAACTGTCCGCTGGACCTCTTCTTCACTAAAATCCTCCTCCATAATCTCTCTCAAGTGAGTTGGTAAGGCCGGTAAGGAGATATTATTAAGAAAATCATGAATCTTCTCTACACATGGAGGTTGAGGATTGGAATATAGTTTAGCAAGCTGAGATCTAAATATTTGCACAATCTTAGATGGATTGCTAGTTAGGTCTCCCCTATCGCTACGTAACTTAATAGGGCGGTGGTGCTGTTCCGGGATCTTTAATTTCTTGGCCAACAAGGCATCAGGCTTGTTTGCTTTACAATAAAATTTATGTTTGGCCCATCTCAAGGTCTTTTCCGCTTTACCCGCCAGGGCTAACTTTAGGTCTCTAGTTATTCTATTTAGCTTTGCCCGGTTTTCGGGAGTTACACTAGCTTTCATTATTTTAACCATTTCAAGATACTCCTTCTCCAGGCTTTCTATATATGCAGCCTGTTCTCGTTTTTTTCTCGAGGCAAGCTGTATCAGCTTCCCTCTGATTGTGGGCTTATGGGATTCCCAATAGATCATATCCGAAATCTCTGGGGAATCATTTAAGTCAAAATATTCTCTTAAAGCATCTGAAACAGCCTGAGTAATTTCCGGATCAGATAGAAGGGATTAATTTAAGGACCAGAGACAGCTAGATGGTCTACTAAGAAGGGAGCTAAGCTTAAGAAGTATCCCGTCATGATCTGACCAGGAGATTGGAACTATTCTAATATCTTGCATCTGTGCTAGAGTGCTAAATGGTAGAAAAATATGATCTATCCTTGAGTAGACTCCATGCGGGTGTGAGAAATATGTAAAGTCTTGGATACCTGGGTGCACCTCCCTCCAGCCATCAACCAACGAGTGTGCTTCCAGCAGCTTTCTGAACATTTTGGAGGTTGTCGCCACTTTGGAGCTGATAAGATTACTTGCTGTAGAAAGCTTGTCTAAAAAAGGATTCAAGACTAGGTTAGAATCACCACAGATGATAATTGTACCCTTGGCAATCGACATTACTTCCTTTAGGAAATCTGAAAGAAACTAAATCTGGTTCGTGTTTGGAGCATAAGTGGCCACCGTTATTTCAACGTCTTGAAGATCACCTATGAGGATTAGGTACCTACCCTCCGGGGCCCTTACTTCCTTTTTAGAATGAAACTGTGCTCCCCTTTTAAATCATTACACCCTTCTTTTTGGAGTCTGCAGTTGCCATAAATATTTGTGGGTATCTGGCGTCTAAAAATCTGGGTTTGGAGGAGCCCGAGAAGTGTGTCTCCTGGAGACAAACAACATCAGGACGTAACTTATTAATTGTACGAAAGGCTAAGCTTCTTTTATTGGGGGGAATAAAAGCCCTGCACATTTAGGGAAAATACTGAAGTCATGGCTCAAGACAGGACTTTAATGCTATAGGTAGAATCAAAAAAGAATAGGTAGGGAAAGAAAAAAGAGAAAAGAAAAAAAAAAAACGTCCTCAGGGGTGGAGGAGGAACCGAACGGTAAACAGTTACAAAAGGATAGGTTACAGATACACCAAGTGAAAGGGGGACCAGCCCCTAAATATTAGCTTTTATCGCAGCCGATAAATAATTATTCTTATCGTCTGGTAAAATATTCAAAGAATTGTTAGCGTGCCTGTACCTACTCAACCTTAAGAAACCAATCTGTCTTCACCCGGGCCACAAAGAGCCAACAAGCTAAAAAACAAATTTGGCTTCTTTTTCTTCTCAAAGAAATATATTACACCAAATATTTATAAACTTAGAACCTTAAAGATTAAGACTTAAAGCCTCCAGGCAAATCCCCTCAGGGGATATCGAAGAGCAACATGATAATGCCGCCGGACCAATCAGGATTGCTACTAATAGCTCTAAAGTGCAGCAAAGACTCCTCCAAACCACTCCTAGGGACAAATGGAGGGAAAAGGGGGCAAAGGGAAAAGGGGAGTAGATGGGATGGGGAAAACAACAGTGAGGAGAAACAGTTAAGCGACGCTGAAAAGGGCCTGGAGGAGAGGAGTCATCGCTAAAAATATAGATAACCTCTTATAAGGCCAGGTGAGTAATAAAACAGCAATAATAACTTCTGTAATCAAGTAATTAGTAGAAATACTTTTGCATAAACATTATCTCAAGGCAATTAAGATAAACAACAAGGGAATCCCCATTTATACTTGATATTATGATCACGAAGTATAGCAAGCTGTGGCCTCATTTCCTTTCTCTTGGACATTGTGATCTCTGAAAGATCAGTATAAACTTGATATTTAACCCCCCCGGAAGGATCAATTCTGAGTGTCCCGAGCAGCTCTTTATACTTGATCTTTTGTAGTATAGTAATGGAATTTTGCGATTATGTCCCAGGGGGGCTCTTCAGGCGCTCTGCGTGGACCCAAAGCCCTATGGACTCTATCAAGTTCCAAACGCTCTAGTGGAATTCCTGGTAAAAGCTCCTGGCAAACCGCGTTAATTACAGATCTAGTGTCCTCCATATGTTCTGGAAAACCTCTAAACCGGAGGTTCTGCCGTCTATCGCGATTTTCAAAATCTTCAATCTTAGTGTGTAATAAAAGATTATCTTTCTTAAGCTGTAATAATTCAGATTCAAGTGTTTCTTGTGCTGATGAGACTTCACCTAGCCTTTTATTTAAAGTGGCCAGGCAGCATGTCATTTTCTCTACCTCCATTGTTAAATGCTGCATTATGATCTTTGTATTGGAGGCAAGTGCTGTTTGTAACAGGAGATCTATTTTGGGCAGTAAATCGCCGCTCACCTCAGAAGTTGTGTTACCTGCTTGAAGACTGTCTTCCTTCTCGCTGGCCAGAAAGAGGGCACCGCTCGACTCAGCTTCCTCCATGTCTGCTGCTGACAGGCTGCCTTCTGCCATCTTGGCTGCTATCCCGCCTGACGCAGCTGCCTCCGCTCGACTTCTGTGTCCTCAGCACCTCACTCCAACAGGTCCACACAGCGCCGCAGGAACACTCCACCAAGCCACACTCACACCAGCCCTTGCTGCGCAGAAACGCTGGCTCAAGATCCCGATTTCGGTCCGGCGGGCACGGAGCTAGCTAGGGCGCCGCCATTGCCGTCCGCGTGCATGCGCCGTTCCCCCGACACTTTTTTTAATTAACCCTTTATGTCTCATTACTCAGCAGGTATAAAAGGAAACAGAAGCCAGTGTGATCAGCATGGGACACAGTGCACAGGGATGGGTCGATGGGAGGTAAGTATTAAGTAATTAATAAAATCTTTTTTCTGATGTGTGTCAGTGTCTTTTTCCCATGTAACCCTTTATGAACTGATAAGGAATCCATGAGGCAAGTAGATGATAGCAAGTGCCAAGCTGGATGATTGTCTGTATCCTCTCAACACAGTGAAGGAAAAGGTGAGCCTATGCACCCATAAGCACAATGGCTTTATACACATGTAGGTCTGGTCTTTGACTGGGCCATTCCAACAGATATATTGTGTTCGGGCTCGACCTATAGGTGGTTCGCTTATCCCTGTTGTTGTCCTACTAAAATGTGAATCTTTGCTTCAGTCTTATGTCTCCAAGACTGCCCTGTATTTAGCTCCATCTACCATCACATCAACTCTGGCCAGATACCCAGTTCCTGCCAAATAAATAGTCCATAAACCAGCTTTTAGCCCTTCCCTCACCAAACCATGATTGGCTAGCAGGCCAATGAATCTCACCTCCCAAAAACCAATCTGGAAGGGGAGCAGGCGAGACATAGGCAGAGACAGGCTGCAACGAGGCACAACTGCAGGCCAATGTGGACTACAGTGGCCTGCCTGGTCAGTGATGGGGGTTCTGTCACACAGTCCGTGATGAGGGGTTCTGTCAACAGTCTGCTATGAGTTGATATGGGGTTCTGTCACACAGTCCTCTATGGGGGGATTGTGGGTTCTTACACAGTCTTCTATCGGATGATGGGGGGCTCTGGCAAACAGCCTGTTTGGGGGAGGGGGTGTTATTTTAAGTACTTTTGTTACCCCATTTTTTGCATCATTTTGCAGCCCTCTACCCCTTACTACCCCCATTTTACAGTGATTTTCGGTCCCCCCCCCCCCCCCCCCATTGATTTTAGCAAGGTTCGGGTCAAGTTCGGGTACTCAACTTGGTCTAGGAACTGTACATGTAGCTTCTTTGTGATTTTTGATTTTCTATAATTGTATAATTGACTCTGGTTCTTTATAATTTAGTTGAGGGATGTACTATTATATATTCATAGTTGTATAGGGTGATATGGAGAAAAAATGTACTCCTTTTTTCTAGGAGAGAAAACCTTCATTCACTTTCATTGTCTACCTGGGAGTTGATTCAGCAACTGGATGTAAATCTTCACCTGGTGGAACAATAGTAAAAGAACCAAGGGAGAGGCTTTGGCAGCCCCTGGCCCTGCAGGCTACAAGCCCAAATAGCTTCTGTGAGGCCCGGGCCCTTCTGCCCCCCCTGGCCTTTGGGGTGGCAGGTAATTTGGGGTGCCGGGGGTTAACGGCAAGTCACCCGCTAGCCGGTGACTTGCCAGCCCCCAGCCTTGTGAATATAGGGGTTTCATGGATCCCTTAACAGTTCAAAAACAGTAAACAAAACACACCACACACACAATTAAAAATGACTTTATTAAAAAATAAAAACTTTTTTTTTTCACTTTACTCACCGATCGTCAGCCCCTGTGTCCCTTGCAGCTCTGATTGCAGATGGGGTCATCACTGGCCAGTGGAGGGGGAAGGCAGGCGATCAGATCATCACCTGCCTTCCCCCTCCTGTGGCCAGTGATGACAAGTGAAAGAACAACAGCCCGGAGCCAGGACGACACCCGAGAGTGGCGTCATAAGCCCCGCCCTTAGCGGCAAGATGTCGGCGCCTATCGGGAGAGGGCCTGTCAGGCTATCTCCTGAAGCTGAAGAGCCGGGGGGGGGGATCGGAGGACCCCCCTGGTGAAGAGGAGACCCGGCGGAAGCGATCGGACACGGAGGTGAGTAAATGCCATTTTTATTTATTTATTTTTACATGTAATTCCTGCGGGGAGGGGGGTGGTTATTCTGGGAACTCCCCTGCAGCTGGGGAGGCCTGGGTGGGGGGTCGTAGCCGCCCCAGATGAAGAGGAGACCCGGTGAGTGTGATGAACGAGGGGTCAGGTGAGTGTTTTTTTACTTTGGTCTTGCTGTAGTGGGGGGGGGGAGTCAAGCACATAGATTCTATGTGCTTGGCACTTAGGTGGAGTGGAAGCGAGCATGTAGAATCTACGTGCTTGGCACTGAAAGGGTTAAGGCAAGTTTATTGCATTAAGGGCAAAGCATTTTAGATTTTCCTAATTTCTTGCTTTTTATGTCTTTAAATGCCAAAACTAAGATTGCATTCACATTTTAAAACATAATTTCAAATATTTATAGCTTTGGCTACAGAGTGTTCCACCATCAACTACTTGACGTCTAGTTTATTAAAGTCTAAATGTTTCATCTGCCCAAGAGCTTTATTTCTCTAGAGGGCTGACTGGTGTAGAAAAGTAATGATTGGAAAAAACAATTTTGAAGAATCAATACAAAGAGTTGTGTCCATTCACTCCCAAGTTTCATCTCTACACAAATATTTTAATACAGAGTACAGCAATACCGAAGATGAGAAAGCTATAAAATGTTAGCAGTGATCGGTTTTCAAAGCTCTTGCGGTTGTGTACTAGTAATGCGGCCAATTTTCTGTAATAACCTGCGTTTGCACATCATTAGAGATAAGTTGGAAATAAACCTTTGATGAGAAATGATTTTTAGGGGAGCAGTGGTGTTAGAACTAGAAAAAGGAGGTAAAATATCTTAGCCTTTCCTTGATAAAACCAAAAGAAAAAAAGTGAAAAGGTAAAGAGGTACTTTTCTAGAACAGAAAGTATTTGCACAACACCCAACACAAAGAATTATAGATTTACCCATTACTCCTTGCAGTGGGCGGAGCCATGAACATAATCTGCAGTCTTACGAAACTGCATACTGAATAGGAAAAATCCTCTTGATCTAGTGGTTAAATGTCTTTAAAGTCAATAAAAGAAAGTTTTGTAGATTAATCCTGTAAAGCCCAACCCCCCCCCCCCCCCCCCCGGCAAAAACTATTTGAGAGTGCTTAACTCCATGCAGATGTTCTAGAATAACAGGCTGATTCTTTGCTGCAGAACTGCATGGGAGTGGCCATCTTGTCCCACATATAAGCATGAGGGTAGAGCTGTGCCAGCAGCAGCACATGCCTAAGAGATAACTAAGAGAGAACTAAGAGATAAATGCCTTAGAAAAAAGTGAAAAGATAAAGATGTACTTTTCTAGAACAGAAAGTATTTGCACAGCACCCAACACAAGGAATTACAGATATACTCATCACTCCTTGCAGCCATGAACATAATATGTTTATGTTTTGGGGTCATTCAAGGTGCTCAGAATGCTGCTGAATGAGCAATGCAAAATTTACTAAGCCAAACACCTTCCACTTGTTTTACGTTTGTGGCTCTGATCAGCACAATACTAGAAGTAATTGGCAGAAGAGGGGGTGAGACTTGGAGAGTACCAAAAAACAGTTGCAAGCCACCATGCAGAAAGATACATGTTAGGCTTAATATAGGGAGATAAAGAGACAAAGAGATCCTCTACTCAAAGATAAAGGAAAATGAAAGCTTTCCTAGATTAGAAAGGATTTACAAAGCCGTGCATCACCCGTCATAATTTTGCCTTGAGTGAGAGGGTGGAAGCATACTTGGAAGAGATAACCCCTTCCTCTGCTCCAGAGATTCCTGTGCATCTGTATGCTAGCACCCAGAGCCGTGCAGGCATTCACTAGCATTTGGTGGACTCCTCTTTCTCTTGATTTATTTTGTTTTTGTACACTTATGTCATTTGTGATGAATTCTATCTGGGTGTGTTAATTCTGTCTGGGTGTGATTAAATAACATGCAAACAAAGTTCATGTTTTTTTCTCTAATTTCTTGTTAATTGTCACAAGTTGTTGGGTTATGACACAACTGTGGATGCAGGTGGACCCCCCACAACCCAAAGTCCAGCATGGCAGGTTAGGGGGATGTTTCCTGGCTTTGGGTGTTTGCAGCTTTTGAAGGGTGACCTGGTTGACCTCCACCAGATGCCCAACCAGCGTCTCCATCTGCTGGTGGTGGCGCTGCTGCTCCACAACCATTGCAGCCAGGTTTTCATGGAGCAAAAACTTTAAAATATCTATTGGCATTTTGCCGAAAAGTGGTGCTGTTGGCCCGCAAGTTTTCCTCCATGATTTGGCACTGACTTACCAAAGTCGTAGGCTGGGGCTGTCTTCCTCCTGGGCACTCTGTGGAACTGGTGAGGCTGCTACTGGCAGAATGAAGCTGTAGCTGCAGGAAGGTGTGGTGGTGGTCAGTGTCCATGGTGCCAGCAGCTGGTGGAGGTGTTCAGATGATATTAGGGGTCTCATCCAGGTGTTCAGACTGCCCTTCTACCAGCTCATTAATTTTAGCCACGAGAGGTGCTGTCTGTTTGGATAAAGGTTAACATTAGTGTTAGTTTTTCCCAATGTTACCACACAGCCTTCAGGGCCCAAAACTTTACCCTGGGATTATCCTCCTCCTTCACCCTGCCCTCTGTCCTTTGCCTATTAGGCTCACTCATTTACCACCTCACTGTCTGGACTCCGCTCCCTGGGTGGCTGGCTGGTGGGTGGGCCAGGCCTTGATGTTGCCTCAGTGGTAGGTACACCAGATGGACCAGCTGTGGCTGCAGGTGGCTGGTGATGCTGGCTGGGGTGTTGCTGTAAAGTCAATGTAAAAGCACTGGTAGTTTCCTCTTAACAGTATATGTGCCCCTTCAAAATCCCTGCAAGGGCTACACACTGGGTCCCACAACGATGTTTTGTCTGCTCACACCCATGTTAGGGGTTAAATGTAAAGATTTCCCCCTAAAAGTATGCGTATATCAGTTTGGGTAAGTATGTATAAATGTGCGTGCATGTACAGGCACACATGTGGACAAGTGGTAATGTATATTTTTTTCCACTTTGCTGGTGCCATGTTGGTTGGTTAAAAAGTTAATTAAAAAAAAATAAAGTTTTTTAAACAACAAGAGTTTTAAACGTATATGCTGCATGGTGGCGTGTTTTCTATGCAACTACATAAAGCAGATGCAAACCAAACAACGAATGATGTAAAACAGAACACCAAAACAGAAGGTGGCTGAAGCTGGAGGTAACTAACAGTGGGAAGAAGCAGACTACATGGCAACCAAGGTTAGTATGTGCAATGACATGCAGACTACATGGGATGCCATAGATGCCAGCAGGAGGGAGAATTTAAGTATGTGCAAAGATATGCAGACTACCATGGGTACACTGGCGGGGGACAGGGTGAAGCACATTAAAATAGCTTGGAAAAAAAAAAGTCGTAAAAGCACACAGCACACCGAGAGCAATGGGATCCACAGCAAGTTATATCCGAAAACAGGTAAAAACTGGCTGCAAATACCGTAAATGCTTGGCTAAACCAAATGCGTACACAAAGCAAGTACGGATGCATACCCATGAACAAACCTTTCTCGGAACATGGCTGTGAGCGTTCGCAATTTCCCGGTTTCCAAGATCAGTTTCCCAAAAAAACAAAACAAAAAAAAAAAACATTCACCGGCAGGCTCTGAATCAGCCCCAAGGAATAATAGATTTACCTATCACTCTTTGCAGTAGCTGAGAGCATGAAACTTTCCACATAATGGCTCCAGTGAAAGCAAATCCCACTCTATTTTCTACCCTTTACTGAATCACACCTTATTGTCATGAGATAGCTTCAAGCTGACTTGGACACTTTGAGTGTCTGGGCATCCACTTGGCAAATGAAGTTCAATGTGGAGAAATGTAAAGTCATTCACTTGTTGAGAAGGATCTGGGGGTACTGGTAGACCACAGGCTAAATAACAGCATGCAATGTCAAGCTAAATATATGGGGAAACACTATTTCAGGTAAAATCCTCTCGAAAGACACACTCTCTACAACTGGAAAAAAAGAAATTCAGTCTCCGAAGGCGACAATCTTTTTTTACCATAAGAACTATAAATCTGTGGAATTGCCTCCAACAGACCCTTGTTACAGCATCAACCGCCGACACAGCTTCAAAAAAGAATTTGATGCTTATTTAGAAGAAAACAACAATAACAGTTGCTATTAGCCGTTACCAGTTAAAAAAACAAAAAATAATAAAATAACTTCCCCTACCCTTACACCCTTGGTTGAACCTGATGGACATATGTCTTTTTTCAACTGTATTAAGTATGTATGTAAGATATTTTAAGGCAAGTTTTCCTGAATCAAGGCCTATGTGTTTTTTTTTACCCCAAATTAGGCGGGGAGGCCGATTCATCAATAGCGCCAGGTAGCGACAGATGAGCGACTGTAGCGTGATTTTTTCAGCGCCAGCCAGTATTCGCTGTGCTTGGCCGGCATTAGCTTGATGACAGCGACTCAGTCGGTGTGCGGTAATGTTGAATACGGGCTGGGGGGTCGCTGTTTCACAGGTCCAGCGTTGCATGTGAGCGCCTGACAACGAATGGCCAGAGCGAACGGCTAGCTTCATATTCATCAAAAAATCACGCTCCGAATGTGCTGTCGCTGTCCATTCCTTGTTTAAACCCCAGAGCGCTGGCGGCGATCTGTATTAACTAGTTTTTAACCCCTAAACAACCATATTTTTTGAATGTAACATTATACATGTTTTTAGAATCATTTTGTTATATGAATACATTAATCTCAGACCTGTTAGATCAATTCTGCACATATTTTTTTTTTTTTTTACTTAAAAATAAATCCTAACATTGCAGAAGTGTTCTCCGATTTTTTGACATAAAAAAAATTAAAAAAAAAATTATTACCAATTAATCATGAATTATTATAGATTGCTCCATTGAAATGCATTGGACATCGCCAGGGAGCGACAGCTCATACCTGGCGCTGTGAGGGAATTTGCAGCGGCGCTGTTCGGTCCAGGCGGCTTCATGATGAATGCCGCGCTAGCCGTCGCTCTCGCCGGCGCTAGCCTCATTTTGCTTGATAAATGCGTCATTGTGACCGCCGCCGGGCGTACTTGAGTCGGTAGTCGCCGTTAGCTGCCGCTACCTGGCGCTCGTCGGACACTACCTGGCGCTATCGCTTGATGAATAAGGGCCTTAGTGTGGGGGGGTACTTTAAACTAGGTTTACTTAATTCCTTAGCAGAGGAAATCAAAAGGTATATAAATTGCCCAAATAAAAAAAGGGTCATCACTCAGCAGCACCGCCCCGGTTTCTGAAGATAAGTCCCACAGCAAGAGCATGCTCCAGAATTATCTGACATTAATACACCTCCACATCAGTCACAATTAGTGTACATGCCCCTCTTCCATTAACTGCTAATGCACACTCACTATGACTGACATGAGGGGCAGCAGAAGTGCTTGTGGCACTGGCTGGAAGCTGCTGCAGGGGAGAAAAGTTGGTTAACTTTTTTTTAATCTCTGGCTAAGCATATATTTAATAAGAAATATATGATACTTCATTCTGCAAACATGTGTCTACCACCATGAGAAAAGCATAAAAGCATTCAACAAGGGATTTTTGAAACTATTCTTTCACTCTTTCCAGCAAATTAACAAAATAAAGGAAATCTGAGCAAAACAAACATGGAGGAAGTAATGGATTTCACAGTTCTTCCAGATTTACCAGGACAACAACCTTACAAATGCCACATTGCACAATCTCTTCATTGTAATACACGAAAAACACTAGCACTTTCATAGATTAAATTGAACTGGGATTTTTCCAACACTGGCAATTTACAGAAAGCACAATGCAGGAGATTAGGAGGAAATTGCAAAGTATACCATCCCTAATCAATTATAAACTGCTTTCATTCTCTGGTGAAAGCTTTAGCACACATGGGGAAAAATTACAGACTGAAATGAGAAACTATCTTTTTGCTAGATATGAATACCAAGGATAGATATGGCAAAAATAGATGGTTTGAGCATGTTGTTGACTAAATTCAAGCTATTTGGAAAAACAATTTAATTACGTGTTAGGCTTCTGCTTCATTTTCATTTGATATGGTGTTTAGTAAAGCGAGCTCATGCCGCCTAAAGCTAAAAAGCATGGCAAATAGATGGCTAATTAGAATTTCATAAATACACCATTGCCGCTTTTGAGGTTTTAAAGCATGGGCGGTAAATGTCTAAACCAGATGTAGACAATATGCGATTCTTGTAAAGGATGTGTAGGTTATCCAGATAAAAGATAGAACAGATTGGCAACACTAAATTAGAATTAAAGCCAATCTATAGTTTATAGTATACAGTGTCTGTAATGAATACTTTAGTCATTGCATGAATCTAGGAATATGGACATAGGTATATATATATATATATATATATATATGCTTTGATACATAATATACACTGTATGCACAATTAAATCGGACCAACATCCTTGCAAGAAATATGCATCCCTCGCTATGGCAATTCAGATCGCTGAACAAAATTAATTTACCTTTTTGGAACTCCTGCCATGGTCAACTTTATCACTAAAATGGTGTCCTATGGACCTGCAGGTAGCCTGCAAAAAAAAGAAGTTACTCTGGTTTTCCTGCCGATTTGCATAGTGTGTTATAGTGGTTCAATTCTGGCAGCAGCAGCTGAGGAAGCTGAGAGAGGAAGTCTCATGGGTGCTTCAGGATGGCTGCAACCAGGAGAAAATCAGTGAGGCAGCGATTCAGCTTTGTGTGGATGCATGAGCAAATGAAATTCAGTATTCAGTATCATACATGCAGATGGGACAAGTGAGTCTCTTTTCTTTCAACTGTGCAAGGCTGTTGGTTTGGCTCAAGCTAATGAGTATTTTGTCTATAGATATTTTGACTAAATCATCATTTATATGCATATTTTCCAACTCAAAACTGTACAAATTTGAATGCTTATGATATTAGCCTGATATGTCAGGTGATGTGGATCTGTGAAATGAGGGAGGGTGTGGTCTATAGATATTATAACATTAAGGTGTGCAAAATTATTTGGCAGCTTGTTTTCCTCCAAAATGGGACAAAAAAATTAACTGACTCTGGAAAGCCCAAAATTGTCAAATATGAAATTGCTGAGATATTGGGGCATTGGGGCAGATATTTGGAGCTGACATAGTAACAGTGTATATGGTGATCCCACTGAGCACCTGCATTCTCTGGATTTATGATACAGGTACTGTATTGAGCCACTACACTGCCTATTAGTAAAGATGACTGAACTTTTCAAATGTTCAGTGCGGTCCAAATTAATTTTGGATGAACTTTCATCTTTTCATGCATGGAAAACAATGGCTGTTGGCCCTAAAAGTCCTTTATAACACTCTGGCTGTTGCCAATTAGCATATGAATTACACTTGACCTAATTAGCATTTCAATGTGTTCCTGGAAAGTGAAAAGAAGTAATGGCTTTTTACAAGCGTTGAAAAATGTACCAATTTTGGGCATTACAGGGGATAGACCTGCAGTTGTGTAGGACTGACAGTAGTGTGCAAGCCCTCAAAAAATGATCCCATTTTTATGGCGGTAGCAGCAGGATTGGCATCCTGACAGTTTAGTTGAAGAAGATGAAACAATGGCTTTTTTTACAAGCCTTGATAACTGTACCCATTTTGTGCATCATGGCGTAGACCTGCAGTTGTGTAGGCCTAGTAGTAGCAGAGGGTGGCTGTTGGTGGTGATTGTGGCATTAGCAGTACTGAAAGACTAGGCAGAGGGACAGGAGACTTGTGGCTGCTGTGTAGGGCTGGCAGTAGCAGGCAAGCCCTCAAAAAATGATTACATTTTTACGGCGGTAGCAGCAGGAGTGGCATCTTCACAGTTTAGTTGAAGAAGATGAAACAATGGCTTTATTTTTACAAAACCTTGATAAATGTACCCTTTTTGTGCATCATGGCGTAGACCTGGAACTGTGTAGGCCTAGTAGTAGCAGAGGGTGGCAGCGGGGGTGCTGTTGGTGGTAGTGGTGGCATTAGCAATACTAGGCAGAGGGACAGGAGACCTGTGGTAGTTGTTTAGGGCTGGCAGTAGCGAGCAAGTCCTCAAAAAATTGTTCCACTTGTAATGATGGGTAACACCCTGATTGTCACCCTTAAATTTTAGCTGAAGAAGAAACAATGGGTTTTTACGGCTGCTGAAAAATTTGTCTATTTTTGGCATTTTAGGGTTAAACTATGGTTGTGTTAGCCTGGCAGTAGCAAAGGGTGGTAGCCTGGCAGCAGATGCACTGTTGGTGGTGGTGGTAGTAGTAGCAGTAGCATTAGTAGAGACTCCAGCAGTTGAAGAAAGACTAGGCCGTGGCACAGGAAACCTGTGATGGTTGTGTAGGCCTAGCAGTAGTGGGCAAGCCCTCTTACCAGTGTGTCCCACTTGTAAGGGGGGTGGCAGCAGGTTTTGCATCCTGACAATTTAGTTGAAGCAATGGCTTTTTGCAAGCCTTGAAAAAATTGCCCATTTTGGGCATCACAGGGTTGACCTGCTTGTGTGTTGGCCTGAAAGTAGCAGAGAGTGGCTGAGTATTGCTTTTCATTGGGGATGAACGCTATTGGAGATGGAGACTCAGGTTTGTCTCATGTTAGGCTGTGGGAGCAATTATGGGGCCAAGCAGAACTTTTAAAAAGTATGCTAATTTCTAGTAGGAGAAAATCATTGGCACCCATACCCCCTTTCGTCTATCAACCAATAAGACAATTCCCTTTTTACTTCTAAGTGTACATACAGGCTAGGAGAGATAACATGTAAGTGTGATTCATTAGCTTGGAAACTGGACTGGACCATGGGCCAAAAGTATGTGCCAGGAGGCACAGATGCTGAATGGTGTTACTTATGAGACATGTGACATGTCGGTAGTTATTCACCCACTTTACCACTGAGAAGCTGCAGTGCATTTTTTGTGGTTAGATGAAGTGAGAAAAGCTCATTGATATGGCCGATCTTTCAGTGGACATACACCATCACAGGAACCAGTGTCCAACTTCCAATTACTCAGAAGAATAACCATTGATCAGAGAGACACTCCTATTGGGAGGAGTGTCTCTGGTCAGTGCCTTCCCTACTGGAATTAACCATAGAGGTAATGTGTTGTGTATAATGCCGTGACTTCTTTCTTCTAGGCCAAATGAAGTGCTAACCTTTCAATCTAAACGTTTCCAGGCCCAGCCACTATCCTACCCCCAAGGCACCGTACACCAGATGCTCCACTGTTTGAAACCCTCCAGGGCATCGGTAACCTTACCTGATCCCAGGAGCATCCACGGCTTACCTGCGGTTGGGCGCGAGAAAGCGCACGCCAAACATCATGCTGGGGATGCGGCCAGCTGGCTACACCTTGTTGCTGCAACACCTTGGAGATCAGCCAAATGGTAGTATTTGTTGTATGAAAAGCTCTGGCAGTGGAAAAACGCTGTGATAGGCTGCTCGGGCGGGGGATTGAAGGATGAACAGAGGACCTAGAAATGGGTTTCCATTCGCTTTAAGGTCATCTAAAAAGTAGTACAGAACCTAATTCAATTCCTGCTTACGTGTAGCCATGAATCAGGCTGTGTTTTACCCTGACAAGTGGGTGCAACACAAGGTATTGGAGGGGGCAGAACATTTGTAATCAAGATTAAAGGATAGGAAAATAAAAATATTGAGTGTAGAGAGACAAATGTGATTACAGCAGCAACTGGGAGTAAATAACTTCTGGACACTTTAAAATTATTCAGTTATTCTTATTCTTCCCTCAGCATTTCATTTTTAAGCAACTCTAAACCCAACAGCAATATTCAGCCAGCAAGCAGATGATCTAATGCTAGTCCTCCATTTCCTGCAGTGCAGGGTAGAAGCAGTAACAGGACTCCAAAGTTTGCCCTATTTTTAATTTAATTCCTCCTGGACGATGCAAAAAAGTGATCTGATAGCTACTCTGTTCTTTGGAGCTCTCAGTGTGAGCAAGCTCAGCAATCCACAATGTCCCACAGATTTCTCTGACCACAGCAGAACATGCCCAAGACTCATAAACCCGATCCATGACATGTCCTTTCCAGTTCAGCCACCACTCAGAAATGTAAGCAAAAAAATCTGTTTCACCTAGAATATAAAGTATTTACATACAGTCAGAGACTTTCAGGTGCTTTGAAAAGGCTTTCTACTGTTCCCAAGGGAAATTAGGGGGGAGAAAGTTAGTTTTTACCTGGCCAGACTTTAAACAGAGCTTTAAAAATTGTATCAGTTTACACCACTGAGTGTCATGGTAGGAGACCTGGTCTAACATGCACTGATGTGCTTGCGCTTGTCCACGCAGTTGTGCATACACAGTCACGTCCCTTGGGTGTCTGTGTTTGGGTCCAGGTCAAAAAGCTTTTGCAGTGTCTGCGAGATCACCACCTTTATATTACATTGGAGAAGTATGACTTTGAAAATGACTCTGTACAATTCCTGGGGTTCATACTCTCTGCGGCTGGAAGAGTCATGGATACCAGTAAGACCTCCTAAATTGGACTTTTCCCAGTTACCCGCAAAGAAGTCCAGTGCTTTGTGGGGTTTGGCAATTTTTACAGGAGGGTTTTCAAAATTCATCATGCCTATGACAGATCTGACCTTTGATAGGTTAAAATATCTTTTTACACCCACTCTTGAAACACCCTGACTCCCAGCTCTCCGTTATCAAGGAAGTAGATGCTTTTAAATCAGCAGTTGGTGCCATTTTGTCTCAAAGAACGGGCGAAAATAATTCTCTACAACCAGTGGCCTTCTTCTCCCAAAAACATACCCGTTCGGAAAAGAATTATGATGTGGGGGATAGAGAGCTGCTAGTAATCAAATTGGCCTTAGATGAGTGGCATTATCTGCTTGAAGGTGCTCAACATTTGGTCCTGATTTTCCCCGACCACAGAAATTTGGAGTATCTGCGCCTTGCAAAAAGACTGGGATGCTGACAAGCTCAGTGGGCACTCTTTTTCTCACAATTTTCGTTTCACATAACATCACCTAGATTCTAAGAATGGTAAGGCAGATGCCCTGTCCCGCATCCGTTCTGGCTCCAAGTTTGAGTCTTCCAGTAAACCCGCCCCAGTTCTTCAAACCAATCACTTTTTGGCAATCCAGACCCAATTTATTTCAGAAACCCGTATGATCCAAGGTCTTTACTCTTTCCCATGATTACCTGGTGGCTGGACATTTTCGTGGTACGCAAAACCTGAGACCTGGCAAGCGTTCTTTTGGTGGCCTCCCATCATTTCAGATTGCAAAGATCATGTTATCACTCCCATCCAACTGGCCTACTACAACCTCTTCCTGTCTCAAGTCTCCCATGGTCCAATATTGGCCTGGATTTTATGGTCGAATTGCCTGTGTCTGGAGGAAACAATACTATTCCAGTGGTGGTGGATCAGTGGGGTGGATCAATTGTCAAATATGGCACATTGTATACCTCTTCCTGGCCTTCCATCTGCATCTGTTCTTGCAAACATGGCCTTCCGGAATATAGTGTGTTATGGTAGTGCAGGGCTGCAAAGTCTGTGCTGGTGAAAGAGGACAAGGTTTGGATAGTTAGAAGGACACGGAAGGCAAGGTCCAGATCATGTAGGTTTCTATGTAAGAGTGGATGTGAGCTTGTGAGGGGAGTAGAGGCAGTGGAGGAAAGAGTCAGTGTTATTTGGTTGTGGTCAGAGAGGGGCAATGGATTTAAAGAGAAGTTAGTTACAGAGCAGTTACAGTCAAGGTAAAGTCTAGAGTGTGGCCATCTCTATGGGTCTACATAAGAATGAAAGACCCCAGATAGATATAAAAGGCAATTGCAAGCCAAAATTGATATTCTAAGGCAAATTTTTCTTGTGTTTCATTTGTGTAAAGCATTGGTCCTTTTGTTTTCAGCCATTATTTTTAGAAAGTTCCTACTAAAATCACCAAGAGGGTGGGTAACTGCAACAACTGCGTTCTGGAAGCAAAATGTAGTTACTGGAAATTGGAGGAGAGAACCAAGTATCCAAAGTCCAGAGATTTAAACCAAGGAATTGACTTTAACCCCCTTTGATGATACTTATGCAACCTCCATCCCATTCATTCAGAAAGAATCTTCTGCCCTGGACTCCATTGCCCCGCTCTCCTACAGCCGCCCGTGCCGCACAAACAGACAACCTTGGCTGAACACGGATATTGCCAGATTGAAAAGGCACTCTCAGGCTACTGAAAAGAAATGACTGCAGACCAAAATCAATGGAGACTTTCTTCTATACAAACATGAGATTCAGGAACTGATTCAGGAACTGATTCAGGACTGCCCTTTCTTCTGCTTAACAGGCATACGTCTCTTCCCCCATATCCTCACAGGCTCGAAACCCCAAGCAACTGTTTTACACATTCAACACTCTACTCCACCCACAACCCCCTCCTCCCACCTTTCTAATCACAGAAGAGACTTTGCCCCTTTCTTTAAGGATTAAATTGACAATATCCGTGCAGACTTTGCTTCCTAAATCCACTGCTACCCAACTCGGCCTTTGTCCGCTACCCTATCCCAGTTCCCTCTGCTTTCAGAAGAGCAGATGTCCTCTCTCATACATAAGTCTTGCCTCACTACTTGCTCCCTTGATCATATTTCTTTCCCCCTAATCCCCCAACTGTCCTTATCCCTCACCCCTGCCCTTAAATCTATCTTTAACCTCTCCTTATCAACATGCATTTGCCCATCACTGTTCAAGCATGTGGTAGTACCCAATTACTCAATAAACCCTCTATAGACCCCTCTGTCCTCACTAACTATCGCCCCATCTCAATCTTCTCTTTCACATCCAAACGCATCGAAAAGCACGTCTACTAAGAACTGGCGCGCCATATCTTTGATAACGCCTTACTAGATACCTGCAAGTCTGGTTTCCACTCTAATCATTTCACTAAAACTGCCCTAACCAAAGCCACAAATGAGTTACTAACTGCAAAACCCAAGGGCTGTTACTCTATTCTCATCCTTCTTGACTTATCCTCGCTTTGACACTGTCAACCACTCACTTCTACTTGGCTCCCTTGGAATTCGAAATCTTGCTCTCTCATGGCTCTTTTCTTACCTTTCAGATTGCACTTTTAGTGTTTCCCACTCTGACACAGTATCTTCTGCTCACCCTTTACCTGCTGGGGTACCACAAGTATCAGTCCTGTGATCCCTACTCTTTTCAATCTATGCCTATAGCATTGGACAACTCATAAACACTTTTGGCTTCCAACACCACTTCTTTGCAGATGACACCCAAATTTACCTCTCAAGCCCTGACCTCTCTTCCCTTCTATCTCGAGCTCCTGACTAACTGCTATCACTTCATTCATGTCCTCTCGCTCTCTTAAACTGGACATGGACAAAACTGAACCTGTCATCTTCCCACTATCAATATCTGCTCCCATCTTCAACATAAATATATCTGTCGTGACCTCTCTATCACGGCAGGCCCTTAAGCACTTTGTCTCAGCATTATACTGGACTCCTCTCTTTCATTTATACCCCACATTAAATCACTAGCCACCTCCTGTCAGCTCCAACTAAAAAATATAGCCCGCATCCATCCCTTTCTTTCACCTGATACCACTAAAATTCTGTCCTGCTCATCTCCTACCTACACTACTGCAATGCCCTCCTCAGTGGTCTACCAACTAACGGACTGGCACCCCTGAAGTAAATTCTCAACTTTGCTACATATCCCCTTGCTCTTTCTCTGCTGCTCCTCTCTGTCAATCAATCCACTGGCTCCCACTTTCTGAAATAATTCAGTTTAAATTACAAACCCTAACCTACAAGGCTTCCTACAACCAAGCCCCCATACATTTCATAACTAGTTCAAAAAATACCAAGCCAGATGCAGTCTCCACTTTGTTCATGACCTCCTCCTGTCCACTACCTTGATCCCCTTTTCCCACTCTCAAGTCCAAGGCTTCACACATGCTGCTCCACTCCTCTAGAATGCCCTTCCTCATACAATTCGGAACTCCCTTTCCCTTAAAACTTTCAAAAGTGCCCTTAAAATGACCTGTTTAGAAGAGTCTATCATCTCACTTAACCCACCTGTCTTACAGTCTTATCATCCCTCAAAACATTGGGCACCTTCTTTGTACTTACCCTTTGTGACCAGGCCTATTGTCTCAACCCCCTTTCTTTTAGCTTGTATGCATGCAAGGGCAGGGCCCTTTCTCTTAAATCCCTACATTTTTGTGTTCATTTACTTGTCTGTTACATCTGATTCATAATATTGTGTATTTATATGCATTGTCGTCATTGTTGCATTATAAGTATTAACTTGTCTTACCCCTGTACTTCTACCTTGTACAGCGCCACGGAATACGATGGTGCTTTATAAATAAACAATCATAATAATAATAGACTGCATGAAAAATACCCCACATGGCCTGTGCACACATTTTAAAAGCATAAAATATTTTCATAGAGCCCTTCTGTGGCCTGTGCTCCTATTGGTTAGGATTTGTGCTCCTGTAGCACTATGCTCACCCTCCTCCTTCTACTTGTCTACACAAAGTGCTTGTACTGTATAGTTGCCTTGCCCAGCAAGAAAGGTACAGATCTGGCATTCTCTCTATTGTAACTGCACAATGAAAAGATCACTGACATATTGCAGTAAGATGTGAGGCAACTGATTGCTATCAAGCCCCGGGTTGAGTTCCAAATATGGGGAGGCAGTATTAATGCTAGCAAAGCCAAGACTCGACCTGGAGCCTTGGGAATCTAAGGGCAATCCTGGTCTTTACTAGAGCCCTTCCCCCACATGGGAGGATAGACTGGGCTGCATGGAAAGCCCTAGTTTGTGTCCCACGGAATAATAAAGGGTGGCAATAGAAAGGTGATGGGGCTGTGATCAGACAAAGTTAAGGTCTAGGGCAGGCAGCAGGCAAGAGTAATCAAGTCCGTAACCAAATGTTGTGAGCCAGGCAGTGTCAAATGGCAATAGACAATTTTCTAACCTTAGTACCTTAGTGAAGCAGGGTGCAGCCCTTTCTGGTTCCGGTTGGAAACTGGGCATGGCCTGTGTACAACGAAAAAGAAAATTGCAGGCAATATCCTTTATACTGAGTAATGAGTAGTTTTAAAAACATCAATGAAGCTAGCCAGGCTTAGCCCATAATACAACGCAGTATTAAAAGCAGTAGCAGATAAGAACATGAGCCTAACAAATATGCAGTGCATATTACGCATTTACGATGGCAATCCAGAGTCCTTATCTGCTACAACTTTAATATTGCATTGTCTTATGGACTAAGCCTGTTTGGCTGTATTGATGTTTTTAAAACCGCTGATTACATTTTTATATTTTTTAAGGATAATGCTGGTAATTTTGGCACTGCGCTGCACTTAAATAAGGGGTTTAGTTGTAGCTAGTTGTAGCGGCTGACAACGTGATTAAACATCGGTATGGCGGGAGGCCTTTTCAAACTCGGCCCCCCGCTGATGCCCAGTGTGACTCTCTCCTCCCCCCCCTCCCCTGTCCTCCCCCTCCCCTTCCAATGTCTGTTATCTGGGCCCTCTGACGCCCTTCCATCACAGGGTGCAAATGTGCTCCACAGAGCCCTGGAAATGACATGGTTCTGGGCGCTGCCCAGAGCTGACGCCACTTCCGCTCCTTCAAGAGCGGAAATAGGCCATAGAGCACTCTTTTTGAGCGCTTTAAATGGCCTTACGCTCCTGGACTGAACCAGGGGTCCGTGCAGGAACGGTCTGAAATGGCAGCATATAGCACCTCCTGACCTGACCAGTCACCACCTTGCAGACGGGCGGTGGGATCGAGCCAGCCCAGGACTCAGTCATTGGGTCCATATATACGGGCTAGTGATGGTAATTTTTTTATACATGGTTATGTGAGGTGTGTGTGTTTTTTTTGGGATAGCTTTACCGGTGCCCATAATATCTAGGTAAGACTGGCATATATCAATTGTCATTTCAGAAATACAGTGCCCAAACTGCTGGCCCACAAGCATGTACATTATGTATGCAAAATCAGGAACACGTGTTGTTTTCCTGTAACTGTGTGTGCTAAATGGAATTACTGATAAGATACCCGACCCTTTTCTTATATTTTAATGTTACCAATATTTGGGTTGATGTAACATTCACTAACAATGTATGTCTCAATACCAAGATCACAACTCTGAATTTGCACTTAAATGGAAGAAAATCCTTCCCCCCTTCTCCCTGTTTTTCCCTTTTTTTTCCTTCCCTTGTGTATCTCACCCTTTGTTTCTTGTTAGGAATAAATGCCAATTTCTGGAAAAAAAAATGTTTGAGTGCAGAAGAAGCCCATAAAGTGGGCGAAACTAGTCCGCCAGCAACACCCCATAAATCACAATTGCTGCATTAACGTTTCTTATTAATGTACAAGTGATGTGCTTTTTTGAGCTGAACAAGAAGTGGTTAAAGTCTAATTACTAACAAGATGTCATTAATCAATATGTATGTATTATGGTACTAATAAGCTGTGATGCCGGTATATAACAGTACGGTTTATAATTAATCGTTTTTAAAGGCATTAATCAATAAATCTATAAGATTTTTAACAAGGATGCAATGTGAGTAACTATATGTTAGAGAGCGGGGTCAGATCCAAAGGCTTTGGTGTCCACGTTGGGGTTCACCTATACTATATATTTGTTAACAGAGGTTGTGAATCTGTACCAGCCATTTACCCATCTCAGTTTGAGGTTTTAGGGTCATTATTTACAGGGAGTGCTGGTCCCTCACAGGAACAACTTTGACAACACCCCCCTGTCTCTCCTTTTGTTTGCTGTTTAGTTGTAGCTGCCACAACTACATACTCTGAAAACATTCTTTGTGACATGTGTACAGACATTGAAAACATTGGGCACCTCTGTACACAAAAGTTCTAGTTGTATGGAGGCCCCCATTGTTTCAGTGGGAGCTGGCCATACACAGACCATGCCACCCCCACCACCACCAGCCAGGATCCGGTAGCACCATTCCCAGCTTCATAACCCAGGGCTGCAGGAGACGGATTGACAGCATGGGAGTGTTGGTAAGATATGCGGCCCGCTGGGTACTATGCACAGAAGTATCCGCATGTGAACTGTACGCATACGTTTATGATTGCACCCTGTGCACAGCAATCTCCAGTGCCCCATGACAATAACATTGTAATAGCAAGTGCGTGGCTGCTATACACTGTAATTCAGCAGGGAGCTGGCCAGGACTCCGTCCTGCTTGTTCGATTGTACAACGGGGAGAGCGCTACAGTGCGAGTTTCAAAACATCCAGCTCTGCAGTTTTATTACAATGAATGCAGCTACGGTACTCCTGTACTGAGATACTGCATTTATCTGTCATTATCTAAAGGTAAATTACTGTAATGAAAGAATGTTTTTTGCTGGCCCCATTTCACCTATCAATTCTGTTCTAATCAAAACAAACTGAATCAACAAAAGTCTTTTTAAATTTGACTGTAACCTAAATTCAAAAAACAACATCAAGGTTGGAAGAGAATAGGAAACAAATGTAAAGCGCAGAAAAGAAAAAGGGTGGTGGCGAAAGGGAACAGAGTTGGTGATGAGTAATGATGGAAATGAAGGACAGTTGCCCTGAAACTACTTTTTCATGCAAACACATCTGCTTAATGCCACATGATTCCAGTGAAATCATAATGAAGATTATGGACATTGTGTACCTTTCCAATATCTTAAACATGTACTTCCACAAAAGATAGAACTATTATTAATTTGTAAGTACATAAATTTTATATTTTAATACTTTTATTGAGTTTTCAATAAAGCAAAACAGAGTTCTAAATATAACATTAGAATATGCATTGTATGAATTGCAGAAAAGGTATCATGAAAAACTGGAAATATAAGATTTTCTGAATGATAATCACCTAAATACGATATTAATGATATTTTTTCAATAGATTAGCATAGCTTTAATCATAAAGCAAATCAAAATTAAATATAATATAGTCTAGACATCAGCCTTTTAAATCAATTGAAGAACTCAGAGCCCAATTCCCAGAATTCAGACCAAGGACCCCAAATCTCCCTAAATTGTGACTCTTTATTAAGTAAAATAGCTTCTCATTGACCATTATCCAATTTGATTTATAAATTAATAGGGATGAGTAGGGGAACAGATAAAAAGTTAAGGAAAAAAGGGGAGTAGTAATGCCTTGCATCCCCCCTGTTTGAGCCAGGGAGTAGTGAGTTTCAAACCCAAGTACAGTCCAGAAGTCCAGAAAGCTAGCTAGTTATAAGAATTAAGTTGTTTGAAAGCTGTATGAAATGTCTTCCTCTTATCAGACATAGTGAGCCCCTATGTTGTCATATTATTGACATTCTGAAACAAATGTGAACTAGTAGAAGGGTAAATAGAGTGTCACAGGGTTAAAATAATGTCTTTGCTGCATTTAGCAAATCTATTAGAAGGGAGTGCTTTGTCCAATTCTTTGGAAAGTTTGGTTACATTCAGTAGATTGCAGTAAACTAATGAAATATCCAGTCTGAGCACAATCTTGTGCAATCTCTTTAAGAAGTTTGCCAGCACTGGAAATTCTCAAATAATGTTAAGGATGATACCTTGCCCCTGACCATATTGCTAATAATAGTTGGGGCACTCTGGGTACTAGTGGACAGATCCTATAGCAACAAGTAACAGGTTTGAATTGATTATTGTGAATTAATTTGCAAATTAGAGCATGCAGCCCTTCTATTTTGATGATTAGGATGTACTGAGGTCACACTACCATTTACCTACCGATATAAGTCAGTAAGAGTCATTCCTTATATTGTATGCAGATGGTGAACACATGTAGACTAAGAAAAAGGTTCATTAAAAAGTGCACACTCATCAAGGGTGCAATGCAGGAGGTACCAATAACTTACCTCCTCCACCCTAAACCATTCAATACCACTCTGAAAAGTACCCATCCTGAGCTTATTGATAAATGGGCAGAAGGAACTACCCACCTACCCCAGGGAGAAGCCTGGGGCTGTCGGAATAGAATGCAATGTGTATGAATTATCTGAACAACTCTAGTTAACTGTTAACAATCTTAACACATAACTTTTGTTAAGTTCCAAACAAAATCAGCAATAATAATAATATTTTTTTTGTAAGTCAAATATCCTCAGTTCTCTACAAGAGAGAAGATAAATAGCTGGACCCATTTTCTTTGTAGAAGGCTATATGACGATTGACAAGTTATAATAAAGCAAAGATAGAAGGAACGTTAGTATAGACTGAGATCCGTGGGGAGTAAACAGTGGAGATGACTCATACTAACATACACTCCATGCTAGGTGTCTTGTTTCCGCTGGCATTAATGAAGATTAATAAAGGCTGACAAACTGTTCATTTATAATGGCAGTATATGCTGCTAGAACAGCGATTGTTAATTGTTACTCTAATTTCCTGATACTGAAAATAAACCGGAGTTATGAGCAAGGAAACTAAAATCTAGCTCCATGGGAACACTTGAGTGATCGAAATGAAGCACCGGACGTGATGCTAGATAGGGGATAAAAACTTTAAGCCTCCCAGAAACACTTGTAGCTCTTGACACAGAAAGAGGGTTTAACGCGTTAGGTTTCACATTGTTTTAAATTTATAAGGATTACTGGTAACTTTTGAAATTACTCCAACAAATATCATACATTTGATGAAGATTTTTACTTCTTTTGCTGCTTGATTAGATGATAGAAAGAGGAAAGGAAAAGCTGTTTAATATCTTTACTACATTCTACACTGACATAATTGGTATATGGCAAAAAGATTGCAATTAGATATGACCAAACTTTTCTTCATTTTTTTCCCTAAATTTCAGGACGAATTGAACCTAACCAAGCCACTAACAAAAAACAGCCAAATTAATAGAGGTGTATTTTGGGGACATTTTCTCAATGCCTGGAGCAAGTAGAAACTGACCTGTGACCTCGCCAGGATGAGAGCATGCTCCTCTCCTATCCCTCCTCCCATCCCTCCTGTGAGTTCTTGCAATGAGACCAGGAGCCCATTCAATCCTGGCACCGCTGGGCTGATCGCTGCCACAGGAAATGACCGGGGACTGCTCAGCCCACCCCCAGTAACCGTGAAAGGGCATCCCCCCCAGGTCATCATAGAGAGGTGGCCATCAGAGACCAAGGTAAGTCTACTTTTCTTTCTCTCTGGGCAAGGGGAGCAATCTGACTCAGGTTCTATTATAGCCCTCCTAAACTGCTTTTAGACCTTCCAGGGTGAGGACTGGGAGGTCCAATTTGATCCCCAGCACCCACCCCAAGATCCTCCTATAAGCCAAGAACTTCTTCCAGATCAGAAGCTCGGGAAGAAGGGAGGAGACCTTCCTGCCCAAATCCCCATGTCCTTTCTAACCTACCCTTTCTCCTTCCCTTAAGGGTGTGATGCCACATCAACCCTTTGGAGCTTCTAGAGGGGCCCCTTGCTCAGCATTAAAGAAACACCCTCACAGTAGCCAGCTGATAAACTGAATCTCTAGTCCATGTTCTTTCACCACCCCTCCCCCTTTTCCCACTGTTGCTGTTACTACATTTTCTCCCCTTTTCCACCCTTCAGTTTTCCCAAATAAAGGGTAATGTTCTGTAAAACATGAAAGGTTGTCTGAGACATTCTTGTCAGGGGTGGGGGAAAAAAAACATACAGCATCAGAACCAGCAGCAGCAGTCCCTCTGAACCCCTAAGGACATTAAAATCTAGTGAAGTGGGTTATGAGCAGCAACAGTACCAACAGCAACATATCTCTCATTAAGCCCCTACAGGCCATTGAAAGCCAATGGAGGGGAGTAGCATCAGTCTCATTGAGTCCCTAAAGACCTGTGAGCTAGGATGAGTAACAGTAGCAGTCATTTTGAGCCCCAAGGCCTGTGACAGCCAGTGAAGATGGATAGTAGGAGCATAATCAGTCTCTCTGAGTCCCTAAAGGCCTGCAAAAATCAGTGTAGGGGTTTAACAGCAGCATAGAGTCCCTAAACCCTGAAACAAGCCCTCTCCCCCACTTCCGCCGGTGCCAGCCCCGCCTTTTGTGGGTGGGACAGATGACGTTATTTGTGGCGTCATCCAGTGCCCACTCGAAGATGTCCAGTAGTGCCAGGCGATCGGCGGGTAGAGGGTTGGTGGGGTAGGGGGCTTTGATCCCCTGCCTCCCCAGCCACCCCTCCACTGATCACCCGGCATCTGTCATCAGATCGCCAGGGGACACTTGATCATAGATGAGAAACAAAAAAGTAATGTCATTTTTACTCTGTGTGGTGTCTTTTTTTACTTTTAACCCTTTGTGAACTGGTAAGGGATCCATGAGACCCTTATACCAGCTCACTAGGCTTAGAGGGCTGCGGCTAGCCGGTGACCTGCCATTAACCCCCAGCCACCCCAATTACCTGCCTCCCCAAAACCCAGAAGAGGGGCAGAAGAGCCCGGTGCTGCAACAGCTATGTGGGCTTGTATCCTGCAGGGCGGGGGCTACAAAGGCTGGCCCCTGCACCCTGTTCTACAAGCTGGTCCCTGGCAGGTTTTAATGGGTAGGGGGGACCCCATGCCATTTTTTATTTCTAAGGGTTTTTTTATATGGGATCCCCCACTTTTTCATTTTTTTTATTAACAGTTTGTCTACTGTCACCTGGCAGGTATAAAAGGTTTCCAGCAGCAGCAGGAGAGTGGTTGGCGTGGAACACAGTGCTCAGGATGGATGAGAGGTAAGTAAGTAAATAAAAAACATAATTTTTTTCTTATATGTCTGTGTGTTTATTTACATTTAACCCTTTGTCAACTGGTAAGGGATCTATAGACAGTAGACAGAAGCCAATCATGCAACCAGGCATCAGATGGTTCCTAAACACCATTCCTTAGCAAGGGTAGCCACATTCCTCTTGGCACTCTCCTGTTCTGAATTTGTCTCTCATCTTTGCTCCACAATCTGCCCAGAAGATATTGTCCATCCTCTCCTCTTACTCTAACCACTGTTCAACAGTCAAGTGGGTTTGTGAGGATTGTCAACAGTTGAAGGCTAGCAGTGATCATGAGGGGACCGCTAGGCCTCAAAGCACTCCTAATGAGAGCTAGGGAGGGGGACCATCATCATCATCATCAGGGGATAAGCATTGAACCAAGCAGAATGCCACCCACCCAGCATAATGGCACCCATTGGAAATATCAAGGAACACATGGGAGGGGTACACCATTTGCTAGTCAGCAGCTTGCAGGAACACACTGCAACAGCAAGAAAACAGCCTTACAAGATGCTTGTGGGAAACCTCTCCTTAGTGTTCCAGTTTTTCCAAGAGCCATCTGACAGTTATAATATTGTTTTTTTTATTATTGTTTGGGTATTTTTTTAGATTTTTTTTTTTTCTAGTAAATTTTTTATGTTATTATTTTTGGATGGGTTTTTTTAGTTCTCTTTAATTTTTTTGGCCAAAGCAAAAGCAACTGAATGCTCTACACTCATTAGTGCCACCTGGTTCCAATCCCTCTCCATTGCACGGGAAAGCCCATTGGCAGTTTTTGGAGGCTGACAGAAAATAATTGCTTTAGCAAAGGAAATGGAAGAGAAGGAGGAGCTCTCTGTCCAGGCCATGTTCCCAATTTTGGTTGGCTAGGTACATGCTCACAGTTCATTCCCTGACCCCAGTATAATGTTGTTGCCATGTTAACTTTTAAAACTTTTTTTCTTGTATTAAAGACAACCCTGCCACCCCAGAGATTGTGAGAGGAAGGTAGGTAGGTAGATGCGTTTGCACAGTTCAATACTATGATCTCAGTATAAGGTTGTGGCCTGGGGGGGTAACTTTTAAAACTTTTTTTCTTGTATTAAAGACAACTCTGCCACCCCAGAGATTGTGAGAGGAAGGTAGGTAGGTACGTGCGTTTGCACAGTTCAATACCATGCCCAAAGTATAAGGTTGTGGCCTGGGGAGTAACTTTTAAAACTATTAAAGAAAATTCTGCCACCATAAAGTCTGTGAGAGGTAGGTGATCCCCTTAAAATAGCCAGGGATACTCAGGCTGTACTCTCTAAACAGAAAGCACACATCCAAGAATATCCCCAAGTCTCTCCCTTAAGTGTAATACTGGCAGTGGTAGGTGACCTGTGAAAATAAGAATGAAATCCCCCTACTATGCTATGCTAACTATCTCTATCCAATAGCAATCAAACCCCAGCTTCTGTTATCTCTGACTAAGCAGCAATGCCAGGAGTTTGCAAATGATCTGAGTTTTATACAGACAGGGACAGGGTATAGTGTCAAAGGGGGGTAGGCAAGTGGGTGGCTAGCAGTAGATAGGTAGGCTGCCTCGCATCATCTGTGACCCCTGCATCCTATGCTTCCTGTGCCTTTGTCCTTGTCCTACATTTAGGAGCCAACGTTGTTTAGTTTAAATGAAATAGCGGGAAACTCAAGAACTCAACCCAAACTCAACCCAAACTCTGGTTCAAAATTGTTCATGCGGTAGTGTAACGTGCATTTAATTTTTTTTTTAAGCGTCGTTCCCCGCCCAAGCCAACCAGCCCCGGCACTAGACATAGGGGCTGGTAACCCAGAGCTCAGAAGCCGAACATCGAACCCCTGGTTCTGCCCCCTATTATCGTACCCTATGCACTTCAGTACAGTTCCAGTGCGCCCATGGGCCCCAGGCTCTCCTGGTGCTTAGTAGAGGGTGCGGGGCACATGGACCCCTTATCTACATCACTGGAGGGAAGGGGCATGGAGGAGGATTTCTTGGGTAATCTACCTCTATGCTTTGCTCCCCCGGCTCAGGTCATGACTCTTGACGGTTTGTCAAGGCTGGAGTAGCTGTGATCCCCTTCACTACAGAAGCTGCCAAGGTGTCTAATCTAAACGTCGCTGCTGGCAACAGAGAGCATACACGACAGGGAACAGAGGGCATAGTTGGGTAAGTATAGTAACATATTAAACGTTATATCAGTTCAAAGGGCAAGGGGGCAGCAAGCCACCTGCCCGAAATACTACCTCATATTGTTCAGCACTCGACCAGTGCCAAAGGTCTCAAGAACTGGTAATTACTAGGGTCAGGGGCTAGCAGTTAGGCCCTTGTGCCTTCGGTTACCAGCCCCCATGCTTGGCTCATTGGACTGGTTAGCGTTAGGGGAGGGGGGTTTGTCTAAAAATCTCACCTGCGGTCTCAAACAGGTAAAAAAATGTTAAGGCTTATGAATTGCCCAACACCTGAACATTTTCTGCATGCAAGTGGGGGCCAGAGTTTTTAGAACAACACTGGCACATTGCTCACTTTGACCCTGAAGTAATTCTCTTCTCACATTTCAGTTCCAGTTCTTCAATTTCATTTGTAATGCTTTTAGCATACAAACCTATAGTTTCCTTTCCTCTATCCCAGGCTTGATTAATAAATCCCAGGTCCTAGGTGTTCACATCTTCCCCTCTACACTGACTTCAAAAATATTTGAAGATAAAATACCTCCTATGGTTCTGTACATAAAAGTATTTATAATCTTGCCTTGTTAAAATGTATTTGATGTCTTTCTTCTATTGCCTGCCTCCTGAACATAGAGAGACATAAATGTTTTTTTTTTTTTATTTTATTTCTGTTGGCGTATGTGTGTACGCGTGATTTTAAGCAGGCAGCGGGAGCCTTCTGTAAAGTGTTCGTCGCTGAGTACGCCAACGAGAATGTAATTTTTCTGCTTTCGTTTTTCGTTTACATTGCTTAGGAAACAACGTTGGCTTCCGTTTTTTCCATTTCCAACGTCGCCAACAAAATATTTACGTTTCCCGTTAGATTCTGAATTCCGCGTTCTATAAATAAACGTCCAGGCGGAAATCTGTCCTAACTTACGCATGCGCACACCTTAATTAACTCATTCATGTCCCCATCTCAACTCTTCTCTGACTCACTTCTGCTACAATGCTTACCTCAATTCCTTCGTGCTTTGCATTTTCTTTATTTTGCACACTTAATGCTTACCTCAATTCCTTCGCGATTTCATTTTTCTTCACTTTGCGCACTTAATGCTTACCTCAATTCCTTTGCGCTTTGTATATTCTTCATTTTGCGCACTTAATGCTTACCTCAATTCCTTCGCGGTTTCATTTTTCTTCACTTTGCGCACTTAATGCTTACCTCAATTCCTTCACGGTTTCATTCTTCTTCACTTTGCGCACTTAATGCCTACCTCATTTCCTTCACGGTTTCATTTTTCTTCACTTTGCGATATTTTGTTTTTATTTCTTCCCACGTTTTTCTGTAAACAGCCCTTAATGTATTTTTCTTTGACATAAAAGTAGACAGAAACAGTTTTTTCTTTTGTTTTTCTTATTAACCAATGCAAATATTTTTTGCACTTTTTTTAACTTGTTTGTTTGTAATGTTTAAAATTTTTGTTTTTATTTAACAATATATGTTTTATTATGTTTTACAAAAATGTTGTAAATTTTTTTTGAAAAATATTTAAAATGTATAAATCTGAAAATACATGTTTCCCAGCTGTGGATGGAATGATTATTAAATTTTCATACAAATCATGAGGCCATATGTCATTATGCTAATGCATTAATCGATGGATGAGGCCATATGTCATTATGCTAATGAATTAATCAATGGATGAGACCATATGTCATTATGCTAATTACATTGGTTAGGGATATTTGTTTTTTGCTGATGATGTCATGTTCGACATACTCCAAATATTAAAATTACAACTTACTTGGCTGGTGGGCGACCTCAGCTTCGGGGACCACCCTACGCTCTGGGGCATGCCACTGCTGGGAATATGAGACTGTAGAGACATTTAAAATAGGCTCACTTCTAATGCCTGATTGAACAGTAACCAAATTACACTTAGAATGTGTGTGTGACATCACCCACCTTCTCCATGTTCCTCCTGGGCTGGATCTGCTGCCCTCTCTGCTCCCGATCCTTCACCCGCTACATATTCATCTATAAAAAGAGATTAAGGAAATCAGTTTTTGTTTAAATAGCATGTACCTGTGTGTGTTAAATTCAGAGTCACATACCGGAGTGTATTGGCTGAGTCGTTTGGTGTGGCTCCCTGCCCATGCGGTGAGGCCCCTCCTCTGTAGAGAGGTCGAGTGGCTGGTATGAGCCACCTACAGAGGAGGGGTAGGAGGTTGGCCCTGGAGAAGCACCACCTTCACTTGCTGGTGCCGAATCCTCCCGCACTGGCCGGACTGCGCGCCTCCGGGTGGGTCTAATGTGGTATTTAAATTCTGACACTAGAAGAGAAAAGCATTTCTAAATAAAGGCCTACCTTCTGTGTTTGCATGATCTGTGTGAAAGTGAAGGTGGTTTCCATGTCCTCGTCAATCCTGGCCACTATCTCCAGGGCCAACTTCCTCTTCTGAAAGTCGTTGGGCAGGTAGTCGTACCTGCGCTCCATCATGGTCTAAAAAACACAAAAATCAAAATAGTTGTTAGATCAAACAGCATACAAATCTCATTCACAATTAGATCAGTTGACTAAATGACATTCCCCATCACATTTCTAGCCTTAACCTATCCTTCTAGATGCAAGTGAGTTGGTTCGCACATGTGCGCACTAACTTCTGTTTGGCACGGAGTTTAAATCACTTTTAAAAACAACTGTTTCTTCCTGTGCTTCCTTAATGCATATGCATGCATTTAGATGTCAAATCAACATCCTTACAATACACTTACGAGCATAATGAGATCTTGTTGTTGGTGGGTGAAGATCGTGGGCGCCATCTTCCTTCTAGCCCGCAGCAGATAGGTAGTGCCCCAGCGGTTTCCGGGATGCGCACGGCCGGACGCACACGTACGCGTAAGCGTCATACCCAGTCATTAGTATTTAAAGGGTAATGGACACACAGCTCATTCTCTTTGTGAATCTCATCAGGGCACCAAAGAAAAGTAGCGGCAAACAACCACCAGCCAAGGAGCGCAAGACAAAAAGGGCTATCCAAATCTACCAACACCAGGAAAAGTAAAGAAACTTCCCCCAGGAAGAAGGCGCCCCGGCCAACCACATCCAAAGAGCAAGGAAGCACGACTTCCAAGGGGAAAAGGAAGCAGAGGCTCTCCTGCTCACCTACATTTGCCACCGGAACACGTGGAAACAAGCGAGTCCTATGCCACATCCACGGCTGCAAGTTCTGTGGACAGTCCCAATGCCAGCCCAGTGCATTCTTTTTAGAGCGACGTGACGACCTATTATTCCCCACACACTCAGGCAAGAATGTCCCCTGAATTGTCAACAACCAGAGAAGAGCCAGAACAGCAACCATTAGGCTGAACCTTGCGGCAAGGGCACTTGAGCGGGCGCTTTGGTGAGGCACAAACACTCGCCTTGGCAAGTGGGCTAACAGTGCATTTTGATGAGCTATATGGGCGCAATTCCAAAGCTACTAGCAATGTGCGAAAAAAACAAATCTGGGAAGACCTCACCAGACAGGTGAATGCAGCGGAGGACGAGAGGAAAGATGTTGAGCAGATCCAGCGAAAAATATCTGACCTCAAATATGCAGTAAGGAAGAAGCAGAACAAACGGCGGAATCACGGGTACATATTTGATGTTTGCATTTTGCAGCTTGTTGTAGTGACCACAATTAAAAATAATGTTGCTTGTCTTATTTTCAGGTTGCAAACAGGCGGAGGCTTCCCCACAAAAGTGCAATACACCAGAGCAGAGGAAATGGTCCTGGCTTTGATCCACCCCGCAGCATTACAGGGCCTCTCTGGCACATGGGACAAGGACACCCAGGAAATGTCTGCAGGTTAGTAATGATTGTTTTAATGAGAGTTATTGGAAACATTTGAAATGAGGATCACACGCAGATATCAACACAGGCCCCTAGGGAGTGAGTTTGAGGGTGGGTGTTGAATGGCTGAGGAATGGGGTTAATGATTGGCACTCTCCCAGGGTGCAGTAGTTCATGGTCCTTAGACAGGTTTTCAGTCTTTACACGACCTTTACCATGATTTATTGAAAAGAACAAACAATTTAGCTTCCAAAACCACTGCATCTGATGTGATTATTTTGTAAAATTGTGATCACTTACTTCTTATTCTTTCTACCACTGGGGTTCTAGCTGTGCTTTGGTCAGACAAAGTTGAGCTGGGGTCAGGGAAAGGTCATTATTGCAAGAATGCACAGCAGCACACTCAAAAGGCAAATACTATTTGCAAGCTGACGGTTGGCCCCCTAAGGCGCCATTTTGGATGTGTAAAGACTCCTAACATGCAGTACATGCATGTTTTTATTTTTTAAGGTGACCAATCTGTAGGTACAGGGTGAGTCATACATATAAGATAGACTCGGATTCATTGGGAAGGTCCACTTTAACCGTTGGGGGAGTTTTGCCCAGTGTGTTCTAAAGCATATCTACTCATCAGGCTCATCAAGGGATGTTTGCGTGTTTATGTGCCTTTTAATTTTAACCCCAGCTCAGCATCATGCCTCTGCAAGTGAGGAAGTCTCCTCCAGTTTGACCATGCCATCTACTTCCCTGCTGCCTAGGACACAGGACCAGCTAGATAGGTTACTTTGCTGTAACTGGTGATGCATATGAATGAACATGACTAATTGTTCAAAAATATATTTATCCAAAAAGTTTTTCACATGTCCCCCCACTAATGGATGTAATCCAGAATATGGAGGAGGAGGATGCCAGCTGGATTCTACCTTGTGAAATGACCCCCCTAGAACCTAATCTGCCACTGCCCCAGCATCTTACTACACCTAATCCTCTGCAGCAGAGTGAAGCTGGACGCATGCTGGCAGCCCATCGTGGCCAGCAGGCTGAGACTGAGCCTATAGTCCCCAATGCTAGCTCTGCTGCAGAGGTTTTGCCTAGTACATCTGGTGCTGTTGCTCGCCCTAGACCTCCAGCATCTGCAGGCGCTCAAACCCAGGGGCATTGGAAGACGCAGTCAGCAACGTCGACCAGTTTCCCAGGGGAGGCGCGTGCCGATCCTGGAGTCAGCATGGCGCCATGACAGCCATTACTTTAGGCAGGTGACTCAAAGAACCACAGAGCAGATTACTGCACAATTAGAGACCTTCAATAATAACTTCACCACCATGCTGACAGAATTTAGGACGAGCAACAGCCAGATGGCAGAACAAATGGCAACCTTAAATAACAACTTAACCCCCATGCTAGATGAATTTTGCACTAGCAACAGACAGATGGCAGAACAAATGACCACCTTAAATTACAACTTCACTGCCATGCTAGATGAATTCCTCACTAGCAACAGACAGATGCTGGAGCAGTGGCAGATTATGAATGCCACACATGCCCAGGTATTGGGCCATCTCCAAGGCCAACCCCAACATTATTATGGCCAACAACAATATTAAGAATTTGACCTGGATCTTCTCAACATCTTTCCTCTCCATCGGAACCCTATTTACCTGTGTGGTGAGCGCAACCAAGATTTGGTGGTTTATGCCTTTGATGGTTTCTTTGGGAATTCGCCCATAAAGCTCATTATAGTGCTCAGATACCCCAACTAGGCAATGGCTGAGTTTTAGCCTCAGTCAAGCGCCCGCTCAACCTCTCACGCACCAGACTTGGGCCTAAGAAAATGCTGGCTGACTCATCCTGTTTGTTGGCAATATTGGGGGACATTCTTGCCTGAAGAACATCACCATTGGGCCATGTAAAATATTGGACTGGCATGGGGGCTGGCTGCCATAGGCTGGCAAAATAACTTGCAGCCCTAGAGTTTGCAGATGACTTCGGCCTTGCAACATTGCACTGATGAAATGTGGCACAAGCAGAGGGTGTGTATGTGGCCCTATCTATACCTGCCCTACTATTCCCCTTGAAAGTCGTGCTCCCTATGGATTTTGATGTTGGTGGGCGGGTAAACTTCGGCCTGGAGTAAGTTACCTTAGAACTCCTGGATGTGGAAAATTGTTATGGGCCAGGAGTCTGGCCCAATGTATACTTACGTTTGCAAATGGATGTCCATGGAGTCTGCGAGTGCCCTTCCCAAAAATGTTACATATTTACTGAAAGTGTATGGAATAGGACTTTAGCGTGTGTGCTTTTTCCATTAATGAAGGTTTGTAATGACAAACATGAGAAAATAAACTGCATTACGCTCAAATCAGGTGTAAATTGTTTTGTAATTAACTCATTACAAAATTAATAAACCTAAAAAAAAGGCCTTCACATAGGCAACAAATATACAAATAAGACATGGGCACAGACAGAT
This sequence comes from Gastrophryne carolinensis, assembly GCA_027917425.1. Classification (NCBI taxonomy): domain Eukaryota; kingdom Metazoa; phylum Chordata; class Amphibia; order Anura; family Microhylidae; genus Gastrophryne; species Gastrophryne carolinensis. The sequence goes on along the minus strand of CM051237.1, from coordinate 414,497,885 downwards.
TGCCCAGAAGCACTCGGGGTTCCATCATAAATTTAATCGTGTTCCTGCCTGGGTGGAGAGGGGGGCATATCCACATAACAGAGGAACATGCTGCCTCAGGGCAAAATTATGGAGCATGCAGCATGGTAAAATAATTTTTATAACCTTGTTGGGGGTCATACTGCAGTGCCCCCCTGTATGAGCCAAACACCTAAAACCTCTACTTCAACAGGTCGAAGGCCCTCTCCACTACTGCCCGGGTCTTGCGGTGGGCCCGATTATTGGACTCCTGGGCCGCATTCTGCGGGCGAAGAACGGGCATTAGGAGCCACGGCATCAGCGGATAACCAGAATCCCCTGAAAGAATAACAAAATGCTAACATTAATTACACATTCTAAGCAACATTATTGTTTAACATGTCATCAAGGGCTAAAAACAGCCATAGGTTAAGACATGGGTCATCAACTATATTCTAAGGCATACAGTGAAAAGGGAATGATGCAATTTGAACAAACTTACCCAGGAACCATCCACCAGATAATTCACCAGACTCAAACCGAGTATATAAGCCTGAACTCCTCAATATATATGCATCATGGGACGACCCTGGATACCCTGCAAGGACACTGAGGAATCGCATGTCCGGACCAACCACTGCTTGTATGTTTAGCGAGTGGCCCATCTTGCGGTTCCTGAAACCAAAAAATTAAAAATTGCACAAAGCCAAGGTATCCACCAAAAACCCTAACTAAAAAAACAAATAAAGATTCTATTTCAACAATCCCAAACTAAATAACAAAGGACATAAGTCTAAATAAATATACAAATAATATGGATGTGTTTGAAAATAAAGGTGAACATGCTAAGGACTTATTAAGGTCAGCATTCAAATGCTTTTATAAGGCCTACATGATAAGTATTAATTAAGGTTGCATTCTTAACAGTTTCAAAGGGATACTTGAGAAGGAGGGATTAAGGTATGCATTCTAAACTGGTTCACAGGGATACTTGAGAAGGAGGGATTAAGGTATGCATTTTAAACTGGTTCACATGGATACTTGAGAAGGAGGGATTCCTAGATAGTTAAAATTAAGTTTGGCTAAACAACATAAAAAAATGACATAATTAACTTACCTATAGATGTATTCATCGGCTGCGGGTGGGACCAAGGCAACGTGGGTGCAATCGATCGCACCCATGACGTTGGGCATGTCGCCGATCTTATTAAATTCCAACTTAATCACGTTCCAGGCTACCATGTCATCCGGAAAGGAAATATATTTGGGACAAAGGGTAGCCATGCCATCCAAAAACTTGGATAGCGCGCGGCTCAGCGTAGGCGGGGACATCCCCACGGAGAGGGCACCCAGCCTCTGGAACGATCCATTCACCAAATAGCAGGCAGCCAAGCATCTTGGTCATACCTGAAATTGCTTGCCCCTTCCTCGTGGTGCAGGCTAACCATGGCCGCAGCTCACTATACAATTTATGGAGGGAAGCGCGATTGAGTCGGGTCAGCTCGAACAGCTCAACGTCATGCATGCGATCCATGTTCATGCGTCTCCGGTGCAATTTGGCCTCGGCCATGCTGATGCAGGTTATGCCATTGAGCTGAAGGAGCTCATACTCCTCCACATAGCCGCTAAACATGTTCAACAGGAATGCCGAGTCCAAAATGATCCCGTAAGTGGAGCGGAAATGAAACCGTTATATAGGGCGGAGGTCCATTGGCAATCAGGTCTCAGAATCAGATAACAAACAACGTAACTTAATAAAACCTAACGCAAAATATCCGATTTCGATCCGTCCATCAAATGCGCATATACGTGTTAACGTAAACGCATATACGCATGAAAACAGTAATGTAAAAGCAAAAAAAAAAGGCAAAAATTCGCAAAAAATACACAGACACATGCGAAAGTGCATGTGTATGTGTCTCTAAATAAACACTATTGTCTCTTCAATAAAGAGACTGTTGTAACAGGAAATGTGTTTTTTTTGTTTTAGCTTTTACTTTGCTACTAATATAAATGTGGCACCCTGTTAAAGATGATGTTAGGTGTTTGTGGCTGTATGTTGCAAAAGAAGCAGTTAATTGAAAGCACAGTCCTGTTATCACTTACATTACTTAAACGCAATACTTTTATAACTTATTTTTTAACTTATAATTAGAGATAAGCGAACTTTTCAAAAATTCGATTCCGACAAAAATCGATTCGACCCGAATTTATTCGCGACGAATCGCTATTAAAACGGCTATTTCTGAGCCTCCTAGAGCCTCAATAGGGTTGTAAACCATTCTGCCTAGCTGTAACACGCATAGGATGTGTGCTGGGTTAGTGAAATAATACTGTAAATAATTATCACATGCAGATCAGAGGCATCGCTAATAGAATCACAGAGCAGCACAATTGCAGAGAGTTGAAGTGGCATCACTATGAGGGGCCCCTATAGTGCCTGAGAAACATACCCTGGAGCTGGCAGCAGCAGGAGCCCAAAAATTAGCTGAATCACACCCTGGAGTTGCAAGCAGCAGCAGCAGCTGCAGGAGCCCAAACATTGCTTTAAAGAGACACTGGAGTTGGCTTCAGAAGCCCAAAAATTGGATGAATCACACCCTGGAGTTGCAAGCAGCAGCATCAGCAGCCCAAACATAGCTTGAAAGAGACACTGGAGTTGGCTGCAGGAGGCCAAATAATGGATGAATCACACCCTGGAGTTGCAAGCAGCAGCAGCAGGAGCCCAAACATTGCGTGAAAGAGACACTGGAGTTGGCTGCAGGAGCCCAAAAATTGGATGAATCACACCCTGGAGTTGCAAGCAGCAGCAGCAGGAGCCCAAACATAGCTTGAAAGAGACACTGGAGTTGGCTGCAGGAGGCCAAATAATGGATGAATCACACCCTGGAGTTGCAAGCAGCAGCAGCAGGAGCCCAAACATTGCGTGAAAGAGACACTGAAGTTGGCTGCAGGAGCCCAAAAATTGGATGAATCACACCCTGGAGTTGCAAGCAGCAGCAGCAGGAGCCCAAACATTGCTTGAAAGAGACACTGGAGTTGGCTGCAGGAGCCCAAAAATTGGATGAATCACACTCTGGAGTTGCAAGCAGCAGCAGCAGGAGCCCAAACATTGCTTGAAAGAGACACTGGAGTTGGCTGCAGGAGCCCAAAAATTGGATGAATCATACCCTGGAATGGCAAGCAGAAGCAGCAAGAGCCCAAACATTGCGTGAAAGAAACACTGGAGTTGGCTGCAGGAGCCCAAAAATTGGATGAATCACACCCTGAAGTTGCAAGCAACAGCAGCAGGAGCCCGAACATAGCATGAAAGAGACACTGGAGTTGGCTGAAGAAGCCCAAAAATTGGATGAATCACACCCCGGAGTTGCAAGCAGCAGCAGCAGCAGCCCAAACATTGCTTGAAAGAGACACTGGAGTTGGCTGCAGGAGCCCAAAAAATGGATGAATCATACCCTGGAGTTGCAAGCAGCAGCAAGAGCTCAAACATTGCGTGAAAGAGACACTGGAATTGGCTGCAGGAGGCCAAAAATTGGATGAATCACACCCTGGAGTTGCAAGCAGCAGCAGCAGGAGCTCAAACATAGCTTGAAAGAGACACTGGAGTTGGCTGCAGGAGGCCAAAAATTGGATGAATCACACCCTGGAGTTGCAAGCAGCAGCAGGAGCACAAACATTACGTGAAAGAGATACTGGAGTTGGCTGCAGGAGCCCAAAAATTGGATGAATCACACCCTGGAGTTGCAAGCGGCAGCAGCAGGAGCCCAAACATTGCGTGAAAGAGACATTGGAGTTGGCTGCAGGAGCCCAAAAATTGGATGAATTACACCCTGGAGTTGCAAGCAGCAGCAGCAGGAGCTCAAACATAGCTTGAAATAGACACTGGAGTTGGCTGCAGGAGGCCAAAAATTGGATGAATCACACCCTGGAGTTGCAAGCAGCAGCAGCAGGAGCCCAAACATTGCGTGAAAGAGACATTGGAGTTGGCTGCAGGAGCCCAAAAATTGGATGAATCACACCCTGGAGTTGCAAGCAGCAGCAGGAGCCCAAACATTGCTTGAAAGAGACACTGGAGTTGGCTGCAGGAGCCCAAAAAATGGATGAATCACACCTTGGAGTTGCAAGCAGCAGCAGCCGGAGCCCAAACATTGCGTGAAAGAGACACTGGAGTTGGCTGCAGGAGCCCAAAAATTGGATGAATCACACCCTGGAGTTGCAAGCAGCAGCATGAGCACAAACATTGCTTGAAAGAGACACTGGAGTTGGCTGCAGGAGCCCAAAAATTGGATGAATCACACCCTGGAGTTGCAAGCAGCAGCAGGAGCACAAACATTACTTTAAAGAGACACTGGAGTTGGCTGCAGGAGCCCAAAAATTTGATGAATCACATCCTTGGAGTTGGAAGCAGCAGCAGCAGGAGCCCAAACATTGCGTGAAAGAGACACTGGAGTTGTCTGCAGGAGCCCAAAAATTGGATGAATCATACCCTGGAGTTGCAAGCAGTAGCAGGAGCCCAAACATTGCTTGAAAGAGACACTGGAGTTGGCTGCAGGAGCCCAAAAATTGAATGAATCACACCCTGGAGTTGCAAGCAGCAAAAGGAGCCCAAACATTGCGTGAAAGAGACACTGGAGTTGGCTGCAGGAGGCCAAAAATTGGAGGAATCACACCCTGGAGTTGCAAGCAGCAGCAGCAGGAGCCCAAACATTACTTTAAAGAGACACTGGAGTTGGCTGCAGGAGCCCAAAAATGGGATGAATCACACCCTGGAGTTGCAAGCAGCAGGAGCCCAAACATTGCGTGAAAGAGACATTGGAGTTGGCTGCAGGAGCCCAAAAATTGGATGAATCACACCCTGGAGTTGCAAGCAGCAGCAGCAGGAGCTCAAACATAGCTTGAAATAGACACTGGAGTTGGCTGCAGGAGGCCAAAAATTGGATGAATCACACCCTGGAGTTGCAAGCAGCAGCAGCAGGAGCCCAAACATTGCGTGAAAGAGACATTGGGGTTGGCTGCAGGAGCCCAAAAATTGGATGAATCACACCCTGGAGTTGCAAGCAGCAGCAGGAGCCCAAACATAGCTTGAAAGAGACACTGGAGTTGGCTGCAGGAGCCCAAAAATTGGATGAATCACACCCTGGAGTTGCAAGCAGCAGCAGGAGCCCAAACATTGCGTGAAAGAGACACTGGAGTTGGCTGCAGGAGCCCAAAAATTGGATGAATCACACCCTGGAGTTGCAAGTAGCAGCAGGAGCACAAACATTGCTTGAAAGAGACACTGGAGTTGGCTGCAGGAGCCCAAAAATTGGATGAATCACACCCTGGAGTTGCAAGCAGCAGCAGCAGGAGCCCAAACATAGCTTGAAAGAGACACCGGAGTTGGCTGCAGGAGGCCAAAAATTGGATGAATCACACCCTGAAGTTGGCAGCAGCAGGAGCCCAAATATTAGCTGGAAAGCACACCCTGGAGTTGGCAGCAGCAGGAGGCCAAAAATTGGCTGAAAGGCACACCCTGCAGTCGGCATCAGCAGGAGCCCAAAAATTGGCCTAAAGACATAAATATGTTTTGCACCATTTAGAAAGTTTAAAACGTGGCACCATGCTTAATCTAGTCGCATGCATCAGCCATTGGTGGGTGGAAATCCTGGCTGATCCATCCCTGATTCATTTTGACAAAGGGGAGTCTCTCCACATTTTTAGTTGACAGACAAGTTCTCCTTGCCGTAACTATGGCCCCCGCCGCACTAAACACCTGCTCTGATGGCACGCTACTTGCCGGGCAGGACAGCTTTTCCAGGACTGGACTGTTCTCGGGCAGGACTGTTCTCGGTTTCCTCAACAGTGTCTGGCGCAGGAGTTGGAACGCTCACAACACCCACGACACTCTCCACATCACTATTTGCCTGCCTAGCTAAAGAAGCCACCTCCATTTCTTGGCTGGACAGTAGCTGCTGACTGTCCTCTATCTGATCGTCCTCCTCACTAAAGAGTGGAGCTGAACCCAAAGCATAGGATACATTGCTGGGGGAGGTAACGGCGTAGGACAGAGGCAATGGGAGGACAGGGACTGCTCTCGGGGCATGCCAACTCAGGGTTGTGTCAGAGGAACCTACTGACCCTAGACTGGGGGTCTCAGATGTAACTTGTGATGATGTGGATGACCGCGTTAACCAATCTACCACGGCAGATGCATTACTGGTGGAGACACGACCACTAGCAGATACTGGCAGATCAAGTCTTTCACCGTGACTCCTGCTGCCACTCGCCCCTAGTCTGCTGCGACCTCTGCCTGCAGAATCTTGGCCTCTGCCACTCCTCTTTGAACATCCTGGCACTTGTCTGCCTGACATTTTTATGTATTTGAAATGCGCAATAGGTACGTTAAAAAATGTGTTTACTTTAAAAAGCAGAAGCTAAATAAAGTGAAGAACTACTTCTCTGCACCAGATACTATGAAAATTGGCAATAGGGGATAGCCTGCGGCCTAGTGTTTTGACAGGAGGACAAAAACCGATTAAAAATGCAATAGCTTGATTAAGCTGAGGATGAAAAAGCGTATTTAGTATAACAGATAGGGTGCTACGTGCTGGTTTGGGATACCCTGCGGCCTAGTGTTTTGGCAGCAGGACAAAAACCAACCAAAATGCAATAGCTTGATTAAGCTGAGGATGAACAAGCGTATTTAGTATAACAGATAGGGTGCTACATGCAGGTTTGGGATACCCTGCGGCCTACTGTTTTGGCAGCAGACCAAAAACCAAATCAAAATGCGATAGCTTGATTAAGCTGAGGAGGAACAAGCGTATTTAGTATAACAGATAGGGTGCTACGTGCAGGTTTGGGATACCCTGCGGCCTGGTGTTTTTTTTTAAAGCAGGACAAAATACAATTCAAAATGCAATAGCTTGATTAAGCTGAGGATGAACAAACATATTTAGTATAACAGATAGAGTGCTACGTGCAGTTTTGGGATACCCTGTGGCCTAGTGTTTTGGCAGCAGACCAAAAACCAATTCAAAATGCAATAGCTTGATTAAGCTGAGGATGAACAAGCGTATTTAGCATAACAGATAGGGTGCTACGTGCAGGTTTGGGATACCCTGCGGCTTAGTGTTTTGGCAGCAGGACAAAAACCATTTCAAAATGCAATAGCTTGATTAAGCTGAGGATGAACAATCGTATTTAGTATAACAGATAGGGTGCTACGTGCAGGTTTGGGATACCCTGCGGCCTAGTGTTTTGGCAGCAGACCAAAAACCAATTCAAAATGCGATAGCTTGATTAAGCTGAGGATGAACAAGCGTATTTATTATAACAGATAGGGTGCTATGTGCAGGTTTGGGATACCCTGCGGCCTGGTGTTTTTTTGACAGCAGGACAAAAAACAATTCAAAATGCAATAGCTTGATTAAGCTGAGGATGAACAAGCGTATTTAGTATAACAGATAGGGTGCTACGTGCAGGTTTGGGATACCCTGCGGCCTAGTGTTTTAGCAGCAGGACAAAAACCAATTCAAAATGCAATAGCTAATTAAAATGAGGCTGAACAATGCTTATTTAGTATAACAGATAGGGTGACATATGCTGGTTTGGGATGCCCATGTGGGCTGGTGTATTTAAACCAGACAAAAACCAATTCAAAATGCAATAGCTTAATTAAAAGGAGGCTGAACAACGCTTATTTAGTATAACAGAGAGGGTGACATGTGCTGGTTTGGGATGCCCATGTGGGCTGGTGTATTTTAACCAAAGACCAATTCAAAATGCAATAGCTTAATTAAAATGAGGCTGAACAACGCTTATTTAGTATAACAGATAGGGTGACATGTGCTGGTTTGGGATGCCCATGTGGGCTGGTGTATTTAAAGCAGACAAAAAAAGATTAAAACTAAATTAAAACTAATCCAGTTATGAGAAATGCTTGTGTGTTACAGATAGGATTAAATATGCCACTGCATAGATGGAATGCACAGTGGCAAGGCAGGTTTACAGCACAAAGAACTGAAATTGAATTGAAAAATGATCTGGCAAAGGAAAATGAAAAAAATCCCTGTCACTTCAATGCTGTCCCTGCCTGGATCGTTCCGGTTTTTCCCTATCTTTCACTATCTTTCCCTGGCTCTGTCTACCTCTCTTTCTGCCTCTCTGTCGGTCTCTCTGACTCTCCCTACCTCTATCTAACTCTGTCCCTGTGTGTAACAAGCTGTGCTCTGGCCGCAATAGAACGCTGAACTGCGCACAAGGAAGATGGCCGCCGTTTATATAGCACGGTGATGTCACCAGGCTTCCTGGATGCTGATAGGCTGCATGTGACTTTCCCATGATACCTTGCCCCAGGGAACATGTCCGGACATGTGCTTCCACCATTTTAGAATGCCTCTAATTGAAATAAATGGAGTTTAAAGGAAAACTTCAATCAATCGAATCGCAGGGAAATTCGGATTCGTTCAGAATCGAATTTTTCCTGAAATTCGGAACGAATTCGGGTTCGTCCGGTTCGATTCGCTCACCCCTACTTATAATGACTTATTTTTTAGACATGATTCAGATAAAACCTTGAAAACCTGTGCCATTTTCTGTTGGTAAAGAGGAGTAATTGCATGCACAGATGCTGCAATTATTTCTTCTTCCTTTACTTGCTTTATTTCCATGTAATCTATGTACAATATCTATCTATCTGTCTGTCTGTCTGTGTCTATCTATCCATCCACAAATCCATTTAAGTGCATTAAAGTACTAACCATGTTGCCCATGGTTCAAATAAATGAATTTATCACCAATACAACATCTTTTGCGTAACTTAATGGACAGAACAACCTGACATTACAGTTTACTGCAATCATCCATTCAACTAAAATGGCCTCCTGAATTGTATGTCATTTTGTCACAAGGAAAAAAAAACAGAAAATCGGTCTTTTTTTGTGCTCCATTAATGTAAGTTGCCACAGTAACCGAATTTTATATACAATGATTCTCCATTATGAAGGATTTCATTTTGACAAACATGATACTTGGATTGTGGGTTAGACTAATGGTACATCTGAGTAACTTTGCTTATACAGTGGATTAAAGAAGCTCATAGGCACAGTGTTGTTCCTTACCTGGAATCAAATATTGTACGTATATATGTTAGTTGAAACAATACAGAAATGTCCCTGAAAGAAACAAACAATATATATATATATATATATATATATATATATATACGGTTTGCTGGCTTATGGTGATATTTTTATTCATATAAACAATCAAAATTTAGCTGCGAAGAAAAAAAAGTAAATACAACAGTTGCAAAGGGGCTCGATGATTGGAGAATTTGACATTAGATTGGCAAGATTCACAAAGTAAGATAAGCAAGGTTCACCTTCCCTTGTATTGGATGGTTTGACAAGATTTTGATGCATCTTAGGAATTCATCCCAATCAAACATCCATTTATAAAAAGTGGGTGCTGAGCACAACGTGGGGGGCATCCCGACTGCCAATTTTCTCTGTGCATACACCCCCTGTGAGTCTGTTTTTTATTACCTCCTCCTTACCCCTCTCAAAGAGCAAATTGGCGTGGACGGGAGTTCTATTTCATGTTTCTGCCAGTAATTGGTATACCTCTCATCCAAATGGGTGTTGGATCACTTTAAAGGCAAGCTATTGCTGAATGTATTAGAAAGATTACTGTAGAATCCTTAAGCTGGATGAGCTTTGTGTGAAGCACAATCGGAGGTTGTCCACTCTGTAGCAGTGCTATGCTTTTCTGAAAACACAGACTCGAGATGCTATTGTGGAGTATCTTGGTGAAAATGAATTTATGAGATACCATCATTTTGCCCCATAAGACACACCCAGGATTCGGGGGAGAAAAATAAGAAAAACAAATATTCTAAACCAAATGGTATGCTAAACTATCCCCCCTCCCAACACCCTATTACAAACAGTGTGCAGAATCCACCCCAATCACCCCATAACAGACCCCACATTACAGAAAGTGTGTGTGGCATCCCAAATACAAGTCAGTGTACATGGCAACCAAAATTCAGGAAGTGTGTGTGGCATCCAAAATACAGGCAGAGTGTGTGGCATCTCATATACAGGCAGTGTGTGTGGTATCCCAAATACAGGCAGTGTGAGGCATCCCAAATACAGGTAGTGTGTCTGCAGCATCCCAAATACAGGCAGTGTGTGCGGCATCTCAAATTCAGGCAGTGCGAGGCATCTCAAATACAGGCAGCATGCCCCCAAAAACAAAAAAAAACATCACATTCCCGAGCTCCCACATTGCAGCTGTCTCCTGCCATCATAAACACATAGAAAGAGAGGCAGATGCACATACACAAAAATACATTACTGCTGCCCTCGCCCACCGCGAGTGTGTGGCATCCCAAATACAGACAGTGTGTGTGGCATCTCAAATGCAGGCAATGTGTGTAGCTTCCCAAATACAGGCAATGCAAGGCATTCCAAATACAGGCAGTGTTTGTGGCACCCCAAATACAGGCAGTGTGTGGCATCCCAAATACAGGCAGTGTGTCTGCAGCATCCCAAATACAGGTAGTGTGTGTGGCATCTCAAATACAGGCAGTGCAAGGCATCTCAAATACAGGCAATGTGCAGCATGCCCCCAAAAACAAAACAAAAAAAATCACATTCCCGAGCTCCCACATTGCAGCTGTCTCCTGCCATCACAAACACATAGAAAGAGAGGCAGATGCACACACACAAAAATACATTACTGCTGCCCTCGTCCACCGCGAGTGTGTGGCATCCCAAATACAGGCAGTGTGTGTGGCATCTCAAATGCAGGCAATGTGTTTAGCTTCCCAAATACAGGCAATGCAAGGCATTCCAAATACAGGCAGTGTTTGTGGCACCCCAAATACAGGCAGTGCAAGGCAATACAAGTACAGGCAGTGTGTGTGGCATCTCATATACATGCAGTGTGTGTGGTATCCCTAAAACAGGCAATGTGAGGTATCCCAAATACAGGCAGTGTGTGGCATCCCAAACACAGGCAGTGTTGTGCAGCATCCCAAATACAGGCAGTGTGTCTGCAGCATCTCAAATACAGGCAGTGTGCGCGGCATCTCAAATACAGGCAGTGCGTGTGGCATCCCAAATACAGGCAGTGTGAGGCATCTCAAATACAAGCAGTGTGTCTGCAGCATCCTAAATACAGGCAGTGTGTGCGGCATCTCAAATACAGGCAGTGCGTGCGGCATCCCAAATAAGGCAGTGCAAGACATCTCAAATACAGGCAGTGTTTCTGCAGCATCCCAAATACAGGCAGTGTGTGCAGCATCTCAAATACAGGCAGTGTGTGCTGCAACCCAAATACAGGCAGTGTGAGGCATCCCAAATACAGGCAGTGTGTATGCAGCATCCCAAATACAGGCAGTGTGTGCGGCATCTCAAATACAGGCAGTGCGTGCAGCATCCCAAATGCAGACAGTGCGAGGCATCTCAAATACAGGCAGTGTGTGCGGCATCTCAAATACAGGCAGTGCATGCGGCATCCCAAATGCATGCAGTGCGAGGCATCTAAAAAAAAAATCACACTCCCAAGCTCCCACATTGCAGCTGTCTCCTGCCATCATAAACATATAGAAAGAGAGGCAGATACAGACACACAAAAATACATTACTACTGCCCTCGCTCGCCGCTGCCCGCTGTCACTAACACTGTCCACTGTCTCCACTGCTATCGCTGATGCCGCCGCCACCGCCACCTGCACATAAACAAGCCCCTTGTGGAGCGTGTTCCAGCCTCCGGGTAGGCATGGCCTGTGACTCTCACCCAGGAAACATGTTTATGTGCAGGTGGCAGGCAGCAGAGGAGGCGACTGGAGGCAGTAGGCAACAATGGGCACTGGTAATGTATTTTCTGTGTGTGCCATCGGCAGGAGATGGCTGCAGCATGGGAGCTTGGGAATGTGAGGGTTTTTTTTTTTTTTTTTACATTCACCCGATAAGACAAACTGACATATTCCCCCCACTTTTGGGGAAAAAGTGCCTCTTCTTGGGCAAAAAATATGATATCTGTGCTGCCAGACAAACCTAAACAGCTTTTATGAGGAAGTAAGGTCACGGCTGGATCAGGGGGAGTAACTGGATGTCATTGCTTGGACTGGGGGAGAAACGTATAGAGAATTAGGTGAGTAATTGGCTTAATGATAGGAAACAGAGGGTGGTTATCAAAGGCACATACACAAATTGGATCACCATTACTAACGGAGGACCGCGAGGGTCAGTTTTGGGCCCAGTCCTCCTTAATATATTCCCTTTAATGATATTGGGAATTAATTAAACAGTAAAGTATCAATATATTTGCAGATGATACTGTACTAAGCACATGGGCAGAAGGAATATGAAAAAAGACTTTGGGGCTTTAGTCAACATTTTAACTGTAGTCAGGCAGCCGCTGCCAAGGCAAACAGGATCATGGTGTGCGAAAAGAGGGGCATCATGCCCTTGACCATCTATAAGTCAATGGTCATACCCCATGTGAAATTTTGTTTACAGTACTGGGCACGAGTGACCAAGACATATCAGAACTGTAGTGTGTTAAAAGGAGGGCAACTACATTAATAAATGAAATGCAGGGGATAGAGTACCCTGAAAGATTGTCAAAGTCGGGTTTATCTAGTTTGTAAAAGAAATGCCTAAGGGGTCATCAAATATATATTTATAAATATCTCCAAGGTCAAGACAAAGATCTGTCCTATGATCTATTTACACCCCAGAGTTTAACCATAACCCGAGGGCATCCACTAAGGTTAGAGGAAGGGTTACATAGGCATAGGAAATGGGAGGGGCATAGAAGGGGATTCTTCTTTGCAAGAGCAGTGAGACAATGGAACTTTCTGCCAGAGGAGGTAGTGAAGAATACAATAATATAGCTCAAAAGTGGCTTGGATGCCTTACCTATCCAGCTATGGATACTAGACCACTGAAAGGAAATCTCATATATTCAGACTGAACTGGATGGACTAAAATGGAGTGCTGCATGGTGCCTGTGTGAGAACCAGCAGATTGCAAGCTGATTGTATCTGATTATTCATCAGCAGAACTGATCAGACTCTCATAGGAGTAAGTGTGGGATGGAAACAGATTTCCTGTGCCCTGTTTGTATGTGGAGAGGTGTGTGTAGGTGTGTGTAGTGTCCAATTACTCACTAGCAGAGTTGGATTGGATGGTGATTGGGAGGGTTGTAATAGTTTAATGAATAAAGGGGGTGGGAGCAGCTCAATCACTATTATTTATACAAAATTATTATTATTAATCAGGGCCTGGGAACTAATTTACCGCCCAGTTTAACCCTCTCATCATCTAAATATCAAGCAACAAACATATATGTGCAACCAAATCTCTGTCTTTCCACATAGCTAGACATGTTTGATGCTTAATACTTGGATGATGAGAGGGTTAAACTGGGCGGTAAATTGGTTCCCAGGCCCTGAATAATAATGATTATGATTTTGTATAAATAACAGTGATGGAGCTACTCCCACCCCCTTTGCTCTGCTCTTGTAATAGTTTACGTTGGTAGTGGCAGCTTGTTGTAATTGTGCGCGGGTGTGTCTAGTGTGATTTCTCTCTGTACTGGAAACAGCCCACACACGTGTCACAGATCGCTCGATCAAACCGATGTTGAACAATTAATTTTGTGACAATAATGGCCTTTGTTTTAGTTCTAAAGCCCTGCCTCCTCCATTCATTGTCATTGTTGTGTGTGGCAATGATGTCATGCAATGACTGATCACCTGCCATCTTACAAAGAGGAACAGCAAAAAAAAAAACAGGACAATTTGAAAAGTGTAAATATCCATTTCTAATTCTACACCCTAACAAGGGAATATCGGCAGGGGGTTTGACCAAATGTATTTCACAAGTTTGGTGGGTTTTGGTCCATTTTAAATAAGGCTCCCAATCTATATTTATTGATTTTTAAGTGGATGACCTAGGCCAAAATTGACTTTATCCCACAACACATTTTGCATACACATGCAGCACTGCTCAGTGTACTCATCTCAGCGCTACATACTCACCAGCAGTGGCGTAGCGACCCGGGGGCGGGGGGGGCGGACCGCCCCGGGTGACACCAGACCTAGAGGGTGACACCTCTCGGCCGGTCACCCCTCGGTATAGAGACACTTACCTGCAGGTCCGGAGCGTGGAGGCCGGCGCCGCTCTCAGCTGTCATCTGAGGGCGCGTCATCAGAGGGCGCCTCTGATGACGCGCCCTCAGATGACAGCTGAGAGCGGCGCCGGCCTCCACGCTCCGGACCTGCAGGTAAGTGTTTGCTTTTTTTAAAAATGTCGGCATGGTGGGAGCGGGCCGGCCGGTTCCGCTGACAGCAGAGCGGGCCGGCCGGTTCCGCTGTCAGCGCGGAACCGGCCGGCCCGCTCCCACCATGCCGGCAAAAATGCTTTTTTTTTTGTTTGTTTTCTTTGGGGGGGGGGGGGTGGGTGGGGGTGACACCATTGGGGGGGGGGGTGACACCATTTCCTACCGCCCCGGGTGACACCAGCCCTAGCAACGCCACTGCTCACCAGCTCTGTAATATAAACATATATGTCTGCAATTAATGTGGAATGTACTCTCCTATTGTCAGTGCTATTCACTTGTAGCCCTAAAGTCCTAAAATATTAATACTATTATTATTATTATTATATTCAGTAGCATTGACACCTCTCTTTAACAGGTATGAAGGGACTTCACCAAACCATCACAGAAAGACCCACAGTCCCAATATATTGGACCTCCATCACCAAACTTCACTGTTGGTACTATCTTTGTAGGATCTGTCTGCCATCCACCAAACATAAACCCTGTTTGTGGATAATGAGCATGGTAGGAGTGTGGTTTAGCATGTGGCTCAATTACAGGTCACATTCTCTAGAAATATTTGGTCCATAAAAGATGTTGGTCATTGAGCCAGTGTTCAGCTGTCCATGCATTCCACTACCACCATTCAACCAAATGGTCCGAGCAGTTGTAAACCACCCAGACATCCAGCATTCCTCATGTCAGCAAAGTAGGACATTTCGGTATTTCTAGATTTTTCAGCAGGACAGTGGGCCTCAAACTGGGACTGTCCCACTGAAAGTGGGACATCTAGTCAGTTTAACCAAACACAGCAGTGTCTATTCTGACAAATAGTTCATCTGGAGATTA
Organism: Gastrophryne carolinensis; assembly: GCA_027917425.1. Lineage (NCBI taxonomy): Eukaryota > Metazoa > Chordata > Amphibia > Anura > Microhylidae > Gastrophryne > Gastrophryne carolinensis. The sequence continues at coordinate 414,482,721 of CM051237.1, read as the reverse complement.
GGCATGGCACCTATAGGAATGAGTGCATTTAACCACTGAAACTCAGTTTGAGTAACACATGAAAAACAGTCATGACCCTTTTTTCAGAAGCAGTTTAGTGTTGCTGCTGAAAACAGATACGCACAACCTGCTATCACTTACTTTTCCATGGTTGAGTTTGACAAAGTAGTGTGGACTAAGAAAGGCAAAACTTGTAACTTGAGCTTAGTACTATTGGGTAATGATGAGCTACAGCTTGAGGTCATTGTCCCATTCATCCCCAATATTGCCTAATCTGAATGAAGGCAATATTCAGGTTAAACTATACTCATCCTAATTTTTACAGTTACCAAAAAGAGACCTCCTTTCCCTCTGGGACCACTAGCCTGGTCCCTGTGACACTATTGCAAACAGAAGCTATGCCCCAAAAATAAAAAAGACTCTGAAGCTGACATCATCCCTCTGGCAAGACCCATGTCACCCTGGGGTAAGGCACATATTTTAATAATAAAAAAGTGAAAAAACTGCTGAATATTTCAGACATTTTTCCCTCCCTAATATTTAGCCTTAGTCCTTTGGGAGTACCAAATGCAAAATACTGGGGAACATCTGGCTGAGCAGCTGCCGAGACACGCAGACCCATGTTTGGCTCATCACTAATTCTGAAAGTCCCTTCAGTATGACCCATTCTCCTATGAATGTAGACTTTATTTCTGTATTTTTTTTTTTTTTTGCACTGGTTCCATACATACTGCTGATTGCCTTGTTAAGCACTTCCACTACTGTCTTATATACGTTGCATATTCATCCTTAATTGAGTTACTGAACATGTATTATCAGCTAGCATTTCATATGCAGGGCAAAGTTCTGATTTCATGACATTAGTGAAGCGTAAATTCTAAGTACTAAAACTGTCAGGCTTAAAGGTCAGGAACAGCTTAAATGAAAATACACATTTATTTCACTCAGGAATAGGAATGTAGAATGTTTTAGAAGTTCATCAACAGCATTTTACTTTTTTAACTAGTGTGAGTCCCGACAATATAAGAATAAAAACATATTACTAAGCAGCTTTACTGTCAAATCCACAGGAAAAAAAAATGATATCTAGACACAACATCTAACTGTGTTAATAACATATAAAGAAGAGGGAAATGCCCTGTGATGCCATTTCAGAAGCTCAAAGCTCAAAGAGGTTGTGTACAGATAAAGAAAAAGTAATAAGATGTTTGTCTTCTTTATGGAATATCTTTAGCCTTGCAAAGGGAAGAAGGCCAAGCCAAAGGCTTCCTTTGAAGGCCTCTTGAAAGCTTCTTTTAACTATTTTAAAGGGAACTTGTCATCAGGAGGGTTTAGGATGACACTTAGGATGTCATTGGTTTCGGCACATGTCTCATCCGTTGAGAGGATTGTTCGCACAACTTCAAATTACATAGACAGTAGCTCACCCACAGATATGGTCATTGGTTTCTGCCTCATTTTATGAAGATCGACCAGGAAGAGATTTAGCTGGCTCCTTTTGAGTTGTGTCGTGACACACATGGAGGTAAAGCTGCAGGTGTGGTGCATATTGCCTCTTGTTGCAGTTCCCACCTAAAAGGGAAAGTCCACTTATATAAACTTACCCCAAAGACCTCAGAGCAGATGGTGGCAACAGGCCCAAGACGACCCTCTTCCCTGCCACCATGGACCCACTATCGGCTCTGAGGTCTATTTGTGGACTTTCCCTTTAATCCTTTAACTGCCAGCCTACCTAGAGATCTTGTCACCTCTTTTGCCATATAATTTTCACCATTTTGTGCTATAATGTTTAACAGTGATTTTTGAATGAATGTCCAGGGATTTTCCAGGAAAATGATATATTGTTTTTAGTAGAGTTTGTCCTTTAACCAGAAATGTCTTGTTTGTCATTTTTTTTTTTTTTGTCATTTTTTGTCAAAAATCATATTGCAAGTAAAAGCCTCAATCCTCCCAGCTACAACGGTACCACATATTTATTGGTAGACACCCTTTCCTGCCCAGAAGACACTACAAACTGAAATAGCACTTTCACATAAAATACAACTACTATGAGCACCTTGCAGTATTTCAAGAAAAACAACCCTTTACATTTGAAATACCCCCACCAAACTGTATATTCTCTGAAAGTACACACCTCAAAATTTCTAGGTGTACCAGGCATGTTGTCGTGGGCAACGTTATCTGGACGTACCCCCTGAGGAATTCTATTGGCTGCACAGAGTTTCCCTAAAAAATTAATACAAAAGCAGAATAAGAGGTTGCATTGGTCGGGAATCGAACCCGTGCCTCCCGCCTGGCAGTTCAGTTGTAGAATTCTTGCCTGCCACGCGGGAGGCCCGGGTTCGATTCCCAGCCAATGCAACTTCAACAAAAGCAGAATAAAATATCAATATGCAAACAAAAAAACAAGCTTAATCTAAAAGTGCGAGGTCCTCTGAACAGAACAATACCCAACATGCATAGGTACTTTCAACCCTTCTGCCACTTGAGATTTTGGTCACCCTCTTCTGCTGCCTAAATGAGATTTATGCAGGAATTTCCAGAAATTTCCAAGAAAATTATTCATTGCTTTTTTCCTCTGGCAAACCCCCTCTGCACCATATCGGGCAGATGGCGAGGGCATCCCTTGTTTACAGATGCACATGTGCGCAAATCCTCAGGTGCAGGAGTGCACATACAGGCATGTGCCCACACTTGCTGCTTTTTTCAAGCACTATGTATTACCTTCTGGAATTTCATTTCTAGTATGTTATTATATCTCCCCCTCTTAATATTTATTTGTTTTCAATGATAACCCATAACAGACAGTGTGCTGCTTGGCCACTTGTCATCTAGTTTCATGACATTGCTGCTGCACTGCCGCACACGGACAAAGGCGAAAAGTCCACTCACTTTACCGGCACTCCTGTGCTGTTGATCATCCTCCCGCAGCTCATCGACCTCCAAGAGCCTGATCCCAATCACCTCTGGGTGGGTTGGCATGGCCTGTGTAGGACAGCATAGCACACAAGCCATATCACCAAGAATCACTTCTGGGGAGGGCTATCAGCAGTGCTGGACCACCAGCAAGGCAAGTAGACTTTTTATTCACCTACCTAACATTTGCACCATAAGACGCACAGACAAACTCTCAATTGTGCATCTTATGGAGAGAATAAATACATAATATATTATTATATCAATATAATAATATAATAATTAAAATTAATATAATAATATATAATAATATATATTTACCAACAGGTAATTTCTCTGGTAAAAGGTGTACAATAATGACCTAATAAGCTGTTACATGTAGTTAACAGCTTTTTTTCTCAATCTACTTACTCCTGAAAAAAAAAATATTATATAGACAGATGCATGTGAAGCAAAAATATATTTTTCTTCCCACAGAGTCTGGGATGAAGCCAAACATTTTTCCTTCTGCAATCATATATTACATGTGTAATGTAAAAGCTCAGTAAATGTAAAAGCATAATCTAATGGTCAGATAAGGCAAGCGATATCTTATTCCTTTAAGCACCTATAGCCTTTATTTATTATCAACAATGCCAGGATAGAGATTATTTAACAATGGAGTGTGTGGGAAGATTGCAGAACAGTAAATCCATTGTATGGATAAAAATGCTTCCCTCTCCTATCACACGTTTATCATAAATATCATCAGTTCCGATGATTCCTTAAGGCAAAGAAATAATACATCTATTCTTTAATATAAGAAGATGTCTTAGATACAGCAAAACCTCACTACCTCTGTCACTAAATAGGAAATAGGAAAATCAGCATAAAAAAACTTGCAGTGTATTGCTAAAGAAGCACTAGTGTGTGAATACAGATCCACATAAATAGGCTAGATAGCAAGAGGAGGGTGTCACTTATACACCCTGCATCAAAACATTCCAGACAAGCTTGTTTCTTTCTTATACTAGAAGAGGGATAGATCAGAGATGATAGGTTTTCAATGTAGCACATCATATTTAACAAAAAACTACACACACACAGCATTGGCACTCTGAAGCTGGGCACTGTAACATAGAGCGCCAGACGCTGTGTGATCAAAGTCTGATTTTGAACACATATACAGCAAAAAAAATAAAATAATTGGCAAACACGCTGTTTATACACAACTAATGAAAGCCCATTGAAATGTATGGGAGAGAGCAACAGAGCGACAGGTACTAAATGGGCTCCTGAGCCAAGAGCGCCGGCGCAATACACTGAGCCGCCTGTATAAATACATGTGACACTACATGGCGCTGTTAGAGGCGCTCACCAGATTTGCTTCCTGAAATGGGGTTTTGCGTACAGCGCCCGTTGTTCACGAAGCGCTACCTGCCGCTACGAAGCACTCCCTGGCGCTATCCCTTCTTAAATAATCCACTTTATTGCTTTTGTCATTCTTCTGATGTATGTAAATGCTTTTACCAATGAATCATTCAATGCATTGGGTAGAAAGGTTACTGATACTATTCCTCACAGGCTAGCTCAGGAAACAAGCAGTTAGAGGTAAGAAAATCTCCCCTGTAAAATTGGATTGGTTTGCTTAACAATACAGATGAGCAAACTTTTTAAAAATTTGATTTGGGTGATTTCCTGAATTGGGGTTCGTCTGAATCAAACTCGTAAAACAATAATAAAATATGCTCAGTCCCCATTCCAGCACCAGAGGACATCCTTATCCTCCGGCAGGCTGAGGTGTCTTCAGCAGGTTAGAGGACCCACATCCGCTGTCCCAAACTAGACACCCAGAATCTCAATCCCTGCTGCAGAAGGGGCTTTTACATAGATGAGTCAGCTAACTCTACCAGTATAAAAGGCCCCACCCTGCAGTGGGGAGCAAAATGTCAGAACCCAGAGAGGAGAGATTGTCAGAAGCCAGGGGTGTGGGACAGCTCTGCCCCATGCCATTCTCTCCAGCTTAAAAATGAAAACATAAATGGCATGGGGGTCCCCCATTTCCAGGAGGGGGGAGCCCCGCACCCTTTTTAACAATTTCTAAGTGTTAAACCCTTACAAATTTTAAAAAATGGTGTGGGGCCCCCCATCCAAGTAAAACCAACCTGGGCAGCAGCTATGGGGGCTAGTAAACCAGGGCATGGAGGCCAAGTGGGCAGCCCTGAAGATGTCTAGCTGACATAGCACTCTTGGGTCCCAGGCTATTCTTCACACACCCGGGTTAGGGAACGCAGGTAATAGGGCGGGGGCTATGGCAAATCACCTGCTTGCTGGCAGCTTGTGAGCTGGTATAGGGGGCTCAAGGACCCCTTAACAGAGTTAAATGTAAAGAAAACCATCCATATCTCCAGCTTCCTTCTCACTCCACGCTGTAGGGTGGGGCATTTTACTCCGGCAGAGCGCACGCAGTGCAAGATACCAGGAGCCCAGCAGGGGCTGTGGATTCTATGGAGAGCGTCACAGGACCGGATGAATTTTTACTTTTTTTTATTTGACTTTCACCCTGAATAAGAACATATCTTATATGTTTCCCACACCCTGTACATACAGATTGCTCACATTAAAAATCATCCTACCTGCATCTACTGTATGTTATGGGCCTTTAAACATCCAAGATCAGGCAGCCTGCAAACAGGAGGTGTCTTCTGACTGTGTCGCCCTGCATTCTGGGATTGCTGTCCTTTTACTGATCCCAGCTCTGCTCTGTCTGTGCAAAGCACAGCTATAACCTCGCCCCCTGCTCTTTATCCTGCTCTCCTCTCCTCAGTATTTAATGCTTCTGAGTCAAGATGGCGGCACTTGTATCCTAGTGTCCTGAACAGAGTTGCAGCCCAGTGGGGAAAAGAATAGTAAGTAAGTGACTAAAAACTTAAAATATATTAATTTTAGATGCTGGGGAATAGTTTTTCAAGGGTTTGGGCTTTTCAATAAATCATGCTGAAGGTCCGGTTTAAGAATTTCCGGGAGAAAATTAGATAGTCACGAATCACGGATTTGTGCCAAATTCGGACTGAATGCTGGTTCTAATAGTTTAGTTCGCTCATTTCTACTCAACCCCTTAATTTTTTTATTCTACCAGCTTAAAGTGATTTTTTTTTCTTACAGCTATATGAGAAATGTCTTATTTCACTATTTAGCCTATTTATATATATTTATTAATATTCAGCAATATCTCCATTAATATCTCTGATTTAATTCAAATGATTTTCAAATGATGTCCCCTCTTTAGTGAATAAGCATAAACATATTGTAACAAGACTAACTATAGGTGCCTATCTGGTGCTGCATGAAAAGAAGCCTGTAACTTTTACCCAGAGCATTTTATGGTGATATTTTAAAAGCAAAATCAAGATGTTTTCAAAATGACACACATAATGCATACCTCCTAATTTCTCAGACTGGAAAGAGGGACACCATAGCAGGAAACCCCAGTAGGCAGAATGAAACACAGCACATCATTCCTATCCAAAAATTAACAACCTGTTGGACCAGAAACAGCATGGCTATACTGAGGGCCGATCATGTCAGACCAATCTTACATAGAAACATAGAAGGTTGATGGCAGAAGGAGAGCTTACGCTCCATCTAGTCTGTCCTTATGTGTATACTGTATGTACTCTTTATCTTAGGATAGATGTGTGCTTATCCCAGGCATGTTTAAATTCAGTGACTGTTGATTTTTCAACTACCTGTGCTGGAAGTTTGTTCCAAGCATATACTACTCTTTCTGTAAAATAATATTTTCTAACATTGCTCCTGATCTTTCCCCCAACTAGCTTCAGGTTGTGCCCCCTTGTTCTATCATTAAGCTTCTTCTTAAAAACACTTCCCCCCTGAACCTTATTCAATCCTTTCACATATTTATTGATTTATTGATTTCCTTGACAATGTCACTAAAGTGTTAAATGAAGGTGGTGCTGTGGATATCGCCGATCTGGATTTTAGCAAAGCCTTTGACACTGTACCACATAAAGATCTCATAGATAAGTTATTGAAGTTAGGACTCAATCCCTGGATAGTTCAGTGGATTTCCAGCTGGCTGAAGAATCGGTGTCAGAGTGTTGTTGTTAATGGTGCGCAATCTGAATAAAGCTGATTTACAAGCTGTGTACCCCAAGGCTCTGTCCTGGGCCCCATTTCTTTTAATATGTTTGTAAGTGACATAGGAGAAGGCTTGATAGAAATTTTGCTGAAGTTTGCTGATGAAACAAAGTGGTGGCAAGACTTAAACTTAAAACTTCAGAAGAGAACTTAATTTGTACAGTCTAGAGGAAATAAGGGTAAGAGGAGACATGATTGAGGCCTTTAAATATGTGAAATGATTGAATAAAGTCAAGGAAGGAAGTGTTTTTAGGAAGAAACTTAAAGCAGACCAACAGTCAAAATGACTTAAACCAGACCAACATGCCGCCCTCCCCAGGGCAATCAAGATTGATGTACATAAATATTAATTTAACTCCTGCTATAGTAAATTTTAGAAACAAAATGGTGGTTCGTGTATTTTCAGACCACCTTCAAACAAATCCAGGCAGCAGCATGGCTGGGATCTTTTCCACCTGCCAGGCTGTTGGTCCAGTTTAATGATAAAACAAGGGCATACACACATGAGGGTAGACTAGATGGACCATATGGTCTCCTCCTGCTGTCAACATTCTATGTTTCTAAATCAGTGTGACATAGGTCGTTGATCATCCTGCGCTCCCCTCTTTCTGTTTGAGATGCCCAAGGACGACCCTAGTACTGGTATAAAATTACATGTAAAGCAAGTTGAAATCAAGCTGCCGAGAGGTAACATGCATGGGCCTCTGTCAGCATCCCCAGCAGCTCTCTATCTGCTGCAGGGACCAAAGCGAGGCGTACCTGAATAGCAGGTGGCGGGTTACGCAGCTGGAGAGGCTAGCCAGCAATGTATTTATTTATGATCCGCTGATGGCCATTAATATGCCCAGCTATAGATCATGATTGCAAGAAAATCTGTGTGTGCACTGTGGGATCAATAAGAAGATAATTGTGAGAACACAAAGTGTTCTTAGGGATTAAATGCGTACAGGGCAGTCATAATATAGTTATTTATTATTTGACGCACCCCAGGGTATTTCTGAGTATAGAGCCCACCTAGGGGATGACTTTTAGACCACGTTGTCTACCTCTGCGAACAACTAGTGCAAACAGACAGCAGAACCATGTCCAGACTATCTCCCCTCTGCCACTCTCCACTCAATTGCCCTCCCGCCCAACCTGGACCCAGACATGGATCTCTGCAGACTAGGGAGGGGGAGAAAAAGACAAAGACAAAATCAAGACAGTGAATCAAAAGGTAGGACTAGAAGAAACAGCAAAGGGAAAAAGGATACTCAAATGAAAGAGAGGGGAAGAAAGGAAAGAGAAAAGAGAAGGAAAAGAGAAGCAGAATGGGTTCCAGGCCTCCTCCAAGGGTTTGCTTACATTTTTAACAGCCAATCAATCTTGCTAGCCTTTCCTTTTGATACTCTTTTTCTTTTGCTATACACACATGTACTTGGCTAGGATCTGATGTGACCCCAAAAATGTGTTTCTTTGCCTATAGTGGAGTGTTGGCCTAGCACCTCCTTCTCTGTGGCGGTGGGGGCTGTCTTTCAAAAACCCTTCTGATTGTACACAATATCGGAGAACATAAATTGTTAAGAGGGTCTTTGGCCAAAACAGCTAACCGTCTTTATACCAGCCTTGTTTTTTAGGTCACATGTGATCATGATTTCATATTCATTACAACACCTAATCTACCCAACAAGACCTGCGCTAGCGCCAAGATACCGGCAAGGGAACAGTGTCGGCTCTCTGCAGCCGACTGCAGTGCGGGCATCCCGAGTGTCTTGCAAGTGGCGCCCGCACATTTTATTAATAAATAAGGCTGTATATCTTTTTAGTCTTGAGAGGTGGTGTCTCAGGGGGAACACTATTAACTTGTTGTTACAGCATAAACAGCTGACAGCTTCAGAAAAGGATTAGATGTTTTTATGAAGCGGTTATAAGTATATAATAAAAGACACTTTCCCCAGCCCCGCCATTGGTTGAACGTGATGGACATATATCTTTTTTCAACCAAATTAACTGCGTATAAATGATCTTGGCTTTATTGCTGGCAACATGTTTTTTGGTCAGGCATCAACATTTGTGGTGCCCATCCAAAACTGACCTTTGACATAAAAAAAAAATCATGAAAAGCCTATTTCATGAGCTATAACACAGACTTTATTCTGATGATCTTCCAAAATCATGGTCTCTACTTTACGGCACATTTCCTCTGAATATGCATCAACAAGTCACCCTCAATGAGGTTCATAATACATTGATTCCTTACCCCTTTTCAACTGCTTGGGCCAAAAACTTGATTTAGTAGTAGGCAGGTGCATCATCACCATATACAGCAATCATTTCCATAGTTAATACGGTTGAAAAAAGGCATATATCCATCAATCATTTCATGCATTACTTTAGGGTTATTTTCTTCTTTGAAAGGAATTTTATCACAAAATGAAGCTTGAAATCCCTCACATTCTTTGTAGACCCTAACTGTACTACACCCACCTTCCTGTCCCTTCCGGTGCTTTCAGCAGACTAACCTTCTACTGTGTGTACGTCTAGTCATGTCTTAGCCTGTACAATCTCTGCTCTCAAACTCCGATAGAACATACTGGCTTAGATATAGCTTATAAAACACCCCTTGTATCTAAATTACTTACTCTGCAACTTTTTTTTTATTAGGAGCTAAGTATTTTATTTTACAGTCATGCCCAGTTATGGTCTTTGGAAGCGCTCACCCCACTCACTACAATATTTATAGTTATTGCATTTCAACTGCAACTAGAACAGCCAAACCGGTCTAGGGTTGATTCAGCACCATGAAATATTTTTTTAATCACTTTTTTCCCAAAAATATAAAAATGGTGCTGCATTGAATTTAGGAAAAAAACATAAGTTTTTTCCCCAATAAAGCGTAGGAAAAAAAATTCTCACAGTGATAAATTAGACATGGAATGTTGGAGCTGTGTGTGGAGAATGCTGATTCTACTCTGGGTTCCCAAGAAGGTGGCTGTAGCTCTCCAGTCTGATCTGGATTAATGTATTCCCCAAAGCATAGTATAATAAACATTCATTTCATTTTAAATTAAGTACTTTATTATACATTGACCAGAATGTAAAATCGCATTTTATTCCAGTAAAATGAAACTTTGCAATGATCTATTCTTCTGGTTGTCAACATGACAACCTGGCCAATTCAAAGCGCAGTTTAAAGTGATGATCCAGACTAAGTGTAAAATCAAAGTAAGGTTTTTTTACCTCCCATGCAGCTGATTCATCTTGTTGTCTTGCTGAATAAATCTGATGCAGCCAAGACCTAATAAACCCCCCTAGTTTTAAAGTGGACCAAAATCAAAGATTTTGACTATCCTGGGTTTTGGTCCTTGCCCCCGCGAAACCCCTCAGGTCACCCGATCTAACTCACCTTTCCATGGTCCTATGGCGTATGCGTGGCCTCTTGTCAAATCAGTGTGCTCGGATCCGCTCCTGCCCCTTTATCTAAGAGCTTGTCTATGGTGAGCGGATCTGAGTGCACTGACGGCTGCATCCCCCTCTTCTCTATAGCAGGGAGTGTTTTTACATTCACAAATGCTAGACACGGGTGCTCGCCTTGCTAAAAGAATAGCGGGAATGCGGCCGCTGCTCGCGCATGGACAGGGACAGAGAGTGAGTTTCTGGGCAACCTAGGGGGTTTCACACAGAAACAGGATGATCCCAGGGCCGCAGGGGCATGGGTTTTGGTCCACTTTAATTTCTGCACAACCATCTTTATTTACACTGGTTGGAATTTCAGTGCTCTTGCAACACACTGTGTTGGCCCGGGGTGTGGCCCATACAACACTTTTTATGCTGTCTTTAGTTTATTGCAAAACATATTTCTGCTACAAACATTTTCCAGTCTGAATGCTAAGCAGAAGAAAAAGTAAAAGCAGATAGAGAGACAGGAGCAAAGGAATGATTTCTGTATATGGTGATGAAGCACCTTCCTACTACCAAGAAAAGTTTTGGGCCAAGCAAATCAATTGAGCGTCCCTTCTTTCAGAAACTGAAATGTAACATTCTGCCTGTGGTCCACAAAGGCTAGAGAGAAATTTGCAGCCATGGCTTTGCAACATGTGATCATAATTCAGCATCAAACTCTTCTGACAGATCAGTTTAGCAGAAATCTAGGGAGGGAAGAAACATTTACTTTTATTTTACACAAGCTAATAGTATGAAACCTTTCTGTAAATATTCGTAAATTTTTGCATTTTACTTTTTAAAAATGACACCTATTTAGTACTTTTCCACTATATGACCAACATTTTCCTATAAAATGTAATTTTTATATGGCACATTTCTAAACAAAAATCCCCTTCATAGATGTTCAGGCGGTGATGTGAGCTGGTTTAATTTCTGTATCACTCTAATTTGGTCCACTATATTACTCATTATCTCACTTCATCATGTGCAAACACAATATATAGTGTGAGTAGGCAATCACTTCTTTTTTTTATATTTGCATTTCTCTCCAGCTATCATTAAGTACACTACAATTTGCTCAGTGAGAAATGCTGTATGTATATGTATCATGCATCATGTGCTTGTCACATGCTTTCCTATAGAAATAGGGGCCCCATTTTTAACCTTCCTATAAGGTATTGTAATTTGTAGTTATGCCCCTTGAACCCAGTGCAATATTTATGCCTCGCATCTGAAATGCTATGTTAGGCTAACTGGCCTAGAATGTCGTTGCCACAAACCCAAACTAGCCTAACTGACACAAGGTAATACCCATTAGTCACTTTATGTTATTATGTTTTCTATTCCTTAGTTCTTGAGTTTCTTTGCTACCGTGTCTGTAGGCAAGCTCCATCACAGGTTCCTGAATGCTAATTATCCTCAGGAACAGTGTTCTGCCTTGTCATTAGCTAAATTCCATTGGTGTGTATGGGTCATGACAATGGTTATTCTTGAAGTCTATCAACCTCTTCATGGTCTTCCTTGCATTAAGGATTTGATGTTGTTCCGCTAGCAACAATGATCTAAAGTGCTCATGTCTCTGCAAGAACCTTGTTAACCATCATCTCTGAGGAGTCCATTAATAATAGTATCATCAGAAAAGTTCAAAATCTTTAACGGCACTAAACAGCGACAAAACACTATAAAACGTACCTTTCTGGCAATCCAATGGCCTATTGTGGGCACGCACAGCCAGAGGGAAGTGACCGAAGGGATACCAGCTGCTCTCAGTGCTGTGACTGTCTCCTGGGACATCCCAAATTGAGATGCTCCAAGGACAGGGACTAAAATCCTGGGTAGTCAAAAGCTCAGGTTTTGGTCCATTTGGGAGGCCCAGGAGAATTTCCAGTGAGCTGCACTGCTTTGGCGCCAGTTTGGCTGCTGCTTCTAATACCCACATACAACCCCTGCCTCCCTGGCCTCCCCTTCATCCCCCCCTACCGGCCTGACAGTATACCCCCTAGCCAAGAAAAAAACAACCTATATTCTGCCCCCAATGGCATAGTCTCAACATCATGGCAGTTTTGGTCCATTTGGGAGACCCAGGAGAATTTTCGGTGAGCTGCACTGCTTTAGCGCCAGTTTGGCTGCTGCTTCTGATACCCACATCCCACCCCTGCCTCCCTGGCCTCCCCATCATCCCCCCCTACCTGGCCTGACAGTACCCCCTAGCCAAAAAAAAAAAAAACTATATTCTGCCCCCAATGGCATAGCGGCATAGCCTCAACATCATGGCAATGGGGATCCATACCCATCCCTGTTGCTACAATAATAAAGCTTCACTACCATTGGATTAAGCATGACTATATCCACTCCTGCCAATGAGTCTTTACATTGGGGGAGGAGGAGGCTCAGCAGAAATGTGGCTGGCTGGTCATAGGCCATAAAAATCCCAGGTCGATGTTTGGCCAGAGTCCGCCACTGTTATGGAATATGTCAGGATCAATTGCATGAATGCTGAGCTAATAAACAATATCCTGTCACATGTATTTGGACAGTAGTAATAACCATATCTATGCATGATTAATAATTACTACAAAAATCTGTAGTCAGGCATCGCAAAATTGATTCCCTGTGCATAAAATAAAATATCATTACCAATTAAACTAGTGTAGCCAGGCTCTGCTTCATACAGTTCAGTGCTCATGGAGAAGCTCCCCTTTCATTTTTCATTTAGTAAAATGACAACTTAGCAGTTTTCTCTAAAAGTTTAGGAAGTCTTGAGTTTATTAGCGTCCTCCGTTTCTGCCTTGGAGGAGAGAGCCAATTATGTGGCTCCTCAGTATCAATCTTTAATGAGCATACAAAATTATAAAGACGGTGACAAAATTTGTACACTTCTAGTCGGTGCCGTATTAATTATATTTAATTGTCTCCCTTTAGAACAGATTCATCAAATAACATGCAGAGAGGAATGCAAGATATTAGCTCAAAGGTACATCAGCCGGAGAGTCGGAGTCGGAGCTAAAAATAAATAAACGGGCCTCATTACTGGATGTTGTATCCATGATTTCAGTGTATGGCAGCTAATGATGAAGAACATTTTTTAACATTTTCTTATTGCTAGGCAGACATTCTCTTAGATGCTGTAACACCCTTCTAAAAGATCTTTCAAAAAGGATGGACATACAAATGTACCTGATGTTACTTTACCTTGAATTTGAATTAAAAGTGTTTTTTTTTTCATGAAACACAATGCTATGATACGCACTAAAAGGCTTAATGGGTAATTTAAGGCTTAACAGGTGTTTTAACTTTCAATGGCATTTTATTGCGTGCCAAAATGATGACGTCAAGTTGCTAAGCGTATCCGTTTTATTTCTTTTATTTGATTTTAACACTGTGTTTTAAAAAGAAACTGTATTTTTCGCCCTATAAGACACTTATTTTTCCCCAAAGGTGGGGGGAATATTGGTGCGTCTTATCAGGCGAATGTAAAAAAAAAAAAAACTTTCTATGGATCCCCCGACTCCGTAGTCTCCACTGCCTGCCTTCTCTGCCGCAAGTTCAGAGCCATCCGGTTTCATTCCCTGGGTAGGGCGTGGCCTGTGACTCCTGCCAGCGTCCAATGTCACAGGCCACGCCCATCCAGAACTGGCTCTCTCTGAACTTGCGGCTAACAGCCGCTTCCATAGCCGCCGCTCTCTGCCACTTCCTATAGAGGGGGTGGGGAGCTGCAGTCTGTGAGATTAGAGCGGGATGATTCCAGCCCGGGGGACATGGCCTGTGGCTCCTACCAGCATCATTGGACGCTCTGAACTTGCGTCAGGGAGTGGCAGGAATGCCGGGGAATACATGGTAAGTTTTTTTTTTGCTTGGTTTTCAGGGTATGCTGCACACTGCCTGTATTGGGGATGCCCGCACACTGGCTGTATTGGGGATGCCCGCACACTGCCTGTAATGGGGATACCCGCACACTGCCTGTATTGGGGATGTCCACACACTGCCTGTATTGGGGATGACAGCACACTGCCTATATTGGGGATGCCCGCACACTGACTGTATTTGGGATCCAGCATGCTGTCTGTATTGGGGATGCCCGCACACTGCCTGTATTGGGGATGCCCGCACACTGCCTGTATTGGGGATGCCCGCACACTGCCTGTATTTGGGATCCAGCTTGCTGTCTGTATTGGGGATGTCCACACACTGCCTTTATTGGGGATGCCTGCACACTACCTGTATTGGGGATGTCCACACACTGCCTGTATTGGGAATGCCTGCACACTGCCTGTATTGGGGATGCCAGCATACTGCATGTATTGGGGATGTCAGCACACTGCCTGCATTGGTGATGCCCGCACACTGCCTGCATTGGTGATGCCCGCACACTGCCTGTATTTGAAATCCAGCATGCTGCCTGTATTGGGGATGCCGGCACACTGCCTGTATTGGGGATGCCAGCACACTGCCTGCATTGGTGATGCCCGCACACTGCCTGTATTTGAAATCCAGCATGCTGCCTGTATTGGGGATGCTGGCACACTGCCTGTATTGGGGATGCCGGCACACTGCCTGTATTGGGGATGCCCGCACACTGCCTGTATTGGGGATGTCCACACACTGCCTGTATTGGGGATGCCTGCACACTGCCTGTACTGGGGATGCATGCCCACTGCCTGTATTGGGGATGCCGGCACACTGCCTGTATTGGGGATGCCCGCACACTGCCTGTATTGGGGATGTCCACACACTGCCTGTATTGGGGATGCCTGCACACTGCCTGTACTGGGGATGCCAGCACACTGCCTGTATTGGGATGCCAGCATACTGCATGTATTGGGGATGCCTGCACACTGCCTATATTGGGGATGCCAGCACACTGCCTGTATTGGGGATGTCCACACACTGCCTGTATTGGGGATGCCTGCACACTGCCTGTATTGGGGATGCCAGCACACTGCCTGTATTGGGATGCCAGCATACTGCATGTATTGGGGATGCCTGCACACTGCCTATATTGGGGATGCCCGCACACTGCCTGTATTGGGGATGCCAGCATACTGCATGTATTGGGGATGTCAGCACACTGCCTGTATTGGGGATGCCAGCACACTGCCTGCATTTGAAATCCAGCATTCTGCCTGTATTGGGGATGCCTGCACACTGCCTGTA
Organism: Gastrophryne carolinensis; assembly: GCA_027917425.1. Classification (NCBI taxonomy): domain Eukaryota; kingdom Metazoa; phylum Chordata; class Amphibia; order Anura; family Microhylidae; genus Gastrophryne; species Gastrophryne carolinensis. The sequence continues at coordinate 414,467,088 of CM051237.1, read as the reverse complement.
TTGGGGATGCCGGCACACTGCCTGTATTGGGGATGTCCACACACTGCCTGTATTGGGGATGCCTGCACACTGCCTGTACTGGGGATGCATGCCCACTGCCTGTATTGGGGATGCCGGCACACTGCCTGTATTGGGGATGCCCGCACACTGCCTGTATTGGGGATGTCCACACACTGCCTGTATTGGGGATGCCTGCACACTGCCTGTACTGGGGATGCATGCCCACTGCATGTATTGGGGATGCCTGCACACTGCCTATATTGGGGATGCCAGCACACTGCCTGTATTGGGGATGTCCACACACTGCCTGTATTGGGGATGCCTGCACACTGCCTGTATTGGGGATGCCAGCACACTGCCTGTATTGGGATGCCAGCATACTGCATGTATTGGGGATGCCTGCACACTGCCTATATTGGGGATGCCCGCACACTGCCTGTATTGGGGATGCCAGCATACTGCATGTATTGGGGATGTCAGCACACTGCCTGTATTGGGGATGCCAGCACACTGCCTGCATTTGAAATCCAGCATTCTGCCTGTATTGGGGATGCCTGCACACTGCCTGTATTGGGGATGCCGGCACACTGCCTGTATTGGGGATGTCCACACACTGCCTGTATTGGGGATGCCTGCACACTGCCTGTACTGGGGATGCATGCCCACTGCCTGTATTGGGGATGCCGGCACACTGCCTGTATTGGGGATGCCCGCACACTGCCTGTATTGGGGATGTCCACACACTGCCTGTATTGGGGATGCCTGCACACTGCCTGTACTGGGGATGCATGCCCACTGCATGTATTGGGGATGCCTGCACACTGCCTATATTGGGGATGCCTGCACACTGCCTATATTGGGGATGCCCGCACACTACCTGTATTGGGGATGCCTGCCCACTGCCTGTATTGGCGATGCCAGCATACTGCATGTATTGGGGATGTCAGCACACTGCCTGTATTGGGGATGCCCGTACACTGCCTGTATTGGGGATGCCCGCACACTGCCAATATTGGGGATGCCCGCACACTGCCTATATTGGGGATGCCCGCACACTGCCTGTATTGGGGATGCCCGCACACTGCCTATATTGGGGAGGCCCGCACACTGCTTGTATTGGGGATGCCCGCACACTGCCTGTATTGGGGATGCCCACACACTACTTGTATTGGGGATGCCCGCACACTGCCTATATTGGAAATGCCCACAAACTGCCTATATTGGAAATGCCCACACACTGCCTGTATTGGGGATGCCCACACGCTACTTGTATTGGGGATGCCTGCACACTGCCTATATTGGGAATGCCCACACACTGCCTGTATTGGGGATGCCCGCACATTGCCTGTATTGGGGTTGCCCACATGCTACTTGTATTGGGGATGCCTGCACACTGCCTATATTGGGAATGCCCACACACTGACTGTATTAGGAATGCCCACACACTGCCGGTATTGGGGATGCCCGCACACTGCCTGTATTGGGGATGCCCGCACACTGACTATATTGGGGATGGCGGCACACTGCCTGTATTGGGGATGCCGGCACACTGCCTGTATTGGGGATGTCCACACACTGCCTGTATTGGGGATGCCTGCACACTGCCTGTATTTGGGATACATGCCCACTGCCTGTATTGGGGATGCCAGCATACTGCATGTATTGGGGATGTCAGCACACTGCCTGTATTGAGGATGCCCGCACACTGCCTGTATTGGGGATGCCGGCACACTGCCTGTATTGGGGATGTCCACACACTGCCTGTATTGGGGATGCCTGCACACTGCCTGTATTTGGGATACATGCCCACTGCCTGTATTGGGGATGCCAGCATACTGCATGTATTGGGGATGTCAGCACACTGCCTGTATTGAGGATGCCCGCACACTGCCTGTATTGGGGATGCCCGCACACTGCCTATATTGGGGATGCCCGCACACTGCCAATATTGGGGATGCCCGCACACTGCCTGTATTGGGGATGCCCGCACACTGCCTGCATTGGGAATGCCCACACACTACTTGTATTGGGGATGCCCGCACACTGCCTACATTGGGAATGCCCACACACTGCCTGTATTGGGGATGCCCACACACTACTTGTATTGGGGATGCCCACACACTGCCTATATTGGGGATGCTCGCACACTGCCTGTATTGGGTATGCCCGCACACTGCCTGTATTGGGGATGCCCACACACTGCCTATCTTGGAGATGCCAACACACTGCCTATCTTGGAGATGCCCACACACTGCTTGTATTGGGGATGCCCGCACACTGCCTATATTGGGGATGCCCGTACACTGCCTGTATTTGGGATCCAGCATGCTGCCTGTATTGGGGATGCCAGCACACTGCCTGTTTTGGGGATGCCCACACACTGCCTGTATTGGAGAAGCCCACACACTACTTGTATTGGGGATGCCCACATGCTACTTGTATTGGGGATGCCCGCACACTGCCTGTATTGGGGATGCCCGCACACTGCCTATATTGGGGATGCCCGCACACTGCCTATATTGGGGATGCCCGCACACTGCCTTTTATTGGGGATGCCCGCACACTGCCTATATTGGGGATGCCCACACACTGCCTGTATTGGGGATGCCGGCACACTGCCTGTATTAGGGATGCCCGTACACTGCCTGTATTTGGGATCCAGCATGCTGCCTGTATTGGGGATGCCCGCACACTGCCTGTATTGGGGATGCCCACACACTGCCTGTATTGGGGATGCCCACACACTGCCTGTATCGGGGATGCCCACACACTGCCTATATTGGGGATGCCCGCACACTGCCTGTTTTGGGGATGCCCGCACACTGCCTGTATTGGGGATATCCACACACTGCCTATATTGGGGATGCCCACAAACTGACAGTATTGGGGATGCACGCACACTGCCTGTATTGGGGATGCCCACACACTGCCTATATTGGGGATGCCCGTACACTGCCTGTATTGGGGATGCCCGTACACTGCCTGTATTGGGGATGCCCGTACACTGCCTGTATTGGGGATGCCAGCACACTGCCTGTTTTGGGGATGCCCACACACTGCCTGTATTGGAGATGCCCACACACTACTTGTATTGGGGATGCCCACATGCTACTTTTATTGGGGATGCCCGCACACTGCCTGTATTCGGAATGCCCACACACTGCCTGTATTGGGGATGCCCGCACACTGCCTATATTGGGGATGCCCGCACATTGCCTGTATTGGAGATGCCCACACACTACTTGTATTGGGGATGCCCACATGCTACTTTTATTGGGGATGCCCGCACACTGCCTGTATTAGGAATGCCCACACACTGCCTGTATTGGGGATGCCCGCACACTGCCTATATTGGGGATGCCCGCACACTGCCTTTATTGGGGATGCTCACATACTGCCTATATTGGGGATGCCCGCACACTGCCTGTATTGGGGATGCCCACATACTGCCTATATTGGGGATGCCCGCACACTGCCTGTATTGGGGATGCCCACATACTGCCTATATTGGGGATGCCCGCACACTGCCTGTATTGGGGATGCCGGCACACTGCCTGTATTGGGGATGCCCGTACACTGCCTGTATTGGGGATGCCCGTACACTGCCTGTATTTGGGATCCAGCATGCTGCCTGTATTGGGGATGCCTGCACACTGCCTGTATTGGAGATGCCCACACACTGCCTGTATTGGGGATGCCCACACACTGCCTATATTGGGGATGCCCGCACACTGCCTGTATTGGGGATGCCCACACACTGCCTGTATTGGGGATACCCACACACTGCCTATATTGGGGATGCCCACACACTGCCAGTATTGGGGATGCCTGCACACTGCCTATATTGGGGGTGCCCGTACACTACCTGTATTGGGGATGCCCACACACTGCCTGTATTGGGGATACCCACACACTGCCTATATTGGGGATGCCCACACACTGCCAGTATTGGGGATGCACGCACACTGCCTATATTGGGGATGCCCGTACACTACCTGTATTGGGGATCCAGCATGCTGCCTGTATTTGGGATGCCAGCACACTGCCTGTTTTGGGGATGCCAGCACACTGCCTGTATTGGGGATGCACGCACACTGCCTATATTGGGGATGCCTGCACACTGCCTATATTGGGGATGCCAGCACACTGCCTGTATTGGGGATGCCCACACACTGCCTATATTGGGGATGCCTGCACACTGCCTATATTGGGGATGCCAGCACACTGCCTGTATTGGGGATGCACGCACACTGCCTATATTGGGGATGCCCGTACACTACCTGTATTGGGGATCCAGCATGCTGCCTGTATTTGGGATGCCAGCACACTGCCTGTTTTGGGGATGCCAGCACACTGCCTGTATTGGGGATGCACGCACACTGCCTATATTGGGGATGCCTGCACACTGCCTATATTGGGGATGCCAGCACACTGCCTGTATTGGGGATGCCCACACACTGCCTATATTGGGGATGCCTGCACACTGCCTATATTGGGGATGCCAGCACACTGCCTGTATTGGGGATGCACGCACACTGCCTATATTGGGGATGCCCGTACACTACCTGTATTGGGGATGCCCACACACTGCCTGTATTGGGGATACCCACACACTGCCTATATTGGGGATGCCCACACACTGCCAGTATTGGGGATGCACGCACACTGCCTATATTGGGGATGCCCGTACACTACCTGTATTGGGGATCCAGCATGCTGCCTGTATTTGGGATGCCAGCACACTGCCTGTTTTGGGGATGCCAGCACACTGCCTGTATTGGGGATGCACGCACACTGCCTATATTGGGGATGCCTGCACACTGCCTATATTGGGAATGCCAGCACACTGCCTGTATTGGGGATGCCCACACACTGCCTGTATTGGGGATGCACGCACACTGCCTATATTGGGGATGCCCGTACACTACCTGTATTGGGGATCCAGCATGCTGCCTGTATTTGGGATGCCAGCACACTGCCTGTTTTGGGGATGCCAGCACACTGCCTGTATTGGGGATGCACGCACACTGCCTATATTGGGGATGCCTGCACACTGCCTATATTGGGGATGCCAGCACACTGCCTGTATTGGGGATGCCCACACACTGCCTATATTGGGGATGCCTGCACACTGCCTATATTGGGGATGCCAGCACACTGCCTGTATTGGGGATGCACGCACACTGCCTATATTGGGGATGCCCGTACACTACCTGTATTGGGGATCCAGCATGCTGCCTGTATTTGGGATGCCAGCACACTGCCTGTTTTGGGGATGCCAGCACACTGCCTGTATTGGGGATGCCCGTACACTCCCTTGATTTGCGATGCCCCTCACTGCCTTTAATGTAGAATACTGCTCAATGCCTGTAATGTGGGGTCAGTAAAGGTGTGATCGGGTGGAATTCTGCACACTCTGTAATAGGGTGATTGGTAGGGGGTATTTTAACACACCAATTGGTTCATAATATTTTTTTTCTAATTTTTCTCCTCCAAATCCATGGTGCATTTTATAGGCGGGTCTATATCATGAAAATTCAGTATTTGCTCTAACAATTTTAGCAGAAACATGTTTACATTAGCAATGTACACCAAAGTGGGGTGTTTAATGTAGAGAGCAGAGACTTCCTAACTCTGGTTTGTAAATCATCTGATTGGCTGAGGCTGAGACAACGCTCCACAGTCCTGAGCTCAGAGGTTTAACCCCCTCTGCTTTAATTCAGCCTTTTCAGGTGAGAGGATCACAGTATCCTAATTCAGTAGCTAAAGAGTTACTAGGGCTCATTGTTTCTGCCTTTAGCTTATTGGGGGGAGGAACCCTTATTAATGGATGGATTCTGGAATTTGTAGTAAGTAGCTATACTAAGAGTTTTATTCAAGGCCAGGAAAACCACTTCCACTTCAGAAGCACAGAGCCACAGGAATAGTCCTTAGTATAAGGGCTGTCTGGTTCTTTGCTACGTGGGCAAAAGAGACAGGTGATTCACTTGTTCACCATTTAAAGTGTTATTTATTAAACCTATGTTAATACATTACTATAGGCCCAGCCAAAGTTTGCCCTCCTTCCGATTTTATTTCTTCAGAACCACGCAAAAAACTGCTCATTTGTCCCATGGAGATTTCAGCACAAGTAAACTTGGCAAGTGCCCATATGGCCTATAAAGCTGCACCAACACGCCCATCTCAGCTCAACCACACTCAACCACTAAAGCCAACAGCTTTACCACAGTACTGCTACTTGTACCACTACTACTGTACTTACTTATACATATGGTATTAAGGTAAAGTCAGAGATTTTGAGACGCTCTCAGACATCGCTTTCAAATATGGCTTTCATAAATGGGTTTCGGCAAGTGCCCTGACAGGGACTTTTAAATCAGGGGTCCTCAACCTTCCATACCATTGGAGGCACTATAAGCACTGAGAGATGATCAGGAGCCATTTGATATAAATGTAAAAGCAACTTGAATTGTAATTAAGCAGAACACAATAAGAACTAGGCATGTGGATCGCCTTGTACAAGGGGAGCATGCCGGGGTAGTGGCTATCATATATCCTCTGTTCCTGGGAATTGAGTCAAAAAATTAAAGTTTAGCAAATTGCTCTCCTAAAGCCCCCCTCTGGGAAACTCCATGCAGATCTTGCATGGGGGGGGGGGGGGGCATCTTGTCACACATATAAACATGAGGGGAGAATTGCCTGTAGCATCCCACACCAAACGGAGAGATAAATGCTTCAGAAACACGGGGAAGCTTGTGTTATATAAACACACACACTGAATAACCAGCTGTTGCGGGAATGGGTGTGTGTGAAGGGAAAGCTGCAACAATATTTTTTTATTGTGGATTTACCACACACCAATCAGACGGTATAAAGAATATTGGGGTTATTTAAGAAGGGATAGCGCCAGGTAGCGCCTCGTAGCGGCAGGCAGCGTCTGGTGAAAGCTGGGCGCTGTACGCAAAACCACATTAATGAAAGTGGATCTGGAGAGAGACTCTAACAGCCCCATGTAGCGTTCGATGTATTATTACAGGCGGCTCATTGTATAGCGGCGGCGCTCTAGCTTCTAGAGCTACAGGTATTACCTTTCGCTCACTGTGGCTCTCCCATACATTTCATTGGGCGTTCATTTGCTAGTGTTTAAACAATGTTTGACATTTTTTTTTTTGTTGTTTTTGCTCAAATCATTGTGTGACCTCTCTTGGCTGTAAACAAACATTTTCAGAAACTTTTTTGACTTTTTATATTTTTATGCAGAATTGTCATTACAGGTCTGGCACTAAAGTGTTAATGTCACAATGTTAAAACAATAGGGTCGATTCAAAGAAACATGTAACAGCTTTGATTTGGGTGCCGATCATCCTATTTTTCCCGTACGCTCGTGCGTTCGTATGAACTTGCGAGTGATTCTATAAGCAAATACGTTTCTATCCTAAAATTTACGTCCGTTCGTATGGCAGTTCGGGAATCAGACCTATGTCAGTTTCCATCCTGAATTTTCCGTTTCATTTCTCAGGTTGCAACATTGGTTTTGCCCTTTTTCCCTGGACGTAAATCCTTCTGATCTTGCGGCTGCGCACTACAAACTTACCTCATTAAAGTGCATTCTAAATATTTGGTCTTATTTTTCTTTATTTCATTCATTTTGTAGTAACCAACCATTAATGAATGCATTTGCATAAGTAAATCTTACTTTGTTTAATTTTTAGTTAACTTGCATTTTTTACTTGTGGATTTAATTTTAATATTTTGGCTTCAAATGGTACAACTTAAAATGTTGTGTGTGGTTACCCACACCCTCTACATACAGATTGCTCTCAAATATAAAAAAACACCCAGCAACTTCTGCATGTTATGAGTCTAGAAACAGCCAAGATGGCGGCTCAGGTATTCTCGGGCAGCCTGCAAACAGAAAGGGCCTTGTGACTGTGTTGCTCTGCATTCTTTGATTTCTGACCTTTCCGTGCCCCCAGCTCTGCTGTGTCTGTGCAAAATACAGCAGTAACCCACATCCTGCACTTTATCCCGCTCTCCTCTCCTCAGTAAGTGTGATGCATCTGACCAAAGATGTGCTTAAATAATTAAACAAAGCAAAGGTAAACAACTACACCAATAAATGCAATCTAAAAATATTATTCTAGTACATCAATTTAAAAATAAATAACAAAGGACATAAGTTTCTTTAATTAACGCAAATAAATTGCAAAATAAAGGTTTACATGCAAAGGACTAATTAAGGTCCACATTAAAATGCTTTTATAAGGCATACATGAATCAGGTATGCATTGCCATACAATTTATGGCCTCGGCCATGCTGATACATGCAGTTCATTGGAGCTCAAGACGCGCAGACTCCTCCACATAGCCAAAAAACCTGTTCAAGAACAGCAATCCGACTGCTAAAAGGTGTCGGCAGTGGCTTTCTTTTAAAACGTATTTAGAGGTTTGAAAACTGTTCTCTGAATCACACCTAAACACATTCGATTATCCTAAGTTTTACGTTTTGATCCTAAAATTTAGGAACGAACTTGCGATGATCGTAAGAGCATATACGCATTCGTACGTAGGCTCGTGCGAGTCGGAAATGGCCAAAAAAACAGGAAAAAATGACTAACACCCACCCAAACTTACGATTCTCGATCCGAAATCAATTAACTTTTGCTCTTTGAATCGAGGGGAATGTCATTCCATGAGTTTTTGCTTTGTTACAGGTGTATATGTGTTCAAAAACAGACTTTAATCACACAGCGTCTGGAGCTCTATGCTATAGCGACCAGATTTAGAGCGCCAACGCTGTGTGTGTGTCCTTTTTTGATAAGTATGGTGTGGAGCGCCGCTGGTCGGTCGCACAGGGCTAGTGCTACCTTTCGCTCCATGCAGTGCTGTACTGGTGTTAGAGGGCCCAACATACATCACATTCATCAATGCCGGCCAGATTACTACAGCGACTGAGGCACTCTGTTACAGTGCCCGATACCCGCTTACAGCGTCTACTAGTGGTCGCTCTAAGCGCCGCTATACAGACGCTCATCTGCCAATTCCTGGCGTTAGTAATGAATCAGCCTCCACGTAGCTTCTAAAATTCTGTCAGATGTGCCTCAGAGCAACGAGTCACCACAGGTGTTGGCTTACTACTAGAAATAAAGGAAAATTGCACTAATATGTGAGGAAATTTTGACTGTAGGATTGGGTTTTTCATATGTGGCAAAAAAAACATACAGAATCAAGGATTTTGTATAAATTGGCTAAATCAGATCAATGAAGGCTTGTACCAGTACACACTCTCTTAAATTGTTAAAAAAAATTATAAACACATGCAGCAATCTTTATTTTAAACTCAACATCACAGCACGGTGATGGAGAAATCAATCACACTTTGCAGAAAGCTGATAGTCAGCTATAAGTGGCTCATGTCCACTATACAATGTATCACAGCAGAACTGCCATGATACTGGACACACTTTATATGTAATAAAGAATTAAGTAAACAGGCTGAGCTTAAAGGAGGCAAACCCCAAAGGTTCCCCCAAAAAAGCAAAGCAGCACACGCCAAAAATATTTAAAGAAAGATTTATTTAATTTAATTAGAAATACATACATATTATGACAAAGACATAATATACTAAAGACTGATTAAAACAATGCTGAATGAGGTTTAGAGCTGGACATAAATTTCTATACTGAAAAAGTGGCAGTGCAATTCAAGAAATACATAATAAAAATTATTCCAGTACCCCACTTATATTGTCCTGGTATTGGAATTACTTATTATGTATTTATTGAATTGCACTGTCACCTTTCATTATATGACTTTATGTCCAGCTCTACCCCATCGTTATTGTTTTAAAGCAGAACTCGGGTTACCCCCCAGCCCTCCCACACTCTGCTGGTGCTGAGGCAGGACGGGGAGGTTACAAAAGAAAAAACCCTTACCTCACCCGCAGTTCAGCTGCAGGTCCTGGGCGCCATCATCTTGGGAGAAAGCTCAAAGTGGCTTCTCTCGGCTCGGGGGTGAATGGAGGTTAATACAACAGGACTTCCCGTTTTGAAGACAAGAACCAAAGCCAGGGATAGAGAAATTCCTGGGTTTTTGTCCACTTCAAATGGGGTTAGCCAGAATCAATTTAACTGATGGCAGCTATGTACCGGCTACTATTTAACAAGAAGATAACTATGATTGGCTAATTCTGAACACATCCACTGTCCCAATTATTAGAAAGTGTTCGCAATTATGCATTAACAGTAATTGAGCTTTATTTTTATTTTCACCTTCTAAATAATTTTTTAGTTTGTTTTTCAACAGAATTGTATTGTGAGTCAAATTGAAAGTGGGAAAAAATTCTGAAATTCTTCTTCTTGGTTTCTAGGCAAAAACATGTGTTTTAAGAGGTATGTGGACTTTTTATTATCCACTGTATTTAACAGACAAGCAAGAAGGAACAAAGCACTGTTTCTGCGGAGGCTGATTTACTACTAACGCCAGGTATCGTCTGTATAGTGGCGCTTAGAGCAACCGCTAGTAGACGCTGTAAGCGGTTATCGGGCGATGTAACAGAGCGATTCAGTCGCTGTAGTAAGCTGGCCGGCATTGATGAATGTGATGTATGTTGGGCGCTCTAACACCAGTACAGCGCTGTAGCGCGCGAAAGGTAGCGCCAGCTCAGTGCATCCGGCACTCGGCGCTCCTCCCCATACTTATCAAAACAGGACACATACACAGCGTTGGCGCTCTAAATCTGGTCGCTATAGCATAAAGCGCCAGACGCTGTGTGATTAAAGTCTATTTTTGAACACATATCCACCAGTAACAAAGCGAAAACACATGGAATGACATTGTTTTAACACTGTGACATTAACACTTTAGTGCCAGACAATTCTGCATAAAAATATAAAAAGTCACAAGTCACAATTTTATAAAAATGTTTGTTTGCAGCCAGGAGAGGTCACACAATGATTTGAGCAAAACAACAAAAAAATTGTCAAACACGCTGTTTAAACACAAGCAAATGAACGTCCATTGAAATGTATGGGAGAGCAACACTGAGCGAAAGGTAATACCTGGCGCTCTGGAAGCTAGAGCACAGGCGCTATACGTTGAGCTGCCTGTAATAATACATCGGACGCTACATGGCGCTGTTAGAGGCGCTCACCAGATTCGCTTTCATAAATGTGGTTTTGCGTACAGCACCCGGCGTTCACCAGACGCTGTCTGCCGCTACTAGGCACTTCCTGGCGCTATCCATTCTTAAACCGGGCCAACAGCCTGACACAGTTGGAAAAGAAAGCTAGCGGCCATTTTGGAGCTTTCTCTTCCAACTGACGTAACTGAAATGTACAGAAACAGAAAGCCTAGCACAACTTCCTGTTTGTAGGTGGCCTGCAAGCCCATGAGCGTCCATCTTGTTTTAAAAATGTATCTTTTACATTAGAAAAAGGTAAATTATTTTTTATGTGCAGCACTGGAGAGGGACGCAAGTGAACACTGTTCATTGTGATGGTCTGATTTAATTCATTTTTGACTGTTGGTTCGCTTTAAATAACCCCCATAGTAAGAGGGAGGCTGAATACATTGTTTTTTTTTTGGGGGGGGGGGAATTAGATTCTCAGACAGGCCTTTCCTTTGAATTGTAAAATGACAGATTTAGGTAGAATGTAAGATATCGCAGAAGGTAATTTACACCTTACAATTAATTCACTCTGCCGGTTATGCCTTGAAGGGGTTTGTCATGTCTCAGCTGACCAGATACTTGGTCTCATGAGGGTTAAGTGTCATTTAAATTAATTTGTTCCTCTCCACTGGATTGCCTGCTCTATTAGGCTAATATTGATTATTAGAGTAGCTTTACTCAACAGCTAGCAACGGCTCTCTAGAAGACAACTCAGTAAAGGTTTCCAAGAACTGTGTTAATAGCTGCTTCTGATATCTAGCTGAGCTTTGCATCTACGAAATCGTGGATGCGTAAGTGCCTCTCCGCTTTCTGATATGGACATGAAACAGAAAATCTGGAGTTAAAGAGGAACATTGGACCAAAAATTAAAAGGGACCCACCACCCCCATCTACCCCTACATACATAGAAACATAGAAACATAGAAGGTTGATGGCAGAAGACCATACGCTCCAGCTAGTTTGCCCTTATGTGTATACTGTATGTGCTCTATCTTAGGATTGTTGTGTACTTATCCCAGGCATGTTTACATTCAGTGACTGACGATTTTTCAACTACCTCTGCTGGAAGTTTGTTCCAAGCATCTACTACTCTTTTTGTAAAATAATATTTTCTAACATTGCTCCTCCTGATCTTCCCCCCTACTAGCTTAAGTTGTGCCCCCTTGTTCTATTATTATGTTTCTTCTTAAAAACCCTTCCCTCCTGAACCTTATTCAATCTTTTCACATATTTAAATGTCTCAATCATGTCCCCTCTCCCCCTTCTTTTCTCCTTTTGGATGTCGCCGATGCCTGTTGCTGTGACTTCCGGCTGCTTCGGGGCCTGATCCTCTTCCCCCCTGCCAGCTTTGCCATCTGTAAATGGCAGTATGGCTTTAGCCGTGCTTTTCAAAGTCCCGCACCGCTCAGCGAAGTCTCTCGAGCTTTCAATACCCTTTAGGTGTTTCAGATTATCTTCTCACATTAATACACAATATAACAACTTGCTAATGATATGGACATGGAGAGCAAAAGCAGAACACATTACCCACAAAGCTTCATTACCCACAAAGCAATGTAGAATATTATCTATGGCTCTGTATTACACAGGTTAATCACAGTAGTTAAAGGAGCTGTATGGCGAAATTCTGTAATGTTAAAAACCCATGTTAACATGCTAGACCCTCCAATTAAAAATCCAGTTAAGTTTGTGGTTTTCATCTCCTGATACTAAATCCAGGGGGTGACAGATTTTTGAGCATACAATTCAACTTTACAGGGGGAGCAGCAGCAATAACCACCATAAATATCTGACCAAAGCATTGCTTTATGGGTAAAAAACATCAGCACACTTCAGCAATAAGCTTTCATTATAATAACACAGGCTAGCTCGAGGGACAAAACCTTTTAGTTGAGCAGATTTCAGAATGTAGCATTAAAAACCCCGGATTATTTTCCTCCTATTAAAAGAAACAAGCCTGGCTTTTTCCATGCTGTGTAAAGGTAACCCCTCGTCTTGCTTTTTAGCATATTATTGGAATTGTATTACCTTTGATACCATTAAGCAGCCTTGACAAAAGGGGCAGAGAGCCTCGAAACGTGTGCGATCACGGTTCACACTGCATTGGTAATGCCTATTTACTGTATATACTCGAGTATAGGTCGACCCGAATATAAGCCGAGGCACCTAATTTTACCACAAAAAACTGGAAAAAGTTATTGACTCGAGTATAAGCCTAGGGTGGGAAATGCAGGCTGTGGATGTGATGACAGCAGCCATTAGGGATTAGGTATAGGGGTATAGGGGTCCAAGGGATGAAAAGTGGGCCCGGCTAGGTGGCCCTAATAATGGCCACTCTGACCTGAGACATGCAGGTTGCCACACTATTACTGCTGGTGTTGCTTATAAATGAGAGTGCCTGCCCCCCCCAGACTGGTTTGCGCTGGGGCCCAATTCAAACTAGGGGCCAAGCCGTCACACATAGGTTTCTGTCATCTTCTCTTCCTTCATGTTTCCTCATTACCCCTCTCTCCCTTTTCTAAATTCACTCTTTACTACTTTACTACTTTTTAAATTATCTTTTCCACATTCTGTCCATCTCTTGTTCCAACTTCTGGAAGTATTACTTTTTTTCCCATCTTTTCTTCTCCTCAGGTTGGCCCTGGATATCATATGTGTGCTCACTTGGCATCATTAACAGTTAACAACAATTAAAAATAAAAAAAACCCAATGGTCCCCCCCACACTTACCTGTTGTTGCGCGCTGGCCACCTCCGTTCCCTCTGCCGCCGCGACTGCCTCCGCCGCCACTCTCACAAACGCGCGCTGGCCACCTCCGTTCCCTCTGCCGCCGCCACTGCCTCCGCCGCCGCTCTCACAAACGCGCGCAGGAACTTCCTGGTTGTTGCGTGCCAGTTGGTGGGCGTGCCCCATGTGGTCGGCGTCCAATAGAAACAATGGACGCCTCCCACCAACCTGCGCGCAACAGCCAGTAAGTGTCAGTGTGTGTGAGAGCGGCCACTGACTCGAGTATAAGCTGAGGTGGCTTTTTTCAGCCCAAAAAGTGGGCTGAAAAACTCGGCTTATACTCGAGTATATACGGTACTCGATATTATTATGATGCACGTCATGATTCTAATGTACTTTATATACTTTGTATCCACTGGTCTGGCATTTCTGGAATGATGCTTTTGTGACTGTTTATACACCCTGACCAGAATCTTTATGTACATATACTTATATGCCTATAATTGTACTCGACCTGATATTGGTCAGCTGCATTAAAGAAACACTCCTCAAGACCGATCTAGTAACCCCTCATAAGATATTTGGGTAATTACCTATAGCACATATAGTCTTCCAACTGTAAATAATACTAAGCGTACTGATAATATCACTTTATTTGAGGTGGTCTACGATCCTGGAGACTGGACATACCTGGCAGTTTTGAACCTTCACACTGTATCCTTTTTTGACTTACTGTAGACATGTAGACTGAATGTATATATTATTTATATACAATATATCTTTTATTTGCAACCAAAGACTTGTATGTGGTGTGCATTAATCCACTCTTCTAAGTTTTATATATATATACATATACACAGCAATCCCTAAACTCAATCAACAGCCTCTCCCACAGTTGGAGAAACAAAACTTTGCAGAACGTACTTATCTCATCTTTATACATGATACTGAATCACTGTGAGCACTTACAATTTCTCCTGCATCCACTCAAAATTGAAACCAATTTTTCCCCTGGTGGTGGCCATCTTTTAGGATCTGGGAGTTACAAAAGTTACAAAATGGTAAATTAATTTATATGTGCAGCAATCTGAATTGCCCTGGGGAGAGATGCATATGAGCAATGTTTCTTAGGTGCTGATCCTTGATGTCTTCATCCCACTATGTGAAACCCTGGATCACTGTGCAAACTCACCTAGCTGACAATACCATAGCAAATGCACGGGTCGTGTCTGCATCCCTGCTATACCTCCATTCGTGGCACATACTTCCGCCAGACAGTTCTCAATTGCTGGCATAGGTATAGATTAATGCTTCCCATGACACACTAACATCAGAGCAGCTAGTAAGGAATAAATGGAGCACAAACAGCTGACTGACCAGCGGTCTGTGCATGCTCTAAGGGTTTCACACAGTGGAGCATTTGTATGCCCTTCTAGAGAGGAACAATACCCAGGAGAGTGAAATTCCCAGGGTGTTGTTCCTCTTTAAAGACATGCAGTTTATAGCTCAGAACACAGAAGCCATTAAAAAAGCCCTGAAGTATTGTTTTCTTAAAGAGGAGCTATAGTCAGAGTTGACCATAGTCCCTATTTAGAGGGGAATTCCATTCAAAATTAGCCGCTGCATATTAAAAAGGGGTCACAGTAATTTCTGACCATAGTTCCTCTTTAATTCTGTAAAAGTATAGATGGCAGCGGATCAGGCTCGGGTACACGTAAGTCTGTAGCCTTACCTTGTACCATATTATATGATATTGCGTACTACTGGTTAAGGTCCACTGGCTCTAAAATATTAAAGTCTTCCCTGTTTTATTTCAAAAGATTTTTATTTAAAACACATGAAAAGGTACATGCATGCAATGGTCAACTAAGGGGGTTATTTAAGAAAGGATAGCACCAGGTAGTGCTTTGTAGCAGCAGGTAGCGTCTGGTGAACGCCGGGCGCTGTACACATTAAGAGAGCGACTAATAGCGCCATGTAACGTCACATGTATTATTACAGACGGCTCACTAGGTACAGCAGTGCCATGTATTACCTTTCTCTCAGTGTCGCTCTCACATACATTTCAATGGCCGTTCATTTGTTTGTGTTTAAACAGCGTGTTTGGCAATTAAATTTTTTTTGCTCAAATCAATGTGTGACCTTTCCTGGCTGCAAACAAACATTTTTAGAAACTTTTTATATTTTTATACAGAAGTGTCATTACAGGTCTGGCACTAAAGCGTTAGTGTCACAGTGTTAAAACAATGTCATTCCATGTGTTTTCGCTTTGTTACTGGTGTATATGTGTTCAAAATCAGGCTTTGATCACACAGCGTCTGTCGCTCTATGCTAGTGCGCCCAGCTTTAGAGCACAGACCCTGTAGTTTTTGGTTAAATATGGTGTGGAGCACCATATTGATTTACAACAGTGAGAGCAAGACAAGCCCATATTGTAACAAATCTCATGCGGCATCCTAGACAAATGCCAGGAGGTCTGAGCTTCTTTGTTTTATATATCATCCTGTATACACAACAGAATTGCTACTGTAGTTCCTCCTGTGCAGATATCTTGTCCCAAATAGACTGTAAATTCCCTTAAACACCATGCAACTAACCCACAGAGAGCCCACAACATTTTCCTGTTGGTCACCATCACTTATACTTACCCTTTTGATCTGTCTACTAAAGTGTGTGCCAAGTTTTTATGCTTCTTTTTTGTGGTTACTAGTGACGGACGAACCCTTAGAAGTTCCAGTTTAGTAAGTTCAGCCGACTTGCCACCAAAGTTCGGTTACACGAACTTGACCTGAACCCCATTGCAATCAATAGAGACCAAACTTGGGGCTGTAAAATGGGGGTTGCAAGGGCTATAAGGCTGCAAATCCATGGCAACACCAGGGCAATGGCCCTGCACAAAACAGTGTAGGGAAAGTACTCAAAATAATAACAGGAAACTAAAATAAATAAATAAAAACATTTTTACCGGTTTCAGAGGCCAAATCTGGGGGGAGGGGCAGGGCAAATGCCCTGTACAAAATTAAGACATATAATAAGAAGCCCTTGCATAACCCTATAGCAGACTGTGTGACAAAGCCCCCATCACGCCAATAGCACCCTGTGTGGCAGAACAAGCCCCATCATCCCCATAGCAGACTGTGTGGCAGAACACTCCCATCACCCCAATATCAAACTGTGTGACAGAATCCTCCATCATACCTATAGCAGACTGTGGGGCAGAATGACCCCCATTATCCCCATAGCAGACTGTGTGACAGAGCCTCCTATCACCCCCATAGCACACTGTGTGGCAGAACAACCCCATCATCTCCATAGCAGACTGTGTGACAGAGCCTCCTATCACCCCCATAGCACACTGTGTGGCAGAACAACCCCATCATCTCCATAGCAGACTGTGTGACAGAGCCTCCTATCACCCCCATAGCACACTGTGTGGCAGAACAATCCCCATCATCTCCATAGGAGACTGTGTGACAGAACCCCCCATCTTTCCCATTGTAAACTGTGTGAAAGAACAATCCCCATCATCCCTTTAGCAGACTGTGTGGCAGAACAATCCCCATCATCCCCATAGCAGACTGTGACAGACGTTGCCTTCTTGCTCACCGGCTAGGCACTATAATTCCAGCTTGCAGCCATCGCCTGTTGTGGCCCAGTCCTGCCTGCCCCTCTTCCATATTGGCTGGAGGGTGGGACATGGGCAGAGCTGGGGGGCAGCAAGATGGTTTCCCGCTGGTTGAGCTGATTGGATATGGGGAGGGCCAGAAGCTGGTTAATGGGCTGCTCAGCCACCCATCAACCAGCTTTAGGGGAACGCAGGGAACGCTGAACCCCGGAACAGACTCCTGACTTTGGTTCGGGTTCGCCCAACACTAGTGGTTGCAGCTGTGTATACAGTAATACAGTATGGTTTAGAATTCTTCCCTTGAACAGTATGTTCAGACACAGCATGTTATTCTATGAGGATCTAAAAATACATATCCCTCTTGGTGGATATGCAGCATGTGACTGATTTATGTATTTAGCTTTCTCCAGAACGCACTACGCCACTCTTGTTAATTGTATATTATGTAGTCATTGTTGTGTTTCTATGGCTGAGGATAATGCACATGTCTACCCTTATGAATTATGTCTGCGGATCCCTGTGAGCGGCGGTGCTGCTGTATAAAAAAAAAAAAAAAAGATTTTTTTTCTGGCTTATACAATTTCATGTAATGCTGCAATAATTAGTTGTGTATGGAAAGAGGGAAAGGAGTGAAAAAATGTCTTTCGGGCTTTTTATAGACAGTAATGGCCTTGAATTTCATTGCCTCCGGCTCTGTTCTGTTTTGTTGGAATGGATACTGCTCTCCAGCAGGAACGCTGGGCACTGTTTGCATGCAAATAGCTGGCTCACTCAAAGTCACTGTCTGCCTTACAGAATGTGCATGGGAACTACAAGTCTCAGAATGCTTGAGATAGTTGTATGGACTTTTTTTTTTTTCAGCAGTGGAAAACACAGAATCAATGATCATCCCACATTTTTGAGGACACCTTTTGAATCCTACACTGCATTCCATATTATTATGTAAATTAGATGCCATATACTGTAGATGACATTTTTTGTTTTCTAATTAAATTAATGGATGCTATTGTGCATCAGGGTTCTGCATCACTGAAATACAAACACACAAACACCTGTGATAATTAGTTTGCCAGTTGAGCAGAATTAAAGAAAAAAAATGAAAATGGAAGTTTCTGCATTCTTAAGCAGTCCATAGGTTCCAAGATATATGGGATATGATAAGGAATCTGCTGCCAAAATGCATCAAATACTGCAATGCCTTGAACAAGGTATGAGAAAATTAGATAGTTCACAAAAACATAAACCTGATCATCGTACTGTGAAGAGCTCTGTGGTTGATTCAGAGCACAGATGAGGTTGTCCCAGAAAAAATCATCAGATTCAGAGTAGCTGCTAAATGCCACAATAAAGCAGCTAACAGGTATTTGAAGCTGCTGGTGCCTCTGGAGTCCCTTGAACCCAGAGCAGCCATCAGGGCAAGAATAGCCAAGACTCTAATGGCCCAGGTGTGAATAGGGGGGCCCTGACCAGGTGGCCCTAATAGTCAACCTAACCTGAGACCCGTAGGCTGTTCCTGCTGAGGGTGTCTGCCCCCATCCCCCAGACTGGTTTGCCTTGGGGCCCAATTCAAACTAGGTGCCAAGCCATCACACATATTGTAGGTTTGAGAGGGGGCGGATTCTACTGTGTCTGGACACCTAATTAGGGATGAGCGAACCGGTTCGGACGAACCGGAATTCGCTCCGAATTTCAGGGAAAATTCGATTCGGCACGAACCCGAATTTTTTTCGGTTCGTGCCGATCGAATTTTCCCTGAAATAAAAAAAAAAATGCCGGCATGGTGGGAGCGGGCAGGCCGGCTACGCTGTCAGCGGGCGGCGGAAGCCGGCCTACCCGCTCCCACCATGCCGGCATTTTTTTAAAAAGCAAACACTTACCTGCATGGTCGGAGCATGGAGGCCGGCGCCGCTCTCAGGCGCCCTCTGATGACGCGCCCTCTGATGATGCATCCTCTGATGACAGCTGAGAGCTGCGCCGGCCTCCACGCTCCGACCATGCAGGTAAGTGTTTGCTTTTTAAAAAAATGCCGGCATGGTGGGAGCGAGCCGGCCTGCCCGCTCCCACCATGCCGGCATTTTTGCTTAAAAAAAAAAATGCCGGCATGGTGGGAGCGGGCAGGCCGGCTGCGCTGTCAGGGGGCCGGCGGCGGCCCGCTGGCAGCGTAGCCGGCCTGCCCGCTGCCACCATGCCGGCATTTTTGCCGGCATTTTTTTTTCTTCAGATGAGCGATTCGTGAAAGTTCGATTCGGGCGAACCCGAATTTTTGGGGGAAATTCGGCGAATCGCCTGAATCAAACTGTCACGCTCTGGTAACTCCAGCCCTCTAGGTAAGCCCTCAACCCCCAATCTCCGCAGCCAGCTTCACCTGTAGGAGCCCCCGCTTGCCGGGACGCAGAATACGCCTGCCTGGGATCGGTTGCCCCCAGGACTTCAATGGCTCAAACGATGAGAGCTTACAGGTATAGAGGTCTGAAGAACCAATGGCTAAGAGCGAGTGTAGCGGAAGTCCAGAGGCAGGCCAGAGGTTAACACGGGGAGTCAGAGTTCGCAGCGGTACAGAGGGGTGAGACAGCTCGAGGTCTAGGTACAAGGCAGAGGTCGGCAACGGAGATCAGATCGAGATTGGTCGGTTCAGGCAGAGGTCGGCAACAGGGTTTCAGATCGAGAGGCGTCAGCAAGGCAGAGGTTGGCAACTGGAAATCAATCGAGCTTCAATGCACAAGACAAGCTTGGTACTAGGCGCTATAACAGGCACTGACACACTGCAGTGGCAATCCCTTTATAGGGGTAGACCCAGCTGGATTGGACAGGGAGGCAGTGGCTGTGATTGGTGCACTTTGAATCTGTGAGCTGATTTGTGCATTTCGGCCCTGTGGTCTGATTGGTGCACTCAGAGAGCTCTGGGCTGATTGCCCCAGCTGAACTCCACAGGCATACTGCTCAGAGCTGCACCTCCTAGGTTTCGTTCTTTTAAACAGCCTCCAGTGGCCATTCTGTGTATTGCACCACCGGAGGACATGAGCTGACTGTACACGCGTGCAAGCACAAGTTGAATGACAGTGGACAAGGGAGGAGGGCTTGCTTGGAGACACATGCGCCGCTGGGGATGGCACCTGAGGCAGAAGCTGCTGCTGGGCAGGAGGATCCCCAGCCAGTTGCCTAGGGACACCACGGGCACGGGCTGAAGGCGAGTCATTCATGACATTACCCCCCCCTTCACGAGGGGCCTCCGGACCCTCACCAGAATCCACAGGACAAACGCCCCGAATAGTTCCGACAGACTTCAACAAAGATACACGAGGTACCCTCCTGGATGGAGAGGCAGGCGGACAAACACACTCTGAGACCTGGGTTGCCCCAACAGTAATGCTAGAGCAGTGTTCTACACAGTGTGGGCCCCATCCTGTCAATTCCCCAGTTTTCCAATTAAGGGTAGGGTTGTGCACCTTCAACCAAGGGAACCCTAAGACAACCGGGGTTTCAGGGCAGTCAAATACAAAAAATTCAAGATTCTCAGAATGGGAGGGTCCCACAACTAGGCTGATAAAAGGGGTTTTGGAGGTTACAGTTCCTCCACGAACAGGAGTATTATTAACAGCCAAAATCTGAAGGGGTTTCCCAAGGGGAATAACTGGAATGCCTAAGGCGGCCACTATGGATTTATCCAAGAAGTTGCCCACTGCTCCGCTATCGACAAAAGCGGGGATGGATTTCCTGGACAACTCCCAACCCACAGTAGCAGGTAACAACATTTTATTTCTATGAAGGGAAGTTACCTGACCGTCCTGACAAACTTTCTCTATCTTGTCAGGACGTTGCAATCCCGCCAAATGTCTTTTATTGGGGCAGGTCCTAACCAGGTGACCAGAAGCCCCACAGTACATGCACAGGCCTAAGGTGCGACGTCTACTCTTTTCATCTGGGGAAAGGCGAGTAGCACCGAGTTGCATAGGCTCTTCAGGGAGCGAAGGTGAGATAACACCCACAGGGGATGACTCCTGGTGGGAAGATTCTCGGAAGTGAAAGTGATTCTTCTCTATATGTCTCTCCCGTAGCCGTCTGTCAATTTTAATGGCCATAGGCATGAGTTCATCCAGACTTCTGGGGTAAGGAAAATTTGTAAGAACATCCTTAACACCCTCTGAAAGTCCAATTCTATACTGACTACAGAGAGCAGGATCATTCCAATGGGATTCAATCGCCCAGCGGCGGAATTCGGCACTATATTCCTCTGCTGAACGCTTCCCCTGTTTCAGGCTTCGAAGCCTGGCATCGGCGGTCGAGGTCTTGTCAGGGTCCGAATACAGGATCTCCATAGTGGAGAAAAAGGCTGAGACAGTTTGCAAGGCCTCATCTGTGGGCGCTAAGCCAAACGCCCAGGACTGTGGATCACCCTGGAGCAGAGAGATAACCAGGCCCACCCTCTGCAATTCGGTGCCCGAGGAGTAGGGCCGTAGTCTGAAATAAAGTTCACAGGAGTTCCTGAAGTTGGAAAATCTTGTACGGTCCCCATCAAATTTCTCAGGAAGGGGAACCTTCGGCTCGACAGGAGGTGAGGATGAAGGTGGTGCAGCCGGCTGGCGATTTTCCTGATTTGCCAGATGTTGGGTCAGGTGGTTTATGGCAGAAGCCATGCCATGCACTTGTTGTACAAGTCCTTTCATATCAAAATGTTCCTGAGTGGCCACTCTTTGAGTGAGTTGGTTTATCGCTGTGGCCATAGCTTGCACCTGCTGTACCAGGTCATCCATGTTGGGGCCTGTTATAATGTCACGCTCTGGTAACTCCAGCCCTCTAGGTAAGCCCTCAACCCCCAATCTCCGCAGCCAGCTTCACCTGTAGGAGCCCCCGCTTGCCGGGACGCAGAATACGCCTGCCCGGGATCGGTTGCCCCCAGGACTTCAATGGCTCAAACGATGAGAGCTTACAGGTATAGAGGTCTGAAGAACCAATGGCTAAGAGCGAGTGTAGCGGAAGTCCAGAGGCAGGCCAGAGGTTAACACGGGGAGTCAGAGTTCGCAGCGGTACAGAGTGGTGAGACAGCTCGAGGTCTAGGTACAAGGCAGAGGTCGGCAACGGAGATCAGATCGAGATTGGTCGGTTCAGGCAGAGGTCGGCAACAGGGTTTCAGATCGAGAGGCGTCAGCAAGGCAGAGGTTGGCAACTGGAAATCAATCGAGCTTCAATGCACAAGACAAGCTTGGTACTAGGCGCTATAACAGGCACTGACACACTGCAGTGGCAATCCCTTTATAGGGGTAGACCCAGCTGGATTGGACAGGGAGGCAGTGGCTGTGATTGGTGCACTTTGAATCTGTGAGCTGATTTGTGCATTTCGGCCCTGTGGTCTGATTGGTGCACTCAGAGAGCTCTGGGCTGATTGCCCCAGCTGAACTCCACAGGCATACTGCTCAGAGCTGCACCTCCTAGGTTTCGTTCTTTTAAACAGCCTCCAGTGGCCATTCTGTGTATTGCACCACCGGAGGACATGAGCTGACTGTACACGCGTGCAAGCACAAGTTGAATGACAGTGGACAAGGGAGGAGGGCTTGCTTGGAGACACATGCGCCGCTGGGGATGGCACCCGAGGCAGAAGCTGCTGCTGGGCAGGAGGATCCCCAGCCAGTTGCCTAGGGACACCACGGGCACGGGCTGAAGGCGAGTCATTCATGACACGAACTTTCAAGAAGTTCGCTCATCTCTACACCTAATAATAATGTGATGTCTGTGCCCCTATGGCCTGAATAATAAGGTAAGCCTGGCTGCCTTTCAAAGATCCCAACTCTCACATATAGGTTATAGAGGGGCCCAATCTCTATACAGCCTATATTGTGTCTGGACCCCAATAACATATAATGTGATGGCCGAGCCCTTAGTTTTTGTTTCCTATATGGTCTGTGTGGATTTTGAGGTAGGCCTGATTGACTTATGTAGATGGGTAAAATCTGTTCTAACTTAGGTGTGGACCTAGGTGGAGAAGAGATTAGTGTAGGTGTGCTGTGGATAAAAAGGCAGGTTAAAAGGGAGAGTAAATAAAGGGTTGATGTTCTCCGCAATCCTGTGAGGAAAAATAGGTTAGTGTATATACATAAAAGTATGAATAAACAAATGCAATAGTATTACCAAAGTGATTGACTTATGGCCAGAAACTCTGGGCCAAACCATCACACAATAGTTATGAGGGGGTCCTACACATTGCTGCTGTATGGGGCCCCTTACATTACAGATGACAACCCTATGTGTCCAAAAAGATTCAGGGTGGTACTGAAGTGGGTAGGGGGGATACCTGCTAATGCGGGGTATTATTAGATCTGTGCATAGGGGGTAATGCAGAGTATAGAAGGCAGAGAAACATAATGGCTTGCCTGTTTCTGCTTTCAGTTTTCTTGCTTGCTTGGTGTAAGTATTTTATGGGGCAGAAGGATCCACAAGCACACTGGACAATCCAAGTTTGATGCTTTCAAGTACTTGAGTCCATTATTTTTGTAACCATTTCTAATTGTCCTAAAAAGGTTATACAGGTACAACTTTTTTAAAGGTGAACTTTCCACAAAAGCTTTAGATCTGACTCACACATCGCAGTCAGATCTAAAGCTGTTTATTGTAAAAGCATGGCATCTGTCTGATATATAATGTAACATAACAGGGTGTTATCAGCTTTTTACAATGTAGCAGATCAGCAGCATAGGTTTTATTACTCTTAGGCCCTTATTTAAGAAGGGATAGCGTCAGGTAGCGCCTGGTTAATGAGAGGTAGCGACAGATAGTGACTGGTCAACGCCGGACACGGCACGCAATTACACATTAATCAAGCAGAATCTGTTTAGCGACTGGGATAGCGCCATGTAGCATCTGATTCATCATTTTCACAGCCTCAGCGAACAGCGCCAGCGTTCAGCCTTGCACAGCGCCAGGTATGACCTCTCGCTACCTGGCGCTCTCCCATACATTTCAATGGACAATCCTTTTCTTCTCGTTAAACGGGTTTTTTTTTTTCCAAAAAATCACAAATAATTCTTTGACCTCTTCTGGCATTGAAAAAGCAGTTTTTTCATAATTTTTTCATTTTTTAAATATTTCCTCAAAAATGACATTACAGGTCTGGCATTAAAGTGTTCATGTTAAAATGTTGCTACAATGTAATTCCATATGTTTTCGCTTTGTTACTAGTTGATAGATGCTTGAAAACAGACTTTAAACACACCGCCTCCTGCGCTCTGGGCTTCAAACAACTATTTTTCAGCGCCAGAGATTTTTGCAGCTGTTTTATTGCTGAATATGGTGTGAGTCGGTCGCTATGAGCAGTCGCTAATATGCGCTCCCATACAGCGCTGTACTGGTCAAATAGCGACTCCTCACAATGTATTCACCATTACTGAACAGCGACTGAGTCGCTTTGACCTCTTCTGGCATTGAAAAAGCATTTTTTTCATAATTTTTTCATTTTTTAAATATTTCCTCAAAAATGACATTACAGGTCTGGCATTAAAGTGTTCATGTTAAAATGTTGCTACAATGTAATTCCATATGTTTTCGCTTTGTTACTAGTTGATAGATGCTTGAAAACAGACTTTAAACACACCGCCTCCTGCGCTCTGGGCTTCAAACAACTATTTTTCAGCGCCAGAGATTTTTGCAGCTGTTTTATTGCTGAATATGGTGTGAGTCGGTCGCTATGAGCAGTCGCTAATATGCGCTCCCATACAGCGCTGTACTGGTCAAATAGCGACTCCTCACAATGTATTCACCATTACTGAACAGCGACTGAGTCGCTATAAAGTAGCGACTCACGGCCGAGCACTGCGACTACTAGCGGGCGCTCTGAAAATGCCTGCTACAGACGCTCATCTGTCGCTACCTGCCGCTAATGATGAATCAGCCTGCCAGTGTTTCTGCCTCGATATGCCAACTATGATATTTTGAATGTGGTTCCCAAATGTACACTTAGGGGGTTAATTTATGAAACCATTCGCCGGCATCCATCGCGCATCCCCACACATTTGTTGGGAATTTTACGCATTTATCAAGTGAAATTTGGCATGTTCCACCAGAAATGTCCCTGTTTCTTGGATTTACTTCTACTTCAGTTTGGCTTGCGGAATGCTGGCAAACATTTTTGCATTCGCCGCCTTTTAGTAGCTAATCCCATAGAAATCAATGTTACTTAGGCAGAGATTGTCACTTTAGGTTTTTTTAGCATCTTTAACTTCTCTTTCAAGTGTGAACATTAGAAAGTTACCCAGTATGTGAAAAATAACTAATAATAATGTTTTTACATTACTTTTATATTTTCAAATAAACATTTGTTCTAAAGCTTTTGAAACAAGATACACCACATAAATAAAACCCTCCAATGCCGACATATGCTATGAAAAAGAGTTTTCAGCAAGATTTCATGTTTTTTGCTAATGAATTCTGCCACAGCAGTTTGCCGACATATTGCCGGCATTCTTTAAACCACTTTTGCCAGCGAATTGTGGCAAAATGTATTGTGAGTCTGTGTTGACTGGTGTTCACTACAGTTAGTTTTGTTAGTCTGTCACGCCTCCATCATGCGTCCGTCACACGTCTATCGCACGTCCGGCAAACATACTTTTATGTCAAGTAGCAAACAGTAGTGAACATAGTAGATCACCCCCTTAGTGTTTTAATTAAAAGCCCATACCCTTACAAACTATTCCCCAGCATCTAAAATGAATATATTTATTAATGTTTATAGTCACATATTATTCTTCCCCTCACTTGGCTGCAACTCTGTTCAGCACTCTAGGATACGGGCGCTGCATCTTGCTTCAGAAACATCACATATTGAGAAGAGGGGGCAAAAGTACAGGGGAGTGGGGTTATAGCTGTGCTTTGCTCAGACAGAGCAGAGCTGGGTCAGGAAAAGGACAGCAATGCCAGAATGCAGAGTGGCACATTCAGAAGACAGTTCTTGTTGGCAGGCAGCCTGAGACTCCACTTTGGATGTTTAAAGGCTCAGCAAATGCAGTAGATGCAGGTAGGATGATTTTTAATGTGGGCAATATATGTGTACAAGCTGGGGGAAACATATAAGGTAGGCTCGTATTTAGGGTAAAGGTCCGGTTTAATGTGGCTCTCATAGACAGAAAGGTTGGAGAACACTGCTTTGATGGCTTGCAGCTGTGCATAGACCAGGATTCAACCAATGCTCACAGGCAGAAACAGTTGAAGTGGCCCTAGAAATTCCTGAAGACATTCCTCAACCTTGTATACTGATAAGTGCTGTGCAACCCTGGATGGCCCTGATAGATGGCGTAATGAATATGGGGAGGCCGATTCATTAATAGCGGCAGGTAGTGACAGTTGAGCGACTGTAGCGGCATTTTCAGAGCGCCCGCTAGTAGTTGCTGTGCTTGGCCGTTGTTCGGTAGTTGATAGCGACTCGGTTTGCCGTAATGTTGAATATTGGGTGAGGAGTCGCTATTTGACAGGTTCCGCGCTGTATGGGAGCGCATGATAGCGACTGGCCCTAGCGACCGGCTCCCACCATATTCATTAAAAAATCATGCTCAAAAAATTCTCGCGCTGCAAAATGCATGTTTAAGCCCCAGAGCGCTGGCAGCGATGGGTTAAAAGTAGTTTTTTAACCCCAAAACAACCATATTTTTGGAAACCAAAAAAAAAAGTGGTCACAGAATTTTTCACATTAAAAAAAAAAAAAAAAGAATAATTAATTATTGATATTTAAAGATTGTTCCATTGAAATGCATTGGAGAGCGCCAGGTAGCGAGAGGTCATACCTGTCGCTGTTCAAGGTCGGACGCTGGCGCTGTGGGCTGAGGCTGGAATAATGATGAATGAGTGGCTATCTGGCGCTATCTCAGTCGCTAAGCAGGATTGGCTTGATAAATGTGTGATTGTGGTGGGGAGCCGGCGTTCTCGTGGCGGGGCCCGTCATTACCGGCCGCTCACCAGTCGCTACCTGTCGCTATTCCTTCATAAATAAGGGCCTTACTCACTACCCTATCCATCAGGGCCATAGGTTGGACCGCCATATTCCAACAAGGCTGCAACTTCCCCAAAAAGGTAGCATAGTCATTTTTGGGCCGGAAACATCGGAAGAGAGCGGCCTTTTTAAAGAGTTTCTGACTGACAACTTTCTTCCATGGTACAAACAGAAGATTTAAACCTTCCGTAGCAAAATCATCTTTCTGCATCTTTCATGCTGCAAAGCCTCACCTCTGAGTCACTGGCAATTCATCAAATGACAAATTCACTTTTTACGTACTTTTATACGTACTTTCACTTTTATGTATTGAAACAAAACAATGAAAGAAATACTATTATTATTGGGAGGTATGTTCAATAAAATTCAATGTATACTCTAATGGTTGATAACTAATGAAATTATACTGACTCTCCTTTGTATTTCAGGAAATCCGATTTGCATAATAACATGGTGTGTTTGTGGCTGTTTCTCTCACTTACATTTTAACTATAACTTATGTAAATTGTAAATGGTTACTGTATGCTGTAATAGCACAGTGATACTGAATTACTGTAAATGTTATCTGGAATTTAAGGCACAGGCCCATAGTTGCAGTTGAGTGGATTCTTCAAAGAAGCACCTACCAGATGTTCCAAGCTGGTTACTAGCAATTTGCACAGTAAGCAGTCACAGTTTTGTACCTTGTAAAACTAATGAACCACCACCTTATTGACCGCTCATTATGAATCATGCTGATCAGCTCTAAATCTGGGGCACGTGTGGCAGCCTCATAGATGTTACTATTTATTTATCTGCCTACAACACCTGCTGCACTTTACACTTCCCATGTGCAGTCAGGAAGCAGAAATGGTCTAAAGCGACTTTAGGTATACTCTAATATTCTAATAGTCTAAATCAATGTAAAGCAAAAAGAGTTAAACTATTTTTTTTAGTTTTGAAAACGTGGAGGCTGATTCACTACTAACGCTGGGTATCGGCAGATGAACGACGGTATAGCGGCACTTAGAGCGACTGCTAGTAGATGCTGTAAGCGTGTATCGGCCGCTGTAACAGAACACCTCAGTCGCTGTAATAACCTGGCCCGCATTGATGAATGTGATGTATGTTGGGCGCTCTAACACCGGTACAGCATTGCAGGGAGCGAACAGTAGCG
Organism: Gastrophryne carolinensis; assembly: GCA_027917425.1. NCBI lineage: Eukaryota > Metazoa > Chordata > Amphibia > Anura > Microhylidae > Gastrophryne > Gastrophryne carolinensis. The sequence continues at coordinate 414,438,439 of CM051237.1, read as the reverse complement.
CCAGCTCAGTGCGACCGACTCTCGGTGCTCCACACCGTACTTATCAAAAAAGGACACACACACACAGCGTCAGGGCTCTAATGCTGGGCGCTCTAGCATAGAGCGCCAGACACTGTGTGATTAAAGTCTGTTTTTGAACACATATACATCAGTAACAAAGCTAAAACACATGGAATGACATTGCACCCACTGGGTACGGACTGCAGGTGTGACCTCCAAATGGGCCAAAATCTTGGCCTTCAACATTTTGTAGTCCTTGACATTGTTTACACTAAGGTCATAGTATGATTTTTGAGGCTCAGCTGAAAGGTAGCTAGGATGTTGGCCAACTCAGGCTCCAGGAGCCTCTCGCTCTGCAATCCTCTTGAATACCGTGAGGTAGGCCTCCATGTCATCTGTAGTAGTCCATTTTTGCAACAACTCTCCTTGGGGGAAGGCCATAAAGACTGGGGCTTGGAAGAGAGCGCAGAGAGGTTTGGGGGGAGACTAGGGAGGCAAGAATTGCATGGGGGAGTTAAGAGCAGCCTTTAACTGGCCCCGAAACGTGCAGCCCACAGGGCATCCCCCTGGGATTGTCCAGTTTGACCCTAATGGGAGGGAATCTGGACTTTGCTCACTTTTCAGTCTCATTCAGATTTTTCTCCCAAAAGGAACAGAAGCAACATTTTTCAAAGTTTATTTTAAATATAACATGTTTCACGTCTAAATATAGACCTTATGCCCTCAAGAGCTCTGTAGTAACTGAATATCAGTGTAATAAATAACATTCAGAAACTTTGTTATGGATTCTTTGCACTCAAGCTGTGGCCCTGTATTGTTGATCATCCTTACCTCCAAATCTGGAATCTTACATAATAATGTTGGCTTTGCAGTGTATTTAATATACAGCATGTGTGTGACAATTGCTTCTCTTGTAAATGACATACTGAAAATGCGTAGGGTGCTTCATTTATTGTGGATGGGAACAATATTTTTAATTGTACTTAATTCAAGTAATCATTTGCTATTTCCTGAAATAATGGGCTTCGTTGAGTGGCCTAATTAGAAAAATGATTAATGACAATCCACAGATGATGATGATAGAAATGTATGCAGAAAAACCATCAATGAAGATGGGCATAACTGGAGATTTCAGTATAATCGCCATTTAAATTTTCTACAGATAGGCTGGGACATTTAAAGTGAAAGTAAAAACATAAAATTATCTCTACATACATCAAACTTTTGGGGTACAGGTAATAAGGTAGGGTATCAGCAAGTCACCTACCACCATGTACCCCTTAACAGGTTGACACGTTATAAAAGTAAAATAAAACACCCTACAAAAGTAATCTAAAAGTAAATTCTACTCACTTCCGTCATTATCCACCAGTGACAGGCAGCATCCTTCCACTCTCCGGTGCCTCCGGGGTCCTCTGTTGGCTGCTCTTCTGTTGATAGAAGAGGTCACAATGACCAAGTGTGTTTGTTCCTTAAAGGCTAGCATCTTGCCAGGCTCTGAGCGCTCCCTGTCAATGAAATCCCCTCCCTCCCCTAGCTGTAAAATGGTGGTGGGGGAATCCCGGCAAAGCCACACCCTGGGGTACAAATGCCCCTTTGGCAATGGCCAAGGGGGTACAGAACAGCTTGGTGTTCATCGGGCATGGTGTTTATCCTTGGAGGTGCAAAGGACATTGGGCTGGCATGGCCTGAGTAGCCTTGGGGTATTGCCCCCACATAATTGTTTTTTTTAAGTTTAAAAAATGCACAACGCAGATACAAATTCATGTAAAATCTGTATCATGTACAAGAGACTTCGATGGGACTGCGTCTGGACTTGGTGCACCTGCAGTTGCATCCTTGATGTAGCAAGTATTATTACTCGGAACTGGCTATCTGCCAGCTCTAATGACTTGTAGATTTGTATTAAACACTCTTCAGGAATGCTCAACCTGTATCTTCTAGAAGATTTTCTAGCCATTTCCCCCCAAATAAGGGAGCAGGAAGTCTCCAAACCCCTTTACAACTTCCCTACCAAAATTGTTATTTTTTTTAATAAGAAATAACAAAATCATGTTTTCAGTATGAGATTATATATATATATACAGCACCTTGAAAAAGTATTAATTCTTACCACAATGGGTGGGTGGGTTCACACAGTGTAACATCCCAGCACTCCCTTCTGTGCCACCTGTTTCTCAGGCCCCCCTTTGGTGCCCCCCTGACTCGTTGCACCCGGGGCAGGGGGCACGTGCCCCCCCTCACCTACGCCCCTGATATAAGCCTATTATTGATCCCGTATACTGCTAAGTCTATAACCAGTAAAAAAATATATAATAAAGGGGGGCATCTTACTGCAAACGAGTGCTATGTATGGGTAAATACCTGTCAGCAGATCAAAGAACTATGTGAAGGCTGCTGAATCCTAGGATGTGGGTGAAACAGAAGTGCATTTTTTGCATCTATTGCTGAATCTTTCCTTGTGTGCTGAGTGAGAAAAGCTCTCCAAACACAGCACAACCAGCATTTAAGTGGTCCTGAACCAAATACTTTGGATTACCCACTAAATGTTAACGCTACCCTGACACTAATACACTGGACTACAGCCATCTGAGAGAACAATAGATACATAGGCGTGGTGTTATAACATATGACCTGTGTTAAGGAAAGTATAAAAGGTACAGTAAGGTTAACAAACTAAATAAAACCCTGGTAATGCAGCACAGTAGGTAGTCTTTAAATACATGTTGTGAAACTGAGCAGCTGTGTCCTGGGTCTGACTCCGCACATAAACGTATTATATGCCTTTAGAAAGGAACTGTCTGTACCAGTGGTGTGTCATACTAAAGTGGGTATTTGTTCAATTATTTGATGTTTCTTCATTGTAATTCATTATACTTACTAATTAATAATGAATTAATAAACTTAATAATATATTGTGTTTAAAGCTACTATACATTAATATTAATTAAGCAACTGTAAAACCAAAGCCAATACTTTTTTTTGACCATTAGAAACTGTCACATAAATGTCAGATAAATGTGGGATCTGGAAAGTGTAGAATAAAGGTCATCTGTATCAGCGAGCACCCGTGAACTTTTCAGTGAAGCACGGCGGATGGTAAGACGGCAGCTGTGCAAACAAGTAAGGTTACAGATTGGATTCTTCTTATCACAGTGCACTCTTTAGTTAGAAAGAAAGGAAGTCTTGGAGAAATTAGAAGGGTTATAGCATTTTTGAAAGTACAGAATTAAAGTGATTCAATATCATGGTGAATACACCATGAAATATTATTAAAACCTAAACATTTACAAAATATACATTTAAAGCATCCCTTTGATTTTGAAAGATCAAAAGTAATAAGCTAATCCTTTGATTATAATATCCAGATCACTGTAGGAATATACAATAGTCAAGTAGTATAGACCGGACTGCCATTATGGCAGTGCAGATAGGACTACTGTATGGGGCCTGGCCATGAAGAGGGGGAGGGGAGAGCCACTTTCCTCTAAGAGGCTGATTCAGTAATAGCGCCAGGTAGCGACAGATGAGCGCCAGTAGCGTGATTTTCACAGCGCCCGCTAGTATTCGCTGTGCTTGGCCGTTGTTCGCTTGTTGACAGCGACTCAGTCGGTGTGCGGTAATGTTGAATACGGGGTTAGGAGTCGCTGTTTCACAGGTTCCGCGCTGTATGGGTGCGCCTGACAGCGAATGGCCAGAGCGAACGGCTCCCAGCATATTCATTAACAAATCACGCTCAAAAAATTCTTGCGCTGTGAAATGCTTGTTTAAACCCCAGAGCGCTGGCGGCGATGGCTTAAAAGTAGTTTTTAACCCCCAAACATCCATATTTTTTGATTAAAAAATTAAACAAGTTTTTATAAACATTTTGTAATATGAATACATTAATATCAGACCTGTAATATCAATTCTGCACAAATGTTTTTTTTTTTTTTTTACCTTAAAAAAATATCTAACATTGCCGTAGTGGTCACAGAATTTTTGACAGTTAAAAAAAAAAAAAAACAATCATATCAATTAATTATGAATATTTAAAGATTGCTCCATTGAAATGCATTGGACAGCGCCAGGTAGCGAGAGGTCATACCTGGCGCTGTGATGGGATTAGCAGCGGTGCTGTTCGTTGCAGTCCGCTACATGATGAATCCCGCGCTAGGTGACGCTCTCGCCGGCGCTAGCCTCATTTAGCGTGATAAATGCGTGATTGTGTCCGCCGCCTGGCGTTCTGGAGTCGGTAGCCGCTGATAGCTGGCGCTACCTGGCGCTAGTGAGACACTACCTGGCGCTATCCCTTGATAAATAAGGCCGTAAGGGTATCTCTGCAAAGTCTTCTGCAGGGATCACTTCTATAGAGGGTCTTTATGCAGACAGGTGCCAGCTCCAGTGCTGGAGTTTATTTCCCATCCACCCTGGCAGTGTCATGTGACATTTATGTCACACGGATGACCCTTGGATGACAGAGACTTTACACATCATAGGTCTGTTAGGCTGCACACCTTCAGAGAGTGTTCAGGAGCCAGAATGGCTCATGATTTAGTGGAACAGAGGCATATATTAGGGAATGGGGACTAGGGTGAGAAAAGTCCCAGCAATTTATTGAGGTATAGGATAGCAGATTAATCTACAACTAATGATTTTCTAAGAAAGCATAGAGAGGGGGAAGGGATTTGAATGTTGTTATAAATATGATTATAAAGGAGCAAGTGTAAGAGTTTACAGTTTTTAGGGCATGGGGGAATATACAGAAATTAAAATGTTTTGCAACCTTTTAGGGTATAATAGAGGAGTACGAAGATGGAATTGCTTAACAAATCCTTTCCCTATGCTCCCTCATCTCCCCCTTCAAGCTCATCTTAACCAATGTGACACTAGTGGTATGGTTGGAACTGCTTCCAAATTCATCTTCTACAGTTCCCTGTGCATCCTAAATAGTGAAATAAAAGTTTAGCTGAATTCCTTTCAGGATGTACTGAGCATTCATCTCTACCACAAGTGGGTCATTTGTGATGGTGTCTGCCTTCCCTTCATGTCTCACAAGGGTGAGACATCACTTTCTGCCAACTGGGTCTTGATACTTAGGTTCCTGTACCTTCCTCATAGGGCAGGAAAGCCTTCGTCTTCTTGGATGTTGAATAACCAAAGTGTCTTGCTACAACAATGGCAGGCATCATTTTAAATATTTTCTTGCATACACAGTGGCCTTTACCAAAAAACAGTAAACCTCCAAGAGACTATACGGTTGATTCAGAGCTTTTGAAAATAGCTTTAGTTATTATATATATATAGCTATATATAACTATATATATATAGTTAGTAGCTTTGTGCATAAGAGCATTCGTTACACCTATTTCTCGTTGCTTGTAAGTGCGTTCACATGATTAAAAGCCTCCATTGGGAGGCTTTTGTTCTGTCCTCGTTGTTGCGTAAGCCTTTGGAAGCGCTGTACGTACGGCTCTTGTGGCTTAGGCAATGGATGACAGTTTTGTTTACATTTACGTGAATGACCCATCCTCCAGCACTTTTAGGGCTTTGCTACGTAATGCTACGTAATACTACTTGTTACATAATGTTTTAGTGTCCAGTGAGGACCTACTAGTTTCCTAAAGAAAAGACTTGTTTTTTCCCTTAATTTAGACCGGAAATTCAGGTTTTTTTTACGTTTACCTGGGATATATACGCATACGCAGGCTTGTACACATATGAGTGCCTCTTTTTTAGTGTTTGGTATTCCATTACTTACTTATTGCTGTGCCAAGTCTCTTCTGTTCCAAAATGCTTAGGATGCCATGCCATGTTTGGCATGCATTCTTCTTTTCTTCTTCCTAATGCTTACCTTTACCACTTTTGTGCGTGTCAAGGATTCTTCTTTTCTTCTTCCTAATGCTTACCTTAACCCCTTTCATGCTTGCCATTCATTATTCTTTTCTTCTTCCTAATGCTTACTTTAACCCCTTTTATGCTTGCCATGCATTTTTCTTTTCTTCTTCCTAATGCTTACCTTAACCACTTTCTTGTTTCCGGTGAAGCTCATTCTCCTTGATAGTTGTATATTTAGGATACCCACATGGATATAATGTCAACATTACTATGATTAAGATGATATTAATTGAAAGACACCACAATGTTATTCCTTTACCACTTTCATATTTAGCATGCATTCTTCTTTTCTTCTTCCTAATGCTTACCTTTACCACTGTCATGCCTGTCATGCATTTCTCTTTTCTTCTTCCTAAGGCTTTCCTTGACCACTTTCTTGTTTCTGGTGAAGCTCATTCTCCTTAATGGTTGTATATTTGGGATGACCATTGGGATATAATGTCAATATTACTATGATTGAAAATTATATTAAATGAAAGACACCACAATGTTATTTAATTCTTAATTTTGACTTTTATGTTGTTAATGATTTTAATGATTGTATTTGTTTTAGAAATTTTTAAAATGTTTGATTACATTTTTTTTTATTAACTTTTTAATAAAAAACAAAATATTAAACAATTATTTTAAAAACTATGCAGAGTGTTGATGGGGGGTGTAATCTGTCTCTAAATCTTGGAGATCTTGGTCCACACCCATCTGCAGAAGTATGCTTAAGCTGCCCCACCAAGCACCAAGGTGCCTCTTTGAGGTGTAGTCCTAACTCTAATCTATGAGAGCCCCTCTGGGACATACAATGCAATACATACATTGGGAGCAGCTTACCTGGGGTTGCCCTATAACCATGAGTGCAGTTCCTCAGCGTTCCAGTTCGCAAGTGCGTGGTCAAGGGAATGTGCAATCACAAAGGTGACCGACACGACAGATGTGCAGTCTGACCCCTGAGATCCTGCTTGCTTCCATGCAGTTAGGCACAGGTGTATACCGCTATCTGTGCATACATGGCAGGTTCTTCTTCACTACAAATGCCCTTTAAAAAGAGGCCTGCAGCGCTGAGAAAATGCCTGCAGATCTTCCTAGAAATGACGCCTGTGATATCTGGTTTGATGCTGCAGCTCTGACCCTTTAGCTTTGGATGACTACCTGTTTTGGCTCTTTGAACTCTGTCTCTGGATTGAAAACTACACTGGCTCTGGATATCCTGGTTCTGTTTTAGCGACCTTCCTCAATACCTAAACTGTACTTTCCGCATACTGAACTCTGGGATCAATGGTCTCTGGTAGTGGTTGAGGGACCATTCTTTGTTTGCAGCGCAGTCCATCCTCCCTTGTGGGGGGCCTGGCTATGTTGTGTGCAATGGCCTGGTCTCCAAAAGGGTGTGTGACAATCTTTTAGACAATCTTTTCAGACACTCACCTTAACTCTCACAGCTCGCCCCGGCCAGTCCAATGTACTGTTTTTTATTTTGGGTTTAGTAACCATTCAAGTTTGGTTTGCCCATGGGCAAGGTATCACCCTTAGAAAAAGCAGACATTTGTGATCCTCCTTAGAGACCATTTGATTACAATTAGAATTAGGCGCCACCAATTTTTTTGAACAACGATTAAGAATTGCTGTCTCATATTAGACTGATCCATGATAAAGTGATTGTATTCTAACCTTGACAGGAGGGTTTTACCTTGCAACTTGTCTAATTGCCCCCCTTTATTGAGAGAGAAATTGAGGAATTGCTTTCATGAACCAGGCTAAATGTGCCAAGTCCTCTACGAACATTAGTCCATCAAGGGTTACAGAATAAGGGTCAAAGTTATACGATTTAACAGCAAAAGCTGTATGGTCTGGGGTCAATCTGCAAAGCGAACTGGGCCTTAATGACTGCCCAGCAAAAACACGCGGTTTACAACATCAGCAAGTATTAATACCAAACTGTATGTTGGAGAAGAGCTGGTGGATTCTAGAGAGTTGAACATGATAACAGTGTACGAGAAGAATCTCTTCGGTCACAGACTTTTAATACAGCAATAGCTGTTGACACAACTTTCTCTGGATGGGGGCCTCTGTGCCCTCAACCCAGTAGGTGGGACTAATGTATTGTATTAAAATGCATAAGATACTATAGTTACAGGCTTCCAGCTCAGATGCAATACCTCTACCAACAAGATACACCCTTTTCTCATAGGACATGCAGGATAGCAGGATTAGAATGAGTCCACTTAATATTCCCTAGCAGTAACAGTGCATTCATTGCTGAAGGGCAGACTGAGATCTCTTTGTTGGAAGAGGTGGGTTAACAGAAAAACAAGGAGTTTATTTGCATTCTCATCTCCTAGTCAACATGCAGTTACCCAATGTGTATGAGACTGTGCATGTCCCCCTACAGGATAAAAAGGAAATAAAATAATAAAAATAAAATTAGCAAATTCAAATACTGTGCATTTACATAGATGCATAAATTGCCTCCTGAAAGTATAAATGCAGATATATGTCTCTAGTGACTTGTCGCTTTGTCGCTTAACAACTGTCTCTTTAAAGAAGTCTCTATATTTGTACAAACGTAATTCAAAGCCAGCACGTATGGCTAGTTTCCCTTTGGTCTTTGCACAGCTGTCAATCTTGGACAATTGGTAGCTGTTGCTCTACATCCTCTACTGCGTTTTAAATTCTGTTTAGGTTTTTTGAGAGCAGTTCTGCAAGTACAGAATTTATTTAGTGTGATTTTATTTTACAAATGTATTACCCCCCCCCCCCCCCCCCCCACAGAATTCCAAATGTGTTTATATACCCCGTGGGCTGCTTTTTGTTCAAATTGCAAAGGGAAATGTCAGCTTCAACTGCTAAATTCCCCCATTACTGGTACTGTGAAATTTCTTTAAAAATAGATTTATCTACTTTATAGTGTATTAAGTTGAAAAGTCTCTCAAAACCCAACATGTCTGCTATTGATAAAGGTAATCCAATGAAAGTCCAAAGTATACAAAACAGTATTTTTTCAAGTTCTGAAGTATGCAAAATCTAACTTTTTATGGCAATCCTTACATACAGACACTGGTTTCAAAGAAATCCCTGACCACATAATAGTCTATAACAATCTAGTGAGAGTGCTCTCATGTTCTACCTACACAAGTTTGTTAATAGGCTTATGATGTCTGCCATTTTTATTATGACTCATTTAATGGGTACAAGAGACAAAATAAAGCTTTGCCTTAACAAGATAGGATGGCCTCTTCCACTTACATTTTTTTAGATTAGACAAAGTAAAGATCATTTTAAATATGTCTTTGGTTTATGAACAGTCAGCCACATTCTTTCAACTTGTATTTTAATGTCCACTATTCTTTTCTGTTATTGCTCTTGTTAAATGCATACTCTTGTTAAATAGGAGCATGAGCATTATACAAAAAAGGGGGTTTAAATGAGGTTTCTTTCTTTCACTCTAACAGTGCATTATAAGGTAAAAGGGAACCCTGGGGTTATAGACATACAGTAGGTAGACGAATGCTACAAATGCTTTACTTTAGTAAGTAGCAACTCTCACATTACTTGAAGGTGTAAGATTGTTTTTTATTAAAAACTAGAAATTGTACCGGATGCTCCCCGGGTATAAAGTGTCAGTGTGTTAATGTTGGGTTTTGTTCTAAGGGGGCCCAGGAGACCAATCTATGCCCTCCTTTTTTTCCGTTTGAACAGGGAAATCACCAGAAGCCCTATATACCCGACAGTTATGCACTGTTTATGTAAATTGTAACATAAATGCAACTTTAAAAAAACATTTAACATCCTAAATACCTAATAGCCAAACTGAGATGTCATGACAAAAGACTTTATGACAGAGCCTGTTTGTAAACAACATTGGTAGTTTTATTGCCAGGTGCATAGACATAAAGATTTTTACCTGATCCAACTCTAGAGCAGGCAACATACAATTGTCCATGCGAAAAACATGCAGAATCTAAATTTATACTAGCCACCTGCAGTGATTGGCCTTGGGCCTTGTTTATTGTCATTGCAAATGATAGTTTAACAGGAAACTGTAATCGTTTAAACAATATTGTTTCATTTAATTTCTCAGTGGAATTTGTGGAATAAAAACTTTTTCTCCAGCAGCACACCAGTAAGGATGGTTGCTTCCAGCACATGGGGATGACATGTTTTAATGCACATCCTGGTTTCATTACACAGTTTTGGTGCATCTAGATTCTGCATTAGAATAACTGGAGCACCAACCTTTAGATCCAAGTGATGAGAAGGAATTCCAGCTGGTTTCTAAAGAGTTTTAAAACTCAAATGGGTACTGCATGATCTGTTCTGGATCTATTGTGGTGTCAGTTGATTTGTAGGAATAAACAAATCCTGGCAACTCCTTAAGAATTGGTAAGTTTACATTTACACATCATTTGTTGCAGCCAAAATAGCTCTTTGACATATCCAGTTGGGATAAAAAGTTCTTTCTTTGTGAAACTAAAAGCCAATGTCAGGGAACACTGCTATTTTGAGGTGCTCAGGTATCTCTACACCCCTGAATAAATCAGCAATGAGTGATATATTGCCATCTGCATGTTGTTGGACTACTCCATTGCCAAGCATCTGAAGCAACTGGGAGAAATGCAGATCAATATTTACTCTCATGTTGGTTTTGAGAGTAAGCCTCTGAACTTGATGCCACAGCGACAATGCCTAAAGGCATGCATTTAGTTAATCATCCATGGTTACCTTTGCTATTATAGGCAATATCTGCCTAAAATCACCAGCAAGCAAGACCAAAGCCCCACCAATTAGTTTGGTCTTATCTCTTAAGTCTCTCAGTGTTCAATCTAATGATTTCAGAGCACATCTATGTGCCACGATGCACTCATTACAGACAATGAGTTGATATTGACTGAAGATATGGGCATCTTCTGAACCTGCAGGAATATTGCAGACTGGTGATCATCTCTTGGCAAAATGGCAATTTAAATGTGGAGAAGGTGGTTCTGCCACCACTCAGTAGCGTTGTTTCTATTCCAGATGTTGCAGCAGCAACAGCAATACCACCCATACTTCTAACCTTGGCAAGAAGCAGGTTGATAAGAAATGTATTGTCAGTTCCGCCTGGGGCATCAAGAAAGACAAGACCTCAAGAGTCATTTTCAATTATTTCAAATAGCCTGTGATATCTTAGCATCTGATCTGCGGCTTTGTTCAACTGAGACTCTTTCACACTGACTTCAACCAACAGCTGTGCTTTTGTCGTAACTTGTTTCCCTAAGGTATCTACTGCTTATAACAGAAGCACCAAGTCTTGTTGAGGAGGTCATACAAAACTCAGTGAATTTGTCACCAGCAATTTGAATGACTTTGACCTAAAATATAATTTTGCCCGGTTTAACCCTTTAAGTACCAGCCTTCCTAGAATTTCTTTCACCCCCTGTTGCCAGACCACAATTCACTATTTTGTACTACACATGTTCAACCTTGATTTTTGAAGGGATTTCCAGGGATTTTCCAGGAAAATTATATATGCAGGCCTTGTAAAACAGGGGGCAGGGGCCAGCTTTGGTGGCTCCCCACCCTGCCAGCTACAAGCCCACATAGCTTCCATGGGCCCAAGCCCTTCTGCCCCCCCCCCGGCCTTTGGGGAGGCAGGTAATTGGGGTGCAGGGGGTTAATGGTAAGTCACCCACTAGCCACAGGTGACTTGCCAGCCCCCAGCCTTGTGGGGGACAAAGAGAAAAAATATTTTATTTATTGTTTTTTTATTAATATTTACCTCCCATCCATCCCTGGGCACTGTGTCCCATGCTGATCACTCTGGCTTCTGCTCTGCTACTGCTGCTGGAAGCCTTTTATAGCTGTTGGGCTGACTTGCAAGCCCCCAGCCTTGTGAAAAGGGATAGGGATCTCATGGATCCCTTACCAGTTCCCAAGGGGTTAACAGTAAAAAATAAACACGTGAGACTAACGTAGCTGGCACTAGAAGGGTTAATATGACATCTGTGAAGGGGTTATTGACCTCTTGGTAAGATAGAAAACATAATCTGCAATATCGTGCCAGTGTGTATCCCAAGGAGCATTTGAAATGGCCGAGGCATAGCAGGTTAGTGCAAGAATTATTGCAAGCAGTTCCCTTATTTTGGGTGCAGAGTAGCTTGTCGCTGTCTCATTGAAGAAGTCATGCAAATGCTGATCTTCTTCAAGAAGGCTAAGCTGTTGGCAAGCCTCGTGGTATGAAGCACAGACAGTGCCATTGACTGTCCTGAGAAATTCACATGAGGTATGACCTTTGACAACATGCAGTAACATCTGCAGCTAAAAGCACTTGTTGTTAGGATGCACATTATATACTCACCCAGGAGCATCCAGGAGTATCAGCGTGATAGATATGTAGCTGGTCCTGCACAGAAGTGCCTTGTTTTCACTAGTGAAACTTCTTTTTAGAGATATTCCAAACATAGTATGGAGGAACATCTGCATAAAACAGTGTCCGTAAGAAAACTGTCCTGTTGGCACAGTTCAAAGAATGCTGTTAGGGTTGTCCTAGGTTAATTTTGTACCATTTTAGCTAGATTAACAGCTGTGAAGTACATTCTCTGACCATTTTCAAGATGGTTATTGATGTGTTGGACAGTTGGATATCTCTCATGCATTGAAAAGCTGAGCATTCTCCAAACTGCGTCATTAAAGCTTATGTAATGTCCAGTTTGGTATCGCCAGACCTCATCCTGCAAGTGATTTTCAGCTGCAATGCCAATGACAGCCTTTGTATATGTATTTGCAAATGTATTTGATAGTTTTTACAGAACTGCAAAGCTCAACATTTATGTGGGCATCAAACATTTTGCTGTAGACTGTAAGGTACCACAAAGCGGTTATCAATCTTAAAATCATGTGGTTTGAAAACCTGTTTGCCATCAACAACATGCATCATGTTGACTTTTTTTGTAAATGAATATCCGTGTTCTCCTGGCCTTCTACGCCTGTATAACGGTTACCCATCGCAATCCATCTGGGTTTCAGCTATGAAGTTCCTTGGGTATCTTTTGCTGCAAATTCCTTGCTGCATGCAATATGAGTTTGGAAAACCTGGACCACAGGGCCCATGAATCATTTGGGTCGTAACTCTTGTAAACAGTTCAGGATCCACAGATTCATTCGGTATTTCTGCAGATATGACAGTGTCAATCTCATTTGGCCTGATTTTTTAAATCAGCCAAACCAATATATGAGCATGTGCAGACCTCTCTTCTGCCACTTAATAGAATACATCCAGCACTGGGGTGCATGAAAGATTTGCCTTTAACATCATTCAGTCTCTTAAATTGTTGGCAAAAAACTCGAGCATTTGAGTCTTGCCTATCTTTTGAAGACTGATTCTGATAGAGCAAACTGTAATGTCTTTCCATTTTGGCAAGTGAAAGTAATAAACAGGTCTGGCCGTTCATACTTTCAAACATAAGTCATGGCATTCTGGGCATATTCATGCATGTGATGTGGACTTCCCACAAAGCTTGAGGGCAAAATAATTTGCCTTCCTAAAGTCTCAGCTGACCTATTGTTATGAAGAGCTCATGGGTGAATAAAATTCTCCACACAGAGATCTTTCTGGTGGGCTCTTATGTAACAGAGGCGCTCAGATTCAATTTTGGCATATATATCCACAATAAACTAGTGAAACAGGTCCTTTTATGTCAACAAAGGATTTTGCGATGTCAGAACATTGACTGAGAATCACGAGCATAGAAGCATAAAAGCCCATTGCTGAAACAGTTTTTGGTCTAGCCTGTGGCAGAGTTTGGGCCTGAGGGATTCCAAAGTGATATCCATCATATCCATCCCAGAATATCAGATACTGCAGGGCATCATATAACCTATAAAATTCAGATATCCTTTGAAGCTGATTGTCACGCTTCTCTCTTGTCACCAACCTTTACAATGGCAACTTCTTTAATTGTTGGAGAATTGAATCTTCCTGGGTGTTGTCCTGCATGTGCTTTATCTGCACTGATAGCAACTAGAGATGAGCGAACTTCTTGAAAGTTCGATTCGGGCGATTCGCCGAATTTCCCTCAGGCGCCCTCTGATGACGCGCCCTCTGATGACAGCTATGAGCGGCGCCGGCCTCCACGCTCCGACCATGCAGGTAAGTGTTTGCTTTTTAAAAAAATGCCGGCATGGTGGGAGCGGGCAGGCCGGCTGCGCTGTCAGCGGGCCAGCTTCCGCCGCCCGCTGACAGCTTAGCCGGCCTGCCCGCTCCCACCATGCCGGCATTTTTTTTTTTTTTATTTCAGGGAAAATTCGATCGGCACGAACCAAAAAAAATTCGGGTTCGTGCCGAATCGAATTTTCCCTGAAATTCGGAGCGAATTCCGGTTCGTCCAAACCGGTTCGCTCATCCCTAATAGCAACCTTATAATTAAAGGTATTTTTTCTATTGCTGCCTTAAACAGGTTGAAATAGGGATTAAGCTGATGCAGCACGTCCTGTAATTTAAGTATTGTTTCCTGCTTGGTAGTTGCAAATTTACTGTGATGGGAATTTGCCTCTACTTGATCATCACCCATAAGTAAATCTGTAGGAATGCCTGTTCCTGATTCTGTACAGGCAAGAGACCTTATATACTCCATGTGGGAATGAAACCACTTTCTCTCATTTCAGTTGCAGCAAATGAAGTAATGTGAAAGCAGTTATTATAACTTATTTTTCTAAGGAAATCTCTTGATTCTGGGCTATTGCCAGAAATGAATGACTTCAGTGGATCTGGAGGAGTTGGCAAATCTAGTATCTGTGCATTGCCTCCAGAGCAGCACATACCTGGTGGCTCATTGGTAAACTTTAAGGCACCACAGGAAGCACATAAAACTTCAATTTTGCCAATCACAATCAATCTATGTGGGCCATAGGCTATGGTTGGATCATAGACAAAGGCATCATCATGCATGAAGGACCACTCATTATCATGTTGAGCCACATGATTTGCTCAGATCAGTTTGTTTTCTGACCTAAGGTTGCTGAGGAGATTCAGCAGCTCAACCAGAAGCATGCTGAATTTTATTTATTTTCCGACGGGCCTGCGTTTTTTAAAGGTGTTTCAGCAGCTTGAGCAGCAGCATGCTGTATTTTATTTTTTTTTTTCTGATGGGCCTGAGTTTCCTGAAGCATTTCAGCAGCTCAAGCAGCAGCATGCTGCATTTTTATTGGCTTGCAGTCTGGCCTAAGTTTCCTGAGGCGTTACAGCAGCTCAAGCAGCAGCATGCTGTATTTTGTTGATTTTCTGAAGTGCCTGAGTTTCCTGAGGCATGTCAGCAGCCCCAGCAGCAGCCTGATGCATCTGATCAGATTGCTGCCTGGCCTGAGTTTCCTGAGGAATGTCATAATCTCAAACAGCACCATGGCACATTTGATCAGCTTGCAGTCATGCCTGGGTTTGCTGAGGAGTTTCTGCAGCTTGTGATGCAGTTTTCCTCATGGCCATGTGAGATTTCCAGGCAAATATGGGAGTTTTTGCCAGTCTTTGGAGGCATTTTGATAAACTGAGGTTAAAGTTAGACCCTGAAGATATAGTGGTGTCTTAAATGGCAAGTACAATACACTTTACGAAATGTGAAATCAAAATTTCACAAGCAGAGTGGCTGTAAGTCAGTACTGATCTTGGTTTAACTTAGTGGGTCCAAAAGAAGCCACTGAAGTCAGTAACATCAAAGACTACTATTATCTACATGATATACCAACTATCTCTGCACATGAGTGATGTGTAGATTCATATAGATTTTTGTGAGCTAGCAACGGGCCTGGCTGTCATATTTCTTCTTGGTCTCTCATATCCATATGCTTGACTACTGCCAAATTATTCCTTGTATGTATGTATGCATGTAATGTATATGCTTGGGGATCAATAAACTGATTCAGATTCAGATTCTTTGGATCTGCACATTAGTGGCATTAGAGCTCTGCCATTGGTCCCTGGAGTTATAAAGGGGAATACCTAGGAGGTGCTTGATTTAGTTGCACATGGAAAAAGAATTCAGTAACAAGCCAAATGATGAAGGACTCTTGGAGCCAGATGCTATTTTAGCTATCGCGGGACAGGAATTCACTGTACTGGGACCTTGGAGTTGGGGGCATTCGGAGGTGCCCCATGAGTACTACTCGCGGCTAGACCTTGGATGACACTGAGTATTAGAACCCCCACAGAATCGGGCAGGAGTCATACAACATGGTGGAGATTCCTGGAAGGGCCTCTGAAGTGAGAGCCAAGGTTTATGATGGGTCCCTGGGACATGCCAAAGATGAGACTGCCATGTAGATAGCTTGCTAAATGAAGAACGCAGGCCAAAAGTTTATTTCCAATTGTTCCCCTCATTTATTGCCTCGCTAAGCTCACTTAAGGATATAAGTTAATAATCACTTGTTGTTTAGCAGTTCAGCATATCGGGAAGCCAAGACAACGTCTTCCAGCCTGGAAGCAGGAGGATCACAGGGACAAGATGAGTGTTTTTTTCTATTGTAAAACTTGCTGGGCTCAGTTTTAATAGTGATTAGGGTCCATTTAAAATGAAGTCCATTTACATGCATTTTAAATTGATAATTGATTTATCATTTATTTACTTGATCATTTCAGTTTATTGAAAAGTAACTTTTCTTTTCAGAATGCAGAAAAAATAAGTAAGCCTTTAAAAAGTTCACATCATTGTAGCTTTGGATGCTGTAGATAAATAGTAAAGAAATTACAATTTTTTTTCCTTTATCGATTATTAAACTTTTCAGAACTCCACAAAGCCTTATACGCATTTTTTAGAATTTCCTGTGCTGCCTTTTAGCTAATTGCTTGGGTACTTTTATCTCTAGTGTTGTACACTTGAAAGCTCGAATCACCATAAGGGTGCAGTGCAGGCCAAAGCTGCATTACCTGAACTCCCTGCCAAATGAATAGTGATCTGTCCTAGTTTACAGAGAATTATACTGGGCAAGACACAATTTTCTATAAACCTGCAGATAACTGTTTTTGTATCAGTTTAAGAAAATCTTAAATTCAAAAATAAAAAGTTTGCCTTCCATTGCCCTTTAGGAATGATAAAGGTAATACAAAAATCAAGAACACTTTTCCATGAGCCAATGATGATTCTTCTGATTTCTCCTTCCAATTAGCTTGAAGGCATCTCATCATTATTTGCCTTGTTTCCCCCATGGGAGCACAACATTTCTCTGTTGATGTGGTTAGAGATGTGTGAGATACGCAAACAGCTAGTAAAGAAAATAGTAAGCTAGCTATGGTGACGTAAATCAGAAAATAAGATTAACCAGTGATGTCATTCTGTTGTTTTTTTTCTCTTCTTTTATTAAGTGCAAATTGCAGCTTCTATTGCAGTTCTGAACGTTGTGATAAATTATCTTCGTTAATAACCTAGCTGTCAGCATGATTGCGGTGCATGTCTGCCAAAAAAATAAAATACATATCTATTAAAATGTGTAGCCCATGCCCTTAGCATAAGCAATATTTACCACCCTCATTCTTTTTTATCCATCCTTTCTTCTGGTATACATCCCCTATAAATCAATTCAGCAACTAATATAAAAATTATATGGAGCCAGTTGCACTAGCTGCAGTTGTCAGTTTTGCATATTGATTTTGGAGGCTGGGGGGGTGTATGCAGATTGTGCACTTCATATCTGGACTGATCATGAACTGATGGGGGGATCATACGGACTATGACTTGACTCAGAAAAAGGAACCACAAGCACTGAAAGTGCCTGAACCATAGGGTACAATAGTTATGGGGAGGGTAAAATGATGGTGGTTAACAGTATAATCTGTGGCATTGGAGACAGGTATTTAAATCTTCACTATACATAAACTATAACACTATTAGCACCAAGATTTGAATCTTGAATAATCCCTAGCTTCATGTTGGCGATTTCAGGGGCTGAAATTTTTTAGCTTTTCAAACAGCTCTTTTAAGGTTGTCTGATGGTCTTTATTGCAGGGTAGGTTGTGACATTGGATAAAAAAGATCAAGATTTTGTTTGATTCTTGGATAACACAATAGCTCCTGGTCAGTGCTAATATGCATACATCTCATTCATCAATGCTAGCCAGGTTACTAGAGCGACTGAGGTGCTCTGTTACAGCGCCCAATAGCCGATCACAGTGTATACTAGCAGTCGCTCTTAATGCCTCTGTACAGACGCTCATCTGTCAATACCTGGCGTTAGTATTGAATCAGCCTCTTAGAATGCTGACAAATCAAACTATTGCAGGCCTATACACGATGCAAAGAAAAAAAAGAGAATAAAAGCAAAATAGTTAAGTAATACTCTCAGGCTAAAATAGTAGAATGCAAACCAAATTATAAAAATGAAATGATAAAGATATCAAAAATATTAATTTATTGGAATCTAAGCACTCACATGCTAAAAATATAAATACACAAACGCAGAACTAAATTAAGAACAATAAGCTAGGGCTCACCATCCCCTTGCATAACTGATAGCATAGAGCACCAGACGCTGTGTGATTAAAGTCTGTCATATCCACCTGTAACAAACAAAAAATTTTTAAATGCGAAAAATTCTGTGACCACTTCTGCCATTTTAGATAATTTTTTTTAAGGGAAAAAAAATAAAAAAAAAAATTGAACAGAATTGATATTACAGGTCTGATATTAATGTATTCATATTACTAAATTATTTAAAATGCTTTTTTTTTTGGTTTCCAAAAATATGGTGGTTTAGGGGTTAAAAAACTACTTTTAACACATCGCCTCCAGCGCTCTGGGGTTCAAACATGCATTTCACAGCGCTTGAATTTTTTGAGCGTGATTTTTTGATGAATATGGTGGAAGCCGGTCGCTCTGACCAGTCGCTATCATGCGCACCCATACATTGCGGAACCTGTCAAATAGCGACTCGTAACCTTGTATTGAACATTACGCCACACCGACCGAGTCGCTGTCAACAGCCGAACAACGGCCAAGCACAGCGACTACTAGCGGGCGCTGTGAAAATACCGCTACAGTCGCTCAACTGTCTCTACATGTCGCGACCTTGTTTTAACACTGTGACATTAACAATTTAGTGCCAGACCTGTAATTACAATTCTGCATAAAAATATAAAAAGTCAAAAAAGTTTCTAAAAATGTTTGTTTGCAGCCAGGAGAGGTCACACAATGATTTGAACAAAAAAAGAAAAAAAAAACGTCAAACACACTGCTTAAACACAAGTAAATGAACGTCCATTGAAATGTATGGGAGAGCGACACTGAGCGAAAGGTAATACCTGGCGCTCTGGAAGCTAGAGCACCGGCGCTATACGCTGAGCCACCTGTAATAATACATTGGACGCTATATGGCGCTGTTAGAGGCATCACCAGATTCGCTTTCTTAAGTGTGGTTTTGCGTACAGCGCCCAGTGTTCACCAGACACTTTTCTTATTCTATATTTGGGGATATTTCAGAGATTTGCAAATTCTCCTGCTAGTTACTGTCAATCTGACGATTTACTGGCATGGCTGCAGTACATCTGTTGAGACAACACAAAAAGCCTCCTAGAGTATGTAAGCACAGCTTTCTAACAAGCTGCTTATTCATAGCCTGATAAAACTGCACAATGCAAACTCATCCTGGCTGCATTTCCTAATAACCAGACATTGACAGAGGCATGACAATAAGTGTTTCTAATCCCTTATAATTGTTTTCACTTTAAAGCTAAAGTATAGGTTCCTTTCACAATGTGAAGCACAGTCCAGTATTGTGTACAGTGCCCACAGTGCAGTGGCGGCACTGAAGGCTACTCTAGGCCTTATTCATGAAGGGATAGCGCCAGGTAGTGCCTGTACAGCGGCAGGTAGCATCAGGTAGCGGCAGGTGAATGCCGGACACGGCACGCAATTACACATTTATGAAGCCGAATCTGTAGAGCGACTGGAACAACGCCATGTAGAGTACGATTCATCATTATCCTAGGCTCAGCGTACAGCGCCGGCGTTCAGCCTTGCAGAGTGCCACGTCTTACCTGTCGCTACCTGGCGCTCTCCCATACATTTCTATGGATGATCCTTAAATCCCTTTCCTGATCCCTGATCCCCTTTTTTTAAAATAAAACAAAACTCAAAACTTTCTGACATGTATCCTGGGCAAGAAAATGACATTTTGAAGACTTTTTGGATTAATAACATTTTTATGCAGAATTTTCCTTACATGTCTGGTATTAAAGTGTTCATGTTACAATATAATAACAATGTAATTCCATGTGTTTTCGCTTTGTTACTAGTGGATACATGTTCATAAACAGACTTTAAAGTGGACCAACACCCAGGGGTGATCGGCCCGGGAATCTATAAGATTCCCGAGCCGATCACCTCCCTCACCGCGGGACATCCGAGATCGGGATGTCCCGCGGGGTGAAACCCCCCCAAAACCCCAAAGAAAGCTCACCTTATCTGCTGCCGCCACCGCCTCCTGCGCGCCCCTCTAGACGTGCGCGCGCCCGCGCCGGCCGTCTGTGAATGGCCGGCGCGGGCGCGCGCCCTGTAAGAGTGACGTGCAGGAGGCGGCGGCGGACGCGCTGTCTTGGACGTCGCTGTCGCCCGCTTGGACGTCGGCAGGGATTGGACGGCGCGGTCACGTGGGAACGTGGTGAGGTGAGTTTTTGGGGCTTTCTGGGGGGTTTCACACAGCGGGGCTCCCCCCCGAAGTGGATCAAAACACAGGATAGTCAAAATTCTGGGTGTTGGTCCACTTTAATCACACAGCCTCTGGCGCTATGGCCTACAACTTCATGATTTTGAGCACCAGCCCTGTTTGAGGTTGTTTTCTTTATGAATGTGTCAGTCGCACTGAGCTGGCACTACCGTTCGCTCCCATACAGCGTAGTACTCCGTATAATTCATTTACAGTCCCCCAGAAATGTTTGAGACCAACATCAGAGGTGAGGTGAGTATCCGGGAAGCTCTGTTCTTTAATTTAACAGCAGCTATGCACAGCAGAGCAGCTAGACCAGGGGTGGGCAATTATTTTTTCCATGGGGCCACATGAGAAACTAAAAATATTGTGGAGGGCCGCTGAGCTATGGGCGTCTAAGCAACGTCTAAGCTCAGCGGCTCTGAGTGCGCTGGCGGCTGCATCTCGAGCTTCCCTCTAACAGGGAGCGCGCCGTGCTGGCCATTCTCAAATGGCCGACACAGGCACGCGCCCTGCTAGAGGGATAGCGGGCATGCGGCCGCAGCTCGTGCATACGCCGTTGAACTGGGAAAGAAGGTGAGTTTATGGGCGACCTGGGGGTTTCACACAGCGGGGCATCCCGATTTTGGATGCCCCGCGGGGAGGGGATCTATAAGATTTCCGGGCTGATAAAGCAGGGTTTTGGTCCACTTCAAACGTTCTGATGTGATAATTTCCCAGCCAATCAGAGAAGCCCTTGGCTTCTGGCAGTCTGGAAGGAAAGTTCAGATCAGCTGGGGCAAAGTGTAAGAATGGTGGACAGCAGTAAGGGGGCATGGTGAGAGCATGGTGGGCAGCAGGAAGGGGACATGGTGAGAGCATGGTGGACAGCAGGAAGGGGGCATGGTGAGAGCATGGTGGACAGCAGGAAGGGGGCATGGTGAGAGCATGGTGGACAGCAGGAAGGGGGCATGGTGATAGCATGGTGGACAGCAGGAAGGGGGCATGGTGATAGCATGGTGGACAGCAGGAAGGGGGCATGGTGAGAGCATGGTGGACAGCAGGAAGGGGGCATGGTGAGAGCATGGTGGGCAGCAGGAAGGGGACATGGTGAGAGCATGGTGGGCAGCAGGAAGGGGGCATGGTGAGAGCATGGTGGGCAGCAGGAAGGGGACATGGTGAGAGCATGGTGGACAGCAGGAAGGGGGCATGGTGAGAGCATGGTGGACAGCAGGAAGGGGGCATGGTGAGAGCATGGTGGACAGCAGGAAGGGGGCATGGTGAGAGCATGTGGACAGCAAGAAGGGGGCATGGTGAGAGCATGGTGGACAGCAGGAAGGGGGCATGGTGAGAGCATGGTGGACAGCAGGAAGGGGGCATGGGGAGAGCATGTGGACAGCAGGAAGGGGGCATGGTGAGAGCATGGTGGATAGCAGGAAGGGGGCATGGTGAGAGCATGTGGACAGCAAGAAGGGGGCATGGTGAGAGCATGGTGGACAGCAGGAAGGGGGCATGGTGAGAGCATGGTGGACAGCAGGAAGGGGGCATGGTGAGAGCATGTGGACAGCAGGAAGGGGGCATGGTGAGAGCATGGTGGATAGCAGGAAGGGGGCATGGTGAGAGCATGGTGGACAGCAGGAAGGGGGCATGGTGAGAGCATGGTGGACAGCAGGAAGGGGGCATGGTGAGAGCATGGTGGACAGGTACATGGTGAAAAAGAGACAGCAGGCAGGAAGGGAAAACACAAGCAAACGACATAATCTTTCTGAGCAGACTTACTGATGCTCTGGAGCTCCTACTCTGCCCTTTCAAAGTCCCCAGGTCTCTATCACCTGCTCATCGGGTCTGGCTTCCTCAGAGGAAGGGAGAATGTGCCAGACCCGACGAGCCGAGCGGCCGATCAGCTGCTGCTTAACCTAAGCCTCTCGCACTGTACACAGGCGATCACCTAAGTTAAGCAGCAGCCGATTGGTCACTCGGCTCGTCGAGTCTGGCATGTTTTCCCTTCCTCTGCATCTCTTACTGGCCAGCTCAGCCCGGGCCGGTAAGAGCCTAGCAAAGGGCCGTATACGGCCTGCGGGCCGTACATTGCCCAGGTCTGAGCTAGACCCAGGCTGCCCCGCTGCTGCATTTTAAAGAGGGTGACTGGAGTTCCACTTTAATCCAGGTGAACTACTAGGTGTGCCACAATAATGGCATAAACTGCTTTACTTTATTATGTGCCTTTATTTGATTTATGTTAAAACCTGCCATTAGTTTCCCTACAACCTCTTAAAAGGCAGAGTTGTGATGAATATTTAAACCGGACCAACAGTCTAGCACAGTTGGAAAAGAAAGGGAGTGGCCATTTTGGAGCTTCCTCTCCCAAGTGACGTGGAGGCTGATTCATTACTAACGCCAGGTATCGGCAGATGATCTTCTGTATAGTGGAGCTTAGAGCGACCGCTAGTATTCGCTGTAAGAGGGTATCGGGCGCTGTAACAGAGCGCCTCAGTCGCTGTAGTAACCTGGCCCGCATTGATGAATTATATATGTTGGGCGCTCTAACACCAGTACAGCGATGCAGTGAGCGAAAGTTAGCGCCAGCTCAGTGCGACCGACTCTCGGCACTCCACACCATACTTATCAAAAAAGGACACACACACAGCGTCAGTGATCTAAATCTGGTTGGTATAGCATAGAACGCCAGACGCTGTGTGATTAAAGTCTGTTTTTGAACACATATCCACCTATAACAAAGCGAAAACACATGGAATGACATTGTTTTAACACCGTGACATTAACACTTTAGTGCCAGACCTGTAAATACAATTCTGCATAGAAATATAAAAAGCCAAAAATGTTTCTAAAAATGTTTGTTTGCAGCCAGGAGAGGTCACACAACAATTGGAGCAAAAAAAAAACCCTAAAAATTGTCAAACACGCTGTTAAAACACAAGCAAATGAACTGCCGTTGAAATGTATGGGAGAGTGACACTGAGTGAAAGGTAATACCTGGCTCTCTGGAAGCTAGAGCATGGTGCTATACACTGAGCCACATGTAATAATACATTGGACGCTCACCAGATTCACTTTCATAAATGTGGTTTTGTGTACAGCGCCCTGTGTTCACCAGACTCTGCCTGCTGCTAAGAGGCACTACCTGGCCCTATCCATTCTTAAATAACCACCATAACTGAAATGCACATTCCAGCAAGACTTCCTGTTTGCAGATGGCCTGCAAGCCCATGAGCGGCCGCCTTGTTTTTAAAAATTATCCCAGTTGGTGTTAGAAAAAAGTAAATGAATTTTTATGTGCAGCAATCTAAATTGCCCTGAAGAGGGATGCATATGAGCACCATTTGCTGTGTTTGACTGATTTAATAAATTTTTGTGCTTGCGTCCCCTACTTTACCCCGCCTCTAAGAGTAATAAAATGCTTAAAAACTTTAACTGGGTAATTGAGCCTACCCCCGCTCTATTTATCTAGATTCAACCTTCCAGTTGCATAGTCTTGCAACACATCTGTCTATAGCAGACCTGGGCATTGTACGGCCCGCGGGCCGTATACGGCCCTTTGATTGGCTCTGACCGGCCCGGGCTGAGCTGGCTGGCTGAGTCCCTGCGCTCGTGATTCGGCGTCTCTCCACTCGTGCTGCCTGCGAGGAGCCCGCCAGTCCCTCTTCACAGTGGGTCGGCGAGGAAGGGAGAGCGCTCCAGACCCGACCAGCTGAGCGGCCGATCGGCTGCTGCTTAAGTGATCTCCTGTGTACAGTGCGGGAGGCGCCGACCCGCTGCGAAGAGTGACGGGCGAGAGCCCGACAGTTAGGAAGAGCCCAACCAGGGGAGAAGAAGGAGGTAGTCTTAGGCACTATCTTGCCTGGGTGGAGGGGTGGGACTCATAAGTGCCCTGACTGGAAGCCATCCTCAAGCTTAAGGGGAAGGAGATTAAGGGAAGTGGGGCTGCATTGGCTCTGCCCAGTGTGGTGGAAGAGTGAGCTGCTGCAATCTGTGGGGCGATATCCCCCCTTTCTGTGGATCCTACCAACCGGTATCACCCTCCCCTCCGGTTGTCAGCTAAGTGCACATGATCCTTGTCACAATGGGACTGAATTGAGTTCAACCTTTTGGCGTGGCCCTCCACAATATTTTTAGTTTCTCGTGTGACCCCATGGAAAAAATAATTGCCCACCCCTGGTCTATAGTGACTGTGACAAAACCCTTACCCCATGGCCCTGGATGATGTCAGTGTCACTGTGAGTATACTGTATGTTTCTGTTATTACAGGTCCAATGACCCTGACCATCTGTGGGACTTCACTACCACCCGTGAACAGAACCCTGCCAGCTCGTAGTAACTGCTACCAGCTCTGTTACATTCAAAGCCGGTCCATTAATGGGTTTATATTGGCTGGAAGTCAGACCCAGTACTGTATAATATAACCAAGAAACACAAACAGTGGGTTTGGGAGCCATGGTTAAGTTACGTATTTAATCACTTTAAGAACACAGTAGACAAATTTTATACATACAATGCATAGTTACGTATAATGGTCAGAAGGGCAATTACAAGTGAGTAAATTCGAAATCAAATGAGCACATAGAATAAATGTCTGCGCTGCGCTAGGAAGCCACAGAGATACATGTGGGGGGGTCATGTTTTTCGTTCTTAGGGGCTCTTTCTTGCATATCCTCTCTCTAGAAAGGACTTATCCCTCCCTGGATATTTAAAATGGTCCAAAACCCATATTTTTACCTGGTATCCCCTGAATTGTTCCCCTTATGAGAAGTACCTTTTGCCAATTTCCACTGCTTCTGCTTCACTCTAATCCCAGGTAATAGCTCCTGTTGTAGCTGTAAAGATCCGCCTCCTCCATTCATTACCACTTTTGTGTGTGGCAATGAAGCCACACCTATGCAATGTCTGATCGCCTGCCATCTCACACTAAAGGACAGCAGAAAAATCAGTGTTTTAGGTCAAATCGAAAAGTAAAAATATCCATTTCTAATTCTACACCCTAAGAAGAGGGTATCGGCAGGGGCTTTGGCCAAATGTATTTCACAAGTTCAGTGGGTTTAGGTCTGCTTTAACTCCTGGCTTGTCATTCTCCCCTCTGGGATATTGGCCAAAACTCCTAGGAAAATGGAGCATAACTTTTTGCTGGTTCGAATGGTTGCTCCAGAACTCGGTTCCTAAGAATGTCACAAGAGATATCCATGTATACCTTATGACTTCTGTAACATAAAAATGTGTTTGGTTTATGGCTATAAGATTATAATTCCTCAAGTACAGGCACTTTGAAATTCCCTGTAACCACAGCCTCCCGGTGCGGCTATGGCTGACCAGGATAGTGAAGGTGTAAACTGAATCACCTTGGGGTCTTTCATCAGCTGGACTATAGAATGGAGCAAATTAACTGGGAAATTGGTGACCATTTCCTGCAGCTGGGAAATCCCATGACATGAAGAATGGGGTCCTTTTGCTCCCAGATGAACAGGGGAGGTGATACAATATTTTCTGTCATATTCCTCAAAGTGACCTTCCTCTGAACCTGTAGTCTCACTCCAAAAAGACACGCAGCTAAAACATTATATAACTCTGGTCTGATTTAAAGGAAACTCCATTTTTGTTGATGTTCTGACGTATTCTGATGTATTTTTTTGTTGGATTGTGCTCCCATACCTGTGATTTACTTATCAGCATGCTGTTTCTTGTATCCCTGTGGCTCTGTGTTTCTAAAATAGGGGTGGCTTTCCTGGTCTGATTAAAGCCCTTTAGTATAAATAATCCCAGGAGAGAACGTTGCCAGTAAACCTTTAGACAAGACTGTGATCCTCTCATCTGAAGAGGTTGAATTGGAGCAGGAGGGTATAAACCTGTGTGCTCAGGAATGAGCTGTGCACCAAACGCTTTGAGGTGCTAACATAAACACATAGCTGCTAGAGAAAACTGTTCCTTTTCAAAACACAGAGTTGCAAACAAAAAAAAAGATAAAAATTAACAAATAAGCTCAGCACCTTGAGGACATTATTTTGGCATGCAAAAATTGACTTTTAAAAAATGTCATTAAAAGGGGCATTATGCTTTATTACCCTTTATTTTTATTAGATCACTGTGTTGGGTTACATTTGGCACTGTCCCAAACTGTTTTAAATTGAAGAAATGGCCGAGATATCAAGGTATATAGTTTCACCTTATGATTTCTCTATTAAAATATGTGGGTGTGGCCACTGTTCTGTGATGACACATAATAATCAGCATAATGGGTGGGGTCTGTAAGACACAGGAATCCTCATCACCATGGCTGTTCTCACTCTCTCCCAGCGTCCATAGTCTGATGATGTGGAGCTATAGACCACCAGCCTAGTGATATGATTGGTGGTCTATGGCACAGGAAATCAGGGTGTATGCCACTACTCTTTGCCTTGTTTGCCCTGCTTCCAGAAGCAGCTGTGTTCTGACAGGAAGGGATAGCACAGCCAGGATGAGCTGAGCTGCTGAATATGTTTATGCACTTTGGCCCCTTTATTTTTCACCTCTGGAAGTTATTTTGATAAATCTTGGTGAGTACACCAATAAGGTATATGGTGGTAGCTGCAAACCGTGCCACTAATTGGGACAATGTCTAAAACGGATTGTTGACCTTGAAAAACACATGTGGTGAGATTTATCTGTTTGACTTAAAGCATTTGATTTCATTGGTCTGATCGGACAATATTAACCTCAAATTTGAGTATAAGTCAAATACAAATAACAGCCTAAGAATCCCCAATCATTCTGTGAATACCTGGGAATCATTGCTGGAAATACCAGCTACACAGCAATCCCAAGATGGCCAGGACTTGACTAAGCAGGTCTGTTTAATCTGCCTGAATTGTATCAGTCATGGCAGATCCCTCAAGCTATTTATCACTTCAGAATTGAAGAATTGGACTGGGAAGTATTTTTTTTTCAACAATATTTTTATTGAAGATATACAAGTGTTACATCCGAAAACAACTTACATTACATTTTGTAAAATAAGTAGAAAAAAACACATCCAATTGAAGGCATACTTGTACAAAACAGATAAGTTCTTATACAAAGCATTCATCGCTATTGGAGATCGGCAGCGGCTAAAAAGGTTTAAGGCGGGGTAAGATAAGCAGATAAGAAGAATAGCGAAGGATAGAAAGAAAGAGGGGAGGGGGGAGAAGGGTGGATGTCCATACTATGACCAACTTAAAGAGGTCATCAACTGGGACTAGGTTACAAATAGTTGACAACCAAAATGTTTAGGCTGTAAATGGGTGATCCAAACTTCCCAGGTAGCTAGGAATAAAAACAGACATTGTGCAATCACACACCAGAACCAACGTGCTATACTTTAGGAAGACAAACTTCAAGGAAATGGCGGAGTATGTAGAAAGAAAATTAGGTGAGTGTAACAGAGTAGCAGAAGTGAGTGCCCAGTGGTCACTATTAAAATGGCCATCTTAAAGGCAACTAAGCAATGTGTGAAACAAACTAGCAAGAATAAAAGGAAGAAGAAACCATTATGGTTTACTAGGGAAGTCAGCACTATCATAAAAGATAAGAAGTCTGCCTATAAGAAGTATAAAGTAAGTGGAAGTGCTGACAGAGAGGCGTATAAAATTAAACAGAGGGAAGCAAAACTGATTATAAGGACTGCTAAAGGCCAAAAGGAGGAAGAAATGGCCAAATCTATGAAGAGGGGAGATAAAACCTTTTTCCGATATATTGGTGACAGAAAGAAGAAAAACAATGCAGTCTCAAAAATTAGAAATAGGGAAAATAAATATATTGACGGAGATAAGGCTGTGGCTGACCATCTGAATAACTACTTTTGTTCGGTATTTTCAGATAGTAGCAGGCATGGCCATAGCACAGCATCCCGCTGGGAGGGCACAGCTCCGGAGTTTCTGGAGGCTGATGTCCTATCCGAGCTGGCACATCTAAAGGTAAGTAAGGCGATGGGTCCAGATGGAATCCACCCCAGAGTTCTAAGGGAACTTAGGTTTGTGATTGCAGCCCCTCTGACTGATTTACTTAACCATTCCCTTTCAACTGGTGAGGTTCTAGATGATTGGAGATTGGCCAATGTCATACCAATCCATAAAAAGGGGAGTAGAGAAGAAGCCAGTAATTACAGGCCAGTTAGTTTAACATCTATAGTGGTCAAATTAATGGAAACACTCTTAAAAAAACAGATAATTTCCGATCTAAAAATTAATGACCTATTGGACCCAAAACAGCACGGCTTTACTGAGGGAAGATCATGTCAGACCAATTCTTTGACAATGTCACTAAAGTGTTAGATGAAGGTGGTGCTGTGGATATCGCCTATCTGGATTTTAGCAAAGCCTTTGACACTGTACCACATAAGGAGCTCATAGATAAGTTATTGAAGGTAGGACTCAATCCCTGGATAGTTCAGTGGATTTCCAGTTGGCTGAGGGATCGGTATCAGAGCGTTGTTGTAAATGGTGTGCAATCTGAACAAAGGCGAGTTACAAGTGCTGTGCCGCAAGGCTCTGTCCTGGGTACCATTCTTTTTAATATATTTGTAAGTGACATAGGAGAAGGCTTGGTAGGAAAAGTTTGTCTGTTTGCTGATGATACAAAGGTTAGTAATAGGGTGGATATTCCTGGAGGTGTCTGCAACATGGAAAATGATTTAGCTTTACTGGATAGATGGTCAAAACTGTGGAAACTAGAGTTTAATGTCTCTAAATGTAAAATCATGCACTTGGGTAGAAGGAATCCCTGCTCTGAGTACCGTATGGGCAGCACTGTGTTAGCCAGGACCTCGGAGGAGAGAGATTTAGGGACACTGATTACTGATAGCGCCAAGATGAGTGGACAGTGTAGCCAGGCAGTGGGAAAAGCAAGCAGGATGCTCGGCTGCATAGCTCGAGGCATCACCAGTAGGAAGAGGGAGGTTGTGATGCCGCTGTATAGAGCCCTGGTAAGGCCACAGCTAGAATACTGTGTGCAGTTCTGGAGACCTTACCTGCAAAAAGACATTATTCAAATAGAACGTGTCCAAAGGCGGACAACGAAAATGGTGGAAGGACTTAAACTTAAAACTTATCAGGAGAGACTTAAAGAACTTCATTTGTACAGTCTGGAGGAAAGAAGGGAGAGGGGGGACATGAATGAGACCTTTAAATATGTGATAAAGAGTACATACAGTATACACATAAGGGCAGACTAGATGGACCGTATGGTCTCCTTCTGCCGTCAACCTTCTATGTTTCTATGTTTCTATGTAAGGGAGTGAGATCGCCCTCCATCTTTTCAAAGAGCATTACCTCGTTTATGCGAGGTATGAGGCTTCCGCTGGGAATGGACCTGCTCTTCCATGATTGAGCAATGATCATTTTAGCGGCTGTTAGGATATGCCTCACAAGCTCAAAATGTGTTTTGGAGCAGTCAGGAGGTCTGAGGTTAAGAAGGGCTAATTGAGGTGAGGGGGACAAACGCAGGCCTGTTGCCTTCAATATAAGATAAAAAAAACCTTTGCCCAGAACTGGTTAACTAGCTTGCATTCCCACCAAATATGAAGGTAGGTTCCTTGCTTATGACAGTTTCTGAAAC
Source organism: Gastrophryne carolinensis (assembly GCA_027917425.1). Lineage (NCBI taxonomy): Eukaryota > Metazoa > Chordata > Amphibia > Anura > Microhylidae > Gastrophryne > Gastrophryne carolinensis. The sequence continues at coordinate 414,408,352 of CM051237.1, read as the reverse complement.
ATTCTGGGGAGTAAGAAGGGCAGAACCTGTGAATTCCCTCTGGAACTAGATACCAGCGAAGCAGAACTTTGGTATTAACCTCCTGGGCACCTGTGTGCAGAAATTTAGTAAATGAGTTCCTCCATACTGCTTTCCAGTCCTCTTCCGAGAGGTTTGTACCAAGATCATTCGCCCATCTAGTGGTGTAGGCCGGAAGGGATTTCCCATCTGTCTCGTACATTAGCTTGTATAGCGTGGATACCGTCCCTTTACCTAGAGGCTGCGCCCCACAAATAGACTCAAAGGGGGAAGAAGGTCTTGGTACTGATCCTGACCTAGTTTTAGTACCTATATAACGTGTAATTTGCAGGAAGCTGAGATATTCTTTGCATGGGATAGAAACATAGAAACATAGAAGGTTGACGGCAGAAGGAGACCATACGGTCCATCTAGTCTGCCCTTATGTGTATAATGTATGTTCTCTTTATCATAGGATAGATGTGTGCTTATCCCAGGCATGTTTAAATTCAGTGACTGTTGATTTTTCAACTACCTCTGCTGGAAGTTTGTTCCTTAGGATGTCCCTAAGGGATTGGAGCTCGGAGAAGGTTATCATACCCCTATGTGTTAAAAAATCTTTGAACTTTGTTAAGTTGTGTGCCCTCCACCAGGTGAAAGCCGATGGCTCCTGGAAGGCCAGGAGGAATTCAGGATTGCCAAATATAGAGAGCAAGGGGGTCTGGGGGGAGGAGAGTTTTCCTTTCAATCTATTTGTCTTCCATATCCTGAGGGCGTGGTTCAAAACAGGTTTGTCGATGTCTTTGTAAGCCAGCGGAGGCAACCATAGCAAGTTCTCAATCTCTAACCGAGAGCAGCTGGTCTGTTCAATGTCTACCCACAATGGCCTTTTCATTCCAGCGTGGACGGCAGACAATTGAGCAATCTAACAGGCGGAGTAGTAAAGTGCTAAGTTGGGAAACCCAAGGCCTCCCTGCTGCTTGGGTCTGTATAAAGTCCCCCGATTAACCCGAGGTCTTTGCTTCCCCCAGATAAAGGAATTTAAAGAAGCTTGGAGACCTTTGATAAAGGAAGCCGGGATTGGGATTGGAAGGACCCGAAAAAAATAGAGCATTTTAGGAAGCCACGTCCTCTTTGCAGCCGTTATCCTACCCAGCCATGACAGGTGTAAACTAGCCCAGGTGGATATTAGAGAACGAAGATCCTTAGCCTTGGCGGGATAGTTGGCAGCATAAATTATAGTAAATTATAGTGTAATTATAATTAGCTGTTAGTCGAACAGCCAGATATTTAATGTGGTGATTTTGCCAAGAGAAGCCAAAAGAAGATTTGAGCGTGGTCAATGTACTCTCAGGGAGAGAAATATTGAGCGCCTGAGACTTTGAGCCATTCATTTGCAGGCCGGATATTTTGGAAAAGTCATCTAGGGTGTGGAGAAGGTTCGGGAGGGATGTGATAGGGTACAGATACAAGCATTAAAATATCATCTGCAAATAGGAAAATCTTGTGGTCGTAGGCTCCTATCATTATCCCCTTAATATTGATGTTAGTCTGAATCAGCTTGGAGAGGGGCTCAATGGCGAGTGCAAATAGTAGAGGGGAAAGGGGGCAACCTTGTCTGGTGCCTCTGCCAAGAGTAAACCGGTTAGAAGAGTATCCTGAATATCTGATGAATGCTCCCGGGTTGGAGTATAATAAGGCAATCCATGCAATGAAGGGGGGACCCAGACCCCATTTCTTCAGAATAAACTGAAGGTAGTCCCATGCAATGGTATCAAAAGCTTTACGGACACCCAGGGTTAATAACATTGCTTGGTGTCCCTCTTTCCTGGCATGATGGATCAGGTTGATAGCCTTGCGAATATTATCCCCCACCTGACTCTGGGGAATGAAACCTGCTTGCTCTTTGGAGATTAGAGACCCTATATACTTATTGAGTCTTGTCTCCAGGACTTTAGCAAGGAGCTTAACATCAATGTTAAAAAAGAGAAATGGGTCCATGATTGTTCCAAAGGGTAGAGTCAGCATTGGGTTTGGGTATCATACAGACGGCCGCAGTGAGCGCGTCAGTACTCCATGAGTCACCTCCACTAAGGGAGTTGAACATGCAAACCAAGCGCGGGGCGAGTACTTGGGAGAACTTTTTATAATAAAGGACGGTGAAACCATCTGGGCCCGGCTGTTTCCCTATCTTTAAAGAGTTAATGGATTCCTGGACCTCAGAAAGCTGAACCGGCCTCTCCAGTGAGGCCCTGACCTCCTCAGGAAGGAAAGGTAGTTGTAGTTGACCTATCAGCTTTTCAGCGAGGCGCTCATCCAGTGCAGTCTTAGGTTTGTAAAGACCCTCAAGATGCTTACTGAACGTCGCCACCACCCTCGCTGGATTACATGAAAGTGAGCCGTCAAGGGTCTTAATGCGCAATGGTTTAACCCTCTGCGTGACACCTTTAAGCCTTCTGGCCAGAGGGGTGTTTGGCTTATTACTGAGACGATACCACTTAAACCTAGATCTGTTTATTTGACGTTCGGCCTCACTGGAGAGGCACATATTAAGCGGGTCCCCAGCCTGATTAAGAGCCATCCTATTACGCCTAGTTGGGTGGGTCTTATAATCAGAAGAGGCTAAGTGATATGCATCCAGTAATGTATTGAGTTGCTTCTTATACACGGCCTTGCGTCGGACTGATTCTTGGATAAAATTACCTCGGATTATGGCTTTATGGGCTTCCCAAAGCAGGGTATCAGAGCTTACTGACCCTGTGTTATCCAAGTAGAAGTCCTCAATCACTTTTCGCGTGCACTCAAGGAGGATCTCATGGGGTCGTATAGTTTCCAAGATTTTTGTGTGGATCTGAGACCAAGTTGTGATCAGACCAGACAATTGGTACTATAGAAGAGTGGGACAGGTGTGGCAGGGAGGAAAGCTGCAAGAAAATATGGTAGATTCTGGTAAAGACCTTGTGCGGGCAGGAATAATGAGTATAGTCTCTCCTTGTGGGGTGAAGTTCCGTCCACGCATCAGCTAAATGATAGTGATTTAGGAGGGAGCAAAACGCCTTTCTTGAGGAGCCATCTCTAACCGCATCAGAGGTGCGATCAACCGCTTGTCGATCTAAAGTTGGATGCAAGATTTGGTTTGAATCTCCGGCTACTATTAAGAGCCCCTTTACTAGAGGATCCAGGGTCTTCAGGAACTCCTCAAAAAAAGCGCTCTGATTCTGATTTGGGGCATAGTATGTGGCAATCGTAATTGGTTGATCTTGGACTGCACCCACAATTATAAGGAAGCGACCTTGAGGGTCTCGTATTGTCTGCTCCAAAGAGAAAGGGAGAGAGCGCTTGAAAGCGTTAAGAACCCCTCTTTTCTTGGTATGAGCAGAGGCCATGAAGAAGAGGGGATAATCTGTACTAGAGAATTTGGGAGTATTTTTCTTGGTAAAATAGGTCTCCTGGAAGCAGACAATATCAGCATGGAGAGCCCTCATCTGACGAAAGGCCTTGACAATTTTTTGGGGGGCATTCAGACCTTGCACATTAAGTGAGACCAATTTAACTGCCATTTTTAAGTTGTTCAAAGGCTGGTACTCTAGAAAAGATGGACACCTGGGGAGGGGAAGAGGGGAGAGCAAAGAAGATGAACAGAGAGAGAGAAATTGGAAAAAACATATTAACACAAACCAAAGGGAGGAAATAATACCTCCCAAATTGAAATTAAAAATTTCCCAGCGGGGCTGAGGGAACTTAAGCCCCAATGGGGAATGCTGACGCAACAAGGGACCTCAAATGGGAGGTCTCAGTCAAAACTGATGGATTGGCTGACCCACAACGGGGGGTCAGTATCAACAGCTTCCCAGCTTGGCGGAAACCAACGGGTTGGGAAGCTTGGAGTGTGCAAGGCTTAGAACCTGGGCCACCGGCCCACAAAACAATTAGCAAACCATTAAACAGCAACAAATAATACATTCAGGTAACATTCTATGGAATAAGGGCGAGGGTACTGATCTGAATATCAAAGTTAAACTTAGCAAAACCCTTTTGTTTATGCACCAAGGGAATTATTTATAAAAGGAGGGTGTACGGGTAAAATAAGTGCCCGGTTCAACATAAAACCTCGGTTGAAGATCAAACAACACTAAATGAGAACTGTGGAATAAACATCTCGTGTAAACACCACAGGATCGAGGTGGAGGGTAAGAGCCCTAGAATAACACACAGGGAATCTTACTCATCACCCCTCACCAGGAACCGGCTTACCAAACTTATGGGACAAAGCAGTCACTGACTTGCTCGTAGATGGAGTGCTCCTCCTTGGACTGCGTTTATCTTTGGGCGCTGGCGAGAAGGAGAGTGCTCTCTTCTTTTGCGGAGGGGGAGTTTGCACTACGGCTTGAGCTGTTAAACCCGTCGAGGCCAGAACATTCTCCAATTCTTGTGGTGTGAACGCCTCAAACCTCTGGTCAGAGTGGTAAAAAGAGATTTTAAAGGGGAACCCCCATTTGTATCTGATTCCTTCGGCCTGCAGAATTTCGAGGGAAGGTTTCGTAGCTCGTCGCCTGGCGATGGTTTGTGGAGAGATGTCAGCAAAAAGTTGGTAGTCAAAGTTCTGAAATTTGAGTGTACTTTGATCCCGTGCAGCCTCCATGAGCAGTTCTTTTGTATGGTAGAAATGGAATTTTACAAGAACGTCCCGCGGAAGGCCATCCACTCTTTTCTTCTGCAAGGCCCGGTGTATCCTGTCGAATTCCAATCTCTCATTTGGGATGGATAGAGCGAGCTCTTGAAAAAGGGCTGTAGCTGTGGATTGTAGATCAAGGACAGTTTCTGGGATACCTCCGATTCTGATGTTGGCTCTCCGAGAACGGTTCTCCGCGTCCTCTAGCTTGTAATGGAGAGTGAGATTTTGGTCTCTCAGGGCCTCTAGTTCCGTTCCAAAGGAGGACAGCTCAGAATTGTGCGCCGAGAGCTGTTGTTCAAGATCGTTGACTCTTTGGCCCAGTTCTTTGATTTCCGCTGAGAGATTGGAGGAGATCTGGGACGTAATGTTTAGGGCCCATCGCTCAAGGGCTTTCTCAAGCATAGCCTCGTACCTATTACAAATGTATAAAATATTATATGTTAATTTGTGCCAGCACAAATTAACATGTAATTTATATAGAAATATTTTATTAATTTATAATTATTAACAACAAGATGGCATAATAATAATAAATTATTTAGACAATATAATAAAAAAAAAAAATTCAAAAATTATACTATCATAGATCCTTTTGCAGCTTCCATAGGGGTTAATAGTATTTGTTAGGCAACTCATGGAATTAACAATTGCCTTAGACGAATGAGTATAATGATGTAGATTAGGCAGTAAATTGATAGGACATATGCAGTTGGTTTTAGTAAGTGTTGTGCGTGTTATATGTTGTTTTTATGATCCACTTGGATATATTGATAATAAAATTTATTTTTTGATATTGTACTAAAAGTGTTTTGGTGCTCCTACTTGGGGAAGGTAGTGGAGAGGGCTTGAGTTCCCTCCCCTCCCTCTCTGTGTATGCATGCTTATTTAAGATGGCGGCGGCCGTCCCTCACTGCCTGCTGCTGGCAGCGAGATTCCGGGACCCTTCAGGTCCTGCTGGAGGCTGGTGAGGAGGGTCCTGGGGTCTGCCCAAGGCAGCGGGGAGAGGATGCAGGCTGAGTAGGGCAGGGGCGGCCGTATTCAAGATGGCGGCGGCCGTCCCTCACTGCCTACTGCTGACAGTGGGATTCCGGGACCCTACAGATCCTGCTGAAGGTTGGTGAGGGGGGTCCTGGGGTCTGCCTGAGGCAGCGGGGAGAGGATGCAGGCTGAGCAGGGCAGGGGCGGCCGTATATAAGATGGCGGCGGCCGTACCTCACTGCCTGCAGCTGGGAGCGTGATTTCGGATCTTGCTGAGAGTTAGTGATGGGGGTCCTGGGGTCTGCCTGAGGCAGCGGAGCCCAAAACCGCCGGTCGCTGCGGGCTGTAGGAGGCCGGAGAGACAGGGTCTAGAGGAGCGTGGATTTAAGGCTCCATCCGTGCTCCGCACACATGCGCACTCCTGGACTGGGAAGTAATTTGATGATTCCTGGAGCTACCATATATCCCCAGGAAATGCAAATAAGTAGCAATTATGCCACGCTACACAAAAAAAAAGCTCAAAGTGTATACAGAGTTCTTTTTCTCAATGTAAAACAGTCAATATCACAAAACACAGAGCTGTTCATGATAGAGTATAATTCCTGTGAAGTACAAACCCAGAGTGTATGCCTCTCTGCACTCCGTGAACTCCACCACCAGTAATGATTGGACTCTTACCAAATAAATGGCAGAAAATGCTACAGAAAGGCAATAACTTCCAGGTAAGTATTCTCTTAGTAATATCAAAAGGTGGTCGAATCTGGAAATTCCTAGGTTTCAAAATACATTGGCTAGTTCTCCATACACAGCCATCATGTAGTAAAAACAATGCGAGAATAAAAAACAGATCTAGTGAAAATCCTCTTAAATACTCCAAAGACGTTTAATTGAATAAAGAATTGCACTCACAAAGTTAAAAGACAATAGTATATAGAATTGTACCAAGCCAAGATGCTGCCAACAGTTCTCAGTGCCAGGGATCCCAATGGTTCAAATCCACTAGTAAGCCCTACTGTGGTATGGCTCCAGGGGTGATGAAGGAATAGATGTAACCGTGCTCCTCCGGCGCGTTTTGTCGCTGCAACTTGCATTTTGAAACCTGAGAATTTCCGAATTCGACCACCTTTTGATATTACTAAATCTGGATATTGGAATCAGTGAATACTTACCTGGAAGTTATTGCCTTTCTGCAGCATTTTCTTCCATTTATTTGGTAAGAGTCTAATCATTACTGGTGGTTCACAGAGTGTGGAGAGTCATATGCTTTGGGATTGTACTTGATGGGAATTATACTCTTTCGTGAATAGCTCTGTGTTTTGTGATATGTCCAGGAAATAGCAAAATGGCAAAAAGGGCCTCATACCAGGAAAAGTTCTCACGCCAGGAAACCAAAGTTGGGCATTTGGTCTGAATTCAGTCAGTATTAATTGGTATTGTAAAGTATTGTCTGAAAAAGTTAAAGCAGATTAACCCCCCCTCCCTCCCCTCAGGCTGGCCCTGAAATCTATAAGAGGCTTGTTCATCCTCCTCAGCTTAATCAAAGTATTGTATTTTGAATTGGTTTTTGGTCTGCCTTTAACAAAAAAAACACCAGGCCGCAGGGCATCCCAAAGCTGCACTTAGCAGCCTATCTGTTATACTAAATACGCTTGTTCATCCTCCTCAGCTTAATCAAAGTATTTCATTTTGAATTGGTTTTTGGTCTGCCTTTAACAAAAAAAACACCAGGCCGCAGGGCATCCCAAACCTGCACTTAGCAGCCTGTTATACTAAATATGCTTGTTCATCCTCCTCAGCTTAATCAAAGTATTGTATTTTGAATTGGTTTTTGGTCTGCCTTGCATCCCAAACCTGCACTTAGCAGCCTATCTGTTATACTAAATACGCTTGTTCTTCCTTCTCAGCTTAATCAAAGTATTTCATTTTGAATTGGTTTTTGGTCTGCCTTTAACAAAAAAAACACCAGGCCGCAGGGTATCCCAAACCTGCACTTAGCAGCCTGTTATACTAAATACGCTTGTTCATCCTCCTCAGCTTAATAAATATTTCATTTTGAATTGGTTTTTGGTCTGCCTTTAACAAAAAAAACACCAGGCCGCAGAGCATCCTAAACCTGCACTTAGCAGCCTATCTATTATACTTAATACGCTTGTACATCCTTCCTCAGCTTAATCAAAGTATTTCATTTTGAATTGGTTTTTGGTCTGCCTTTAACAAAAAAAACACCAGGCCGCAGGGCATCCTAAACCTGCACTTAGCAGCCTATCTGTTATACTAAATACGCTTGTTCATCCTTCCTCAGCTTAATCAAAGTATTTCATTTTGAATTGGTTTTTGTCCTGCTGCCAAAACACTAGGCCGCAGGGTATCCCAAACCTGCACGTAGCACCCTGTTATACTAAATAAGCGTTGTTCATCCTCAGCTTAATCAAGCTATTGCATTTTGAATTGGTTTTTGTCCTTCTGCCAAAACACTAGGCCGCAGGGTATCCCAAACCTGCATGTTGCACCCTGTTATACTAAATAAGCTTGTTCAGCCTCAGCTTTATTAAGCTATTGCATTTTTTATTGGTTTTTGTCCTGCTGTAAAAACACCAGGCTGCAGGGTATCCCAAACCTGCACATTTGACCCTATCTGTTACACAAAAGCAGCTTTTAAAGGCTATTTATCATAAATATATTGCAGTTTGAATTGTTTGTGTGTGTGCTGTAAAAACACCAGACCTCAGGGTATCCCAAACCAGCACATTTGACCCTATCTGTTACACTAAAGCAGCTTTTAAAGGCTATTTCCCATAAATATATCGCAGTTTGAATTGTTTCTGTGTCTGCTGTAAAATCCCCAGCCCACATGGGCATCCCAAACACTAGCATAAATATCTCAAGACTACCTGTCTAATAACTGCTTGCATTTTATAATTAACGTTACTTTTCCACAATCAAGGCAGGCCTCCATTGTATGTGAGGAGTACCTGTCTATTAACTGGTTGCATTTTGTAAAGAAAGTCACTTTGTCAAATTGCCAGCAGCCATTGCCTTTAACCGGGGGGCATCCCAAATATGCTATCATGCGTCTTTTAAGAGTGCTCACATTGGAGTTGGCAGCAGCAGCATTAGGAGCCCATATATTGCCTGAAAGACACACATATGAGCTGGCAGCAGCAGCATAGGGAGCCTATATATTGCCTGAAAGACACACCCCGGAATTGGCAGCAGCATAGGGAGCCCATATATTGCCTGAAAGACACAACCTGGAGTCGGCAGCAGCATAAGGAGCTACCATGCATCAGCTACTACCATGGCTCAGCCATTGTTGACTGGAAATCCTGGTTGAACCATGCCTGATTCATCCTCACAAAGGTGAGTCTCTCCACATTATTCGTGGACAGACAAGTTCTCCTTGGCATGACTATCGCCGCACTAAACACCCGCTCAGATGGCACACTACTGGCCGGGCAGGACAGCTTTTCCAGGGCAAACTCTGCTAGTTGCGGCCACAAGTCAAGTTTGGCTGCCCAGAAGTCCAGCGGATCCTCAAGGTGTGTTGGCATGGTCATGTCAAGGTATGACACGACCTGCTGGTTCAGGTCCTGCTCCAGGTCTTCATGCTGCTCATGAGTAGACTCACTATGCAGGTGTAGAAAGCTACTCATTAGCGACTGAAGACTGAGGCTGCTGCTGATGGAGCTGCTGCTGCTTCTCCTTCCGCCCCCCCGAGTCAGACCTGCGAGAGTATGGACCATGGCGCAGATAGGCATCGGCCAACTGACTACGTAGAATGTCTTTGTAGTAAGTCAGTTTGTCCTCCCTCTCGGCGGGTTTAAAAAATGCCCCCATTTTGTGCTGGTTCAGTTCCGACACGGCTTGATCGACCATTACTGTCTGCTGCCTCTACTGACCTCTGCTTTGTCTGACCACGAAGCTGCCTGCCCCTCTGGATACCCCGCGATCTCTGATCTCCTGGCTTGACCCTTTGGCTACTCCTGACTACGCACCTGTCTCATCCCTGTACTCTGACGCATCCTCCGGATTGACTACCTGTGAACAAGCTCGGCTTCGGGATACCCTTGTGGTTCTTCGGCCTTCACCGTAAGCAGCCATCCTTTGCGCCTATTAAGACCTGGGGGCAACCGTGTCCGGTGAGGCGTACCTAGCGTCCCGGCAAACGGGGGCTTGACTATAGGCAGAAGCGGCGGTGGAGATTGGGGGTTGCCTGCTTACAGAAAGCTGGGCATCACAGTATGGACCATGGCGCAGATAGGCATCGCCCAACTGACTATGTAGGATGTCTCTGTAGTAGGTCAGTTTGTCCTCCCTCTCAGTGGGTGTAAAAAATGCCCCCATTTTGTGTCGGAAGCGAGGGTCCAATAAGGTGGAGAGCCAGAAGTCATCCCGCTGACAAATGGAGACAATTCTGCGGTCACTACGCAAGCACTTGAGCATGCATCGTGCCATTTGTGCAAGTGACTCAGAGGGACTACCTGTCTCCATCTCCACTGCAAACTGCCAAGGTGTGTCTGGGTCCTCTGTCTCACCTTCCTTCTCACAACCCTCTAGCTCCTGTGGCTGCTCCTGCTCCTCCGCTCCTCCTCTCCTGTCAGATGACTAGATAAAATGGCCATTTTGTCAAACCTAAACTGTGCTTCGCTGTGACCCTCCTCCACTTCAGCCCCCACAGGCTTCATGTGGCTGTGAAATGTATGCGCCATGTCTCCAGTGCCCTGACCAGCCATGGAATCACATCGTTCATCTCATAGTCCTGGCGACTGACTAATAAAGTAGCTTCCTCAAAGGGCCTGAGCAAACGACAGGTGTCACGTATGAGCTGCCACTGGTTTACATTGAAGTTACACAGGGGAGTCCCCCTATCCGTTTGGATCATCAAGAAATCCGCTTTTCTCTGTTCCTATAGTCGATCCTGCATATGGAGGGTGGAATTCCAATGGGTGGAAACATCGCAAATCAGACTATGTTTGGGGATACCGTTCTGACGCTGAAGCTCAAGAAGGGTGTGCTTGGCGGTGTAGGAGTGGCTGAAGTGCATGCAAAGTTTCCTTCCCGTTGTTAGGATGTCTTGCAGATGGGGGGGAAGACTTCAGAAAATGCTTGACAACTAGATTGAACACGTGTGCCATGGCAGGACACATGGCTCAGGCTTCCTTGTTAACAGCGCAGACAAGATGTTCTTCCCAGTGTCAGTCACCATTGGTTCCATTTGCAGTTTTCGTGGAGTAAGCCATGATTTAATTTATTGATTTCTAATTTTTAGCAGTTCTTCCCATGTGTGGCTCTGTGGCTCAAGGCAAACCATGTGAAGAACAGTGTGAAACGGCCGTGTCCTGCACACATGGTAGGCAAGAAGGGCACTGGGAAAAAATAAATAAAAAAAAAAAATTTAGAAAAAACAAAATACAAAAAAAAAATTAAAAAGAAAACAAAAAATGGTACAAAAATTCACAAAATATTAAAAAGACAATGGAAAAAAATATTTAAAAAAATTTCAAAAAATAATAATATATATGTTTTTAAAACAAATCTGAAAAAAAAATGTAAAAAAAAAATATCCCAAAAAAAAAAAAATTTGATAAATTTTATGTTATTATGTTAGATGTTATTGTTGCTATGTTATATGTTATTATATGTTATTATTATAAATATGTTCAAATAAGATAAATGTTATCTATTAGTGATGAGCGAGTAGTATTCGACCGAGCCGGTATTCGATCGAATACTACGCTGTTCGTCATACTCAATTTCGATCGAGTACAGCGGCGATGGCGCACTCACAATTCGTTTCCCCTCCCACCTTCCCTGGCGCGTTTTTTACACCAATCACCATGCAGGGGGGGTGGGACAGGTCCTGGGAGGACGCTGGCATCGCGAAAACGGCGTCTACACGCATTGGCTGGAAAAACCATGTGACCTCGAATATACAAAACTCAGCACTTCCTCTTCGTCAGCATTAGCAGCTTGAACTTAGTGAGGGACAGACGCTCACAGCAGGGAAAGACAGGCTGTCGCTGGCAGGGCCCCAGAAGCTCGGAATATCGCTTTTACCACCATCTATACCAGCTACCAGAAGACAAGACAGTCCTTAAGAGCCCTTATTAGGGCTGCTACGCTGAACAGTATATAGCTCATTTTCTATTTAGTCAGGCAGGGCCCCAGAAGCTCAGAATATACCTTTTACCACCATATATACCAGCTACCAGAAGACAAGACAGTCCTTAAGAGCCCTTATTAGGGCTGCTACGCTGAACAGTATATAGCTCATTTTCTATTTAGTCAGGCAGGGCCCCAGAAGCTCAGAATATACCTTTTACCACCATATATACCAGCTACCAGAAGACAAGACAGTCCTTAATAGCCCTTATTAGGGCTGCTACGCTGAACAGTATATAGCTCATTTTCTATTTAGTCAGGCAGGGCCCCAGAAGCTCAGAATATACCTTTTACCACCATATATACCAGCTACCAGAAGACAAGACAGTCCTTAAGAGCCCTTATTAGGGCTGCTACGCTGAACAGTATATAGCTCATTTTCTATTTAGTCAGGCAGGGCCCCAGAAGCTCAGAATATACCTTTTACCACCATATATACCAGCTACCAGAAGACAAGACAGTCCTTAATAGCCCTTATTAGGGCTGCTACGCTGAACAGTATATAGCTCATTTTCTATTTAGTCAGGCAGGGCCCCAGAAGCTCAGAATATACCTTTTACCACCATATATACCAGCTACCAGAAGACAAGACAGTCCTTAATAGCCCTTATTAGGGCTGCTACGCTGAACAGTATATAGCTCATTTTCTATTTAGTCAGGCAGGGCCCCAGAAGCTCAGAATATACCTTTTACCACCATATATACCAGCTACCAGAAGACAAGACAGTCCTTAAGAGCCCTTATTAGGGCTGCTACGCTGAACAGTATATAGCTCATTTTCTATTTAGTCAGGCAGGGCCCCAGAAGCTCAGAATATACCTTTTACCACCATATATACCAGCTACCAGAAGACAAGACAGTCCTTAATAGCCCTTATTAGGGCTGCTACGCTGAACAGTATATAGCTCATTTTCTATTTAGTCAGGCAGGGCCCCAGAAGCTCAGAATATACCTTTTACCACCATATATACCAGCTACCAGAAGACAAGACAGTCCTTAATAGCCCTTATTAGGGCTGCTACGCTGAACAGTATATAGCTCATTTTCTATTTAGTCAGGCAGGGCCCCAGAAGCTCAGAATATACCTTTTACCACCATATATACCAGCTACCAGAAGACAAGACAGTCCTTAAGAGCCCTTATTAGGGCTGCTACGCTGAACAGTATATAGCTCATTTTCTATTTAGTCAGGCAGGGCCCCAGAAGCTCAGAATATACCTTTTACCACCATATATACCAGCTACCAGAAGACAAGACAGTCCTTAAGAGCCCTTATTAGGGCTGCTACGCTGAACAGTATATAGCTCATTTTCTATGTAGTCAGGCAGGGCCCCAGAAGCTCAGAATATACCTTTTACCACCATATATACCAGCTACCAGAAGACAAGACAGTCCTTAAGAGCCCTTATTAGGGCTGCTACGCTGAACAGTATATAGCTCATATTCTATGTAGTCAGGCAGGGCCCCAGAAGCTCAGAATATACCTTTTACCACCATCTATACCAGCTACCAGAAGACAAGACAGTCCTTAAGAGCCCTTATTAGGGCTGCTACGCTGAACAGTATATAGCTCATTTTCTATTTAGTCAGGCAGGGCCCCAGAAGCTCAGAATATACCTTTTACCACCATATATACCAGCTACCAGAAGACAAGACAGTCCTTAATAGCCCTTATTAGGGCTGCTACGCTGAACAGTATATAGCTCATTTTCTATTTAGTCAGGCAGGGCCCCAGAAGCTCAGAATATACCTTTTACCACCATATATACCAGCTACCAGAAGACAAGACAGTCCTTAATAGCCCTTATTAGGGCTGCTACGCTGAACAGTATATAGCTCATTTTCTATTTAGTCAGGCAGGGCCCCAGAAGCTCAGAATATACCTTTTACCACCATATATACCAGCTACCAGAAGACAAGACAGTCCTTAATAGCCCTTATTAGGGCTGCTACGCTGAACAGTATATAGCTCATTTTCTATTTAGTCAGGCAGGGCCCCAGAAGCTCAGAATATACCTTTTACCACCATATATACCAGCTACCAGAAGACAAGACAGTCCTTAATAGCCCTTATTAGGGCTGCTACGCTGAACAGTATATAGCTCATTTTCTATTTAGTCAGGCAGGGCCCCAGAAGCTCAGAATATACCTTTTACCACCATATATACCAGCTACCAGAAGGCAAGACAGTCCTTAATAGCCCTTATTAGGGCTGCTACGCTGAACAGTATATAGCTCATTTTCTATTTAGTCAGGCAGGGCCCCAGAAGCTCAGAATATACCTTTTACCACCATATATACCAGCTACCAGAAGACAAGACAGTCCTTAATAGCCCTTATTAGGGCTGCTACGCTGAACAGTATATAGCTCATTTTCTATTTAGTCAGGCAGGGCCCCAGAAGCTCAGAATATACCTTTTACCACCATATATACCAGCTACCAGAAGACAAGACAGTCCTTAATAGCCCTTATTAGGGCTGCTACGCTGAACAGTATATAGCTCATTTTCTATTTAGTCAGGCAGGGCCCCAGAAGCTCAGAATATACCTTTTACCACCATATATACCAGCTACCAGAAGACAAGACAGTCCTTAAGAGCCCTTATTAGGGCTGCTACGCTGAACAGTATATAGCTCATTTTCTATTTAGTCAGGCAGGGCCCCAGAAGCTCAGAATATACCTTTTACCACCATATATACCAGCTACCAGAAGACAAGACAGTCCTTAATAGCCCTTATTAGGGCTGCTACGCTGAACAGTATATAGCTCATTTTCTATTTAGTCAGGCAGGGCCCCAGAAGCTCAGAATATACCTTTTACCACCATATATACCAGCTACCAGAAGACAAGACAGTCCTTAATAGCCCTTATTAGGGCTGCTACGCTGAACAGTATATAGCTCATTTTCTATTTAGTCAGGCAGGGCCCCAGAAGCTCAGAATATACCTTTTACCACCATATATACCAGCTACCAGAAGACAAGACAGTCCTTAATAGCCCTTATTAGGGCTGCTACGCTGAACAGTATATAGCTCATTTTCTATTTAGTCAGGCAGGGCCCCAGAAGCTCAGAATATACCTTTTACCACCATATATACCAGCTACCAGAAGACAAGACAGTCCTTAATAGCCCTTATTAGGGCTGCTACGCTGAACAGTATATAGCTCATTTTCTATTTAGTCAGGCAGGGCCCCAGAAGCTCAGAATATACCTTTTACCACCATATATACCAGCTACCAGAAGACAAGACAGTCCTTAAGAGCCCTTATTAGGGCTGCTACGCTGAACAGTATATAGCTCATTTTCTATTTAGTCAGGCAGGGCCCCAGAAGCTCAGAATATACCTTTTACCACCATATATACCAGCTACCAGAAGACAAGACAGTCCTTAAGAGCCCTTATTAGGGCTGCTACGCTGAACAGTATATAGCTCATTTTCTATTTAGTCAGGCAGGGCCCCAGAAGCTCAGAATATACCTTTTACCACCATATATACCAGCTACCAGAAGACAAGACAGTCCTTAAGAGCCCTTATTAGGGCTGCTACGCTGAACAGTATATAGCTCATTTTCTATGTAGTCAGGCAGGGCCCCAGAAGCTCAGAATATACCTTTTACCACCATATATACCAGCTACCAGAAGACAAGACAGTCCTTAGGAGCCCTTATTAGGGCTGCTACGCTGAACAGTATATAGCTCATATTCTATGTAGTCAGGCAGGGCCCCAGAAGCTCAGAATATACCTTTTACCACCATATATACCAGCTACCAGAAGACAAGACAGTCCTTAATAGCCCTTATTAGGGCTGCTACGCTGAACAGTTTATAGCTCATTTTCTATTTAGTCAGGCAGGGCCCCAGAAGCTCAGAATATACCTTTTACCACCATATATACCAGCTACCAGAAGACAAGAGAGTCCTTAAGAGCCCTTATTAGGGCTGCTATGTTGTACAGTATATAGCTCATTTTCTATGTAGTCAGGCAGGGCCCCAGAAGCTCAGAATATACCTTTTACCACCATATATACCAGCTACCAGAAGACAAGACAGTCCTTAAGAGCCCTTATTAGGGCTGCTACGTTGAACAGTATATAGCTCATATTCTATGTAGTCAGGCAGGGCCCCAGAAGCTCAGAATATACCTTTTACCACCATATATACCAGCTACCAGAAGACAAGAGAGTCATTGAGAGCCCTTATTAGGGCTACTATGCTGAACAGTATATAGCTCATATGTAGGCAGGCAGGGCCCCAGAAGCTCAGAATATACCTTTTACCACCATATATACCAGCTACCAGAAGACAAGACAGTCCTTAATCCCTTATTAGTGCTGCTATGTTGAACAGTATATATCTCATATCCTATGTAGTCAGGCAGGGCCCCAGAAGCTCAGAATATCGCATTTACCACCATATATACCAGCTACCAGAAGACAAGAGAGTCATTGAGAGCCCTTATTAGGGCTGCTATGTTTTAAAAATTGTGTGGAGGCCCAAGAGCTGAGACCTTTTAAAAATTGTGTGGAGGCCCAAGAGCTGAGACCTTTTAAAAATTGTGTGGAGGCCCACGAGCTGAGACCTCTTAAAAATTGTGTGGAGGCCCAAGAGCTGAGACCTTTTAAAAATTGTGTTGAGGCCCAAGAGCTGAGACCTCTCAAACATTGTGTGGAGGCCCAAGAGCTGAGACCTTTTAAAAATTGTGTGGAGGCCCACGAGCTGAGACCTCTTAAAAATTGTGTGGAGGCCCAAGAGCTGAGACCTTTTAAAAATTGTGTGGAGGCCCAAGAGCTGAGACCTCTCAAACATTGTGTGGAGGCCCAAGAGCTGAGACCTTTTAAAAATTGTGTGGAGGCCCAAGAGCTGAGACCTTTTAAAAATTGTGTGGAGGCCCAAGAGCTGAGACCTTTTAAAAATTGTGTGGAGGCCCAAGAGCTGAGACCTCTTAAAAATTGTGTGGAGGCCCAAGAGCTGAGACCTTTTAAAAATTGTGTGGAGGCCCAAGAGTTGAGACCTCTTAAAAATTGATTGTATTAGAGGTGAGCCATAATTTTTTTCATTAATACAGCAATTCTACGGCGGTTAAGGAGGAGGAGGAGGAGGAGGAGGAGGAGGAGGAGGAGGAAATGGCACTTCATACAGATGGCACTTCACTCTTGGCTGCTTTCCACTGTTGTACAAGCAAAGTCCGGGTCAATCCACTTGCTGTTCATTTTGATTAGCGTCAGCCTGTCGGCACTGTCGGTTGACAGGCGGCTGCGCTTATCGGTTATAATGCCCCCGGCTGCGCTGAACACACCCTTTCTGATAGCACGCTGGCGGCAGGGCAGGCAAGCACCTCCAAGGCGTACAGGGACAGTTCCAGCCACGTGTCCAACTTGGAGACCCAGTAAGTGTAGGTCGCCGAGGGATCGGGGAGGACAGGGGTGTGGTCTGCCAGGTAGTCCCGCAACATCCGCCGATACTTGTCCCTCCTGCTGATAGCGGGCCCCGCAGTGATGGAAGTTGCACGAGGGGGTGACATGAACGTGTCCCACACCTTGGAGAGTGTTCCCCTGGTGGCTGTGGGCCTGATCGATGTTGTCAGACTCTGGGAGACACTCTCCTCTCTGCCGCCAGCGATGCTGGGTGGGAAAATCTGCATCATGTTCTGCAAGAGTTCCCTCTGGTATTCCAGTAATCGATTCGTCCTCTCCTCTACCGGAATAAAAGAGGAGAAGTTATCTTTATACCGGGGGTCCAGGAGTGCGAAGACCCAGTATAGTTTGTTCTCCAATATCCGGACAACACGTATGTCCCGGGAAAAGCAGCCCAGCATGAAGTCAGCCATGTGTGCCAGACTCTAAGTAGGCATGACGTCACTGCCCCCACCAGAAGGATCATTTTCCATTTCCTCCTCTTCCTCCTCCTCTCCGCCCCATCCGCGCTGAACCAATGGGACGCACACAGCCTGACTGCTACCCTCGCCGCCAGCATCCTCTTCCACAGCCACCTCCACGTTGTCCTCCTCCTCCTCATCCTCCTCCTGCAACTGCCACCGAGCAGCAGACAAAAGTGTGGTCTGACTGTCTACCTGCGTTGCGTCTCCTCCTACCCCCATCTCCTCTGTGTGCAATGCGTTCTCCCTTATTGCGATGAGCGATTCTTTAAGGACGCCTAGGAGCGGGATGGTTACGCTCACTATAGCGTCCTCGCTGCTGACCTTCTTAGTGGACTCCTCAAAGATACGCAATACATCGCATATGTCTGCCATCCATGGCCACTCGTGGTTGGCAAACTGAGGGAGCTGAGTTGGAGGCACGCGTGGATGCATCATCTGGTACTCCATCAATGCTTTCTGCTGCTCACACACCCTGGCCAACATGCAATAGGTGGAATTCCAGCGAGTGGGCAGGTCGCACAACAGCCGATGTTGAGGCAAATGGAGGCGTTGCTGGATTTTTTTTTTAAGCTAGCAGCAGCTACAGTTGACTTCCGAAAGTGAGCGCACAAGCGCCGCACTTTGACCAGTAGCTCTGCCAGGTTGGGGTAAGTCTTTAGAAACTTTTGTACTACCAAATTAAAAACGTGGGCCAGGCATGGTACGTGATTGAGTTCTGCAAGCTCCAGAGCCGCCACCAGGTTACGGCCGTTATCGCACACGACCATGCCTGGTCCTAGCTGCAGCGGCGACAGCCACATCTCTGTCTGCTGCAATATGGTGTGCCTCACCTCTGCGGCGCTGTGCTTCCTGTCGCCCAAGCTGATGAGCTTAAGCACCGCCTGCTGACGTCTCCCCGTGCCAGTGCTGCAACGCTTCCAGCTAGGGGCTGAGGGCGATGTTAAGGCAGAGGAGGAGTAGGAGGAGGAGGAGGAGGAGGAGGAGGAAGAGGAGGGGGGTCTATCAGAACCTGTGCTGGCAATCTTGGGCGGGGGTGGTATGTAGGCCGTCCCTGTTTGCGACCCCGTCCCCGCTTCCACAACATTCACCCAGTGTGCCGTCAAAGAGATGTAGCGTCCTTGGCCGCAAGCGCTTGTCCACGAGTCGGTGGTCAAGTGGACCTTTGCGCTGACTGCGTACCTCAGGGTCCGCCTGATGTTACGCGACACGTGCTGGTGCAGGGCGGGGACGCCACACCGGGAAAAATAGTGGCGGCTAGGGACGGAATAGCGAGGTGCGGCAGCCGCCATCAGGTCGCGGAAGGCCTGCGTCTCCACAAGCCTAAACGGCAACATCTCCAGGGCCAGCAGTTTGGAGATGAGGCAGGTTAAGGCTTGGGCTTGGGGGTGACTGGAGGCGTACTTCCGCCTGCGGTTGAACGCCTGCGAGATGGACAGTTGATGGGACGAGGAGATGGAAGGTGCAGACGAAGATGCGGGGGAAGGGGGGCTGAAGGAGAAGGCCCCAAAGTAGCCGAGGCAGAGGCAGATGTGGAGGTGTCCTGGCTGGAGGTCTGGACCGCAGTGGCAGCACACAACAAAGGGGAAGAGGCAGTGGCAGCAAGACCGGGCGCAGGTTGTATTGCGTTTGCTCTCTCCCACTCAGCCCAGTGCTTGAATTCCAAGTGACGGCGCATGCCTGAGGTGGTCAGATTGCTCTTCTCAGAGCCCCTACTCAGTTTTGAGTGGCAGATTGCGCAAACCGCGCTCAGTTTGTCATCCGCGCAAACATTAAAAAATCTCCACACCACAGAAGTACGAGGCCTCGATGGGGGAGCTTCGCGCGACTGCCTGCTGCCGGGAAGAGCTTCGGCCCTGCTGGCTGTGGCCTGCCTTCTCTGTCTGGACTGTCCTCTGCCTTTGGACTGTCCTCTGCCTCTTGCTGCCTTATTCGGTGATGCGCAGACCGCATCTCCACTGCTTTACCCGCTGGACATCACCCCTGTCCAAGTGGGGTCGGTCATTTCGTCGTCCACCACCTCCTCTTCCACTTCCTCTCTCTGCTCCTCCTCCTGCCCATTGGACATTCCAACAGCCTCCCTTGATGGCAACTGCGTCTCATCATCATCGCTCATGATAGCAGATGCTGGTTCCGGGTCCACATCACTAGCAGATGGCGGATACTCAAGTGTTTGGGCATCACTACAAACAAATTCCTCTGCTAGCTCCTGGGATTCTTGCAGCACATCTGGAAAAGGACCCGAAAAGAGGTCCTGGGAGGGGTCAAGGGTGGGCTGACTCTGTTGGCCAGGTTGGGAGGAAGGAGGGTCAGAGTGAGACTGTGTGGATGACTGGGTGGTGGACAAGTGACTGGAAGCGTTATCGGCCATCCATTGCACCACCTGTTCACGCTGCTCAGGCTTTAACAGAGGTGTACCCCGCCCCCCGCATAACTGTCCCATAAAGGCAGGGAAGCTGGATGAGCGTAATGCTGGCTGCCCCTCACCAGCACGCATTGTATCCCCACTGGCTTCAACGCGGTTTGTGCCCCCACCAGCATTTCCGCGCCCCCGTCCTCGTCCACGTCCCTTTGCGCTAGCCCTCCGCATTTCAGACGTTTTACTTTTTTGGCCACGCGTTATGCCAAATATAAAAATATTTTTAAGAAGAACACCTGGCTATACAGCCGTATACTGCCAGAAGGTGAAATGGTGCCTATACGCACCGGGTATATAACAAGGTTTTGTTGGTAAAGAGGACACAAAACAGTAGTGCCAAATATAAAAAATATTTTTAAGAAAAACACCTGGCTATACAGCCGTATACTGCCAGAAGGTGAAATGGTGCCTATACGCACCGTGTATAAAACAGTGTTTTGTTGGCACAGAGGACACAAAACAGTAGTGCAAAATATAGTTTTGTATATAGGTGCTAATACACCACTGAAGTCTTTCTGTCCCTATTCCAGCATCAGCAGCTACCCCTCACTAAAGCAGCCGTTTTGAGCAGAGTGTATATAGTTTTGTATATAGGTGGTAATACACCACTGAAGTCTTTCTGTCCCTATTCCAGCAGCAGCAGCTACCCCTCACTAAAGCAGCCGTAGCTGCAGCACTAATAAGTGCTCAGCTCTTGGGCCTCCACACAATGTTTGAGAGGTCTCAGCTCTTGGGCCTCCACACAATGTTTGAGAGGTCTCAGCTCTTGGGCCTCCACACAATTTTTAAGAGGTCTCAGCTCGTGGGCCTCCACACAATTTTTAAAAGGTCTCAGCTCTTGGGCCTCCACACAATTTTTAAAAGGTCTCAGCTCTTGGGCCTCCACACAATTTTTAAAAGGTCTCAGCTCTTGGGCCTCCACACAATGTTTGAGAGGTCTCAGCTCTTGGGCCTCCACACAATTTTTAAAAGGTCTCAGCTCTTGGGCCTCCACACAATTTTTAAAAGGTCTCAGCTCTTGGGCCTCCACACAATTTTTAAAAGGTCTCAGCTCTTGGGCCTCCACACAATTTTTAAAAGGTCTCAGCTCTTGGGCCTCCACACAATTTTTAAAAGGTCTCAGCTCTTGGGCCTCCACACAATGTTTGAGAGGTCTCAGCTCTAGGGCCTCCACACAATTTTTAAAAGGTCTCAGCTCTTGGGCCTCCACACAATTTTTAAAAGGTCTCAGCTCTTGGGCCTCCACACAATGTTTGAGAGGTCTCAGCTCTAGGGCCTCCACACAATTTTTAAAAGGTCTCAGCTCTTGGGCCTCCACACAATGTTTGAGAGGTCTCAGCTCTTGGGCCTCCACACAATTTTTAAAAGGTCTCAGCTCTTGGGCCTCCACACAATGTTTGAGAGGTCTCAGCTCTTGGGCCTCCACACAATTTTTAAAAGGTCTCAGCTCTTGGGCCTCCACACAATTTTTAAAAGGTCTCAGCTCTTGGGCCTCCACACAATTTTTAAGAGGTCTCAGCTCTTGGGCCTCCACACAATGTTTGAGAGGTCTCAGCTCTTGGGCCTCCACACAATTTTTAAGAGGTCTCAGCTCTTGGGCCTCCACACAATGTTTGAGAGGTCTCAGCTCTTGGGCCTCCACACAATTTTTAAAAGGTCTCAGCTCTTGGGCCTCCACACAATGTTTGAGAGGTCTCAGCTCTTGGGCCTCCACACAATTTTTAAAAGGTCTCAGCTCTTGGGCCTCCACACAATTTTTAAGAGGTCTCAGCTCTTGGGCCTCCACACAATTTTTAAAAGGTCTCAGCTCTTGGGCCTCCACACAATTTTTAAAAGGTCTCAGCTCTTGGGCCTCCACACAATGTTTGAGAGGTCTCAGCTCTAGGGCCTCCACACAATTTTTAAAAGGTCTCAGCTCTTGGGCCTCCACACAATTTTTAAAAGGTCTCAGCTCTTGGGCCTCCACACAATGTTTGAGAGGTCTCAGCTCTAGGGCCTCCACACAATTTTTAAAAGGTCTCAGCTCTTGGGCCTCCACACAATGTTTGAGAGGTCTCAGCTCTTGGGCCTCCACACAATTTTTAAAAGGTCTCAGCTCTTGGGCCTCCACACAATGTTTGAGAGGTCTCAGCTCTTGGGCCTCCACACAATTTTTAAAAGGTCTCAGCTCTTGGGACTCCACACAATTTTTAAAAGGTCTCAGCTCTTGGGCCTCCACACAATGTTTGAGAGGTCTCAGCTCTTGGGCCTCCACACAATTTTTAAAAGGTCTCAGCTCTTGGGACTCCACACAATTTTTAAAAGGTCTCAGCTCTTGGGCCTCCACACAATTTTTAAAAGGTCTCAGCTCTTGGGCCTCCACACAATGTTTAAGAGGTCTCAGCTCGTGGGACTCCACACAATGTTTGAGAGGTCTCAGCTCTTGGGCCTCCAAACAATTTTTAAAAGGTCTCAGCTCTTGGGCCTCCACACAATTTTTAAGAGGTCTCAGATCTTGGGCCTCCACACAATTTTTAAGAGGTCTCAGCTCTAAGCTTCCCTTACTGCTGGGGTGACACACTGTAACAAACCTCCTCCTGTAAGCTTCCCTGACTGCTGGGGTGACACACTGTAACAAACCTCCTCCTGTAAGCTTCCCTTACTGCTGGGGTGACACACTGTAACAAACCTCCTCCTGTAAGCTTCCCTTACTGCTGGGGTGACACACTGTAACAAACCTCCTCCTTTAAGCTTCCCTTACTGCTGGGGTGACACAATGACACAAGAGGACATGTCTGACCACATCACACACACACACACACACACACACACACACACACACACACACAATGACAATTAGGGGTGGGGTCTATTTATTTTCCCCCTTGCCTATGCCATCTGTGGTTGTCATTAGGCAACGTGATTTTAAGGGGTGCAGAATTTTGTTCTTCTTTTTTGTACAGTTTGGCTTGGGGTCCATGGCAATGTAGAGGAAAGAAGGTTTCCTTGTCTTGTCTCACTTTACGTAGAAGTAATATTGTGTTTGGAGTGTATTGTTGAGAGGCTGTGATAGTGGCGTAATAGTGCGACTTGGGCGCGTTATATGCACCCAGACATGCTTCCCCTGCTGTCCCAGTTGCATTCCAGCAGTGTTGGCATCATTTTCTGATGTTTCAGGGTGGACTTGGTGACCTCCAAGTGGTCGAATTGAGATTTCCAAGTGTCGAGCATTTTTTTCCCATAGACTATAATGGGATTCGATATTCGGTCGAGTAGTCGAGTAACGCGGTCTATTCGAATCGAAATTCGAAATTTCGAATATTTCACTACTCGCTCATCTCTATTATCTATTAATAATATGTAATTGACAATTAGCCACTTTTTTCTGTGACACCATTGCTAAGTGCACCAACTCAAAAGGGAGGGACTGCAGCACCTGCAACTTACACAGGAGCACATTTAGCTTCTGCACGTTGGATGAGTGGGCACATACTGTTGTCTCTTGGACATGGCTTGGTCAATGGATTGCTGGCGGAATGACTGACTCGGATTAAGAGGAGGAGGAGCATCTGGAGCGACAGAGGATGGGTATGACACACAGGAGGTGGTGGAGCCTTGGCTGGCTGGAACAGAGAACGGCGTGCCACTGGGTAATGCAGCAGGCTGGACCACCACTTTGGAGCCAACTCTCCCAGGCCGCTTGATGGTGACGCTGCAAATGTTGACGCAGGGCTGTGGGTCCAACATTGGGACCCTGGCCACACTTCACCTTCTGCCTATACATCTTTCATATAGCCATGTTAACCTCCTGCGGATGCTTGATGAAAAACTGCCATATGGCCTTGTAGCTGATTTTTCCTACCAACAGTCCGCACTAATTCACTGCTGCTGCCGCTGCCGCCAGCTCCAGGGACCCTCTTCCACTACCTCCTGGGAAGGAGCCTTCCGCGCAAGTGGTCTACCCCGAGCACATTTGCCTCCATACTTTCCCCTTCTGCCACCATGCTGGCCGCTAAATCTGTCACTCTCCATCACTCTAAGCCTTTAAAAGTGCCCTCAAAACTCACTGATGTCCTCCTCAGGTTCCTCAACAGTGTCTGCTTAAGAAGCCAAAACGCTTGCAACACCACCTCCCACGCCACTCTCCTCATCACTACTTGCCCGCCTAGTGGAAGAAGCGGAGAGTGTCTCCTCCACTTCTTGGCTGGGCAGTAGCTGCTGATTTTTCTGATTATCAGATCATCCTCACTGAATAGTGGAGCTGAACCCCAAGCATAAGACATAACCGACAGTTGACTGGGGGTCAGATGTCACTTGTGATGCAGTGGATGATTGTGTTAACCAATAGATGATGGCAGATGGGTTGCTGGTCAAGACACGACCGCTAGCTGATCCCGGGAGATCAGTCCTCTCACTGAGACTCCTGCTGCCACTCACCCCTAGTCTGCTGCAACCTCTGCTTGATGAATTTAGGCCTCTGCAACTTCTCTGTGCCCATCCTGCCACTTCTCTGCCTGACATACTTAGTGCGTATATGAGGGGAGGACAAAACGCTACACTACACTTAAAACAGGATTTGTCGAAAAGAGCAGCAGGTGTGTAACTATCTATGGTCTTTCACTAAGTAGTAACTAGGCCCTGAAGACTTTAACATGAACAAAATGATGAAACTCTTAGATGTGCATAAGTGATGCTCTGAGCAATTCAATGTGCTCCAGTATGCTTCAAAAATGTTTTTTTTTCAGAGACTGGCCTGCGTGGAAATGAATCGGGCATGGATCAGCCAAGATTTCCACCCACCAATATCTGATGCATTAGATTGATCATGGGGCCAGACCAACACTAAAGAAATATGGATTGTGCAAAACAGATTTAAGGCGCTGCTCTCCAGTTACAGACATTCCTCAGCATCAGACCACAAGTAATTATTGAGAAAATGCTTTACGTTGCTCTTACTTTTTATTAATATTTTTTGGATAAGATATCTGTGCCGAAAATCTGTATATGTTCTCTTAATGCTGCTGCCAACTCCAGGGTGTGTCTTTCTGGCAATTTTGGGCTCCTGCTGCTGCTGCTTGCAACTCCAGTGTGTCTTTAGGCCAATTTGTGGGCTGCTGCTGCCAACTCCAGTGTGTCTTTCAAGCAATGATTGGGCTCCTGCTGCCAACTCCAGTGTGTCTTTCAAGCAATGTTTGGGCTCCTGCTGCTCCTGCTGCCAACTCCAGTGTCTCTTTCAAGCAATGTTTGGGCTCCTGCTGCTGCTGCTGCCAACTTCAGTGTGTCTTTCAAACAATGTTTGGGCTCCTGCTGCTCCTGCTGCCAACTCCAGTGTCTCTTTCAAGCTATGTTTGGGCTGCTGCTGCTTGCAACTCCAGGGTGTCATTCAGACAATTTTTGGGCTCCTGCTGCCAACTCCAGTGTCTCTTTCAAGCAATGTTTGGGCTCCTGCTGCTCCTGCTGCCAACTCCAGTGTCTCTTTCAAGCTATGTTTGGGCTGATGCTGCTGCTGCTTGCAACTCCAGGGTGTCATTCAGCCAATTTTTGGGCCCCTGCTGCCAACTCCAGTGTCTCTTTCAAACTATGTTTGGGCTCCTGCTGCTGCTGCTTGCAACTCCAGGGTGTCATTCAGCCAATTTTTTGGCTCCTGCTGCCAACTCCAGTGTGTCTTTCAAGCAATGTTTGGGCTCCTGCTGCTCCTGCTGCCAACTCCAGTGTCTCTTTCAAGCAATGTTTGGGCTCCTGCTGCCAACTCCAGTGTCTCTTTCAAGCAATGTTTGGGCTCCTGCTGCTTGCAACTCCAGTGTGTCTTAAAAACAATGTTTGGGCTCCTGCTGCTCCTGCTGCCAACTCCAGTGTGTCTTTCAAGCAATATTTGGGCTCCTGCTGCTCCTGCTGCCAACTCCGGTGTCTCTTTCAAGCAATGTTTGGGCTCCTGCTGCTCCTGCTGCCAACTCCAGTGTGTCTTTCAAGCAATGTTTGGGCTCCTGCTGCTCCTGCTGCCAACTCCAGTGTGTCTTTCAAGCAATGATTGGGCTCCTGCTGCTCCTGCTGCCAACTCCAGTGTCTCTTAAGCAATGTTTGGGCTCCTGCTGCTGCTGCTTGCAACTCCAGGGTGGGATTCATCCAATTGTTGGCCTCCTGCAGCCAACTCCAGTGTCTCTTTAAAGCAATGTTTGTGCTCCTGCTGCTGCTTGCAACTCCAGGGTGTGATTCATCCAATTTTTGGGCTCCTGCAGCCAACTCCAGTGTCTCTTTAAAGCAATGTTTGGGCTCCTGCAGCTGCTGCTGCTGCTTGCAACTCCAGGGTGTGAATCAGCTAATTTTTGGGCTCCTGCTGCTGCCAGCTCCAGGGTGTGTTTTTCAGGCATTATAGGGGCCCTTCATAGTGATGCCACTTCAACTCTCTGCAATTGTGCAGCTCTGCGATTCTATTAGCGATGCCTCTGATCTGCATGTGATAATTATTTACAGTATTATTTCACTAACCCAGCACGCGTCCTATGCGTGTTACAGCAAGGCAGAATGGTTTACAACCCTATTGAGGCTCTAGGAGGCTCAGAAATAGCCGTTTTAATAGCGATTCGTCGCGAATAAATTTGGGTCGAATTGATTTTTGTCGGAAAATTCCGCGAATCAGTCGAATCGAAATTTTCAAAAGTTTTCTCATCTCTACTTACGATCTTTGGCTGTACTACTGGTTTACTCTGGCTGGAATGCAATTTTATATTGGCAGTATTATTATGATTATAATCAAAGTGTTTGTGTGTTGATTTAAACTCATGTGGGCTGCCCAGTCTTATTTCACTCAGCTTTAATAAAACAGCACAGTTCACTGCGCTTCAGTGGTACCAATGCCAGAACACGCTCTCCACCAGGCAAAGCAGCTTGATAACATGGGCAAATGAAGACAGGCACGCTCGCTATGCCAGGGCCATTATTTTTCTCTTCTCTGCCTCTGATTGTAACAGCAAACAGTGTAACAATTTCATAGAAACTATGATATGGTGGATGATGTCTCATTTAGCGTAATGTGTCTGCTAGCATGTACTGTTTGTACAACATTGGGCGACAAAAAGCCATTTTCCTCAGCCTTGCTCCCACCAGGCTCCATTAGTTAAATAAACATACGTTTTAACCAAACAGCAGATAAGAGCCTGTTACTCCTACTCCTAGAAGCCACTCTTGATGAATTAGCAAACTATAATCTCTTGATTTAGACTAATGTTTGCCTTTCTGAATTAAGACTCAGGTAAACAACCCATCCATCAAAATGGCACATATAGGGAAAAAACTCCTGGTTTGCAGGTATGTTTCTCTGTGATATAAATGAGAAATGTAAAGGAGCAGTTGTCCTGAGAATTATCCTTTACTAGCACTGGGCAGACATCATGCCACATTTATGGAGCACTTGTTAAATGCATGTGATAAAAATTCTATTGGAATGAATAGGATAGTACAGTACACAAATAAACAGCACTGATAAAATTTGGCTTTGCAAAATTCAGAGCCAGTATTTCTCTCTAAATGCTTCCATAGGTAAATACATTTTGGAGCAAGATGGTGCTAGAATGGGAAAAACTCTCAGAGTCTGATCCATTACTTACGCCAGGTATCGGCAGATGAGCGTCTGTATAGCGGCGCTTAGAGCGACCACTAGTAGATGCTCGTGGGCAGGTATCGGACACTGTAACAGAGCGCCTCATTCATTGTAGTGACCTGGCCGGCATTGATGAATGAGATGTCTGTTAGGCGCTCTAACACCAGTACAGCGTTGCAGGGAGCAAAAGGTAGCGCCAGCTCAGTCATCCGACTCTCAGCAACTTACACCATATTCAACAAAAAAATAAGAGTAGTGGGGGATGCGGCCACCAGCGCACGAGCTACTGGACAAAGGGGCTTGAGCGGATCCGAGCGTGCTGATTGGACGAGCAGCCCACATGCGTCGTAGGACCGGGAAGAGGTGAGTTCATTCAGGGGACCTGGGGGGTTTCACACAGCGGGGCATGGACCAAAACCCAGGGTATTCAAAAGCCTGGGTTTTGGTCCACTTTAAGCTTCCTAGAGAAAAAAGAGGTACCAAAGAAGAGGGCGACCTAAGGCCACCCTTGAAAGAGAATAAGCCAGACACCCGACCAAATTGATTTCAGAATAAAAGCCCTGGTCTAAAGATTATCTAAAACAGCATAGAGAACACTACCTACCCAGGGGCTGGGCAGGGGGGTGGATCAGTTTAAGATCATATGTTTAAGGGGAGGCTCAATTATTGTCTGTTTTTTGTATTCTGCCTTATTGTTTTCCTCTTCTGGAATGCAAACTAAACACATGTGTTAGGATTGTGCCCCATACCTGTGATTTACATTTCAGCGTGATGTTTCCAGGTTTCTTATATTCCTGTGGATTTGTGTTGCTCAAGAGGTAGTGGCTTTCCTGGCCTTGAGTAAAGCCCTTAGCCCATAACTGTTGCGTACACATCCCAGAAGCCTTCCAATGTCAAGCAGGGCAGAGAAAAATAATGAGAGACATTCCTTCCCAGACACTGCAAAACTGTAATCCCCTTATGTGAAGATGCTGAATTAGAGCAAGAGGGTTTAAACCTGTGAGCTCAGGATTTCGGAGCATCAGGAAATCTCTACTGCATACACCAAACACACGCATTTGTGTTGTTAATGTAAACACACTGTTGCCAGGGACAACTGATTATTTTATAACACAGTTGCAAACAAATAAAAAAGAAAAAGAACAGATACAGTCAGCACCTTCAGAACATTAAGTAAGTGGACTTACTCTTTAAACAGGGCTAAATCTTGGTATAGCCCCATAGATAGCTTTATAGATAAATAGGTAGATAGCTGAAGGGAAATACTTCATGTGGGCTGTAGAGCTTAGAACAGTTGTATCAAACTGTTAGGGGTGTTGGTTGGTAACAGTAGGAAAGGAAGTTAGAATGTCAAGACTCCATAAGCAGATATGCTGAGGGGTGCAAGAGAAGCTGTAGTGCTGTAATGTGTTTTGGGTGTGAGGTAAAGCATAGCTGGAGGTACAGATACTGATACAACATATACTAGCTTATAACTGACATATAACAAACCTCTGCTGGGAGGCTTCTGGAAAACTCTTCTGTGTGTGTGGGCGGGGCCAGCCATGAGAGAGAGGCTGGTGAGGTCATTCCTGCTGCCTATAAAAGGCACAGCACAGCTCTGAGGGAGCAGAATCCGTGAGGTGGGTCACAGGGAGCACTTCTGTGTTTGTATGTGTTTCTGAGCCCACATAAATTATAGGGACACAGTGACGTTTTTGGTTGAAATTAACACTCTCCTTATTTACCTCACTGCTGAACTGTGTGAGGGGTGTAAAGACTTATATTTCTGTGTGTTATTCACTGTGTCTCCCAAGGAGCGCAAAAAAAGGGACTCAGCGCGGTTGGAGGACGCCCATGGTAATTTTATTTAGGAGAGTTTTTAAGGTCGTGACCAGAAATATCCGGAAAATATTTAGAGAAACAGCATCATTTTAGTCAGCAATAACCAGACTGTTATTTTCCACTAAGGTCGTTTGGTCTAAAGATAAGTGAACTCTTCTCCTCACTATTTACAGCATAGTTACATATTTATGCCCTTATTCATCAAGCGATAGCGCCAGGTAGTGTCTGACGAGCGCCAGGTAGCGGCAGCTAACGGCGACTACCGACTCAAGTACGCCCGGCGGCGGTCACAATGACGCATTTATCAAGCAAAATGAGGCTAGCGCCGGCGAGAGCGACGGCTAGCGCGGCATTCATCATGAAGCCGCCTGGACCGAACAGCGCCGCTGCAAATTCCCTCACAGCGCCAGGTATGAGCTGTCGCTCCCTGGCGATGTCCAATGGATTTCAATGGAGCAATCTATAATAATTCATGATTAATTGGTAATAATTTTTTTTTAAATTTTTTTAATGTCAAAAAATCGGAGAACACTTCTGCAATGTTAGGATTTATTTTTAAGTAAAAAAAAAAAAATATGTGCAGAATTGATCTAACAGATCTGAGATTAATGTATTCATATAACAAAATGATTCTAAAAACATGTATAATGTTACATTCAAAAAATATGGTTGTTTAGGGGTTAAAAACTAGTTAATACAGATCGCCGCCAGCGCTCTGGGGTTTAAACAAGGAATGGACAGCGACAGCACATTCGGAGCGTGATTTTTTGATGAATATGAAGCTAGCCGTTCGCTCTGGCCATTCGTTGTCAGGCGCTCACATACAACGCTGGACCTGTGAAACAGCGACCCCCCAGCCCGTATTCAACATTACCGCACACCGACTGAGTCGCTGTCATCAAGCTAATGCCGGCCAAGCACAGCGAATACTGGCTGGCGCTGAAAAAATCACGCTACAGTCGCTCATCTGTCGCTACCTGGCGCTATTGATGAATCGGCCTCCCCGAGCATCATCTACCTGAAGTAATTGTATAGAGTTCATATTACATTTTAAGATTGTGTGTGTACTGATAGATTGTTTGAATCACACAGAGCATACAGTGTGTTTTAAATGTGTCCAAATAGCCATATATGTTAAAATAAAATAGGCACAAGATTAGCTTTTGTTTGAGATATCCCCCCCCCCCCCCCCATATTCTTCAAATATTTTTCTACAGGCATTTATTGCCTTAATCCAGTGGCTACATTTATTATACACCAACTATTGTGTTCAATACTTTGCCTAATATTCAACTGTTAAATTTTGAATAGGTTCTTATATATCTGGTGTGGTGTGTTTTATTTTGTTATTCATTCTACCCCACAAGCTGGATAATCTTGCACTGGGCGTTTTATCCAGCATGATGCTGCACCTTCTGTTTCAATGTAAAAAGCTGAACCACTTGTAGCAAAGCAGCACTTATGAGGGGGCATCACTGTAAGAATGCTTCATTGTACCTACCAGTTTATAAAAAAACCCATATTTTTGGGTTAGCATCTGCTAGCATCCCCTAAATTGCTCCCCCCATGAAGAGCAACTTTTGGCAATTTTCACTGTTCCAGCTTCACTCTTATCCCAGAATTAGCCAGGTGATGGAATCAAGCAAGCATAGTGCATGGGGGAGCAAGTTTTGGCAGCCCAGCAATACTTATTTGGAACACAAAGGCCTAAGTTACACCAAGTGACAGGTTCTGGGAATCTGAGGAGAAAGCTTAAGGGTCCATCACCAGGGGTGGACTGGAGGTAAAAAACATCCAGGGACTTTTATGGTCACACCGGCCCTACAGTGTGTCCGCCCCCCCATCACCCCATAGAAAGCTACATGTCAGAACCCCCCTCCCCATAACATGCCAGGGTGGCAGGGCCCCCCATAACATGCCGAGTGGCAGAGCCCCCCATAACATGCTGAGTGGCAGAGCCCCCCATAACATGCCGAGTGGCAGAGCCCCCCATAACATGAGGAGTGGCAGAATCCCCCCATAACATGAGGAGTGGCAGAATCCCCCCATAACATGAGGAGTGGCAGAGCCCCCCATAACATGAGGAGTGGCAGAATCCCCCCATAACATGAGGAGTGGCAGAATCCCTCCATAACATGAGGAGTGGCAGAATCCCTCCCATAACATGCCGAGCGGCAGAGCCCCTGTAACATGCCGAGTGGCAGAGCCCCTGTAACATGCCGAGTAGCAGAGCCCCTGTAACATGCCGAGTGGCAGAGCCCCTCGTGACATGAGGAGTGGCAGAATCCCCCCATAACATGTGGAGTGGCAGAATCCCCCTATAACTTGACGTGTGGCAGAATCCCCCATAACATGCCGAGTGGCAGAATCCCCCCGTGACATGAGGAGTAGCAGAGCCCCCCATGACATGAGGAGTGGCAGATTTCCCCCTATAACTTGACGTGTGGCAGAATCCCCCCATAACATGCCAAGTGGCAGAGCCCCCCCATGACATGAGGAGTGGCAGAATCCCCCCATGACATGAGGAGTGGCAGAATACCCCCCCCCCCATAACATGCTGAGTGGCAGATTTAACCAATAACTTGACATGTGGCAGAATCCCCCCATAACATGCTGAGTGGCAGAACCCCCCCATAACATGCCGAGTGGCAAAATCCCCCCATAACATTCCGAGTGGCAGAATCCCTGCTGCCTCCCCTGCACTGGCTACCTGCCGGCCCTCTAATTTAATGCCGGCTCTTGCATCTAGATGCCGGTCGGGTGAATGGGAGCCGACTTTCACCTGACCCACTGCCAGAGCCAGAGCCGGCACTGGCATTAAGGAATTGGCAGCTGGCCAGTGAGGGGTAGGTGGCGGCCTACCAGGCATTGTCCCGGTATGCCCTATGGCCAGTCCGCCCCTGGTCCATCACAAATGTAATTATGCATTATGCGTTATCTCTGATAGTCCAGCCAAAAGATTAGAGCTGCTGAAAGTGGATTAAAGATAATTTGGACTACAGAAGTAGTATGCATTGTGAGCTCTAGAAATGCTAAATAAAGAAGTCTGGAAACTACAAGAGTTTGGTTTGTGATGCTTTGTTTAATCCATATAGTCCTCTCCCTGGAAGTAGAAAAAGAATTTCCCCTTACCCTGACATACAGTATTGTGAATCTCCATTTTAGCATTCTATTCCCAGCTCCTATGTCATCTAATCATGCTCCCAGGGTAGGAATTTCATACAATGAATGTGGGCCCAGCGCCACAAGGTTTGAATTAATCATGGATGCTGAGTCATGATGCAACTTGGCAATTGCTGGCTCTGCCACCCTAACCAGCAATATGGGATTTCAGGGAAACTGATGGCTCTGTTGCTGGGAAAGCGGAGAAAACAGGATGGTGAAGCCATCCAAAAGGTACTGCCTGCGTGTTAATGTGATGGATATTAGTGAAAAGATGGGTTTTGGTCCAATTTAAAGGACTAGGTTAAAAAACAACTGTACGTAAAAAGTTCACACCTACTGATTACAGGGTGATTGAGCTTTCAGGACAAGTGCCCCACAATCGCTGGTGTTCAGTTTGTTGATAGCACTAGCGATTTCCCCTGCTGGCAAGGCTTCTGGGGGCTTTTGGACGCAGATGTAAAGTGGTCATAGGTTACTATGGGCAGAAATTCACAGGCAGTTGCAGGGCAATCAAAAACACCCCTCAATCACCCCAGTTGGAAAGGAACCTAAGGCTTGTAGGTGAAACATAGGACAAATTAAGGCTGCAATATATATATATATATATATATATATATATATATATATATATATAAATATATAATTATAAACAGTCACATAAGTCTTAAATGAATGAGGATATCATGAACATTCTATAAACAGTGGGGCAGTGTTTGCTGCAGTTGCCTAATTAGCTTACAAGAAACATCACACAAACAGCTGCTCTTCTTCAGCTCCACCCACAACTCATTAAAATTTAAATATGACAGCAAGAATGGAAACCTTCAAACCCTTTTAATTTTTGAGGGAAAATGCGGCATGCATTAATGAAGGTCAGAGTTATTCTTTATGTGCTTTGTTTGCTTGTTTCTCAACAAAAGGCACCAAAATAGGAACCTTTAACCCTTCTATTGTCAGCCACGTAAATTTTACCTGGCTGCCTCTCCAACCGTTAAACTCCAGCCACGTAAATTTTACGTGCCTGACTTTGCCCCTTGCTAGCGCCTGCAAAATAAAATAAAAAAAACACTTACCTGACCCCTCATTCGATCTGGCCGGGTCTCCTCTTCACCCTGGGGGGCTCCGATCCCCAGTCGGGGCTCCTCCGGAGGCAGGGGAGGGCCCGGAGTAGGTCCCCTCCCCCCGCTAACAGGCTCTCTCCCCTTCTTCTCCCGACGGACGCCGCCATCTTGCCTTTTGGGGGCGGGGCTTATGACATCACTCGACGGGCATCATGCCAGCTCCAGGCCTCTCTGCTGTCAGATGCCGGTGATCGGTGGCCTGATCCTCTGATCTCCTGCCTCCCCCCTCCTCTGGCTGCCGATCACCGGCATCTGTCATCCAATCAGCGAGGGACACAGGAGGTGATGAGCGGAGGTGAATAAAGAAGAAAAAAAATAATAATAAAATAATTTTTACTATGTGTTTGTGTGTTTTCTTTTACTGTTAACCCTTTGTGAACTGGTAAGGGGTGCATGAGACCCTTATACCAGTTCACAAGGCTGGGGGCTGGCAAGTCACCTGCGGCTAGAGGGTGACTTGCCATTAACCCCTGGCCCCCCAAATTACCTGCCTCCCCAAAGGCCCGGGCCCACAGAGGCTATGTGGGCTTGTAGCCTGCAGGGTCAGGGGCCATCAAAGCTGGCCC
Source organism: Gastrophryne carolinensis (assembly GCA_027917425.1). Taxonomy (NCBI): domain Eukaryota; kingdom Metazoa; phylum Chordata; class Amphibia; order Anura; family Microhylidae; genus Gastrophryne; species Gastrophryne carolinensis. Next base: position 414,373,992 of record CM051237.1, on the reverse strand, counting down.
CTGTGCCCTGTTCTACAAACCCTGTATAGCTGGTCCCGGGGTGGTTACGCTGGGTAGGGGGGGACCTCACCCCATTTTTGGGGGGATTTTAAGGGTTTTTAACCCTTAAAATTCCAAAAATATGGGGTCCCCCTCTCCGGGAGGGGGATACTTATGTCATTTTTTTTTAATTAACCCTATGTTACTTGTCACCCAGCAGGTATTAAAAGCTTCCAGCATCAGCAGGTGAGCAGAAGCCAAATTGATCAGCGTTGGACACAGTGCTTTGGGATGAATGGAAGGTAAGTATTAATTCTTTCTCTGTGTCTGTGTGTTTTTTTTACATTAACCCTTTGCGGACTGGTAAGGGATGTATGTGACCCCTATACCAGTTCACAAAGCTCTGGGTCTGGCAAGTCACCTGCTGCTAGAGGGTGACTTGCCATTAACCCCGAGCCTCCTCATTACCTGCCTCCTCAAAGCCCAGGGGGGGCAGAAGAGCCCGTGGCCATAGGCTATGCCGGCTTGTAGCCTGCAGGGCTAGGGGCCACCAAAGCTGGCCCCTGTGCCCTGATCTACAAGCCCCCATAGCTGGTCACAGGCTGGTTAAGATGGGTAGGGGGGACCCCACGCCATTTTTGGGGGGATTTTTAACCCTTAAAATTCCAAATAAATGGGGTCCCCCTCCCTGGGAGGGGGGACCCTATGTCATTTTTTAAAAATTAACCCTATGTTACCTGTTACCCAGTAGGTATAAAAAGCTTCCAGTATCAGCAGGAGACCAGAAGCCAAATTGATCAGTGTGGGACACAGTGCTCTGGGATGGATGGAAGGTAAGTATTAAAAAAATGATAATAAAATATTTATTTTTCTGTGTCTGTGTGTTTTTTTTACATTTAACCCTTTGTAAACTGGTAAGGGATCTATGAGACCCCTATACCAGTTCGCAATGCCCTGGGTCTGGCAAGTCATCCAATCCCCGGGGGGGGGGGGGGGGCAGAAGAGTCCGGGGCCATAGGCTATGCCAGATCTCATACCAATTTTATTTGTAAATGTTATAAAGTGCTCTTTTCAGTTTGGGGAGTCTCCTGGACAGGAAAGGGTGTCTACCAATACATATGTGGTACCGTTGTAATCAACAGAAATGGGGCTTTCACATGCAATATGGTTTTCTCTAATAAAATAAATGGTTTATTTAAAATAAATGAGACAATTTAACAAAATAATAATTTTTAATTAAAAAAAAAAAATATTTAAAAAAAAGTCGAAAAATTACAAACACGACATTTCATGTTAAAGCCTAAACTCTACCGCAAAAAAATGTATATAGAAATCTTCTTGACATTCCTGCAAAAATCGCAGTTAAACATGGAACAAAATGGTGAAAAATGACCTGTCAACAGAGGGTGACAAAATTTAAAGTAGGGTGGCAATTAAAAGGGTTAAAAGTAGCTATGCATGTTGGGTATTGTTCTGCTCGGGGGACCTTGCGCTTTCAGATTTAGCTTGTTTTTCTTGTTTGCATATTGATATTTAAGGAAAAGGTGTTTTTTATTCCTGTTTTTTTTTACATTTTTTAGGGAAACCCTGTGCAAGCTAAGAATTCTTCAAGGGATTACTTCCAGAAAGATGAGCCCACTAAAAAAATGGTATGCCCAGAAAGCTTAACATGTGTACTTTCAGGGAATATATGGTTTGTTGGAGTATTCCAAATGTAAAGGGTTGTTTTGGTACAAAAAGCGCAAGGCATCAAGTAAAATTACCGTTATGTGCATGCTTTACTTTGGGGTGTTTGGCAACTCTTCTCTTGACAGTACCTATGCATGTTGGGTATTGTTCTGTTCGTGGGATGTTGTTGTTTTTTCTTGTTTGCTTATAGTTTGTTTAGTAAAATGTGGCTTTGATTCTGCTTTTCTATTTTTTTCTTAGGGAAACCTTGTGCAACCAAAGAATTCATTGATGGATTAGGTCCAGAAAACTGCACCCATGTCAACAAGCCTGGTACGCCTAGAAAGCTTGAGGTGTTTACTTCCAGAGAATATATAGTTTGTTGGGGGTGTTTCAAATGTAAAGGGTTGTTTTTCTTGAAAAACTGCAAGGTGCGCCTAGCACCTAGCACAGTTGTATTTTATCTGAAAATCTTCTAAAGCGCTGTTTCAGTTTGGGGGAGTTTCCTGGGCAGGAAAGGGTGTCTACCAATACATATGTGGTACCATTGTAATCAGAAGAGATTGGGATTTCACACACAATAAGATTTTATTGACAAACTTACAATTTTTATTACAAAAAAACACTACAAATTGTAAAAAATAGATTTTTTTTTTGCGCACATTTCACCCAAAAATATTGAGAATACAACTAAAAAATTACAAACAAGACATGTTCATGTTAAAGTTCAGACTCTGTTGAAAAAAACAATATATCATTTCCCTGGGAAATCCCTGGAAATCCCCTCAAAAATCACAGTTGAACATGTGGAGCACAAAATAGTGCAAAATGGTCTGGCAACAAAGTGTGACAAAATCTCCAGATAGGCTAGTGGTTAAAGGGTTAAAGTGATCCTATGCTCAGAAAGGAAGTTTATGTCATCACCTTCTATACTCAGCCTAGTGCTCCAAAAGAGCCTGTGTTTCTTTTTTTACTAAAGCCTTTGCCCAATATTCATAAAAACACAAACCGGATGCAGTCTGCTATTCGAATGCACAGTCACTCCAGTGATGATACTTTTAGTTAAAACAGAACAAAACCCAGGATTTGTACTTTCCGGGGAATTGTTCTTTGCCCAGCTGTGTGAAACCCCCAGCTTGCCCAGTAAAGCTTACCTGTCCTTGATCCAGGGGCACATGCTTGGGCTCTGGTCCAATTAGAGCCATTTGCCTTGTTTACATACTTCAGCAAAAGGCTCTGATTGATCTAGATGGGAGTGAGAGAGGCTAGCACCCCCCCCCCCCCCCCAGTGGCGCGCTGTTGCCCCAGCCAATATCTATGGCTGGGACGTGAGTGTACGCACTGCCCAAAGATGCAGGGGATGTGGCTACTTCTGCTCCCCATTGAAAACAATCAGAGCCTTTCAGAAAACTGCTCTGACTGGACGAGAGCCTGCACATACACCACTGGAGCGGAGAAAGGTGAGTGATTACCGGCGCTCCGGAGGAGTTTCACACATTCCAGGGTCGGCCGCACCAAGTTTTGTTCGGATTTAAACACAGCTCAGCATTAAGGGGCAGCCTTAGCAGTTATAATAACTGTATGTTGGAACTGAATGAACTAGCACATGGCATTCCATTCTACATCATACTGCTTTCTGTTTTATGTGAACAGTGTTTATATGAATATTGGGCAAATGCTTTAGAAAAAAAGAAACATAGGCTGCTTGGAGCACTGGGCCGGGCATAGAATATAATAACATAAACTTCCTATATAGGTACACTTTAATCAGTATAAAAAAAAGTATTTCAAAAGTACAGGTACACTTTAATCCGAAACCTTTATACAGGTAAAAGGTCCATGGGTAGTCCTTAGCACCACTTCTTTGTGTACAAAATATTTTGTAACCGGTTGGTCAAGAAACAACTGTGACCTTATGGTGTATAAAAGCACCATCTGTTTGCTACAAGAGTATGCTATATTTATAATTAACTATTTAGTGTGGGCCTTACATGGATTATGGGAAGTCTATATAGACATCATACTATGCTATGTTAAAGAGATATTCTGGGCAAAAAATTGAATACTTCCTCCCCCCATCTGTCTCTCCCATGTGCCACCGACTTCCAGTAGATAGCCCACTCCATATGTCAAAAATATGTAACTCTGCAAAGCCTCGGGGCAACTGAGGGTTAAAGTCAGTGTTACTTGACTTGCTAATTTGTAAAGTTTGCCACTGCTAGCCTGCAATTGTGAATGGTCAGTGGCTACATAAAGCTGACCCCTATCCCAGCAACCCTCTCTTGTCATAGTTAGAGATGAGCGAACTTTTGAAAAATTCGATTCGACTGATTCGCCGAATTTTCCGACAAAAATCGTTTCGACCCGAATAAATTCGCGACGAATCGCTATTAAAAACGGCTATTTCTGAGCCTCCTAGAGCCTCAATAGGGTTGTAAACCATTCTGCCTTGCTGTAACACGCACAGGATGCGTGCTGGGTTAGTTAAATAATACTTTGAATAAATATCACATGCAGATCAGAGGCATCGCTAATAGAATCGCAGAGCGGCACAATTGCAGAGAGTTGAAGTGGCATCACTATGAGGGGCAGAAGGAGCCCAAATATACACTGGAGTTGGCCTCAGGAGCCCAAAAATTGGATGAATCACACCCTGGAGTTGGCAGGAGTTGACAGTAGCAGCAGCAGGAGCCCAAATATACACTGGAGTTGGCTTCAGGAGCCCAAAAATTGGATGAATCACACCCTGGAGTTGGCAGAAGTTGGCAGCAGCAGCAGCAGGAGCCCAAATATACACTGGAGTTGGCTTCAGGAGCCCAAAAATTGGATGAATCACACCCTGGAGTTGGCAGAAGTTGGCAGCAGCAGCAGCAGGAGCCCAAATATACACTGGAGTTGGCCTCAGGAGCCCAAAAATTGGATGAATCACACCCTGGAGTTGGCAGGAGTTGACAGTAGCAGCAGCAGGAGCCCAAATATACACTGGAGTTGGCTTCAGTAGCCCAAAAATTGGATGAATCACACCCTGGAGTTGGCAGAAGTTGGCAGCAGCAGCAGCAGCAGGAGCCCAAATATACACTGGAGTTGGCCTCAGGAGCCCAAAAATTGGATGAATCACACCCTGGAGTTGGCAGGAGTTGACAGTAGCAGCAGCAGGAGCCCAAATATACACTGGAGTTGGCTTCAGGAGCCCAAAAATTGGATGAATCACACCCTGGAGTTGGCAGAAGTTGGCAGCAGCAGCAGCAGGAGCCCAAATATACACTGGAGTTGGCTTCAGGAGCCCAAAAATTGGATGAATCACACCCTGGAGTTGGCAGGAGTTGACAGTAGCAGCAGCAGGAGCCCAAATATACACTGGAGTTGGCTTCAGGAGCCCAAAAATTGGATGAATCACACCCTGGAGTTGGCAGGAGTTGACAGTAGCAGCAGCAGGAGCCCAAATATACACTGGAGTTGGCTTCAGGAGCCCAAAAATTGGATGAATCACACCCTGGAGTTGGCAGAAGTTGGCAGCAGCAGCAGCAGGAGCCCAAATATACACTGGAGTTGGCTTCAGGAGCCCAAAAATTGGATGAATCACACCCTGGAGTTGGCAGGAGTTGACAGTAGCAGCAGCAGGAGCCCAAATATACACTGGAGTTGGCTTCAGGAGCCCAAAAATTGGATGAATCACACCCTGGAGTTGGCAGAAGTTGGCAGCAGCAGCAGGAGCCCAAATATACACTGGAGTTGGCTTCAGGAGCCCAAAAATTGGATGAATCACACCCTGGAGTTGGCAGGAGTTGACAGTAGCAGCAGCAGGAGCCCAAATATACACTGGAGTTGGCTTCAGGAGCCCAAAAATTGGATGAATCACACCCTGGAGTTGGCAGGAGTTGACAGTAGCAGCAGCAGCAGGAGCCCAAATATACACTGGAGTTGGCCTCAGGAGCCCAAAAATTGGATGAATCACACCCTGGAGTTGGCAGAAGTTGGCAGCAGCAGCAGCAGGAGCCCAAATATACACTGGAGTTGGCCTCAGGAGCCCAAAAATTGGATGAATCACACCCTGGAGTTGGCAGAAGTTGGCAGCAGCAGCAGCAGGAGCCCAAATATACACTGGAGTTGGCCTCAGGAGCCCAAAAATTGGATGAATCACACCCTGGAGTTGGCAGGAGTTGACAGTAGCAGCAGCAGGAGCCCAAATATACACTGGAGTTGGCTTCAGGAGCCCAAAAATTGGATGAATCACACCCTGGAGTTGGCAGGAGTTGACAGTAGCAGCAGCAGGAGCCCAAATATACACTGGAGTTGGCCTCAGGAGCCCAAAAATTGGATGAATCACACCCTGGAGTTGGCAGGAGTTGACAGCAGCAGCAGCAGGAGCCCAAATATACACTGGAGTTGGCTTCAGGAGCCCAAAAATTGGATGAATCACACCCTGGAGTTGGCAGAAGTTGGCAGCAGCAGCAGCAGCAGGAGCCCAAATATGCACTGGAGTTGGCCTCAGGAGCCCAAAAATTGGATGAATCACACCCTGGAGTTGGCAGGAGTTGACAGTAGCAGCAGCAGGAGCCCAAATATACACTGGAGTTGGCTTCAGGAGCCCAAAAATTGGATGAATCACACCCTGGAGTTGGCAGAAGTTGGCAGCAGCAGCAGCAGCAGGAGCCCAAATATACACTGGAGTTGGCCTCAGGAGCCCAAAAATTGGATGAATCACACCCTGGAGTTGGCAGGAGTTGACAGTAGCAGCAGCAGGAGCCCAAATATACACTGGAGTTGGCTTCAGGAGCCCAAAAATTGGATGAATCACACCCTGGAGTTGGCAGGAGTTGACAGTAGCAGCAGCAGGAGCCCAAACATTACTTCAAAGAGACCCTGGGGTTGGCTTCAGGAGCCCAAAAATTGGATGAATCACACCCTGGAGTTGGCAGAAGTTGGCAGCAGCAGCAGCAGGAGCCCAAACATTACTTTAAAGAGACCCTGGGGTTGGCTTCAGGAGCCCAACAATTGGATGAATCACACCCTGGAGTTGGCAGCAGCAGCAGCAGGAGCCCAAATATACACTGGAGTTGGCTTCAGGAGCCCAAAAATTGGATGAATCACACCCTGGAGTTGGCAGAAGTTGGCAGCAGCAGCAGCAGGAGCCCAAATATACACTGGAGTTGGCCTCAGGAGCCCAAAAATTGGATGAATCACACCCTGGAGTTGGCAGGAGTTGACAGTAGCAGCAGCAGGAGCCCAAATATACACTGGAGTTGGCTTCAGTAGCCCAAAAATTGGATGAATCACACCCTGGAGTTGGCAGAAGTTGGCAGCAGCAGCAGCAGCAGGAGCCCAAATATACACTGGAGTTGGCCTCAGGAGCCCAAAAATTGGATGAATCACACCCTGGAGTTGGCAGGAGTTGACAGTAGCAGCAGCAGGAGCCCAAATATACACTGGAGTTGGCTTCAGGAGCCCAAAAATTGGATGAATCACACCCTGGAGTTGGCAGAAGTTGGCAGCAGCAGCAGCAGGAGCCCAAATATACACTGGAGTTGGCTTCAGGAGCCCAAAAATTGGATGAATCACACCCTGGAGTTGGCAGGAGTTGACAGTAGCAGCAGCAGGAGCCCAAATATACACTGGAGTTGGCTTCAGGAGCCCAAAAATTGGATGAATCACACCCTGGAGTTGGCAGGAGTTGACAGTAGCAGCAGCAGGAGCCCAAATATACACTGGAGTTGGCTTCAGGAGCCCAAAAATTGGATTAATCACACCCTGGAGTTGGCAGAAGTTGGCAGCAGCAGCAGCAGGAGCCCAAATATACACTGGAGTTGGCTTCAGGAGCCCAAAAATTGGATGAATCACACCCTGGAGTTGGCAGAAGTTGGCAGCAGCAGCAGCAGGAGCCCAAATATACACTGGAGTTGGCCTCAGGAGCCCAAAAATTGGATGAATCACACCCTGGAGTTGGCAGGAGTTGACAGTAGCAGCAGCAGGAGCCCAAATATACACTGGAGTTGGCTTCAGGAGCCCAAAAATTGGATGAATCACACCCTGGAGTTGGCAGAAGTTGGCAGCAGCAGCAGCAGGAGCCCAAATATACACTGGAGTTGGCCTCAGGAGCCCAAAAATTGGATGAATCACACCCTGGAGTTGGCAGGAGTTGACAGTAGCAGCAGCAGGAGCCCAAATATACACTGGAGTTGGCTTCAGGAGCCCAAAAATTGGATGAATCACACCCTGGAGTTGGCAGAAGTTGGCAGCAGCAGCAGCAGGAGCCCAAATATACACTGGAGTTGGCATCAGGAGCCCAAAAATTGGATGAATCACACCCTGGAGTTGGCAGGAGTTGACAGTAGCAGCAGCAGGAGCCCAAACATTACTTCAAAGAGACCCTGGGGTTTGCTTCAGGAGCCCAAAAATTGGATGAATCACACCCTGGAGTTGGCAGAAGTTGGCAGCAGCAGCAGCAGGAGCCCAAACATTACTTTAAAGAGACCCTGGGGTTGGCTTCAGGAGCCCAACAATTGGATGAATCACACCCTGGAGTTGGCAGCAGCAGCAGCAGGAGCCCAAATATACACTGGAGTTGGCTTCAGGAGCCCAAAAATTGGATGAATCACACCCTGGAGTTGGCAGAAGTTGGCAGCAGCAGCAGCAGGAGCCCAAATATACACTGGAGTTGGCCTCAGGAGCCCAAAAATTGGATGAATCACACCCTGGAGTTGGCAGGAGTTGACAGTAGCAGCAGCAGGAGCCCAAATATACACTGGAGTTGGCTTCAGTAGCCCAAAAATTGGATGAATCACACCCTGGAGTTGGCAGAAGTTGGCAGCAGCAGCAGCAGCAGGAGCCCAAATATACACTGGAGTTGGCCTCAGGAGCCCAAAAATTGGATGAATCACACCCTGGAGTTGGCAGGAGTTGACAGTAGCAGCAGCAGGAGCCCAAATATACACTGGAGTTGGCTTCAGGAGCCCAAAAATTGGATGAATCACACCCTGGAGTTGGCAGAAGTTGGCAGCAGCAGCAGCAGGAGCCCAAATATACACTGGAGTTGGCTTCAGGAGCCCAAAAATTGGATGAATCACACCCTGGAGTTGGCAGAAGTTGGCAGCAGCAGCAGCAGCAGGAGCCCAAATATACACTGGAGTTGGCCTCAGGAGCCCAAAAATTGGATGAATCACACCCTGGAGTTGGCAGGAGTTGACAGTAGCAGCAGCAGGAGCCCAAATATACACTGGAGTTGGCTTCAGGAGCCCAAAAATTGGATGAATCACACCCTGGAGTTGGCAGAAGTTGGCAGCAGCAGCAGCAGGAGCCCAAATATACACTGGAGTTGGCTTCAGGAGCCCAAAAATTGGATGAATCACACCCTGGAGTTGGCAGGAGTTGACAGTAGCAGCAGCAGGAGCCCAAAAAATGGCCTAAAGACATAAATATGTTTTTCACCATTTGGAAAGTGTAAAACGTGGCACCATGCTGAATCTAGTCGCATGCATCAGGCATTGGTGGGTGGAAATCCTGGCTGATCCATCCCTGATTCATTTTGACAAAGGTGAGTCTCTCCACATTTTTAGTTGACAGACGAGTTCTCCTCGCCGTAACTATGGCCCCCGCCGCACTAAACACCCGCTCAGATGGCACGCTACTTGCCGGGCAGGACAGCTTTTCCAGGGCAAACTCTGCTAGTTGCGGCCACAAATCAAGTTTGGCTGCCCAGAAGTCCAGCGGATCCTCAAGGTGTGTTGGCATGGTCATGTCAAAGTATGACATGACCTGCTGGTTCAGGTCCTGCTCCAGGTCTTCCTGCTGCTCATGAGTAGCCTCACTATGCGGGTGTAGAAAGCTACTCATTAGCGACTGAAGACTGAGGCTGCTGCTGCTGATGGAGCTTCTGCTGCTGCTGCTGCCAACCCCCCCAGCGGCCATGGCAGTGGAAGGTGAGCGCAGAGGTCCCCTCGAGTCAGACCTGCGAGAGTATGGACCATGGCGCAGATAGGCATCGGCCAACTGCCTACGTAGAATGTCTTTGTAGTAGTTGAGTTTGTCCTCCCTCTCGGTGGGTTTAAAAAATGCCCCCATTTTGTGCCGGAAGCGAGGGTCCAATAAGGTGGACAGCCAGAAGTCATCCCGCCGACAGATGGAAACAATTCTGGGGTCACTACGCAAGCACGTGAGCATGCTTCGTGCCATTTGCGCAAGTGACTCGGATGGACTACCTGTCTCCATCTCCACTGCATACTGCCACGGTGTGCCCGGGTCCTCTGTCTCGCCTTCCTCAAAAACCTCTAGCTCCTCTGGCTGCTCCTGCTCCTCCTCTCCTGTCCGCTGACTAGATAAACCAGCCATTTCGCCAAGCCTAAACTGTGTTTCGCTGGGCAACTCCTCCTCCTCCTCTTCCTCCTCCTCCAGTTCAGCTCCAGCGGGGTTCATGTGGCCGTAAGATGTAAACGCCATGTCTCCAGTGCCCTGACCAGCCATGGTTTCCAACATGTGCTGTAGTACATGAAGCAGTGGAATCACGTCGTTCATCCCGTAATCCTGCCGACTGACAAATAAAGTGGCATCCTCAAAGGGCCTGAGCAAACGGCAGGTGTCACGTATGAGCTGCCACTGGTTGACATTGAAGTTACACAGGGGAGTCCCCCTATCTGCTTGGATCATCAGGAAATCCGTGATGGCTTTTCTCTGTTCATATAATCGGTCCAACATGTGAAGGGTGGAATTCCAACGGGTGGAAACATCGCAAATCAGACTATGTTGGGGGATACCATTCTGACGCTGTAGCTCAAGAAGGGTGTGTTTGGCGGTGTAGGAGTGGCTGAAGTGCATGCAAAGTTTCCGTGAAGTTGTTAGGATGTCCTGCAGATGGGGGGAACACTTCAGAAACCGCTTGACAACCAGATTGAAGACGTGAGCCATGCAGGGGGCATGGGTCAGGCTTCCTTGGCGCAGCGCAGACAAAATGTTCTTCCCATTGTCGGTAACCATGATTCCCATTTTAAGTTTTCTCGGAGTAAGCCATGTTTGGATTTCCTGATGAATACATTTAAGCAGTTCCTCCCCTGTGTGACTCCGTTCGCCAAGACAAACCATGTGAAGCACTGCGTGACACCTCCGTGCCCTGCACACATGGTAGACTGGAGGGGCACTGAGACTTGAGCCTACAGTGGAGGGTGAGGAGATGGCGGAGGATGAGGAGGCCGAGTCGCACGGTGTCACAGGCCCAATGGGCAGAGAGCGCGGAGGCCGAAGCGGCGTGACCTGTCCAAGTTGCTGCTGCAAAGGGACCACATTCACCCAGTGGGCCGTAAACGACATGTACTGCCCCTGACCGTAGTTACAGCTCCAGATGTCGGCGCTGCCATGTATTTTGCTACACACCGACAGGCTCAAGGACTGGCCCACCTTCTGTTCAACAAAAGTGTGCAGCGCTGGTACTGCCTTCTTGGCAAAGAAATGACGGCTTGGGACTCTCCACCTCGGCTCGGCACAAGCCATCAGTTCTCTGAAAGGTGCAGATTCCACCACCTGAAAAGGGAGCGACTGCAGCACCAGCAACTTGGACAGGAGCACATTCAGCTTCTGCGCCGTAGGATGAGTGGGCGCATACTGCTGTCTCTTGGACATGGCTTCGCTGATGGATTGCTGGCGGGATGCATGACTTGGAGGAGGAGGAGGAGGAGCAGGAGCGACAGAGGATGGGTATGACGCACAGCTGCCTTCGGCTGAGGTGCTGGAGCCTTGGCTGGCAGAAATTGGGAGCTCACTTGGTGAGGAAGCAGACTGGACCACCCCTTGGGAGCCTCGGTTCTCCCAGGTCGTTTTATGGTGACGCATCATATGTTGACACAGGGCCGTGGTGCCAACATTTGGACCCTGGCCACGCTTCACCTTTTGCCTACATATCTTGCATGTGGCCATGTTACCCTCCTGCGGATGCCTCAGGAAAAACTGCCACACTGCCGAGTAGCTACTTTTCCCACCCCCTGGCCTCACTGATTCACTGCTGCTGTTGCCAACTCCAGGAACCCCTGCTCCACTACCTCCCGATAAGGTAGACTGCCGCACAGCAGGTGCTCTACCCCGGCCCCGGCCCCGGCCGGCTCCAGCCTTTGGAATTGTGCCCCCATGCTGACTGCTACCACCTTGCTGCCTCAGCTGCTGACTCCGGGGCAACCTGCGCCCCTCTTCTCCTGATGATGACGATGAAGCCCCTTCATCACCCGGCTCCCAAGTGCGATCGACTTCATCGTCATCATCATCATCATCACCGAGTTGTGGCTGTACGTCACTGATGTTCGTGGATTCGTCAACAGTGTCTGGCGCAGGAGCTGGAACGCTCGCAGCACCCACAACACTGTCCACATCACTATTTGTCTGCCTAGCTAAAGAAGTCACCTCCATTTCTTGGCTGGGCAGTAGCTGCTGACTGTCCTCCTGTATCTGATCGTCCTCCTCACTAAAGAGTGGAGCTGAACCCAAAGCATAGGATACGTCGCTGGGGGAGGGAACGGCGTAGGACAGAGGCAATGGGAGGACAGGGACTGCTCTCGGGGCATGCCAACTCAGGGTTGTGTCAGAGGAACCTACCGACCCTAGACTGGGGGTCTCAGATGTAAGTTGTGATGATGTTGTTGATGAGCGCGTCAGCCAATCTACCACGGCAGATGCGTTACTGGTGGAGACCCGACCGCTAGCAGATACTGGCAGATTAGGTCTCTCAGCGTGACTCCTGCTGCTACTGGCCCCCAGTCTGATGCGAGCTCTGCCTGCGGAATCTTGGCCTCTGCCACTCCTCTTTTCACTTCCAGGCACTTGTCTGCCCGACATAGTCTAACTGGCGTGGTAGTAGGTGATATTTAAAAAAACCCCGGGCAGCGGTGGGTCTATATGAAACAGAATATAATGCACACCAAAAGTGAGCAGTAACACTCAGCCTCCAACAGGCCTGCTTAGTGTAAATAAGAGAGCTGCTTAGTGTAAATAAAGAGGGGCATGCTATGTTACAGAATGGGATGCCTCAACAGAAGTGCACCTGGCAGGCAGCAGTAAGCCTATGCCCAGCAAAAGTGTCTTATAATATAAATATAATAAGAGCAAATGCTTATATGGTCTTAAACAGAGGCTGCTGTAGTCACAGAATGGGATGCCCTGGGCAGGAATGGACCTGGCAGGGTCCAGTAGTGCTTTGCCCAGCAAAAGTGTCTTTATCAGGCTAATTTCAAATATGATAAGAGCAAATGCTTATATGGTCTTAAACAGAGGCTGCTTTAGTCACAGAATGGGATGCCCTGGGCAGGAATGGACCTGGCAGGGTCCAGTAGTGCTTTGCCCAGCAAAAGTGTCTTTATCAGGCTAATTTCAAATATGATAAGAGCAAATGCTTATATGGTCTTAAACAGAGGCTGCTTTAGTCACAGAATGGGATGCCCTGGGCAGGAATGGACCTGGCAGGGTACAGTAGTGCTTTGCCCAGCAAAAGTGTCTTTATCAGGCTAATTTCAAATATGATAAGAGCAAATGCTTATATGGTCTTAAACAGAGGCTGCTGTAGTCACAGAATGGGATGCCCTGGGCAGGAATGGACCTGGCAGGGTCCAGTAGTGCTTTGCCCAGCAAAAGTGTCTTTATCAGGCTAATTTCAAATATGATAAGAGCAAATGCTTATATGGTCTTAAACAGAGGCTGCTTTAGTCACAGAATGGGATGCCCTGGGCAGGAATGGACCTGGCAGGGTACAGTAGTGCTTTGCCCAGCAAAAGTGTCTTTATCAGGCTAATTTCAAATATGATAAGAGCAAATGCTTATATGGTCTTAAACAGAGGCTGCTGTAGTCACAGAATGGGATGCCCTGGGCAGGAATGGACCTGGCAGGGTCCAGTAGTGCTTTGCCCAGCAAAAGTGTCTTTATCAGGCTAATTTCAAATATGATAAGAGCAAATGCTTATATGGTCTTAAACAGAGGCTGCTGTAGTCACAGAATGGGATGCCCTGGGCAGGAATGGACCTGGCAGGGTCCAGTAGTGCTTTGCCCAGCAAAAGTGTCTTTATCAGGCTAATTTCAAATATGATAAGAGCAAATGCTTATATGGTCTTAAACAGAGGCTGCTGTAGTCACAGAATGGGATGCCCTGGGCAGGAATGGACCTGGCAGGGTACAGTAGTGCTTTGCCCAGCAAAAGTGTCTTTATCAGGCCTAATTTCAAATATGATAAGAGCAAATGCTTATATGGTCTTAAACAGAGGCTGCTGTAGTCACAGAATGGGATGCCCTGGGCAGGAATGGACCTGGCAGGGTCCAGTAGTGCTTTGCCCAGCAAAAGTGTCTTTATCAGGCTAATTTCAAATATGATAAGAGCAAATGCTTATATGGTCTTAAACAGAGGCTGCTTTAGTCACAGAATGGGATGCCCTGGGCAGGAATGGACCTGGCAGGGTACAGTAGTGCTTTGCCCAGCAAAAGTGTCTTTATCAGGCTAATTTCAAATATGATAAGAGCAAATGCTTATATGGTCTTAAACAGAGGCTGCTGTAGTCACAGAATGGGATGCCCTGGGCAGGAATGGACCTGGCAGGGTCCAGTAGTGCTTTGCCCAGCAAAAGTGTCTTTATCAGGCTAATTTCAAATATGATAAGAGCAAATGCTTATATGGTCTTAAACAGAGGCTGCTTTAGTCACAGAATGGGATGCCCTGGGCAGGAATGGACCTGGCAGGGTACAGTAGTGCTTTGCCCAGCAAAAGTGTCTTTATCAGGCCTAATTTCAAATATGATAAGAGCAAATGCTTATATGGTCTTAAACAGAGGCTGCTTTAGTCACAGAATGGGATGCCCCAACAGGAATCGACCTGGCAGGGTCCAGTAGTGCTTTGCCCAGCAAAAGTGTCTTTATCAGGCCTAATTTCAAATATGATAAGAGCAAATGCTTATATGGTCTTAAACAGAGGCTGCTTTAGTCACAGAATGGGATGCCCTGGGCAGGAATGGACCTGGCAGGGTACAGTAGTGCTTTGCCCAGCAAAAGTGTCTTTATCAGGCTAATTTCAAATATGATAAGAGCAAATGCTTATATGGTCTTAAACAGAGGCTGCTTTAGTCACAGAATGGGATGCCCTGGGCAGGAATGGACCTGGCAGGGTACAGTAGTGCTTTGCCCAGCAAAAGTGTCTTTATCAGGCTAATTTCAAATATGATAAGAGCAAATGCTTATATGGTCTTAAACAGAGGCTGCTTTAGTCACAGAATGGGATGCCCTGGGCAGGAATGGACCTGGCAGGGTCCAGTAGTGCTTTGCCCAGCAAAAGTGTCTTTATCAGGCTAATTTCAAATATGATAAAAGCAAATGCTTATATGGTCTTAAACAGAGGCTGCTTTAGTCACAGAATGGGATGCCCTGGGCAGGAATGGACCTGGCAGGGTACAGTAGTGCTTTGCCCAGCAAAAGTGTCTTTATCAGGCCTAATTTCAAATATGATAAGAGCAAATGCTTATATGGTCTTAAACAGAGGCTGCTTTAGTCACAGAATGGGATGCCCCAACAGGAATGGACCTGGCAGGGTCCAGTAGTGCTTTGCCCAGCAAAAGTGTCTTTATCAGGCCTAATTTCAAATATGATAAGAGCAAATGCTTATATGGTCTTAAACAGAGGCTGCTTTAGTCACAGAATGGGATGCCCCAACAGGAATCGACCTGGCAGGGTCCAGTAGTGCTTTGCCCAGCAAAAGTGTCTTTATCAGGCCTAATTTCAAATATGATAAGAGCAAATGCTTATATGGTCTTAAACAGAGGCTGCTTTAGTCACAGAATGGGATGCCCTGGGCAGGAATGGACCTGGCAGGGTACAGTAGTGCTTTGCCCAGCAAAAGTGTCTTTATCAGGCTAATTTCAAATATGATAAGAGCAAATGCTTATATGGTCTTAAACAGAGGCTGCTGTAGTCACAGAATGGGATGCCCTGGGCAGGAATGGACCTGGCAGGGTCCAGTAGTGCTTTGCCCAGCAAAAGTGTCTTTATCAGGCTAATTTCAAATATGATAAGAGCAAATGCTTATATGGTCTTAAACAGAGGCTGCTTTAGTCACAGAATGGGATGCCCTGGGCAGGAATGGACCTGGCAGGGTCCAGTAGTGCTTTGCCCAGCAAAAGTGTCTTTATCAGGCTAATTTCAAATATGATAAGAGCAAATGCTTATATGGTCTTAAACAGAGGCTGCTTTAGTCACAGAATGGGATGCCCTGGGCAGGAATGGACCTGGCAGGGTACAGTAGTGCTTTGCCCAGCAAAAGTGTCTTTATCAGGCCTAATTTCAAATATGATAAGAGCAAATGCTTATATGGTCTTAAACAGAGGCTGCTTTAGTCACAGAATGGGATGCCCCAACAGGAATCGACCTGGCAGGGTCCAGTAGTGCTTTGCCCAGCAAAAGTGTCTTTATCAGGCCTAATTTCAAATATGATAAAAGCAAATGCTTATATGGTCTTAAACAGAGGCTGCTTTAGTCACAGAATGGGATGCCCCAACAGGAATCGACCTGGCAGGGTCCAGTAGTGCTTTGCCCAGCAAAAGTGTCTTTATCAGGCCTAATTTCAAATATGATAAGAGCAAATGCTTATATGGTCTTAAACAGAGGCTGCTTTAGTCACAGAATGGGATGCCCTGGGCAGGAATGGACCTGGCAGGGTACAGTAGTGCTTTGCCCAGCAAAAGTGTCTTTATCAGGCTAATTTCAAATATGATAAGAGCAAATGCTTATATGGTCTTAAACAGAGGCTGCTGTAGTCACAGAATGGGATGCCCTGGGCAGGAATGGACCTGGCAGGGTCCAGTAGTGCTTTGCCCAGCAAAAGTGTCTTTATCAGGCTAATTTCAAATATGATAAGAGCAAATGCTTATATGGTCTTAAACAGAGGCTGCTTTAGTCATAGAATGGGATGCCCTGGGCAGGAATGGACCTGGCAGGGTACAGTAGTGCTTTGCCCAGCAAAAGTGTCTTTATCAGGCTAATTTCAAATATGATAAGAGCAAATGCTTATATGGTCTTAAACAGAGGCTGCTTTAGTCACTGAATGGGATGCCCTGGGCAGGAATGGACCTGGCAGGGTCCAGTAGTGCTTTGCCCAGCAAAAGTGTCTTTATCAGGCTAATTTCAAATATGATAAGAGCAAATGCTTATATGGTCTTAAACAGAGGCTGCTTTAGTCACAGAATGGGATGCCCTGGGCAGGAATGGACCTGGCAGGGTACAGTAGTGCTTTGCCCAGCAAAAGTGTCTTTATCAGGCCTAATTTCAAATATGATAAGAGCAAATGCTTATATGGTCTTAAACAGAGGCTGCTTTAGTCACAGAATGGGATGCCCCAACAGGAATCGACCTGGCAGGGTCCAGTAGTGCTTTGCCCAGCAAAAGTGTCTTTATCAGGCCTAATTTCAAATATGATAAGAGCAAATGCTTATATGGTCTTAAACAGAGGCTGCTTTAGTCACAGAATGGGATGCCCCAACAGGAATCGACCTGGCAGGGTCCAGTAGTGCTTTGCCCAGCAAAAGTGTCTTTATCAGGCCTAATTTCAAATATGATAAGAGCAAATGCTTATATGGTCTTAAACAGAGGCTGCTTTAGTCACAGAATGGGATGCCCTGGGCAGGAATGGACCTGGCAGGGTACAGTAGTGCTTTGCCCAGCAAAAGTGTCTTTATCAGGCTTATTTCAAATATGATAAGAGCAAATGCTTATATGGTCTTAAACAGAGGCTGCTGTAGTCACAGAATGGGATGCCCTGGGCAGGAATGGACCTGGCAGGGTCCAGTAGTGCTTTGCCCAGCAAAAGTGTCTTTATCAGGCTAATTTCAAATATGATAAGAGCAAATGCTTATATGGTCTTAAACAGAGGCTGCTTTAGTCACAGAATGGGATGCCCTGGGCAGGAATGGACCTGGCAGGGTACAGTAGTGCTTTGCCCAGCAAAAGTGTCTTTATCAGGCTAATTTCAAATATGATAGGAGCAAATGCTTATATGGTCTTAAACAGAGGCTGCTTTAGTCACAGAATGGGATGCCCTGGGCAGGAATGGACCTGGCAGGGTCCAGTAGTGCTTTGCCCAGCAAAAGTGTCTTTATCAGGCTAATTTCAAATATGATAAGAGCAAATGCTTATATGGTCTTAAACAGAGGCTGCTTTAGTCACAGAATGGGATGCCCTGGGCAGGAATGGACCTGGCAGGGTACAGTAGTGCCTTGCCCAGCAAAAGTGTCTTTATCAGGCCTAATTTCAAATATGATAAGAGCAAATGCTTATATGGTCTTAAACAGAGGCTGCTTTAGTCACAGAATGGGATGCCCCAACAGGAATCGACCTGGCAGGGTCCAGTAGTGCTTTGCCCAGCAAAAGTGTCTTTATCAGGCCTAATTTCAAATATGATAAGAGCAAATGCTTATATGGTCTTAAACAGAGGCTGCTTTAGTCACAGAATGGGATGCCCCAACAGGAATCGACCTGGCAGGGTCCAGTAGTGCTTTGCCCAGCAAAAGTGTCTTTATCAGGCCTAATTTCAAATATGATAAGAGCAAATGCTTATATGGTCTTAAACAGAGGCTGCTTTAGTCACAGAATGGGATGCCCTGGGCAGGAATGGACCTGGCAGGGTACAGTAGTGCTTTGCCCAGCAAAAGTGTCTTTATCAGGCTAATTTCAAATATGATAAGAGCAAATGCTTATATGGTCTTAAACAGAGGCTGCTGTAGTCACAGAATGGGATGCCCTGGGCAGGAATGGACCTGGCAGGGTCCAGTAGTGCTTTGCCCAGCAAAAGTGTCTTTATCAGGCTAATTTCAAATATGATAAGAGCAAATGCTTATATGGTCTTAAACAGAGGCTGCTTTAGTCACAGAATGGGATGCCCTGGGCAGGAATGGACCTGGCAGGGTCCAGTAGTGCTTTGCCCAGCAAAAGTGTCTTTATCAGGCCTAATTTCAAATATGATAAGAGCAAATGCTTATATGGTCTTAAACAGAGGCTGCTTTAGTCACAGAATGGGATGCCCCAACAGGAATCGACCTGGCAGGGTCCAGTAGTGCTTTGCCCAGCAAAAGTGTCTTTATCAGGCTAATTTCAAATATGATAAGAGCAAATGCTTATATGGTCTTAAACAGAGGCTGCTTTAGTCACAGAATGGGATGCCCTGGGCAGGAATGGACCTGGCAGGGTACAGTAGTGCTTTGCCCAGCAAAAGTGTCTTTATCAGGCTAATTTCAAATATGATAAGAGCAAATGCTTATATGGTCTTAAACAGAGGCTGCTGTAGTCACAGAATGGGATGCCCTGGGCAGGAATGGACCTGGCAGGGTCCAGTAGTGCTTTGCCCAGCAAAAGTGTCTTTATCAGGCTAATTTCAAATATGATAAGAGCAAATGCTTATATGGTCTTAAACAGAGGCTGCTTTAGTCACAGAATGGGATGCCCTGGGCAGGAATGGACCTGGCAGGGTACAGTAGTGCTTTGCCCAGCAAAAGTGTCTTTATCAGGCCTAATTTCAAATATGATAAGAGCAAATGCTTATATGGTCTTAAACAGAGGCTGCTTTAGTCACAGAATGGGATGCCCCAACAGGAATCGACCTGGCAGAGTCCAGTAGTGCTTTGCCCAGCAAAAGTGTCTTTATCAGGCCTCATTTCAAATATGATAAGAGCAAATGCTTATATGGTCTTAAACAGAGGCTGCTTTAGTCACAGAATGGGATGCCCTGGGCAGGAATGGACCTGGCAGGGTACAGTAGTGCTTTGCCCAGCAAAAGTGTCTTTATCAGGCTAATTTCAAATATGATAAGAGCAAATGCTTATATGGTCTTAAACAGAGGCTGCTGTAGTCACAGAATGGGATGCCCTGGGCAGGAATGGACCTGGCAGGGTCCAGTAGTGCTTTGCCCAGCAAAAGTGTCTTTATCAGGCTAATTTCAAATATGATAAGAGCAAATGCTTATATGGTCTTAAACAGAGGCTGCTTTAGTCACAGAATGGGATGCCCTGGGCAGGAATGGACCTGGCAGGGTACAGTAGTGCTTTGCCCAGCAAAAGTGTCTTTATCAGGCTAATTTCAAATATGATAGGAGCAAATGCTTATATGGTCTTAAACAGAGGCTGCTTTAGTCACAGAATGGGATGCCCTGGGCAGGAATGGACCTGGCAGGGTCCAGTAGTGCTTTGCCCAGCAAAAGTGTCTTTATCAGGCTAATTTCAAATATGATAAGAGCAAATGCTTATATGGTCTTAAACAGAGGCTGCTTTAGTCACAGAATGGGATGCCCTGGGCAGGAATGGACCTGGCAGGGTACAGTAGTGCCTTGCCCAGCAAAAGTGTCTTTATCAGGCCTAATTTCAAATATGATAAGAGCAAATGCTTATATGGTCTTAAACAGAGGCTGCTTTAGTCACAGAATGGGATGCCCCAACAGGAATCGACCTGGCAGGGTCCAGTAGTGCTTTGCCCAGCAAAAGTGTCTTTATCAGGCCTAATTTCAAATATGATAAGAGCAAATGCTTATATGGTCTTAAACAGAGGCTGCTTTAGTCACAGAATGGGATGCCCCAACAGGAATCGACCTGGCAGGGTCCAGTAGTGCTTTGCCCAGCAAAAGTGTCTTTATCAGGCCTAATTTCAAATATGATAAGAGCAAATGCTTATATGGTCTTAAACAGAGGCTGCTTTAGTCACAGAATGGGATGCCCTGGGCAGGAATGGACCTGGCAGGGTACAGTAGTGCTTTGCCCAGCAAAAGTGTCTTTATCAGGCTAATTTCAAATATGATAAGAGCAAATGCTTATATGGTCTTAAACAGAGGCTGCTGTAGTCACAGAATGGGATGCCCTGGGCAGGAATGGACCTGGCAGGGTACAGTAGTGCTTTGCCCAGCAAAAGTGTCTTTATCAGGCTAATTTCAAATATGATAAGAGCAAATGCTTATATGGTCTTAAACAGAGGCTGCTTTAGTCACAGAATGGGATGCCCTGGGCAGGAATGGACCTGGCAGGGTCCAGTAGTTCTTTGCCCAGCAAAAGTGTCTTTATCAGGCCTAATTTCAAATATGATAAGAGCAAATGCTTATATGGTCTTAAACAGAGGCTGCTGTAGTCACAGAATGGGATGCCCTGGGCAGGAATGGACCTGGCAGCGTCCAGTAGTGCTTTGCCCAGCAAAAGTGTCTTTATCAGGCTAATTTCAAATATGATAAGAGCAAATGCTTATATGGTCTTAAACAGAGGCTGCTTTAGTCACAGAATGGGATGCCCTGGGCAGGAATGGACCTGGCAGGGTCCAGTAGTGCTTTGCCCAGCAAAAGTGTCTTTATCAGGCTAATTTCAAATATGATAAGAGCAAATGCTTATATGGTCTTAAACAGAGGCTGCTTTAGTCACAGAATGGGATGCCCTGGGCAGGAATGGACCTGGCAGGGTACAGTAGTGCTTTGCCCAGCAAAAGTGTCTTTATCAGGCTAATTTCAAATATGATAAGAGCAAATGCTTATATGGTCTTAAACAGAGGCTGCTTTAGTCACAGAATGGGATGCCCTGGGCAGGAATGGACCTGGCAGGGTCCAGTAGTGCTTTGCCCAGCAAAAGTGTCTTTATCAGGCTAATTTCAAATATGATAAGAGCAAATGCTTATATGGTCTTAAACAGAGGCTGCTGTAGTCACAGAATGGGATGCCCTGGGCAGGAATGGACCTGGCAGGGTCCAGTAGTGCTTTGCCCAGCAAAAGTGTCTTTATCAGGCCTAATTTCAAATATGATAAGAGCAAATGCTTATATGGTCTTAAACAGAGGCTGCTTTAGTCACAGAATGGGATGCCCCAACAGGAATCGACCTGGCAGGGTCCAGTAGTGCTTTGCCCAGCAAAAGTGTCTTTATCAGGCCTAATTTCAAATATGATAAGAGCAAATGCTTATATGGTCTTAAACAGAGGCTGCTTTAGTCACAGAATGGGATGCCCTGGGCAGGAATGGACCTGGCAGGGTACAGTAGTGCTTTGCCCAGCAAAAGTGTCTTTATCAGGCTAATTTCAAATATGATAAGAGCAAATGCTTATATGGTCTTAAACAGAGGCTGCTGTAGTCACAGAATGGGATGCCCTGGGCAGGAATGGACCTGGCAGGGTCCAGTAGTGCTTTGCCCAGCAAAAGTGTCTTTATCAGGCTAATTTCAAATATGATAAGAGCAAATGCTTATATGGTCTTAAACAGAGGCTGCTTTAGTCACAGAATGGGATGCCCTGGGCAGGAATGGACCTGGCAGGGTACAGTAGTGCTTTGCCCAGCAAAAGTGTCTTTATCAGGCTAATTTCAAATATGATAAGAGCAAATGCTTATATGGTCTTAAACAGAGGCTGCTTTAGTCACAGAATGGGATGCCTCACAGCAGACTTAAGATCAGTTCAGTATATATGCACAGTTAGTTACTATAAGCAGCCTGAAAACGCTAACAAAGGCTGGATGAAAAAAAAAAAAATCTCCCTGTCACAGCCTCCGTTTTTCCTACCTTTCCCTGGCTTTCTGTCTGTCTCCTGTCTGTCTCCTGCCTGTCTCCTGCCTGTCTCCAGCCTGTCCCTGTCTGTCCCTGCCTGTCTAAGTGCCTCAGCTACACAGCGTTCTGTCTGTCACGAATGCAATAGAGAAATGAGGAAAAGCAAGATGGCCGCCGTTAAATACCGCTGTGTGACGTCACCGGGCTTGCTGGCTGCTGATAGGCTGCATGTGACTGCCCCAGCTTGCACTGGCGCGGGATACATGTCCAGACATGTCCCGTCCGCCATCTTAGAATGCCTGTAAATGTAAATGAATGGATGTTAAAGGAAAACTTCGAGTGATCGAATCGCGGGGAAATTCGGATTCGATCCGAATCGAATTTTTCCTGAAATTCGGATCGAATCTGGGTTCGTCCGGATCGATTCGCTCATCCCTAGTCATAGTGGTCTGCTTGCTAAGGTGTTTTGCTCTGCATTTGTGACCTGTTGCTGACTAGACTCATTTTGACCTGCCACTTAATTGCCACCAGGACCTACCTTTGCTTTTATCTGACTACTAGCCTGGATTACCCCTTTGTTTTGTCATTTAGAGCAGTGGTCCTCAACTTTTTTTCACCGTGGACCGGTTCAGGATTTGGTAATTTTACCGCGGCCCGCTGGGGCACGGGGGGCGGGGTGACTGGGGGCGGGGCTGGGGGTGGTGCAGCGGCATTGATTGTTAATATTGTTTTGATTCAATCATTTTAATGTTAACGTATTTAAACATGCCTTCGAAATAAAATACAGTTACAGAAAAAAATAAGTAGAACGGAGAATGAGATGACAGATACTGAGAATAGGATAGAGCAGAATTATGGCAGAACCTGAGAATGACAAAGAGCAGAGTGATGGCAGAAACTGAGAATGGCACAGAGCAGAGTGATGACAGATACTGAGAAAGGCACAGAGCACAATGATGATAGATACTGAGAAAGGCACAGAGCAAAGTGATGGCAGATACTGAGAATGAGATGACAGATACTGAGAATAGGATAGAGCAGAATTATGGCAGAACCTAAGAATGATAATACAGATACTGAGAATGACAAAGAGCAGAGTGATGGCACAAACTGAGAATGGCACAGAGCAGAGTTATGACAGATACTGAGAATGACACAGTAGACTAATGACAGATAATGAGAATGATACCGAGCAGAGTGATGACAGAACCTTAGAATGAGATGACAGATACTGAGAATGGCACAGCAGAGTGATGACAGCTACCGAGAATGACACAGCAGAGTTATGACAGAGCAGCATGATTGCAGATACTGAGAATGAGATGACAGATACTGAGAACAGCATAGAGCAGAGTGATGACAGATACTAAGAATGAGTTGACAGATACTGAGAATGACACACAGCAGAGGGATGATAGATACTGAGAATTACTCAGAGCGGAGTGATGACAGATACTGAGAATGGCACAGAGAAGAGTGATGACAAATACTGAGAATAAGATGGGAGATACTGAGAATGACACACAGCAGGGTGGTGGCAGATACTGAGAATGACATGACAGATACTGAGAATGACACAGGAAAGTGATAGCAGATACTGAGAATGACACAGAGCCGAGTGATGGCACATACTAAGAATGGCACAGAGCAAAGTGATGACAGAACCTGAAAATGAGATGACAGATACTGAGAATGAGATGGCAGATACTTAGAATGACACAGAGCAGAGTGATGACAGATACTGAGAATGAGATGACAGATACTGAGAATGGCACAGAGAAAAGTGATGACAGGTACAAAGAATGAGATGACAGATACTGAGAATAGTATAGAGCAGAGTGATGACAGATACTGAGAATGGCACAGAGCAGTGTGATGGCATAGGGCATAGTAATGGCAGATACTGAGAATGACACAGAAAAAGTGATGACAGGTATATAGAGAATGAGATGACAAATACTGAGAATAGTATAGAGCAGAGCGATGACAGATACTGAGAAAGGCACAGAGCACAATGATGATAAATACTGAGAATGACAGAGAATAGTGGTGATATACATTGAGAATGACAGATACCGAGAACGGCACAGAGAAAAGTGATCGCAGATACTGAGATGGCAGATACAGAGAATGGCACAGCAGAATGATGACAGATACTGAGAATGGCACAGGGCAGAGTGATGGTAGATATTGACACTGAGCGCAATGATGACAGATACTGAGAATGACACTTAGTGGTGATGCATACTGAAAATAATGAGGGGTGCACCCACACACTCCCGAAGGAGGCGGGGTTAGATCCAGATGTAGACGCTACGGCATATGGTAGCGCCATATCTGCTACCAGCACAGGGCAACCCGGTTGCACGGACAAGTCGCCCCAGTGGGAGCCCCACCCAGACAGTCCCGCCGCTCACCGGAGCCACTCTTCTCCTCATTCTCCGCCTGCCGGTGTGTTCTGCACCTCCGCGAGCTTCCATCACCTGGCCACACCCACCCTTCACTGCCCTCACCACACCCTTCAGGGGCCGCGGTGTCGTTTTTACATATGTCTTTCAGGCGGGATACCAGTGGGTTGTGGCTTCTCCCGGCTCTACTCCTTCCCCCCCACCCTTTGCTGATCTGGGGCCATCCAGTGGGAGGGCATCCCGGGTGACTTTTGTATTAGCCTTTACCCAGCGCTGGCCTATTGCGCCTGTGTTAATCACCATATGGAGGCTTCTGGGGATAGCGTGCTTGGGGGTCCTTCGGGGCAATCCCAGCTGTGTGCCATGTGTGGGGTATCCCCTGTGAGTGACAATGTCAGGGTGTGCGTGCCGTGTGCTCAAAGTGTCCTTGCGCTCCAGCTTGGTTTGCCTGCATCGCTTCCCAGCTCTGCGCCCCCTTCGGCATCACCTACCCCCCCCCCCCTGCTGCAATTAGCTCCCAGTGAGGGGGATGCTAGCAGGGGGTCACTGTCTGATCTGGCACTTCGTGTGGCCAACATTGAAAAGCAGCTTGCCGGGCCTATTCCTAGGAAGGCTTCTGGCAAGAAGCGGCACCTGACTTCCACACCCTCCCGCTCCACTGAGGAGTATGAGGAATTTGATGCCACTAGTGGACTTTATTCCCTTTAGGAAGGGGAACTGTTCCAGGACTCTGACTCCTCTGGGGACCAGCAGGAGGGTTGCATTAGTGACCCCGGGTGTGCGTCCGGGGAGGAATCATGTTACCTTGAGGACACTGAAAATCTGCTGTCACAAATTTTTGAAATCTTGCACATTGCTCCCCCTGAGGTGGCTAAAAGAAAGCAGGGTAAGTTTTTTTGTCCTGGTAAACAGCGTCTGGAGTTCCCTGAGCAGGGCCATTTCACTTCTATGGTGCTTAGGGAGTGGGAACGCCCTAACAGGCTGCCAGCTGTGCCCAAGGGATTGGATAAGAGGTATCCCTTTCCTGCTGATCTAGTAAAGCATTGGTCCTGTCCCCCTGAGGTGGACGCTCCAGTGCTAGGCCTGTCTAATACTTCGGTCATGCCTTCCCCTGACACTACCACTCTGAAGGACAGCGAGGACCGGCGCATGGATCAGCTGGCTTGCCATGCTTTTACTTGTGTGGGGGCTGGACTGCGCCCGGCCTGTGCTGCTGCCATTACTGCTATTGCCCTTAAGAAACTGCTCAAGCGTCTCTGCCATGGCGCTATGGCGGGTAGGAGGAGGGAGGATTATAGGGCCCTCTTGCTTTGCTCTGATTTTGTTGTATTTATCCTTACTGCCATGGATGATGCTGTGAGGCTGGGCGGTAGGGCCTCTGCACTTTTGGTGGCTATGCGCTGCTCTGTTTGGTTACGTCAGTGGGCAGCTGAGGCTGCTGCTAAGAAGGCTCTCACTGGGCTCCCCTTTGTGGGCTGCAGCTCTTTGGTGAGCGTCTTGATGTTTTGGCCAAGGACGGCCGGCTGCCTCAGCGTATGAGGCAGCCCCGGCTTTTTCGGGGGACCTCTGTCTCCCTCCCCTCCCTTCGTTCTTCCAGAGGAGGTCGTGGCTCCCTCTTCTCAGGTAGCCGCAGAGATTCTTGGGGCTGTGGAAGATCCTGTGGACGTCCTGGTCTCTCCTGGGTTTCCAAGCCCAAACCTCCTCCCAAGGCCCCCAGGCATAAGGGGGCCCTCACCCATCCGGGTGGGGGGACGGCTTCAGCTCTCTGCTTATGTCTGGAGGCTTCACGTTTCAGACCGGTGGATTCAGGAGGGGGTGTCCTCTGGTTACAAGATAGAGTTTGCAGCCTGGCTGCCCCCAAGATTCATCAGATCCCGGATGTCTTTAAACCCCCTGTCAGCTCAAGGGTTACTTTCGGCGGTTCAATGCCTGCTGGAGTCAGGGGTCATTTGTCCGGTGCCCCATCAAGAACAGGGTCAGGGGTACTATTCCAATCTCTTCACGGTCCCCAAAAAGTACGGCTCTTTGAGGCCCATTCTGGACTTGAAGGGACTCAACAAGTTTGTCAGATTCAAACATTTTCGCATGGAGACGCTACGCTCTGCTGTCGGTACCCTTCGCTCGGGCGACTTCATGACCACCGTGGACATTAAGGATGCTTGTCTTCATGTGCCTATCTTCCCAGGTCATCAGAGATTTCTGAGGTTCGTGCTGGAGGATCAGCATTACCAGTTTGTGGCCTTACCATTCGGTATCACCTCGTCGTTTCGGGTGTTCACCAAGGTGCTGGCGGGATTGATGGCTCTGCTGCAAACCCGGGGCATTTGCATCCTTCCCTACCTGGACGACATCCTCATTGTGGCTCAGTCCTTTTATCAGGCCGAACAGGACACCCAGGAGGTGATCTCCACTCTGGAGTCCTTCAGCTGGGTGATCAATTTTCCCAAGTCTTCACTGTCCCCGTCCTTGGTGAGGTCCTTTTTGGGCATGACACTGGATACCTCTCAGGTCAAGGTGTTCCTTCCTCAGCAGAAGGTGGGGGCCTTCAGAAGCAGGTACGGGCTCAGCTCTTGTGTCCTCATCTCTCCATCCATCTGGGGATGCAGTTGGTGGGCCTGATGGTGTCCTGCTTCGAGGCGGTCCCCTTCGCTCAGTTTCACATGAGACCTCTTCAGTTGCACCTCTTGTCAATCTGGGATCGGGACCCTGTGTACCTGGATCAGGAATTTGCTCTGTCTCCTCTGGCCAGGCAGTCCCTTTCCTGGTGGCTGGACTCAAGGAATCTTCTGGTGGGCAGGACCTTCCTGCCCCCGTGCTGGGAGACTGTCACCACGGATGCCAGTCTGACAGGCTGGGGGGCTTTTGGAAGGCCCTACAGTTCCAGTGTCGTTGGGGCCCCCAGGAGGCCCATGCTCCCATCAATGTCCTGGAACTGAGGGCGATCAGGTTGGTTCTGTCCCACCTGAGCACACACCTTCGGGGTCGGGCTGTTCAGATCCGCTCAGACAACCAGACGGCGGTTGCCTACATCAACCATCAGGGAGGGACTCGCAGCAAGCGAGCCTTCAAAAAAGTGTCTCTGATACTGTCTTGGGCGGAACAGAATGTCTCCTGCATCTCAGCGGTATACAATCCGGGGGTGGAGAACCAGGTGGCGGACTCCCTGAGCAGGGGGACATCTCATCTGGGGGAATGGTCCCTCAACTACCAGGTGTTTCTCTCCCTGTGTCACTGCTGGGGTCAGCCGGATGTGGACCTGTTTGCGTCCCGTCACAATCACAAACTTCCCAGGTTTGTCTCCCTGTCACAGGATCCTCTGGCCTCGGATGCACTGGCAATGCCTTGGACGGAGTTTCGGCTTCCCTATGTGTACCCTCCGTTCCCTCTACTGGGCAGGGTCATGTGCAAGATTGCCCAGGAGGGGGTGTCAGCCATCCTGGTGGCCCCCTGTTGGCCAGGAAGGGTGTGGTTCGCAGATGTCGTGCAGTTGGCAGTAGACCAGTACGTCTTGCCCAGGGATCCAGATCTTCTCACTCAGGGA
The DNA here is from genome assembly GCA_027917425.1 of Gastrophryne carolinensis. Taxonomy (NCBI): domain Eukaryota; kingdom Metazoa; phylum Chordata; class Amphibia; order Anura; family Microhylidae; genus Gastrophryne; species Gastrophryne carolinensis. Next base: position 414,345,905 of record CM051237.1, on the reverse strand, counting down.
CAGCTACGCCATCCCAATTTACAAACGCTGGCTTTAACGGCTTAGCTACATCTTGACAGAGAAGGGGTTGCCTGCCTCTGTTGTGGATACCATGATTTGGGCTAGGAAGAAGTCCTTGTCCTTTATCTATTACAGGGTCTGGCATGCTTTCATTGCCTGGTGTGAGTCCAAGTCTCTTCCCTGTTGGGTTTTTTCCATTCCCAGGATTCTGGAATTTTTGCAACATGGTTTGGATTCTGGCCTTCATCTAAGTACCCTCAAAAGGCCATATTTCAGCTCTGGCAGTTTTTTTCCAAAAATCCTTTGCCAACCATCGGTTGGTTAAAACTTTTTTCCAGGGTGTTACTCATGTGTGTCCACCTCGTAAGCCTATGCTACCAGTCTGGGACTAGAATCTGGTGTTGTCTGCTCTGCAGGGTCCTCCCTTTGAGCCTATCCGTGGGGCTGCTTTGCACATTCTGACTCTTAAGATAGCCTTTTTGGTGGCTATCACTTCTGTAAGGCAAGTTTCTGAGCTGGCGACGCTTTCCATCAAACCTCCTTATTTTGAGAGGCATCAGGATAAGGTGGTGTTTCGGCTTAAGCCGGATTTCTTGCCTAAGGTGGTGTCTGCCTTTCATCTCAATCGGGACATTGTCTTGCCTTCATTGTGTCCTAATCCTGCTAATTCCAAGGAGCGGACACTGCATTCTCTGGATGTGGTCAGGGCTCTGAAGTTTTATTTGATCGCTACTGAGCCTTTCAGGAAGTCTGATGCTCTTTTTGTTCTCACTTCTGGACCTAGGAAGGGTTTGCCTCTGGCTAAATCCACTATCAGCAAGTGGATCTGTCAGGTGGTGGTTCAAGCCTATTCTGCTAAGGGGAAGGAGCCTCCCTGCTTCTTGGGCTTTTCAGCACCAAGCTTCTGTTGAACAAGTTTGCAAGGCCGCTACTTGGTCTTCTGTTCATACTTTTTCGAAGTTTTACAAGGTTGATGTTAAGGCCTCAGCGGATGCTGCTTTTGGCTGCAAGGTGCTTCAGGCGGTAGTGACTTGAACTGCCGGCTGTTACTCATTGGAGATCCCACCCTACTTTTGGACACTGCTTTTGGATGTCCCAACTGTTATGAATACTAAAGCAGGCCGTGCCATGCAATAAAGAAAAAAGCAATTCTGTGAGTACTCACCTGTAGAATTGTTTTTGTTCTTGCAGGCCACGGCCTGCTTCGACCCACCCTTGTTATCGATATTCTTGGTTGCCTCTTTATGGTGATTGTTCCAAGTTAATTGGGTTTTTTTTACCTTTTTTTTTTTTTTTTTTTTTTTACATTTTTCACCTTTATTCTCTCCCGGCTTCTTGTCTCACTGCTTGTCTACGCTGGGAACTCTATGGTTAATCCCGTTTTTATAGGGGGCCGGGAGATGCCACAGCTTTCTGCAGTACCACTGCGTCACCTTGTGGCGGAATAACCCAACTGTTATGAATACCGAAGCAGGCCGTGCCATGCAAGAACAAAAAAAGTTCTACAGGTGAGTACTCACAGAATTGCTTCTGCCTGCACACGGACTTTACATTGCATAGTTAAAGTTATACTAAAGGCAAGCACAATTGTTGTCTCGGGCTACACATTGCACCCTCCTAAACATTAATCCGTTTTCAAAAACCCCTGTAGTTCCTAATCTTTAAAAGTATTAGCGCATTGAAGATTCATAGGGAAAATGAGGAGAAACAGTGGGTGTGGCAAAAGCGATGTGATATAAGCACACTGTGCTGATTGTGAGAGGAGAGAGAAAGGTGGGGTTCAGAGCTGCAGAGAGCAGGATGTCTGGGCAGGGAGTAGGGGATGTTTACGTTCTTGGTTCACTGAAGGTTGATTGAGGACCAGATCTGTGGGGTGAGGACTGAAAGCTGAATGAGGGGGGATTTGCTTCACTAAGGAGGCAGACAGAGGTTGAAGCACAGCACTTAAACCACAAAATAAAAGGTGGGCTACTTAGTTTTTTTAACTTTTGAGTTGCAAACAATTTGATAATTAATATGGCTGAAAAATACATATGCAAATCAAGTTCAACCAAGGATTGATCAAATATTTATTTATATTAGCTGCTTAGCAGTTTTTTTTACTGGTTTTGTGCTTTGCTACATGCCATACAAAAATCTAATTAAGATATTTTAAAGACTCTCCAGAAAGAAAAAACATTTGCAGGTTAATGATACAAGATGTTCCCAGTTATTGCAGCCATTATTGTGATCATCATACACTAAGTATAGTCCATAAACAGAACCCACGCTGTGACTACAATGCTCATCACTATCATCCTCTGCCCTTGCTTCAGGATGGGGAGATAACCATGTCACCATTATTAACATTTTCAAGGCAACTAGAACACCATCAATAATTCCTACATTCGGCCATTATCAAAAGGGTAAACAATTTCCAGTACACTACTGGCGTTTAATTACCCACGAAAGCACTATATGCATATATTTGTCTGATAACGACTTCCTGTCTCGTAGACAAGGTAGTCCCTTATTTTATTACCGTAAGAAAAAAAAGATCTATCAGCAGTCAGCTGCGCCATTTCACTCCAGTTTGAAGGTCGCCATTTTTTAATTTCATGTTGTTCTGAGTTTTAGAAGGATGAAACAGGGGCGGCTTTTAAATGAAAACTTGGTATGCACAGGTATGCTGTAATTTTCTCTGGTCTCTCATGATACCATGAAGATTAATATGTTGTCATGGTGATAATATGGCAAAGTCATGCTCTGTGATGTCAAACTCAGATTAAAAAAAAAATTAGAATCAGAAAATTTAGCTTCAGAAAGCGTACATGGCCTTGAAAGGCAGCTATTTTTAATCAGTAGGAAGACTGCATTGCACAAGTTCAATTACATTTGTCAAACGCAGATGGGGCACCTTGCTTATTTATTTTTTCCCTGGCAGTTGATGTTCATCACTCTCATAATCTCGTTTCAGCTATTGCATATGTTGAAAAGAAATTTTGTTTGACAGACGAGGTAGATATTATGAGGTGGAGGGAGCAGGTCGAAAAGAGGCTTTGGGAATATGCAGAAGGACATACGGAATAATGGAATAGAATATTTAAATATAACTTATATTTTAATTAACTGTCAGGCCAGGTGGTGATGATCAGCAGACAGGGACGGATTATGAGGGGGGCGCAAGGGGCATGCGCCCCGGGGCCCCCACCACTTGCCCTGCAAAGAGGGCCTCAACCAACCTTTGGGTTATGGTCTGGTCCAGGAGTCTCTTCAGTCTTTGATCTGATGGGCCGCGGGGCTGGCAACAAAGTTATCAGCCTTTTTTGTTTTTGCAAACCTGCAGCCAAAGCCCCCACAGGGCAGGACGGAGAGTCTAGAGCAGCAAAGCCGCCGCCAGCAACCCCGCAAGGATGGGTGGGGGCAGAGCTGTCAATCGGTGGCCGCTCACTACACATAAACCACCAATCAGAGCCACTGGCAGCTTAATGCAGGGGACTGTTTTCTGCTGGACCAGCTGGGCGACTACACTACCCCCCATCCAGAATGGCAAAGCAGGAGTTTCCAAACAGCACATACCCGCACAAGGGTGGCCCAAGGGATTTGATCGAAAAGGAGGAAAAAAAATACTGCATCTGAGGCCTCCACCAGATTTTGTGCCCAGGGGCCTCCACCACACTTAATCTGGCCCTGCCAGCACAGCAGGTGTGGGTACATCTAACCAAGGGTAAGCAATCAACACATGGGGTTGGCAAGCCTGGTATCTACTGGGGCCCTCCACAAGGGTGGACAGACTGCACTGCAGGCGCAACATGGGACTTTCTCTGGAAACTTGGAAGCCACCAAGGACAGAAGGACAAGGTACCGGAGGGATGTAGCAGAAAAGAAGTAAGGTAGGCCGAGGTCAGGGGTCAAAGTCAAAGGTTCAAAGTAAAAGTCCAATTCAAATTTGTCAAAAGATGAGCAGCACAAAGTGGCACAATAGCCAGGGTCAATTCAAAATTCAGTCCAAAGGATTATACAAAATGTCCTAAATTAAAAAAACGAGAAAGCCAGGTCAAAACACTGATTAGCAATCCAAAATAGAGGTGAGCGAACTTTTGAAAAATTTGATTCAACTGATTCGCCGAATTTTCCGACAAAAATCGGTTCGACCCGAATTTAATCGCGACGAATCGCTATTAAAAACGGCTATTTCTGAGCCTCCTAGAGCCTCAATAGGGTTGTAAACCATTCTGCCTTGCTGTAACACGCATAGGACGCGTGCTGGGTTAGTGAAATAATACTGTAAATAATTATCACATGCAGATCGGAGGCATCGCTAATAGAATCGCAAAGTGGCACAATTGCAGAGAGTTGAGGTGGCATCACTATGAGGGGCCGCACACCCTGGAGCTGGCAGCAGCAGGAGCCCAAAAATTAGCTGAATCACACTCTGGACTTGCAAGCAGCAGCAGCAGCTGCAGGAGCCCAAACATTGCTTTAAAGAGACACTGGAGTTGGCTGCAGGAGCCCAAAAATTGAATGAATCACACCCTGGAGTTGCAAGCAGCAGCAGCAGCAGGAGCCCAAACATAGCTTTTAAGAGACACTGTATTTGGCTGCAGGAGCCCAAAAATTGGATGAATCACACCCTGGAGTTGCAAGCAGCAGCAGCAGCAGCCCAAACATAGCTTGAAAGAGACACTGGAGTTGGCAGCCGGAGCCCAAAAATTGGATGAATCACACCCTGGAGTTGCAAGCAGCAGCAGCAGCAGCCCAAACATAGCTTGAAAGAGACATTGGAGTTGGCAGCAGGAGCCCAAAAATTGGATGAAACACACCCTGGAGTTGCAAGCAGCAGCAGCAGCAGGAGCCCAAACATAGCTTGAAAGACACACTGGAGTTGGCAGCAGGAGCCCAAAAATTGGATGAATCACACCCTGGAGTTGCAAGCAGCAGCAGCAGGAGCCCAAACATAGCTTGAAAGACCTACTGGAGTTGGCAGCAGGAGCCCAATAATTGGATGAATCACACCCTGGAGTTGCAAGCAGCAGCAGGAGCACAAACATTGCTTTAAAGAGACACTAGAGTTGGCTGCAGGAGCCCAAAAATTGGATGAATCACACCCTGGAGTTGCAAGCAGCAGCAGCAGGAGCCCAAGCATAGCTTGAAAGAGACACTGGAGTTGGAAGCAGGAGCCCAAAAATTGGCTGAATCACACCCTGGAGTTGCAAGCAGCAGCAGCCCAAACATAGCTTGAAACAGACACTGGAGTTGGCAGCAGGAGCCCAAAAATTGGATGAATAACACCCTGGAGTTGCAAGCAGCAGCAGCAGGAGCACAAACATTGCTTGAAAGAGACACTAGAGTTGGCTGCAGGAGCCCAAAAATTGGATGACTCACACCCTGGAGTTGCAAGCAGCAGCAGGAGCCCAAACATAGCTTGAAAGACACACTGGAGTTGGCAGCAGGAGCCCAAAAATTGGATGAATCACACCCTGGAGTTGCAAGCAGCAGCAGCAGGAGCCCAAACATAGCTTGAAAGAGACACTGGAGTTGGCTGCAGGTGCCCAAAAATTGGATGAATCACACCCTGGAGTTGCAAGCAGCAGCAGGAGTCCAAAATTGCCAGAAAGACACACCCTGGAGTTGGCAGCAGCATGAAGAGAACATATACAGATTTTCGGCACATATATCTTATCCGAAGAATATTAATAAAAAGTAAGAGTAACGTAAAGCATTTTCTCAATAATTACATGTGGTCTGATGTGGAGGAATGTCTGTAACTGGAGAGCAGCGCCTTAAATCTGTTTTGGTCTGGCCCCATCATCAATCTACTCTAATGCATCAGGCATTGGTGGGTGGAAATCTTGGCTGATCCATGCCCGATTCATTTCCACGCAGGCCAGTCTCTCAAAAAAAAACATGGAGAGTGACAGATTAGTAACATATTAGTAACATAGTAACATATTAGTAACATAGTAACATATAAAGCCTCATTTCATCAAGCAGAGGTCTCTGCAGAATAGGGGTGAATGGCAGCAGGAGTCTCAGTGAGAGGCCTGATCTCCCGGGATCAGCTAGCGGTCGTGTCTTGAACAGCAACCCATCTGCCGTCATCCATTGGTTAACAGGATCATCCACTGCATCACAAGTGACATCTGACACCCCCAGTCAACTGTCTGTTGTATGTTATGCTTTGGGTTCAGCTCCACTATTCAGTGAGGATGATCTGATAATCAGAAAAATCTGCAGCTACTGGCCAGCCAAGAAGTGGAGGAGACACTTGGCGGGCAAGTAGTGATAAGGAGAGTGTCGTGGGAGGAGGTGTTGCAAGCGTTTTGGCTCCTTAAGCAGACACTGTTGAGGAACCTGAGGAGGACATCAGTGAGTTTTGAGGGCACTTTTAACCCTTCCCCCCCACGGGGGATCGGATGGCACCAAATTAAAGAGGAGACCCGGCCGACCCCAACAAGGGGTCAGGTGAGTATTTTTTATTTTTATTTTTTAAACTAGCAGCAGGGAAAGTCAAGCACGTAACACCTACGGGCTTGGCACTTAAGGCCCAGCCAAGCCAGCACGTAGGTGTTACGTGCTTGGCATTCCCTGCTGCTGGTTTAAAAAATAAAAATAAAAAATACTCACCTGACCCCTTGTTGGATCCGGCCGGGTCTCCTCTTTAATTTGGTGCCATCCGATCCCCCGTGGTGGAGGGTCGGATGGATCCAGGAGAGCCCCCGGAATAGGCTGCCCCCCCCCCCGCTTCTGCAGCAGCAGCTGCTAACTGTAAAAAAAAAAAAAAAAAAAAATGACATTCACTTACCTGTGTGTGCGCTGGCTCCCGCTGTCCCTCCTCTTCACCTGGGGGGCCTCCGATCTCCCCCCAGGACTTACCGATCTTCAGGAGAGAGCCCGGGAGACTCTCTCCCCTCTTCTCCTCGATGGCGGCCGCCATCTTGCCGCTAAGCCCCGCCCCCTTGGCTATGACGTCATCCCGGACCGTCTCCGCGCCAAGCCCCGCCCCTTTTGGTGGCGGTGATGCCGGTGATCGGCAACGGGGAAGGAGGTGGCAGGAGATCCTCTGATCTCCTGCCTCACCCCTTCTCTGGATGCCGATCACCGGCATCTGTCAGCAGAGCGACGCGGGACAAAGGAGCTTACAATCGGAGGTAAGTACAGTAAAATTTTTTTGTTTTTTTTAATAAAATACTTTTGTGTGGTGTCTTTTTCATTTAACCCTTTGTGAACTGGTAAGGGGTCCATGAGACCCCTTATACCAGTTCACAAGGCTCTGGGTATGGCAGGTCACCTGCGGCAAGCGGGTGACTTGCCATAACCCCCAGCCCCCCATTACCTGCCTCCCCAATGGCCAGGGGGGGGCAGAAGGGCCCGGGCCACTTAGTGGCTATGTGGGCTAGTAGCCTGCAGGGCCAGGGGCCACCAACGCTAGCCCCTGCGCCCTGCTCTACAAGCCCCCATAGCTGGCCCGGGTCGGTAATGCTGGGTAGGGGGGACCCTACGTCATTTTTTTTTTGGATTTTTAAGGGTTTTTAACCCTTAAAATTCAAAAAAAAAATGGGGTCCCCCCCCCTAGGAGGGGGAACCCTATGTCATTTTTTTTTTAATTAACCCTTTTGTTTTCTGTCATCCAGCAGCTATAAAAGGCTGAAAGAGTGCTCCACTATGGATGGGAGGTAAGTATTAAAAAAAAAAATAAATAAAATATTTTTTCTCTTTGTGTGTCTGTGTTTTTTTTACATTTAACCCCTTGTGAACTGGTAAGGGGTCCATGACCCCTATACCAGTTCACAAGGCTGGGGGAGGTGGCAAGTCACCTGCGCTAGCTGGTGACTTGCCATTAACCCCCGGCACCCCCATTACCTGCCTCCCCAAAGCCCAGGGGGGGGGCAGAAGAGCCCGGGCCCACTGGCTCTGCGGGCTTGTAGCCTGCAGGGCCAGGGGCCACAAAAGCTGGCCCCTGTGCCCTGTTCCTCCAAACCCTGCATAGCTGGTCCCGGGCTGGTTACTTTGGGTAAGGGGGGGGGGGGGCCATGTCATTTTTTTTTTTTTTAAGGATTTTTAACCCTTAAAAATCCCCCCAAAAAATGGGCCCCCCCCTCCTGGGAGGGGGGACCCTATGTCATTTTTTTTTCTCGATTTAACCCTTTGTAGTGTGGATGGTAGTTGTATTTTATTTGTAAATGTTAAAAATTACTTGTTTCAGTTAGGGGGGTCTCCTGGGCAGGAACAGGGGGCTACCGATAAATATGTGGTACCGTTCTAATCGGTAGAAATGGGGCTTTCACATGCAATATGGTTTTCCCTAATCAAATACATTTTTTATTTAAAATAAAGGAGGCAATTTTCTAAAAAAAAATTTTATTTATTTTTTTTTTTTTACTTAATAATAAATAAAATTAATAATAAATAAAATTTACAAACAAGACATTTCATGTTAAAGCCTAAACTCTGCTGCAAAAAATATATATATAATTTTCCTGAAAATTCCAGCAAAAATGACGCAAAACATGGCGCAAAACATGGCGCAAAATGGAGAAAAATGACCTGTCAACAGAGGGTGACAAAATCTCAAGTAAGCTGGCAATTAAAAGGGTTAATAGTACCTCTGCATGTTGGGTATTGTTCTGTTCGGGGGACCTTGCGCTTTCAGACTTAGCTTATTTTTTCTTGTTTGCATATTTATATTTTAGGAAAAGGTGTTTTTTATTCTGCTTTTTTATACATTTTTTAGGGAAACTCTGCGCAACCAAAGAGTTCTTTGAGGGATTAATTCCAGAAAGGTGAGCCCACTACAACAAGCTGGGTACGCTTAGAAAGCTTAACATGTGTACTTTCAGGGAATATATGGTTTATGGGGGATATTCCAAATGTAAAGGGTTGTTTTGGTTGAAAAATCGCAAAGTGCGCACTTTGTCTGCAGAGCTGAAATTTTCAAGAAAAATTACTGTTATGCTCATGCTTTACTTTGGGGTCTTTGGCAACTCTTCCCTTGACAGAACCTATGCATGTTGGGTATCGTTCTGTTCGGGGGATGTTGCTTTTTCAGATTATACTTGTTTCTTCTTGTTTCTATATAGTTTTTCTAGGAAAATGTGGCTTTGATTCTGCTTTTTTATCCTTTTTTTAGGGAAACTCTTTGCAACCAAAGAATACATTGAGGGATTACTTCTAGAAAACTGTAGCCACATCAACAAGCCTGGTACAAATAGAAAGCCTGAGGTGTGTACTTCCAGAGAATATATAGTTTGTGGGGGGTATTTCAAATGTAAAGGGTTGTTTTTCTGGAAAAACTGCAAGGTGCGCATAGCGCATATCACAATTGTATTTTTTCTGAAATTCCCCTAAAGCTCTGTTTCAGTTTGGGGGAGTCTCCTGGGCAGGAAAAGGTGTCTACCTATACATATGTGGTACCGCTGTAACTGTGAGAAATTGGGGTTTCACACGCAATAAGATTTTATTGACAAACTTACATTTTTTATTACAAAAAAACACTACAAATTGTAAAAAATTGATTTTTTAAATTTTTTTGCACATATTTCGCCAAAAAACACCTAAAAAAAAAATGACAAACAAGACATTTCATGTTAAAGCTCAGACTCTGCTGAAAAAAACAATATATCATTTTCCTGGGAAATCCCTGGAAATCCCTTCAAAAATCACATTTGAACATGGGGAGCGCAAAATAGTGCAAAATGGTCTGGCAACAGAGTGTGACAAAAACTCCAGGTAGGCTGGCACTTAAAGGGTTAAAGGCTTGGAGTGATGGAGAAAAGGGGAAAGTATGGAGGCAAATGTGTTCGGGGTAGACCACTCGCGCGGCAGGCTATCTTCCCAGGAGGTAATGGAAGAGGGTCCCTGGAGTTGGCGGCGGCAGCAGCATCAGTGAATTAGTGTGGACTGTTGGTAGGACAAATCAGCTACAAGCCTATGTTGCAGTTTTTCATCAAGCATCTGCAGAAGGTTAACATGGTTATGTGAAATATGTGTAGGCAGAAGGTGAAGTGTGGCCAGGGTCCCAATGTTGGCCCACAGCCCTGCGTCAACATTTGCAGCGTCACCATAAAGCGGCCTGGGAGAGTTGGCTCCAAAGTGGTGGTCCAGCCTGCTGCATTACCCAGTGGCACACCGCTCTCTGTTCCATCCAGCCAAGGCTCCACCACCTCCTGTGTGTCATACCCATCCTCTGTCGCTGCAGATGCTCCTCCTCCTCTTAATCCAAGTCAGTCATTCCGCCAGCAATCCATTGCCAAGCCATGTCCAAGAGACAACAGTATGTGCCTACTCATCCAACGTGCAGAAGCTAAATGTGCTCCTGTATGAGTTGCTGCTGCTGCAGTCCCTCCCTTTTGAGTTGGTGGACCTTTCAGAGAACTGATGGCTTGTGCCGAGCCGAGGTGGAGAGTCCCATGCTGTCATTTCTTTGCGTAGAAGCCAGTACCAGCCCTGTACAATTTTGTTGAACAGAAGGTAGGGCAGTCCTTTAGCCTGTTAGTGTGTACCAAAGTGCACAGCAGTGCCTACGTCTGGAGCTCTAACTATGGTCAGGGACAATAAATATCCTTTTAGGACCACTGGGTGATTGTGGTTCCTGCACAACCACAAAAGCAACGTGGCCTCCACGCTCCTAGGCCTTTGTGCCTGTGACAGTGCACTTGCACTTAGCAAGGGTGTCACAGAGAAAAGTGGCAAATTGTCAATTACATATTATTAATAGTTAACATTTATCTTATTTGAACATATTTATAATAATAACTAGAGATGAGCGAACTTTTGAAAAATTCGATTCAACTGATTCGCCGAATTTTCCGACAAAAATCGTTTCGACCCGAATTTATTCGCGACGAATCGCTATTAAAAACGGCTATTTCTGAGCCTCCTAGAGCCTCAATAGGGTTGTAAACCATTTTGCCTTGCTGTAACACGCATAGGATACGTGCTGGGTTAGTTAAATAATACTGTAAATAAATATCACATGCAGATCAGAGGCATCGCTAATAGAATCGCAGAGCGGCACAATTGCAGAGAATTGAAGTGGCATCACTATGAGGGGCAGGAGCCCAAACATTGCTTTAAAGAGACACTGGAGTTGGCAGCAGCAGGAGCCCAAATATTGGATGAATCACACCCTGGAGTTGCGAGGAGCAGCAGGAGCCCAAACATTGGCTGAAAGAGACACTGGAGTTGGCAGCAGCAGGATCCCAAAAATTGACTGACACACCCTGGAGTTTCAAGCAGCAGCAGCAGGAGCCCAAACATAGCTTGAAAGAGACACTGGAGTTGGCTGCAGGAGCCCAAAGATTGGATGAATCACACCCTGCAGTTGCAAGCAGCAGCAGGAGCCCAAATATTACTTTAAAGAGACACTGGATTTGGCAGCAGGAGCCCAAAATTGGATGAATCACACCCTGGAGTAGGCAGCAGCAGCAGCAGCAGGAGCCCAAACATTACTTTAAAGAGACACTGGGGTTGGCTTCAGGAGCCCAAAAATTGGATGAATCACACCCTGGAGTTGGCAGCAGCAGGAGCCCAAACATTACTTTAAAGAAACACTGGAGTTGGCTTCAGGAGCCCAAAAATTGGATGAATCACATCCTGGAGTGGGCAGCAGCAGCAGCAGGAGCCCAAACATTACTTTAAAGAGACACTGGAGTTGGCAGCAGGAGCCCAAAGATTGGATGAATCACACCCTGGAGTTGGCAGCAGCAGCATCAGGAGCCCAAATATTACTTTAAAGAGACACTGGGGTTGGCTTCAGGAACCCAAAAATTGGATGAATCACACCCTGGAGTTGGCAGCAGCAGCAGCATGAGCCCAAACATTACTTTAAAGAGACACTGGAGTTGGCTTCAGGAGCCCAAAAATTTGATGATTCACACCCTGGAGTTGGCAGCAGCAGCAGCAGCAGCAGGAGCCCAAACATTACTTTAAAGAGACACTGGGGTTGGCTTCAGGAGCCCAAAAATTGGATGAATCACACCCTGGAGTTGGCAGCAGCAGCAGCAGGAGCCCAAACATTACTTTAAAGAGACACTGGAGTTGGCTTCAGGAGCCCAAAAATTGGATGATTCACACCCTGGAGTTGGCAGCAGCAGCAGCAGCAGCAGGAGCCCAAACATTACTTTAAAGAGACACTGGGGTTGGCAGCAGGAGCCCAAAAATTGGATGATTCACACCCTGGAGTTGGCAGCAGCAGCAGGAGCCCAAACATTACTTTAAAGAGACACTGGAGTTGGCTTCAGGAGCCCAAAAATTGGATGAATCACACCCTGGAGTTGGCAGCAGCAGCAGCAGGAGCCCAAACATTACTTTAAAGAAACACTGGAGTTGGCTTCAGGAGCCCAAAAATTGGATGAATCACACCCTGGAGTTGGCAGCAGCAGCAGCAGGAGCCCAAACATTACTTTAAAGAGACACTGGAGTTGGCAGCAGGAGCCCAATGATTGGATGAATCACACCCTGGAGTTGGCAGCAGCAGCATCAGGAGCCCAAACATTACTTTAAAGAGACACTGGGGTTGGCTTCAGGAGCCCAAAAATTGGATGAATCACACCCTGGAGTTGGCAGCAGCAGCAGCATGAGCCCAAACATTACTTTAAAGAGACACTGGAGTTGGCTTCAGGAGCCCAAAAATTTGATGATTCACACCCTGGAGTTGGCAGCAGCAGCAGCAGCAGCAGGAGCCCAAACATTACTTTAAAGAGACACTGGGGTTGGCTTCAGGAGCCCAAAAATTGGATGAATCACACCCTGGAGTTGGCAGCAGCAGCAGCAGGAGCCCAAACATTACTTTAAAGAGACACTGGAGTTGGCTTCAGGAGCCCAAAAATTGGATGATTCACACCCTGGAGTTGGCAGCAGCAGCAGCAGCAGGAGCCCAAACATTACTTTAAAGAGACACTGGGGTTGGCAGCAGAAGCCCAAAAATTGGATGAATCACACCCTGGAGTTGGCAGCAGGAGCCCAAATATTACTTTAAAGAGACACTGGGGTTGGCAGCAGGAGCCCAAAAATTGGATGATTTACACCCTGGAGTTGGCAGCAGCAGCAGCAGCAGGAGCCCAAACATTACTTTAAAGAGACACTGGAGTTGGCTTCAGGAGCCCAAAAATTGGATGAATCACACCCTGGAGTTGGCAGCAGCAGCAGCATTAGCCCAAACATTACTTTAAAGAGACACTGGAGTTGGCAGCAGGAGCCCAAAGATTGAATGAATCACACCATGGAGTTGGCAGCAGCAGCAGGAGCCCAAACATTACTTTAAAGAGACACTGGGGTTGGCTTCAGGAGCCCAAAAATTGGATGAATCACACCCTGGAGTTGGCAGCAGCAGCAGCAGCAGGAGCCCAAACATTACTTTAAAGAGACACTGGGGTTGGCAGCAGGAGCCCAAAGATTGGAGGAATCACACCCTGGAGTTTGCAGCAGCAGCAGCAGCAGCAGGGGCCCAAACATTACTTTAAAGAGACACTGGAGTTGGCTTCAGGAGCCCAAAAATTGGATGATTCACACCCTGGAGTTGGCAGCAGCAGCAGCAGGAGCCAAACATTACTTTAAAGAGACACTGGGGTTGGCAGCAGGAGCTCAAAAATTGGATGCATCACACCCTGGAGTTGGCAGCAGCAGCAGGAGCCCAAACATTACTTTAAAGAGACACTGGGGTTAGCAGCAGGAGCCCAACAATTGGATGATTCACACCCTGGAGTTGGCAGCAGCAGCAGGAGCCCAAACATTACTTTAAAGAGACACTGGGGTTGGCTTCAGGAGCCCAAAAATTGGATGAATCACACCCTGGAGTTGGCAGCAGCAGCAGCAGGAGCCCAAACATTACTTTAAAGAGACACTGGAGTTGGCTTCAGGAGCCCAAAAATTGGATGAATCACACCCTGGAGTTGGCAGCAGCAGCAGGAGCCCAAACATTACTTTAAAGGGACACTGGAGTTGGCTTCAGGAGCCCAAAAATTGGATGATTCACACCCTGTAGTTGGCAGCAGCAGCAGCAGCAGCAGGAGCCCAAATATTACTTTAAAGAGACACTGGGGTTGGCAGCAGGAGCCCAAAAATTGGATGAATCACACCCAGGAGTTGGCAGCAGCAGCAGCAGGAGCCCAAACATTACTTTAAAGAGACACTGGAGTTGGCTTCAGGAGCCCAAAAATTGGATGAATCACACCCTGGAGTTGGCAGCAGCAGGAGCCCAAACATTACTTTAAAGAGACACTGGGGTTGGCAGCAGGAGCCCAAAGATTGGATGAATCACACCCTGGAGTTGGCAGCAGCAGCAGCAGCAGCAGCAGCAGGAGCCCAAACATTACTTTAAAGAGACACTGGGGTTGGCTTCAGGAGCCCAAAAATTGGATGAATCACACCCTGGAGTTGGCAGCAGCAGCAGCAGCAGGAGCCCAAACATTACTTTAAAGAGACACTGGGGTTGGCAGCAGGAGCCCAAAAATTGGATGAATCACACCCTGGAGTTGGCAGCAGCAGCAGCAGGAGCCCAAACATTACTTTAAAGTGGACCAACACCCAGGGGGGGATCGGCCCGGAAATCTATAAGATTCCCGGACCGATCAGACCCCTCCCCGCGGGGCATCCGAAATCGGGATGTCCCGCGGGGAGGAACCCCCCAGGAGGCCCACAAACCTTACCTCAGCCCCGTTCCATCGGCGCATGCGCGAGCCGCAGCCGCGAGCCGCAGCCGCGACTCGCGCTTCCCTCTAGCAGGGCGCGCACCCGCGCCGGCCGTTTGTGAATGGCCGGTGCAGGCGTGCTCCCTGTTAGAGGGAAGCGCGAGACGCGGCCTCCAGCGCTCAGAGCCAGCTGAGCTGGTATGCGCGTCCAGGCGGCCTTGGACGCGCATACCACAGCGGCTCTGAGCGCTGTGATTGGCTGGCGCGGTCGCGTGGGAGCGGGGAGAGGTGAGTTTTTTGGAGCTTTCTGGGGGGTTTCAGACCGCGGGGCACCCCCGATCGGGGTGCCCCGCCGAAGTGGACCAAAACCCAGGATAGTCAAAATCCTGGGTGTTGTTCCACTTTAAAGAGACACTGGGGTTGGCTTCAGGAGCCCAAAAATTGGATGAATCACACCCTGGAGTTGGCAGCAGCAGGAGCCCAAACATTACTTTAAAGAGACACTGGGGTTGGCTTCAGGAGCCCAAAAATTGGATGAATCACACCCTGGAGTTGGCAGCAGCAGCAGCAGGTGCCCAAACATTACTTTAAAGAGACACTGGGGTTGGCTTCAGGAGCCCAAAAATTGGATGAATCACACCCTGGAGTTGGCAGCAGCAGCAGGAGCCCAAACATTACTTTAAAGAGACACTGGGGTTGGCTTCAGGAGCCCAAAAATTGGATGAATCACACCCTGGAGTTGGCAGCAGCAGCAGGAGCCCAAACATTACTTTAAAGAGACACTGGGGTTGGCTTCAGGAGCCCAAAAATTGGATGAATCACACCCTGGAGTTGGCAGCAGCAGCAGCAGGTGCCCAAACATTACTTTAAAGAGACACTGGGGTTGGCTTCAGGAGCCCAAAAATTGGATGAATCACACCCTGGAGTTGGCAGCAGCAGCAGCAGGAGGAGCCCAAATATTACTTTAAAGAGACACTGGAGTTGGCTTCAGGAGCCCAAAAATTGGATGAATCACACCCTGGAGTTGGCAGCAGCAGCAGGAGCCCAAACATTACTTTAAAGAGACACTGGGGTTGGCTTCAGGAGTCCAAAAATTGGATGAATCACACCCTGGAGTTGGCAGCAGCAGCAGGAGCCCAAACATAACTTCAAAAAGACACTGGGGTTGGCTTCAGGAGCCCAAAAATTGGATGAATCACACCCTGGAGTTGGCAGCAGCAGCAGGAGCCCAAACATTACTTTAAAGAGACACTGGGGTTGGCTTCAGGAGCCCAAAAATTGGATGAATCACACCCTGGAGTTGGCATCAGCAGGAGCCCAAAAATTGGCCTAAAGACATAAATATGTTTTGCACCATTTGGAAAGTGTAAAACGTGGCACCATGCTGAATCTAGTCGCATGCATCAGGCATTGGTGGGTGGAAGTCCTGGCTGATCCATCCCTGATTCATTTTGACAAAGGTGAGTCTCTCCACATTTTTAGTTGACAGACGAGTTCTCCTCGCCGTAACTATGGCCCCCGCCGCACTAAACACCCGCTCAGATGGCACGCTACTTGCCGGGCAGGACAGCTTTTCCAGGGCAAACTCTGCTAGTTGCGGCCACAAATCAAGTTTGGCTGCCCAGAAGTCCAGCGGATCCTCAAGGTGTGTTGGCATGGTCATGTCAAAGTATGACATGACCTGCTGGTTCAGGTCCTGCTCCAGGTCTTCCTGCTGCTCATGAGTAGCCTCACTATGCGGGTGTAGAAAGCTACTCATTAGCGACTGAAGACTGAGGCTGCTGCTGCTGCTGCTCCTGCCAACCCCCCCAGCAGCCATGACAGTGGAAGGTGAGCGCAGAGGTCCCCTCGAGTCCGACCTGCGAGAGTATGGACCATGGCGCAGATAGGCATCGGCCAACTGCCTACGTAGAATGTCTTTGTAGTAGTTCAGTTTGTCCTCCCTCTCGGTGGGTTTAAAAAATGCCCCCATTTTGTGCCGGAAGCGAGGGTCCAATAAGGTGGACAGCCAGAAGTCATCCCGCCGACAGATGGAAACAATTCTGGGGTCACTACGCAAGCACGTGAGCATGCTTTCTGCCATTTGCGCAAGTGACTCGGATGGACTACCTTTCTCCATCTCCACTGCATACTGCCATGGTGTGCCCGGGTCCTCTGTCTCGCCTTCCTCAAAAACCTCTAGCTCCTCTGGCTGCTCCTGCTCCTCTTCTCCTGTCCGCTGACTAGATAAACCAGCCATTTCGCCAAGCCTAAACTGTGTTTCGCTGGGCAACTCCTCCTCCTCTTCCTCCTCCTCCTCCAGTTCAGCTCCAACGGGGTTCATGTGGCCGTAAGATGTAAACGCCATGTCTCCAGTGCCCTGACCAGCCATGGTTTCCAACATGTGCTGTAGTACATGAAGCAGTGGAATCACGTCGTTCATCCCGTAATCCTGCCAACTGACAAATAAAGTGGCTTCCTCAAAGGGCCTGAGCAAATGGCAGGTGTCACGTATGAGCTGCCACTGGTTGACATTGAAGTTACACAGGGGAGTCCCCCAATCTGCTTGGATCATCAGGAAATCCATGATGGCTTTTCTCTGTTCATATAATCAGTCCAACATGTGAAGGGTGGAATT
Source organism: Gastrophryne carolinensis (assembly GCA_027917425.1). Lineage (NCBI taxonomy): Eukaryota > Metazoa > Chordata > Amphibia > Anura > Microhylidae > Gastrophryne > Gastrophryne carolinensis. The sequence continues at coordinate 414,328,679 of CM051237.1, read as the reverse complement.
CCAACGGGTGGAAACATCGCAAATCAGACTATGTTGGGGGATACCGTTTTGACGCTGTAGCTCAAGAAGGGTGTGTTTGGCGGTGTATGAGTGGCTGAAGTGCATGCAAAGTTTCCCTGAAGTTGTTAGGATGTCTTGCAGATGGGGGGAACACTTCAGAAACCGCTTGACAACCAGATTGAAGACGTGAGCCATGCAGGGGGCATGGGTCAGGCTTCCTTGGCGCAGCGCAGACAAAATGTTCTTCCCATTGTCGGTAACCATGATTCCCATTTTAAGTTTTCTTGGAGTAAGCCATGTTTGGATTTCCTGATGAATAAATTTAAGCAGTTCCTCCCCTGTGTGACTCCGTTCGCCAAGACAAACCATGTGAAGCACTGCGTGACACCTCCGTGCCCTGCACACATGGTAGACTGGAGGGGCACTGAGACTTGAGCCTACAGTGGAGGGTGAGGAGATGGTGGAGGATGAGGAGGCCGAGTCGCACAGTGTCACAGGCCCAACGGGCAGGGAACGCGGAGGCCGAAGCGGCGTGACCTGTCCAAGTTGCTGCTGCAAAGGGACCACATTCACCCAGTGGGCCGTAAACGACATGTACTGTCCCCGAACATAGTTACAGCTCCAGACGTCGGCGCTGCCATGCACTTTGCTACACACCGACAGGCTCAAGGACTGGGCCACTTTCTGTTCAACAAAAGTGTCCAGCGCTGGTACTGCCTTCTTGGCAAAGAAATGACGGCTTGGGACTCTCCACCTCTGCTCGGCACAAGCCATCAGTTCTCTGAAAGGTGCAGAGTCCACCACCTGAAAAGGGAGCGACTGCAGCACCAGCAACTTGGACAGGAGCACATTCAGCTTCTGCGCCGTAGGATGAGCGGGCGCATACTGCTGTCTCTTGGACATGGCTTCGCTGATGGATTGCTGGCGGGATGCATGACTTGGAGGAGGAGGAGAAGGAGCAGGAGCAACAGAGGATGGCTATGATGCACAGCTGCCTTCGGCTGAGGTGCTGGAGCCTTGGCTGGCAGAAATTGGGAGCGGTGTGCCACTCGGTGAGGAAGCAGTCTGGCCCACCTCTCCGGAGCCTAGGTTCTCCCAGGCCGCTTTATGGTGACGCTGCATATGTTGACACAGGGCCGTGGTGCCAACATTTGGACCCTGGCCACGCTTCACCTTCTGCCTACATATCTTGCATGTGGCCATGTTACCCTCCTGCGGATGCTTCAGGAAAAACTGCCACACTGCCGAGTAGCTACTTTTCACACCAACAGGCCTCACTGATTCGCTGCTATTGTCGCCAACTCCAGGAACCCCTGCCCCACTACCTCCCGATAAGGTAGCCTGCCGCGCAGCAGGTGCTCTACCCCGGCCCCGTTTGGCTCCAGGCTTTACAATTGTGCCCCCATGCTGCCTGCCAACCATGCTGCTAACACCTTGCTGCCTGAGCTGCTGACTCCGGGGCAACCTGCGCCCCTCTTCTCCTGATGATGACGATGAAGCCCCTTCATCACCCGGCTCCCAAGTGCGATCGGCTTCATCGTCATCATCATTATCACCGAGTTGTGGCTGTACGTCACTGATGTTCGTGGATTCGTCAACAGTGTCTGGCGCAGGAGCTGGAACGCTCGCAGCAGCCACGACACTGTCCACATCACTATTTGTCTGCCTAGCTAAAGAAGCCACCTCCATTTCTTGGCTGGGCAGTAGCTGCTGACTGTCCTCTATCTGATCATCCTCCTCACTAAAGAGTGGAGCTGAACCCAAAGCATAGGATACGTCGCTGGGGGAGGGAACGGCGTAGGACAGAGGCAATGGGAGGACAGGGACTGCTCTCGGGGCATGCCAACTCAGGGTTGTGTCAGAGGAACCTACCGACCCTAGACTGGGGGTCTCAGACGTAAGTTGTGATGATGTTGTTGATGAGCGCGTTAACCAATATGTTACTGGTGGAGACCCGACAGCTAGCAGATACTGGCAGATTAGGTCTCTCAGCGTGACTTCTGCTGCTACTGACCCCCAGTCTGCTGCGACCTCTGCCTGCGGAATCTTGGCCTCTGCCACTCCTCTTTTCACTTCCAGGCACTTGTCTGCCCGACATAGTCTAACTGGCGTGGTAGTAGGTGATATTTTAAGAACCCCCAGGCAGCGGTGGGTCTATATGAAACAGAATATAATGCACACCAAAAGTGAGCAGTAACACTCAGCCTCCAACAGGCCTGCTTAGTGTAAATAAGAGAGCTGCTTAGTGTAAATAAAGAGGGGTATGGTATGTTACAGAATGGGATGCCCCAACAGCAGAGCACCTGGGAGCAGTAGTACTATGCAAAGCAAAAGTGTCTTTATCAGGCCAAATTACTTTTAGAATAAGTGCAAAGGGTTATAGTAAATAGAGGCTGGTGTAGTCACAGAATGGGATGCCACAACAGCAGTGCACCTGGGAGCAGTAGTACTATGCAAAGCAAAAGTGTCTTTATCAGGCCAAATTACTTTTAGAATAAGTGCAAAGGGTTATAGTAAATAGAGGCTGGTGTAGTCACAGAATGGGATGCCCAAACAGCAGTGCACCTGGGAGCAGTAGTACTATGCAAAGCAAAAGTGTCTTTATCAGGCCAAATTACTTTTAGAATAAGTGCAAAGGGTTATAGTAAATAGAGGCTGGTGTAGTCACAGAATGGGATGCCACAACAGCAGTGCACCTGGGAGCAGTAGTACTATGCAAAGCAACAGTGGTTAACCAGGGTGAAACAGCTAACAAAGCCAGTGACCCAGGCAGTAACACTCAGGCTGCATGAAAACAAAAAAAAATCCCTGTCACTGCATCCGTTTTTTTCCTACCTTTCCCTGCTTCTCCCTGACTTCCTGCCTGTCTCCCGCCTGTCTACTGGCTGTCTACTGGCTGTCCCTAACTCTCTACCTATCTCTCCCTGAATACAGTCTGCAGTGTCCTCCTGAGTCCTGGCTCTCACGAATGCAATAGACAAATGCGCAAAATCAAGATGGCCGCCGCCTTATATAGAGCTGTGACGTCACCGGGCTTGCTGGCTGCTGATAGGCTGCATGTGACTGTCCCAGCATACACTGCCCCAGCTTACATGTCTGGACATGTCACGTAGACCATCCTAGAATGCCTGTCATTGAAATGAATGGATTTTAGAAAAAAACTTCGCTCGATCGAATCGCGGGGAAATTCGGATTCAATCCGAATAGAATTTGTCATGAAATTCGGATCGAATCCGGGTTCGTCCGGATCGATTCGCTCATCCTTAATAATAACATATAACATAGCAACAATAACAACTAGACAAAGTGCAATTTCCGGGGAAATTGCGTGAAGTGGTCTTGCCTCCGCCATTTCTCTACAACTGGAGCGAGCAGAGTAACTGGGTGGAGTGGGTGAAGTAACTGGGTGGAGTGGGTGGAGTAACTGGGTGGAGTGGGCGGAGTAACTGGGTGGAGTGGGCGGAGTAACTGGGTGGAGTGACTTGAGTAACTGTTGTGTGGGTGGAGTGAGCGGAGTAACTGGGTGGAGTGGCTGGAGTAACTGGGTGGAGTGGCTGGAGTAACTGGGTGGAGTGGGCGGGGTAACTGGGTGGAGTGACTTGAGTAACTGTTGTGTGGGTGGAGTGGGCGGAGTAACTGGGTAGAGTGGCTGGAGTAACTGGGTGGAGTGGCTGGAGTAACTGGGTGGAGTGGGCGGAGTAACTGGGTGGAGTGGGCGGAGTAACTGGGTGGAGTGGGCGGGGTAACTGGGCGGAGTGGGCGGAGTAACTGGGTGGAGTGGGTGGAGTAACTGGGTGAAGTGGGCGGAGTAACTGGGTGGAATGGGCGGAGTAACTGGGTGGAATGGGCGGAGTAACTGGGTGGAGTGGGTGGAGTAACTGGGTGGAGTGACTTGAGTAACTGTTGTGTGGTTGGAGTCACTGGAGTAACTGTGGAAAGGTTTGACTGAGCAGAGTAACTATATGGAGTAGGCAGAGTAACTGTATGGATTGTTTTGAGTGAGTAAAGATAGTAAGCATTCTTCTTTTTTCTATTGCCAGATTATTTATAGACATGTTAGAAGCTATTGTGTGGCTATTTAATTATTTATCTTTTTTTAAGGGGAGTTTCCTGAGACTTGGTGTGTGGGCGGAGCAGCTGTAACGAGCCAGGCTGCAGCTGTGTTGCTATGGAAACTCACTCTGAGGTAAACTGAGAATGCACATTAAAACACATTTCTAATGCACTGGTGGTTGCCATATTCAAATGACTGTAGCTTAAAACCTTAAAACTACTGCTGTAAATAGCCTTTTGGAATATAACAGTTCACACATCAGACACCAGAAAGATGGAATTCCATATGGACAATTTTTGAGAGCCCGACGTAACTGCACCCAGGAAATCCATTTTGAGGAACAGGCAGACATCTTGAAGTCGAGATTCTTGGAGCGTGGATACCCACCGAGGGTGATACATAAGGCCTATGTGAGAGCACGGAGAATGGATAGATCGGATTTGTTGTGTCCCAGAATTACGACCAGCAAGAAGAAGGAACAAGAGAAAGAGGTAAGATTCATCACGGACTACAATGCTCAATGGCATCCGATCCGACGATTAGTAACTAAACATTGGCACATATTGACCACAGACCCTCTGATCTCTCCATTTTTGGGAAAACAGATACGGATGACAGCCCGGCGAGCTCCCAATTTGAGGGATAAACTGTCCAGAAGTCATCTTTCAGTGACGAATACTTGGCTTTCGGACAGAGGAGTCAAGGGTTCCTATGCCTGTGGTAAATGTTCTATCTGCCAGTATATGGCCAGTACCACAGTAGTTATAAATGATCAGACTCATAAAAGTTACAAGATCTCTTCTTTCATCAATTGCAGGACCCGCTCGGTCATCTATGTGCTCGGCTGTGACTGTCCTAAGAAATATGTAGGGGAAACGCAAAACGCCCTAAGGATCCGTGTACAAGGTCACCTGTCTAATATTAGACTTGCCAGACGTGACACAGATGCAGGTAAGCCCATTTCACCAGTGGCCAGACATTTTTTGGAGACCCATGGGGGGGACTATTCGTCCTTTACAGTGATTGGGATTGAAAGGGTCCGTCTGGGACCACGTGGTGGTGATCTTAAACGCCGACTTTTACAGCGGGAGTTACGCTGGATTTTTGAATTAAACACAAGGTCACCCATTGGCCTGAATGAGGATTGGTCGTTTTCCCCGTTTCTTGGTTAAGGCTATTTCTCTGGGATGGAGGGGCAGCTGTATCACATGGGGTTGCCTGAGGATGTGCTGCGCACACTGGACGAGTCTTGCTGCTCAGATCCAGGCATCACATTCAGCAGTGGTGATCTTCCATCCCCTGGGAGTTCAGATCCTGGGTGGGGTTGTGGGTCCTCCGGGACAGTGGGGAGGGGCAGGAATGGTCTTATTTACCTAATTATACATATAATTTTCACCTTATTTATTTTTATTTTTCAAGGGTGTGGAATATTCACTTCTAGTACACTTTTTTATATATTATATTTTTTTATTATTAATTATAAGTTAGCACTGGGGTTTGATTCCCCTTGACACTTTGATTTATTTGATGACACTGGTTGGTCATATTACACATGTTTTATTTATTGATTATTGTGGTGAACATCATGGTTATGGCGTGTGTTTTTTAGTTTATATTCACAGGATCATACACACTGCACGTTTTGGTTGTTGGGTTTCGTTTTCGTTTGAGGATGGGATTGTCCACTTCTGCCTGAAATTCCCCGCTGGAAGGTCGTCTCAGAGTCACCGAGTATTCTATCGGGATACACACAGCCCACTATGTCTCCTCAGGAATGGCGCCCATGATAGTTGGGCATCCCATGTGAAATTGTCAAGCTTATTTATGTGCTGTAAAATTTGGGAACGGGATAAGAGCACCATTGTTTAGACTGCGGATGAAGGAGGATATATTGGCTTTATTTCCCCATTTGGGCTCCCTTTAGGGTCATATTTGGATTTCGGTCCACTTTAAGGACATAGAGTGCTCACTTTTGGCTCATATTGTACAGTGCCCCTAATACAGTGTGTGCCCGCCTTTAGGGGTATGGCCCACACAGGACATGGCCTGTGCGTTACTAACCTTTCCTCTTCTTCCCCTCCTCCCCCTCTCTCCATGTTGTAAATATGTAAATATGTACATACATTCTGATTATTATGGCTGTTTTGATGGGCGCAAGAGCTTCAATAAGGTATAGATATTGGCCAGTCTGTTACTTTAGATACTGATACATGATTGTTTATAGTAGTTTATTATATTGTGTTATGTATAGTTATTAGGTACTGGGACATTGCTTGTTTTGTGCTCCGCTGGTGCTGGGGCCCCCTCATGCCTCCGTTGTTCGTTGCCGTGTTTACCTTTGGCCGCACGGGGAGCACGCCCCTCACTCAGCTGCTTGGTTGCTGTGGTTACACAGTACGCCTGGCGGGGACGTGCACGGGCGGCGGGCGCGTTCCAGTGGCTGTGTTCCCTGCGCTGCGGGGTCACGTGCTGCAGCCGGCTGGCTGACGTCATCCCTGCTTGACGGGCTGGCGCGCCTCTGTGTGTGCGCGTTCTCGGCGGTGGGGGCTTTTGGCGGGAGCACCGGTGGATTACACAACAGGTAGGTGGGCCCATAAAAGGATCTGCAGCAGTGGCAAGACTCACCTTCACCCTTCTGAAGCCGCACGGGGGCGGCGGGCGCTGGTGGCCTGGGTTCTGTGCGGTCCCTTTTTGATGTGATGCTAGACATGCCTCCTGTTTCATATGGGCACTGGTAGTATATCTATTAGACGGTGCTGACACCCTTCATTCTCCTTTTGCGATTTTCATACTTTACCACTTGATATATTGGTTCATGTAGTTTTTGGTGATTAGCTATGGGGGTTGTAATTATATGTGTTTGCTATTTATTCAGTACATATATATGTGTTTATTTATAGTGATTCTCATGTTATATTTATCCTGATATATTATGGATATATTTTTTGTATGCACTTTAGTTAACTATTTTTAATCACTGGACTTGGTTCTGAGGTCACTTCCCTCATTTGTGTTGGGTTAAGACATATGGGGGGTTTGCACTGTAGCACTTAGCACTGTATTACTGCAGTTGCTGTTGCACAGGGTTTAATCATTAGGGGTTGTTCATTTCAGGTACTATTGGTTTTCATTATTGATCAGTACATAGGACCTATTCTGGGTCCGCTTTGGTGCCGGCACAGGTACGGGGGTAAGTGTGGTGCAGGGATTCATTATCCCTACACACACAGACTCCGGTATCCTATTCATAGCTATAGGATTGCCCATATTGATTCTATATACTCTTGGAGCCACTGCATCACACAATACTTATAGTGATTTACCCATGTTTTGGGTTGGTTTAATAAAATATATTTAGAACAATAATATTAGGGACCTGCCATTTGGTTTTAATTGTCCTGTGTTGTGTGTGTTTTGTATATTTTTAAGTACTTATATGTATTAATAAAACATTTTTTGAATATATAGGTTGTTAGAAATAATTTTTTGGTGCTCCTCATTGGGAGGGAGGTGTGATTTTTTCATGGCCACTCCAATAGAAATGGTTGGTATTTTTGAGGAGTGAGCACATTATTACAAGATTTAGTGGTGCACCCCATATTTTTGTGTTCGACTGTAGCTTAAAAAGTATACATCCTACAGCAAAGAGCTTTATACTGTAGGAATCACGAGACCTGTACAATGGCGTATAGCATGTCTCTGAAATATTAAAAATGAAGGCACAGTCGCAGTTTAGAAATTGCCATTCAAATTTGTGGTGTCTAGAGTGGAGTTTCAATGAATGTCAATGGGAGGTGTGAGTTGCAAACAAAAGGTCATATTGTGAAATCTGTTCAGGCTATGGCTTAGCCTTGGACATTTTTAGCGGCAGCAGGGATAGCTGAACGTTTTGATATAAGATTTGTGTAGGTGGGATTAATGAGGGAGAGGTCGCAGTTTAGAAATCATGTCCTGATTTTTCATTTCACACTCATCTACCACTCTAGCTTTGAACATTGCTCCCATTCATTCCTATGGGGAAATTGCGCCAGAAAAACGCCAATATTTCGGAAACCGTTTGGCGAAGCGTTCCACAAAATATAAGCACACCATTCGGGAACGATCCGCACGTTTTGGTATATTATGGTCTATGTAGTGTCAAAACTGTGGGAGGAGTTAGAGTGCAAAAATGCTTGGAATAAGAATAAAAATAATATATCAGCAAGAACAATAAGTGATCTTGCCAAGCAAGACCACTTAATAACATAACATAACATAATAACAGGAACATATAAAATGTATCAACGTTTTTTTTTTTTGGTTAATTTTGTATTGTTTGAGGAATTGCTAAAAATGAGAACTCAATACATGAAATCAAGGCTTACTCCACGAAAACTGCAAATGGGACCCATGGTGACTGACACTGGGAAGAACATCTTGTCTGTGCTGCGACAAGGAAGCCTGAGCCATGCGTCCTGCCATGGCACACGTGTTCAATCTAGTGTTTTCTGAAGTCTTCCCCCCATCTGAAAGACATCCTAACAACAGGAAGGAAACTTTGCATGCACTTCAGGCACTCCTACACCGCCAAGCACACCCTTCTTGAGCTTCAGCGTCAGAACGGTATCCCCCAACATAGTCTGATTTGCGATGTTTCCACCCGTTGGAATTCCACCCTCCATATGCAGGATCAACTATAGGAACAGAGAAAAGCCATCACGGATTTCTTGATGATCTAAACGGATAGGGGGACTCCCCTGTGTAACTTCAATGTAAACTAGTGGCAGCTCATACGTGACACCTGCCGTTTGCTCAGGCCCTTTGAGGAAGCTACTTTATTAGTCAGTCGCCAGGACTATGAGATGAACGATGAGATTCCACTGCTTCATGTACTACAACACATGTTGGAAACCATGGCTGGTCAAGGCACTAGAGACATGGCGCATACATTTCACAGCCACATGAAGCCTGTGGGGGCTGAAGTGGAGGAGGAGGAGAGGGTGGGGCACAGCGAAGCACAGTTTAGGTTTGACAAAATGACCATTTTATCTAGTCATCTGACAGGAGAGGAGGAGCAGGAGCAGCCAGAGAAGCTAGAGGGTTGTGAGGAAGGCGAGACAGAGGACCCAGACACACCGTGGCAGTTTGCAGTGGAGATGGAGACAGGTAGTCCCTCCGAGTCACTTGCACAAATGGCACGATGCATGCTCACGTGCTTGCGTAGTGACCACAGAATTGTCTCCATTTGTCAGCGGGATGACTTCTGGCTCTCCACCTTATTGGACCCTCGCTTCTGGCAGAAAATGGGGGCATTTTTTACACCCACTGAGAGGGAGGACAAACTGACCTACTACAGAGACATCCTACGTAGTCAGTTGGGCGATGTCTATCTGCGCCATGGTCCATACTCTCACAGGTCTGACTTGTGGGGACCTCTGCGCTCACCTTCCACTGCCATGGCTGCCGAGGGGGGTGGCAGCTGCAGCAGCAGCTCCATCAGCCGCAGCCTCAGTCTTCAGTCGCTAATGAGTAGCTTTCTACACCCGCATAGTGAGTCTACTCATGAGCAGCAGGAAGACCTGGAGCAGGACCTGAACCAGCAGGTCATGTCATACCTTGACATGACCATGCCAACACACCTTGAGGATCCGCTGGACTTCTGGGAAGCCAAACTTGACTTGTGGCCGCAACTAGCAGAGTTTGCCCTGGAAAAGCTGTCCTGCCTGGCCAGTAGTTGATTTAGATGGCAACTTAGCTGCTCTATATAATGCTGCAAAATGGCAAATTTACCTCACAGTATAAGCTATTGCCCCTCAGATTTACACAGGGCCTGCTCTATATAATGCTGCAAAATGGCAAATTTACCTCACTATATAAGCTAATGCCCCTCAGATTTACACAGGGCCTGCTCTATATTATGCTGCAAAATGGCAAATTTACCTCACAGTATAAGCTATTGCCCCTCAGATTTACACAGAGGCTGCTCTATATTATGGTGCAAAATGGCAAATTTACCTCACAGTATAAGCTATTGCCCCTCAGATTGACACAGGAGCTGCTCTATATAATGCTACAAAACCAAGAGCGGATTTAACTCACACAATATAACCTATTTCTCAGGTTTATATAGGGACTGCTCTATGTAATGGTGCAAAACCATGAATTTACCTACAATATAAACTATTGCTGCTCCATATAATGGTGCAAAACAGGGAAAATGTATTGTCCAATATAAACTATTGCTGCTCTGATTTACACAGGAGGGCCACTCTAAAGAATTGTGCAACATGGCGAATTTAGCTCACAATATAACATAGATTGCAAAATGAGATTTTAAGACAGGGCCTGCTCTATAAAATGGCAATTTTACCTCACAATATAAACTATTGCTCCTCAGATTTACACAGGGATTTAGGTTGATGTATATAATAGTGCAAAACAGCGAATTTACCTCACAATACTGTATAAACTATTGCTCCTCAGATTTACACAGTGGGCTTCTCTATGTAAGGGTGCAAAATGGCGAATTTACCTCAATACATAATCTATTACAGCTCTATATAAAAAAATAAATAAATAAATAAATAAATAAAGGGCCTGTAGAAGCTTATTTAGAATAACAGATAGGGTGACATGTGCTGGTTTGGGATGCCCATGTGGGCTAGTGTTTTGACAGCAGGACAAAAACCAATTCAAAATGCAATAGCTTAATAAAACTGAGGCTGAACCAGCTTATTTAGTATAAAAGATAGGGTGACGTGCTGGTTTGGGATGCCCATGTGGGTTGGTGTTTTGACTGCAGGACAAAAAACAATTCAAAATGCAATACTTTGATTAAGCTGAGGAAGGATCAACAAGCGTATTTAGTATAACAGATAGGCTGCCTAATGCAGGTTTGGGATGCCCTGCGGACTGGTGTTTTTTTTGCTACAGGCAGACCAAAAACCAATTCAAAATGCAATACTTTGATTCAGCTGAGGAAGGATCAACAAGCGTATTTAGTATAACAGATAGGCTGCCTAATGCAGGTTTGGGATGCCCTGCGGCCTTGTGTTTTTTATGTTAAAGGCAGACCAAAAACCAATTCAAAATGCAATACTTTGATTCAGCTGAGGAAGGATCAACAAGCATGTTTAGTATAACAGATGGGCTGCCTAATGCAGGTTTGGGATGCCCTGCAGCCTGGTGTTTTTTTTTGTTAAAGGCAGACCAAAAACCAATTCAAAATGCAATACTTTGATTCAGCTGAGGAAGGATCAACAAGCGTATTTAGTATAACAGATAGGCTGCCTAATGCAGGTTTGGGATGCCCTGCGGCCTTGTGTTTTTTTTTGTTAAAGGCAGACCAAAAACCAATTCAGAATGCAATACTTTGATTCAGCTGAGGAAGGATCAACAAGCGTATTTAGTATAACAGATAGGCTGCCTAGTGCAGGTTTGGGATGCCCTGCAGCCTGGTGTTTTTTTTGTTAAAGGCAGACCAAAAACGAATTCAAAATGCAATACTTTGATTCAGCTGCGGAAGGATCAACAAGCGTATTTAGTATAACAGATAGGCTGCTAAGTGCAGGTTTGGGATACCCAGGTGGGCTGGTGTTTTTTTTGTTAAAGGCAGACCAAAAACCAATTCAAAATGCAAAACTTTGATTCAGCTGAGGAAGGATCAACAAGCGTGTTTAGTATAACAGATAGGCTGCTAAGTGCAGGTTTGGGATACCCAGGTGGGCTGGTGTTTTTTTTTGGTTAAAGGCAGACCAAAAAATATTTAAACTAATCCAGTTATATATTATGATAAATGCTTGAGTGTAACAGATAGGGTTAAATAAGCCACTGCATAGATGGCATGCACAGTGGCATGGCAGATTTACAGCACAAAGAACTGAAATTGAATTGAAAACTGATCTGGCTAATGAAAAAAAAAAAATTTTCACTGTTACTTCTAAGGTGTCCCTGGTTGGATGGTTCCAGTTTTTCCCCATCTTTCCCTATCTTTCCCTGGCTCTGTCTACCTCTCTGTCTGCCTCTCTGACTCTCCCTACCTATCTCTAACTCTCTGTCCCTGTCTCTAACTAGCTGTGCTCTGGCCGCAATGCAAGGCTGAAATGCGCACAAGCAAGATGGCCGCCGCTTTATATAGCATACAGCTTCCTGGCTGCTGATAGGCTGCATGTGACTTACCCATGATACCTTGCCCCCAGGGGGTATGTCTGGACCACCATTTTAGAATGCCTGTAATTGAAATAAATGGAGTTTAAAGGAAAACTTCGATCGATTGAATCGCGGGGAAATTCGGATTCGTTCAGAATCGTATTTTCCATGAAATTCGGAATGAATCCGGGTTCGTCCGGATTGATTCTCTCATCTCTAATCCAGAAGCAAGGAACACAGGAACCAGGAAATACAGAAAGAAGCTAACCAAAAACTGGGTGTTGGTTTGCATCTAAATCATAAAGCCTTGGGGATGCACTTTGAACCATTGTTGGCCCTTGGGGTGTGTGAAGCATGGAGCAGCACAGTGCACCATTGTAATTAGAGATGAGCGAACTTTTGAAAAATTCGATTCGACTGATTCGCCGAATTTTCCGACAAAAATCGTTTCGACCCGAATAAATTCGCGACGAATCGCTATTAAAAACGGCTATTTCTGAGCCTCCTACAGCCTCAATAGGGTTGTAAACCATTCAGCCTTGCTGTAACACGCACAGGATGCGTGCTGGGTTTGTTAAATAATACTTTGAAGAAATATCACATGCAGATCAGAGGCATCGCTAATAGAATCGCAGAGCGGCACAATTGCAGAGAGTTGAAGTGGCATCACTATGAGGGGCAGAAGGAGCCCAAATATACACTGGAGTTGGCCTCAGGAGCCCAAAAATTGGATGAATCACACCCTGGAGTTGGCAGAAGTTGGCAGCAGCAGCAGGAGCCCAAATATACACTGGAGTTGGCTTCAGGAGCCCAAAAATTGGATGAATCACACCCTGGAGTTGGCAGAAGTTGGCAGCAGCAGCAGCAGCAGGAGCCCAAATATACACTGGAGTTGGCTTCAGGAGCCCAAAAATTGGATGAATCACACCCTGGAGTTGGCAGAAGTTGGCAGCAGCAGCAGCAGCAGGAGCCCAAATATACACTGGAGTTGGCTTCAGGAGCCCAAAAATTGGATGAATCACACCCTGGAGTTGGCAGAAGTTGACAGTAGTAGCAGCAGGAGCCCAAATATACACTGGAGTTGGCTTCAGGAGCCCAAAAATTGGATGAATCACACCCTGGAGTTGGCAGAAGTTGGCAGCAGCAGCAGCAGGAGCCCAAATATACACTGGAGTTGGCTTCAGGAGCCCAAAAATTGGATGAATCACACCCTGGAGTTGGCAGAAGTTGGCAGCAGCAGGAGCAGGAGCCCAAATATACACTGGAGTTGGCCTCAGGAGCCCAAAAATTGGATGAATCACACCCTGGAGTTGGCAGAAGTTGGCAGCAGCAGCAGCAGGAGCCCAAATATACACTGGAGTTGGCCTCAGGAGCCCAAAAATTGGATGAATCACACCCTGGAGTTGGCAGGAGTTGACAGTAGTAGCAGCAGGAGCCCAAATATACACTGGAGTTGGCTTCAGGAGCCCAAAAATTGGATGAATCACACCCTGGAGTTGGCAGAAGTTGGCAGCAGCAGCAACAGGAGCCCAAATATACACTGGAGTTGGCCTCAGGAGCCCAAAAATTGGATGAATCACACGCTGGAGTTGGCAGAAGTTGGCAGTAGTAGCAGCAGGAGCCCAAATATACACTGGAGTTGGCTTCAGGAGCCCAAAAATTGGATGAATCACACCCTGGAGTTGGCAGAAGTTGGCAGTAGCAGCAGCAGGAGCCCAAATATACACTGGAGTTGGCTTCAGGAGCCCAAAAATTGGATGAATCACACCCTGGAGTTGGCAGGAGTTGACAGTAGCAGCAGCAGGAGCCCAAATATACACTGGAGTTGGCTTCAGGAGCCCAAAAATTGGATGAATCACACCCTGGAGTTGGCAGAAGTTGGCAGCAGCAGCAGCAGGAGCCCAAATATACACTGGAGTTGGCTTCAGGAGCCCAAAAATTGGATGAATCACACCCTGGAGTTGGCAGAAGTTGGCAGCAGCAGGAGCAGGAGCCCAAATATACACTGGAGTTGGCCTCAGGAGCCCAAAAATTGGATGAATCACACCCTGGAGTTGGCAGAAGTTGGCAGCAGCAGCAGCAGGAGCCCAAATATACACTGGAGTTGGCCTCAGGAGCCCAAAAATTGGATGAATCACACCCTGGAGTTGGCAGGAGTTGACAGTAGTAGCAGCAGGAGCCCAAATATACACTGGAGTTGGCTTCAGGAGCCCAAAAATTGGATGAATCACACCCTGGAGTTGGCAGAAGTTGGCAGCAGCAGCAGCAGGAGCCCAAATATACACTGGAGTTGGCCTCAGGAGCCCAAAAATTGGATGAATCACACCCTGGAGTTGGCAGAAGTTGGCAGTAGTAGCAGCAGGAGCCCAAATATACACTGGAGTTGGCTTCAGGAGCCCAAAAATTGGATGAATCACACCCTGGAGTTGGCAGAAGTTGGCAGTAGCAGCAGCAGGAGCCCAAATATACACTGGAGTTGGCTTCAGGAGCCCAAAAATTGGATGAATCACACCCTGGAGTTGGCAGGAGTTGACAGTAGCAGCAGCAGGAGCCCAAATATACACTGGAGTTGGCCTCAGGAGCCCAAAAATTGGATGAATCACACCCTGGAGTTGGCAGGAGTTGACAGTAGCAGCAGCAGGAGCCCAAATATACACTGGAGTTGGCTTCAGGAGCCCAAAAATTGGATGAATCACACCCTGGAGTTGGCAGAAGTTGGCAGCAGCAGCAGCAGCAGGAGCCCAAATATACACTGGAGTTGGCTTCAGGAGCCCAAAAATTGGATGAATCACACCCTGGAGTTGGCAGGAGTTGACAGTAGCAGCAGCAGGAGCCCAAATATACACTGGAGTTGGCCTCAGGAGCCCAAAAATTGGATGAATCACACCCTGGAGTTGGCAGGAGTTGACAGTAGCAGCAGCAGGAGCCCAAATATACACTGGAGTTGGCTTCAGGAGCCCAAAAATTGGATGAATCACACCCTGGAGTTGGCAGAAGTTGGCAGCAGCAGCAGCAGCAGGAGCCCAAATATACACTGGAGTTGGCTTCAGGAGCCCAAAAATTGGATGAATCACACCCTGGAGTTGGCAGAAGTTGGCAGTAGCAGCAGCAGGAGCCCAAATATACACTGGAGTTGGCTTCAGGAGCCCAAAAATTGGATGAATCACACCCTGGAGTTGGCAGGAGTTGACAGTAGCAGCAGCAGGAGCCCAAATATACACTGGAGTTGGCTTCAGGAGCCCAAAAATTGGATGAATCACACCCTGGAGTTGGCAGAAGTTGGCAGTAGTAGCAGCAGGAGCCCAAATATACACTGGAGTTGGCTTCAGGAGCCCAAAAATTGGATGAATCACACCCTGGAGTTGGCAGAAGTTGGCAGTAGCAGCAGCAGGAGCCCAAATATACACTGGAGTTGGCTTCAGGAGCCCAAAAATTGGATGAATCACACCCTGGAGTTGGCAGGAGTTGACAGTAGCAGCAGCAGGAGCCCAAATATACACTGGAGTTGGCTTCAGGAGCCCAAAAATTGGATGAATCACACCCTGGAGTTGGCAGAAGTTGGCAGTAGTAGCAGCAGGAGCCCAAATATACACTGGAGTTGGCTTCAGGAGCCCAAAAATTGGATGAATCACACCCTGGAGTTGGCAGGAGTTGACAGTAGCAGCAGCAGGAGCCCAAATATACACTGGAGTTGGCCTCAGGAGCCCAAAAATTGGATGAATCACACCCTGGAGTTGGCAGGAGTTGACAGTAGTAGCAGCAGGAGCCCAAATATACACTGGAGTTGGCTTCAGGAGCCCAAAAATTGGATGAATCACACCCTGGAGTTGGCAGAAGTTGGCAGTAGCAGCAGCAGGAGCCCAAAAAATGGCCTAAAGACATAAATATGTTTTGCACCATTTGTAAAGTGTAAAACGTGGCACCATGCTGAATCTAGTCGCATGCATCAGGCATTGGTGGGTGGAAATCCTGGCTGATCCATCCCTGATTCATTTTGACAAAGGTGAGTCTCTCCACATTTTTAGTTGACAGACGAGTTCTCCTCGCCGTAACTATGGCCCCCGCCGCACTAAACACCCGCTCAGATGGCACGCTACTTGCCGGGCAGGACAGCTTTTCCAGGGCAAACTCTGCTAGTTGCGGCCACAAATCAAGTTTGGCTGCCCAGAAGTCCAGCGGATCCTCAAGGTGTGTTGGCATGGTCATGTCAAAGTATGACATGACCTGCTGGTTCAGGTCCTGCTCCAGGTCTTCCTGCTGCTCATGAGTAGCCTCACTATGCGGGTGTAGAAAGCTACTCATTAGCGACTGAAGACTGAGGCTGCTGCTGCTGATGGAGCTTCTGCTGCTGCTGCTGCCAACCCCCCCAGCGGCCATGGCAGTGGAAGGTGAGCGCAGAGGTCCCCTCGAGTCAGACCTGCGAGAGTATGGACCATGGCGCAGATAGGCATCGGCCAACTGCCTACGTAGAATGTCTTTGTAGTAGTTGAGTTTGTCCTCCCTCTCGGTGGGTTTAAAAAATGCCCCCATTTTGTGCCGGAAGCGAGGGTCCAATAAGGTGGACAGCCAGAAGTCATCCCGCCGACAGATGGAAACAATTCTGGGGTCACTACGCAAGCATGTGAGCATGCTTCGTGCCATTTGCGCAAGTGACTCGGATGGACTACCTGTCTCCATCTCCACTGCATACTGCCACGGTGTGCCCGGGTCCTCTGTCTCTCCTTCCTCAAAAACCTCTAGCTCCTCTGGCTGCTCCTGCTCCTCCTCTCCTGTCCGCTGACTAGATAAACCAGCCATTTCGCCAAGCCTAAACTGTGTTTCGCTGGGCAACTCCTCCTCCTCCTCTTCCTCCTCCTCCTCCTCCAGTTCAGCTCCAACGGGGTTCATGTGGCCGTAAGATGTAAACGCCATGTCTCCAGTGCCCTGACCAGCCATGGTTTCCAACATGTGCTGTAGTACATGAAGCAGTGGAATCACGTCGTTCATCCCGTAATCCTGCCGACTGACAAATAAAGTGGCTTCCTCAAAGGGCCTGAGCAAACGGCAGGTGTCACGTATGAGCTGCCACTGGTTGACATTGAAGTTACACAGGGGAGTCCCCCTATCTGCTTGGATCATCAGGAAATCCGTGATGGCTTTTCTCTGTTCATATAATCGGTCCAACATGTGAAGGGTGGAATTCCAACGGGTGGAAACATCGCAAATCAGACTATGTTGGGGGATACCATTCTGACGCTGTAGCTCAAGAAGGGTGTGTTTGGCGGTGTAGGAGTGGCTGAAGTGCATGCAAAGTTTCCGTGAAGTTGTTAGGATGTCCTGCAGATGGGGGGAACACTTCAGAAACCGCTTGACAACCAGATTGAAGACGTGAGCCATGCAGGGGGCATGGGTCAGGCTTCCTTGGCGCAGCGCAGACAAAATGTTCTTCCCATTGTCGGTAACCATGATTCCCATTTTAAGTTTTCTCGGAGTAAGCCATGTTTGGATTTCCTGATGAATACATTTAAGCAGTTCCTCCCCTGTGTGACTCCGTTCGCCAAGACAAACCATGTGAAGCACTGCGTGACACCTCCGTGCCCTGCACACATGGTAGACTGGAGGGGCACTGAGACTTGAGCCTACAGTGGAGGGTGAGGAGATGGCGGAGGATGAGGAGGCCGAGTCGCACGGTGTCACAGGCCCAATGGGCAGAGAGCGCGGAGGCCGAAGCGGCGTGACCTGTCCAAGTTGCTGCTGCAAAGGGACCACATTCACCCAGTGGGCCGTAAACGACATGTACTGCCCCTGACCGTAGTTACAGCTCCAGATGTCGGCGCTGCCATGTATTTTGCTACACACCGACAGGCTCAAGGACTGGCCCACCTTCTGTTCAACAAAAGTGTGCAGCGCTGGTACTGCCTTCTTGGCAAAGAAATGACGGCTTGGGACTCTCCACCTCGGCTCGGCACAAGCCATCAGTTCTCTGAAAGGTGCAGATTCCACCACCTGAAAAGGGAGCGACTGCAGCACCAGCAACTTGGACAGGAGCACATTCAGCTTCTGCGCCGTAGGATGAGTGGGCGCATACTGCTGTCTCTTGGACATGGCTTCGCTGATGGATTGCTGGCGGGATGCATGACTTGGAGGAGGAGGAGGAGGAGCAGGAGCGACAGAGGATGGGTGTGACGCACAGCTGCCTTCGGCTGAGGTGCTGGAGCCTTGGCTGGCAGAAATTGGGAGCTCACTTGGTGAGGAAGCAGACTGGACCACCCCTTGGGAGCCTCGGTTCTCCCAGGTCGTTTTATGGTGACGCATCATATGTTGACGCAGGGCCGTGGTGCCAACATTTGGACCCTGGCCACGCTTCACCTTTTGCCTACATATCTTGCATGTGGCCATGTTACCCTCCTGCGGATGCCTCAGGAAAAACTGCCACACTGCCGAGTAGCTACTTTTCCCACCCCCTGGCCTCACTGATTCACTGCTGCTGTTGCCAACTCCAGGAACCCCTGCTCCACTACCTCCCGATAAGGTAGACTGCCGCACAGCAGGTGCTCTACCCCGGCCCCGGCCCCGGCCGGCTCCAGCCTTTGGAATTGTGCCCCCATGCTGACTGCTACCACCTTGCTGCCTCAGCTGCTGACTCCGGGGCAACCTGCGCCCCTCTTCTCCTGATGATGACGATGAAGCCCCTTCATCACCCGGCTCCCAAGTGCGATCGGCTTCATCGTCATCATCATCATCATCACCGGGTTGTGGCTGTACGTCACTGATGTTCGTGGATTCGTCAACAGTGTCTGGCGCAGGAGCTGGAACGCTCGCAGCACCCACGACACTGTCCACATCACTATTTGTCTGCCTAGCTAAAGAAGCCACCTCCATTTCTTGGCTGGGCAGTAGCTGCTGACTGTCCTCCTGTATCTGATCGTCCTCCTCACTAAAGAGTGGAGCTGAACCCAAAGCATAGGATACGTCGCTGGGGGAGGGAACGGCGTAGGACAGAGGCAATGGGAGGACAGGGACTGCTCTCGGGGCATGCCAACTCAGGGTTGTGTCAGAGGAACCTACCGACCCTAGACTGGGGGTCTCAGATGTAAGTTGTGATGATGTTGTTGATGAGCGCGTCAGCCAATCTACCACGGCAGATGCGTTACTGGTGGAGACCCGACCGCTAGCAGATACTGGCAGATTAGGTCTCTCAGCGTGACTCCTGCTGCTACTGGCCCCCAGTCTGATGCGAGCTCTGCCTGCGGAATCTTGGCCTCTGCCACTCCTCTTTTCACTTCCAGGCACTTGTCTGCCCGACATAGTCTAACTGGCGTGGTAGTAGGTGATATTTTAAGAACCCCCAGGCAGCAGTGGGTCTATATAAAACAGAATATAATGCACACCAAAAGTGAGCAGTAACACTCAGCCTCCAACAGGCCTGCTTAGTGTAAATAAGAGAGCTGCTTAGTGTAAATAAAGAGGGGTATGCTATGTTACAGAATGGGATGCCTCAACAGAAGTGCACCTGGCAGGCAGCAGTAAGCCTATGCCCAGCAAAAGTGTCTTATAATATAAATATAATAAGAGCAAATGCTTATATGGTCTTAAACAGAGGCTGCTTTAGTCACAGAATGGGATGCCCTGGGCAGGAATGGACCTGGCAGGGTCCAGTAGGGCTTTGGCCAGCAAAAGTGTCTTTATCAGGCTAATTTCAAATATGATAAGAGCAAATGCTTATATGGTCTTAAACAGAGGCTGCTGTAGTCACAGAATGGGATGCCCCGGGCAGGAATCGACCTGGCAGGGTCCAGTAGGGCTTTGGCCAGCAAAAGTGTCTTTATCAGGCCTGATTTCTATGAGAATAAGTGCAAATGTTTATTATGCTATTAAATAGAGGCTGCTTTAGTCACAGAATGGGATGCCAGTGCCACAAAAACCAGAGAGCATGCACAGCAAAAGTGTCTTTATCAGGCCTGATTTCTATGAGAATAAGTGCAAATGTTTATTATGCTATTAAATAGAGGCTGCTTTAGTCACAGAATGGGATGCCAGTGCCACAAAAACCAGAGAGCATGCACAGCAAAAGTGTCTTTATCAGGCCTGATTTCTATGAGAATAAGTGCAAATGTTTATTGTGCTATTAAATAGAGGCTGCTTTAGTCACAGAATGGGATGCCAGTGCCACAAAAACCAGAGAGCATGCACAGCAAAAGTGTCTTTATCAGGCCTGATTTCTATGAGAATAAGTGCAAATGTTTATTATGCTATTAAATAGAGGCTGCTTTAGTCACAGAATGGGATGCCAGTGCCACAAAAACCAGAGAGCATGCACAGCAAAAGTGTCTTTATCAGGCCTGATTTCTATGAGAATAAGTGCAAATGTTTATTGTGCTATTAAATAGAGGCTGCTTTAGTCACAGAATGGGATGCCAGTGCCACAAAAACCAGAGAGCATGCACAGCAAAAGTGTCTTTATCAGGCCTGATTTCTATGAGAATAAGTGCAAATGTTTATTATGCTATTAAATAGAGGCTGCTTTAGTCACAGAATGGGATGCCAGTGCCACAAAAACCAGAGAGCATGCACAGCAAAAGTGTCTTTATCAGGCCTGATTTCTATGAGAATAAGTGCAAATGTTTATTATGCTATTAAATAGAGGCTGCTTTAGTCACAGAATGGGATGCCAGTGCCACAAAAACCAGAGAGCATGCACAGCAAAAGTGTCTTTATCAGGCCTGATTTCTATGAGAATAAGTGCAAATGTTTATTATGCTATTAAATAGAGGCTGCTTTAGTCACAGAATGGGATGCCAGTGCCACAAAAACCAGAGAGCATGCACAGCAAAAGTGTCTTTATCAGGCCTGATTTCTATGAGAATAAGTGCAAATGTTTATTATGCTATTAAATAGAGGCTGCTTTAGTCACAGAATGGGATGCCAGTGCCACAAAAACCAGAGAGCATGCACAGCAAAAGTGTCTTTATCAGGCCTGATTTCTATGAGAATAAGTGCAAATGTTTATTATGCTATTAAATAGAGGCTGCTTTAGTCACAGAATGGGATGCCAGTGCCACAAAAACCAGAGAGCATGCACAGCAAAAGTGTCTTTATCAGGCCTGATTTCTATGAGAATAAGTGCAAATGTTTATTATGCTATTAAATAGAGGCTGCTTTAGTCACAGAATGGGATGCCAGTGCCACAAAAACCAGAGAGCATGCACAGCAAAAGTGTCTTTATCAGGCCTGATTTCTATGAGAATAAGTGCAAATGTTTATTATGCTATTAAATAGAGGCTGCTTTAGTCACAGAATGGGATGCCAGTGCCACAAAAACCAGAGAGCATGCACAGCAAAAGTGTCTTTATCAGGCCTGATTTCTATGAGAATAAGTGCAAATGTTTATTATGCTATTAAATAGAGGCTGCTTTAGTCACAGAATGGGATGCCAGTGCCACAAAAACCAGAGAGCATGCACAGCAAAAGTGTCTTTATCAGGCCTGATTTCTATGAGAATAAGTGCAAATGTTTATTATGCTATTAAATAGAGGCTGCTTTAGTCACAGAATGGGATGCCAGTGCCACAAAAACCAGAGAGCATGCACAGCAAAAGTGTCTTTATCAGGCCTGATTTCTATGAGAATAAGTGCAAATGTTTATTATGCTATTAAATAGAGGCTGCTTTAGTCACAGAATGGGATGCCAGTGCCACAAAAACCAGAGAGCATGCACAGCAAAAGTGTCTTTATCAGGCCTGATTTCTATGAGAATAAGTGCAAATGTTTATTGTGCTATTAAATAGAGGCTGCTTTAGTCACAGAATGGGATGCCAGTGCCACAAAAACCAGAGAGCATGCACAGCAAAAGTGTCTTTATCAGGCCTGATTTCTATGAGAATAAGTGCAAATGTTTATTATGCTATTAAATAGAGGCTGCTTTAGTCACAGAATGGGATGCCAGTGCCACAAAAACCAGAGAGCATGCACAGCAAAAGTGTCTTTATCAGGCCTGATTTCTATGAGAATAAGTGCAAATGTTTATTATGCTATTAAATAGAGGCTGCTTTAGTCACAGAATGGGATGCCAGTGCCACAAAAACCAGAGAGCATGCACAGCAAAAGTGTCTTTATCAGGCCTGATTTCTATGAGAATAAGTGCAAATGTTTATTATGCTATTAAATAGAGGCTGCTTTAGTCACAGAATGGGATGCCAGTGCCACAAAAACCAGAGAGCATGCACAGCAAAAGTGTCTTTATCAGGCCTGATTTCTATGAGAATAAGTGCAAATGTTTATTATGCTATTAAATAGAGGCTGCTTTAGTCACAGAATGGGATGCCAGTGCCACAAAAACCAGAGAGCATGCACAGCAAAAGTGTCTTTATCAGGCCTGATTTCTATGAGAATAAGTGCAAATGTTTATTATGCTATTAAATAGAGGCTGCTTTAGTCACAGAATGGGATGCCAGTGCCACAAAAACCAGAGAGCATGCACAGCAAAAGTGTCTTTATCAGGCCTGATTTCTATGAGAATAAGTGCAAATGTTTATTATGCTATTAAATAGAGGCTGCTTTAGTCACAGAATGGGATGCCAGTGCCACAAAAACCAGAGAGCATGCACAGCAAAAGTGTCTTTATCAGGCCTGATTTCTATGAGAATAAGTGCAAATGTTTATTATGCTATTAAATAGAGGCTGCTTTAGTCACAGAATGGGATGCCAGTGCCACAAAAACCAGAGAGCATGCACAGCAAAAGTGTCTTTATCAGGCCTGATTTCTATGAGAATAAGTGCAAATGTTTATTATGCTATTAAATAGAGGCTGCTTTAGTCACAGAATGGGATGCCAGTGCCACAAAAACCAGAGAGCATGCACAGCAAAAGTGTCTTTATCAGGCCTGATTTCTATGAGAATAAGTGCAAATGTTTATTATGCTATTAAATAGAGGCTGCTTTAGTCACAGAATGGGATGCCAGTGCCACAAAAACCAGAGAGCATGCACAGCAAAAGTGTCTTTATCAGGCCTGATTTCTATGAGAATAAGTGCAAATGTTTATTATGCTATTAAATAGAGGCTGCTTTAGTCACAGAATGGGATGCCAGTGCCACAAAAACCAGAGAGCATGCACAGCAAAAGTGTCTTTATCAGGCCTGATTTCTATGAGAATAAGTGCAAATGTTTATTATGCTATTAAATAGAGGCTGCTTTAGTCACAGAATGGGATGCCAGTGCCACAAAAACCAGAGAGCATGCACAGCAAAAGTGTCTTTATCAGGCCTGATTTCTATGAGAATAAGTGCAAATGTTTATTATGCTATTAAATAGAGGCTGCTTTAGTCACAGAATGGGATGCCAGTGCCACAAAAACCAGAGAGCATGCACAGCAAAAGTGTCTTTATCAGGCCTGATTTCTATGAGAATAAGTGCAAATGTTTATTATGCTATTAAATAGAGGCTGCTTTAGTCACAGAATGGGATGCCAGTGCCACAAAAACCAGAGAGCATGCACAGCAAAAGTGTCTTTATCAGGCCTGATTTCTATGAGAATAAGTGCAAATGTTTATTATGCTATTAAATAGAGGCTGCTTTAGTCACAGAATGGGATGCCAGTGCCACAAAAACCAGAGAGCATGCACAGCAAAAGTGTCTTTATCAGGCCTGATTTCTATGAGAATAAGTGCAAATGTTTATTATGCTATTAAATAGAGGCTGCTTTAGTCACAGAATGGGATGCCAGTGCCACAAAAACCAGAGAGCATGCACAGCAAAAGTGTCTTTATCAGGCCTGATTTCTATGAGAATAAGTGCAAATGTTTATTATGCTATTAAATAGAGGCTGCTTTAGTCACAGAATGGGATGCCAGTGCCACAAAAACCAGAGAGCATGCACAGCAAAAGTGTCTTTATCAGGCCTGATTTCTATGAGAATAAGTGCAAATGTTTATTATGCTATTAAATAGAGGCTGCTTTAGTCACAGAATGGGATGCCAGTGCCACAAAAACCAGAGAGCATGCACAGCAAAAGTGTCTTTATCAGGCCTGATTTCTATGAGAATAAGTGCAAATGTTTATTATGCTATTAAATAGAGGCTGCTTTAGTCACAGAATGGGATGCCAGTGCCACAAAAACCAGAGAGCATGCACAGCAAAAGTGTCTTTATCAGGCCTGATTTCTATGAGAATAAGTGCAAATGTTTATTATGCTATTAAATAGAGGCTGCTTTAGTCACAGAATGGGATGCCAGTGCCACAAAAACCAGAGAGCATGCACAGCAAAAGTGTCTTTATCAGGCCTGATTTCTATGAGAATAAGTGCAAATGTTTATTATGCTATTAAATAGAGGCTGCTTTAGTCACAGAATGGATGCCAGTGCCACAAAAACCAGAGAGCATGCACAGCAAAAGTGTCTTTATCAGGCCTGATTTCTATGAGAATAAGTGCAAATGTTTATTATGCTATTAAATAGAGGCTGCTTTAGTCACAGAATGGATGCCAGTGCCACAAAAACCAGAGAGCATGCACAGCAAAAGTGTCTTTATCAGGCCTGATTTCTATGAGAATAAGTGCAAATGGTTATTATGCTATTAAATAGAGGCTGCTTTAGTCACAGAATGGGATGCCAGTGCCACAAAAACCAGAGAGCATGCACAGCAAAGAGGGTCTTTATCAGCCTGATTCTATGAGAATAAGTGCAAATGTTTATTATGCTAGTAGAATGGAAGGCTGCGCTTTAGTCACAGAATGGGATGCCAGTGCCACAAAAACCAGAGAGCATGCACAGCAAAAGTGTCTTTATCAGGCCTGATTTCTATGAGAATAAGTGCAAATGTTTATTATGCTATTAAATAGAGGCTGCTTTAGTCACAGAATGGGATGCCAGTGCCACAAAAACCAGAGAGCATGCACAGCAAAAGTGTCTTTATCAGGCCTGATTTCTATGAGAATAAGTGCAAATGTTTATTATGCTATTAAATAGAGGCTGCTTTAGTCACAGAATGGGATGCCAGTGCCACAAAAACCAGAGAGCATGCACAGCAAAAGTGTCTTTATCAGGCCTGATTTCTATGAGAATAAGTGCAAATGTTTATTATGCTATTAAATAGAGGCTGCTTTAGTCACAGAATGGGATGCCAGTGCCACAAAAACCAGAGAGCATGCACAGCAAAAGTGTCTTTATCAGGCCTGATTTCTATGAGAATAAGTGCAAATGTTTATTATGCTATTAAATAGAGGCTGCTTTAGTCACAGAATGGGATGCCAGTGCCACAAAAACCAGAGAGCATGCACAGCAAAAGTGTCTTTATCAGGCCTGATTTCTATGAGAATAAGTGCAAATGTTTATTATGCTATTAAATAGAGGCTGCTTTAGTCACAGAATGGGATGCCAGTGCCACAAAAACCAGAGAGCATGCACAGCAAAAGTGTCTTTATCAGGCCTGATTTCTATGAGAATAAGTGCAAATGTTTATTATGCTATTAAATAGAGGCTGCTTTAGTCACAGAATGGGATGCCAGTGCCACAAAAACCAGAGAGCATGCACAGCAAAAGTGTCTTTATCAGGCCTGATTTCTATGAGAATAAGTGCAAATGTTTATTATGCTATTAAATAGAGGCTGCTTTAGTCACAGAATGGGATGCCAGTGCCACAAAAACCAGAGAGCATGCACAGCAAAAGTGTCTTTATCAGGCCTGATTTCTATGAGAATAAGTGCAAATGTTTATTATGCTATTAAATAGAGGCTGCTTTAGTCACAGAATGGGATGCCAGTGCCACAAAAACCAGAGAGCATGCACAGCAAAAGTGTCTTTATCAGGCCTGATTTCTATGAGAATAAGTGCAAATGTTTATTATGCTATTAAATAGAGGCTGCTTTAGTCACAGAATGGGATGCCAGTGCCACAAAAACCAGAGAGCATGCACAGCAAAAGTGTCTTTATCAGGCCTGATTTCTATGAGAATAAGTGCAAATGTTTATTATGCTATTAAATAGAGGCTGCTTTAGTCACAGAATGGGATGCCAGTGCCACAAAAACCAGAGAGCATGCACAGCAAAAGTGTCTTTATCAGGCCTGATTTCTATGAGAATAAGTGCAAATGTTTATTATGCTATTAAATAGAGGCTGCTTTAGTCACAGAATGGGATGCCAGTGCCACAAAAACCAGAGAGCATGCACAGCAAAAGTGTCTTTATCAGGCCTGATTTCTATGAGAATAAGTGCAAATGTTTATTATGCTATTAAATAGAGGCTGCTTTAGTCACAGAATGGGATGCCAGTGCCACAAAAACCAGAGAGCATGCACAGCAAAAGTGTCTTTATCAGGCCTGATTTCTATGAGAATAAGTGCAAATGTTTATTATGCTATTAAATAGAGGCTGCTTTAGTCACAGAATGGGATGCCAGTGCCACAAAAACCAGAGAGCATGCACAGCAAAAGTGTCTTTATCAGGCCTGATTTCTATGAGAATAAGTGCAAATGTTTATTATGCTATTAAATAGAGGCTGCTTTAGTCACAGAATGGGATGCCAGTGCCACAAAAACCAGAGAGCATGCACAGCAAAAGTGTCTTTATCAGGCCTGATTTCTATGAGAATAAGTGCAAATGTTTATTATGCTATTAAATAGAGGCTGCTTTAGTCACAGAATGGGATGCCAGTGCCACAAAAACCAGAGAGCATGCACAGCAAAAGTGTCTTTATCAGGCCTGATTTCTATGAGAATAAGTGCAAATGTTTATTATGCTATTAAATAGAGGCTGCTTTAGTCACAGAATGGGATGCCAGTGCCACAAAAACCAGAGAGCATGCACAGCAAAAGTGTCTTTATCAGGCCTGATTTCTATGAGAATAAGTGCAAATGTTTATTATGCTATTAAATAGAGGCTGCTTTAGTCACAGAATGGGATGCCAGTGCCACAAAAACCAGAGAGCATGCACAGCAAAAGTGTCTTTATCAGGCCTGATTTCTATGAGAATAAGTGCAAATGTTTATTATGCTATTAAATAGAGGCTGCTTTAGTCACAGAATGGGATGCCAGTGCCACAAAAACCAGAGAGCATGCACAGCAAAAGTGTCTTTATCAGGCCTGATTTCTATGAGAATAAGTGCAAATGTTTATTATGCTATTAAATAGAGGCTGCTTTAGTCACAGAATGGGATGCCAGTGCCACAAAAACCAGAGAGCATGCACAGCAAAAGTGTCTTTATCAGGCCTGATTTCTATGAGAATAAGTGCAAATGTTTATTATGCTATTAAATAGAGGCTGCTTTAGTCACAGAATGGGATGCCAGTGCCACAAAAACCAGAGAGCATGCACAGCAAAAGTGTCTTTATCAGGCCTGATTTCTATGAGAATAAGTGCAAATGTTTATTATGCTATTAAATAGAGGCTGCTTTAGTCACAGAATGGGATGCCAGTGCCACAAAAACCAGAGAGCATGCACAGCAAAAGTGTCTTTATCAGGCCTGATTTCTATGAGAATAAGTGCAAATGTTTATTATGCTATTAAATAGAGGCTGCTTTAGTCACAGAATGGGATGCCAGTGCCACAAAAACCAGAGAGCATGCACAGCAAAAGTGTCTTTATCAGGCCTGATTTCTATGAGAATAAGTGCAAATGTTTATTATGCTATTAAATAGAGGCTGCTTTAGTCACAGAATGGGATGCCAGTGCCACAAAAACCAGAGAGCATGCACAGCAAAAGTGTCTTTATCAGGCCTGATTTCTATGAGAATAAGTGCAAATGTTTATTATGCTATTAAATAGAGGCTGCTTTAGTCACAGAATGGGATGCCAGTGCCACAAAAACCAGAGAGCATGCACAGCAAAAGTGTCTTTATCAGGCCTGATTTCTATGAGAATAAGTGCAAATGTTTATTATGCTATTAAATAGAGGCTGCTTTAGTCACAGAATGGGATGCCAGTGCCACAAAAACCAGAGAGCATGCACAGCAAAAGTGTCTTTATCAGGCCTGATTTCTATGAGAATAAGTGCAAATGTTTATTATGCTATTAAATAGAGGCTGCTTTAGTCACAGAATGGGATGCCAGTGCCACAAAAACCAGAGAGCATGCACAGCAAAAGTGTCTTTATCAGGCCTGATTTCTATGAGAATAAGTGCAAATGTTTATTATGCTATTAAATAGAGGCTGCTTTAGTCACAGAATGGGATGCCAGTGCCACAAAAACCAGAGAGCATGCACAGCAAAAGTGTCTTTATCAGGCCTGATTTCTATGAGAATAAGTGCAAATGTTTATTATGCTATTAAATAGAGGCTGCTTTAGTCACAGAATGGGATGCCAGTGCCACAAAAACCAGAGAGCATGCACAGCAAAAGTGTCTTTATCAGGCCTGATTTCTATGAGAATAAGTGCAAATGTTTATTATGCTATTAAATAGAGGCTGCTTTAGTCACAGAATGGGATGCCAGTGCCACAAAAACCAGAGAGCATGCACAGCAAAAGTGTCTTTATCAGGCCTGATTTCTATGAGAATAAGTGCAAATGTTTATTATGCTATTAAATAGAGGCTGCTTTAGTCACAGAATGGGATGCCAGTGCCACAAAAACCAGAGAGCATGCACAGCAAAAGTGTCTTTATCAGGCCTGATTTCTATGAGAATAAGTGCAAATGTTTATTATGCTATTAAATAGAGGCTGCTTTAGTCACAGAATGGGATGCCAGTGCCACAAAAACCAGAGAGCATGCACAGCAAAAGTGTCTTTATCAGGCCTGATTTCTATGAGAATAAGTGCAAATGTTTATTATGCTATTAAATAGAGGCTGCTTTAGTCACAGAATGGGATGCCAGTGCCACAAAAACCAGAGAGCATGCACAGCAAAAGTGTCTTTATCAGGCCTGATTTCTATGAGAATAAGTGCAAATGTTTATTATGCTATTAAATAGAGGCTGCTTTAGTCACAGAATGGGATGCCAGTGCCACAAAAACCAGAGAGCATGCACAGCAAAAGTGTCTTTATCAGGCCTGATTTCTATGAGAATAAGTGCAAATGTTTATTATGCTATTAAATAGAGGCTGCTTTAGTCACAGAATGGGATGCCAGTGCCACAAAAACCAGAGAGCATGCACAGCAAAAGTGTCTTTATCAGGCCTGATTTCTATGAGAATAAGTGCAAATGTTTATTATGCTATTAAATAGAGGCTGCTTTAGTCACAGAATGGGATGCCAGTGCCACAAAAACCAGAGAGCATGCACAGCAAAAGTGTCTTTATCAGGCCTGATTTCTATGAGAATAAGTGCAAATGTTTATTATGCTATTAAATAGAGGCTGCTTTAGTCACAGAATGGGATGCCAGTGCCACAAAAACCAGAGAGCATGCACAGCAAAAGTGTCTTTATCAGGCCTGATTTCTATGAGAATAAGTGCAAATGTTTATTATGCTATTAAATAGAGGCTGCTTTAGTCACAGAATGGGATGCCAGTGCCACAAAAACCAGAGAGCATGCACAGCAAAAGTGTCTTTATCAGGCCTGATTTCTATGAGAATAAGTGCAAATGTTTATTATGCTATTAAATAGAGGCTGCTTTAGTCACAGAATGGGATGCCAGTGCCACAAAAACCAGAGAGCATGCACAGCAAAAGTGTCTTTATCAGGCCTGATTTCTATGAGAATAAGTGCAAATGTTTATTATGCTATTAAATAGAGGCTGCTTTAGTCACAGAATGGGATGCCAGTGCCACAAAAACCAGAGAGCATGCACAGCAAAAGTGTCTTTATCAGGCCTGATTTCTATGAGAATAAGTGCAAATGTTTATTATGCTATTAAATAGAGGCTGCTTTAGTCACAGAATGGGATGCCAGTGCCACAAAAACCAGAGAGCATGCACAGCAAAAGTGTCTTTATCAGGCCTGATTTCTATGAGAATAAGTGCAAATGTTTATTATGCTATTAAATAGAGGCTGCTTTAGTCACAGAATGGGATGCCAGTGCCACAAAAACCAGAGAGCATGCACAGCAAAAGTGTCTTTATCAGGCCTGATTTCTATGAGAATAAGTGCAAATGTTTATTATGCTATTAAATAGAGGCTGCTTTAGTCACAGAATGGGATGCCAGTGCCACAAAAACCAGAGAGCATGCACAGCAAAAGTGTCTTTATCAGGCCTGATTTCTATGAGAATAAGTGCAAATGTTTATTATGCTATTAAATAGAGGCTGCTTTAGTCACAGAATGGGATGCCAGTGCCACAAAAACCAGAGAGCATGCACAGCAAAAGTGTCTTTATCAGGCCTGATTTCTATGAGAATAAGTGCAAATGTTTATTATGCTATTAAATAGAGGCTGCTTTAGTCACAGAATGGGATGCCAGTGCCACAAAAACCAGAGAGCATGCACAGCAAAAGTGTCTTTATCAGGCCTGATTTCTATGAGAATAAGTGCAAATGTTTATTATGCTATTAAATAGAGGCTGCTTTAGTCACAGAATGGGATGCCAGTGCCACAAAAACCAGAGAGCATGCACAGCAAAAGTGTCTTTATCAGGCCTGATTTCTATGAGAATAAGTGCAAATGTTTATTATGCTATTAAATAGAGGCTGCTTTAGTCACAGAATGGGATGCCAGTGCCACAAAAACCAGAGAGCATGCACAGCAAAAGTGTCTTTATCAGGCCTGATTTCTATGAGAATAAGTGCAAATGTTTATTATGCTATTAAATAGAGGCTGCTTTAGTCACAGAATGGGATGCCAGTGCCACAAAAACCAGAGAGCATGCACAGCAAAAGTGTCTTTATCAGGCCTGATTTCTATGAGAATAAGTGCAAATGTTTATTATGCTATTAAATAGAGGCTGCTTTAGTCACAGAATGGGATGCCAGTGCCACAAAAACCAGAGAGCATGCACAGCAAAAGTGTCTTTATCAGGCCTGATTTCTATGAGAATAAGTGCAAATGTTTATTATGCTATTAAATAGAGGCTGCTTTAGTCACAGAATGGGATGCCAGTGCCACAAAAACCAGAGAGCATGCACAGCAAAAGTGTCTTTATCAGGCCTGATTTCTATGAGAATAAGTGCAAATGTTTATTATGCTATTAAATAGAGGCTGCTTTAGTCACAGAATGGGATGCCAGTGCCACAAAAACCAGAGAGCATGCACAGCAAAAGTGTCTTTATCAGGCCTGATTTCTATGAGAATAAGTGCAAATGTTTATTATGCTATTAAATAGAGGCTGCTTTAGTCACAGAATGGGATGCCAGTGCCACAAAAACCAGAGAGCATGCACAGCAAAAGTGTCTTTATCAGGCCTGATTTCTATGAGAATAAGTGCAAATGTTTATTATGCTATTAAATAGAGGCTGCTTTAGTCACAGAATGGGATGCCAGTGCCACAAAAACCAGAGAGCATGCACAGCAAAAGTGTCTTTATCAGGCCTGATTTCTATGAGAATAAGTGCAAATGTTTATTATGCTATTAAATAGAGGCTGCTTTAGTCACAGAATGGGATGCCAGTGCCACAAAAACCAGAGAGCATGCACAGCAAAAGTGTCTTTATCAGGCCTGATTTCTATGAGAATAAGTGCAAATGTTTATTATGCTATTAAATAGAGGCTGCTTTAGTCACAGAATGGGATGCCAGTGCCACAAAAACCAGAGAGCATGCACAGCAAAAGTGTCTTTATCAGGCCTGATTTCTATGAGAATAAGTGCAAATGTTTATTATGCTATTAAATAGAGGCTGCTTTAGTCACAGAATGGGATGCCAGTGCCACAAAAACCAGAGAGCATGCACAGCAAAAGTGTCTTTATCAGGCCTGATTTCTATGAGAATAAGTGCAAATGTTTATTATGCTATTAAATAGAGGCTGCTTTAGTCACAGAATGGGATGCCAGTGCCACAAAAACCAGAGAGCATGCACAGCAAAAGTGTCTTTATCAGGCCTGATTTCTATGAGAATAAGTGCAAATGTTTATTATGCTATTAAATAGAGGCTGCTTTAGTCACAGAATGGGATGCCAGTGCCACAAAAACCAGAGAGCATGCACAGCAAAAGTGTCTTTATCAGGCCTGATTTCTATGAGAATAAGTGCAAATGTTTATTATGCTATTAAATAGAGGCTGCTTTAGTCACAGAATGGGATGCCAGTGCCACAAAAACCAGAGAGCATGCACAGCAAAAGTGTCTTTATCAGGCCTGATTTCTATGAGAATAAGTGCAAATGTTTATTATGCTATTAAATAGAGGCTGCTTTAGTCACAGAATGGGATGCCAGTGCCACAAAAACCAGAGAGCATGCACAGCAAAAGTGTCTTTATCAGGCCTGATTTCTATGAGAATAAGTGCAAATGTTTATTATGCTATTAAATAGAGGCTGCTTTAGTCACAGAATGGGATGCCAGTGCCACAAAAACCAGAGAGCATGCACAGCAAAAGTGTCTTTATCAGGCCTGATTTCTATGAGAATAAGTGCAAATGTTTATTATGCTATTAAATAGAGGCTGCTTTAGTCACAGAATGGGATGCCAGTGCCACAAAAACCAGAGAGCATGCACAGCAAAAGTGTCTTTATCAGGCCTGATTTCTATGAGAATAAGTGCAAATGTTTATTATGCTATTAAATAGAGGCTGCTTTAGTCACAGAATGGGATGCCAGTGCCACAAAAACCAGAGAGCATGCACAGCAAAAGTGTCTTTATCAGGCCTGATTTCTATGAGAATAAGTGCAAATGTTTATTATGCTATTAAATAGAGGCTGCTTTAGTCACAGAATGGGATGCCAGTGCCACAAAAACCAGAGAGCATGCACAGCAAAAGTGTCTTTATCAGGCCTGATTTCTATGAGAATAAGTGCAAATGTTTATTATGCTATTAAATAGAGGCTGCTTTAGTCACAGAATGGGATGCCAGTGCCACAAAAACCAGAGAGCATGCACAGCAAAAGTGTCTTTATCAGGCCTGATTTCTATGAGAATAAGTGCAAATGTTTATTATGCTATTAAATAGAGGCTGCTTTAGTCACAGAATGGGATGCCAGTGCCACAAAAACCAGAGAGCATGCACAGCAAAAGTGTCTTTATCAGGCCTGATTTCTATGAGAATAAGTGCAAATGTTTATTATGCTATTAAATAGAGGCTGCTTTAGTCACAGAATGGGATGCCAGTGCCACAAAAACCAGAGAGCATGCACAGCAAAAGTGTCTTTATCAGGCCTGATTTCTATGAGAATAAGTGCAAATGTTTATTATGCTATTAAATAGAGGCTGCTTTAGTCACAGAATGGGATGCCAGTGCCACAAAAACCAGAGAGCATGCACAGCAAAAGTGTCTTTATCAGGCCTGATTTCTATGAGAATAAGTGCAAATGTTTATTATGCTATTAAATAGAGGCTGCTTTAGTCACAGAATGGGATGCCAGTGCCACAAAAACCAGAGAGCATGCACAGCAAAAGTGTCTTTATCAGGCCTGATTTCTATGAGAATAAGTGCAAATGTTTATTATGCTATTAAATAGAGGCTGCTTTAGTCACAGAATGGGATGCCAGTGCCACAAAAACCAGAGAGCATGCACAGCAAAAGTGTCTTTATCAGGCCTGATTTCTATGAGAATAAGTGCAAATGTTTATTATGCTATTAAATAGAGGCTGCTTTAGTCACAGAATGGGATGCCAGTGCCACAAAAACCAGAGAGCATGCACAGCAAAAGTGTCTTTATCAGGCCTGATTTCTATGAGAATAAGTGCAAATGTTTATTATGCTATTAAATAGAGGCTGCTTTAGTCACAGAATGGGATGCCAGTGCCACAAAAACCAGAGAGCATGCACAGCAAAAGTGTCTTTATCAGGCCTGATTTCTATGAGAATAAGTGCAAATGTTTATTATGCTATTAAATAGAGGCTGCTTTAGTCACAGAATGGGATGCCAGTGCCACAAAAACCAGAGAGCATGCACAGCAAAAGTGTCTTTATCAGGCCTGATTTCTATGAGAATAAGTGCAAATGTTTATTATGCTATTAAATAGAGGCTGCTTTAGTCACAGAATGGGATGCCAGTGCCACAAAAACCAGAGAGCATGCACAGCAAAAGTGTCTTTATCAGGCCTGATTTCTATGAGAATAAGTGCAAATGTTTATTATGCTATTAAATAGAGGCTGCTTTAGTCACAGAATGGGATGCCAGTGCCACAAAAACCAGAGAGCATGCACAGCAAAAGTGTCTTTATCAGGCCTGATTTCTATGAGAATAAGTGCAAATGTTTATTATGCTATTAAATAGAGGCTGCTTTAGTCACAGAATGGGATGCCAGTGCCACAAAAACCAGAGAGCATGCACAGCAAAAGTGTCTTTATCAGGCCTGATTTCTATGAGAATAAGTGCAAATGTTTATTATGCTATTAAATAGAGGCTGCTTTAGTCACAGAATGGGATGCCAGTGCCACAAAAACCAGAGAGCATGCACAGCAAAAGTGTCTTTATCAGGCCTGATTTCTATGAGAATAAGTGCAAATGTTTATTATGCTATTAAATAGAGGCTGCTTTAGTCACAGAATGGGATGCCAGTGCCACAAAAACCAGAGAGCATGCACAGCAAAAGTGTCTTTATCAGGCCTGATTTCTATGAGAATAAGTGCAAATGTTTATTATGCTATTAAATAGAGGCTGCTTTAGTCACAGAATGGGATGCCAGTGCCACAAAAACCAGAGAGCATGCACAGCAAAAGTGTCTTTATCAGGCCTGATTTCTATGAGAATAAGTGCAAATGTTTATTATGCTATTAAATAGAGGCTGCTTTAGTCACAGAATGGGATGCCAGTGCCACAAAAACCAGAGAGCATGCACAGCAAAAGTGTCTTTATCAGGCCTGATTTCTATGAGAATAAGTGCAAATGTTTATTATGCTATTAAATAGAGGCTGCTTTAGTCACAGAATGGGATGCCAGTGCCACAAAAACCAGAGAGCATGCACAGCAAAAGTGTCTTTATCAGGCCTGATTTCTATGAGAATAAGTGCAAATGTTTATTATGCTATTAAATAGAGGCTGCTTTAGTCACAGAATGGGATGCCAGTGCCACAAAAACCAGAGAGCATGCACAGCAAAAGTGTCTTTATCAGGCCTGATTTCTATGAGAATAAGTGCAAATGTTTATTATGCTATTAAATAGAGGCTGCTTTAGTCACAGAATGGGATGCCAGTGCCACAAAAACCAGAGAGCATGCACAGCAAAAGTGTCTTTATCAGGCCTGATTTCTATGAGAATAAGTGCAAATGTTTATTATGCTATTAAATAGAGGCTGCTTTAGTCACAGAATGGGATGCCAGTGCCACAAAAACCAGAGAGCATGCACAGCAAAAGTGTCTTTATCAGGCCTGATTTCTATGAGAATAAGTGCAAATGTTTATTATGCTATTAAATAGAGGCTGCTTTAGTCACAGAATGGGATGCCAGTGCCACAAAAACCAGAGAGCATGCACAGCAAAAGTGTCTTTATCAGGCCTGATTTCTATGAGAATAAGTGCAAATGTTTATTATGCTATTAAATAGAGGCTGCTTTAGTCACAGAATGGGATGCCAGTGCCACAAAAACCAGAGAGCATGCACAGCAAAAGTGTCTTTATCAGGCCTGATTTCTATGAGAATAAGTGCAAATGTTTATTATGCTATTAAATAGAGGCTGCTTTAGTCACAGAATGGGATGCCAGTGCCACAAAAACCAGAGAGCATGCACAGCAAAAGTGTCTTTATCAGGCCTGATTTCTATGAGAATAAGTGCAAATGTTTATTATGCTATTAAATAGAGGCTGCTTTAGTCACAGAATGGGATGCCAGTGCCACAAAAACCAGAGAGCATGCACAGCAAAAGTGTCTTTATCAGGCCTGATTTCTATGAGAATAAGTGCAAATGTTTATTATGCTATTAAATAGAGGCTGCTTTAGTCACAGAATGGGATGCCAGTGCCACAAAAACCAGAGAGCATGCACAGCAAAAGTGTCTTTATCAGGCCTGATTTCTATGAGAATAAGTGCAAATGTTTATTATGCTATTAAATAGAGGCTGCTTTAGTCACAGAATGGGATGCCAGTGCCACAAAAACCAGAGAGCATGCACAGCAAAAGTGTCTTTATCAGGCCTGATTTCTATGAGAATAAGTGCAAATGTTTATTATGCTATTAAATAGAGGCTGCTTTAGTCACAGAATGGGATGCCAGTGCCACAAAAACCAGAGAGCATGCACAGCAAAAGTGTCTTTATCAGGCCTGATTTCTATGAGAATAAGTGCAAATGTTTATTATGCTATTAAATAGAGGCTGCTTTAGTCACAGAATGGGATGCCAGTGCCACAAAAACCAGAGAGCATGCACAGCAAAAGTGTCTTTATCAGGCCTGATTTCTATGAGAATAAGTGCAAATGTTTATTATGCTATTAAATAGAGGCTGCTTTAGTCACAGAATGGGATGCCAGTGCCACAAAAACCAGAGAGCATGCACAGCAAAAGTGTCTTTATCAGGCCTGATTTCTATGAGAATAAGTGCAAATGTTTATTATGCTATTAAATAGAGGCTGCTTTAGTCACAGAATGGGATGCCAGTGCCACAAAAACCAGAGAGCATGCACAGCAAAAGTGTCTTTATCAGGCCTGATTTCTATGAGAATAAGTGCAAATGTTTATTATGCTATTAAATAGAGGCTGCTTTAGTCACAGAATGGGATGCCTCACAGCAGACTTAAGATCAGTTCAGTATATATGCACAGTTAGTTACTATAAGCAGCCTGAAAACGCTAACAAAGGCTGGATGAAAAAAAAAAATCTCCCTGTCAGCCAGCTCCGTTTTTCCTACCTTTCCCTGGCTTTCTGTCTGTCTCCTGTCTGTCTCCTGCCTGTCTCCTGCCTGTCTCCAGCCTGTCCCTGTCTGTCCCTGTCTCCAGCCTGTCTCCAGCCTGTCTAACTGCCTCAGCTACACAGCGTTCTGTCTGTCTGTCACGAATGCAATAGAGAAATGAGGAAAAGCAAGATGGCCGCCGTTAAATACCGCTGTGTGACGTCACCGGGCTTGCTGGCTGCTGATAGGCTGCATGTGACTGCCCCAGCTTGCACTGGCGCGGGATACATGTCCAGACATGTCCCGCCCGCCATCTTAGAATGCCTGTAATGTAAATGAATGGATGTTAAAGGAAAACTTCGAGTGATCGAATCGCGGGGAAATTCGGATTCGATCCGAATCGAATTTTTCCTGAAATTCGGATCGAATCCGGGTTCGTCCGGATCGATTCGCTCATCCCTAGAAGTGACGTCTGGGGAGGGCGGCCCCGTGCGCCTACGTCACAGTCAGCCGGATGGCAAAGATACACACTGCCAGCCGACGCCGGCAGTGACGCGGGCTGGGACCTCTAACCCGGAAGTGACGTTCCGGTGCACGCTCTGGGAGCGCGCCCGGAAGTGCCACTACTGGCTGGCCAGGGGGGAGATGTGACACTACATAAGTGCTGCGCAGGTAATCTCTTATATCGCTGCCTTGATAAAGGAGCCATGCGCTCCGTAACATAGGCGTGAGACTTAGCGATCACCCTTCATACTTAACTGCTTGGTAATTCCAGTATATTTGTATCTTAACTATTTGTTATGTTTACTATGATGTGCCACGTTATGATTATTACCTTACTGTATACTGTATGCTGCATGAGGTTGCCCCTGGTGTGATGCAGACTTTCAGTACTGACCAGAGCATAGCGGTCAGACAATGTATTTTTTCATGCTGTAATAATTATTATCCTTAACTGA